>OZ037715.1:6444103-7836002 GCA_964035505.1 Watsonalla cultraria
GATAGAGATTTACATTACATTATGACAAGCTGACGATTAAGTAAATGCATTAATTGGAGATGAATACCAAGGGGCTAGGAGCAATGTTTCCATTTATTTATAAGGTAAGCAATGCAAATATTATTCTCCTGATTTTCAAGCGTTCATAGACAGCAGTGCCTTAAACATAGGTTGTATTTATGTTGATGATGAATACATGGGTGATTTTCCTCATATTCTAAGGAAACGTTAAAAAGCGGCGAGTGTAGAAAGTTGTATGTCTATGGCGACGATTTTTATATTAGTAGGATATTTTTTTGTTTTCAAAAAAGCACATGACTTAAGGTCAAGCGACGACGTTCGAACGTGACAAAACCTATACTTGAGGCACAGTAGCCGCTTATTATCAGGCGCGTGCTAACGTACAGTAAAAATCACCCGCAAACAGTATATAGACGTATTGCAATGAAATTATGGACACTGTACCATTACCTGACCCACCCCACGGCCTATAGAGGCACCCGCGTAATGCTCCAAATTTTTTGCATTCTAATGTCACGGGATTCGTTACGCATATTTTCAAAAAATCTTTGCCAGCGTGTGATGTGGTTCATATCAAGCTTATTTTGTCTTAAATTGTAATTAAAATAGTAAAGTACGCATTAAATTCGAAACATAAATTAATAACTTCATTATTTGCCTTTATAAATATAAGCCTACGTGCAGGATAGAAAGTTTTAAACATACGAGACCCATTAGAAGTAAATGTCGTTCCAATTAACTTATTAAATACCGAAATGGGTAAAAAACCAAAGCTATAAATATCCCGAGATGATTCTATGAAATATTTACTTTTAATAAGCGTCCAGATCAAAGGTCCTTGTTATTTTGTAAATAGGGGGAACTTTTTTATGAATCAAAGCTGAAATTAACGCTGGGACAAAAAATGGATACAAAAAATAGAGATCAGACGTGTGCCGCAAAATCATGCCAATCTGTATTAATGACGACATTTGATGCGGGAATATAAATTATTACTTTGTCTGTTCCGAACAATGAGTTATGCTCATTTAAGTCAATAGAAATATCAATACTTTTAAGGGGAAAATTATTTTATTTTACTTTATGTGATTCGAAAATAAATTCATAAAACGATTTACTCGTATACATTTGTTTTTGCTGTTGAAATTTGTCCTATAGACAATAAGCATATAAATTTTTCTATGAGATACTGTGATGCATCATAGGAAAGTGTTAAACCAGCAGAAGAATCAAATCTACCAAAATTATTGATTGTTAACATTTTAGACCTTGAAATTAAAATATTTCCGGTACAATAACAAGGGTCTTTGTTCGCATAATATAAGAGATTATTTATATTATTTTGACGCACGCGCAGATGGTGATTAACAAGTGACCGTTCCCTGTCAATCAATCAGAACGAGGGACTAATCCAAAAAACTGACCCCTCGTTGACCATGAGCAAAAAACGTGAAAAAATCTCACAATAGTCCTAAAAAACCAATATGAGAATTGCTAATAAAGCCCCGAATTAATGGCGAAATTCTTATTCAAAGGGATTTGCAACGCGTGACACCCCACAAAAAACCTTTAAATTTTGTATGACCAAGTAATAATAATAAAAGAAAAACTTTCCAGTTTTGCAATAAACACAAAATTTTAATTACTATTATAGTAAACAAATCAAACACGCATATTTAATATAGTATTTATTTATTAATTTTGTATAAAGCCATTAAAAATCAGTCAAAAAGTCAGTTGATTAATTTGGATTTTAGGAAGTTTTACAAAGAGAGGCAGTATTACAAAGGTTTCCTCCTCGGGCGTTTCGACAACACACTGACTGCTTTTAGGGCCACAAAACATAGTTGTAATAATTAGTTAATGTGATAGTTCGTGCTTTTGTTTTTAAAGAATTAATAAGCTGTCTAGCTATTTTACCTGCATAACGTTGGTCGTGTTATTTAATTTGACGCCTCTATGACGGAGCTATATATATTTTTACCTCTCTAGATATATTTATTGACACTCACGTCCAATTGCAAAGTTATTATTTATGCTGTCATAATTTTCAGTGTATGGTATTTTGTTTCTTTTAATATTATTTTATGCTGTTCTTAATATCTAGTTTTACTGAAGTTAGTTAAGAACCAGATGACCAACCACTTCGGGTTGAATTGAGTGCCGACTCGCAATTGTATGGATAAGGCCAGGGAGATGATGATGTACATTAGTTTGCACCTACAGTTGAAGCATATTACATACAAAAATCAACCATTTGTCCTACGTATATCAGCTGCTCGCTATTTTATCTTTCGAAGATTATCTCCTACATACAAACTAACAAACTTTACCTCTTCATAACACATTTGCCGATTATTGAGATAAATTACACACCATTATTATATGATGTATATAATAATGATGTACTAATGTAATGTGAAGCGATTTTACTAGAAACAGCTTAATATGAACATGAACCATTGTATGTATTTACAAAGCATTATAATATTTAGTAGCTGAAATATTAGCATATCTATATTTACACAAAAAAATCTGTCATGTCATCATACGTGGAGTGACGTATTTCTCGCTGCGAAGTGTTTCTCAAGCCCAGATGCATCGAGGGGGCGGTAGCACCCCTCACTAAAATGTCAATTTTTTCCCCGTATAACAATTCTCCTCCATCATCCACGTCCACAGTTTACACATGCGCAAAAATAAATGCTATTCTTTTGAATACTTGAATTAGAATTTGACAAACTCTGACAGGTTTAAGTCACGATGAGTTTGTTTATTAGCAGCATCGGTTGTTATATTTGATTAACAAACATAGGGCTTGATACATTATCTGTTAAGTGGTCGGTATTGTTGACTGCAAATTATTTTGCTAGTATTTGTAGTACTTAATAACAGCTTCAATTGGATATACTCATAGTTGAGTGGAATATCTTTATAAATAATATATTATTTTATGAAGAGTGCGTAAGTTATATCTTAATAAACATTGTTCTTTTGATGACAACAGACGCATAGAAATGAAATATCAGTGCTGGATGATTTTTATAAAGTCTTGTACAAAATCAAGATGGAGAAAACAAGACAGGGAGCTCATAGTAGTAATGACCTTCTTCATAAATAGCGCATTTGTGTATATGAATTTGTCAGATTTATATCCTATTTTGAACTTTATTGAAGTAAACTATAACTAATCTCTGTAGTTTATCAAGCCATATTGTAAGCGATGTTGGGAAGTAATAAACATGAAATATAACAATCGAGGCATGACGATGTGTTCTATTTTTGGAGAATTTTTCTTGGAGTATTTTTCTATGCGCGTGTGGAAGGGCGAGCACCCTCGCTGACGGTCCGCGTTGCCATTGGTTGTTCAGCGAAGGGACGCTGCGCGTAATGTGGAGGGTCGCTTGTAGAACCGCGCAGCCAATCAATTCGCTCATTTTTTAAATAAACAACTCAAATGATAAAAAACGAACGCGTTTTTTACATGTCTCGCGTTGCCTATTTACCCATATACATACACATCAAAGTAACGCATTGGGAGAATAATAAATTAAGGTGGCGCAGTCTGCTATACGGCAATATAAAAGGTGCTTAATTTTACTTAATGATGAATCATTGATTATTTATAGGCCCTGGCTTCGATGAATGTCTTCTGAAGATGCAATGTGAGGAGTTTGAGGGTGGATCATGCTCACTTCACACATGAGCCTTCGGTGATCACAACAATATCGCTCGTTGAAAAGCAGAGCTGCCGTAATGGTGCACTTCCTCTGATTTACAAATTATACTTACTTCCAATAATGTGTTATGCTCCTGCACTGGATAAGGTTTGGAGACAAAAGTTATATGCATAAAGCGAAATAGGGCATGTGGGGCTCTAATAATGCAGACCAATGATTTTTATATTGAATTAGGTTTAACGCTAGCTCTCTGTCATCAACATAAGGATGTTGAATTACCCTGGTGTTCGAAGTATTCATAACGTAGTAACCGTCTACCACTGCGGTATATTTGTTTGCCACGTTTATAATTTTCTAATTATGTGACAACTAACTCGAAAGAAAATATTTTGCACAAGTCTTGAGCATACATTATTTTGCCATGTTATTATGTCCTAAAATCCGTTGTTGCTAAATGTGCTTTGATGTTAGCCTTAAACTGCTCAAGTTTCAGATAAAATAAAATAAATGTTTTCATATTTCCAAACAAGTATGGAAATTGAAGGAACAATATTGAAAATAATTTAGGTATTAGAGAGTGAATGGGAAACCATTAATTTTAAGCCTAAATAAAATAACTCAGATAGTTATTGTAACTTGTAGTGTATGTATCGCGGTGCTCTATAAATAGCTTGAAATATAAACAATCATCAACATTGCAAAACCTTATTAAATCTGTACATACAGATAAATAAAATTGAAGTGTCTGTTTGTAACTGCAAAATAACAGTTTTTCACTAAATGCATATGAATGTATATACGCTACTGACACTAAAAAACCAAGTATTAAAAATTTTCTCTGTCTGTCTGTCTGTCTGTTTGTTCCGGGTAATCTCTGAAACGGCTGGACGGATTTCAACGGGACTTTCACTGGCAGGTAGCTGATGTTTCAAGGAGTAACTTAGGCTACTTTTATTTATTAAAAATATTAGTGTTCCGCGACAATAAGGATGAAACTAATTCTACGCGGGTGAAACCGTCGTCTTTAGTAAAGTTGTAGGAAGAAAACTCAAAACCTCAATCATAATTATATAAATGTTTTGTTTCATTTCATTGCCGATTTACAAACATTTTTTTACTGTGGCTTTACGTATCTAAAGAGTTTCGAAAATTTAAAAAAATACAAAAAAAAATCAATCAGAAAAAAAATCCGGTCATTCCAAGTTTCCCTGGGCCTGTAGGTAGACAGAGTAACATTCTCTCGCGCTTGCGCTAACAAAAGCAACACAAAATGTATGTAAATGAAATAAATCAGGCACGTGACAAATTACATTACAATAAATTTTTATCGCCTCTATTCGCGACCAATGTTTTACATGTCCATATAGTTTTCAGCATTTTAGAATTTTTTTTTCCTCGACAATAACGACATCTGTGAGATTTCAACCCAACTAACTACAAGTTGAGGGGAGAACGTAGCTTTGTTTCCAATTCACGCATCTAAAATGCAGTTGCACAAGTTTAAGTATATAAGCATATTTTAATTAATACCTAAGCTTATTTTAGAAGAAACCAAGCACTTAACTATTTCAACCACCCATGAAAAAATTATTAAATAAAAGCACTTATCGATTGTTTTTAAATTTTACTCTAGCTAGTGGCACGGAACACCAACCGCATGTTTTCATCGGGGGGTCAGAATGTGATAACTATTCTCTGTATCTGTTCACGGTTTCGCTACTAGATGGCGTGAATTTATACATTCAGGCATTGTAGTATACTTGTATGCATTACTTAATTAATTGAGGTAACTTTTAGCTATATTACAAATACCTCCAATGTTATATTAAATTTAACAATAAACAAATACTACAATGAATCTGGATTTCTGTTTGCCTACTCGAGCGATAGATACTAATAAGAAATCAATAATTTTTTACTTCAAATACATGTGCAAGTACAAGTACTAGAAAGAAAACTTCTTAATTCATCATAAGTAATTAAGTAAATCCAGTTAATGTAGTGGATTTATTTGTTAATTATAATATGGTTAAAATACTTTATGGAATTATGTCACTCAAAGTCAAAGTCAAAGTCAAAAATATCTTTATTCGATTAGACTTTATACAAAGCACTTTCAAATCGTCAGAATGACACAATTTACAGGATTATACATGCTACCGCCACTATCAATACTATTCGATGACGCATGGATACGATGGGGACCTGTACTTTATTTACTTACTATTGAATTAGTTATTAGAATGTTAGTGCTTCAAAGCAGAAAATACAGCGAGGCTTATAACATAATGACGATGGTAACGGGCCGAGGCCGGGTGTGATTTACAGAGATTATCCCGCGGGCGACGAAGCTCGGCTAGGGCGAGGGCCGGCTAACGGGAGCGCGTGTTTCGATTTCGTAGAGCATTTCTCCGCGCAGTCCCGTTACTCGGCCGAAAGTACTTTTGTTGCTTGCGCGCACCGCGCTCGCTCGCTTATACGACCGATCGCTCGAGTTCACTGTATTGAGAACATTGTGCTTATTTAGTCGCCATTATGACTTCGCTCAAAACAAAGAACACCTTTGAAAATAAAAATGGCGTTACGTGGATAATGTATTCAGTTATCCGCGTACAGTTATGTCTTTGTAAATGATCTGCATAACATTTCACGAGTTCATACAGGGTTAAAATATGTATTTATGTACCATTGAAAAGAGTTAAATTACAAATAAAATGTAAAAGAAAAGTATCTCCATAAGAAGTCAATAAAATTTTGTGGCATGTTGTGTAAGCGAGTGGCCTTGCGAGCTGTGTGGGTCGATGACTGCAGTTTGCTGTGGATCATGTTTACTTATCGACGAAGTGAACGTAACCGAAACGAAAGTTCCAGCACCAAACTTTATAACCCAAGAACTTCAACTTTTTGTCGGGTCCATTGGAAAGGCTACGTCGTAGCGCCATTGTTCTACGTGCTACGCTTATTTGAAGGTTTTAGAGTTCTAATCCCCCTCTTCAAGTACAAGGCTACATAAAAAAGCTTAGTACGTCTATAATTACAATCCAACTAGAACAATTCATTATTTGGTGCTATTTACGAGTATATGTCTGTTACTTTTTACAACTGAATGATTAAACAGATATATGTTTTTTTTTTATATATTGTAGAACAGTGAAATAACCACTGACGTATCTACAACGTCTAGGAGTAGTCTTACCAAGCCGATGAATTTGTGTATATTAAACTTAGAAACAGTGGTTTATTTTTACATTGTACTATTTTAAATAATGGTTAATGTATCTCTCTGAATAAAAAAATATATAAGACGAAGAATTATTCATCGTGACTAAAATTGTAGCCTACAAACTAGTTATACATATTAAAATAATCATCGATCGAACTTACAAAAAATGACCATGAATCTATGGTGGGCCCTTCGAAAAAAGCGCGCAATTTTTTGTATATAATAAAGTTGGTAATATTCCATAGAGTTGGCGTGTCGTGGCGGTGATGAGGCTGGCTCGGTGACGTAACCCGCGCAGTTCGATACTCTCGAAAGGCAGCGGGGTCGTCGGCCGCTAGACGCGGAACCGCAGCCTACGCGGCTGCTCAATTAAACGTTCCGCATTTACATTATACATACGATATACGTACCATCACATCATATTTACACGTTAATTGAATGCTTAACATATATGTACACACTACATGAATCATGAGTCGAACTGAATGTTTAAATACATACAGTCCGCCACTCCGAAACAGTTCAGCTTAAATAAATGAAAGAAATATTAAAGTTTAATAAATATACATTATGGTAAATTATAACCGCTATATTATACTCAAAGGAAGATGCCATGTCAAATTTTTTTTATGGTTCATGTATATCCGCGTGAGACATGTACGTTCGCAGTACACACATACCCACACAATAGCTTAACAATCGGAAACAGTTAAACTTGTGCTCTAGATAAGAGACAAAACATATAGCTGGAGGTGTGTGGCACGTAAATCGTATAAATTGTGTGCACACATAGTGGTCAGTGCGCACGAGATGCAATATTTAGGATAGGCAAGGCAAGTGCAGTAATGAGTCCAAGTGAGAGGCGCGAAGGGCCGAGTTACACAAGGGTTACAAAACTGTGGCAATGAACCTCTCTGAACCTGAACCTTGCGAACCGCTAGTCGATGTCGGCAGCCTGCGTGCCTCAAACTTTATGTCCATTACTTCAGTAGAGTCGATAGCTAAGCATTTTTTTACAGTTTTGCACTGAGATGAAGTATACATAACAATGCTAAATTATAACTAAGCATACACTGGGAAATTGTTAATTAGTAAAATAAAAACAAACTGATGGTATTCTTTCTTAATAATTGCTCTACATGCATCTCCAAGCAAGAAAGCACCCTTAAATAATAGACCGAGATGAAACTTCTGCACACCTTTTCTTCTTCCAAGATTTAATTAGATTGTCGCTTCCTTTATATACAAACATTGAACAAAAACCAAGAATAATTTCCTTGGCTGAGTTATCGAGCTCAGTAGTTTGTCGTCAAGACACAATGAAAGTCACAAATGCGACAACAATTTGAATGACTTTTGTTAGGTACGTGAATTATTAATGTTGAGTACCGGTGGCGAGCGCGGCGCAGTCTCGCGCGGAAATGTTGCCTGCAGCCCGGGCCGCGCAGTGCAATGCGGAAACTAAACTTTTTGCCCCGCGCTGTACTATACTCTCCCCGCTGCTGAATAATTGCTCCACGAGCTGTTACCTCTCATAAAAACAACCACTTATCATTTTAATTACGCCATTGATTGCTCTATGAGCACGAAGAAAGTGCAGCAAATAGTATGAATTCTTAATTTTATTTTCTGCCTGAGTACGCAGATTTATTTTAACTAAGCATAAACTCTCTCGGTAAAGCTAAGGTTCCAGTGGGATATCAAAAAATGAAATAGCACCCGGGTTAAGCCGCGAGTGTAAACTTGTATGTAAATAAATGGGACAAATATTTTTTCTGTGGTACATTTAATTATTGGAATATTAAATGGAATATTAAACAAATAAGGTTGAAGTGTGTTGATATTGGTAATGGTATTCATGTAAATGCTCGTATCGATCAAAGCATGTCGTAACTAAAACAAAAGAACCGCGCTGAGCCGCTGTTGCTCACAAACGACATCAACGAGCGCTACACTACCGCGCCTCACTACTTAGATTCATTATAATTTTTGCATTGTTCATTACAATGTAAATTTGAATAATGATTGTAAATATATAAATTATAATTTTATTTATGACCTAATTTTTTATTAAATATTTTTTTTATTGTTTATCCGTTTTGTGATTTATATTTTCTGATCTTTTACCCGTTTGATTGGAAATCATGAAAATAATTACTATGTTTAAAATTTGTACGTGTGTAATATAACATTCGGCGTGCCGGTCCAAGGGGGAGGCCTATGTTCAGCAGTGGACGTCTTCCAGCTGATGATGATGATGATGATGATGAATATAACATTCATTCCTGAGAAAGATATATTTTTGCGATATTATTAATGTTGTTAAGCATAAAAATTATATTTGTTCAAAGTAAAACCCTGTTTTATATCATTCTAATAAGATATTTGTAGGTATACAATCAATTTTATCTAGCAAAGGAATATTTTTAATGTTTCTTCAGGTAGTTTATCTTTTCATAGCTTAAATCTTCTGAAGATTTGTACTCTAACTGACCTACGCTTCTTTTTTCCATTAATGCTTAAGTTAAGTAAAAAAAATATACTATAATTTTCTTCGAATCAACATAGAGTACCTACATGACAAATGGATATAAAAGTTCTCTTATCGTCACTGTGTTACAACATTATAAAGTTGTATTCTAAGTGGGAGCGATGCACTGCGCGCCCACCGACCGAGGCACGTGGATAATAGATAGGTGTGCTAATTAGTAAGACAATCGCTACTTCTGTAACTCCGGAATAGCCAGTGGAAATAATATGATGCAAATACCTTTTATTGTCATAACATTATGACTCACATATTTTTCCAGTAGGTACCTACAGGCTGTTGATTGAGCAAAATGGGATATCGTTCTGGCTAGAATAGAATATTTATTAAATTCATATAAGATTCAAATGAGTTTTATTAGTCTAAAGAGCCGTGGTGGCCGAGTGTTTTCAGTAGTGGTGCTACACAAATTCTCATGATATCGGTAAAACCCATAAGATTTCGAGAAAAAATCGATTACAAAGCGACAGACAAACCATTTGCTGTACACTTCCGCCAAACCCTTTGGGGACCTTCTGGGAAGGCGTGAGGTTACATTTAACCCATTTGAAGCACCTTCATTTTCAATGCTCTTAGTGTTGTTATATTTAAGATATTTAAATTAAATGTTCAAGATATTTTGTACTATTTCTAAATATAAAATACCTACCTACATATATGTACATTAGACCAAGATAATAATAGCGATAATAACGATAGTGTGTCACGTGGCTAGAGCGGAGAAGCGAAGCCAGAAGCAGAGATTGGCTGTCGCGAAGTGGTGGATTCGCGCCAAACACAGCGCGGTCATCGACCCGCTCACATGCTCGATAAAAGTAAAAACTCAAGCGCTTGCGTTGCCACTTTTATTATTGAATATTTTCTCGCAATATAAAATGTTCAAAGATTATGTGAACAGGTGATCTTATCAAATCCCAAAACTCTACCTTTCTTATTTGAATCACTGATCGATATTCTTACTTAAGTGTTTCAAGATAAATACAGGTACCTTTAATGTTTAAAGATAAAGGAAAGGTGTAACAGAGCCCGCACTTCTATATTATGAGGTTTTTGATCCCTGATGGCAAATACCCGCTGTCATCACATTCTCTAATTGCTAGACAATAGGCAACAGTTATGGAATGTGTGTCTTTTACATAAAGTTAATCACCGCGCACAGTTATGAAAATTGTTTAAACATAATAATACCTCAATTATGTATCAGCATCGAAATCTTAGATAAATGCAGATGAAAAATAATTGCTTTGAATGTTTATTATTGGTATCTGTGTTTAATCTTGCTTCTACATCTACTCGTATATTGAGTTTGATGCAAGCAAAACTTCCTACCATAATAAGTGTAGCAACCTATTCACCTATTCTGCAAGTAATTGTGTTCTTTCACCAGGCAATGCGACCTCCAGGATAAATAGGCTCGCAAGTATAATCTAATAATATGAGATACTACTGAACACAATAAGATTGCGTAACATCCAATAAAATAAGTATCAAATCTAATTGGAAAAAGTGAATTTTAGTTTCATGAGTAAAAATAAAGAAGTATACAATGTCCAGTACAGAGTGAGCGTAGATGAAAAGTGAATCAGCCTGACGTTTGGTTGCGCGGCCACTTGCGTCCGTTGACCTCACAAATTTTCGTTTCGTTGGTTGCGGCAGCGGAGTGTGCGTGTCCTCTCCCTCCCCCTCCCCCTTTCCTCTCCCCCTGCCACACTACTGCCCCCCACCTTGCCGCACACCATACCCCCCAATGCCTCCTATTCCGCCAACTTAGATCACGACTAGCCACTCAACACTCCATTGTTCAAACATATCAACAAAAAAACTAGTATTGAACAAACAGTTTTGTACCAAATATAAAGATCAAAATCAAATGATTGACGTATCCTCATAAAATTCATATCTCAGATTTCAAAAACAAACTCGAGTAATTAAATCCTTTTAGACGAGTAATTGTTATGACATGCCTTGAAAAGTTCAACAAAAAAAAGGCTCTCCCGTCTCTGTAATAACAGGACGTGGAAGTGCAAAAACACGAAAACGTACTTTGGTCAAAATTCATAAAACGCATTATTATTTGCGAGTAACGTGTACACTTTTAGGTATGTTTTTAAGTAAAAGTCGGAACTGCGCTGTAAATAAATAGTCAGCAATGGCCAAGAGAAGTGTTGATTCAAATGGAATGATGTTGGTGCAAGCTAGGCCTTGTCAATGACCTCTATTTCGCCACCGAATATTACAAAACGCGAGAGAGGTCGACGATTCGCGTCACGAGCACTGCGAGACGCTCGCCTGCTCACTTCCTATGAAATATTCAAAAGAAACAATTATTTTTAGTTTAGAATCAATTCATTTAAGTAAAAAAATCTCGTAGTATTATTAGTTTTACAGGTTATAAGTATTCGCACACCAGCCATTCAGAGCTAGAATCATGATGAAATAAATAAAGTTCAATGTATTATAAAACCGATAACATATAGCCTTTAAGGGTAAAATATGAAAAATAATTGTTTTTGTCGATATTGTAAAAGTAGGGGTACGAAGTGATAATTATAAAGAAATTGTGTCAAAAAAGTATACATTGGGCTTCACGACACCACTTCTAAATCGTGGATTAAAATTATGAATTATGACTATATTATTATATACTTCAAGCTATACTTTTCACTAAAATTATATACAATACTAGTTCAGCTTATATATATGCATGGTAGGCTAATATGTTAGTAGGTACTACGTATAATTTTTCATGTTTATTGCTTTGTACATTGAATACTATGTAATATATAATTATTAGTCTATAGGTGACTGAATGGGTTGCACTAAGAGGTAACTCTATGGAGGGTTTAATTAAATCCTATTCCTAAAACTATGAAAAGTACATATAGGCAGCAATTAAGAATTAGAAACTAATTGCAGTTCAAAATATCAAAGGTGAACTGAAAGCAGTTGAACTAATTAATAGCATCAATTATTATGAAACCTTGAGAAAAGAAACATTTCACCAGAATCACTTCATACTTTTTTTCAGAAGACAATTGGCTAAGCCGGGTTTGTTTGCAACAATTTGTTTATACTATTAGTATAAGGATTAATTTTGTTTTAATTATAAAGAACCGCTGCACCGCCCGGCTACTTAAATTAAAATAAAGTTCCTTTACGTTGTTATATTTTCTTAGTGTATGTAAGTTTAAAAGCACCGAAAGTTATTACCATTAACACATTCACTCTACTCAATATTAATAGAAAAAGTAAGCCTATAAAACAGAAGTAGCCTTAAGAGCAGGGCACCTTGATGAATAAAAGACTTGGCTAATCACTAATGCCGTGTATGTGACGTCTGTGACTTTGGGCTGTGTGTGGCCATAGAGAGACATATCGGAAAATCGTAAGGGATGTCTTTACCCAACAGTGTGAGTTCATAATGGATAGATATTTAGGAATGTTCAGTAGTAATCCAACTACAATAGAGATCTGGCAGCCAAATAGCCTCTTTACATACGCCTATTATATTAATGTTACCCAGTTCTAGAAACACTAGTTTTCCAAGACATTAGATATGTCCGACACATCAAAAAAAATCATTTAAATATGAATGTGAGGTATTCCTTTATTTTTGTATTGTATTAAATATTTTCACAGCAAAAGAAAAACAAATTAGTTATGAAATTTAAGTTTAAGTCGACACTGAGTTTCCTTAAACAGCTTATCAACATAGATGGAACAGTTCCCGTAAATATTCACAATGTTTAAAAGAGTTTTATAAATTAATTTATTAAATCAGGCATAATCGGCTTAAAGTCTCACTCAAGAAAGATGACTCTGATCATCTACAATACAGTGATTCACCGCGCAGATATGATGGCAGTGCAGTAATTGTTCATATCAAGGTACGGTTACACGACGACATATTATCGAAACGCTGCGATTCTGGCCAGCAGTCAGATGGCGATGATAAAGTCATGGTGACGGATTGATAGAATGACAATTTGGTGAGTAGGCCAGCCACTGCGAAGACACCGGTCGCGGTTCACGCTGGTTCAACGTGACACTTTCCGACGTCATAAACAACTTTCCTACAAGCAATGCGCTCCGCTGCCGACGTTAGCGCCGCCCGTCGCGCACGCCGACCACGGGAATCATTTTGCGCCACTTTTCTAGAAAAATCATTAATTTATACAACTAGCCATGAGTTTTCTTTCGCTGAAGCACTGCGCCGCACTCTTTACTATGTGGTGAAAAGATAAAGTTTAATCCACAATTTTATAACCGACTTTATTGATGCATCATAATATTTTATTACTTGCGTAAAATAGAAAAATAAAGGTGATATACTTAAAACTAGAAAAAAATTTTTTTAAGCGTAAGTCCCTTTCTTGCTCATACATAGGCTTCTAATAAACTGCTTAGCGGATTGACTTTTTGTATAAATTGTTACATTATATAAATTGTATTACTTCAGTTTTTTTTCTACTTGATTTTCTACATTTACTCTTCATTCTTAAATTCATATTAGAAACAATAGAAATAGAAAAAAAAATCCACCATACATTTTACTTCAGATACACTCGGAATAGCGCTTTATTCACCCTGCCATCACCGTGGGGGCATATAGACAAAAAAAAAGTCTTTACTTTGAATGAAATAGTATAACCCTTTGCAATAATAAAATAATTTACGAAATAAAACACCTCTGTCAAAAAGTATGCGTGATCATACAAAAAAAAATATAGGCTGACTAGAGAACCTAACTCCATTTTACGTCAGTTAGAAAATACTTAGCTATGTTGTCAATACCATGGAATATGTTATTTCTTATAAATCATATCATATGGTAGATCGTTTATGCTGTCCTGCTGGAAGTAAGAAACTCTTAAAGTACCAGGTTGTACTAGCAAATAATAACCTGTTTACTTAGTACGTCGCTTTGATATAGGTTGATTGCGATGGTTGAATTTCCAGCGTGCGAATCATGATGACACCTAATAAACAAATCAAAATTAAATAAAATATGATAATGAAAAATATAGAGTCTAATAATAAGATAATTTCTAGCTTACTATACTAGTTTTTCTACTACGTTGCTATATTTAACACTACGTCTACTACAAGTCTACTACAAGTTTCAAGATAAAATATATAAAATCCTAAAAAATATATAAATTATGTACTAAAAAGTTATCATGTTGATATGAGCCACTTCCAATCGCGCCTTATCTCCATCATTTTAGTTTTAAAAGGATAAACTACCCACTTTTGTTTTAATAATTTGTTCCAATTTTATCTTACTTTATTATTACTCAGCATTTGTTTGGTAAACCGTACACCCAAGTTTTGAACTTTTTGGAGTCTCGCTATTGTTTTAATTATTCTTACATGTTATATTGTTATTATGTTATTTATATTCTAAATCCTAACTATTATATTTCTGTTTTTGTACGTACTGCCATTATAAAGTAAGCATTGTGAAATGTGTTTCTCATTAAGTGAATTATTGTTATTCTTTTGAGAAATAAATTATCTTAAACCCCAAAAAGGTAAGAAGAATGGTTTTCTCATTCTGTCTTTGTTCTATTTTAAATAAATTATTCAGGGATTAATAAACCAAACTGATTCCTATTGGGTGTTTCGTTGCCATACCAAGGATCGATATTTTTTAGCAATAAAAGACGGGAACTGAAAATTTAACTAACCAATTTAGTAATCATGAAACTATGAACAGGTTCCATCAATTTCCTCAAACATTGTAATTTTAAGAATAAACTATGATCATTTAGTCTCAGCTAAATTTAGTAGAACTTTCTTATCAGGCTTTATTTTATTTTAGATTAATCAAGGTTCGTTATTGTTTATTAATGATTCGAAGTGCAACTAATTATGTCAATGACACGTTGGTGAAACAATTACTGAAATAGATGCAATTTTAGTATGCACATTGCATTTAGTGGAACGCTTCGAATTTAAGAATTGGCATACAAAGTAATGGAATCTTTCGCATCTTCTTTAATTTTAAATCAAAAACTATCGAACGACAACATGAAACACGCTCTTTCTAAATAGATCTGGCTTATCGTATTTCCACATCAAGTTCGTTTCATACTTAATAATCAACTGCCCTCTTATAATAAAATATAGTCTAAGATGAGAAGAGACGAGCCGTGGTGGCCGTAGGGTTTGAGCAGTCGTCTGCTGCGCAAGAGACGCAAGTTCGAATCCCAGCGAGACCTCTACCAATGAGTTTTGCCAAAATACTTATGTGCAGTGATTTCACAGCACGCTTTACGGTGAAGGAAACATCGTGAGAAAACCTACATATGTCTGAGAGGATCACCTCTCAGGCGCACTATACATAAGTCTTTGATAATTTAAAGACGAGACGGGGATTGACTCACCCTCTGTCACGTGGTTACTTAATCATATTCGGTGAAATGTGGGTGTTGTTGTTACAACACCTCTGCTTACCCTTTCGGGGACCCTTTGGGCATAGCGTGAGCATATTTATTTATTTTTTATAGTCTAAGATAGTACTTAGTTTAAAAGTAGCTCCATGTCCTTCTGCTACAGATTTCAAAAGAGATGGTTATTAGTTGTAGTTAGAGTTTAGTTTGATCTTCATTTACATCCCACTTATTACAAACCATGTTTTGTAATAAGTGGGATGTAGAGGAGTAGTAATATGCAATTTCTTCCATAGCAATTGACGGCTAATTACGCATTTGACACTTAACTATGGCTCCTCTATTAAAAGCAATACAAGAAAGTCCAGCTCCTACACTATATATTCAGTTAATCCAGGAAGCGAGTACGTTATGTAATAACCATCCTACATAAAGAGGTCATTGGCTTGCACTCGCTCGATTCCAATCTACCGAGAGAGGATAATACACCCTCGGCGACATGACAACACATTCCTTATGGCTATAGCACCTTGACATTTAGTTCCAATGAGATTTTGAGAGTCGTCAGAGACAGGATAACCGTTACGTTTAGTAGTCCTCTGAAAAAGTATGTATACGTTATGTCTGCACCAAATATGTATTGAATTCAAATGCAGTGAATGACTTTCCGGTATTGGAGAACATTATGGACACCTGCCTGTATACGACTGAGAATAATATCAGTAAACGTTACGCCTGAGAGACGGTGTCTGAATCTCGTCTTACTCTATTTAAAAGTGAGTTTCATACATTAACTTACCCTTGCAGAAACGCACGATGATAGATTTTATGAAAAGCTGCACAATGCACTTCCTTATCTCTATGATAGTAGACGCAAGACATACACGTTGTTAGATGGGGCAAAATATTTGGGTGGGTTTCATGCTGGTTCTTCTCAGAAGACCAGTTTCGAATAGGCAATTTTTTTGACTTTCCTGAACGCTCAAATTAATAAGGCTAATATCTTATTAATCATTTTCATTTGCTGATTTTCTTATTTTTGCACACTTATCGTGAGTTTTTGGTGCGTTAAGTTCATATTATGTAACATCAAAATCAGTGCTGCATATGTTCACGTTACCTTCACCGTTAAAGCACGTGTAGTGAAATCACTGTATTTAAGTTTTTAGAAAAACTCATTGGTACAGGACCCGCTGGGTTTCGAAGTTGCGTCGCTTGCATAGCAGGCGACTGCGCAAAATCAGTAAATATTATAGTCTTTAATAGAAATGAGTTAAGATTGTTTAGTCCCTGAACCTACGTCAACACAACAAACATCGATCCCTAATATCCTATCCCAAGTATCGGTACATACGAAGCCCGCGGGGTGTCGGGATTCTAACGGGACTCGACCTTTCTTTTTACTTTTTTTGTGCCCGTAGCGAAGGCATGCGTTCACTTTTAATGACCAACTACTCTTACAGACCCTTCGCTCACATCTACAGGGATTACATTTAAGTAGTAACTTATGACTCATAAGTTAAGAGTTATCTGTAAATTAATCTTTATGGAAATACATTACTTAGAATGTTGTAAGGTCGGGGAAAAGTTAATATATGTAAACAACTATTACCAAGTGAACAAATCAAATGTATTCATCGCATTAGTCTATTTTAAAAGTTAATACAAAAAAATATAAATTAGTTCAGAACACTTAGCTCCTAAATAGTTAAATGGATGTTTTTTGATAGAATGGAAAAGTATCATTGTCGCATGTTTCAATCGATTACACTTTTGTACTGCTTGTCATAAAACTTATACATTTTTGAATTAATGTATTTTGGATAGAACAAAACAAAATGTATAATTTTAATAGTGTCACGTTTGACCGAGTGAAACAGTGCCATATCATTTACTGTTTAGAACATCATACCTACATTTAAAATATTATTTCCACTACCAATTATAATTACAGAAATCGCGACACCAAAATGTAGACAGACACCTTGTCAAGCGCATACGCGCTTAATTAAGATCTTATTTAGATCTAGTCCAAAAGCATACACTAATTTGTTCTTACTGATACTGTAGTGTATGTTAGCATTCAATAATAATATCTCATCAAATCCTACCCACGAGGGTTCCCAAAGGGGTAGGGAGAAGTTTTATGAATAATGCCTATTTTACTGGAGATAATTATGGTGCCATCGTGCCAGCTGGTTTCCTTCATCGTAAAGCTTAAACAATGGTAAAATATGATGATAAATCAAAGCTTGGGTTAATAATTATTCCTTACAGAATACCCGCGTTTTCTAGTATCCCTCAGGAGCCGTTCATTAATTTTACCAGGTTTAAAAGTTAGTACGCTATTTTGGAAACAATTACATTCAGTCTATATCGTGTCGTATACTCGATAAACAGTAACGTAAGTTTTCTATTCATTCAATAGTGATTTATGGCAGCGTGTACGAACAATGTGTCGAGAACAGCTACTTTGTGGTCAAACTGTAGGTCCTTTGTTGATGTGTCCTTTGTACGGGTAACGGCACTGAGCCTGGCATGTCGTATGACGCGGCCTTTGTGACGTCACAGCGGAGCTGCAGTTTCTAACAAAAATGCACTTTTGCCGTCATGCGGGCCTCTACAAACTAACAGTTCCTGTTGTAAACGGGACCTATAGTAATAGCCAGTTCTCAGAACGAACGGACCTTAAAGAACAAAACGTCAGGAAGATATATGATCATTCATTATTCTTAAGACTGTGACCATTTGAGGTTTAAATACAATATCATCAGGAGAAAACGGACCGTTTTTTGTTTGGTCAATAGTCAGGTAGTTGTGGTTTATGGTAAACATCAGTTAAATATATTGTATTTGATTAATCTTTTTATTTCGGACTTAGTCAAGGATTAATTTTGATTGATTAGGCTCTTCAGTACCTACCTTGTTTATTTGATATAATTTCTTATAATATGTTTTACAATAAGTTTTATTGAATAAAGGTTTATTGTTAAGAAAATGTTACATTACACTAAACTACAAAGTTATTATTAAAATACAGAACAGCAGATGTGATGATGAGGAGACTCTGGCATCAATTGTATTCGAAGGCATTCGATTAACATATCGCCCAAACGCGCAAATGTCATTTTTTTTATATAAGATTTACTGTTACGGGGCCAACAAAAAAAGGGGTTTTATAAAAAGGATTAAAAAGCCTGTGATTATTTAACCCATATCCGGTATTTGGGCCACGCCGGGGCATATGGTCGCGTAACCCTTTGGCCCCGTTAGACACCGTTTGTTTAACAACAGTTGCATTATGAATATAATAGATTAACTTTTTGAGTTCGTAAAATTGGATGCAGATGATAATAATATGTTTTTATTAACGTAAGAATTTGGATCGAAAAGGTGCAGATGGAAAGCCGTGAATTAATAAAAAAAGTCAGAGTAAATGTAGCCAATGTATTTTCACTTTTCGCCTTCGCCGGTGGAAAGATGTGTGACGAGCGTGCGTCGCTGAGGTGTCGCCACTTTCAGGAATCGCACGCTTTCCATCGGCGCGGAGCGAGCTGCATCTTCCCGAGGAAATGCACGCGGGTTCGTTGCACTTACAAACTCATAACCCCCTTTCTAAAGCGCCGATCCAATTATGTGCACTTTCGCAAGCCGCTACTGTCACTCGCCTAGATACGGATAGGCTACCTCGCTGCGATGCGCTTGCACGCCCACCTGTCGATGGCTAGCTACCATTACTACACCATGGGTGCTAATACATACCATGATGCCTCATTAACTTACCTTTCACGGATGTTATAAAATGAAATAATATTACAGCCTTATGAATTTTATAGGTTACAGATGTAGCCACGAGGTCTGTACTTCGTAAATGCTATGAATAGTGCGCATGCATTTTATTCGCGTCACACAATACGGACAGAATGAGGGTCAAAACTCAAAACATGACAACTGCTCATTCAAGGCTGCGCTCGTAACTCGTGACCGAATCTGTAAGAAGATGTAGAACAAAAGAAAAAGAAGTTTTATGTAAACTTTGTAGTATTATCTACACAGATAAATAAAATTGAATTGTCTGTTTGTAATTCCAAAATAACAGCTTTTCACTAAATGCATATAAAAGTATATACGGTACTAACATAAAAATACAATTTGTAAAAATTTTTTCTGTCTGTCTGTTTGTTCCGGGTAAGCTTGAAATTAAGTGGCTGCGGGGCACAGCTAGTTATAAATATACCTCATCACAAAATAAGAGCAACGTAGCCTCATTTTAGATTTGATCATCTTTTAACAATCGGTCTAAGTGGCGAGCACTGAGAAAGGAACATAGATACATTCTTTTCAACCACGTGTGCGTTGTAACATGAAAGTTTTTCAGTCGTAATCATCTTCCGTAGCGCACGCCAATGAAAACGAGACAGGCTATCGAACCCGTCTACAACGACGATTACATTTTCTTTTTTTGTACTAACACAATGCATTACTAAAATCGCAATACTGTAAAAAATACGTTTAGTGGCAATTGGTAAGTTATCTCTATTTAGATAGCTACGAAGCACAGAGTGAAATAAGATATACGATTATTAAAGGTGATTTTTACGTGTACAATGTATCGAAATACTACCATGTCATAGAGATTAGAGACATCATTTCTGTAATTGCTATTTTCTCTGTATAACTTTGCTGACTTGTGGTGACTGCAATATTTTTTATGGCACAGGTTTGTGCCACATAGGGCTAGACAAGCTGAACTTGCCATGAGTGATTGTAGAAGAGGGTGGTGGGGATTAGAGTGCATTGACATACTTACCTAGTGCACGCTGCATCGGCGAAATGCAATGGCTCGGCGGCGGCGCGCGTCGTCACTTACCGCGGAGGATAGAGCGCCGCGAACCAGTATCACATGAGCCCCCCACACGGATCCCTGCTAGAGAAACCAAAGAAACTGCGACGCCTCTACGAGGCTCTAGTTAAAATTGTCAAGTTATTAAGCACTGACGCCTTGGAAAAGTGGAATGGCGTCCGTACGGCCATGCAGTTTTCACTTACAAACACGAACTAAGAGAGAAATGGAAAAACACGTTAATTTTACTTAGTCTGGTGAGAGATAAAGTCATTCAACAGAACTGAGAAATAGAAAAATGCTTTGACATTTATCAGTACTAAGTACTACTTATGTTATATAGTATGTATTAGCTACATTACACCTAAGATACTATTTTGAAATTATTCTCATGCTCTTATCCCATTATTAGGGATGCTGCAATGTGAGTTTAGTTTATTTTATCTTCAAGCTGCTATATAGTGGAACAATCCATACTATGGTTCAATGACCGGTTCCATATAAACGGCATCAACTCAGATTAATGATTACGTATATAATAGTTATTTGTCTACAATATTTCTATTGTTTACCACAACATGATTTTCTTCAACAGTTTGTAGTGTAGGTCAATTGGCAACAACTATAAGACTTCCACTTCGTGGTGTAGTTCGCGGTTTTCTTTCACTGCTCATGATTGCTGCAGCAAATTTCCGAAGTATGGTGGGAATAATAGTTATATAAACACCTTAAATTTATACAGAATTATCTTAAAACGTGGGCAAAATTGTGGATTATGGTAACTATAAAAAAGTATTTAGTTGCTTAGCAACTGCAAGTAATAAAATAAATCTATATGGATCAGAACGGCATAACTCCAAAATCCATTATAATATTTTTTTTCTCTGGGGTCAAATTTAAGCTAAGAAAATATGGGCATAATTTTATTTTCGTGAGGGTTTTGAGACCGTCTAAATAAGATCGACTAAAATTATACTAACAGTAGGGGAATCTGGTAATTTTTATTGCTTGTAGAAGCTAGATAAAGCGAGCTGTGTGTTTTCCACTTAGCTCCCTTATGCAAAAGATTTTTAAGTAAATCAAGATTAGGAAAAACCACGATTAAAGTGTGCCATCGTGAGTCACAGATTTTCAGAATAGTTGCCTGGAGTTTTCGTAGAGCAAGTCTATATGTGTGTATATGGCTGCCAATAATGGGGGGTAATTGCGCATGTTATTCGCCTCGCGCCATACTGACAGACAGAGGCAGACTCAGAAATGACTACTACGTATTCAAGGCTCATAAGTCATGTCGGCACCTGAGGGCCAACTATGAACGTTTAAAGTGCTTTTTAGCTTTGACGTTATCAATTGGACTGTATGTTTTTTTAATCGAATCCAAAAAAAGGACGATAAAAATAAAATTATGTTAAATAAATTATTTACCTTTGAATCAAGTGCCGACCCCAACAATGTATGGGATAAGGCCAGGGAGATGATGATGAAATTACTTACCTTTGAAGTTGATGCCAAACATAGTATCAAACTTGGTTTCAAACACCGACTTCAAAAGTAAGTAATTTATTTCACATAATTTTTTTTTTTCTGTTTGAAGGCGGTTTTACTTTTTTTTACAATTTTTTTTACTATATCGAAATGAAACGTCAAAGCTCAGAAGTTCTTAACAAGTTCCACCTAAATCGGTGATGGTAAGCTCCCTGTATACTGTGAATGCGTTTACGTATGTCATCATAGTGGAAGGGTGGCTAATCATAATGCAATGTCAATGCGAGGTGCACTTGACACCGCGCGGGGTCAATGGCAACGTCGCAACAGTTGCGCCATTGTTACCTTCCTCTTACTTCGCGCGGTACGATTCGACAATCTAATACCGTGCTTGACCTCTTATAATAGATCGACTGCGAGATTAAAACATAACTATTCATTATTGTTATTTAAGCATGTAGATAAATTTATTTCGGCAAGAATGTATTTTTTCATTGTGTAATAATCGTAAAACCTAATTAAGTTTGATGCTGTTGTAGATAACATACACCAGCATACTTATTCATCAACCTTTTTTTACACCAATATCGTACTTTTTATACTTCCTCCTGAATCGCCCCCTGATTAAGGGTAAGTGTTAGAAGAGTAACATTTTTTGTTATCTGAAAGCACGGTGCAAATGCGAGGGATAATACAAACACAAAAAATCTTTTAGTCATTAAATTTCCAATAAAAAGTTTTCCAGGATTCATTTCAAGGGTCCCTTGAAAATAAGTTCTCAATCTACAGTCACCTAATGAAAGAAACTTCATTAATACGAACATGAACGCGGCGTCATGGGCCCAACCATCCTTCCAACCAACCATCACTGTTGCTGCGTACACCTACTTACTCTGTATGTAGAACTATGTCCTAAAAGTATGCCTAAATTATCCACAGGCGAGTGAGTGTAATTAATCGTTGGCAGCCGGTTCCAGCTAGATTTAGTGTAGAACAGCTCTACGGTGCGTATTGTGAGGTGACAATGAAAGTACGTCGCGTTTCTCGCTGCGATAGTTCGGCGGAATAAGGCCAGGCGTTCATCGGCCCCGATCGCGCCGTTAGCGGCGGAACGTTGCGACGCCAACGCTCTCGCTACTCGCAATATTACCATACACACGTCTGTTATAAAATACCATATAATATAATATACCAACCAAACTTGATTTAAAACTTCCTTGGAATCATTAAGAAAACTCCGCTGACACATATCAAGCTTACGCTTTTAAGTTAAATGTTTATGAATTAGCATTTTGCGTTTTACCCAAATTATTTAAAAACAATCAACCAATTTCTAACTTTAAAGGTAATTAAGTATTATGAAACTGGTAATAAATAACATTTAAATATTTTGTAGCATTCTGATGAAATAATAATTACACATATATCAATTAAATATTCAGGATGGATAATGGTGACCGTTTAAATGCAATAATTATTGTATTTAAATACAAAATCCTTAACGGTATTTTGTAATAAACAGCAAATCTTCTTTAACACACATTTAACTGGATATCTTCTAGTGTTATTATATGTACGCAGCAAATACATACATTTAAAGTTACGCCGCCTACTTATTCCATTAAAGTTAACTGAAAACTAAAGCCTCGGCTCAATAGGAGGTGAGTTGCGAATGTAGATTGGCGAAGGCAACCACCGGCTCGGAGCATTGACATCCAGGATGAATAGGAAGAGAAAGGCTAATGACTAAACATTAAAAGAACTGACATACAATAGGTAAGACATTTGTCTCGTAATAAACGTCACAACCGAAATAGTGTCAACTTCAACTATGTAATTTAAAGGTTTAAGACCCCGAACACCTACTCATAGGCCTGCCTACGAGCTATGTCGATTTAATAATGTCAATGAAATTATGTTCAATATCGAGCTTATGAATACAGTGTTGTGAATATTGTCTTAAGGTGTATTGAACTTCCTGCCGCCTACCGAATATGTATCTGAAAATTGGTAAAACCTTTGGCGTCGTAGAAAGTAATAACGGTGTACGTAAACGTGTGGCGAGCGAGCGCATGATTCACGAAGCTGGCCGCCGCTCAGTGACATAATAAACTAAATTAACATAATTCTGCGCCAAGATTCGGTTTAAGTCCCTTTCCTTCACTCTTACTCACGCTGGTTACTATCGAGTCTTCGCCAAATCTAAGAACCAGATCCACTTTGAACTGCATCTACTAACTACCTCAAAATATAGTTGTTCAGTAAAAAAATTAAACGTATATAAATGGAAACATCGTATATTGTGTTCAAAAAGTTTCATTTAAAAAAATCGTTACTAGGTTAACCGAAGTTTTTTCGTAATCGTTGTACCCCTTCGAGGTATCCTATAGGATGATGTGATGATCTGAGTACCTCATATTAAAATACATAAAATAAATAACATAATAATTTTATAGATTAATCAATGATGACATGAAAATTGGGCCGCGAACGTAACAATGAAGAAAGCGCAGCGATGAAGCTCGATTCACAACGTCGATAATGTGAATTGAACCCAATTATAAATGGGGTGCGATCGATGAGGCAGGCATGAAGGTGATTGCAGCTTTCCGGTAATGTAACAGTCGCGTATGCTTGCAAGAATTCTGTTGGAGGTTCGTTGAACTTTCGCGAGTGCAGAACGCAGCAGGGTGGGGGAGCCACACTAGGTCATACTCGGCCGTCGGCACACTTACCTTGACTCAACGCACTTCGCCGCGACTATCGCACCGCAGCCGCCCGCCCCGTGGCCGTTGCTGCACTGCTTCTAGCCTAAACATTCAATCTTTGTTACATATTTATCGCTTCATCAATTTTGACGATAATACTCGTAGTAGAGTGAAAGAAAGCTATATTACTATCAACAAACAGTTAAAGAGCGCGCAAAATAAAAGGAAACAAGCATCCTGATGATACAACCGATTGATTGCCATTCAGTTTTCAGATTTATTGTAGCCCTACTGTAACCTAATAAAGCAAGAGTCATGACATCAACAGAGTATATGAAATAAAATGGTCCTCCTACAACAAGCACAACGCCCCTTTCAAGGAGACCCTGAATATGTCTTTGGGGCAAATTAATTTTAATAGTAGAGGTTACATTAATCTCAAAATCGCAGTTATTTTTTTTAACTTTGTAATTTAAGGAACAATTTCCATAGGTTCTACAATTTCCAATGGAACTTGTTCCTTAAATTACAAAGTAAGAGTTAAAAAATCTCTAATGATGAAATTAAAACTAAGGTGTAAATAAGGTGTTTCCTTTGGGCATTTCTTATAGAAACGCATGTAACGCATATATAAGTAATCAATAGAAAGCAATTCAACTTCAAATCAAAGACAAAACACACATCAAAGTACTGTCATTTTAGTTTCTTGGGTGACGGATGACCTGCCACAATTGAATCATGTTTCAACAATTACCTTTTTGTCGCTATGTGATTATTTTGAAACAATCAGAAAATGAATCTTAGCAAGGAAACGTTGAACCCGTCTGATTGTACTCCGCGGTATGTTCTTACTTCTATCTCGAACACAAATCGCATGCACGTCATATCTTTATATTGTTGCTTCAGAATATCTGTCTTTTAATCTCAAATGCTAAGGTTATGAAATGTTTATGGTACGATAGTTTGTTGATAAGTACCACAACTTAACAATGTATTACAAAGACATAATGAATTATTTAGAATAGTTATTCTTAAAAAAGGTTAGGAAAAATACGATCTTAACGCCAACTGAGTTACCCGCGATGCGTCAATACCTCATGCGTCCAATTTTTCCTTCCCTTATTTCTGTCAGTTTATTTGCCGCCTTTATTATTATTGAGAATGTAGCGTGTAAAGTTTATTCCATTTTAACAGTTCACGCGAGAATGTTTCTAATTTGCCTATGCGATTAAACGTTACTTCAAGAAGTACTCCGATTTTTGGCACAATAATATAAGCCCATATTACTTGCTGTCATCATGCTAAGTTACGTTCTAATTTTTCTTATACTCGTACTAAGGTACTTTCATCGTTGTATAAATTATAAAAATTTGTTTCAGTAACTACATTAGAACCATTCTCATTCCAGAAAAAAATATAAATCTTGTTACGGCATTATTCATAAGTATATAATAAATTTTCTTGGTGATTATATAATGTATCATTGTTAAGTATTATAATATATTTCGCTTATCTTGTTTCATTTATTTTCAAGTGTACTCGTGTAAATTGATATTTCCCCAGTACTTAAATCTGTTTACATTCTAGAGTACTTAAACATATTAATGTGCTATTCATACATATCTATATTTATAAAAAAAACTGTGACGATACTTTGTCTTTACATCTAAAATTGTATGATTTGTTAAGGGGTGTTTATGGGCACATATGCTCACGCCTGTATTTCCGAAGGGGTAGGCAGAGGTGTACCAATAGTAGACCCACATATCACCAGACTGTGCCGTTGGCTTAGTGTGTGCAAACGATATTGCGGAACACGAGATCCTAGGTTTGATCCCCAGGTCGGATAAAGAGTTATTGGGTTTTTCCATGTGTTATTTCCTAGAGTAGATTAGAGCCCGGTTAATTGCAACTAGGATCGCCCCCGATTTCAATACGTAGACGCGCGCAAGCAAAGGTAGGCACTAATTTGGTCACAAGGGTGGTCGTAGGGATGGGCAAAAGTTTTACAACACTCTTTATACTAACATTTATTAAAGGGAAGGTGTCGATCTGAACGCAATTCTTTCGCTATGTAACTGGTACTAATTCTCAAGTTGAATATCTTCTGAGACATTTTCGCAAGGTTTTTGTTTACCGCAAAGCTCGTTAGTTATAGGTTACATTAAATGACATGAAAGTAGTGAATGCAAATCATATTTATGTATTTTTAAAAGGAGTTACGACCCTTCGATTTGCTTTTTTGAAGTCTCGAACTCATGATATCCTTAATCTTAGTCATTGTAAATGAAAAGCTAAAATCACAGTTTGAATATAAAACGGCAGCTGGTAGCCTTCTTGGCTTACAGAGACACGGATTTGGGACGAGTTTGCTTCTTGTAATTAACTTAAATTATTTTTATATTTGTTTTAATTTATTCGTTTCTTAACTTTTATTTTTATTAACTAATAACTAACTAAAACATAAATGTACTAAAAAAAGTACATACATACATATGCTCACGCCTGTATTCCCCAATGAGGTAGGCAGAGGTGTTGTAATAACAACACCCACTTTTACACAAGATGATTAAGTGCCAACGTGACAGATGGTGAGTCTATCGCCGTCTCAGGCACTATACATTACGTATGTATAGTTTGAATTAATTCTCAGTCACATGCAGGTTTCCTCACGATGTTTTCCTTCACCGCAAAGCACGCAGTATGAAATCACTGCACATAAGTTTCCAGAAAATCTCATCAATCGCTGAGATTCGAACTTACGTCGCTTGCGTAGCAGATGACTGCTCTAATCCCAAGGCCACCACGGCTCCTTATTTAAGTATTTTTTATATTTATTTTAATTAATTCGTTTTATAAACTGTACTAAAATAAGTCCATATTGTATATGCATTATAATGAAATAAGTTCATTGGAATGTTCCAGTCAAATTCAAAGAACTATTAGGATATTAATGTATTTTCAGCACTTGTACAAACATGCTTTGTAATTTTAATGTTTCATTATTCACGGTCTCTGTCGCAAAAGTCAAAAACCTTTGCGTATGCGGGTTGCACACTTGTTATCTATTGACAATACATAACTGATTACAGCTGTGAGGTTATACATATTATGTACGTGTGTGAACGAAGGCTTTATGTATGAATGTGTGTGTATAACAAACCAAAAAAGACATAACGTACCATACATACGTCAACGAACTGAAAAGTGTACCTGAAACATACTGTAACTACTTTGTATAGGAAGCGTACATACACACCGTATGTAAGTATATTAATACAGAAATAGATTGTAAAAGCAATTCAAACGTCGTTAGTTCGTCATATAAATTGGCTAAAGCAGCCATTGACTCTATTCAACGCTCAAAAGAGTTCAACGCTCGTCGACTTGGGCTAGCTAGTGGCACGACTATCTATACAATGGTTTTTTGTGCATTTTTGCTTTTGGTTATGACATCATCCCAGCTCAACTGGCCCCTCGAGCCAGCCAGGCTAGGATATCATACATTACGGCTAGATAGGGACATTATATGCATTAAAGTAAATATCTATGCAATTGGTCCTGTATAAAAGTCTCATTATTTTGATAGTAGTGGGATAAACTAAAAGTAATTTTGGTTACCTTAACAGTGAGATAAATTAAGTTACATCATATCATCATCTCATCTTCGGTAGAGGGAACCAACACGCAGGGGTTGTAACTAAATTAGCAAATTGCATTAATATCGCAAATAATGTTGCAATATCTACTAGTACTACATACCCTGAATCAATCATTTGCACCAAAACCGCAGTGTGTCAAGCATAGATTTTTGAGGCGTTATTTTATGGAATGCAAATTTACTTAATATTTTGAATAACCACCTCTGAAAATAAACTAATAATTAGGTTTGATTTCGTATTTCTACTTTAAGGTATTATTTCACCGATATAAAACTAGTTGTGGTCAGTTATCATAATCCGTACAAAAAAAAATATGCTCACACTATCCAAGAAAGGATCTCCGAAGGGGTAAGCAGAGATGTTACAACACCCATATTGCACCGAAGATAATTAAGAGCCAACGTGTTGGTGAGTCCATCGCCGTCTATACATATATGTATAAATGTTTTTTTCGCTGATAATCTTGTGAAGTCAATCCAGTTATATATTTAGAATAACTATAAATAAAAAAATCACCTTCTTTCAAATATTTATTCGATACGGTATAGTAAATAATTAATATTTTTGTAAAAATGTGTAAGTATATTAGTTTGTATAGGGAGGTAATCTTAAATACTATTTGGATGGAATGGACTTTCAGGGTTGTATTGTGGTAAGTATGTACTAAGCAGGCGATGTCGGCGGTGGAAGCGCTAGTATTCATTAAATGAAAAGTAGAGCTCTTAATCCATTTATGTGTTTTTTTATAAATCAATGTCTAAATTTTGTAACAGAAATATTGACTTAAATTTGATCCTACAAAGAGCCGTTGGATAATCCTCTCATAATCCCTGCGATTAAAACAAATAATTCAAAAGGAAACTTAAAATAAATTCCATGGTATTAACTACTAGATATTAGCTCTAAAGCTAGACCATTAGAAAAGAACTTTACTTTTGAAGTCATGCGAAAATCCCTAGTACTAGAAAATTATACTTCCGCTGAAATATCCTTCATGAATGCGTCAATATATATATTTTTTTGAATTCAGCTTTGACATATAATGATTTAAATATTTGTAACGTAAGATATTACAAATATAGCATCATCGCACTACAGACCGTAATTTACTTGTTACATAACAAGAATGCTTGATAGCACGTGGTCGTGTGTCACCTGTTTACAATTGTTTCTATTTGCACAACGTCCTTACACCAAGCCCTATTGTGTTGCATAAATAAAAGTATCAGCATATATATAAGGTGCCTATGTTGTATCGATTGTCTGCGAGAGATAATTTAGGAAGACTATACAATACGTAGGTAGGTGTAATGGCGGGCCATGCAAAAACTGTAGGAATGATTTGGTGGAGGAGGCTTCGTGCCCTCGGCGGCTCGGCGGTTACGTAAGTTCATCTAGTTTCAAGGTCGAGGACGTTGCTCCCAAATCGCTGATCGCGTCCTGTGGAGGGGCGACTCCAACTGGCCAGTTTGGGCGTTCACTCCTTTTTTTACTTACACACGTCTATTATTGACCATCTTAGAAGAATTCGAGTCCTTCAGCAACCTGTGTTCTTTGTCAGATTTTGTCTTGTTTTGTTTGATGAATTAAACATATACCTTATTCTATTTCCAATCCGTAAAGGAATATAAGTCATATGTTTTTTAAGAATTGATAAAAATCTCAACTAATAATTCAACAGTTAATACAAAGAATAAACGAGAAGTATTGTCTAACATTACAGTTTCAACCTACATAATTACATAATGCTGCTACTGGTGACATCATAAATCAAAAAGAAAGTGGTCCAACTCACAACAAACATTCTCCGCCCTGAGGGTGGCCACTGGACAATACAACTACCCTTTCCTTTTACAGCTTAGCTACTGCGTAATAAAACTCTTTCTTCAAGTTACATTGAAAAACAAATGCATAAATTAAATACTTCGGTGCCATGCGGGCTTTAACAATAACATTATCATACGCATTATGTTCGAACTTATTTTAGGAAATCTTCAAGTTAATTCTACTTATCGGGAAATCAAACCGTTTTGCATTTTATATTTAACCTATGTTTTTGCTGTAAACAGGAAAACAAAGTAGTTAAACATTTTGTTTATTTGGGAGCTTTGTTGAATAAAGAGCATATATTGGTCCCAGGAAACGTAATAGTTTCAATGTCATTGTGTTTTTTGCTTCGCAATGTGGGTTCGGGTGGATGAAGTACCGTTAGATTTTTTTAACACGAGCATTATAACGGGCACCCTTTGAAATAAAAAAATCTTAGGGGTTCGGCAGGTAGAGCAAATCTTTCGATCAAGGACTGCGATTATACTTTTGATTGATCTCGTAGTTTATTTTTTGTTGTTATTCAGATGTTCCACCATTATTGAAAAGGTTGTATTGCCTAACTGTAAGAAACATACGTACCTTAAAAAGTACATGGAGTTATTTCATTCTTACCGTATAGATCTAAAAGCGATGATAAGTTAACCTCAAAAGGCACAACAGCTACGTTAAAAAAATATAAGTACAATGTTACGCTGTAATTTAGATATCAATGTCCCTAGTTACTCGACCTTATAAAACATATTTTTATTCTTACACAAATAATAAATAATTCTTACATAAGCGAACTTATCCTCCTGCTGTCAGCTAAGTTACTATCCACGTAGTATCCGAAAAGACTGAATCAAAGTGTCACTAATGAGTGTCATTTCACTGGAATTTTTTGAAAGATTAGAATATTAAGACTTATATTTAGCTACTAATATTTGAAAACTATGCACCGCGTTGCTACTTGTTAAGTTTCCATTGAAACGCGAAGAAAACAAAGCTTAAGTATACTTAAGTTCTTGATCAGAAATTTTATAATTTCTCTTAAAAAAAAATTAAAAGCTTTCCATCGAGGATGATTAGATACCAACGTGACGATGGTGACTCCATTGATCGTCGTCTCAGACAATATACTATACTCATTGAATTTCTTCTCAGACATATGCAAGTTTCCTTGCGAAGTTTTCCTTCAATTTAAATCTCGCAGAGTGACATAATTACACATATTTGTTTACCTCTGCATTAAGAAGAACGAGTAAGTTTTATCAGAACAACATAGAGCTGGTATCTATCAGGAATAGGTTTCCTGATAGATACCAGCAAGAGAGTACAGATATAATGGAATGGTGACCTACTCGGTGTGATAATGATATAATGTGAGTACAAGTATGTAACGGTAGCAAATCTCTACATCTCTACGGATAAATACAATTGAAGTGTCTGCATGTTATTCCAAAATAACAGCTTTTCACTAAATGAATATGAAAGTATATACTGATAATGACATAAAAAAAAAAATATGTCAGACTGTCTGTCTGTTTGTTCTCTGAAACAGACTTCATGACTCCATTTCATGGGTGGCTTTATTGTTTACATAAAGGTAGCCGAAGTTACTCCTTATAACAGCTGTTATCTGCCAGTGAAAGCCTGTGAAAATCGTTCCAGCCGTATCAGAGATTAACCGCAACAAACAGACAGAGAAAATTTGTTTTTTTTTTGTATGTAGCGTATATACTTTCGTATGCATTTAGTGAAATGCTGTTAATTTGAAATTATAAACCGACACTTCAATAGTATTGCCCTGTCAAGATATAGATATGTGAGTATTGAATATTTTACTCAATAAAGTTTTATTTAGTGCATGTAATGTCCAAAAATGTATTGGACACAAATGAATACAATGATAATAATTATGCTCCACTTATACATATTATACATTTTACTTATTATTTATTTTAGAAATTAAAACCAGTATATTTGAAATGGAAAATGTAAACACATAATATGAAATAGAAAACTGCTACTGGTTTTCGGGTCTATTTATAAATTGGGTAAAATTTTCTGCCACTTGTTCTAGATTGCGTCGTAGAGATAGAAGTATTAAAATGGCTTGTCAGCTTGGACCATGGCATTGGTATGGTGTTCTGTCTCTGTCTCGCGCAGCAGTTCATTCACCCTGGTGGCGCGGAAGAGCCGCGCGGCGCGGGCGCAGGTACGCGCGGGCGGCTGTGCTCGGGCGCGCGGGCGGCTGTGCTCGGGCGCGCGCGCAGGAAGGACGTCTCCGACCATGAACCAAGCTACACTTTATCAGTTATCCGGAGGTGTCGGTGCGCCACGCTGTGTCGCTCTCCGCGACAACATGACCCCCTAGTACTACGATACTCAAGTGACGTTTTGCATTTATCTAGACTGAAAGCAACATAGATCTCAAGATTAGACTTATTTTTACATTCCCCTAATTTTTAAGTGACGGTTTCAGTGACGTGTGGATTTATATTTAAGTGCAAGTGAAAACATAAACAAAACATTTCCCATTAGGATTATCAATTTGGATTTTTCATCGTGTTCTACGTCGCCAGATTAGAATGCAGCCAACGGTTAGTATATAAATCTTACAGTTAATTTATTGAAAACAGTAGCATAGATCTTACAGTAGCTCTGTAGCATCTTACAGTCAAAAGACATCAACGCGCATCTTGGTTGCTCTACTCGAGATTATGCAATTATTGACCTTGGACTATATAATAAGAATAAATGTTACAATATGGTTCAAGGATTTTAGAACATAAGGCCAAATATATAGTATTCAACTGCAACTATGTACTAAGTATGTACTTAATTATATTGTGATTGCCCATGAATATCGTGAATATCGTAAACTGCCGGGTATTTAACTGGGGTCCATCTTATTCGTTTTTTTTGGCTTTCTCACATATTTTTTTAAGTGCTTCCTTTAATTAGTATTAGAACTAACAAACTAACATGTACTAACTCATAGTATTGTGAGGTTTTTATGGTCAATTGTTTTTGGTATGTTAATGCTTATTGCAATTTGATATTCACACATACTCAATTTTTTACGGATCACATCATGCTGTGTAGTAATATTACTCTCATTACACTTACATAACCGCCTTAATATATAATCGATGATGTATTGAACTCGTAAAAAACCGAAAACATAACATATACCTACACACCACGTAATAAATACTTTTATGCCATAAGCTAAAATTTTTTGCGAGACAACAATAAAAAAATTCTAGTCTAACTCACAAACACACACACACGCAATTTGAGTTGTTGGGACGCTTAGCGATGTGCAAAAACAGAACCTTGAACTTTTGGAGTTCAAATTCAAGGCGAATCGTGAGCACACGTGATCTACCCACTGGGACTTACGTAATACACCCTTCGGCCAAATATGGTGAAATGCGCAACGACTACTTATATTGTAAATACGTTGCAATATTGCTGGACTTTTTTCAATATTCTGACCATAGTTATATATTTATTTTGAAAAATAAAGGAAAATAAACTTTAATCAGGAAAATAAAGGTGATACATGTATTTATTTCTTCAAGCCTTCTGGACCTCTTTCGAAGCCAGTTAGAGATAAAATAACACCTAATTTTCACTGATGATGACAACATGACAGATGATGTGTCTGCCGTCCTCTCTACATCTTTCAATTTAGTGTGTAAGTTGTTTTTTTCAGCCTTTAACAAATTTCCCCGCATTCTTCTCAAAAACTGAGTCAACTCGAGTTTGGCAAATCTTACGTTCTTATTAATTTATATATCCACCTTTCGTCAAGGATCTTGTTGAGTTCATATTATTACACAAATTCATAATTCTCTAATAACATCAGTATTCGGATAAGAATTTTTATAAGTACCTAATTACCTGAAAAGTACCTGATTACTCCGTGTATTACATACAGACTAGGCGGTTATATATATTCAGATATTTGACTCTACAAACAACATTAAGCCCAATGCCAAGCGACGAAGTCGCAAATTTGCATACGCGTCACCGCCCGTGGTTTCGGCAATGACAATGACAACGACCGATGATATAACAGAAGGCTGTCAAACCCGTGAAAAGTCGGTCATTGAACCGAGCGCTCGCAGCACAGCCCCACTTTGACTTGCTTTCGCTTATGCGATTTGTATGTTTACTCTGTTGAACATAGAGTTCAAAGTTACTTTGCAAACACTTTAAACATTTATACAGTTAAGATTTTGGTCTTAAAATTCATGACGCAAGCATATGACAATCTTCCCTCATATTGTTTAAAGATGAGCACCTAATTACATGAACAATGAAGTTATTTGAACAACAGTGACACATTGGCACTCACGGGGTTATTCAAAGAAATCTTCAGTCAACACGTTTACACAGTTTGGATGTTCATGAATTTTAAATAAAGTGGGTAGTTAGCAATTGGTTTCATATTTTCATACTAATTTATTTACTTATAAGTAGGATGTGATATAAAAATATATTGTTCTTAGAAGGCATTGTATTACTTGACGGAGAAAGAGAAGTAATCCCGAAGTTGTGGTGTATGCGTGGGTGTGCCAGGAAGGTCCTTGATGTGTAGAAAGTAAAGTTGAGTGCGCGCGCGCAGGCCGCAGGGCGCAGGGCGCGGGGCGCGGAACCTGTTCAGCCAACGGTACTCGCCCTGCACGCACCCATTATGTAATAACCTTTTTCTTGCTCGAGTAACTACTCGATTATGTCGTAACGTGACCTTTCTATATCAATCTTTCTACATTCATTGATACGATTTCATAGATTTGAATACTATAAGCTATTAGGTGACTGCGTTATGCTTTGTATATGATTCTGCCAAAGAAGTATATTTTTATCAGAAATTTTCGACGGTGAATGTATGACAATACCTCATACGGAACTGATATTAGGATATTGTTTACATAAGCAATTAAGGTCATAGAAAACAATTTTAAAGGTCTTAACACTTATCTTATCTAATCTGTGTCTTTAATTTATTATGTATTATATATTAGAATGAGGATTTATGACCGATTTCAAAAATTATTTCACTAATAGAATGTTAAAATGTCACTGAGCTACAAAGGCTATATTGTTAATCGAGTTTAATTAGGGATCCCTAATATGCAGGCAACCCCGCAGGCGAAAGCTAGACAAATACAAGACAACGAAAACTATCCGACCCCAATTATTTATCACAACTCTCTCGAAACTAAACATGGATTTTGCTGACGATTATCACGTCGAAGCCTGCTTCTATTAATAGAATTAAGATGCAATTGCATTAACAGGTGCATAGCATTAGCCTTCATGCGGCAAAACTACTTGTTATTCTAACTCAGTTAAGAAAGTAAAGTAGCAGGAAATGCGGCAAGCACGTGTTTATAAAAATATCGATGACATTGTGGTGTCCCACATGCATAAGTGAGTAAGTACAATGTATGCCGCTGCCCTTCCGGTGGCAGGACCATAGCCGTCACACCGTGGGTCTTAACGTACTCGCATACTATACATACCTACGCGAAATCGGTGATGAATGCATCACAATTATGAATGAAGGTGTAACCGCATTATACATATTAATCTGAGTATTAATGCCAGTAGGAGTAATATTTAGATGTAATAGACTTGTGAAGAAGAAAGACCGCAAGAGGAAACCGTATGGGATATCCAAAATCACGTGGAGAAAATCGCGTGCAAGAGAACATAAATAAAATGTCAATACCTACCATAGGCAAGCGAAATGCTCTACACTAATTGGTATTACATGATCACAAAACACAAGTCTCTACATCGGGAAATTTAGGTAGGAAATAAGTATTTATATCAACAAAAGGACAGTCTCCCAAGTAGTTACTAGTTACGCACGCAATAAGAAGAAGCATTGTAAAACATCTATTGTTATGCAAAATTTTAAACATGATGAAATACTACCAAACACAATTAATCTGATTGTTATACCAAATATAGGCAGTAGGTATATAGATTCCATAAGGTAATATTATACAGTTCTAAAAATATCTCAGTGGCTCAGAAAACAGAAGCCAAATGCCTAAGATCTGAGACTAATTCATATAGAAGATTTCTTGGCATCATTATAACACTTAGGTATGTATTACGGTGATGAAGTAGTCACGGAAACTTAAGTGATCACGAGTAAGGTGAATATTCGCTAAATACATTGAGTTCCGCATAAACTAAAACCTGCTAGGTCAGGTGCACTGCACCCCATCGAGCTCTGATTTCACCCTCCCATTATTTATTTTTTACTTCGATTCGGGACGCTACGGCGACCTAACGGTAGCTGGATCCTGAGTCCGTGTGAATACAACGTCCTTTATAAGTAACACAATATAAACTCCACAACTGTATAAAATGGAGCCACGTTCTTTCCCGTCGGTTTTCTCACTCTACATTCTCTTGAGGAAAATTTACATGTAAACCAACTGTATGTTCACTTTACATAAAACAGAGTCGTATAATGATGACTCATACAAAGCTTAGTGGAACGATTTTGACTGTTACTATGAATCATTATTAGTACCTAGACTTTTAGGAAAATTAGGAAATATATACGTGAAAGTTATGAACACAAGGTGGGCAAAGTACGATTGGCGTGCGATTCAAAGTTGTATAGTCAGCTGGATTATTTCCACTCGTGCAGACAAAAAATAATATGTATTACTAGATTTGCCCGCGACTTCGTCTATAATTAGGTATTCTCTGTACGTCCAAGGGGTAAAAAATAATATCCGTACCAAATTTCAGCTAAATCTGGTTGTTTATGAAAAACTAGCAGGTTGACTGATTCACTTTTATATCAATACTATTATTAGTACAGAGAGTCTGATTTAGTTAAAAAAATTTTGCTATATTGACTGTCCCCAAAATTCGTAAGTAGTATAAACAATAACATTAGGCTTTAAGTGTATCATATTTCTAACTCCACAGATTGTCGTCTCAAATGGATCTAACGGTACATTCTTTTACAAAGGCCCGTTGTCCCAAACAAAATATTTTTTTTAGGTTTCGGCCTCTACCTGCGTTTAGAATATTCGACACTTGCTGCACCTATTCATATTTTTTGTTGGCGACCATATATAATCGCTATATTGCCGTAATTTGTAGTTGAAAGTCTTTGCGGTTATACTTGAAGAATAAAATTACTAAAATTAAAAAAATAGTTGTCATTCATCTAGATGTAACACATGATAGATAATATTACGTATGTAAACTGCAATTTGCATTTCAAATTTATCATGTAGTATGAAGAGTGAGAGCATAAGCTCGAATACTATACAGTGTGTTCGTGGACGTCAAAGAGCCGCGTTGGAGTACACGTCATAATTAAATCTAGTGTAAGTAATATTGGAGGTGTACAGAACCCAAAACTAACAAAGGAAAGTAAACCATGGATGTGGAGTTGTTCGATCGATGAAAGTAAAGGCCTGTGTAGACGGGCGGGCGGTCCCGTTAGCCGGCCGGAGCTCGGCCTCGCGGAATACTAAACGCTGACATACTGCGCGGCTTTTGACCCTAACACATTCTAGTCTAGTACTTCACACCTCTCTGCCTACCACTATGCACTTCATATCAACCAATCCCATAATTATTAATTACACTACATCTATAAAAAAAACAAATCCTTGGAAAATTACATCACAAGCCTAAGACTACGCATTCAAATTAATGTTTGCAACCCTGAGCTGTTTAACGTAAAAGTAAAAAACATTACTTTTGTTAGTTAATTTTATTGTCCAGTTTTTGCTGGCCTTAGTAGGCTTTTGCACTTTTTAGGCGTTTGAAATGTACCTATTGTTGTTATTTTTTTGTACAACCATAGAATTCATAACAAGCAAAACAATTTGTGCAAATGACTTTTTAGCACGTTATCCTGTTTTGTAGTCTCTGACACTTGGCAATAAAATTCGAAGGTCTATTGTTTTTTCTTTACTTTCGCAATCCCTAAACGCAATGTTAAATGAGTTATTAAACAATTCAAAATCAGCCGACAAAGGAAATTGCATTGCACACTTTGTATAAAAAGGGAAATGTATTGTAAAACGTTTCATCTTCTATACTAAGAAACACGGGGTGCAAGGATAGCTTAGAATGTTAGCCAGACTTATGGGTATATGATGGCATGACTGTGTATACGTAGCTATGGAATATAGATGTAGGAGAGGACAACGACCCTACGCAAAATTCGCTGCATTGGGCTAGGTCTAGTGCATGCGCGTATGTAGCGGTATCAACACGGAAGCGTCGCGAGAGGGAGCGCAATATGCACCCGCACCCTGCCAGACAGGGAAAAAACCATGAATGAGTATTGAAGCCTACCCCAAGAAGGGGGAAATCGAGTTTGCACTGCGGGCACCACCACTTCCACAGATATAGATGAGCCCTACACCGCACTAACTGGGATCAATAGTACTTACTTACTCATCAAATGAACCCCACATCTACACTAACACAGATTAATACATCCTGAGTACTAGAATAAAGCATATTCTTATCCAATGTGGTATATACAATAAAGTTGAACGTTATTAGTCGAAGACGATACTTTTTCACGAATGTAAATTACATAAAGTATATATAATCAAATATCTATAACCAAAAATAAAATTTTAGTGTCGTTTGCAATTGAAAATTAACAGCTTTTAGTCAAATTTATATGAAAGTATATACGGTAATTAGATTAAAAGCTGATGTTATAAGGCTACATTACACAGTTTTTATTGCTAATCCTACGTGGATAAAACCGCGAGGCACAGCTAGTGTAGAATAAGAAGGCCCAATAAAAACAAACTTTCAATAAGCTTTAAATAAAGCTTTAATAAAACTTCGTAAGATGTAGGAATTATTAATTCTTACATTTTAAACATTTTCACCAATATTATAATAAAACATCACAATACAACAAAACAGCTAACTTAACATAAAGCACAGTACAAAAATAACCAAAAGGAAAAATATGAATATAATGCTTATTTCGGTAAAGTGTATTATAAATAAGCCCAAAGAAAATGTGATGTCAACGACCGTGTGCTCAATACTCGCACAGTAAACGCATTTCCCGGCGCACACGAGCACAGCGTGCGATTTATTCGCGCGAGCGAGACGCCGCGCGGGCGGCGCCGGGTGGCGGGGGCTAGCGCAGTGGGACGAGGCGGCTGCGGCCGTTCACCCCGGAAGATTCAGTGTTTTGATACCGCTCAAGCCTTCGTCGCCGCTGGAAAACTGCATTTTCTTTGATGCGCTTCGCTTTTCACGCTCTAATTGACCGCCAATCGGATAATTTCGTTTTTAAACACACTAGTATTGATACAATGATTTCTCCTTTATCGTTTGCAAACATAATAAAATCAACATTAACGAAAATAAAATCTGAGAGTACTTTATTAAATATTACATGGAATTTCTATCAAAGTATCCTTATAACTATAAATAATAAATAATAGTAGACATTAGCTGTAGTCTAGAAAAAAAAGCTCATCTTTTAACGGTTCAAAACATGTAAAAAGGTAAGCGCAAACAGCTGTCTGAATCAATAGAAAGTGTGACAGACGGTACGATATGGAAGCAGACGCGTCTGGAAAAGTCTGCCCTTAGTGGAGTAGAGCAGTGCAATCAGTGGGGATTGGGGTAGGTTATTGACTCTGAGTGCCTCACGACGAGGGCTCTACGACGCTTTAAGTAACTAGGTTCAGTTTGGTTTTCTAATATCAATAAATTGCATCATCAAGATTCTTTAAAGCCAAAGTTAAATATAAAGGGTCTAACTGCAGTTCGCCATTTTTGACACTAAGTTTTTGGGGTAGTGGAAACAAGCAACTTAGATTTGTGAAAATATTGCACACAGACAATTTTGCAAAAGGAAATAATATTTGAGATCCTGATCCTGGTCCTTAAGAGATAGCTACTTGAAATTAATCATTATATTTACACATATTATTATTAATTTTTATCATTATAATTTACACGTGCATGTACGAATATAATAATTTAGAATACTCGTACACTGGTGTACATAAACCAATTACAAGAAGTATAGACTATAAAGTTTTATATTCTTAAACATTCTGAACTATAATTGGCTAATTATTATCATCGGCAATTGTTACACAAACAGCGTATTAGTTGTACGGTAGCAAATAGTCGTTAATGCCAGACTGGAACAGTTTGCAGCTGTTAACAGATTACAGGCTGTAAATAGTGAAATCAATATTGGATAATGGTAGGTGGTAGGGTGCGGCGTAGCCGTCGGAGAGTGGGAGCAACACCCTTACTACTGGTACACGTGCACGAGCCTATAAGTACTAATACTCGAGGGATACTCAAAATACTACAGAAAAAATAACGAGATTTCTTTAAAATCAGTGTTTTATGTTTTGGGTGAGATGTATTTGATTGAGATTAATTAAAATTTCCATCGAGAATGTTGGGTAAGGGTTCGTCCAGGCTGTGTCGTCGACCCGTGAGAGTGAAAGCGTGTTCCGGGGAGGCTCTCAGCGATCGCGCCGCGCCGCCCGCCCAGCTATGGCTTTCGCTGCCGTTCTCACGCTACTCGCTCACGTTGTTTTCAACTTATTTCAATTAGCGCTTTATGACGCACCACATCTACATATTCTTTTATTCATGTCTAATCAATATAAAATAAGACTCAATTCGCTTATCGTTTGCTGTCGTAGTCCAACACATTGATCCTTGAAATTTGGAAGACTTACATAAATCGTGAAGTCTACAGCTAATTTTACAAACGATTACTTAAACTATTTATCTAGTATAAATATCCAAACATATTATTATCGCTTATCCTATATTGAGTGGTTATCCAATTAATATATTGATTCAAGAGTGATATTATAAGTGTGATTGTTTGTTAGTGGACGATAATCACAAAAGTGTGAATTAAAATTTCCTTCAGCAGTTATGGTGTCTCGATCGACTCTCATCGATAGGGTTCTAGAGTGGTCATACAGATCGGGAGCACGGTCAGGATACGAGCCGCGGCTGAACGCAACACTACGGAAGTAATGAACTTGAATGCAACCCGCCGCCGCCGCGGTCGCACTGCGCTGCGCTACCGTCCCGCTCTGCTCTAATAAGAGAATAGTAGGCGCGAATGTGATGTACTCACTGCATTTGCTGTCAAATTCGTCCGCATTCTCCGTCACAGGCCGCTTTCGTCGTCGATGCGTTTATCGGAACGAGACGCGAATATGTGTGTCGATTGCATTCTCAGCGTCGTAAAAGTTCATCTAGGTCGGTGGGCATAGCAGCTCGGCGGCGGCGGCGGCGTCGGGTTAGTGCGACGCGCTCGGCGGGTAGACGTGGGGCAGGTCGGCAGCGACCTCCACGTTGCATAATGCGCCTCGCGCCCCGGCGGCGAACACGGCGCGCTCGCCCCTCGGCTCCCGCGCCCAGCCCTCGCTGACTGCAGCCCGCAGCTCACAGCTCGCAGCACGCAGCTCCCAGCTCGCCCCTGCACAGCCGAGCGACATGAGAGCGGCGCGCTGGCACAGGCCCCTCGTCCCCTTGCTGGCGCTCCGCATATTGCTCGAGTACCTCAAGTCGCTCGACCTTGTGCTTTCCACCTGAATACTTCACCAATTATTTCCGAATACGATACACAAATCTGATTGACTAAAACGCGTAAACTTGCTGTATTACAACAACTCCCGTAAGTATTGTATACCTATATTCTTTTAACATTTCGTAACAGTCGTGTGCCTGCTCTAAATATAATTCAGTATTAAGTTAAAACTACATAAAACTTCTACTTTTGGATCATTATCACAATTCATCCGAATCGACCAAAGCTGCAAAATTTTGAAATCACATTAATATATTTAAATAAGTAAATCTCACGAGGATAAGCCCTGTCATATGTGATAATGTAATTTTTTTTAATATATACCACAAAATTTGTATAACACCAACTCCATAATAATTTAATAGAATGGATAGAAATAATCAAAAATTTCTAAAGCGATTTTCATCTCTGTAGGGTTTCATTCAGCTCTCAGCGTCTGATTTAATTGATTCGATTGAATGAAATCATGAGATAATTCTATAATAAAGTACTCCACAAGCAAAAAAAGACATGACGTTTTTAGTGAAAAGTGGAATATCCCATACATTGCTAGGATCAACGATGATCTAATACGAAACTGATGTCACTGATCTACTGAGTTTTACACGAAGTGACCACCGCCTGCCCTTTTTTTGAAACCCCTTTAAACAAAAGAATTAATAGATATTCCGCATTCTTGAAATTTCTGGCTGGCCTGTGGAACCAGAGTATGTTCAAAAAGTTTCCACGCCTGAAATTCCAGAATTTCAAATGCGAACTTTGCTAAACGTATACCGATCCAAACATTTTCCTACGCCTTGTCGCACCTGCAAAACCTTAGCGATATCGGCCACCATTGAAGTATCTACTAATATGAAGGAGATCATTTGGAGCCAATGTATCTAGATAGCGCATATCACCATATTACTAAAATATGTCAAAGCGAAACCCCCATTAGGCAGAGTAGAAAATATTTTAAAAGACTACTGCTTTCGCACTTTTACTCTCAGTTGCCAGTATTGAACAGGCCATGTTTTTTTGAAGAATAATGATCAGGTTAATAAATTAGCTACAAAATATATAAATAAGCCGTGTGTAATATTTGGATGCCAAATTTGGATCTTTTTGATGCATCTATATATAAAATAAACTACATAAACTCTACCATATCTATCTACTATATTTACATATAAATTTTAGATTTGTGCAGAATTGTGTTTTTGATTTTTGTATAAATTTTCACCATAACATCTAAAAATTCCCAAGGCAAGCCCTCCAGTTACTGTCTCAATAATTTCTCTAAGCATTGATTGATCTTAATATTCTTGTTATGCTCGAGATAATATACAGGACACTTTATTTGCTTCCTAGTATTGTATGCTATCACATATTTCAATGGTATTTGTTTGACCCGAGATTTGAACCCAGAACATCGATACCATGCTAGGCTTATTACCTCTAAGCCATATAGGCAACTAAACTTAATACGCCTATATTAGGCACCTACGCAATACCTAATTCCATTATGAGTGTGCCTAGACATAAAGTATTGTATATATTTACAGCGAAATATCAACGTATCAAAGTTATTATTAGATGCAAGGTTAGTGTTCCCGGTGCACTCTCGCATGCGCTAGAATATACTATGTATGACATATTATTGATATTTTGATAACACCACTGTGATTTACTAAAGTTTTAGGGAGAAAACATATTCCTTGTATATGCAATGATTTGCTACTACTATATTACTAATACTTGCTCTATTATAAAAGGTTACAGATTTTAAAACCATATCGGGCAGTTCATTTTACTTGTTCTTTACTTTAACATAAATTCCCAAATTTACCTGATTTAAATAGAATGTCTGTTATTATGTGCATACATATTACTATAGAGAGAAGGCGAAAGTAAATAGGAAGGAAGAATAATTAGTAGGTATACCGTGATGGAAATATTTACTAAGTAGGTTCGACGCCTACTTTGTAAATATTTCCATATCTTTGGAAGTAGGAGATGCCATCTATTTGCAATTAGCTAAAACTATTTCGTAAGCAATATTATCAGTGAGCGTGGAACACACACAGTGCGATTGCAGTGTGTGAACGAAACAACGTGCGAGCAAAAGGGCAAGTTCAAGTGCAAGCGCATCGCTCGCCAAGGTTGCTTCCTGGTGCGCGCGCGCACTCTACTGCTACATGTAGCGCGCCGCGGCGGCGCTGTTACCAACGCTAATTTACACAACGCGTCAACATTATTATAATAACCTTCTTATTAAATTGAGCATGTCAATTTATAATTTTAACTCTAGAAAATATTTTATTATTTTACGAATTTATTGCCTCAATTTTATAAACTATGCATAGCTATGTAATGATGATCTGTTTTTGGAATTATGTGATAACCTCGATTTGATACGTCAAAAAATGTATCGGTTATCATGGGCAATTACTACGTTGATTTAATTCAACATGAAAAAAAAAGTATATAGTTATTACATATTTTGATGAGGAATCCATTAAAATAACATACAATCAGGGAAAGTAATTAAATGCATATGATTCACAAAGTAAGCAAGTAGGTGTCGGCTTGTCAGAATGGCCCCGGAGAAGTCGCGTGTGCGGTGTGACATTGCGCGGACGCATTGCATTGCGCAACCGGCTCTGATGGTCACGTGAACCTCAGTCCGCGCCTGGTGCCCTCTTCATGTAAATATACCATTACATCATATATGGAATTTGTCCCAGCAAAGCATGACATTTTGATTACTACTGTGATAATCATGACCTTACATTTGATATTTATTATGATAGTTTTTGGATAAAGTAAAGGCTTAAGCGTCATGCAGTGTGCCAATATCATGATTTAGAGTTATATAGTTATTACGTTTACATTAAGAAATAAAATGTATAGTTTTGTATTTACCACAAATACTTAGTATTTATTCTAGCTGAATCTTTGATACTTAAGAAATCGTTTCCTATTTCGTCTCTTAAATCACATAGATACCTACGCCATTGCATACCGGATGCATCTTTGTAGACTTTGTATAACTAAAAGTCATACATAAAACACAAAATGTTGCAATTACAATACAACGCCCGGACCGACGCTGGCGCAACATTTGAATGTCAAATGTGACCGGTTAGAAAAAACAATTTTCATTCCAATTGAGAGATGTTGATTAACGCGACTGACCGCGTCCGTAATCATGCTTGCATGTACTAAGTTTACAGGTACACATTGCGTTTTTACTGAAAATTATAATAATTGTTTTGTTTAAGTATTTATATTTCTTTTCTTCTCTTTCTCGCGACATGATTAAAGTTTGGACCAATTACGTATATTTTTGTCAAACATCTTTTGGTTACATTATATTCATTGCTTATTTACTTGTTCTAACATTATCGGTACTTTATATATCTAGTATATGGTACACGAACGTGAATTATTCCCGGTTCCGTGTTCCAGGTTCATATTGCCAAATTGGCAAATATTCAATACCTACGCTTTCAATAAATTGTAAATAATGTATTCATATGTACCAGAAATAGAATTAATTGCTTAACATCTTACTATTATAGAAACCAATTTGTAATTTAGAAATAGAAAGTAAATAATTTGTTTTTTGTTCCAGGTACGAGTTACTGCAAACTAAAGAAATTATGCATACATTGCTTTGAAGATCAATTACATAATATATCAACATGAGACTGGTATGTACTACAATTAATTACATATGAACAGATAAATAAATACACTACAGTCGGCCAAAAAGTCCTTTAACTAGTTTACAAATCTTTTTAGTAAGTAAGTACATTGCAGTTAAATAAATTTAAACGCAAGACTTCAGGTCAAATTCGTATTTTCGGAACACAAATATCTGCCGTCTTCGGAAATCAAGCCCGCGGGCTTTAGCTACACAGACAGGGTCACTAACCACTAAACTATGAGGTCGTCAACTAAGGGGAAGTTACCAATAAAAAGAAAACTATCATTTGTAAAGGGTTGAAATTGCTGAAAATGTAATAGACAATTAGGAAGGAAGTGGTGCGCAGTTCAAAGTGCGCACTTATCACAAAACTAGGTCAGTAGTGGCACCGCCCCTTTATTGAACGCCGCCGCCATCTTCCTTGGCAAAATAAACTCTTTTGCTAAGAATATAAATACCATTGTCACATGAAGCCGCCGCCATATAGGAATAGCATAACAAAAACGCTTTGTTTGCATCTTTGTAGATATTTTGAATCCCGAATTTAATATCTTGAATTAGAATAAAATGTTTGCCTAAGAAGAAAATCGGATATGTAGACCTTGAACAACATACTAAGATGACATTGTAGGAACTTCATGTTAAATAAAATATAATTGGATGGCCAACAGTCAACAAGTGAAGAAGTGCCAAGCACGACGGTGGCCGGGCGCACAGGCAGCCCTGGTATGGGTGGGGCCGTGAGCGCGGTGTCGAGTGTAGGCGCATACGATGTGACACGCATGCGCGAGGAGGAGTTCGAGAGGCTCACCGTGTACATAGTGCCCGACGTGCCCTGCGAACGTGGCACCCCCAACAGAGCCGAGAGGACGCTCCCGCGCAGCCTCGCCTTGAGACCTTCTGCAGTATTATCTACTCCTAACACACCGGTTAGTATGACTGCAAACATGGGCAATAGAATAGACGAAAATAATTTTTAATCATTTTGATCATTATTACTGTTAATCGACACATCAATCAATGTGATCCAATATGTTTTAAAGCCTGTATTTAATTTTATTTAAACTAATACAACGAGAAATTTTCCGAAGTGCCTACCTTCATATTACCAAAAAATTACAGACTGAAGGTGTATGGAGCATCGGCGTGATCCCTCGAGGAACACGGTTTGGGCCCTTTGAAGGCACCAGAACACCCAACAAACCGAATGACAAAGTTTCCTGGAGATATTACTGGAGGGTGAGTTTACCTAAAGATATTTTATAAACCTGATTCGCCCAAAAGGCAATCTCTACACTTTGCTTTATAACCTAAGTTCGGGTAGGGCTTACTTATGTGAATATACCGCACAGTATCCTCACCGTTCTTATTCCTAGTAAGTCGAGCTACGAGCCAAATACAATGCAAAAGTATCTTAACTAATACATATAATTGTACAAATATATAATATTATAAGTATACAGTAATTTTTCTTCAACTAACCTATTTCCTCTCTATTTTGGGCCAGGTACAGGAAACTGTCAGACATCATACTTATGGAAATATTAAGGTGAGATTGGGCTTCAAATTTCTCTCTTGGTGTTGGTACTTATTTACTTGTAATATTATGCATAGATGCGTTGAAACGAGAATCAATGTTTTGGCTTTAAAAAAGTAAGGACAATTGGAAACCAAATAAATTATATGTATTCGTTACACTTTATGAAGTTAATAATTGTTGTATCATTGAAATAATGATAATGTTCATTGATAACTTCAGTTGTTGTACCTTGATGGCATTGTGTAAAGTGAAATGATTGTTATAAATCCGCGTCGTATAGTAGATGTTGCTAACATTGCATCTCGTCCTTGACTCCCACTACACTGAAGCAAGCATGTTGCTATCAGTTGCACGCGCTCTGTAAATATCCTGCACGTGTCACGTGCTCCACAAAACATGTGCTCAATATTTATTTATTGCGTAATAACAATAGCTCTTTAAGTATTACGATAAATTACCTTATCAACCAATAAAATCCTAGCGCATCGAAAACAAAACATTAGATGCTGTAAAGCTGAAACGCCAGACAGATAATGAACTTGTTTACAAACTTTTTTGAATGATTGTTTTAACTGGTGAATTAAATGGTTTCTTATATTTGTAACAGATTTTCAAAGACAGCGACTATTATTACCTGGATGGCTCTGATACCAGCGTCGCCAATTGGATGCGATACGTTGCTTCAGCTTACTCGCTCCCCGTGATGAACCTCGTGGCTTGCCAACACCAAGAACACATATATTTTTACACAATCAGGTATTTTTCACTTCACATCACTTTCGAAACACCTTTTATGAATAGTATCGATATTTAACTTATATATCTTTTTCACAGGGATATTATGCCAAATGAAGAACTCATGGTGTGGTACTGCAAAGATTTTGCATCAAGATTGGGTTACGACATTGATCCGGAACGTGCAACATATTCTATTTGTAAGTAACATATTAAACACTTGCTTTCATTTGCGATTCGTATTTGTAATTTTAAAATGAGAGCTAATTAAATTATGTATACTTTCAGGCAAAGAAGAAACTATAAAGAAAGCATATGGCTTGCCACCAGCACCTGTGCATCCAGAAATAGCTTATAATCACATGAAATATGTTCTTGGTCTATCGAATGCCAAAGAATTGTTGGAAGCTGACGTCCCAAACCGTAGACGAAAACGTGAATCAAGTGAAAAATCATATCATGAAAGTCCAACTTTAATACTACGCGAAGACCCGAGATGTATTAGCAGAAATGATAGAGCAATAGCGAGGACCGATATTTCTGCGAACATCGTTCACAACCTACCGGAACACCCTACCATCAATGAACAGGCGCCGCTATCTCCTAACAGTCTTATGCCGTGTCCTTCTCCTATGAAAATGCATCGAGACAATTCTACATTAATTATTCAGCATAAAGAAAGTACATCTCATGTAGTTATTCATCAATTGGAAAATCCAAGGATGCATAGTAATCGGTCGCCTGCACAAAATCATCATTTAAGAGACATGCGTGGTCCGTCGCCAATGGCTCAGCATCATCACGACAAGTTGGGAAATAATTCACCAGGTCTCACTCAATGCGGAGGCCCTCACTATGAACACCAACTAACACCTAATGATGGATCAGTCCGTTCCGATGAAGGATACCACAGTAATGGATATCATGACGAATTCACTCCACCCGAAGATTCCAGTGATTCAGACGTGGAAAATTACGTTCTTGATTGCTCAAATAAAACTAACGAGCCAAAGGAGACAGTCATTGTCCAAAAAAATGATCAAGACATGCATCGAAACGAGTACAGGAAAGTCAAAATTAAAATGTCTAGAGCCTACCAGTATCAAAACCACAAAGAAATGGATTGTGAAAGTGAAAAGGAATTAACCATAGTGGAAGAAATGGCCGATGTTGCACCACAGAATTTATCACCTCCAAGGCGCGATCCTGCCACATCGACCGTGATTGTTCTAGAATCATCACAAAATACGGTTGTGCCACTAAATAAACCATATTATGAAGATGGTACTTTGTCACCATCGCCTCAACCAGCTTTCATGAGATATTCACCACCAGACACTCGTATTCTAGAAACGATATTAACGGGGCACAGAATTGATACAAATAATAATGATCCAAGTCGACGGCAACCGAATGCAACACCACCGCCATCATCGCCAACTGAAATGGCTTACTCTTATAAGAAGAGTCAAAGATATGGTAATGTCTGCAGCCCCGACTCGAGTTCAAACCTAACTCCTTTGCCGTCTCTCCTGCCACTGCCGCAGCAACTCCCAGCGCCTAGTGCTGCTTCTGTTTATTCATCATCACCACCGCATACAATTCCACATACTACAGAGATACGAGAAATCAGAGAAATTAGAGAAATAAGAGAAACCAGATATGAGAGCCATTATCCAAATTATTCGTATAATTTATATTCTCCACCTAATTCAACCATTATTACTCAACTAGGATCCCCACCCAGTACATATTCTCCGGTGTCATCTACTCATCAATACGAGAGGTCCCAAAACGTACCTAATAGTCATCATTACCCGTCGTCAACTAGTGTAATTACTCTGAAGAATTGCTCCCAGCTAAGTTTAATACAGAACTCGAATGTAAATAACCAAATGATGCCCCAGCACGGCAGTGTGAGCCCCGACGGCACATGTAGTCTTATGATGGGCCCAATGAGCCCGAACTCACAATCATCACGAGGTTACAGGAGTTTACCTTACCCTCTGAAAAAGAAAGATGGAAAAATGCATTACGAATGTAATGTCTGTTGTAAAACTTTTGGACAACTATCAAATCTGAAGGTTCACCTAAGAACACATTCGGGAGAGCGGCCATTCAAGTGCAATGTGTGCAGTAAATCTTTCACACAACTGGCTCATTTACAAAAACACCACCTAGTCCATACTGGTGAAAAACCCCACCAGTGTGACATCTGCAAGAAACGTTTTTCGTCAACATCTAATCTTAAGACACATCTGCGGCTACACTCCGGACAAAAGCCGTACGCTTGTGACCTGTGCATGCAGAAATTCACGCAGTTCGTTCATTTGAAACTACACAAGCGGTTGCACACTAATGACCGGCCATATGTTTGCCAAGGATGTGATAAGAAATATATAAGCGCTTCTGGCTTGCGAACACACTGGAAAACTACTAGTTGCAAGCCAAATAATATTGAGGAAGTCCTGGCTATCACAAACGCTGCTAACACTGAATGTATTGGTAAGTCTAAATATTTATTCAAACAATGTTTACTCACTTTCACAGTATTTTGATCTTTATAATAATTGCAAAACTTTTATTTAATTTTAAATTAATTATATAACCTGGGTTTTATTGATTATCACAGTTAAATAAGAGAGATGAATCGTGGTCGTAGTCGCGAGAATGACTGCAGCGCGTTGCACTTTCTCTTCGTAGGTGAACCGCAACTTTCACTTGCGCTCTCACTGAACGCGGTCGATTTCATTTTCGCGTGCACTTTGCAGGTAACGTCGACAAAGACTGCCACGAGAGAGAGGGCCATGAGGCGTACGAGGTCCACTCTCCGCAGGGAGGGCTGATGGGCGCCGGTGGGGCGCGCGGCGAGCTGCTGGCGGCGCACGCGCACTCCACCACCTCAGGGCTGCTGGCGGGGCGCGAGCAGCACTACCGCACAATGCCAGACCATGAGCCGCCGCCGCAGCACTACGCCGCGCCTGCCGCGCCCGAGCCGCGCCCCAGCGTCATCGAGTCCAACCAACCGCTCATCATCGAGTGCACCTGAGATGACGCCCGAAACTCCTGCGGCGACCCACGCTCCCGCAGCACCTTTGTGATTCCAATTCTTGTGATCAAGCGAAAGTAATATGTATGAACACTTGGACCCGTCTGTGACTCGTCCTCTCCAGTGGCTATGAGATTACATAAATACGAACGTTAAGTTGTAAATATTGTAATATATTATGTGGTAAATGCGACGCGATATAAATAAGTACTAAGTACTTGAGCTAATTTAGGAATATGTATTATATTATAATAAGCATTTTAATATTATACCTGAGGTTATGGCAGCCTTTGTTTATACTAATGCTCAATTTGAAATATTGAATAGTAATTCTATTGTAAATAGGATTTTGTGACATCGACTTTATTTTATTAGTTTCCTGTATGTATGTGTATATCGTGTAATATTTACGTGATTTAGGCGTGCAAGTATCCAAAACATAGATATACTTCTACCATAAAGAGCTATTATTCTTACTATTTAGAACAATACGAACATATTTTTTGTTTTCTTCTGACCACTGCATAATACATATTTTTGTTGCGCAAATTTAATTTTCACCAAAGAACTACTAAACAGCATGTAGTACCATTTCAAGTATTGTTTTGTAGTAGTACATTTATGCTTGTAACTTGCAAAATATAAAAAAATATAACAATTCATAAAGTACATACACGACGAGCAACTCATGGAGTGAATAAATCAACTGATTAGTGGTAAGTGCCAAAAGCACGCTTATATGTTAAGTTAACGTAAAGAATCTTTCGTATAGTATTTTCAAATTATTGTTCCTAATGAATAATCGGAGTGTAAGCGCACGATATGTGCACCAACGTAATGTTATTTAGAGTAAAGTCGACGAATAATTGTGTACATTGTCCCTACGCTAGAACAAATGGTGCTTCACGAGGTAGAGTAGTAGTCGGCGTGAGTCCGCCTCCCGCGACCGCCAGACTATTTACTACATTGTAATTGTTCTTTCACCGAGTCTACTAGTTACTATTTTATATTCCCAAGTTATTATGATTCTCCTATTCGAAAAGGCTGAGATAATTAAATAAATGTAATGTAATGTTTGGCGACATTAAATTTAAGTACTGTTTTTTTATTATGTGTATTATGTGGATACTTAAGTATCAAGAAAAATATAGCGATATATTGATGATATAACTACCTACATATTTATGTATAAATTCTTGCAATACGTGATGTAAAACCAAACGTTAGCGTTTTGTATATTTCTAATGTTCTTACGAGTAAGATTTTACAGGCAATTCCTTGTAAATTTACTATCCGTATATTTTATACTATTTACAGAGCTAAACATTTTGAATAATGCTGTATCACTCAAAATTAAAGTGAACATTATATCAATGAAATGAGATATGATCTACGCTGATTTCGACGTTAAATTTTGTATGAATGAACTACTAGGTAATGTTTAAATTTAAATCGGCAATATTCTTACATATAAAATAATGTTATCATTTTGTGTATTTTTAATGTCGGTTTAATTTACTACATTTAAAAATAACTATTATGTGAATAATTCGTGTGCAGATGAAACCTTGAGCAGAATCAAGATCTGCCTGTATCGATAATATGAATGAGAGCGGTACCTAGCTCCGGGGTTCATTTGTAACCATACCTATCATAGGTAGGTACATCCGTACAACCTACCCATATTTTCGATGTAATATGTAATCAATATAAAATTATTAAAATTAATAGAATTTATATATTTTTTACATTAAAGAGTACAGGGTTTTCATCTAAGTATCGAAGGTCTCCATTGCTGGGTAACGCACAGGATTGGTGATAGATATTAAAATGTGATAGGAATCGAAAAGCATTCATATACATTTCATTTTAGTAATTAATGGAATCGATATCAATTATCGCATCGTTTGTGTACCGTAGTGTTGTATTAAGTGTCAAATTGGAATCATTCTGATATAACTTATAATTATGATTATTAAAATAAATCAAGGATCTCTCGAACGTCGGAATCAAATCATTAAATCTCATTTATGAAACATATTTTGTTGTTAAATGTTGCCATGGACAATTTTCTATAAAAACTCTTTCGAGTTCTGTTATTATCGGAAGCTTGTTAAACTTCTCGCCATTCCTTATATTATTATATAGTTATATATTTTTTGTTAGATTTTATTAATACAAAATACTTTGCGATGTACCTTTAAAATATATCTATCCCTAATTTTATATAGAACTCCAGGGTAATTATGTAAACTGTCTCCTTACGGCACAAATATATCATTGAATCGGCTAAACTATCAAATGATACGTGTAAATTAAATACTGTAATATACAAATTGTTTGTAAAGTATAGTCCTTACTACTGGCTAATACAATATAATTACCCAAATCAAAGTTTCCATTTAAGAAAAGCAAATTAATTCTCACACTTTGATATATTGATGTAAGTAATTGCAACGCGCAGATATAATTAAGCTATGAATTTCACTGTAAATATAACCGAACAAAGGTTAACTTTGATCGGTGTACTTTTTTAAATTCGTAAAGAAGTAAAATGTATAATTCTGACAATTTATCTACACCGTCTCAAGCTATGTATCAATCAGTCATATATAAATTGTTAAAGACACCTATGAGATAGTTGGTTCGTACATAAAAGTATTAATAAGTACAATACATTACTCATGGTACATCAAAGTAAGCAATATATTATAACTACTTATACCATATATATCGATAACTTCTTCCACAGAATATAATAATATGTATAAAGGACTCGCATACATTTAAGAGTGTAGGTAATATTGTTACAACTTTCGCCAGGACCTTACCTACTGTAAGCCTGTTTTGTACACCTTGATCGATGATTATTTTAAAACACCAAATCCATTAAAACAGGAGTAAAAATTAAATTGTGGTTTTATTGCCCTTAGCATACAATAACAAATTATTCATTAATTACTAGCACGGGAGTCATGCTAATAATTTTGTGCGACGTTTTAAGTAACCTAAAAGACATTTACATGACAGAAATTGATTTTCATTTGCTTACGTAGTAACGTAGATTACTATGAACGTACCATGTCTAGGGTTGTAATATCATTGGATCACACCCATTATCACATACTACATTATTACAACACATAACGCTTTCTGGGGTCTTACCATAATGAAAATGAAAATGAAAAATATTTATTCAGTTTAGGCCCTGGTTAGGCACTTATGAAAGTCGAGAATTTACCACTGGTTCGGAAACTAGCCTTCTGAGAAGAACCGGCAAGAGGTCTTATTGCCATGATACTTAGTTTCGTTCTGACGGTGACGAATCTTTATACACGCCATCAACGTAGTCATAATCTATGAATTCTATATGAGGTCATGCTTGAGTACATTCAAATTATTTGCGTGATATATACACATATTAAAAATCTCAAAAAAATCTTTAAATATTACAAAATCTTCAGAAAAATAAATCTGTTTTATTTTTTGTATATAAGTACTCTACACTTCAAATAGCCAATGTGACAGATGCTGTTGCGGCGGCTGTAGTTGTGGCTGCCCGTGCTGCATCAAGATTTGCTAGCTGTACAGCTTGATAGCGGGCAAGCCATGTCTTTGGCGACTTCGTTACCCGCAAGCTTCTTCAATGTTTGTCTCGAAGTTCAGTCCGTGACGTTTTGTGGAAATAAACTCTATGGCTGGCTTTATTCAATAATTTTTAGACGAAACTCCTGATATATGATAGACCTAATTTATAGTTTGAGTAGCTACATTAGCCAAATAAATTTGATATAAAAATATATATTTGAACGTTTCGTAATAATAATACTAAATGAAATAGCCTCAATAGGTATCAGACGAGAACTTGTAAGCAAAGTTGAATCCAGTAAATAGTGCAAATATAATACATTGTCTACAAAAATAAGAAATAATTTTGCATGTATCAAAACTGCTGCTTCCTAGGCATTATACTTAATACATATTTAGGATGATTAAAGTAACAGTTCTAATAAATAAAGTCCTAAATACTTTTTGTTTTATGTACAAAGTCATAATAAATTATGATAGCTTTAGCTAGTGAGACATTCATGAGTATTTGAGGTACAAAGAACTAAATATCTGATAGTTTATTAATAATTAAATAATTATCAAAAATAATAAATATTCTTTACAGGTAGATCATACACACGTACAGATATAAAAGGTAGATACAATTTTCACAGCGGACATAGGTAAAATGTGTACAACAAGCGATATTAATAAAAATTACACGAAATAAATAATTAAACTAATTGAGTTAATTTTAATTTTATAGAAAAGAAAACACCATCATTTATTCGTTCGTAATAAGGTGTTAAAATTCTCACTGCCAAAAGTTTTGATTGAAACAACCATTACCTATTTAAATGCTGTTTAAACTGTCAGTATTTTTGCCGGGGAAAAGAACAGGCCAGCGAAAATACTTTTCATCTTCCCTTTTTCTTAAATTATCTTCTTAAATCTAATCTAGTTGTTTATTATGGAAATATGGTGTTATTCATGCGTTTGTGTAGTATCCGCAGTCGGTTGGGGAGCAGTGCACTTCTTGAGGTGTGTACGCATGTTCGATGACTGTGTGAAGGCGAGCTGGCAGCGAGGGCACGAATAAGGCTTGGATCCAGTGTGGAAATTTAAATGTGACTTCAAGTGGTGTTTTTTTGTGAATGACTTCGGACACAAAGTACATGAGAATGGTTTTACGCCTACAAAAAAAATATATTTTAAAATATAAATATTTATTATCATAGATTTAGACTGATAAATAATCTGAGCATAGATCATACTAACTCAGCAGCTACAAAATTAATTTTTTTATTCATGAAATTTAAAGAAAAATATATAGATGTCGTTGATGTCTAATATATGAAAGGTATTTAATTCGGGGCCATGTTTATAGCATTCTTAAATAATTCTCACACATTTCCATCCATTCCACATAATGTAAAAGAACTAGGCTTCTTGATTTTGAATTATGAGTATGTAACAGTGAATTTTTTTAATACACACCAGTATGCAGTCTGAGATGCAGCGTCATGTTGGAGCGGTCCGCGAATCTCTTGTCGCAATGTGGACAGGCGTAGGGCCGCTCGCCTGAGTGCGTGCGCTGGTGCTGCTTCAACAGCATCTTGCGGGAGAACGCCTTACCGCACTCAGTGCACACGTGAGGCTTCACTCCTTTTTGGAACATAATTATTAAGGTTATTAATTTACCACGTAAACACAATATAATGAAAATGTTTTAGCCCTGGTAAGGTACTTATAAATGGCGAAGACCTGACTACCGGTTCGGAAACGAGCTGAGTGGTTTGATATAACTATCTTTATTACTATGCCAAGATGAACAAAGAGTTGTGGTGGCCGAGCGGTATGAGTCGCCTGCTACGCAAACAACGCAAGTTTGGATTCCAACGGTTTGTACCAATGAGTTGTCTTAAAACTTATGTACAGTGATATCAGACGAGCTTTAGGGTGAAAAAAAATTCGTGAGGTACCTGCATATGTGTGTGGATTCACCATCTGGCACGTTGGCACTTAATTATTATTAGTGGATGGTGGACCTCTGACCAGCCCTTTGGGGACTCTCGTGGGAAGGCGTGAGTATGTAAGAATATAATATTATGCCTGCACGTTATTGATCCCGTCGTTATTTATTGTATTACCTACCAGTATGAATCCTGACGTGCATATTGTACGCGACACGTTGGTTGAAGGACTTGGGGCATAATGAACACTTGTATTCCTTGCGGTTCCTGCAAATTAATTGAAGTCATATAATCATGTTATTCTTTCTAGCTTGTTGACTTGGCTACATCGATTAATTTTCAAGAAGGATGAGATTTTTAAAGGGTTCACAACACAGATGGGGCATCTGATATTGCAAGTATCCTCCGGCCATAGATTTGCCATCATAGTAAACAATAATGACTATTTGTTGGTTCAGTTACCTGTGTATCTTCATGTGGCTGCTTAGATAGCCTCTATCGTTGAAGTACTTGCCGCAGACAGAGCAAGTGGCAGCAAACTCCCTGGTGCCACGGTGCACGGACACGTGGTACTTGAAGTTGCGCAGCTGGGAGAACGTCTTGCCGCACTCGCTACAAGAGTAGCGCGCGCCCGTCGAGTGTCGCCTCGCGTGCAGCTCTAACGATTCACTGCTTGTGTGCATCTGAACATATTATAACCAATATTTTACTAAGGGAGTAGACCAACAACAAAGGTCATCATCCAGACTTCGTTGTATGAAAATATGCTTAGTCGATGTGACGCGGAATGGGCAAAAACGCCCGCTGTCCTCCGCCTGTCTATCAACCTCACTCAACTTCAAAGAAGATGTAAAATACATCATTTCAAGACGATCAAATGATGCTGAAAGCAACTACGTATGCTTAAACGCTGCAACGCTTGCTCAGTTATATCCAGAAATAAAAACTTAAAAAGATACTCGATTACCATGTTACAACGAACGCAAACGGCTTTATGAATATAAATTATAATATACATGAATATTTCCTCTCATCCTGAACAGCGAAAGCCATATAATATTCTGAGATCAACTGTGAACTTTATAAAATGTATTTTCGTATTATCGTAAATCTTAGCCTCAACCATACAGTCAACATTGTGCCAACAAATGTAGCACAAAATTAAAAAATTTAGATAAACATTTTATACCTGATTACAAACTGTGCATTTGAAGTCATCTCTCGTAAGAATGAGAGGTGGACTTGTATTTGTAGAGTTCCCTTTGGTTTCGCTTAGACAGGTTATGTCGATGTTAGTAGCGTTTATCGACTGCGAGAGCTCAATATTATTGTTAGTATCGTTACCAATATCTAACTTCTGCTCCACCTGAAATTAAACTAAGATTATACCCCTTCTAAGGTAATAACTTCTTTAGATCGTATTAGTCGTATTAGGCTTACAATGTATTGAGAAACTTGAATACATACTTTAGGTTTATTAGATTCAAGTTCTATTTTTTTCTTAAACGGCTTGTAATTAATTGGCATTCGAGGATTCCAAGGGTTGTCTAACACTTGATTTAAGATAGCTACTTTGTTCGTGTTTGGATTAAAATGAGCTCCAAAGTTGTTCAGTTTATCTAGACTTTCATCTGCATCCGATATTAGTCTGCATCTTTTTATTTCTTGTGATAGTCCAGAATCTGATTGCTTTCCATTGAAATTCATGAATGGAAATTGTTCAAGGTGAGCCAAACTATCTGTAGATTTTCCCTGTGGCGGAATATTCTCTGGTTGAATATTAAGGGAATTGGTTTCTGCCTTCCAATTTCCAGTACACAACTTAGTTGCAGGTAAATTGCAACAAGAGTAACTCTTTAAATGATTCGCATATATTTCTGCATGATTCCGTTCGTCATTTTGAGTATAATGGAGCAGCTTCCCTGGGTTAAGTAATGTAGGTAAATGAGATATGTGTTCAGTTATTTTTTTAAAGTGCTCCGAGAGTGCGCCGTCGTGGAGATGTTTGCCATTTGCATTCGTCAAGAGCACAGATGGAGCACGATAGCATTCATTTGATATTGCTAGCACGCCTGTCGTTAGACCGTTAACGTTACCGTTCTGAGGATATGTCTCGATAAATAAATCACGTAGGTAAGAGTTCCTTTGTCGGTGTCCATAAGACGACGGTTGCAGATTTCCTAAATTAGCCTTACGTCGTTCGCTCCCATTCTGAAAGCGCTTATCGTTAATACCGCAGTCACTCGGTGAATATTGCAACAGTATGTCCATCACGTCTTGCCCTTTCTTTATATTAACATATCTTTGATCTTCGCAGTTTTCATACTTCAAACTAAATATGTTTTTCTCAGCTATCACTCTATCAACAGAATTATGTTTCAAATCTAAAAAGTCCCCCGTAAATTCCTTTATATTAGGTAAATTTTGGTCATCGATAAATATTTGCATTGTCTTTATAATATCGAAAAACGTTTCTAAATTATCTTTCTTTATGATAACTTCTCCGTTGTAAATGTAGTAAAGTACCGACGACATAGCTTCGATATCAAAATCAGGCAGGACGATAAAAGTCGGTGACTCATCTATGGGGCATGAGAGGAGTATGCGCTGTAAAAGAGATATTTATGTAAATAAGAGATACACTGCGATTGTAAAAGCAAGTGCAACACTCAGATACTGAATACAAGAGGCGAGCAGGTTGTTTACCCTTAGAAAAGCGCTGACGCTAGCGAGTACGGCGCGATGTGCGCTGAATGCGCGCCCGCCGCACAGCAGCTTCACGTCGCACCACTCCCATCGAGAAAGCCACTCGCACATCTGTTGGTGTTGCAAATTGGTCTAAATTAGTGGTCTGGTACATTATTTATAACATCAAATTAGTATTGAAACTGAAATCAACATATTTCAATACGGTTGATTTACTCTTCATTTAACTAAGGGAGGGTTAGTAAATAAAAAAAGTAATTAATAAAAAAAAAAGGGTTAATAAATTATTTTAGTTCCTTCGCGCTGGTACATGTATTAATATAGTGATGGACTCAATTCTTTCCGGCAGATTCGAGTTTAAGTTAAACGTTTGTAAACACGCAATTTTTGTGGCACACTTTTAATTCTTGACCAGTCGTGCAAACAAGCCGTGTCTCCACGAGCCGCCCGTAGTAGCGACGCATCAGACGCAACGTCAGTGTCTCATACTACACCACACCAAAGGTAAAATTAACCAAACATAAAAGACCAGGTCAACGTTTTTAAAGTAGCACTACTTGTGAAAGTGCAGAGCAAATAGTTCTGACCAAACACGAAGAAAATTAGAAGTTTCATCTCTCCAATCCAACTACTTCCTGCTCTATTTGTTTACACACTGACACTTAACCTCTCTTAGTTAGAAATGGCAGCTAACTTTTGCTTGTCTTGATCGTTTTACAAGCAAACGTAAAGTATTCATATATCATCTCATCATCATCATTACTATGGCCTAATGTTGTTAGTTGACTTTATATCATAATTCAATAATCATCCTAAATATAATGATTCTCTTTAAGGGCGAATAGTCCAAAATCCACTTTTCATCGTATGTCTAATGTCTATAATACGTAGTAGTAGAGGTGGAAGTCGTAGCTAGAAAACCTCTAACTATCACTAAAAAATACGAATAAAACTCAAAAAACAAAAAGATATTTCTCAAATAGAATGGCAAGCGTATCAACCATTGTTTACCCTTATTATTATAATAAGTATCCTAAAAAAATCTAATTTGCTAATTGGAGTATCGGTTAACAATAAAACGACCGTAGTTTATTACTGAAGAAGGGGGTACCCTATCCACAATAGCGTACGCGCATACACTACACTAATACTATATTTATGTTCTTTGCACAATATATCGAACCACATGAAAGACAGCTACGAATAGCTACGGCGGCGCAGCTACGGAATTATTGCGCCGAAAAACAGTAACAAAATAGATCTTTCCTAAGCATAGCGTTTTAGGTGAAAGTATATTGTAATAATGTGCTTGATCTGTGACACACAAGCTTCGCAAACAACCCGCGTATTGATATAACATCAATATGTGAGAATTAAGCCGTTGGTCTAGTTCTCTTCGCAACAAGATTTGTCTTCGTGATCTTACTTCTGATCTTGTGTTTGGATATATCTATACATCTATACAGATAAATAAAATTGAAGTGTCTGTTTGTAATTCCAAAATAACAGATTTTCACTAAAAGCATATGCTATATATGCATATGCATATGTATGATACACGCTACTGACACAGAAAATACAAGTTTTAAAATTTTTCTCTATCTGTCTGTCTGTCCGTCTGTCTGTCTGTCTGTCTGTTTGTTCCGGGTAATCTCTGAAACGGCTGGACCGATTTTAACGGGACTTTCACTAGCAGGTAGCTGATGTTTCAAGGAGTAACTTAAGAGTAACTTTTATTTATTTAAAATATTAGGGTTCCGCGACATGTAGCATGAAACTAAATCTACGCAGGTGAAACCGCGGGGCACAGCTAGTCATTTGATAAAATAAAAGCTGCAGATGCCCTGTAATACCAGTTTTATCTGTTAATTACCACTTCAATTCACTATTCACTTTTACCCATACAATTATAAATGGTGGTGATGCTTCGTTCTATCAAATTCTAAAATATCGTTGCGAATTTCATTGTTCAATTACTTGTCTGCACGGATAATGATAGATATAACAATAGAAAGTTAGGGTTAATATGAGTCACTTATCGGTATATTACCAATTATTTCCACTACAACAACATATTGAAACCAACACAAATTCTGGTAAGTGACTGCTGACGTATCGAAATCTAATTGTCGATTTGCCGATATCCAATAACTAATTAATCATATTACTATTACCGCGGATCGATCTCATATTATGTGGCTCTATGTACTTTCTTGTTTCAAATTTTATTGTTTTATTTCCGTGAATAATTAATTAAAAGAGTGAAAGCTCCATCCAATTCAAATATGAGGTGACGAATGCTCAGTGTTTTTTTTAGTTTACGATAAGGTTTAAATATTTGTTGCAAACATTAACAGTTTATGTTTACCATAAAGCAATCTGAATACTTGTTTGTCAAAGATTCAAAAGAAACACTAATTGATACGACACCGAATACGATGTAAGTATGGTGGTTTACAATAGTCAATGATAATATGCCATAATTACTTATTCTGTTAATTTCATGAAACTGAGGTTAATATTGCCACTAACTAGCATGCAAGTCATTTCATATCATGAAATGCAGAGGTCCGTTAATTTAAATTTGATATTAGTGTAATAAATATAATGTGCGGTTGTACTATGGTTGTATAAATGTCATAATTTATTAGGTAGGTACTATTTATACTTTAATAGCTAAATAGTATATAGGTATATATATAACTTTGCAAAAGAATTGACTAAATTATCCCTAGTGATTTTGTTCGCACTAAAGGTTTTCATTATCATGAATCGACAATGTACGTGGGTATATATTGCATCATTCAGTAATAGAATTTACTTAATTTGATTTTTAATGCACACATCCCCTTATTAGAATACACTGTATGTATACCTATGTCTATTCAAGCAAAACAAATACTACAAAAATAAATACATCTAGGCCCTTATAAACATTTGTGATGTGCTGGAAAAAAAATTACAACTCTATGTTACGCAGGTCCAATCTCTAAACATGCGAACCATAGATATAGAAAAAAATTCGCTATTCGAACTAACGCGCCAGACTTGCACAGCTTACTTAGACGTTTAGCTATTCACAGTTCAGATAAAAAAATCAGAGGCTCGAACAAATAAGTACAGGGTAGTTGTAGCTAAAATATAAAAACTTTTCTGTCAAACTGTAATAATTAGGTTTTTATCTCAACCTCACTCCACACCTATAGTATACTTATAATAAATGATATACTACCTATTTAATACTAACAACTGCTTAATAGCTCCAATTACTACTCGAATAGTTAATAATAACTCAAGTATACAAAAGTATCAAACTTAATTACCAATCAAAATATACGGCGACGTAAAAAAATTGTTGATAAACTTACTGTTTAGGCAGCTCTTCCTTTGTTTTAAATTATTTAATTAAATATCACTCATTTGACATATCCGATTTATCTAATATTGTTGGAAATTAATCGCGTGTCTTGTTCGGTGCGTATACAGCCTGCGCGCGAGTCCTCTGAGTACTGACATACGTATGTACGAAGCTCTCGGCACGCATGCGTTTACCAACTCTACCTGGTAGAGCTATTACATTTTTGATTATTGTGGTGGTGTAGTTGTCGTCTCTACTACAATCACATTTCTTATTTCTTATACAGGTACTTATTTATTCCAATGTGATAAACAATGCAAGGTATATTGAATAAACACTGAATTTTTTGTACAAAGTCTAATTACAAGTAGAATAGTTGGTCCGAATCGGTGTCTCTCGGGATCGTTCCAAGAAGGCTGGCATTGCCATTGGATATTACTACTGGAGATATGTTATTTTGCAATCAGTAGAATAATTTATTACCTACCCTTATCACGTACATACATACTTACCTATCAATTGTTTTCAAAAAGAGTTTAATAAGTGACTTTTTTCTTTATGAACATTATCAATCATCATTATCAATACATGGCACGGCGTGATGGCTTTTTCATTCCTATTTTCCTATGCTTCTATCAATTAGCTCCTCATTATAGAATTGTCAATTAATTATAGAATATCTATTAAACTGTATAAGTAGGTAGGCAAAGACAGACATTCTAAACCTATAGTGACATACTTAGGTACCTACCCTCAAAATCAGGACTCAGGCTAATATTAATATAAGTACCTAAGTACCTACATGCTTTCGCAATGTTTATAGGTACCTACTGTAGCGAGCGACCCCCGACCCGGGATCGATACAATTTACTACTAAATAAATCAATTAACCGTTTTTCCACTTTTCATTATTTTATTTCCATCCTAGTTCAAATTTTTTGACAACCGCTATTTTATTTTCCCGAATTATTTTTTGGATTACTTTAAATCTCTTGATTATGAGATTAAGTTTTAAACAAAAAGGTTTGAACAAGCTTGTAAGGCTGAGGCCTTACAGTACCTACCTAAGTTACTAGCTACTTTTAACAAATTACAATGTAGGTAAAGTACGTTATATGAGTAATTAAGCGTAGCTTTAAATGTTTACGGCACTATAACGTAAAGGTAATTTGAGCGTGAGTAGATATTACACTTGGTTGATGGCATTGAAGGCAGAAAATTCTTAGAACGCAGTCTCATTTTCTCTCCTAATTATTTTAACGATAAGATCTTTTTTTTTAGAAAGGTACCTACAAAGATCGTTAGTTTTTGAAACAATTTCATGCCTGAGTAAAAGTAGTACTTAGTAACAAGGATCATTTTGGTGTTACCAACCCTTTCTAGTGTTGTTTTTTGTAATTTTCATTGTTTACTATGTAATGATGATGTACATGATGCCAGTTCTGCTCAGAAGGTTAGTTTCCGACCCGGTGGTCAATTCTTCGACATTCATAAGTGCCTTTCCAGGGCCTAATCTGAATAAATCATTTTCACTTTCGCATCATAAATCTTTCGTATATTTATGTACCGACTGATATTCTAGTAGAAGGGGGAGGCGCTGTGTTACCAGTAATGGATTATGTATTATTTTTTTAGGTAACTCTTAAAGCGTTCCACAAGAACCCGACAAGAAAATCAGCAATATTTTCAAAAATGGTTTTGACAATGCAAGCCCAAGTGAATAAACATCAAATACCGATGTTTAGGTACTTAAGTTCTAAACACGTTTTTGATTTTTATTTATCCTACTATTTTCGCTGAGCGCTCGAAACTTGTGACGAGTACAGTTGCGTACTTTGTAACAAACGACTGCACTGTGCTGATACTTTAGTAGCAGGGCACCTATTATTATTTTAATACAGTAAAGTGAATATTGAGGAGTCTTTATGAATGATTAAAGAGTCTATATCGTACTGCAAGCGCTCAAAGTTGTCATTGCTTCATCTAAGTATTTCTTCATACTAATATTATGAAGAGGTAAGATTTGTATGTAAGTATGTTTGTAACAAATTGGCTCAAAAAGTACTGGACCGATTTTAAAATTCTTTCACCATTTGAATGCTACATTATCACTGATTAAAATATAATTTATCCCCGTACTCCCACGGGAACGGGAACTACGCGGATGGAACCGCGTGACGTCCGCTAGTTTATAGTATAAAAAATATAATGGACTACAAATATTCTCAGTATGGGAGTAAGAAGGAAGTCTATCTTTAAGTTAATAATTTCATTTATTTTTTCTACCTTAAAACTATAACATCAAATAAATTCATCAAACATGTTTGTGTTCATATAATCAAGTGTATCATCATCTCTTATACATGATGCAAAGTACTTCCCATCAGTGGAGCTGGAGTTGTACCTATTACATAAACAATAGTGTAAACTTTTACCACACCCTCTACACTTAGTGGAATGCTTCAATGTTATTTCATCATCAAATTCACATGTTACAAATTCATCTAACATATATGAGTATTCTGTGCCATCTTCAATTGAATCAATGACATTTTCAATTAAATAATCATCCACACTCTCAAATGTGCTCAGATGATTAAATATAAGTTTCTCTTGTTTAGTCAATACTTTCTCAAGCATAAATACCAAATGATGATGGTACACTTGGAAAGTAATTTTCTCCCTATCCTTGTCTTTCATATCTTTCCATAGCTTGACACAACTGCGAGGTGTTTTATTGGCACCACTAAATAAGGCAGGATTTGTTAGCAAGCCGCTGGCAGCCATCACACCAGCACATTTAACTTCATCATGTAAAATATCAGCATCACCCAAAGTCTTCACTCCACCATTTGCTATCACAGGTACCTTCACCAGCTCACATACATGTTTTAAGGCCATTGTATCTATTTTATCACCACTCTTCTGAGATGGTGTGCGTCCATGTATTGTCAAAAAATTTACTCCACACTTTTCTAATTGGTGACACAAGTTGATAGTTTCTTTTATCTCTTTCATTATTCTTATTTTTACAGAGACACTGAAGCTGCTTGAAATACTGTTCCGAATACCTCTCACTAAATCATGTATTACTTCAGGTTTGGACAGCAAGGCACATCCATAACCATCTTTCATGGCCCATTTCTGAGGGCACCCGCAGTTTAAATCAATGCCATCAGAGTAAGGATACACCAGCTTTGAAGCATCGACAAAATCGTTCCGATTGTTAGCCGCAAACTGAACTATCAGAGGAGTGTCGGAAGAAGTTGTGGCAAATTCACTGCGACGTGCTTTTGCATTCTGACAAAACGAATCCGCCAGAATCATAGGTGTAAAACACAAGTTCACGCCATAGCTGAAAAAAGTCAAAGAACTTTATTAATGTTGAATATCCGTAGTATTAAGCAATGAAACAAAGGTTATAAAGTTTTAACATACTTTTTCACAAGTGTTCTAAACTGAACTTTACTATAACGAACCATAGGTGCACATGCTTTAATATAGGTTCCGTTTACTTTATTATCTGCAAAAAGGTCTGCAATATTTACATGATTTTTCATTGTTTATCCAGCCCAATAGCTGTGTGTGTGCCTATTATATCAAACCTCTAAATAAAATCTCGTGAAAATGTAGTATAGTAGATGTCAGTCATCTACCGTCGAAAGTTATCAATTGTCAACTTCTTTGTGTCATTAATCATATGTCACAAATGACAAGATCACAGCAAAAGTTGGCTGTGGCTAAGCAGGAGATGGATAAACGAACGAATAGAGAAAATAACTTTTAGTCTTACTTACGTACTGAGTGCCGGCTAATATCTGTGATTTGCAGAAACTCCTTTTGCCCATAAATCTGAAGCGTACAAGTAAGGCAAGTAAAATAAATTAAATTGAAAAAAACGTCTATAAAGATGAAAAGTAGAATATCCTAACCTGCCAGTCTCTATCAGATTAAAGTATTTTTGGCAAGCGATGCTCCATTCTTGATACATTCGTTCCAATGAATGCATTCGCTTAAATGCAACATCAAAATCTAATAATTTTATTCATTCAACTACAGGATACCTGGAACAATTAACACAATTATCAATAATAATGATATTAATAATAAGTAATACTTAATTGAGTTAGTAGTAGAGTGCTATTCAGCTAATTCAGGACTTCTCACTTTGCTAAGTTATGCAATTTTATTTACAGGGACTTCAAATTTACACCTGAAAGAATGTCAGAAAAGGTGGGATAAAATAAGATAAAATTGGATGATCTAATAAAGTATGGATGTAGCCAGGGAAGAACGTCTTCAGAGAATAAAAGTTAAGTATCCAACCATGTCTGAGTTTCAGGCTAGACTACATTTATATAAATGGAGAATGACAGTAATAAGATTATAATATAATCAACAAATGAGTTTATAAGGGGAAGTCTGAAAGTAGCACCAGTGACAGTGAAGTTGAAGAATAAACATTTGTCATGGTATGGACATGTTATGCGGAGGGATGAGGAAAATGTTGCCAAAAAAGTTTTGTTTATGAATGTGGATGAGTGCAAGGGGAAAGGAAGACCTAAGAAACGATGGATGGAACCTAAGTCTACAACCTAACTTAGTCTGAGAACTAAAAGAAGTAGTCTTGCTGTAGCAAGACTGCTTCTTTAGACTTCATGTTCAGAATACTCACAGGCTTGGAAAAAGCTGAAATATTTAAAATATTTTGAGTTATCTGTACATCTTATTTTAGTCTACATCATCATAAATTCATTATATCCTTTCAGCTGGAGCATTTCTTGCAACTGTAGCTGGGATTTCAGCTTTTATAGGATTTGGTGCAACATTGTCAACAGCAAAAAAGAGTGATCCCAAGTATTTTAGTAAAGGTGAAATTTTCTACATAATATTTTTTATAGTGAGAATGAGTATAAGTAAGTACTGTTACAAACTATGAGCACCTTGAATGCATGTATTTTATGAGTCTGTTTCTGTCTGATTGTATGGTGCGAAGCAAATAAAATACATACAGTTACCCCTATTATTGTTTTGCAGAGCTCACCACTTATTATTATTAAGAGGCCACACCTGTAGACAATTTTATCAAATTGTGTTAATGTACATCCAGGTTTGCATGGAAGTGCTGAATTGGCAGATGCAGGTGCTATACTTGCACTACGAGCTCTAGGATGGGGAACCCTTTATGCTATAACTGGTACTAGCTGTTTATGTTATGGAATATGGAAATTATCTGGTGCTAAAGATGTATGTATTTATATATTAGTTACTCAAATAAGCTACAACTTTTTAATAGTCAATAATTTACTCATTTTTGAATTACTTTATGTTTCAGCTAAAGGATTTTCGTATTAAAATGGGCAACATTTTACCAGTCGTACCAAAAAATAATCCACCCCAATCAAGAGTGGAATTCTCAGGATTAAATGACCTACTCACATACATTTCAGAAGAATATGGTAAAAAACAAGACAAGTAGTTATGTAAATATGATTATTTAATTTAATATATTGCATTATGATTAGTGTACCAAATCTTGTTTGATCATAAACTCCTGTTTATATGCTGGTCCATTACTGCAACTTGACTTGCAAGTGTATACAACCAATATGCCCCAGTCTATGCTATTAAAGTCTATCCCAACATCAATGAAATTCAGAAGTTGTGGCATCACCTGAAAATTAAAAGATGTGTTAGTAGTAATATTCATTTTACTGCAGTATAAATTGAGCAATACATTGAGGGTTTTGCTCTTTATAATAAAACTAGCTGTATCCTGTGGTTTCCCACCCACCATAGACTACCCACATAGACTTAATTTCATGGGTGGTTCATGAGTATGTCAAATAATTATGTTTATTTAAAAAAGAACATTTAAGCTCAAGTTACTCCTTTTAACATTAGCTATATGCCAGTGAGTCCCATTAAAATCGGTCCAGCAGTTTTGGAGATGAGCCGGAACAAACAAACAGAGAAACTTCTTATATTCGGTTTTTAATGTGATTACCATATTATATACTTTCATATGCATTTAATGAAAACTTGTTAATTAGGAATTACAAACAAAGTCTAATTTATTAATCTGTATAGATGTATAGATATACTCACTTGAAATTCAAACTGTCGCTCTCCATCACAGTAAGGACATTTGGGTATATCAATGATACTGTTATCAGTGGTGCTTGTTATCCACAATGGGACGCCTCCTCGATCATACCTCAGTACTTGTTCAGGGTGTCTTGCTATTCTCTTGTTGAATTTATTGAACACCTTGTCTTCAGGCAAAGGTTTTGCATATTGTTCCAATTCACTTTCATCTACATTATTCAATGATCCTACTTTTTTTTCTTGTATCATTTTCTTCAGTTTCTCCATTTCCTCACCAGTGTCAGTTATTTTAACATCTTCCTGCAAAACACATTTCTTTTTCAACTTCAATGCAATTAGATTCAATTCATGAATCAAATAAGATTTTTAATATTACAAAAAAATACCATCACTAATTATTGAACAAATAGTTTACTTTGATTTATAGCTTAATTACATATTTTATACCTCATCCTCCTCATCAATTAATATTTCCCATTCTTTGAAGAGTATTGATTTTCCAGCTCCAGTTATTACAAAATTATTTGAATTGGCAGTATCAGATTCCTGTGAGAGAAATAGTGCTATTATCAGAAAAAAAAATTAAACAAATAACTTACAGTATGAGAGATGAGAAAACTAAGTACCTGTAGTGATGTACACTTCTCTTTATGTTCTTTTGACCAGTCAAGTATCTGATGTTTCCTGCTGCAATAAAATACTTTCTTACACTTTGAGCAATGGGAGGGTGCTCTAGCTCCACATAGGTTACACAATTTGGGCCACTTCTCCATTGAAAATTCCTGTTGAATTATTTATTAATAAAATTAAAAAATATCTCTTTTAATATCCATTGTTGTCATGTTCGTAAAAAAAACAAAGGTTGACATTAACATGGCCTTTTTTTCCACAAAACATTATATTTTTTGTGTGAAGGAATTGCCTCATAACATAAGAACATAAGGCTTAAAATAATTACCTCATTTTCAATCTCTTCATATGGCTCAAAGGAGTAAAAATCATTCTTACGAGACAATTGACAACGTAATACTACAAAATTGTCAGCCATATTGGTTTGACAACATGAACCATTTTTGCAAATGAAAATGAATAGTGTTCGATGGAAGCAATCTTCGGATTCTTCATATGGGGCATAAATCTGCAAACATACAAATAATCATTTTTAGCTGAATACCTACATCATAAATTTAAATTGTTATAAAGTAAATTTAATATATTAAACTTAAATTAGGCTTAGCTTATCTTATATATGACCACCTTGTTGGTCTTGTGGTTGCTACTGTGAAAAACAAGGTTCTGGGTTGAGCAGTGCTATTGGCTTTCCCATTTGCAGCAGCCCACAGTCTGGGTTAGCACCCAGTTAATGGCAATAGACTTGCCCCTATTACATGTGACTTATGTATATTCGGAGAAACCTGGGTGTACCACAAGTTTATCTTGGCTAGCCCCTTTAAGGAATACAGGAGTGAACATATCTATGTATGTATTGTTAGTTATCTTTAAGTTAATATAAAAGATGATCTTAACTCAGGTACATATTCATCCAAATTCAAAATGTCTTACAGGAGCTTCAAAGTGCCAGTAATTTTTATTTAATATTGAACAGTGAGATGGTAAATAAACAATTATAAGAGACAATCAAGCAAGGATAATTTAAAATAATAATATATAATGCCTAAAGCACAGTTCGGCTGTATGAAAAACATTACAGGGCTACACTTACTTGACACAGGAATATCAATGGATCATTGCACTTTTTGCAGCTTAATTCATTAGGCATTGGTATGTCCTTTAGATTGAGCCACGCTGGCTTCCCTCCTACTTTACTCGGATAAAATCTGGGATGTAAAAGCCAGTTATTTTTCTCTTCTAATACACCAATATCAACCGATTTTGAAGTCATGTTAAGAGTGTCACATCCACTTTTATTCTAATGCTAACTAGCAACTGTTTGCTGCTATTTCAGTTTATTTTAATAAATCGAACAGGATTATTTTTAAAGTAATATGCGCAATGCAATATTTTATTTTAGGTTAGGTTAGCCACAGACTAGCTGCCTAATTGCCTATCGGTTTGTTAAACAAATGTCAATCAGGCTGTTTCAATGTCAATGTCATTATTTACCGCATAACGCTCCATGATGTAAGACCATAGATAAAGAAAATAAATGAATCTTCACGCCTCTGACCAGCAATCTTATATAATACTAGCTGTGCCCCACGATTTCACCCGCGTAGATTTAGTTTCATGCTTTATTTCGCGGAACCCTAATAATGTTTTCTAAATAAAATTAGCCTAAGTCACTCCTTGAAACATCAGCCAGTGAAAGTCCCGGTAAAATCGGTCTACGCGGGTGAAACCGCGATACACAGCTAGTTTCTTAGTAAAATTCTGAGTACCTTCTGTGTAGACTTTTGCAATAAATACCCACTGCATACAGATACTTTTCGCCTCGTTTACAACTCAGCTAAGTATATTATAAAATAATATAGGTAGTCTTATTTTTATTCAGTTCAGTTCAGTATATGCAGCGGATAGTTCGTGCGCGGTGTGGTATCGTGGCTAACAGAAGTCATTTATTTAGCACAGTATACCGGTGAAACTGGAACTAAAGCCACATGCATTATAGACGATTTTTTTTACCACTCGACCACAGCACTAGGTGGTATTCTTTTTTAGGAGTAGACTTAAAGTGAGAGTAATCGTTGTGTATGGAAGACTTAGATGTGGATTTTGTGATTCAAAAGATGCAAATCAAAATTCCTAATGTCACGAAGCAATATCTAGTACAGGTGTAGTCACGAGCTATGAGCGCTGACCTTACATGCGCAGTTAAATTTATATTAGTCTATCTCTGTCTGTCTGTATGGCGAATAAAATACATGCGCAGTTACCCTGACTCACAACAACAGGTGTTTACACTAATCACAAATTATTGTTTAGTGTTAATTTTATTATAGTTTCTTTTAATAGCATATCGAATATAACATTTTCGTAATTTAACTAAATAAATTTATTAAAAATGATGATGATGGCACCAATGCAAAAGAGACGCTTCAATTTAAAAGTACCTACAAATAAAGACTCGGGACTAATGAATCAAATAGACACTGGTTATGTAATACTTATATTTTCATTTATTTTCTTGTCTAAGAGCATAACTTATACCGTTAATTTAAATAAAAAATAGTCACAAAAAAGATAGTCAGTATTTACTTTCACTTTTGTATTTTATGGAAGCTAATATAATACACAAGAAAAAATTATCTTTACAATTAGGTACTTTATAAAATACGTACATTAAATACATGTTTAATAGTATTAACCGCTAATATTTACACATCCATACAACGGCTACCTATACATTTTATTATCTAATAATAACTTAATAGACATGGTATGGATAGGCAACAAGTTTTAACATTCATTCCTCTTGAACTTTTTACTCGACTCATTCATAACATCCTCTAGTTTCACCCGTCGCGCCTTCAGGAATGAATTACTGTCACTTTCACCCGCATTCTGTCTAATACAGTTCATGTTGGATACATTTTGATTATGTACACCATGCTTTTTATCAATCATATTTTTATTGTTTTTATTTACTATTAAAGTATTTTGAATGTCTTTAACAAAATCGCTGGTTGGATGCACCTTAATTGGAATTAATATTTGATTTTCGCTATCCCCTTTCTTGATGAACTCTTGTTTAATTTGAACCATTGATCTATTCTCAGCGTCATTAGACAACCTGATTGTCTTCCGTAGATGTATTGTGTCCGAAGAACAGTCTGCAAAGTTTCTCTTCACCACGATATCACCCGAAGACATTTGTTTGACAAGTGTCAATGTTGGCTGTTCAGCATCCTTCCCGTCCTTGTGAACTTTACTTGAGCTGCCTTTATCACTGTCTGTACCATCCTCGTTTTGTTCTTCGACATCAATTAATTTACCTGGAAACATTTCAACAATAAATATTTACGCTTTTACTGAGTGAGTGAGCTAATAAGATTTTGTAGGAATTAAACAATTGTATTACCATTTAACGTAGGGAATGTAATATCAGGCAATGCCAAATGTGACTCTGGGTTATATCTGTGCATTAGATTTCTTAATAAGATTGAGATCTCTTCTCGTTTCCGTGTCACAACAATTTCATCAAACCAATTTGACAACTGCTTAATAGGAAGTGAATAATCCATTATTGGATCCTGAAAAAGAAAACATTGTTACTTGGAATAAAGTCCATTATTATTTTATTAACTAAGATCTTTTACTCATCGAGTACTGAATCTAGATTAATTAACAGATATATGAAACAAAGGAATACTATAATACTGGTATAACATTTTTGTACATACCTTAAAAAACTGTTCAACATATTGTAACAAATATAAGCCACAATCTGTGAAATTATTTTGTTGTGGTATTTTAGGACAGCTACCCTTAATATTATCCTTGTTAAATATTTTATTTCCTGAGATCTGAAACAAAATATTATAGGTTAATGTCTGTCTGTCTGGGTAAGTAGTTGTATAGCTGGAAGATGACTACATTCTTCAGCTACAATATTGGAACTTACTTTTGCATTATATTCACAGGTCAAGTAGTCTCGCAAAGTTGCTACTACTCTAGATCTAGATGCTCCGGCCAATGAGTCAAAAATTAGTATACAAGGTCTGGAACAAACAAAAATAAAGAATTAATTATAGGTCTTAATATGTAACACCTTAATATATAATAATGTAATTTGTTACTTACTGTTTAATAGGTTCATACTTTTGTTCAAGTATAATTTCGGGTTTCTTTTCTATTGCACATTTCTCGGCGTCTTCATCTTCTGAATCACACTGCATATCCAGATCACTTTCCTAAAACAATAAGATCGTTAGTTTTTTCCTTATTCCAAAAACAAACTCAACTTCTTTTGTTTTAATGTATTTTTACTTTAAACAGTGCACATATATTTATTTTACCAATCAATTGTTTTCGAACTTATTCCTTGCTAACCAGCCAGTGAAAGCCCCGCCAAAACGGTACAGCCGTTTCGGAGATTATTCGGAATGAACAGAGATATATTTTTTCTTATTGTTATAAATATACATCTTTCGTATGTATTTAGTTGAGAGCTGTTATTTAGACATTTCGAACAAAAAATTGCATATTTTATAGACATATATACCTCCGCCTCAGCCTCGTCACGCTCACTGATATTGTCGTCACAGCTTAGTGGAGGTTGCTCTTGTTTTACCAGAGGTGTGATTGTGGTATTGCCAATTTGCATAGACGATCTACGCTCTGGAATTATAAATACAAAGGATTACTCAATATGAATATTTATTAAAGTTAAAGATGATATTTGAAGAAAGTTAATTTTAATATGTTTGGTGAAATTAATAAATGTGTATAAGACAATTCATAAGTTGCTTACCTTTTTTTTTAATTTCCTGTGGGTTTACTGTTCTATTATCAATCATACTACGACAACCATCTAGGCCGGGAAAACATATAATGGCCACAAACCAATGACAGTTTTCATTAATAGGAACTACAATATAATCTTTGTCAAATATGTTCACATTCTTTGTCCAAGTTTTTACTCTTGCATGACGTTTTTGAGCTGGAGTAAGGCTGCTGTCCCATTCAAGTGGATTTGAACTTTTATTTACTTTGCTTGGTTTAGTAGTCAGCCGTTTATAAAAGAATGTGCTAAAAATATGAGTCTTTTCTCTCTGACTGTAAGTCAAAACATCATGCACTAAATGTTTTAAAAAAAAGTCTATAATGACATCATTTAAAAATTGATCTTGAGCTAGGCACATGTAATCTTCAGTATTTATAGGTATACCACCTTTGCCCGGTGGATAAATTAGTATCTGCCTTATTTCAGCAGGGTTGGAACTGAAATATCACAACAAAATTTAGACTATGTGTTACTAAATATAACTATACCACACCATATAGTACATAATATGAGGTATTACAGACCTTTTAGCTCCGGATGCTACGGAAGCACTCAATGACCTTGTAGTCATCTTTGAGACATTATTACTTTCCTTAGGACAAGTCCTAACTAATACTTCATTTGCTTCTTTGGCAGTTAGTTCATCTGTTACTTTACAAAATAAGGTTTTTAAAGCTATTTTAGCTTCTTCTGTTATAGTCTCTGGTAATAGTGTAATTCTTTTAAAAGGCTCTTCACTGGATGAGGGGTTATAGTAAGGACCTAGAAAAAGACAAATACTTCTTCAAAATCTCACTCATATGGAGCTTGACTAAGCACAATACTTTGTTTAATGCTAAGTTAGGTAAGAATATTGAATTAACAAAACAAGTGTGTTTTTCTATCATTTGTGAGGAGAATTTATTATCAATTGTCACAATGTACAATTTGAAAATGTTCAGAATTTAGAAAGCTAACATGAATTATATGAGCTACCTACAACACCAAGGACCCCATCACTCACCATCCAAATTTCATGTCTCTAGAATTAGTAGTATAGACTGTCCATGCATTGATATATAAGTCCGTCAATCAGTCAGTCAGGATTTTGAATTTTAATGTATAGTCTGAGGTCAAGAAACATCAGTGATATCTGTATCTTACATAACAAAAGAATCATTCATTGATAAAAACAAATTCTTGATACACAATATTGTTATCAATTAAATATAATCCTTCATTCAAAAAAAAAAACGCATTAGGTTCTAAATTGGATAGTTGTGACTTATTTATAAATTTTTTAACATACCTGATTCTTCAACCATATCAAGGACTTTCCTTATGTAGTCACCACATTTCTTCCTCGTGTATACAAATATTACTGGTAATCCTTTCCCAAAATGCACTAATATTTTCACAACTTCTTTAGACTGTATTTGTAAGGCAACTTCTCGAGAATCATTCTTCAATGAAGGAGCAACAATTTTGATTCCTTTAGCTGATATGTATACCTGTCAAATGAAAAGATAATCTATAAGTATTACAGCAGGGGCTGTGTCAAGCTGGGCTTGCTTTGAATGCCTGGAGTTTTTTTCATTGCAAGTAAAAAAAATATTCACTACACTATTGAAAACACCAACTTTATTAATTGAGAAACAGAGCTGGCCTGCTTTTGATGTAAAAACAAAATAATGAAATGGACTTGCCAGTAAAAATACAATTTATATTATACCTTTTCTTTAGGTGTGTATCGGTAAGATCCAATCCTGATGGTCCGACAATTGAGAGATGTCACAATTCCTTGTAATGAACTGTGATTTATTTCTTCTCTACTGCCATCTAATGAAATAAAAAAGTGTTGATAAAAAGTAGTGAAGCAAATTTTTCATTATCCTCATTAATATTATAAATGTTAAAGTGCCTCTGTAAGTAAACTAATAACCAACTGCTAAAGGTTCATACATATTTGACCAATAAAGCAAATACATAACCTAACTTTCACCATGAAAACATAATCAATGCAGACTAGCCATCTCCGCTGTAACACACTTATATTATTTTAATGTAAACTTTTGTGTTTGTTTGCCTCATTAAACTAAAATTATAAAGCTGAAAATCTTTTTTGTTTGCCATACTCAGGTTTATAATGAAATTTATTTTTGTGTTGAATAGTAAATTTATGCAAAACATCAATGGACTAACTGGAAAGAATTAAATATCTAGGCTTATTTATTGGCTATGTAGGATCAACATTCAAAATACCTTGCCAGTTAAAGTTATACTTAGAAATAGGAAAGTTTTATTTACACAAAGAATATATGTCTAATGTCAGGTAACTTGATCATTCCTTATAAGTTTCTTAGAATACCGTTTTGAGCTCACTCTGTATGAGTCCCAATACACCGCGTGAACAAATCCCTGTGTATTGAAGAGATTCCGGTCGCGCTCGCTATTGTATCTATCCGGTAATATCGCTCCCTTCAGTTACTATAGTATAGCTCATTCGGGCGTTATTTATTTCACTTACAATAAACACTCAACGTAGTTATGAACACAGTTAAGTAATAATTTCACTGATAATTTAGAAAAACACACCGAATCAAAGTATTATTTTTATTAGCTGACAACGTTGGTTGACATGTCAATTCACGACGAATGAACATACATTTTCACAAACGAAAGCCTAATGGAACTGTAGAATACTAACACCGATCTTTATTTCAAAAGTTAATGTGAAGTCTCGAAATAAACAGATTCTAGCTAAAGCAAAGCAATGCGGACAAAATTTATGTTATTCACGTCTTGTAGACACAAATATGAAAGCTGACAAATACAACATACCTTGGCTGCTCACAAATTTGTCCTTAAACATTTTTCATAACTTTTGATTAGAAATCCCTAAAACCAATAATTTAGAGCTTCGTTTGTCGATCGAAAACCACTTTGTCTAGTTTAGGCTTTTTACGTTCCTAGTACCTACCTACCTTCGTACAGATACAACGAAATTTTATTGATCGAACATAAACCGAACCATGCCATGAGGAAACTAATCATAGAGTAACAAAACAAGTCTACTAGTGATGTGTCAAGTCAAGTAACGTTAAATTCGAGCTCACTCGAGTTGTATTCTCTCTAAATCGAATTTGGGCTAGAGCGAGAGCGCGCCCGGTTCGGAGCGACTGAATGACAACGATTACAAGAAAATGTCCAATTATATACAATTTAATTCATTCTCTTCACTCATATACGTCACAATATTGCAGTTTTGATGTTTGAGGATAAGTTATGATTAAATAAAAGTAGCGGTATAAAAATTATGAAAAAAAAAAGTTATTTGTAACAAATCATACTCAGCTTCTTCCAGCTTACTCGAGTTATGTAACTCAAATTCAAACCGAACTAGCTGAATTTCAATTCGAGTTAACTCGATTTGTGTTGATTCTGAGTTAGCACATCACTACTAAACATAAAAACCACATTCTTGTCAATGGTTAAATTAATTTATTTCAGTGTTACCAGATTAAATAAATAACGTAACAGACAACCGAAGACGTTTTTGACAGGTGTCAAATAATTCATGGCAGATTATGTAGTGTTGCCAAATAATAAATAAAAATCACAATTTGGGGAAATTTTAGGACGAAAATTTAAACTTTTTTTTTGCAAATAACACACTTTTACTTACACAGCTGAGCCTCGGCTTTATGGCATACTGGGGACTTTACTTACCTCAAAAACACGACACTACTTTAAGGCTACGAATTTCTGTTGGGTATAATACTTTTGTAAGGACGAAGTCGTTTGTAGGGCAGCTCTGAAGTACGACGCGAGATATAATCGCCTTGCCCTTTTTAATGACTATTAACTACCTGCCCACCTTGATTTCACCGAGCGGTTTCGGATTTATGCTTACAACATAAACTTTTACAACCGCTAAAGCTAACACTATCACATTTTTTTTTTTCAAGAAATAAATAAATAAATAAAACATTATACGCTCCACTCACGATTTGAGAAGTTTATAAGGCGATCAAAAACATAGAAAATAGTTTTGTTAATCTAGTTTGCAGTACCCATATTGTTTTTCTTAAATAACTAGCTGGCTAACTACTAACAAGAGACAAAATTGAAGGTCCTCCTTACTTGTGATGTTTATCGATCAAAATAGGACTTCAGTATTCCACTGAACTATTTTTGTGGCATTCTGATGGAAATTCTGTGTCACATCGGGCTTATTGAATCTTGTAAATGGATCTTGGAATGTGTAAATATTATTTAATACTCACCATCCAGGTCGTCCATCCCAATACCACTGTCCGGTGTGCCCCCTTCAATTTCACTTAAAGATGGCTCCTTCATAATTATGGATTGCTCATGCTGAAAACAATTCAGATTATTAAATATACTTTTGGTTATGTGTGCATACATTATCTTTACGCAGAGGCTCGGACAACACTAATTACATATTAATTTGGAATAAAATTGCATGCTAATCTGAAAACCTAACAGAATTATTGGGTGGTGGATGTAGGTTACAGCACGGTCGCACCTGATTCACTCTAGAACCGTTGGAATCTTCTTCGTCTGAACTTAAAGTAAGAATGACAGGTTCTGGGTCAGGTTGTTTCCCTCTCGGCTTTCTCACTCTAGTTGGTTTCTTATCTTGTATAAGCTGCAATTCAAATACATTTATATATTATAAATTGGTGAGAAAGAATACCGTTTTATTGATGAAACTCGAGATACTCACGGACTTATTAGTAATTGCCTTCATAGTCTTCAAAAGATTCAGTTTAATACCGTCTCCGCAGGTGCTAGAATAAAAGTATATTTAAAGTATTGCCACAAGTTAAATATGAAAATGTACTTATTGAAAAAAAAATACCTGGGTTTTTCAATCATAATCTTCTCCGGTTCCTTCTTTTTCAGATCAACCTTTTTACTAGCTATTGGTACACTCTTGGGCTCCTCCGTAAAGACACGTTTACACCTAAATTTTGAAAGATTTATATTGAGTTAAGTTTCGAATAAAAATGATAAATGATTACAATAATAGGTAAGCTATAAATAATGTCAAAGTATACCTCTCGCAACGGTTGAAGTTGTACCCTGTATAGCCGCAAGACTTGCAGAGTGCCAACATGCCGTCTACTAGTCGGGGTGGCGGCGACCGCTGACCTGGAGATTCTGGACTTGTGCTCCCTAAAATGGTAACAGATTGAGTAAACCCATACTCTGTAAGCTATGATTGAAGCACAATATCGTAACTCACTTGTATCAGGACATTGAGATTTTTCTGGTGTGGACATTTCACTACTATGTGGTTGAGATAAGGTACTGGGTGAGTTTCTATTGTTTATTTCACCGACTAACATCTGAAATACAAGTCATAATATTAGGTTTATGAAGATTAACCAAATTTAATGATTAAATTATTTTTTTATTGTACATACTGGATGATTTTCAAGCATATCTTCTATCCGTATACTTGATCCAACTGACACAAAATAATCAATTTCACTGCTTGTATTTTGCATACACTGTATGTGTGTATCTGAAGAAAAGGGAACATGAACCTGTAACAAAAGTACTTTTAGTGCTACTAGTTATGATAATTTTATTTGACGGCGTAAAGATGGATGGCTTGTGCGATACGTGTTATATATGGCTAGAAAAATAGATAATCCCAAATAAAATGGGATACGGGCAGGAGAATGAAGATGAATTTCATTTGTCGGTAAATATATTTTAAATAAATTTAGGTATCTCATTAATAAATGATTGTCTTACCTGTTCGAGAACTTCCTGAAGAGTACAGCTTTCTTTAGGAAGTGTGAAGGTAATAAGGCGTTGTTCCCCATTCTGAAGGAATATTAGCATTTTAGCGGATTGTGGCTCTGGTGTCTGTTCTGATGTCGTCGGAGCAGGGGGCGCAGCTTCATTGTTTTCTGAAATATTATATTGATTATTAAAAAAAATATTGTATACTAATGCTCCCCCAGAAGGGTAGTAGGTGACAAAGTAACAGGTGATGAATACATCGCCGTCTTTTTGATTTCTGCCTTCATATTCATTGAACCTCTTTAAGCTCATGGTTTGACATTACAGCACTTTTAGAAAAAATCCTTGGTACTAACTGTAGAAATTGCATATCGAATCTCGTGCGTACAGAAGACAGGAGTCTACTCAAACCACAAACTACTTGGTCATTAAAATAATTAAATTATCAGCGATATTGAATACAGACCTTGCTGAGGTACTGGCTGTTGAGTCTGCATCGGTGGTACTCTCTGGACAGGTCTTTGGGGCTCTTTACTTTTTACTAATGTCTGTCGGCCAGTTTCCCTTCCACAAAGAACATACAGTTAATGTAACAAATTATAACAATTTATTGACATAACAAAAAAGTTTGTTGGCACGGATTGCAATAGTATTCAATGCGTGTCATTCATAGATTATTATTTATTGATTGAAAATTGCCTATATAGTTATTAAGGAATAGTAACCTTGTCTGTTGTTGCAGAGGTGTCCTGGGGGGTTGCTGCATACGTCTGTACTCGGCTAGAGTGATCCTCTGGCCCGTGGTGAGTGTGAGAAGCTGACGTTCGTCATGAGCCTCGGTGGGATCGGCCGCGGGCTGGTCATACAACGCGCCGTGTGAAGGGTAACTGTAGCCTAACGTATGCGCCACACCCGACCCACCAGCCGCCGCGTGAAAAGGCCCAACCGGCTCATTCACTGGGTGCTTCTGAACAATCGCCGCCGTAATACTCTCCTCCAAGTCATCCATGTCACTAGCGTTGTTCGGTTGCACGACCACTTTCTTCACCTGCTGCATTTGTTGGGGAAGCGGCGAGGACCGTTGCGGAATAGCTGCGGCTGCCAAATTCTGTTGAGGTAGAGGTCCATTGTTTTGATTTGTCTGATTGAGTGTGTGTTGGGCCATTGGAGATTGCAAGCTCTTCGTTACTATAGTGCCTTGGGGGGTTAGTATTCTTGTTGGCTGACCGGGTATACCTTGCGGTCGCCCTATCTGGAAAAACTCCTGGAAGAGATTATTCTTCGTTAATTCGAATGAAATACTGGAGTCACAGCGATATAAGAAGGCATGCAAAGCATGCATTGATTTTGTCCATTGTCTCAGGAATCGGACGCCTTGAAAGTTTAACACCTTACAGCACGTAGGTGCTATAATGGTACAAAAAACCAAGTATGCCAACCCCAAGACAACCAGATAGCTAGGTCTCATCACATGTTTGAATAATGGTGACGTCACCTTCTTTGCTGAGGTTCTAAATTATTAATTAAATTTCCCCAATTTAGCCGAGAACCCAGCACTGATCGTGCCGCTATCTCGGCTAAATTATGGAAATAGAATACCAGACGAAGTATACAGAGTAATTTTTTGTGTATTGTAATGTGTAAGCATACTTGTGCGGTTTTCAGTTGGATATGCTGTTGTTGCTGTTGCTGTTGTTGTTGCTGTTGCTGTTGCACTTGCTGGTTTAACACATGTTGTGCAAGTTGTTGCTGCTGCACGAGTACCTGTACAATGGCACTATGATTATGACACTGCGTAAAACAGCAAATAGGCGAGAACAATAAATAGGCGCGTCTTGTATAGAATCTAGTAAAATTATAATTGGGAGGGAAACAACAATAAGAAATAAAAAAAATTGGGGGGTTCATGAAAATCCGTATTTGAATGATGTTCCGTACAAAAATTCAACTATGGAAAGGGTAGTTTGGATTGGCACTTTTTCACTAAAAATTTATTGGAATGAAAATAATGGATTACAGATGTGCTCTCTTAGTTATAAATAAGTTGTATTTTAAGTAGGAGGAAGATGTACTCTTAATATATTTAAAGTATACGTGCCTGTAAATATAACTGTAAGATTGAGAAATAAATAAATAAAAATAATGTTTACATGGTATAAAATGAGGTTGCTTCTTGTCTGTTCCCTAACATTTTTTAAGCTACTCAACAGATTTGAATGCAGTTTTTAAAAATAGAGTGATTCAAGAGGACAGATTATATGTATGATAGATATAGAGGACGGATAATAATAAAATAATAAAAAATATAAATTTGGATCCATGTTTGTAACTGAAATCTCGTAAGCAGTTTCAAGAGAAGAATTTATTTTCACTGTTTGTAACTAGTTAATATAAAAAAAAACTTTTGTTAGTTACTAACGTGAAATAAGTCACATACTTAAAACCTCTTCGTTAGTCACTGGCTAGTAACGAAAAATAATACCTGATTGAGTGGAGTGCGTGGTCGTGGCGGTCTGGGTGGTCGAGGCTGGACGTGAGCGGCCTGCGAGTTAAGAACGCGCGGCGACCCCGCCCGCGGGTGGCCCACTGCCCCCGGCGCCTGACAAATACAATTCTAATTACCTGAATGTATGTGAATATGCTTCTAACAAATTACAGACGCCAGGTCCCCATGGACCCAGGTCATGAGCAGCAAAAATTGTGGGGATTGTGCATGTTTTTACTCGCGTCGCGCCATACAGGCAGATAAAACCAAACTCATGAAATTACTACTGCTCTTTCAAGGTCAGCACTCGTAACGACATCTGTATAGTTATACTGTGCCTAGCAAAATTGTATTGCCATATATTTTTTTGGGGTGGACCACATGGTCAACCCCATCATTTCATCATCATCATCATCATCATCATTATAGGCCACACGATTATCATTTAGGGGTATGAAAATAAATGTTTTCAGATTTTAAATGTTGAGAATTTTTTATAAGACTACCGGACGTCACGCGGTTACACCCGCGTTCCCGTGGGAGTACGGGGATAAAATATAGCCTATGTTACTCGCTGATGATGTAGCTATCCATTGTTGAAAAAAAATTGACGATCGGTCAAGTACTTTCAGAGCCTATTCAATGCAAACAAACAAATCTTTCCTCTTTTTAATATTAGTATAGAAGTATAGATTAGGTATACAGTTACCTCTGTGTTGAGTAAAACGGCTCTAATGGAGGGGCTGTTGGCGTGGGGGTTGAGTAGCCTCGCTGGTTGGGGAGCGGCGCGCGGAGGCCTACGCGGACGCATCGTGCGCACCGGCGCTCGCACCAACGTCACACCCGCTCCCGACACACCAGCGACACCCGCCACACCAGCCACGCCCGCCACACCACCGCCACTCGTCACCTGATTCAGTATTCGTGGCGCTGGTTGCCGATTCGGTGTCCCCTAAAGTAACAATCAATACCTCAACCTTAGTATCAACAAGTACCATGACTTATTGCCATGATAGTGTAACTCTTATAATGAGACAGATGTATATGACGTGTATAAGTCTATCGCTGTCACAGTGATAGTGTATTTTATTCGCATCGCGCCATACAGACAGGCTTTTAAATGACTACTGAACATTCAAACTCAGAACACATAACTCGTAACGGCACAGTATTTTATTCTAAAGTATGTATTTGATGGGACTCAGCAATTGTAGTGGTTAAACGCTCGCACACTGAGTTTTTGGGTGTTCAAGTTTCACCTTTTTTAAATGCTTTGTACTACACTGAAATCATAACATTATCAACACATAGTGATTGAATAATAATTAAATATTAATATTTGGTTTTAGCATGTATTGGGTATTACCGATTGATTAATGTAAGCCGCGTGCATGACGACCTGCTGGTGTTGCAGCTGCTGCGGCTGCATGTGTTGATGCTGCTGCTGCAACTGATGCAGACGTTGTTGCTGCAGCTGCTGCTGCAACTGCTGGAACTGTTGTTGGTGCTGGTGTTGCTGCTGCAAGTGCTGGATGAGCTGCGGCGACGCGCGCAGCTGCTGCTGTGGCTGCTTCAATACGTACAATACATAGGCTATAGCAAACTATGATATTGCTAGTAAAATAATCTGTTCAGTGGGCGGACGATTTCAATAAATTTTGCATTGTGTTTCTGTCGCAAGGTCGCCAAGTCTCCATGGGGAGTAGGATGAGTAGTGGAGTTGAGGCGATATGCTAGGTGACACCCTTTATTGGAATTGGGTGTCTAAAGAGATACCAATTCTGTACAGAAAAATAAAATTTGTCTTTATTTCTCATTTCATCTTTATCTGTTTGTTCCGAATAATCTCTAAAACCATTTATTGTTAAGTAATTCGCATTTAAAACCGCGCGGCAGAGCTAGTATTTAATAAACATACATTTTGGGGCGCATGTTGCGTGGGAGACGGGGGTGGAGGCTGGGGCGGTGGCGGCTGCGCTGGGTGGATCGCCGTCGGCTGAGACAACACATGCGCGGGATTCACCAACTGACAACCAACACGTTATATGTATCACGTACACACACCTCATATACTAAATCATCCGTTCAGGTGCCGTCACGACCTATGAGTGTTGTCCTTGAATGCGCAGTAGTAATTTTATGAGACTATCTGTATAGCGCGACGCGAATAAAATACATGCGCGGATACTGCCAATATTTACGTTGAGCGCTCATAGCTTGTGACGACACCTATAAGTATTATGGCACCATTGATATGTGAATTATTATCAACAAAATACCTATATTATATTTCTTCCCACAAAATACATACTCTAATAAACAATAGTATAATCTTCTTCTTCTGTTTTCACATAATTGACTTTCAAAAGTTGTCCTAATTTGGACTTTATTTATGCGTGAGTCAATGCTGATATAGAGTATACATGAATCAGATTACGTTCTTCTTTTCTTCTGTCAATATTGCTTGAAATAATCCCTCTAAACAATGTTTTGAAGCAAATACCACTGTTTTGTGTTAGTATATGATCTAGGAGACAACTGTTCGTGTATATTGAGGGATGGTAGCCTTAGCATGACATCAGGGCCTGAATTTCAGGACACTAGAAACTGACTGAGCTACCTGCCTGACATAACAGCCTAAAATATATGTACACAACAATTTCAATTCAATTGTTTTGGTTAAACACATTTAAATGATAAGATGAGACTTATTATGAATGGACATAAGCAAAGCATGTAAGGTGATGAGGCATAACTGATTACAGGCACTATGAAACTAAACCACATCCACGGAAACAATTAAGATTATAGTTAAAACGAAATTTAAAGTAATGGAAGAAGTTAGTTTGAAAAAAAAAAGAATTACAATTTTGTTAACATTAACTTATATTTTAAGTAATTATAGATCCTAGTTTTAAAACAAATAATAATAATAATAATAATAATAATAATATTTATTCGCAAAAAACATGGTATAAAGGTGGTATGAGGTATAAATAGTACATACATGTTTAGCTAACTTATATTATAGCGTGCGAATGTTTGACTGGCGTCATCACATAAACTCCTGTACACTGTATACATTTTTTTTATACAAGAACTTATATAGCTCTGACTTAAATGTCTCTTGTTTAAGTTCCTTAAGGTAACAAGGTAAATTATTATAAATACGGACACACATGGCCAGACAGCTTTTATTATATTTAGTAGAGTTTGGAATCTCATTTAATACGAGTCTGTGTGGGTCTCGCCGACTTCGAGAATGTATATCATCTGCGGTCTTAAACAACACTTTATGTTTCCACACAAACATGCATATCTCATATAAGTATAGCGACGGTAGCGGTAATAAACCAAGTTCGCGAAATATTGGTTGACAAGATTGCATAGGTGAAAGTCCATATATTGCTCTAATGCACTTTTTTTGTGAGATAAAAGCTCTATTTAAATCTGTGCTGTTACCCCAGACTATAAGCCCATAGCGAAGTACCGATTCTACGTAAGCGCGGTAGCATGTAACAGCTGTTTTTATATCTGTTATATTTTTTATTTGTCTAAGAGCATATACAAATTTATTTATTCTGTTCGACACATTTTCTACCTGGGCTTTCCAGTTTAAGTTTTCGTCAATTGTTACTCCTAGGAATTTTGACTGCGATACTTTTTTTAATTTAGGTATATTTATTTCAAAATTATATTTGTAATTATAAGTTTTATTAAATTGAATATATATTGATTTATCTAGGTTTATTTTTAAATGATTAGCTTCTAACCAATGAATTAGTGTATCTATTGTGTTGTTAATTTCAGTCTCGTGATCATGTATTGAGTTATGTTTTTTATTGGTTGTTACAATAATTGAGATGTCATCGGCAAATAGTATACATTTGTGGTTTGTGATTTCAATGATATCATTAATGTATAGCAGGAACAATATTGGTCCCAGTACGCTTCCCTGTGGTACACCATATTTACTAACTTTGTATTCAGATGAGAAAGATGTTAGATCTCCATATTGGTTTACTTTTGAGATGCTAACGCATTGCTGTCTGTTGCATAGATATGATGAAATCCAACGTAGTGTAGGGCCCCTTATCCCGGAATTTTCTAACTTTTGCAACAATAATTGATGTGAGACCAAGTCAAAAGCTTTTGATAAGTCTAGAAATAGGCCTGTTGTTAAGTGGCTTTTGTTGATACTGGAATGTATTGTTTGCATCAGAGAGAATATGGCTTGTGAGGTCGATTTTCGTTTTTGGAAGCCATACTGTTCGCTTTTAATAATATTAAATTTATTACAAAAGTCAACCAGCCTAATATACATGCACTTCTCGAAAATTTTGGATAGGATGGGTATTAATGTTATTGGTCTATAGTTGTCTATGTCCGATTTATCACCCTTTTTAAATAAGGGTTTTACTACCGAGAATTTTAAAGCTTCTGGGAAAGTTCCAGACATGAATGATTGATTTATTAAATGTGTTAAAATTTTTGTAAATTCATTGGAACAGGCTTTAATAATTTTCGTATTAATTTCGTCGTAGCCTTCTGAGTTAGTATTGCGTAGTTGCATAATTTCCCGCCTAACTTCATGCTCCGATATAGGTTTGAGAAACATGGATTTTACGGAGCAATGTGTACTATAGTTTGTTTTATCATTAGTATGAAGTGTTGTGTTTGGTAAATTAATGTAGTGGTTATTGAAGACTGTGGCTATTTCAGTGGGGTTTGTGAGTACTTGGTTATTATGTTTTAAATGTTCTATGTTATTCTTAGGGTAAGTGTTTTGTATTTCATTCTTTATTACTGTCCAAGTTGCTTTACATTTATTATCGTTTTTGTTTATGTAATTAATATTCTGTGTTTTTTTTGAATCGATAATGCATTTTTTTAGTATAGTCGAATATTTTGTGTACTTATTTTTAATAATTTGGCTTTTATTTTTATAGAATAGGTATCTAAGTGTCCTTTTGGTTTTACAGCTTTTCTTTAGTCCATTGCTTATCCAAGACTGTTTCTTTTTATTGTTAACTTTTATTCTGACTTTCGGAAAACATAGTTTGTAAAATAGGCATACTAGTTCATGAAATCTATTAAATGCTTTGTTTAAATCTTCCTCCCTGTATATTTCGGACCATGACAAATTTTGTAGGCATTCTTTAAATTTGTTGATATTATCTATATTGTAATCTCTTTTATAAATATAATATCTATTGTGAGTTTGTAGACTGTTCTTGATAGGAAGACTTAACATTTGAGCTGTATCGTGATCAGATAGATATAGTGGTAGCACTGTTGCGATTGCACCAGGTACGTTACTGAGAATGTGGTCTATACAAGAAGATTTGCGGGTAGGTTCATTAATGTGAATCTTTAAATTAAATTAAAAAAAATAATGACATTGCCATCCTAACTTTTGAATAAATCAGAATAAGCCTATTGACAGAATTTTTGCTATTGCCAAATTATGCTACCATTAATAGTCAAACTTCTAATAATATTAGCCAAGCTTATTTATGATGTAATGACATATGCTAACTTTTGTTGTATATATTTATTATATAAATAGCAATTTAGGAACAATTTTATTCTACTCCCAGGGTTATGTTTGTAGCACTAGATACCTACATTTTGTTAATCTTTCGATCATAAAGTCATGATCTGAGTGGCTTCAATAAAGTCAACCTTTGCCAGCCATAAGCTTTAATATGTTTTACTATGAATATCAAACTTTTGGTTTGATCAAATATTTCTATAGCTGTTGGAATACAGAATATTTATTACTAAGTAAGTAATATGAGACCATAAAAACTAATCCTGGTGTAAGGGAAAATCAAGAAGAAAATAGCAGTCAGAACAAATTTTAGTAAAGTCTTTTGGATGGTGCAGCTTGAAGTAGTGTTATTGCTTAGTTTCACTGATTTCAGATGTATTAAATTTGCTATATGTATACCCATACATACTTATGTACAAAAAAAACAATTAGGCAATAAGTATTTTGAAAATGTTCACTTGCTGGAACACCCAAAAGACTGGTTAATTTTAGCAAAATTTTTTTAGTTAACAGTAAACATACACAAGATATTCAATTGACTAATGATATTCTCAAAAATATAAATCTTTCAGTAGCCCAAATGAAATAATTGTTACATAAAAATGATAAAAATAATTTTCCATGCTAAGCATAATTAAGTACAACCAATGGCTATCAGTTCCTAATGTGCAGAGTAATATAGTACACATTAATTTAGTCAACAGACATACATGTTGTGGGCGTTGTGGAGATGACTGTTGCATCAGAGATGCATCAATGATCTGCTGAGCTTGTTGCAACACAACCTGAGCATCCACAGGTAAATCAGATGTGTAGTAAACCTATAAATAAATATTGTATCAGAAATATATGCTGCAATCATATTTATTATCTACATAATTTTCTTAAAATTCCTACACTTTTCATGGTTCATTATGTTTTCCTAGCATGGTATCTTATTTAAACATTATGCAACAATTACATGTGGTATAGTACATACTTGATGATTGTGTAAGACTTGTTGCTGTTGTTGTTGCTGCTGCTGCTGCTGCTGCTGCTGCTGTTGTTGTTGCTGTTGTTGTTGTTGAAAGTCAGCGCGCGGTTGAGCTGGGGCCTCATGGCGAATTATATATTGCTGTTGATATGGTAAGCCATCACTAACAACTAACTGAGGCTGCACTGTATCACTCACTATAACGTCATTTGGTTGCTCAGCTTGTTGGACCACCACCTTAAAAGTCACAGGAAGAGGTATAAACATATCTGAACAATACTTTATTTATTTAATATTAATTATTGTTCTTTAATCAACCAGAGAATTGTAATGACAGTTCGGTTCATGTAATTGAGTCCCAGCTGGTGAAACTGCAGGGCACAGGTCTCAAATAAACAGTATGTTTCTCATTCAAACAATAACCATATTCAGTTTGAAATTAAGGCACATACATAACTACAACAAACAATAATATAAGATAAACTCCATTTTACTGTAGCTAGACTATACAAAACTAGTAAATCTTTTATAGGACTGCAGGTCCCAGGTTTGATCCCCAGGTTGGGCAGTGTTATATGTGATAAAGTATAAATGATGATAGTTAGCCTTAAAATAAATATGTTCTAAGTATTAATTGCTCATCCATTTAATTTATTACTACTAGTTTTGTTGACAATGTTGCAAATCTTTTTCTTTTTGAAATAAAATTTTAATTAAAATGAGAATTTATAAAAAAAAATATTCAGTTAGAAAATAAGTATTGTTGCATTTATTAAAAAAAAATTTGCTTAAGTTCACATTGATTTACAACACACGTGTGATGATTACTTAATAATACATATTTGAATTTGATCAAACAGTCTATTACAGATCAAGATGTTGTCTTAATTTTTTATTCTATATTGAACATTATTGATACATCTATATAATATGTAATTGATATGTGTACCTGTTGTTGTGAATATTGCTGCTGGTCCTCCTGATTAACTAATATTCCATCCAAACATATATTAGGGCAGAATCTTTGTAAATCTTCAATAGTAAAATTTCCTTGTCCAACAATCTGGTAATATTGAGCCATTACTAAACTTTTAACCTGAAATAGACTTCTACAATGAGTATCAAAGGAAGGTGACCATCAAAAGAGCAAGTTTTTATCTTGTGAAAAAAAATTGTGTAAAGATACGGTTTCTAAGGGAATCTAATGTAGTAATGTGTTTAGAAATTAATATCAAACATTGATAATATTGTACAATTACATTGAGCAAAATATCAAACTGAAAATGCACTTTTCATGGGTTGGGCATTTGGCACAACCAGTTCATACAACTTATATTATAGATCATAACTTCAGAAAATTGATCTTACATTATTATTTTTCATATTATAAACACCATAAATAAAAATAGGAATACATACTAAAATGTTTCACCAATGTTGCATGAGTATTTATTGTGGTTGTAAATATAGTTATGTATAGTTTTGTCAAAAGTCATTGCATTTTCAAATACTATAACATTTACAGATAGTTTCATCTTAGATCTACATACAATTTGACATTAGGATCAAAAGAACGATTTGTTTACAGTATCACAATTACACCAACTTGTCTAAGATTAAGTGATTTTGAGATCACTGAAAAATGTTCAGAACAAAAGTAAGCAAAGCTTTTCAAAAGTGCACACGATCGTATATAATTTGCAAGGCACAGTTATTACGCCTTGAACACTTTATACAACATACGATTCAGTAACCAAAAGCAACGACTTCTATTCTGTGAGCACTTCAACTATGGCGACGATACGACCACCGCCTTTCAATGTTCACAAATCCTTATTTTGTAAACGTTATCACTGCAGTTATAGCACCAAATAAGCAATAAGAAACACATCTTTAATACCGTTTACACGAAAATAACGAAATGGCTTCGATTACTTTAATCCAACCTAAATCATTTTCATAGTGATTGATACTCTAGGGGTGCACATAAGCATTTGTCTTATTTCTTACCAATATTAACTAAGGACATTGTAAATGTCTAAGGTGTACACAGTGTACATTTAATAATGATTTTTCATCTTTTCAGTGTAGTTTTTTAACTCAAACGCCAAAATCTAGAAGCAAATTTACATTATGGCGTGTGTGTCACTTTTTTATTGTTTTTTTTTTGGGTGTTGTGTTAAGTGTAGCCAGAGAAAAATCTATTTTCTATATGAACCCATAGACAAGATAGAATAGAAAAAAAAGTTTTTTTTAAATTTTATGACTAGATGCCAAAAAACTCGACTATTTGTTTATTAACCGACTCCAAAAAAGGAGGAGTTACCTCAAAACTTTTGACTGGGTGAACCGATTTCGATAATTCTTTTTTTATTAGAAAGGTGATGCTTCCCAAGATGTCTCATTTTTTTTGGGTCAGTTCTGATCGTGGCATCCATGACAAATCGAGGGGAGCTTTCGAAAATCTTACTGGTGATTTACGTTTGTTAATTATTTCCATTGAGTATTAAAGAACTACGTTTTAATGAAGTTTGAGCAGTCGCCTGTCTGTGTCTGCAATGTGGTCGTTGTTACAACACCTCTGCTTACCCCTTCAGAGATGGCGTGAGCATATTTATATTATTTATAATGAAGGTGTGGAGTTGATGTGATGATGGAGCCGAAAGATAGTCGAAGGAACTCCTCAACGATTTATAGCAAGTACCTAGTGTTTTTGGGCTTGATGAATTCGTATTGATGAGAACTTTACACCTAGATGGCTGGTGTAGGTGCACTTTTCAAAATGTCACTCAGAGTGCAAAACAAAAAAAATACAAAAAAAGAAAAACCACCTAGAGAAAGAGAAAAATTAAAATTATGCAATTGCAATTATAGACAATTGCACCATCGTCTGTGACCACCATTTAAAGATTTGTCTTTGCTTCGATCAGATCAGCCACAGAGTAAAAAAGCATCACATTTTTTTTAAACTTGAATGTTTTAACATTTCCCTTTGCCTTTATTTTTTATCAGTATGAAATATATATATACACAAATAGTCTTTGGTTGAGAAATTTATGATAAAATAAAATTGAGGACTTGCATGCAACAACGATATTTTTCTTTCTAGCATTGTATTGCATTTACTTGCGTACTTCTTATTTGATTTAAAAATTATTGTGGTGTGATAAAACTTGAAAACAGTTGCGGCACTGCAGAAGTTATTTGACGGAAACGTAAATATATGACATTTTGTAGCCGTCCTCAAAACTCGTGCAAATGGATGATACCGTGATTTCACCAGGTACTTTGTAGATATAACGCTTCCTCAAGTGTTTGTAATTGCAGATGTAGAAGTGCTCTTGCATCTATTGCCTTGTTATTTCATTGATAATTTTTTCATAGGCAACAAGATGGATTCAGCGTCTGAAAGTGACTCGGGGTCTCTTGATGGCGGAGCTATGTTGCCTCCAACCACCGTCTCTCGTGATCAGCTACAGAAAAGAATTGAATCTCTTCAGCAACAAAATAGGTTAGTATTTATTGAAAAAAAAATACATGTGGAATAATTTATTTAATAAATAATATTATCAAAAATCTGGTAATATTATACAATACATTCCAAGAGTACATGCACACAGATTCTGTTAATATTGTATCTTTCCAAGAGCATGCACTTAAATGTAGACAATAAAATAAATATTTTATATAATCAATCATTGCATTGTTTGCAGGGTTCTAAAGGTGGAATTGGATACTTATAAGCTTCGCGTGAAGGCATTACAGGAGGAAAATCGTGCCTTGAGGCAAGCATCAGTATCAATTGTGAGTATTACTATATTATCTGATATTTTAATTAATACTTAGTTATGTGACACACAAAATACATGTATGTATTTGAATGTTGAATAACAGATTGCAAGTAGATATTTATTTGTATCTACAAAGAGTTTAAATTTCAAATCTACTTACTTATTTGATTTCCAGCAAGCAAAGGCTGAGCAAGAAGAGGAGTATATTTCAAATACACTTTTAAAGAAAATTCAAGCACTGAAGAAAGAGAAAGAGACTTTAGCTCATCACTATGAAAGGGAAGAGGAATGCCTTACTAATGACCTTTCTAGAAAACTCAATCAGGTAAATATTTTTCTTGTTATCTAATATCACATTGCCTTAAAGTACACCTTTACATTCATAGTTTGAGTTGAACTTTGAAAGACTTGAAGGTTTCTTATTAGAATATTTAAATAATGAATTATGTTGTAATATCTGTGTAACCATGACATTAAAGATAAAATAAGCAACTGCAAACTATTGAAAGGGTTATATATTATAATGTTTTGTTGTATAGCTGCGTCAAGAGAAATGTCGTTTGGAACAAACACTAGAGCAGGAACAAGAATGTTTGGTGAATAAGTTGATGCGAAAAATAGAGAAACTTGAAGCTGAGACTCTCGCAAAACAAACTAATTTGGAAAGACTGCGCAGAGAAAAGGTAAAGTTTAAACTAAAAATATTTTATAAAACTGGTCATAATCATAATGGATAGTAAGCAGCTGTCACAATATATTCTTTGTATGTTGTAAATTCAAATTTGCTCAAAGTTCACAGTACCAGATTTGACTGTACCCCAAGGGCGTGTATTGGATTTTCAGAGTGGTAGGCTTGTAGGTAGGCAGGTTAAGTACATAACTATGTGATGCGGCATAGGTATGTATGTCTTGATAAAGATACACATACAAACACACACACAACACAAGTGTATTCAGTGATCACAAATTGTAACTTCTGCTTACCTGCTTATGTGCATTGCATGCCACTGCTGTACCCAGTACCTGTATTCATATTTTATTATGTGTTTTTATTTACACCATCATAATGCCATTATTTTCTGAGCCATATTTCTATGAAAAGGGACTTGTCCCTTGTGGTTATATTTATCCTCCTGATTAACAATAATATAGTTAATCAATGAATTTAAAGAGTAGTTATCTATCTACCTACTTCTTGAATGGGATAGACTCATGTTATATTGTATGCATGTTATATTACTTTATTTGATTATTATCTGAAGATACATCATTAGGGCTATCATTGTGTCCCATTATAATTTTGTGTTATCCCAAATTTGAAGTTTAATAAGATGAACCCAGGCTATACTTAAAATCTGATTGATTAGTTAGTTAGTGTACTCACTATCTATCCAACAACTATTATTGTGTTCTTTCCATTAAATACTCAATGATAGATGTGTCCTTATGTTATGCATGTGTGTATATTTGCAGGTAGAGCTGGAGAATACCCTGGAGCAGGAGCAGGAGGCCCTGGTCAACCGGCTGTGGAAACGAATGGACAAGCTCGAGGCTGAGAAGCGATCCCTCCAAATAAGACTTGACCAGCCGGTCTCTGACCCGGCTAGCCCTAGGTGAAATTTTTAATAAATATTCTTATATTATGTATTATATATTTTATTAGTTTTGTAATTATGTTATTTGTAAGCTTTTATACCTATTGTTATTTAATAAATATATTATACAATGATTCAATTCGAAACTTGATTTTTAATAGGACCTGTAACTAAGTATTCTAAAATTTTTATAAATATCTGAGCATTTAAAGATCCCTTCTAACTGTACTAACAGCTTTTGAGTAAACACTAATAATTTTGTATACTCCATTGAGAACTGTAGATTTCAAAGACTTTATGGCTCAGTTGTGTTTTATAAATGTAGTTAAATGGTTTATTCTCGCTAGGGACTTTAGTAATGGTGACACCGCTTCAAATTTGAGCAGTCATATCCAGACTCTGCGCTCAGAGGTAGTCAAATTAAGGTATGTGTTTATATTAAATTTTTACTGTATCTCTCTCTACCCTGTAATGTGTGTATGTGTGTGCTATGCTTTTTAATACCGAAATCCACTTTACAACTCAATCATTCCAATTTGCCAATTCTCAATGCCCTTTTATATCTCAAAGCTTGCCCATAATGTGTTTGTACTTTGGGACATGCAAATGTGTGAATTTAGTGATGTTTTCAGGAATCAGTTGGCTGTGTCTCAAAACGAGAACAAAGAGAAGATGCAGCGTTTTGCCTTGGAGGAGAAACACATCAGGGAGGAGAATATGCGTTTGCAGAGGAAACTGCAGCAAGAAGTGGAGCGGAGAGAGGCGCTGTGTCGCCACTTGTCCGAGAGCGAGTCCAGCCTCGAGATGGAGGAGGAGAGGCAGTTCAACGAGGCGCTCAGTGTAGGTTTTAGTTTCTATCGCGAAGGGGTATATTGTAACGATACCTGTATACATCCGAGAATAAATTTGATTAGTCAGAAGACTTTTATACGGTGGATTTTGTGGAGACCTACACCACACCAACTAAACACAATGGTGTTCCTGCTGCTTGCTTGTGGGGGGGTGCACGTTGCGATTGGCCTGTTGGACTCCTCCCTATGATACCGGAGCCCTCTCACGCGGAGGACGCACTCCTAATAATCTTAATATAGTTGAAAGATATTTTAAATTTGTGTTTTTTCGATTCTGTATAATATTTGTGTGTATTATACAGGCTCGATCGCGGTCGGTATCGTCTCCAGGCGGGTCGCGGCCGTTGTCGCCGTATGCGCCGCCGCTGCTGCCCGCCGCCGGCCTGCCGCTCTCCAGGCCAGCGCTGCACCTCGCCTCACAGGTATGTGTGTATACAGGCTCAAGGCAATTTTTGCAAAAGCCAGAAGCATTGGATGCAGGATCATAGCAATGTACACTAATATTTTTTTAAAATTGTTTAATTGTTTGTTTCAGTCGCGACGGCCGAGCGATCGGTTCGTGAAGCCAGCATTGCCACCCCGAGGCGTGGGTGAAGCGGCGATGGCCCCCGCGGTGTGTCCGCCGCCAGTGCCTCTCCTGCAACCATCCAGCCCTATGGATACTTCATCCAAGGACTAGACAATAAGCTGACCTGCCAGACTTCTGATCGCCTCATTTACAGTTGCCGTCACGAGTCATGAGCCCTCAGCGAAAATAGTAGGGGTAACTGCGCATGTATTTTATCCACGTTGCGCTATACATACAGACGCATAAAGTGACTACTGTGCATTCAAGGTCAGCGCTCATAGCTCGTGACGTCATCATACTGCTTGCACAACGATTGCACTAAGCATAAGGTCGGCAAATGCCTCTGAGTGCCTAGTGCGAGTTTTCTTAAAATCGCCGTCACAAGTCATCGCGTCGACGTAAACGGAGATTTGTATGGGCTCACAATCTTGAGGCTGACGATCCTATACAAATCTGCGTTTACGTTGACGATGTGAATTATGACGGCGACAGTGAAAAACTCGCACTAGGCCCTCTGGTGTCGATACGCTGCAGTAGCTTACCATCAGTGGGCTGTACGCTTCTTTGCCACCTTCGTAGTATAAATCCTCTCCCTATCTCCGGACTGCGAGCGGGAGGCGCAAATTCTTAGTATACCTTGGCTGCTAATCTCGCGCTTCTGCTGGAAAATACAACGACCGACGATCGAGCCTCGCTCCTGCTCCATACGCTGCATTCAGTACCAAGCGTTTCAAGTTATTCAAGTACTCACTTGACTACTAAACCATAGTTACACTTACCCCTTGTTTATAATAATATATTTGATATTAAGTCATCTCTCTGCGCTAACTACGTTTAAGCGCGCAAATGCATTTATAGGTGAGAAAATGTTTTATTTATTAAGATTTAACCTTGAGAGAGGTTTATAAGGGTTACTGTATGAAAGGAGTATTATTATGGTTACTTGCATTATACAACTTGTTACCTTTCGAGAAACTTGAGTCCTGTACCCCTATCACGAGTTTGCCGCCGCTTTTCTAAACTATACTCGCTAGCGTCTCCGCTGAATGAGAAATTGTACAGCGCCTCCTAGCGGTGACGTGAAGAAATAAAATATCTCACACAAATAATGTCGGTGACTCTAGCGATATAAATTAAGAAAAAGGTGCAAAACTCGTGATAAGGGTACTGAACTCTGGGTCGTACTTTGTCGGGCTAACTAACATGGACATCGTCGCAAGAAAATTTTAATGATCGATTTTCGCGCATAAATATTTGTGGGAGGACAGAGAGTGACTTCTTTTTCTTGTGTCGTACATAGGCCAGCCGCACATTGGATAGGAGATTGCATCGTACGGAAAGATATGCTTAATGTACGTATTAATTAAGCGCGCACACTTGTGTTGTTACTTCGCGAATAAATTATCAATGCGCGAAATTCGAAAATGTTTTGATTAATTATTATTAACGTCGGGATTTGCAAAAGGGAAGGCAAATGCATTATCAATAGCACTGGGATTGGGATAGTTCGCGCGTGCTTCCAAGTATTCGTACGATTAGTATCCAATGTGAGGCCGGCTTTAGACCTAGAGTTAGTTATACACGTATTGTGTACAGATGCCGTCACCAGATTTGAGCGCTGGCCTTGAATTATCTGGGGGCCTACCATATTCGGTTTAAGAGCGTATTAAGAACTTCTATGTTTTTGACATTTCATTTTGGTACGGAAAAATTACACGTCAAAAATACGCGCTGCTTACGATCATACTTGGCCCCCAGTTGTAATATTTTGGTTTTTGTATAGTGCGAACTTGGACAAATACATGCGCAGTTATCCTCCCTATTTTCACTGAGCGCTCAAAACTCGTGACGGTACCTGGCCATACATAATGGACTTAGTTGCATTTGGGAGCAGGCGAGACCTCCACGATATGTTACTGATATAATTAGTACTCATCATGGGAGAATATATAATTGTCTGCGTTGACTCGTACCGCGCGACTGACTTGTCAATGTATCGCAGCGAGACTGCGAACATTATACGTATAGGATAGTTATAGCTAGTTCTGATTAAAAATCACATGGTTATTTAATTATCTGGGCTTAATAATGTGGCGGTGGTTTTTATGTTATTTTAAGGCTGTGTATAAATTCATTATGTGAACGAATGTGGTCGAAGATTGAAGATGGGAAACATTGGTATATGAAGCACTCGGGGTCGAGCGTACTACTCCTACGTTATGATTCAGTGTAGGAAGGTATGTTTGTTGTTAATATGATTCTTGTTTTGAGCTCCCAAGAGCTATTTGTTCTGTTCGATTATATTCTGTACACTAATGGGAGTAGTCGTCCCCAGACTCAATTCAATTATGCAAATATTCACATAATTTTTTTTTTTAATGTTATAATTAAACAGAATATACGCATTAATATTAATATGAGTTTTATTTACATGTTTCATTCCCACCAATACCGTTATTAATATCAGGGGCGTGCATTGGATTTTCAGAGGGGCAGAGGTAGGCAGTTTAAGTACATACCTACATATAGGTACATACGCTTTGGTAAAGACGCACACAGGAACATAAACACACACACACACAACACGAGTGTATTCGGTGATCACAAATTGTAACTTCTGCTTCTATGCAATGCACGCCACTGATTAATATTATGCTATACATGATGTGTAAAATGCAAATCTAGGGGCACAAACATAAGCTGTTACAATGATAATTCAGTTGTGCGACATTGACCGATGTTTACACGTCATATAACACCTGTCTCATCTATACATACAGATGAATAAAATAGAAGTATCTGTTTCTAATTCCAAAATAACATATTTTCACTAAATGCATATGAAAGTATATACGCTACTGACACTAAAAAACCAGGTTTTTTATTCTGTGTCTGTTTGTTCCGGGTAATCTCTGAAACGGCTGCATGGATTTTAACGGGACTTTCACTGTCAGACAGCTGGTGTTTCAAGGAGTAACTTAGGTACTTGTTAAGGTAGAGTACTTTTATTTATCAAAAATATTAGGGTTCCGCGACAATAAGGATGAAACTAAATCTACGCGGGTGAAACCGCGGGGCACAGCTAGTTCATAATACTAGTCAAACTATCATCGCAATAAGAGCTCGTGGTAGGGCCCCAGAGCCATGGTGGCCGAGTGATTGAGTAGTAACCTACTAGTTACGTAAGCGTTTGATGTTCAACTCCCAACGGTCATTGTTTACACCACGAGCTCTCAGTGAAGAAAAACAATGTGAGGAAACCCGCCAGTGATTGACAGCTCCGACAAAATCGGTCTAGCTGTATCGAAGATTAGAAGAAACAAATGGACGGAATAAAATTGTTTTTTTTATATACATTCTTATATATTTCCATTTCGTAAAGAAAACGGTTAATTGCAAAGAGATACTTAAGTTTAATAAATTTTTAGAGACCTTTAACCTACCTAAACGTAAGTTGCATAATATTATAACCGACTTTTATACTTAACAAAGAACTACCATACAAACGTATTCTTTATTGACCAACCACTGAAGCAATCGAAAAAGATAATGGTAACTAAATTAAATACATTATATTTTTCGCGGCAGGCTGTGAGTGAAACCGCAGATAGATAACAATGGGCGTCGGCTCGCGTCTGCCGATGAGGCTGTCGCCATTCGGCATCTTCAATGGCAAAGAAGTAATCGCACTTTACACACGCACCATAAACCTAAGCAAACCTCACTAAGGCACGATAGGCATTCTCTATTTATCTTGGACGCAGCTAGGGTTACAGGTAAAGTGATTTGCATAATACCTCCCACGGTGAAGTGTGGGCTTCATTCAAATATTTTTATTATAACTAAACAAAACAATCGATAATTTTAATGTTTCCTTATTTTCTGACTATGGGTAAGAATGCCGGGTCAGTTTGATATTGACATAGTGACCACAATACACTATATTACGAACATGAACACAGAATACGGAGAGATGTAGTATGAAGTATCTGGGGGTCTACTCTCTTTCTCCGAAAACGAAACTTCGTGAACGAACGAAAATTAAACGTAGTTTCATTATCACTTTGTTTTTATCATACTCAAATTTTTCTTCGTCTAATAATTTAATTAAAGTTGGTTTAGAAAATATAAACATCAAATAATTTTCTAGCGGACCACGTTCGGACGTAATTTTAGAACAAATAATAACCGTGGTAGGAATTTTGCGAACTTTCGGCTGAAGCTTCGTTTTTCGGAGAAAGCGAGTAGGCCCCCTGATCAAGTTCAAGAATAATGACAATTATATTTTTGTAACAGTTTTCTGTTACTACAAGAAATTTTTATAAAAAAATATGTCGTATGAATTTCTACTGCAGCTATATAAAACTTGTGGAATAGACATCAACGCGCGCAAACCACCAGTCGGACGGTTGTCATCTTGATTTGAAATGAATTTACCTATCACGTACAAATTCCGAGTGCCGAGAAACATCTGCCGAGTATGGAACATCAATTTATGAAGCATTAATTATTCGGAAGCTGAACTATATTCGTTAAGAAAATATAAACAGCTCCTTTAGGATAGTTAGTTAACGCGGACAAGGCGAAACATTCTCCTCTATAAGCGTTTTAGTAGTTATTATCTATGCACTACATGCATATGTGTAACTAAAATCGTTACCTATTTTACCAAAAACTTCATCAGTCAGATCTCCATAAAATAACATTGGAACTGATGTTCTTGTGTGATTATGTGACCGATTGAAAAAGTAATCCCGAGAAGGAATCGGTCGATTGAATTAAAAACATAATGTATCCATAAATATACCTAAACGTAGATACATTGTCGTCTTCTTGAAGTCAGATAAAAATAAATCATTATATATATATATAATTTGTTCAAATTGTATTCATTCTTGAAATTCAGTCGCAAAGATATTCCCGTAGTATGACAAACACCTATATCAAATGTACCTATACCTAATAATAATGTCAAGGAGATGATGATATGCAGGAGTGTATGGGTAGTTCCCCGTCATCTGGTCACGGCATTGAATTTGTATAATCTCAGTTTAAATAACATTGAAATGGACATTCAAATATAAACGCTGAGCGCGGTCCGTCGGCGACGCTCATAAAATATGTTTACATAGAAACAAATAGCTGGCGTTGAGTTATTGATCCTTCCAATAATTATCGAACACGTTTCATGTCACCATGTTTAAGCACATGTTTAAACACAAAAGTGGACGAGTATGGCGGATACACGCCGCGACTCTTGTTTGTGTGTTTACGTACGGAATCGTAAAGTAGAGGCAGGCAGTAGGTAGAGCTAACACCAAACCAGAGCCGGTGAATACCATTCGCTCAGTGCCTAATGTTGGAGCCTCGTACACTTCCTAGAGGGTTCTGTATGATATTTTTGTTGCTGCAAAGCTAAGTTTTAAGTTCAGTGCCATGCCTCGTGGTTCACCCTCGTCGAATTAATGACATCGGTGGCTTTAATTCGCGGCACCCTATTTTTTTGAAATAAATGTATCTACTGTATACTATTACGACTTATGTTACTTGTATTCCTTGTAACATCAGCTATCTGTCAGTGAAAGTCCCGTTAAAATTTGTCCAGCCGTTTAAGAGTTTCGATAACACGAGAGAGAAACGAATAGACAAAGAGACGGACGGATTTTTTTTTTTGAGTATAGTACCTATATATACTTTCGTATGCATTTACTGAAAAGCTGTTAACTTGCAATTACAAACAGACACTTTAATCTTATATATCTGTAAGTGTATATGTTAATTTTAAGATCAAACATAAAATAATATATTTTCAGTTATAACAAGAATAAGTTTTTATTGTTAATCCTACACGGGTAAAACCGCGGACATAACTATGTACTATTATAAGTACTTATATCAGTATATACTTATAATAAATTTTATAAAAAGAATATGAATTTCAAAAGAATGTGAGGTTGATCAACATAAATCATGTAGTGTTATTATCTCCTTGCTGTTTGAATGTCATGATACACCGACAGTTTAAGTCCGATTACCGCAGAACCACACAAAGCCCAGTGCCGCAGAACTCTAAGCAAGTAAAGCTTACAGCCGTGCAGCTACATCTGGGAAGTAACAATTCAAAATGGAGTAAGTAAATGTTGATTTTCTATCAAGTCACTTCGAAACTGCTATCTTTAGCGTTTTGTTAACGCTTCAAGTGTCATTAAAATATTTAGTGCAACAAGTTTTTAAATGTGCAAACATAAAATACGTGCAGACATCGCTAATGCCAAATACCAACCAATTATATGTATGTATAATATACATACATATAATTATAATATCTTGTCTGTCTGGATATTATAATACTAGCTGTGCCCCGCGGTTTTACCCGCGTAGATTTAGTTTCATGATTCATGTCGCGGAACCCTAATATTTTTAATAAATAAAAGTAGCTTAAGTTACTCCTTGAAACATCAGCTACCTGCCAGTGAAAGTCCCGTTAAAATCGGTCTAGCCGTTTCAGAGATTACCCGGAACAAACAGACAGACAGACAGTGAAAAAAATTAAAACTTGGTTTCTCGGTGTCAGTAGCGTGTACACTTTCATATGCATTTAGTGAAAAGCTGTTATTTTGGAATTACAAACAGACACTTCTATACTTAACAGATATACTTAACAATAACAATCTCAAATTTATATATTACCTATGTGCATAAAGTTATATCGAATAAGGATACGCATGTTAGATATATTATATACATACATAGGCTCTGTTCTGTACTCTTTTCTGTAGGGAAAACAGACAGAGTACACTCTGTAGCCCGGTAGGGTAGTACGTAAATGTACATTTCGCTAGTTATATTTGAGTCCCATGTAATAGGGAGCAAGTCTATTGCAATTAACTGGGCACTAATACAGGAAGAATCCAATAATTTACCCGACCCGGCGATCGAGCCTAGGACCTCGTGTTTTAAGTAGTACTTGCGACTATTAGAAAACCGAACACGAGCGGGGTTATTGAGGGGTCTCTAGTTATTTGTATTTAGTTTATCAGTTAAAGGCATAATTACAATTGCGTATGGATATTTTAACACTTAGCACGCACTTGAGAACGGAATCGTAAATCCATCTGTGCAAATGTTACCATGATTTGACGGCAAGCAAAGTGTGCTCGTGTTTAAACTTTGTACCTCCCACGTTGTTATCTCTTAATACTGACGGGCAAGTGTTTAATTAAGTCGTACACACCTCGCGGACCAATTAAACCCGACACCGCCATAATCTGGTAAACCATAAATGCCACGGCCATTCAACATTGTACAGAAGCCAGATATGGCACGAGGTGACCAGACTAAATAGTATTTACGCCAAGGTGTTAATTTCAGGAGGTTAGAGCAGCGTGAATTTTATTTATATGAAAAGTTAATTCATGCCCTCCTAGCACGTAGTGTTTAAACGGCGGAGTTAGCACGGGGATCCGAACAAACATCTGCGCCGGAGTTTACGTGGAACGCGTACTCAACGCGTGCTCACTTTCATACTAACAACAACAAATTTCTATCAAGAGTATCTTGACAGTGGCAGATTAGATGCAGTTTAAAAAAAATAGATAATAAGCAAGGAAACTTAATATTGTTCACATCATATTGAACCTATTTCTATACATTCCAACATAATTTTGTTCATGTAATAAATGTAGGTAGCTACGTAGTCACAACTACGCTTACTGCCATAGATAAAAATTCAAATCAAAATTATCAGAATAGAATTAGAAGAATTTTATTCTATGCCTACTGAGTACTTACATTTTGCAGAAGTAAGAATGCAGTAAAGTAAGGCTACCTTAGAGTAGTGTTGCGCTACAGTGAGAACGATTGCCAGTGCATCATGACTTGGAAGAGAAGTGGAGTCGTGTCAGCTACAGTGTGACTCCTTGTTACAAGCGGTCATAAGCTGCATTAGCCGCTTGCCATCACGCGGACTGTAGATACAGTGAATTATAACTCGTATTAGAAATATACATTGGAGTACAAGAAAATACTGCACCGTTGGTGTAGTGGGTGCCAAGCGCTGCTCCAAAAAATTTAGTGCTGTGTTCTCCATTTTTAATTTCCCAGTAACAAAGCCGCAGTTTGGATTAATGCATTAATGCCGGTTCATAGCATCAGACTCACGCCCTATTAGACTAAAAATTATTGGCGATTTTTGTGTGTACTATACCTACTAAAATAAGTGGTAGTAGATAGATACGTTATAGGATACGACTCATATAAAAAACGAAGGAGGTAGAATACCTATTCTCCAAAATGTGTAATTGGAAATACTTACAATCCATTTGAATTTCTACTCAAACACACGATAACCAGAATTCCGTTCAGTAGTTTCTGGGAAGGAACGGACAGGGTAAGTTTAAACAACTAGCTATGGGTCAAGTTTTTCATAACATTACGTACACAAACCACTAAATCCTTCTTTGGGTTTACAAAAGGTATATTAATGTATGATGTGTTTTCGTAAATTTGGTAAGGGTACTAATGTTTTTCGCGTTACAGCAATTTGCATTGAAGGGTACATCTTATTATGTAGAGCACATCATAAATTTATGATTCAAATAAGTTTAAAACTTTGGTAATTTGAAAGTACATAATACAATTTTCGCGAGCAAACGGTGGTATAGGAAAGAGTTCGCCAAGTGTGCGTGTACCTATCGGTTATAACGGTCACGTAGATGTTTAAAAATGAAACATTTCTGTAGAGAGCATTGAGCTCGGTCGTTGTTTGAGGTTTCCTTTTCCAATTAGCACTTGGTCGGCCGGCAGACCGTAACTGGGTGAGGCGGGCTCGGTGCATTGGAATGCTGACTAGGTGTCTACGGCAGCTCCTCGCGGGAGGTACAACATACACTCACTGTGTCAACTAATCGGTTCATTCTACGTAAAGCCTACCTGCTGCACCTAATCACTTCGCCCTCATTCATTTTTAAACATTAGCCTGATCAAGTCCAATTTCGCGGACTGGCCTTTTTTAAACAATGGACCAGTTTGGTTTTCCACCGAGGAGTCGGAGCGCATCATTCATTCGTAATAGCTCTTAGTATGCTGAAATACATCGAATTATATATTTTTTATATTTTTTTTAAATATACATTACAATATAAGTCTGAGCATATTCACTCTTGTATTATACTGATTAGTAGAGTTCGACTCTACACGCGTTGTTTTATATCGGATCCTTGTAAATCAAATAGGTACCTATATACCTATCTAAATAACAAAATATTTAATCAAAAGAATTACATAGGGAACTCAGTAAAATTAGCTTAGTTCTTGAGCTTTTAACCAAAAAAGAGAAGAAAACCGAAGTACAGAAGTTCAAGTTGTAGATTAATTTTTCGAAGACGCACCACTTTTGTGGCATAAATTGATAGGTACTCGTGTGATAACATTCATAGGTTACACGCTATCCCTTACAACTAGGAGACCTTTTGTCTCATTTCTTTTTGCTGTCACTCTTAAAGTTGTTTAATAATTCAAACTAGATTTTGAAATTCTTTCAAAAAATTTTTTCTTTCATGTCCCATGAAGTTAACATATCAATTTATAGAGCAAAATTACATAAAGATATGCGCTAGAGTCGATGGTGCTTCTTCAGATAGGTAATAGCCGTACGTTGTCCGAACTCGACACGGCATGATAATTGAATTAAAATTTCCGCCATCTTAACTGTGTTGAATTTACGTCATAATAAACATAGAATATTTTTTGTATGTGAACAAGATTGTTCGGTAGATTACCGATAGATATTTTCTACGTCAATGTACCCACTCACAAAATTATAGTAACTTTATCAAAATCTACACGTTACTAACTCGTATTACATAAGCATAATTCAAGATAAAAATTATGGAAATACAGGTGGATCCCAGTGACCGCCTCGACGTTGCGCAGGATTGTCTCGAGTGTGCCTCGCACAGCCACCAATCGGTTTGTTTGTCAATACATCAGAGGCGGGGCTTTCCGTGCTAGGCTTGTAGCTTGGTATTAGCGCTAAACTTCACTCTATTGCACTCGATTTAAGATTCAATATCGTTTGTAAATGCTATAGTCGAAATGATACATCTTAACAGGAATATGCGTCCTACTGCTAGGTAGTATGATTGGTTATTGAATACTGATTGTGAAACGTAGTGGGTATGTTATTTTGTACACACGCTAATGAAGTGTAGTGCGGGTGAGTTTGCGGTAGTTGCTCATGCAGATGGCACGCCAGCACTGATTTGTGATGTGTCAAATAGAGTAACTAATAGTCAACATAACATCGACAATCAAACCAATTAATTGACATCTTGTATGTAAATCAAATATTTGTGATAATTATGATGTTGAAAAATCCTAATAATATCTAACCAGTGTGAAAATTGTGCATTGTGGACTGGAGTTATTGTTACTAAAAAGTTTATTTTTAAATGTGTTTATCTAAACCGGCGAAATTGAGGAGAAAATAACAAGTGAAGACAGGTAACCAATCTCATTTTATTAATATTCATGTAGACTCTACATTAGTATAGTTAAACTTACAATGTTGTATCGAACTGCGCGATCCTGGCGGACACTTTGAAGCCAATAACATATCGACTGATAAACCTCCTAGTGGTACCTTATTTGGTATCCTAGGTTTAATGTTTTTTTTTGTAAAAAATATTGATTTTGACGTATGCGGTGCAGCACCATTAAGCCAACGTTTTGGGATCACATTTTATGCGTTCTAAACACCAGGAGAGAAGAGAAGCACAGGAGTAGCAATATTACTCGTTGAAATGAATTCTCGTACTATTGGTTATGCGAAGTAGTTAGGCACTTGTGTCATGGAGAATAAACGGATGGAATACCTACCAATGAGCTTCTTAAATATGATGCAGTTATTTGTCGCGCCAGGATAGGAGGGAAGAGCGAGTAGAAATGGAGACGTTAGCTATAGTAAGACCCTTTTTTTCTTTTCTTAAGTTGGCAAAATTATTCCATCTATACTAATATTATGAAATGGAAACGTTTGTATGTATGCTTGTAACGAATTGGCTCAAACAGTACTGGACCGGAATATCACTATTTTAATGCTACATTATCACTGAACTACGCGGGTGAAACCGCGTGGCGTCCGCTAGTTATTTGTAATGTTTGAAACGTGCGAGTGACTCCCTTAAGGATTGAACGCTTATATAGAGTGCAGTAGCTGATTAGAATCAGGAGAACTCTACGTAAATGTGCCACATTAATATAATATTTTTTATCTGTGTTTACACTTACGGGGAGCCTTTTAAGAAGGCGTAAAGACAATAAGGGAAAGATGTGTAAATATGACGGACAGGGCTAAGAAGTAAATACAATAATGACGGTATGTAGAGAACACATTGCGCCGTAAAAAAGGGATAATGACAAAATCACGGTGAAAAGCTTTCCTTAAAACATTTACTTTCAATTCAGCCGCGTTTTTCTGTTTAACGCGGCAGGAGTATTCGTCTACATCCAAGAGTAATCGCCTACATATATATGGGCCTAATTTAAGTGTTAGCCTTATCGCAATTAAGAGTTTATATAATTTGCAAATTAATTCTTATTCAGCATGGTGGAAAGAGATTTTGAATGAACTAATTAACGGTAGGCATGTAGATAGTGATTTATGTTTTAGCTATTAAGTTATTGATCTTACAATGCGAGACTACAAATAAACTCACTTAATGCCTCGTCAGGGAGCTGTGAAATCTTTCTTCATATCCCTAATTAAGCAGAAGTGTCATGTTGATCATCTGTAACGTGGAGATAATGTTACCTTCTACGGAGCAGCACTGATTTAGAAAAATTGTGACCTCTCTACTCGTGATTTTCGCATTGACATCCGTCAAACGATCAACGTTTGACGGATGTCAATGCGAAAATCTATTGAGGTGGCCGAGTGGTTTGAGTAATCGCCTGCTACACACGCAACGCAAGTTCCAATCTTACCATATTTTATCATTTCCAAATACTTAAATCCAGTGGCATACAAAATCACTAGCTTTACTGTGAATCTGCATGTCAATATCATCAAAGTCGAATTCTTATTACTTAAGACGGCGATATGGATTTGTCACCTAATTATCGTCTGTAAAAAGTGTGGGTTCTTTTACACTTCTGCCGACCCCTTCGAAGACTCTTCTGAGAAGGCGTCAGCTTATGCACTTGTTAGCACACGACTATAGAGAGAGTATATATTCATGTGATATAGTTACCGGTTACACTCGCTGCATTGCTTATTTCTCTTTTTCTAAACATATTGCTTCAGAACTTCTTGCTAGCAATATTTGAGGGTGATCGTTCAACACCAAATTACATGGTTATCCAAAGAATGGTAGATAATTTATAGGAACGAACGCATTAGAGATGAAGAAAGAAAGAAAGAAATGGAGAAAAGTTCAATTGAGAATAAAGCTTTGGAGTAATAGTAGTGCGTGCGTGTAGTACGCAACCGTTGTCCAGATGGCGAGGGAGTGCGCGCATCATTGTGCGCGCGGTGCGCATGCGCAGCACAAAGCGGCGGCGGCGGCGCAGGTTCCGTCATCGGGCCCGAAAGCCTATCGGCGCGTCCGGCTCGCCACAAAGCCCTATAATAAACTTTTACAGCACACATAAAACCCTGACTTTTTAACCCGAGTTATTTGAATTAATATCAATTCGGAGATTCTCAATGGGCTTTACTCGTCAAACTTTAAAGTTTTACGACAACCACAGAATTGAGAAATAAAATTTAATTGAAATGTAGTCCCAAAAAGTTTGATTGCGGTTATCAGCTTCCGAATTTGAATATTTACACTGAATAACACACCCACCAAGATATTTAATTTGGTTGTAGGCGTCAACTAGTCTAAGTTTACCGACTAATAAGTTATTCCCTGGCCCTGATTGTAGGTGCAATAACTTAGTACCCAGTAATGTAAAGTTTTTTATACTACGATCTTGGAGCTCTTTCTATCTCGCTAATACATTTTTCATTATAATATATTCCACGTTATTTCAAGTTGCGAGCTTACCTAATTACTTGAATACATGAATACATTAAATGACATTAAAAAGTTATTGTGCTGAGTTAAAATGTCCATTGTAATCTATCGTTTTACTACTCCCCAGAAAATCTCAAATAAACGCAGATGAAGTCGCGAGCGGTAAATAAGTGTGTAAATAAAGGAGTGGTTAATAATATCGGAAAGCACCGCGTTTATAGTGTCGAAAGGGTATTTTATAGTAAGGTCGAATATTATTGATCATGTGTTGCGGCTATTTGATTTTAGTCTATTGTTTGATTAACATATCAAGGCTGGTGGTTGTATACAACATGCCAAGTGATAATGAAAATTCAAGTTTGAAACAGCGATGACGCAAGACCATTAAAAATACTTACTTGAGTTTTCGGCATCGTTCCATTTGCATAGCCTTCTCGGCCTTCATTACGCAGCCATTCCGCAAACTTTGAAATTGGAAAAGACAACATCGACCGTATTGTTTCAATGGTTTCAATATCGGTTTGGCTGCTCTTGCATTTGATAATTAGCACCTCTCGCATCGGCGCGGTGTAGGCACGTCTCGGGACAATCGCTCGATGCCGAGCACACTCAGCTTACATTTATCGAAGCAAATGCCATAAACCTCCAATCACTGGACCCAGTCTCCTTTCGAAACAACCTTCAGAGCCACTCGTTGTTATCTTTGATATTTTATAGGGAACTGTAAAACGCCGGCACTGCAAAGCGATTAAGCGACATTCCATACGAGCATCGAAGGCGTTGGATATCTCGTCACCTTCGGTTTAAGGGTGGAAGTCTGTGCTGTAGATAATGAGCGTTATTGCTTATAATTAAAGGGCGGTATGACTATTCACATTGTTAGGCACGCTTTGTATCAGTTTAGTTAGACGAACCGCCTGAAACAGAGTTAAATCCGAAACCGGGGCCACTCACACATCGTATTTAACCTCGCCATTAAAAAGAAAATGTTCGCAATTCATCTATACGACTTAAGTTTAATATTTATACCTCATGGAGTCGTAAAATGATGAATAATGACGCTGCAGACGAGTGGGCTAGCGCTGTAATTACTTCGCCTTTATACATACTCGCTGGATGCTTTCTTGTTGTTTGAACTTAAATGTTGTACTAGCGCGATAGCAGCCTGCACGAGCCTCGTGGTGGACGTAAAAGCAAATTACCAGGCCCTTTGCAGTGGTGGTACCTTCGTGGCTAATAAATAACAGTATTCAATAAAGTGCCGACTTCACTCTGCCTTCGCAACAATGAACACGTCATAATTATATTGATCATTTTTTTTCTTAATTTTGTAACAAACCCATCCGCAGTGCCTTTTCTAAAGTTATTGTATACGCGATTGATGTTTTATGGAAACTTACTAAGGACAGCATCATTATTTATTTAATGTAACAAGCTTAAGCCCCGATACTTACTTAAATCAAAATTAAATAAAAGCACTGTTGGAACATTTCTCCATATATAGAAACTGCGCATGGGAAAAATTCATAGAAGGCACAACCACTACTTAATTACAGCCATGTTGCAAAGAAAAATTAATAATAAATTACACAGCCATTAATAATAAATTAGGTACATACATCAAACCACTTGAAATCCTTAATGTATACATGTAAATCAGATCCCAATCAAGCGAAAACCGGTAATAGACTTTGTCTATTCTGATCTACTCAGAAATCTTTTCATCTCAATCTGGGGATGACAAATTTTCAGTGTTCAGATTTTCGGGTGAAATAAGTAGAGTCTGAACGTACATACAAATTATCCATCACTGCATAAATATGCACAAAAAAAGCCTTCGTCGCTACATGTCCGTCAGAATAGAGTCTAACAACTGGGGATTTCCCTTGTATTGAGCGCAAGCATATCCAGCTAAGTATCATTTTTAAGAAAGCCACGCGTATTGTCCGAGTATTATTTTACGTTTTAACATGAAATATAAATAATATTTATTTACTTACATGAAATATTGTACAAGATCTTCTCAAGGTACATCTTAAATGTAGGTTATAATGGTTAAACATAAACAATCCGTTTAAGATAAGCTTCTAGTATCATATCTGAGACAAAGAGCCTTGATGATCGGGAGTCGTTTCACACGTTAGAAGTATTTTTTGATTTAAAGATATGCTTCGGTATCCGCAATGATTTCGATATTTTCAATGTTTGTCCTATATTATACAATTTTATATTATACTTGCGGTAAGCTCTAGAACAAGGCAAATACATTGTAAAGGTATTCTTTAGACATGTTTTCACGTTAACTAGTCCGTGGTAAATGGGTATAGCTAAGAATGTACCTAGGCGTAGTTTTTTTTTTATTTTCAGCCAAGAAAATATTACTTCACAATTGAAGAAGCTTCTTCAGTTTAAAGTTTTCATTTTGGTATGTTTAATTATTTCCATACTAACCGCAGTCTAAATGATATCCTAGACTGCTTTCTAATTTACACAATTACACATTCTTACGCAAACTGGGGCAATCAGTTAACTGTACTACACACATATTTGAAAAGAAGCCAATGCTATGTAGAAACTTACCGTATACATAGAACGTTGTTCAATAATATGGAAACAGGAAATTGCCTAGTTATGAACAGAAATACTTAAATTGTCAAAAAATATGATCATGTCTGGGGAGTGGCGGAGTTGCGGGACGTTGAACCGACGTAGCTAGCGATAATGGGTACAATAAACATTGGACGCGGAGATCGTGTCCGAGCCAAACTTACAATAAAATATCCGGCTTATTTGCCATTACCTACCACCAGATTTCGTGATGCCGTCGGTTTGTACAGTAGCGATGTGTTTTTTCATTACGCAAGTGGATATTTGACATCTATTCGAAGAAAAATGTTACCGTGAAATGTAGCACCAGCGGGATTGAAAAGAAATTATTCGATGGAGTCAACCAGGAATGTCACATAATCTTTTTTCTATTACTAAAGACAAAGAATATATTTTAACCATTTTTCCATTTTTAAGTCGTCCTTGTTTCATTTTCTGACTTGAACATTGTTTGCGAATAAATGTATTGGTCACAGAAGTTTTATTTATAACTAATTGTGCGTAACCGCGGCTTTACCCTTATAGGAATTAACAATAATAACAGTTACTAAGAGAAATATTGTTTCCTAAATCAAAATAGCCTAAGTTACTTCTTGGAACATCAGCTATCTGCCAGGGAAAGTCGCGTGAAGAGCGGACCAGTTATTTCAGATATTAGCCGGGACAAACAGACACACAGAGAATATTTTTAAATATATTTTTATTTGTGTTCCGTTAATACTTAATTTAGTGGAAGGCTGTTAATTTGGAACTATAAACAGACTTTTTAACTTAATTTATCTGTGTAGGTGCATGGATATAGATTAAATTGTATTCGACCAATCTGATGTTTGTATTTTAAAGGTGCCACCATCAGTAATCATCATCTGTATCCCACGTTAATGGCGCTAGCATAAACGGTTTTCCTCTCTATCAGCAGACCTTCTTTGTTTTCAGTATCTTAAGCAAATGTAACTATTTTGAATGAGATTTGAGTTTAATACGAGTAGTTAAATAGTGTTTCAATAGTAACTATCAATCACGATACTTCAAAGTGAAATAAATATCAAAGAATATATTTATTCGATACTTGTAAATCATTAATCTCTGGATATGGCCTCAATAAAATTTCCGAAACTGAAGTTCGAAAGATAGATTTTACTGTGATCCAGTAATATAATTATATGTTACGGAATCAAAAAGTATCTAAGTACTTACCTATATGTATTATTTATTATGTTACCTATGCTTGGAACATCAAGAGTATCACAAAAATAATGAACAACGATAGAGTCTTATTTTTACTAGCACAATGCATTCTCCATTCCTCCTTCCTTTCAAGAAGATCCTTCCTTTGAAGATCTTTCCGCAGTGGCACAACACAATCACATATTTTCAGAGATATCATTTTGTTGACTACGGGAAGAGTTACAGGCCTCAGCGGGCATCTCAATTTTATTTGTGGTAGATTGTTCTATGCTCTGGTTCTCTTGTTTGCAGCAGGATGGCTGCGTCTCACATCTTGAGCGCAGTGGAGCCGACGGTAGGGGGCGGCGGGTCGCGCGGCGGCCGCGAGCGCGAGGTTAACGTCGCCCTCGACGACAGGGAGCTCTGGGTGCGCTTCCAGACCCTCACCAATGAAATGATCGTCACCAAGAATGGAAGGTATGAACTAGCTCCTAAAAACTAAAATAATTAACACCTTCAACTGATACGTAGCGAGTCTAGATATTGTAATGATTTTCTATTTGGTAAATACATTTAAAATCTCTTCAAATATTATCTGGCAGATGGTACGTATTTTCTTCAGACACTCAGGATGTGGGTACAATGAGCCGCCCGTCAAGAATAGTACGAATAGATTGTTAAAGCAGCGGGTGATTGCAGATACAGCTTAGGTACTTGGTAATAAGCTAGAAACTTTACCACCTGAGTTTACTTTCTTAAAGAATTTTCTAATTCAAAGGTTTTGACTTTTTATTGTTGATTATATTTTCAAGATTTTTTATTTTAGTACTTACCTATGGGAGACTCCTGAAAAAATACCAAACAAGTATTGAGCTTCATAAAATTCTTCTCCTACTTTGTTGTCAAGCGTAGAGTTATGTATATACTAATAAACTAATTACTACCCTACCAAGCAGCCCAATTTTATAGCCACCTTCATATTATTATTTTTTCCTGCGTCCACGCGGCTTTTATCCGGAATCTTTATCTGAAAAATGTCGAGTGTAACACTTATTGCTTGAATATAATTTATTATATCTTTTGATCTATCTATTCACACTGCACTTTAGTGAGACGACATAAATATTAAAATCAATATCAATAGTTTTTACAACGTTAATTTTATACTAATTGGCAGATTTTTATGAGCATGTGATTGCTTGTAAAGCTGTCATTAAAGCATCTATTATTTCAGAAATAACTATGTTATGTAAAAGAATTTATGTTAACACTTAGTGGAATTTAAATAACGAATTTATAAAACATACTTAATATTCGAGTAGTTTTATTCATTATGCAATGTACATCAAATTTTATTCATGTATTTACCCATCTATCATAAACGAAAAATTGTATATCTAATGTTCGTTACATACTTTATCAAAACTAACCTATTTTAACTGAAATCTGTGTAGTCTTTATCAAAATATAACCTATATTAATCAATGATAATTAGAATTTCAATTTGCATTTGCATTCAAATGGTGAAATAATTTTGAGTACCTACTTTTAGTATTTTTGAGCCTATTCGTTACAAACATACATTTCCTTTTTATAATATTTTATATATTATATAAAATATACTACAATACATTGTAACTCCTAGCAAAAACTGTGGGGATGTTGTCCGCAGGCATATATTATGAAGAAATGTGCATGTATTGATCTATATATTTCTTCATATGACGAATCCGTCGGCTTCGAAACATTTGATGGTCTATAACCCTGTGAGCTAAACCGTATTTCTTACTTAAATATTGAAGTGTGTGTAAGGCACATATTATAGTTACAAATATTCACGTCCTTTTGCCTCTAAATATAATGTATTTTCATAGTTATTATGTTCGTAGGAACAATATCAAACAAGGGAGGTAATATTGTAAAGTATGTTATGGCTAAAGATGATCGCTGATGAGCCTTTTGTGTTACGATGCAAAAAATATATATCTATGAGTAGGTATGCACTCAACATCGACGTAAACGAGAGAATAAAATGGAACAATACATTTTGCAATATTGTAAGCGGAGTTGGCATCACTAGGTATGTCTTAAACGCGGTCGTAAATATTCTGCTTAATAACAACGCCCTCATCAACTCGCTTTGTAATAGATGCAGTAGGTACCTAAAGCTTATACTTATTTAAAGGTCGCATTTGTTGTCATTTGTTTTATCTGTTTATTGTTCATATTATAAAGTTCCCAGATATTTATTTTATGCGAAATATTTTTAAAATATATTGGATGCCTAAATGCGATTAGAATATTTGAGTTTAGCTGTCTTATATACGTATGTCTCGTGATTATAAGACTGTCACCCTCTGCTGTCCTTATGTTTGACGAAGAGAGCATGTTAAGAGTATTCCAACTACCATTTCGAGGAAAACTAGTTCGAATCCACCTATCAACCTTGCTTGCGACATTAAATACGTCTTAGGTCTCACTCAAATAATTTAGGTAAGAGTCGCCGAAGTGATAGAGATATCTACTTTAACTTAAAGTAAAGGTAGAGTTATCTGTCACTTCTAACTCTATCTAAGTCTTTGAAAATACGCTTTTTATGTCTTTCAAAGAAACTGGAATTTATCAATTGTCACACTAGTATCATGCATAAAAGGAGGAAAGAAAGCTTAATTTGACTATGGACCATTATCTTCGCTTTGTTAGGTTTTGAATAAATTACAATTACCACTACTCACTCGACAACTTTTTAGAGACTGATGTTCAGCCATAATGTCGTAACGTCAGGTCAAGGAAATGCCAATGTTTGTCTACAGCTCTCTTGTGTCCAAACATCTAGTGTAGGTACTGAGACGATAAAACTGCGATAATAGATAAAAGGATACTAAATGCTATCTTTGTACATTGTATGTCTTTGAAAATGGCGGTGAGCACAGTGAAGGATATGATCAGCGAATACATATTGTACTTAACTGGACACATTTGCTTGTGCTAAACGCCCGCTGACCGGCGGCTAGTTTTTAGCTATTAACACGGTAGGCCTTACTCATTAACGCAGGGCGGCTAAATGATACCGTCCGATGCTTTGTGCGCCGGAGTAGAGGCGCTCCTACCCTTGAGCTGATGACGTCTTTTGTTGCTCATTATACACTACTATCGTATGATGTCCCAAATACCTACACCATATAAGAAAAAAGACAAAACAAATATTTTTCACAGTCTTACATAGCATAGTTCATATTATAACAATGGAGAAACAATAAACTAGTCACCTTAATAATAGTTCAAATAATGGTAAAAATTCATTCATATAAATTGTAAAGGAAAAACACAGTATTCAAATAAGGTGAGGCCTGTATTTTGGCCGGATATAGAAAAAGGTAACTTCATCACCACAAGCAGAAGTTAATATATTATAATCAATCGAATTTGTATTAAATACGTATGTGTTTGGGTGTAACAGCTTTATGTGTGATATTTCAGACGCATGTTTCCAGTAGTTAAAGTAACAGCCAGCGGACTAGACCCTACTGCCATGTATACCGTCCTCCTCGAGTTTGTCCAAGTCGACTCACACCGCTGGAAATATGTCAACGGAGAATGGGTAATAACTGCTTCTAAATTAAATTCCGTACAGGAGCCGAGGTGGCCAATGCTTTAAGTAGGTAATCCTGAGTTTTCTAATAACTTAAATCCAATGATTTCACACTACGAGCTATACGGCGATTGAAACGTCGTGATGAAACCTGCATTTGTCTGAGAAGTGATTAAAGATTTAAAAGACGTGTAGTGGCTGAGACGGCGATGAACTAACCTTCTGTCACGTTGGTCCTTAATCAGATTACTCCTTCGGGGACTCTTCTGGGATGGTATGAGCATCTTTAATTTATATTTAGCTAAATTCCAATGTACACGCCTAATTTTACTTACTAAACAAGTGTTTATATTTTATTTGTAATTAATTGTCCCAGGTGCCTGGAGGTAAAGCTGAAGTGCCCCCTTCAAACGCCATCTACATTCACCCAGAAAGTCCTAATTTCGGGGCGCATTGGATGAAGGAACCGATATCCTTTGCCAAAGTGAAGCTCACCAACAAAACTAACGGTAATGGACAGGTCTGTATGTATCACATAACTTTATACTACAAAGGTACCAAACAAGCTTTCTACAAACTAGTGAATGCACAGTCTATGGACGCTTACAACATGACCATTGGAATCTTTTTTTACTGTTCATATGGACGGATACTCCTCATTGAACCTTAGAAATCTACTTCGCCGCAGAATACAATTATAGGTAGGTATATTATTTTAAGAGTAAACCAAAGAATTAACCTATTTAAATTTAATGAAATAAAAAAGAACCCTATTTCTCCATACCTACTTACTATAGGTACTTAGGTAATACTTTTACTTAGGTAATTCGTATTGTAAATACTAGCCAGTAGCAATTGATAACATCATGCTTCAAACCATCCATGCAGTGGTGTTTCATTGCGAATTCTTGTGAAACAGAAAACACTGTAGTTTTGTAATGTGATGTTATATGCAGCTATGCGTAAGTTCGGGGAATTACAACCATCCATATTGATAGGCCCACAGAGCATAATTAGTTCACATACAAAACATACATTTAAAATAGAAAGCTCTCGAGGCAATGAGAGGTGCTACAGTTTCGGAGAGCAGCTACCGCTGGTTCGTAGAAGCTAGTTCTCACGGTTGAATGTGGTGCGAATGAATATGAAAGCAAACATCAGATACATCCAGATCCATATGTTGACGTCTCGGTGTGAAATCTGTAGCTTACCAACTGTTTAGCGGGTGCCCATACGCACTATCATTTGTAATAATTATTGTCTCTGCGCTATGTTTACCTTACATTATAAGTTAGATGCCCCCTGGCTGGGCGGTGCTAATATTAATAAAGCTCAATTTTATTGTAGATTAACAGTTAACTTCACACATTTGTACTTAATCGAGGTTCAGTTAACACGTAGGTAGGTATGTGCCCGCATCTAGAAGATATTCGCAAAGCAAGTAGGATGATTGATAAGAAATACAAATCAATGTATCAGCAAGCACAAATAGTGGAACACCACATTTCAACAACGCGAAAAAATATCGGTGAAGAGATTGATAAAAAATAATTAGATTGGGACTGCCCTTGTTTGGGGTACCACGTAGGTAGGCCATGAACTTTGTAGGTATTATATATGTTTGTACATGTAAATTGTTGTCGGAAATTTATGAATTGTGAGTGAGTAATTAGAATAATGTGGTATAGTAACCACGGTAAAATCTCAAAATCTAATGAAGGGTTCACATCATTTGTTGGTAGGTAGGTATTTCGCAATGTGATAGATGACGAACTTAGAACACTTGTTAGTTTGGAATTTTATTAGCCACAGTTAGGTATAATCTGAATATTGATATCACCTAGCAAAAGGCAACACACGTTCTGACAATATATTTTACCAACCGATTTGTTAACTAGCAGACAAACATGCATGCGTTATGTTAATAAGTAAACACAAGTCAATCCGCTAATAGTGAATATTTAATACTAATTTGAAATCATTATAGCAATACTAACAAAAGATAAATATTTCTTTTGCAGATCATGTTAAACTCCTTACATAAGTACGAGCCACGGGTGCATCTGGTGAAAGTAGGGACAGATCTTCGTCGTATTATGACGTATCCGTTCCCGGAGACACAGTTCATAGCGGTCACCGCGTATCAGAACGAAGAGGTGACATCACTCAAGATCAAGTATAATCCATTCGCAAAAGCTTTTCTTGACGCAAAAGAACGGCCCGAGGGGTACTACCAGAGGGACTTCGTAGGCACGCATTATCCGCAACAAAGTTCATCGCCACACCAATATCCACAATGTACGTTTTTACTAAAGATACTTTTATCTAACCTAGCTTATGTGAAATATAGGTACAAATGTCTAATTAATTCAGTAGCCCAATATTTGAAAGTATAATAACCAAAAGCCAAAGCTTACACATCTAATGTATCATCTGAAATATATTGTAAGTACATAGTACCTTTAGTACCAAAATCTGTGCAATTATGTAGTTTCATTTTAAGAGCGTTGTGACGAGAGTAATTAAATTGTAGAGAGAGGTGAAGAGAAGTAAGTACATGTGGAAGATTTCAAAGTAAATATTTTTTTTCAGTCGGAGGCTGGTTCGTGGCTTCGCAGTCATTATATGGCAGTAGTAATGCAGCTTCGCGGAGACCGGCACCTTATCCCCCACGGCCACCATCTAGACCACGCACTTTATCACCACCATGTAAGTTACATTAACTGACATGAGTACCTACAGTTATTTTAATACTGAAAGTATTTAACTATTTCCAAACAAAATCTGCTCAAGGCCCGAGACGGCGAAACTGCATAAAGTCCTACCTGTCGCATTTCGATAGCAAATCAGTCCTATTGTTTCGTATAACTCTGAAAATTTGAGGTCATCACAATCATTGACGTCAATTCTATAAATACACATAATAATAACTAATAAATAAGTCCATTATTTTCCTTCTCAGCATCCTACAGCAACTCCGACCGGACAGCGACTACGCCGAACGGCGGTGGGAGTTACACGTGGGCGAGCAGCAGTGGGTATTGGAGCGCGGCGCAGGGCAGCAGCCCGCCGCAGCCGAGCTCGTCGCCGGCGCCCTACCGCACGCCGCCCCACGCCTACCCTGCGCCGCTCGAGTACGCGCCGCCGCCGACCACTTCAGCGCCCGCTACACCACCAGCGCCACTCTATCCTCTCCAGTACGAAACACCGACCCAACACCACTCTCCGTATTATCAACACGCATACGCACCTTACGCTCATCACGCGATAGAAGACATTTCATATTGGCCGAATAGGTAAGAAACAGCATTGGAACTGTGTCCATGCGTGAGATACAAGTATTATTGTAACTATTTCAAACTGTAAACATATTTTTGAAAAGACTAGGTAATATATATATATATATATATATATATATATATATCAGGGTGTCGGGGAAACCGGGACAGCTCTTAAAATATGTGATAGGGTATAATTTTAGGAAGCAATTAAAATTATTATGACAAAAGTATTTTCTTCCGTTTTCGAGTAATTGATGTTCAAAGTTGACCATATCAAGACCTTATTTTCGCATAAAAATCACCTGTAACGTAGAGTTATTCACGTGAAATCTAACTACGTTTTTATTTTTTTCTCCCACTAATAAATCCTGAAATAATCCCATAAAACCATTTTTCGAAACCATTAACCTTCCCCTTAATTTAAAAAGTTGAATGACCGCGTACGGAATGTAGGTAAACGCGGCCGCGCGTTCATTCAATCGCTTAACGCCGCGAGCTCTTCGGCCATAGCTTATAACTACGTTATCGTTGGAGCTAGATATTTTACGATTTCAATATAGTGATATATTCATAAAACCCTACAACTTCTAGAAGACAACTGTTCCTTTTTCTCCGACACCCTGTATACTTATGAGAATAGCTCATATTCTTCCCTGGTTCTTCTCAGTGAAAGCAACCTTCCGAATTTGGTGTTAACATTTATAATCCTGTATAGGTATTCTGTGTCCTTCTGACGATTTGAAAGTAAGTAATTTTATTATTTTAATATTAAATAATTTTGACTAAATCGTAAAATTTACCTTTTTGTTTCAGTCTAAATAATTATGGTTATCAGCCATCGGAGTACGTCGGTACGGGTGAAGTAGCGTATGGCTCGGATGGGCTGTCATTCGGGCCGACTGGGCCGACGCTAGAAGCATCCGCTAGTGGCGAGGGACGAGTTACGCCTTCGGGCTCTGAGCACCCTCCTTCTGACAGAGAATACAAGTTCAGTGCTGAAGAAGACCGTCATTCCCCTTGCGAAGAACCTCCTATACCCCCGCGTTCACCGGCGCACTGATGGCATTTTACTTCTAAGCTACTACAAAAATGTCATACTTATTTATAATAGAACTATGCATACGTCGATGGAGCCTGTTGACATCCTATAAATAACTTCATACCTTAGTATAAGTAATTATTTAAAGAAAATTGTGTAAAACGTGAATATGTTTTTTATCGATCTAAACATTTTGGGACTCTGTGTAGCAAGGGTATGATTAGGTACGATGACCATGTGTTATGATAATGTATGTTTATTTGAAGAGATTTCGATATTATGTAGTTAAAAATTTATTTTGAGATGCTAGGGTTGTTTTATATATCTTATTATAAATATAATCTATAGGTAGATGATACTGTCTGAAATAGGGACGTTCCAAGCTAATGAAATAATGTTCTGTACTCGTATTCTGAGTGAGATATGTCAATGCAAAACTAGGATTGTAATATTTATTCTTCTTAACAGGTGTTAGGCTACACAGAACAATCTTATGATAAGTTAACTAAGTAAATCGATAAATATGTCTTATGTCAGGTCACATTACTCTTTCCGGTCCCGGGTACAACATTAGCAATTAACTTGAAAGCCGAGTAACTGAATAAAGTTGTGTAAGTAGGTTTTATTACCTACCTACTTATAGAAAAGGCTTAATTTGACGTGGTACAATTTTTTTTAATGTTTATAAGATCCGGTTTATATCAACAAACTTTGAGCGTGTTAGAGGCTAGTGGAGGGGTAGGTGCGTGCCAGCTGTTATCCATTAAGAAAATTTGCCCCTTTAATACGATAAGTATTCCGTTGTTTATCATAATATATTATTTAAATTTTACCCCAACGTAGGGACTATTTAAAATAATAAAAAAACGTAATTCTATCAAAATACTTGTAGCCTAGGTAGTTCCCGAGGTACAGACAAACAACGACATACACGAGGTGGGTTGTGTTTTTGACTTTTTGGTTACTGCGATAAAATATTGCTGTTCTGTAGGTAGTTACTAGGTCCTCCTTTTTTTTTTTTGACGAGGGGGAACCTTCAAAAGGTCCCCGACCGCCCTGGGAGAGGCAGATCGGGGTACGTGGGATTTTTACCGCACTAAAACCCCCCTGGTGGCCATCCTCAGTGCTCAGGGGGGACTCCGGGTACTCTGATAGATCGCACCGGTGTCCCCCCACACTTTGCCGGGGCACATCCCCGGGGCAGCTGTATCGCCGCCCCTGAATTCCCGGAACCGCGGCTCGGTGGTCAAAGCTCCCACCCCGACCACCGCCAGCAGGCCCTCCGGCCCCCTTTTAGTCGCCTCTTACGACAGGCAGGGGATACCATAGCCATATTCTTAGACCCTGGCTATTGAGTGGTACTAGGTCCTACTATGCTAACCGGACCTACATAGGTAGCAGGTTATTACTGTGTGCCTCTTGCGTAAAAACAAATTCTCCTCTCTCTTTACTTACCACGCCTAAATTGTTTGGTCCCTGGGTCGGACGGTTTTATTGGGTGGGAACATCTTTTAATTTCCGAGTACTCAGTGGTTTTAGTGCCCGGCCAATGGCAGTAGGCTCTCTCCATATTTCATGGCAACATTAAAAAACTGGTGAAACATAGGTGAACTATAAGTACTTCAGCCTACCCCTTCGGGGAATACAGGCGTGAGAATATTATGTACATTGTATGTATTTATGTACCTACTGTAATTACCTAATTACCAAGTATTACTTAAATAAAATAGTGTATCGAAATGTAGTAAGTAGATAAGTAAATACCTTTTTATCGCCATGATATTAAAATATGTTTCTGTTTATGTTATTTCATTTTTTTAACGCTGCGGCGTAGTGTTCATCTCACTATTTTGGTACAGATTACTAAATAAGTAAATATACCTAGCTAATCGTAGATAATACTAATTTCATGTAATTGGGCGGTTTGATGTAGTGTCAATTCATATTCATAACACAATTTTATTTAAATATTAAATTTTATTACATACCAAGCGACATAAAAGTAACATGAATATTATTAAAAAAAGCAGTAGTGGTGGTCAATTCTTCCACATGCATTGCATTTTAAATGCCTTAAATAAATCATTTTCGTTTCAAATCGTTACGATACCCACAAAACAGAACAAAGAAAGGTAAAAAAATAAATAAAAAATGAAAATAATTTATTCAACTTAAGCTCACCTGACTTCAAAAAAAGGTGGAGGTAACTCTTATGTGTTCGGATAAATTCGTCGTGAATGAAATGATTTTGATAATATTTTTTTTGTTGGGAAGGAGATATCCCAAGAGTTGTACCATGATAAGGAACAAGAATCTGATTGTGGTATTCCAGAGAAATCTAGGGGAACCTTCAACAATTGTAGTGGTGGGCGACTAGTGCGTTTGTTTGTGTAAATACTTTTTACATTTTATAGTCTTTGAAAGTACTACTATTTAATGAAGGTCTAGAGTCGATCTAATGATGGAGCCGAAATGAAGTCAGGGGAACTCCTTGACAATTTGCAGCAATTACGTGGTGTTTGATATTGATTGATTTGTATTGATGAGAACTTTACACCTAGAAAGGTGTGCCTGTCAAGTAAGAATTTCACTTTGCGTGCACTTTGAAAAGGCGACTGAAAGGTTGGAAAAATAAGTTGCTGTAAAAATAGGTAAACACCATCAAAAAGAGAAGAATAAAATAACATGAAGTAAATTATTTGCTTTTGAAGTTGGTGCCAAATATAGCATAAAACTCGGTATCACATAGTTATTTTATTTTCCCCTTTTTGAAACCAGTTTCCTTTTTTATAAATAGTTTTTTTTAGTAAATTACCGCCATTTCTGAAAAACTGGTTTTCAGTGTTTGTTGTAGCCATCTTAATTGTTTCATGAAATTACTTTACATTCTTTCATTGGCCAACAGTTACTAACAAAATAGTTTTTTTCAATATCAGACTCGAATGACCCGAACTACTCTTATGACTTTTTTTTTCTCTATGTGTTGATTAGGAAAATTTTTGGCCTTACAAAACTCCCTTTTCTTTAATGCATTTACAATTTCTATTAATTTTGCATTCTTTTTGTTCAATCTATGAATCCTCCCTCTTAAATTGTGTATGAGTCTTAAGCGCCGCGATGCTATTGTCCGTGCTTTGGATAAGGACTTTAAGACTTTGATTGCCCACATGGGAGTTGTAGGAGAATCTTCTATCTCATCTTCACTAGCCTCTGCCCTCCTCCATTTTTCTGGGCTCAATTCTAGGGTTTCATTGCGCTTACTTTTTGTAGTCAATTCCATGAAATATTTTGGATATTCCAAAAAAATTGTTGGCACTGCTTCACTCTTTAATTTTTTCATTTGCAGACCAGTCATGAAACAAGATTCTTCAAAATGTTTCGAGCAAATTCTTGAATATTTTGTTGGCTCCCAATTTTCTCGCCTTATATTTTTTATCCACTGGTTTCTTATTTCTGGGCATTTTGGAAACCTGAAACCAAATATTTTGTTTGAAAGTACTAAATATGGAATTTTCATTGGGGAGACCCCCTACACAGTATCCTGCATGGGGTAAGACCTTTTTTGCAGTATAGGAATTAATGGAGGTTTTTCACACTGCACACCTATACATCCTGAAATTAACCAATCATAGCTAATAATAGTTTATGCAGTGGGATGCAAAATGGTTTGATGCAATGTGAAATAATAAAATACTGATAAAAACCTAGCTAAACCTATCTATAGGCTATTAGGATATAGAAGCATGTGTTTAATAATGTTAAAATCATGAAGACCTGTTCCTTCATCACAAGCTAGGACGCCGCAATCGAAAACAATGTACCCAAGTACTGCTATATACATACATAATATATCTTTACATAGTATAAAACTAGCTGTGCCCCGCGGTTTCACCCGCGTGGAATTAGGTTCATCCTTATTGTCGCAGAACCCTAATATTTTTGATAAATAAAAGTAGCCTAAGTTACTCCTTGATATATCAGCTACCTGCCAGTGAAAGTCCCGTTAAAATCAGTCCAGCCGTTTCAGAGATTACCCGGAACAAAGAGACACAGAGAAAAATTTTAAAACTTGGTTTTTATGTGTCTGTAGCATGTATACTTTCATATGCATTTAGTGAAAAGCTGTTATTTTGGAATTACAAACAGACACTCCAATTTTATTTATCTGTATAGATGAAGTCGCTTCTGCCATCTGTGTGCTTAGATCTTAACTACTCAAGGCATAGATAGTGATTTAAAATGAAGGCAGGAAAAAAGTAAAACATCCTTCAAAAAGATAAAACTATTCGAAATAAATTACTTCCACATAAAAAACTTCGAAATAAGTTCCACTAAGTATATGTATAACACAAATTTAATCAAACTTCAAATTCTTAGTTAATTTTATTATGTATAGTTTGTTAATTATATATAGTTTAACTCCTTTTGCTTTTCAAATTAGTTATAAATATTTATGCCAAGTTAACTTACGTGTGAAATGATACTTCAGGGTTTTTTACTCCACTTATGGTACTTCTTGATGAACAAAACACAGCACAACATGACATATTTATCAATACTCCAAAATTTATGATTATTAAAAAAATATATCAGTAACAATATTTTATTTAATGTCTACAAAGTACAAACATAATTAAAATTACGTCTTGTTTGTATGTACTTGGACCCATAGAGAAGACAAAGAACAAATTTCGCGTTCAATTTTGACACTTGGACGTTCAGAAAAAATAATGCTACCATACTTAAACGAATGTTGGGGTAAGGATAAGGAACAAATCAAATACTTTTTATAAAGTAGAAAAGTAGATCGTGTTTTAAATCGTAAATACATTTGAAAATTATTCTAGTTCATTAATTACCTAAAGGAACTTAGAGGGTTAGAATAAAAGAAACGTACAGGGTTGTAAGCTTTGAGGTAGTCCGACCGAGACTTCCTCATTGGTTCGACAGATATGTATTTTAAAAATAAAAGTAGCCTAATTAACTCCTTGTAACTTTATCTATCTGCCAGTGAAAGTCCCGTTAAAACCGGTTCAGCCATTTCGGAGATTAGCCGGAACAAAGACAGAGAAAAAAATAAAAATGATTTTTTAATGTCAGTAAGTATCGTATCGTATATACTTTCACATGCATTTACTGAAAGGCTGTTATTTTGCAATTACAAACAGACAATTCAATTCAATTTATCTGTATAGATATAGATTTTCGGATATAAAGTCAAAGCAACTGTCACTGATAGTGTACGATTCAAATATAAAAAAAAAAGTTATCTATGGTTCGATTTCTCGATTATTTCAGTTACGTATTCTATAAATTTGTTATTTCTATGGCACAAAAATTGGCGCGAGTATAAAAATGTTAATTTAGTAAGCAACCAGCTTACTCATAAAGAGAGTTTATTAGTTTTCTGGTTTTCTGAACTATTGAACACTGAATTAACTGTGACAACATAGTGAATTGAATCAAACACCAAAAACTTGCATGCGTGTATGTAAGATTAGAAGTCATTTTATTAAAGGTTAGACGTTTGGACAACACTTTGATTACCTCCCTACCTGCCGAATGCTGAACTGGATAGAAAGTGAATAAGGAATTCAAAGCGAACACATATTACTAAAACACACAGATGGAATCCACCGAATCAGTTTCCAGGGTAAGCTGAACATTCAATGCTTTGTGATGGCCGTCATTAATTGCAATGGATTATGATACACGGTGTTTTGATTCATAATTGTGTTTATTACAGGGAGTTTTCTTATTTCCTAATGGCTTTAAGAAAACCAAAATTTCAAAGAAGAATTCAGGACAAAATTTATTTGAGCAAATGTTTTTGAAAGAGTCCTGGTACATAACTTTCAGAAGAAATTGGGAATATCTTGAAAATGAGCTAAAGGCAAGCATATCTTATATCTATGCAAATATTTTTTTGTAAGGTTTTATGTAAGAAACAACCTTCAAAACTTTTTTTTACTAATTCACTAATGCTATATTTTTACTTAGTTACATAGGCCTCATGTATTTATAATCAAATTAAGTTTACCTAATTAGGTATCCTTACAAAATGAGACACAAAAATAATTTACTGTGGATGTTATGTATATTTATTATATTATGACTGGTTACTTTGTTGATCATAGGAAACTCTCTATGTTCTCATTTCAAAACTGTACTTTCATTAAATCCATATACAGGGTGTCGGGGAAACCAGGACAGCTGTTAAAATATGTGAGAGGGTATAATTTTAGGAAGCAAATAAAATGATTATGACAAAAATATCTTCTTCCGTTTTCGAGTAATTGACATTCAAAGTTCACCATATCAAGATCTTATTTTCGCATAAAAATCTGCTGTAACATAGTGTTATTCATGTGAAATCTAACTACATTTTTATTTTTTTCTCCCACTAATAAATCTTGAAATAATCCCATAAACCCATTTTTCGAAATCATTAACCTTCCCCTTAATTTAAGAAGTTTAATTACCGCATATGTATTGTAGGTAAATGCGGCCGCGCATTCATTCAATCACTTAAGGCCGCAAGCTCTTCGGCCATAGCCTATAACTACATTATCGTTGGAGCTAGATATTTTACGACTTCAATGTAGTGATATATTCATAAAACCCTACAACTTCTAGAAGACAACTGTTCCTTTTTCTCCGACAGCCTGTATTTTTAATATATGTGATCCATCAATATTCCAGGAACTTCACCACAGATCCTACAGTCTTCTGCTGAATGATGTTGTGAGCTATATAAAGATGTTCTATTGCGATCATGAGCCTTGCACACTTGAAGGAGTGATACCCAGTGCCACTCTCCTCACTGGAGTCAGTCAGCCGGACATTGTGTCTCAGTTCACTGCATTGATTACTTTAATAAGGTATTTTTATTAAATCTATAAATACAGAAAAATTAAATGGAAGTGTCTGTTTGTAATTCCAAAGTAATAGTTTTTCACTAAATGCATATGGAAGTATACACAGTACTAATATTAAAAAACCAATTGAAATTTTTTTTAACTGTCAGTTTGTTTCGGCTAATCTCCGAAATGGCTGAACTGATTTGAACGGGACTTTCACTGGCATATAGATTATGTTTCACGTAATAATTTAGGCTACTTTTATAAAAAAAAATCATAGGGCTTCCGCAGGACACCATGAAAATAACTCAATGTGGATGAAACCGCGGGGCACAGCTAGTATATAATATATCATTAAAGTCATAATTTCCTTTCAAAATATTTCGTCTATTTGAATGCATTGCTCTTTTAAACTATCTTATGGATCTTGATATTATGGTTTTATCATGTACGAGTAGAATTCCAATGAGCTTATAGCTCAGAGAGAGATCATGATTATGAGACCCCCATTAAATGTTCTTGAGAACAGGTATCGTCATGAGTTGTCCTGCAGTGAGAATAGTGGGGATACTGCATATGTTTTTCATACAGACAGACAGATTCATAAAATGACTACACATTCAAGGTATGCATTCATAACTTATAATCAGACCTATATGTTAATGTTTTCAGAGATCAAGTGACCCCCCATGTAGCCCTAGTGGACTCACAGGATGGTCCATCTATCAAACACTTGGTTGAGAACGTAGTTTGGCAGCTGATCCATGGGCAAGAACCGTTGGTAAGTAATAAACAAAGAGATTATAACTATAAATAGCCATTTTGGCCGTGACGTATGACCAGTTGCCTATTATGTATTCAACGCAATCTTAAGAAACCTGCATATGTCTGAGAAGTAATTCAGAAGTTGTATGTATTGTGTCTGAGATGGCAATAGACCCAACATCTGTCACATTGGCATGTATGTATGTATTATTATAATACACTGTATACTTGCCATGGGTGTATCTTCTGAGATCAAGAATATTTTTCTGATATACTATGCACTACAATTTATTGTGCGTTACAATTTCACTATGGCCTGATTAATTTATTATATATTTTATGGATTTATATCTACTTCATTCCTATATATCACAAGAAAAGCGCAGCCACAGTGCACAACAGGTGCTACATTTTATTAATAATACTAACTGTATGATACCAATAAAATATGACTGTTGAAAATATATTACCGCCTCTTTCTATTATACTTTCAGGATCCTTCAGATGACGAAGATATGGAAGACGATGTTATGGAAACCCAAAGAAGTTACAAAAAGAACCAGTGTACTATGAAAGTGCTTAAAAATTGGTACCACTCTAAGTACACACACTCACCAAAGAGAAAGAGTCAAGGTTCACAAAATAGGAGTTTAGTTATAATAATACCGGACTTTGAAAGTTTTAGTTGCAATGTTTTGCAGGATTTTGTAATGATATTAAGGTAATTAATTTAATATATTACACAATTATCCAAATACCTTGTCCATGTTTTTGGTCCACCCATTAAAGTGAATTATCAACAATAGACAATGTTAACCTCTTTTTAAAGGCAACCAATACTGGCGATTAAGATTTATTGATACCTGCTACAATTTGTCTGGAGTTAAGATCTTATTGTGCCCACTCCTATAACCAGTTACTTTAATCAATAATACGAGGTCAGTGCCACAGGCTGGCTCTGATTTTGAACAGAAAATCCCATAACATTTATAAAGTTGCTGCTGCTGTTATTATTATCTATATATGTATATTATTGTTACACCTATATAACTGCTTGTGATATTTAGTTTTTTGTTTTTACAAGTTACTAGAAAAAAAAGTATATTAATTTTGTTTTGGTATGCATTTATTTTGTGTTTTCAGTTCGTATGTGTCGTCATTGCCAATTATACTTGTGTTCGGAGTGGCCACGTCAGTGTCAGCTCTGCACAAATCATTCCCCTATCAAGTATCATCAAAATTGTTAATCAAAGTATTTCATTCGCACTCATCCCCCGTTTATTTAAATCAAGTAAGAATACATAAATATTTAAGCCGGAAAGTGACTGTAAATTCATTATTTCGGTGACATATTGTATGTTTAATATAATTTAGTGACCTATATCTTTTTCTTAATTTCAGGTATTAGAAAATATATTTTTAACACATACAAGTCCATTTCATTTGTCTGGGAAGACATTTGAACTATTAACAGATGTGTTTTTATTCTATGATTTCTCGGTGACTGGTCTCATTCAAAGTATCAAGGTAATATAACAGTTTCTAATCGGAACACACATGATAATTTACTTTGTTTTCCAGTTATATCTAAACTAATATTATTAAGAGGAAATATTTGTTTGTATTGAATAGGTTCCAACACTTCTAGACCGATCTTGAAAATTCTTTCAGCAATGGATAGCTACTTCATCAGCAAGTAGCATGGGCTATGTTTTATCTTCGTACTCCCACGGGAACGGGAACTACGCGGGTGAAACCGCGTGACGTCCGCTATAATTAATAAAATGTTTTATGATTTTCAGTTCTGTATGATGGAGCATTTCTACGGAGACAATACAAAAGCACTTTGTTGCCAAAAAGAGTTGTTGGATGAGGTCATTATCAACCTAAGTCCTGAGGATCTGGAAAACGTCAGAAAATTAATGTGCTTCAGGCCTTATTTGGAGTCACAAGATTGTAGAACAAAGATCAGTCTCTTAGAGAACGATAATTTCCTTAGAGATTCTTTGTATAAACAAATGGTTGTACTGCACGACTACACGTATAGTTTCTATATGTGCGTGCGGCTATTAGCGGCGTTTGTCAAAGATTTGCCGAACAATGCCCTTGGGAAGACTGTAAGTACCATCTGAGCATGACTATTATAAGGAAAGAAATAAGAATCGTAGCAAACGGTGGTATCTGCCTACCCCTATGGCATGCAGGCATGAGCATAACATGTATAATATGTAAATAACCATGGTGGCGTTGTTTAATCGATAGTTTTCCATGCACATGTTAGATATTACCTTCGCTACTTAGTTGTGAGTAGATATACTGAGGGCTTAGCTTTATCACTGCCACCGCCATCTGTACACAGATGGCACTTTTTGATCCCATAAAAATCTGCGTTTACGTCAACGCGATGACTTGTGACTGCGATTTTAAGAAAACTTGCCCTAGGCATTCAGGTGTGGTAATTAAAGAAATATTTTATTTAACTAGTTTGAAGAGATGCTCATGAGACTCATTAGACTGAGAATGTGATAAATTGCTACTTTGCCTTATCCAACGAACAAGTAGCCTATGACTTTGTCATTATTGATAATTTAATATGAATTAATATTAATGAAACAAAATCAAATACTAATTTGTACCAGAGTTGAATCAATACATACTGTGTAATCCAATCGATACTGCATATTAGGGTATTATTGTTTGGTTCTGTCATAGGGCAATTTATTCGTTTGAATTACATGTAACGTAAAATATTGGTCAATATATTGTCCAATGTTAGAAATTATAAGGTGTAACTGCCTCGTTGGTCTAGTGGTTAGTAGGTTCGCCTGCCGATCACGAGGTCCCGGGTTCGATTCCTGGATCGGGTCATTAACAGATATTGGGTTTTTCTGTCAAGAAATTCACAATAAAATGCCCGGAGTTTGGAAGTTGGCGGTGTTTACACCCCCGTGCCTCGGAAAGCACGTTAAGCCGTTGGTCCTACGCCTGATCTCTCTCCGGTCGTGTTGGATTGCCGTCCCATCGGACTATGAGAGTGAGGGAATAAAGAGTGCACCTGTGTTTGCGCACATACTTGTGCACTATAATATCTCCTGCGTACATGGCTAATCCCCGTTGAGATTAACCGCCGTAACCGAATTTCGGTAGGAGATCATTATTATTTATTATTAAGGTGTAAGCATGATTACTTGTGTGTACATAAATACATACGCTCACGCCTGAGTTCCCCGAAGGAAAAATATGTTATGTTTAAGTCCCATGTAATAGCGGGTGACCCTATTGCCATTATAGTGGCACTAATCCAGACTCTTGGATGGGTAATTACAGGTGGTAAAATCCAATAAAACCTTGCCTGACCTGGAGAGCAAACTCAAGTGATCCGCTGTAGCGCTTGCGACCACTAGACAAACGACACAGTTACTCATCTATATTACAAGTCTTGTACTATCTCAAAACAGGTTCTAGTTTGTTTTGTTAGATGATGTTTATTGGGTCTTTGTAGGGGCGTGCATTGGATTTTCAGAGGGGTAGGCATAAACAATAAGTAGGTAGGTAGGTAGGTAGGCAGGTTAAGTACATACCAATGAGGCGTGGCGTTAGTACATACGACATAAAGACACACGACACGAGTGTATTCAGTGGTCACAAATTGTAACTTCTCTTTATCTTTTGGTCTTGGTCTTTTGTATAGTACCTATAATTTGTTGTAGGTGCGTGAAATCTACACCAAATGTGCGTCGGAATGCATTACCTCCTCACCGGCTTTCAAGGAGTGCATGCAGCTGCTTGGTTTTCAATCACAAACAAAGTTGGTGGAAAGCTTAAAAAACGCATTGAAAGTTGTGAATTCATATTTGAAAATTGCGTCTCCAGCAAAACCGCTCAGGTCGACACCAACTAAAAGCAATTCACACCCTGTATTACAAAATTACGAGTTCGGTGAAGGATTTGCTAAAACAGTAAGAGTGCACTTACTTACGTTCCTGAGACAAATTGAACATGCAAACACTGAAAATTCTGTTGCAATCAATTCCAATGAGACCGAAATTGATATGGAAATGGCCCCTGAAAGCCGATATAGACTAAAAGAGGTTAGTTTGTTTTACGATTATTTTTTCATTCAAGATACAGTGTAATGGTGTCATAAGTCGTCTGTGGGGCGCCAGCTCAAATCTCTAGTTACGATTTTTCGTCACACCTTTGTAAAGCTCTACAGTGGGGAAAATAACTTGAGGAAATATACATTTATGGTTCCTATGTTGGAAAATAAATTCATAGACAATTGAATGGACTATATACTTGATACTATAAAGGTTATATTGATACCTAATCATCTTCGATTTTGAATGGATGACCCGCTGTGCTTTAACTCTCTCATAAAAATGGTTAGGAAATATGCAAAATCATGGTAGGATTACACACTACCTTCTGCAAATCCGTGCAGTTGATCCGCCATTGAGCTGGTGTATGACTCATGTGTCAGGTGAGAGATCTGCGTGTCAACGAGCCTCATTAAAGAAAAATATTTAAGTTTTTAGAAATACTCATTGATACGGCCGCTAGGATGCAAATTTGTGTCACATTTTAAGCAATGCAGAAGTCATGCATGAGTGTCCTGCATTAAAATAGCCTACCTGCGTAGTAGGTATATGTAAATAAATGTGTTTTAGAAACTATTGAAAGCAACGCGAGTGGAGAAGGTCCAATCAGAACTGGAGATGATCCGCGCTCGTATGGTTGGGTGGGTGAACACGTGCGTGGGCGGCGCGCTATCCGCCCGCCCTGCCCTACTGGAGATACTGCGCGCCACCCCGCCCGCCGCCCGCCGCCGGCTGCTGGGCGCCCCGCGCGCCGCGCTGCACACCGCGCTCACCGACCCCGCGCACTACCTGCAGGTACTTGCATCACCTTACACTATACATAGCAAGGCTGCTGGGCGCCGCGCTGCACACCGCGCTCACCGACCCCGCGCACTACCTGCAGGTACTTGCATCACCTTACACTATACATAGCAAGGCTGCTGGGCGCCGCGCTGCACACCGCGCTCACCGACCCCGCGCACTACCTGCAGGTACTTGCATCACCTTACACTATACATAGCAAGGCTGCTGGGCGCCGCGCTGCACACCGCGCTCACCGACCCCGCGCACTACCTGCAGGTACTTGCATCACCTTACACTATACATAGCAAGGCTGCTGGGCGCCGCGCTGCACACCGCGCTCACCGACCCCGCGCACTACCTGCAGGTACTTGCATCACCTTACACTACATAGCAAGGCTGCTGGAAGCCCCGCTTAAAAAGAGTATATCTGGAATTTTTTATAATTTGTTCCTACTGCTGTTGTAGGTCCTGTACCCTGGTACCGGAGTTTCCTTGTATATTGGGGCACCATGTATTATATTACGATTACTTGAAAATGAATTGCTGGTTGAGACTTATGACACCACACACACATACGTGCACATTAATATTTTGTACTTTGCTTTGGATGTGTCCGCGTTGGGTATTTAATTTTAGAAGCGATACGACCATGAATTATTTAAATTATGTACATCTATTCAAATTTGCCCCGAAACCGGTCAAATGTCAGAGACAGAGATATTTTCATAATTTCAAGGTTAGAGGTAAGACTTAAATTAGTATCTATTTGCAATGTTTAGATACGCAATAATACCTTTGGTGCCGGAGTCCCAACCTTAATCAGATTTTTCACTGTATATTTTTTTCAATAAATTGGTTGTGGTTTTTCTAAAGCGAACAAATAGCTATGCAAATAGTTTTTATTCTTATTTGAATTGAAATAAGTTCTTCATCACACATACATACGAATGCTCACTTAACCTACTCTGGCACATGGGCTTAGTAATCCACTGTTCGACACATCATGTAATTATTATATAAAGTACTAGCTGTGCCCCGCGGTTTCACCCGCGTAAATTTAATTTCATACAGACTTTCATTCTCTATTTTATCCCCTTGGGAGTAGAATTAATCAAAATCCTTTCTTAGCGGATGCCTACGTCATAACATCTACCTGTATGCCAAATTTCAGCCCGATCCGGTCAGTGGTTTGGGCTGTGAATTGATAGATGTCAGTCAGTCAGTCAGTCAGTCAGTCAGTCAGTCACCTTTGAGTTATATATATATTTAGAGTTTAGCCAAATTTAAAACTTTTTATTTAAATAAAATAAGCTCACGCCATCTCGGAAGGTTCGCCGAAGGGAAGCGGACATTATACCGCAGATGATTAAGTGCAAACACGCGCGGGCACTATACTATACATACATCATTGATTTTCTTCTCAGAAATATTATGCAAGTTTCCTCACGATGTTTTCCTTCCCCATAAAGCTCGGTGTGTGAATTCGCTGCACTGAAGTTTTTAGAAAACTCGTTGATAGTACTGTCCAGACCGCTGGGATTTGAACTTGCGTTACGGCTTTTAGGAATGCTAAATAACCGGTAACCGCATACAATACAATTCAAATACTCTTTATTGCACACACCATAATTAAAGAAAAAATTACGAGCAAAAATAACATAGCACGTGAAACAAGAGTCGGTCTTATCGCTAGAGCGATTTCTTCCTGATAACCTTTTTATTAGAGAAAGAAACGAATATCATAACACAAGAATCTCATAGCATTGTGGTGGGTAATAATAAGGATGTGTGGTTGCAGTGTTCGTGTTGCCAGTTGTGGTCGGCAGAGAGCACGGCGGGCTCGTTGCCCGATGTGTGCGTGGCGTACAAGTTGCATCGCGAGTGCGGCCGCCACATCAACCTGTTCGACTGGCTGCAAGCCTTCGCCGCTGTACTGCGCCCAGACCACGATGACGACCAACGGCATCACGACCCCCAATTACAGTAATTATCCTAAAACATTCTCACGAACCGTCTATCGTTTAATATTTTTAGGAGTTTTACGAACTTTGACTTTTCTCTACCACCTTAACCCATTAGAGTTCAACTCTTACTTCAATAAAAACCGTATATTTTTCAATAGTAACGTGGCTCAGAAGAACGACGCGCTCAAACATACAAAATATTTTTGTATGATATTATGTTTAAAGATTTACAGTGGCAAACCACCGATAGAAAGAATTCGCTGCGTTAACATTTCAGCCTCAAATGCATGGTAATATTACTGCAATATCGCAGACCTTGCTGCGTGTACCAAATGGGAAGTAGTAGGTCGGAGAGCATTTTATAATCCAGCAGACCATTTTCGTCTCAAATTATTGAAAATGAATACCTTGACAGCTGTCGTGGGTATCAGTTTCAGCCAATTCTCAGAACTCTGCACCTTGATCGAACTAATCATTATTGTAATTTATGTTTCAGATTACGATTCACTCGCGCCGTGTCGGAGCTACATTTCCTAGGTTTCATCAAATCTTCTAAGAGGAAAACAGATCATGTGATGCGTTTAACGTGGTGATCCACCTAAATATGCGTTCTAAGTATCTGATTTTTAAACTTATTTATTGTGTCCTTTATTTGACGTAAATAATGTTAAAGAATACCTACTGTTGTTTCATTCATAAGCATCTTTCCTAATCTCTCTCTTACCCAAGCATAGTCAATTAGAAACCCATTTAATAAAATAATTCATAATTATTCATAGTCAGAACTAGATGTATGTGTTGGACCAAGCTTTTCTTGGTTTTGTTTATGACGTTTTCTAAAAACGAAACCTGGCAATGAAAATCGGTATTCGGTGTAGGATCTATACGGATAAATAAAATTTTAAGCGTCTGTTTGTAATTTCAAAATTACAGCTTTATATATTCCAAGGTAGACCTTACGTAGATACGTATATACGTTACCGACATAAAAACATTTTTTTAAACTTTTTTCTTTCTGACTGTCTGTTTGATCCGGCTCTTTTCCGAAATACCTGGACTGATTTTAACGGGACTTTCACCAGCAGATAGCTAATGTTACAAGTAGTAACTTAGGCTACTTTTATTGAAAAAACAGGGTTCCGCGGGTCAGCTCCGCTAGTTTGTAATATGTATTCGTAAGAATTGCTAAGGCTTTAGACGAGATTAGATGGTATATACTTTGTTGACAGCACCGTTGGTATACGTGACTGCTACACTAGGTGTCGCGGGTACGATTCCTGCGTCTGCAAACATTTTATGTGATGAGCATTTGTGTTGGCCTTGTGTCTGGGCGTTGGTATGTATTATAAGGAAGTATTTAAATATTATATCCGCTGATACAAGGTATCCTTAGTTAGTGACTAGATGGAGCTGTGTAATCCAAACATTATTTATACCCAATACCATCCTACACTAAACAGCAATTCATCAAATTTGCAAATATTCAACTCAGATGCCTGTAAAGATAAGACGAAAATATTAGATTAATTTCGGAATAAATTTGATACTTTATCGTCTACACAAAAACTATTTATCGTTAAGTACCAGTAAGTTTCCTTGCAATATAGCATAATTTATATCAGATACTGCGTATTAACACCATTGTTATTTTATCCTGAGTCCCTAGTGTGAGTTTTCTTTAAATCGCCATCACAAGTGATCGTGTCGACGTAAACGCAGATTTGCATGGGCTCACAATAGTGTCATGTTTAGGCCGACAGAGGCGCTGTTCCGATCCTATACAAATCTGCGTTTACGACGACGCGGTGACTTGTGACGGCGGCTGTGAAAAACTCGCACTAGGCACTCTGGAACTGGGACCCTACGTTGGCCTCTTATTGCCATGATAGTTTAAACTCTCAGACGAAGTCTGTCGCTGTCACACAATGGAACTATGATTGTAATAAGAGCTTATGGTAAGGCCCCAGGTAGGTGTAGATATGTATAGTTTCTTTAATGTTTCAATAATTACGAATTTCGCTCAGGCCTATCAGGGAGGGATATTAGACTAGACTAGACCAGAAGATTAAAAAAGAATCAGAAGCCTACTTCGAAATTAAGAAGTCTGGGATAAGCCATACCTAAGTGGGATAAGTACCTATTTACTTATTTAGGCTCTTGAGGAAATAATTGTACGCATCCATGTCTGAGGATTTTTTATTTTACCCAAACACATCAGCATTCTAAATTCGATGCAGACGAAATCGCGGACAGAATATGTTAGTACTTAAGAAATATGTGTGTTGTAAAATAACATACCGACCTTGAATAATTCAAATTATAATTATTATAATTTCACGATATAAAGTAAGGATCCGACCTCTGGAAAGGTTACGATCGCATCACTTTTATTTGTGCCTTGCCTACCTACTGGCTCGAGACAAGTTCTCACCCATCTACACGTGCTTCTTAGGGTTACGTATGAAACAAGCAAAACTGAGGCTCTACCATGACCTCTTATTGTGAGACAGATGTATATGTCGTGTATACGTCTGTCACTTTCACACAGTGTTGATGGTGGTGGTGAATTATGATGGCAATGAGAGCTTATGGTAAGCCTTCATTGTCTCTGTCCGGTGTCTCTTTATACACATTTTTGACTCGGAAACTAGGTACCTACCCGCATACTCGTACCATGCTATCTTGTTTCACGTCATAATGATATGTAGTTTATAGCACTAAAGAGTCAGATATTGTGTAATTTTCGAGCGTAAGCTAACACACGAAAACGTCCCAATTGAGAGGTTACGACCTCTTTAACTCACGTGCTTATCCTATCTTATTTACATACTCTTCTCAGGTAGAGAGCAGATTTTGAACGTTATCTAGTTTACAATATCATTAAATAGTCATAGTTCGTTAAAGTTCACATGTAGGTACACTATTTATTATACAATCGTATTCCCCACTGGTGGGGATTTACAGTGGGGATTATTGGAATAACCCCGTATTACCTAGGTAGGATAAATAATACGGAAAATATTGTTGATTTAAATTTATCCCTTCGCTGCCTACTTGTCCAAATACCAACTAAAACTAAAACCGTCACTCCAGATAACATAATTTATGAAAAATACGACAGTCCATTTAGCACCTTATTTAATACTAGCTGAGCCCTGCGGTTTCACCCGCGTAAATTTAGTTTCATACAAACTTTCATCCCCTATTGTATCCCCTTGGGGGTAGAATTAATCAAAATCCTTTCTTAGCGGATGCTGCGTCATAACATCTACCTGCATGCCAAATGTCAGCTCAATCCGTCCAGTGGTTTGGACTGTGCCTTTGAGTTATATATATTTAGATATGGGCCTAAATTTTATGATGACGGTCTGTGTGATGACATCGGAATTGTAAATAAATTGTTTTAGAGTACGGAACCTCGGTAGGCGCATATTCGCACTTGACCGGTTTTATTATACATATGTTTGGTTTAACAAGTTTGTCCATATTTCATATTCCTTGACCTTTTAAGAATATTTTTATTATCTGAGTTAGGTAGGTATACTTATACTGAACCTGCCAACTCTAGTAGATAACGTAATATCTATTTGAATTCAATTGCTAGCTTCGCGCTAACCCGATTCACATGTTGAAAACCAAAATGAAATTGTAGCATATTCGTCGTTGACAGTATTTCTAAGAAAAAACATGTTCTGGTTTAACGACGTTTTGTTGCATGCCGTTTTCGAGATTCAGCATATATGCACCACATACGACGTCCTTTATTTCTCTAATTACAGCGGAAATAATTAATTACTATATTACTATAGTACCTAATCACCTATGGAATTATTATACTTACAATATTTTTTGAGACTACTAACGGCCCTAAATTCTATCATGTGTAGATACGCTGACTGAATGGACACAAAATATTTCAAATATTACAACTATGCATATATCAAGTCGATGCCTTTCGTAGTTCCCGAGATATTTGAAACTATAATATAATCACTTATAATCTCATTATAAGTGTTCCGTTTTGGCCTTTTTGGTATGGTACCCGAAATACTGGTTTGAGTCTAAATTAAGGCAATGATCAAACTGTATTCCTACCGTTTTTGATGATATTGGTAGGAATAGGAGGTTCCTTAAGTTACCGATTAATAAGCTTTTCCTCTATAAAAAGGGGAGTTTCATTTTATGTATTCATAAATAGGTACAAAATAAATGTTAAAGCCCCGTCTAGTTTCAAACTAAACAAAGCTTGTACTATGAGTAGGTCAGCTAACGGATATACTTACACTTTATAAAACACAATAAATACCTTAGAGTAGGTACTAACTTACACATAACCTAATTTAATGAATTCACTCGCAATGAAGGCGACTTGTGACGCAGCTGTGCAGTGTAGCTACTCAATGTCTGAATACGGCTGAATACGGCACCCTTCGGCCACAAAAATATTTCATGAAGGTCAGAGTTAAAATCAAAAGTATGGATAAGCTATCTCCGAAGTCAAGAATTCTCGTCTATGGCAATAAATAAACCTACACTTGCGGGTGGTTAGGTGTGCGTAATCCCCGCCTGAGTAAACGCACACACGGTCGCGTGTGACCAAACGAGTGATACACATGGCACATGCACACATGGATACTCGCTTGATCATCGAATCCGGAATATTGACATCGTATGTTTGTGTCTTTTGACATTACGTTAGAACCCCGGAGAAATGTATAAAAGATTTTGTCACGAGCGCTTAAGCATCAGTCGCTCATCAAGTAGCTACCCAAACACACTAAACTAATCAAAATGAAATTGGTACGTTATTATTTTGACCAGAAGATTTGCTATGCTAGGTGTTCGGGTTCGAACCCTGATACAGGGCAAAATATCTATGTGATTAACATTTGTGTTTGTTTGTTTTATGTAGCTCCATCTATATTAACAAAATATATACAAGTAGTACTTACTATATCAGTTGTCGATAGTGCAAACATTACTTATTTAGAACTATACCGATAGCTCGGTCGTGTTCGATAAAATATTTACGCATAATTAACAATTGTATTAATACTCGTATGTTGTGAACAGATCGTCGCAGTCGCCCTCGCCTTCGTGGCTGTAGCTGTGGCAGCTCCTCCTTCCTCCCAGCAAGTGCCTGCCCAGATCATTGAGGCTACCAACAACGCCAACACTGATGGTTCTTACAATTACCAGTACGTATTTTGTTGAATCACTAAGATAATATTTTGAGTAAGGCAATACGCATATTATTTGCGATACACCTGTTGATGCGTGTTCTTTCATGTTGTGCAATATGATGAAACGCGCGTCTTGCAGTCCGTGTAAAACTGCCACATACCCATTTAAAAAAAATCCATGCTAGACTCGCTTGGGAAAACCCCGCCCCGGGAAGCTATTTTCTCAACTTGAAGCTTCGAGAAAGATAGGATAATTCATCAATTAATGAATAACATCTAAAGTAATTGAATGATTAATTAGAGCAGTACGCGGGAAAGCCGTTTGAATATCGGAGCTGCCCGACGGGGGACTGTACCTCCACCTTACAGTCAAATAACTCATATGTTCTTCCAAGGTAGTGGAGGAGCGCAGTCACTGTGCTTGCATTGTGTTGGCACGGTGGAGTGCCCCCTTGAAACACATGGTGTTCTTCATTTGCATGGCATACATAGTCGTCGATTAGTATCAGATGAGCTGTACGTTTTTTTGACCCCTCGATAGTGATTATGTTAGCACAGGGTTTTCTCTCTTTATAAAGTAGGCAACGGGCGACTGACACTTAGTGTTAAAATAATTCATAGGCTGCAGTAGCCGACTGTTCGCTTGTTTGTCGCCTTAGAAGTATATAAAATAAAAAGGGTTACAAAAATGTTATACACGTAGTTATATGTAAAACTAGCTGTTCCCCGCGGTTTTAACCACGTGAGTCTACATTTACATACCTAGATTGTCTACATTTCAACTGCTCCTGATTGTTGTATTTGTTATGTGCAGATTCAAAAGCGATGACGGCATTGAGCGTGGAGAGGAAGCATCAGTGAAGACGGTCCCTGACGAAGACAACAAGCCCGTAAACACGTTGGAAGTGCGCGGCTTCTACAACTACCAAAGGGAAGATGGCACAGTAGAGCGCGTAGAATACATCGCTAACGAGAATGGTTTCGTAGCCACTGGTCCTTCCATCCCCAAGGTCGAAAGGAGATAAGCTAGTAGCTTCCTTCGACGAATTATCGTGAATGTAAATTGATCGATAATTCACTCACTCAACTGACTCCCTGAATTGACTTAGGCTAAGAACGCACCGAACTATCAATACGTGAGGTGTACGATGTAGCATCGATCGTACTTTTTACCTGTTGCCCGTTATTTCAATTGATGCTCACTGCCATATTTTGTACATTTTTATATTATTTGTTGTGTTCCAGTAACGTGATTTGGATAGAATCTAAATAAACTTCATTTGAATTTAACTAAGATTTATTTTCCTTATTTGCATTCCATATACCCTTTATTATATTTTACTTCAAATGATTATATCTATGCCTTCCAAACCCCTTAAAGGACTCGGCGTGATGAAAAAATATAATGATTACCTATGATAAACAGAATCATTAGTATTACTAAAATGGTAAAAGCATATGCCTTCAAAATATAGACAACTCAGTTTTTCTACCGTACCTACCTAATAGGTTGTGAGATCCATGTAATACCAAGTCGGTTAATTTATTCAGTTCAAACTTATGGGACCTCCTGTCTTAAGTTATAGGTACGTAATTAGCTAACCTCTTTTTATTTTATTGACGAGGGGAAACCTTCAAAAGGTCCCCGATCGCCCTGGGACGTAGTTAGCTAACCTAACAACATCCTATAGTGACCATATTATAATATCATCTATACAGATAAATAAAATTGAAGTGTCTGTTTGTAATTCTAAAATAACAGTTTTTCACTAAATTACACGCTACTGACACTCAAAAACCAAGTTTTAAAATTTTTCTCTGTGTGTCTGTCTGTCTGTCTGTTTGTTCCGGGTAATCTCTGAAACGGCTGGACGGATTTTAACGGGACTTTCACTGGCAGGTAGCTAATGTATCAAGGAGTAACTTAGGCTACTTTTGTTTATTAAAAATATTAGGGTTCCGCGACAGTAAGGAAGAAACTAAATCTACGCGGGTGAAACCGCGGGGCACAGCTAGTATTAAATAGAATGACTGGGCCATCGCTTGAAATCACAATGTATCTCACAAGTAATACATTATTATATTAAACTAGCCGTGCCCTGCGGTTCCACCCGGTCAGATTTAATTTCATGAGTTATAAAAGTTGTTACTCCATGTGACATAAGCTATCTGCCATTTCATAGATCAGCCAGAGCAAACAGGTAGATAGCAAGACGGACAGACAGATAGAGAAAAAAATTGTAACGTTCGTTTTTAATATTAAAAATATTTGCCTTAGAATCAGTCAAGGCTCACAATCCATAGTCTTTTTATTTACGACCACTAAGGTAAAATTTTTCATAATTGAAATGAAGCCGATCCGGGAGTACTTACATTATTATTCTTTCAAAGTCTTTCGTATACTTTTTCCTAATCGAATCTTAACTGACAGGGTAATTATTATACAAATAATTTACAGCAGCATTGAGAACAGTGTTGCCAACTCAGATTTTGAAAAATGCGTAGACGGGTTTGTCAAATACGTAGAATTCGTAAAAATAGTATATGAAAGGTTAGGAGATCTACGCACTTTCATCAACCTGCTATGTTTAGTTTAGGTTTCTTTAGATTGGTCGCAAAAACCTCTTGTTTACTCTCCTGTTAGGCGAATTGAGTGTGCGTTTGTTGTGAAACGGAACGTTAATAGATATAGGTACGTACTGATCATTTCGCTCATTTAGCCTAATGAGACATGTTTGGAAATTTATTAAAAATAAGTAGATCTGGACTGAAGTTAGTAGCTTAGCAGCAAAGGCCTATTATACGTAGATCTACTTAAAAATAAGGAGAGTTGACCCTATGAACATGTAACGGTAATATGAAACGGCCAAATACTTACATTAGACTCAAGTGTTATTTGCCACTGCGATTGGAATGACTCCAATACTTCTAGGTTCGTGAAATTCTAGTCAAGGAGGGTAAAAAGGAGAAAATTCTAGTCGTGGCGAGGCAAATATAGCCGCCTTAGTAAATTTGATCGACTCTTACTCCCACAATGTGTTCACCAAAGGAATCAATCAAGTATCGAAATGGCGAAGATGCATATATACGAGTAACAATAATGCATATTTTGATTGATTGAATATAATGCCATATAAAAAAAGAGAAAACTAAACTGTTTTTTAAAATAATTATATGCCAATTCCTTATCAAAAGACCTGGGCCCTTACCATGAGCTCTTATTGCCATGATAGTTTCACTCATTTATGGGACAGATGTATGTGACGTGCATACAACTGAATTAACATTGCAATAAGAGCTCATGGTTGGGCCCCTGACCTTAAGAGAAAATATTGGATTGTTTGTTTATAAAAAAGAGACTCTGAAACTACTGTACTGACTTTAAAAATGATTTAACCATATAATGCTAAAATAGTACTAGTAGAGTTAAATAGGCTATATTGTTAATAGAGTTAATTTAGGGAATAGGGAAAAGAAGTACCTAATGTCTGGAGGAGACATTACTTATTTTCTGATGAACAAAGTGCCTACATATAATTTCCTGATGAATATATATTTTAAAGTTTACTTGACAATCTCAAAAGATCCCAGGGCCGCCAAACATTACCTAATAATATCTTCTGATAGTTGAATGATGCAGCGTTCATAGGCTTTAGCAGCAGCATACCATTACACCGACAATGATATAAAAACAACTCCTTAGAAGACCCAGGTAGGCAATTTATTGGCAAATTTTGATCGAATCCCTCTTTGTGGTTTGTTTTATTATAGTTGATGCCCGTTAAATACCTCCCGGAGTCATCAAAAAATATCTATACAGATAAATAAATTGAAGTGTCTGTTTGTAATTCCAAAATAACAGTTTTTCACTAAATGCATATGGAAGTATACCAATTATATATCCTATCAAATATAAAAATAATCTCTGTCTGTCTGTTTGTTCCGGGTAATCTCCGGACCGGCTGGACGGATTTTAATGGGAATCACTGGAAGGTAGCTAATGTTACAAAGTGTAACTTAAGCTACTTTTAATTTATAGAACCATGAAATTTACTCTACGCGGGTGAAACCGCAGGGCACAGCTAGTTTATAATAAATCCAATCAATATCTTTGAAACGAGTTCTCGAATAAACCAAACAGTAACAAATGGTAAATAACCTGCTTTTTGTGTTTCAAAATTGAATATACAGTCGCGGGCAGATTGCAATCTAATATATATTTGTAAGTACCGTAGCAGGTAATGTATACCTAGTATTAATATCCACTAAGCATATTTTTTTAACTAAATCTTCATACAAGGCCTTACTCATTGCAAACAAAGATCAAGCTTTTGTTCAATTTGTAAGCGCATTAATTATGTTATTAACTTTCAATTACTTAGTAGCTAAAACGTATTATTGTCAGTAAAACGATATTTTATTTATACTTATAAAGCAATTATGTATGTGGGTATTATATGCATAAATCAACACATTTTAATACTATGGTATCTCTCTAAGTTATACCAATAAGAAAACTTGGAAAAAGTCAAGGTAACATTCCTACCTACCTACCTTCAAAAACGTAGAAAATCACCAGAAATGGTACCTACTCACAAATTAAACTAGATATGGACGGAATCTGGGGCCCAACCATGAGCTCTTATTGCAATGATATTTCAGTTGTGTGACAGTGACAGATGTATGCACGTCATATACATCTGTCTCATAAATGAGTGAAACTATCATGGCAATAAGAGCTCACGGTAAGGCCCCTGTATCACGAGTTTGCCACCCTTTTCGTAATCTATGCACGCTAGCGTCTCCTCCGAATATTTGTGCGAGAAATTTCTGCTTCAAGTAATACCGTGGTGGCCGTGGGCTTTGAGCAGTCGCCTACTACGCAAGCGACGCAAGTTTGAGTCCCAGCGGGGCCTGTACCAATGAGTGTTTCTAAAAACTTATGTGCAGTGATTCACACCACATGCGTACGGTGAGGAAAACATCGTGAAGAAACCTGCATATGTCTGAAGTAGGTAATTCGTATATGTATGTATAGTGTCTGAGACGCTAATAGACTCACCATCTGTCACGTTGGCACTTAATCATCTTCGGTGAAAAGTGGGTTAAATTACTATAACACCTCTGAATACAGGTGTGAGCATATGTATGAATGTGAAATGTTGTGCCTCCTAGCGGTGACGTGAAGAACAAAATATGACACACAAATATTGCGGGAGACGTTTGCGAATATAGATTACGAAAACGGGTCAAACTCGTAATAAGGATACTGGTTTTATAAAAACATCTTTTACATTTAATTAGCTAATACAATTCCAGAAATTTACTCGTTGTTGTTAGAAGGGTGTTACAGCACCGTACATACGTCTATGAATGTCTTCTAACACTTACAAAAGTTTCCTCACGATATTTTCCTTCACCGTTGAGCTCGTGGTGTGAAACCAGTGAGCAGAAGTTTTAAGAAAAATTCATGTACCTATGAGATTTTTCTTTTTAATATTCAATCTATTTATTTAACAAATTACAATTCTTTTTAAAACAGATAAACAGCTAACCACTAACTATAACTAAAAACCTTAAAAAAAAAAATCTAATAACTAAAAACCTTAAAAAATCTGATACCTAAAATATATAATTAAAAGGAGTCCCATTAGGCAAGGTTACGAAGATACTGGCAGCATTCCCCCTTTGAATAGCTAAACTAATTCTTTGTCCGAGGTAGCTGTCAGCTCTTCGGTCTCCAGCTCACAATTTACATTTTTCTTTTGAGGTTCTTCATTATAATAACGTAAAGAAAAAACGGTTTGCGAGTGACGTATTGAGTCTGAACGTGTGGGAATTTGAACACGGATTTAATTATCCCGCGGAGGTGCTGTGTTTAATGGCAGTTTATAGTTTTATCGCTCGTCAGATGCCTATAATTTATAGGATGCTAGGAGTCGTTCACACTATATAATAGTTGTATTAAACAATTATCAGTTAACTTTAGAGTTCCTCATACTTACATAAATATTGGTAAGTAACTACAAACATTTAAATAGGCATTTTATCCCAGACATTCTGACAGTTTTAAATTTCGCACGAGATATCTCATTATAAATAATTTACAAATGATTTGTATACTATCGCTGTTCATTGAAGATATAAATATAAAACATTACAAAATAGTGTATAGATGCGCCTGAAACCTAATAATATCTATTCTATATATGGTTCTACGTAATAAATTTTTTTCGGAGAAATTTACACAATGGTATTATAATAGTTTATAGGTTATGTTAGGTTATCAATTATGGGTTTGTTATGTACATTTGCCCAGCACGGTCCCCCTGAATTTGAACTTTTGGTGTGCACCAAAGGAATGTATGTAGAGTATATGTACCGCTTTCTTTTTCAATGTACCTCTCTACTTTGGAAGAAATAAGCAAACAAAAGGGGCCGTGCCAGCCAAACGCTTTCAGCACGGCCCTCGTGTAACTTGGCTAATATAAAGCGTATTTAAAAAATTCTTAAGCCTATCGAATGTACTCTATTAATACGTTAATGGTACCGCAAAACATATAGAAAATTCATTATAACAAATGATATACAGACATTGAAAGGGGGCCGTGCTGAAAAAAATGATTTTATGAAAATATCTAAAAAAACCAAAGCAACCTTAGCCAAATCCTATAAAAACATAACTAATTTATGGCTCGTAACATATGTACCGCCTTGATTTCTCGTATAATTCGCTAAATTTTGAACAATAAACCATTTTAGTTTTTTCAGCACGGCCCCCTAAAGATGCCTATATCTTTTTAAATATGACATATTTCCTTACAAAAATCGGCATTCTGAATTATTTTTAGGAGTACATTCGTTCCCAATTAAATCCGATTCTCCTGTGTTAGTCCTTTAAAAGATAAATTGCATCAAAAATATCATATAATACAACAGATGGGGTGACCATGATTCCGTATTTACATATTTATGTCTATACCCGTATTTTCTATATTCTATGACGTAGTCAAATAATTGAATGAATGTCGGTACATTTGTTACATTATTTGACTATGGCTCCTACGGAACCAGGTATACGTGCCAAAATTATGATTTAAGGAGTCTTATAAATTGAACCTGTAATTATTTGCGTGAATAATTTGAAATAAATGATTGTATTAAGAGTCGTTTAAAATAATTTATTAGAGGCTTCCGCATGTTACCCATAGAATAATAACCCACAAGAACCAATACTATGTAGGAAACTAAATGTCAGATACAAAAAGTCAATTAAACATTTGTTACAATAATCCAGAAAAAACTATTATGTAGGTAATTAAGTAACGAACAGTGATGTAACTGTATAATTTGCTTGATGAGAAGATCTGTATCTCGACGTATAGTATAATGGAGGCAAAGTTTTTGGCCTTCTTTTGATGATTTATAGACACATTTATGACCCGTAGACCCGTACCCACTGGAATGGGCTTCACGCCTAGTTGAATTGCGGAGAACAAGTGCACATTAACATAATGCGACATGCACTAGCACTTGTAAACACTACCCGTGATGGAACATGATTGAGATGTAATACATAATATACTACACTTCCCGAATTTCAGCCCGATCCGTCCTGTGGTTTGGGCTGTGCGTTGATAGATCACTATGTCAGTCAGTCACCTTTGAGTTATATATAAATTTTTATAGATTTTACTGTATGTGACATATCACTGAACTCCTCCTAAACAGCTGGACCGATTTGAATGATTTCTTTTGCATGCTTTTGGGTGATTTAGATATTTGAGATAGATACTTACCATACATATTATATCCACCTGCTTCAGAATCTTGCTTTTACTGAGAAGTATTAAAATAAATATTGGAAATTTTAGAACAGTGCAGACCTCAACAATAAATAGGATAAGGCCAGAGAGATGAGATTGGAAATTTGAGACCAAATACACACCAGGTTATTAAAACTACAAAAATAATAATAAAATGGTTTGATATTTGTAGCTTTGTGTAACAAATTTTAAAGATAAAGAAGACACACAGACTTTCCTTGCTGGGGCAATAGCGTTTCTGTTGGAATATATATAATTTGTTGAACAATAAGATGAGTCAAATATTAACCTCCATCTCGAAATTTATATAAACAATAATTGTATTGTTTATATATAAATAATTGTTTGTAAATATTTCAATATAAATAATTGTATTGTTTATATTGTAGTGATTTTCTAATCACTCTGTTGTAATTTGCATACTTACATCGAATCGGTTCGATGAAGTTGAGTAGCGAACCACATTCATGACCATTTATTATATTTCTCTAGTTCTGAGTCCCATTACAATAAACTACAAACCATGTGTTTTGATGAAATGTTTTTGTTCATACGCAATGTGCAATTTTATACCCTCAAGAAGAGTACATGATGCCTGGCAAAACTTCTGGTTGGTTCTTCTCTGGTGGTTTTAGAAATTTTCGCAAGTGTACCGTGCTTGAAGCAAATTAATCATTTTCATGCTTAAATTTTTTCTCTCTTCTAATGCCTATTACTGACGAGGACTTGATAAAAGAACAGTTTTTTTTAAAATTGTAATATTACTTTAAGCACTATATTGGGTTAGAATAATAAAATGTTTTCTTTTCTTTATCGGCCTCGAGGACTAAAGCACAAACAGAAAATATAAAAATGATATAACACAAAATTAACAATTTTTATTTGGTAACGAAAATGACACTTAGAACATAGAATAAGGGTACTCTAGGGATGTGTTAAATGTCTTAAACATATTTGCTGTCAGCACCTGATCGACCTAAGCCTCAAAACCTTATGCTTAAACGAGAAAAAGTACTAAACGTTCACAAACTTCACAATATAGTCCTTAATATACCACTAGCAGGTATTACAACAATGAAATGAGTGGATAATGCATGCTCTAGAACTGCTAACATTTACTGTAATTTTGGGTTTAAATTGCTAAATGATTTTGACTCACCGTGTTCGTGCCGTTCGAGCTTTGTTCAATTCGTAGTACTCTAACTCGGATAATAACAGCAATGGGCAAAAGAGACGTGTGTGTGCCTCACGATTGAGCGATGGCATAACAAAAAATATCAGTACAAAGCAACCCTGCTGCCTATAAATGGAATATTCAGATACCACACCAACAGTAGCAGATTGGGATCCAGTGCAGTCGGATTTGCCGAACCAAATTCTCTAAGGTAATGAATGAATACATATGCTTTTTTTTAAAATATATCTATTTACTTATACTTACAGACATATTATACAACTAGCAGTGCCCCGCGGTTTCACCCGCGTAGATTTAGTTTCATCCTTATTGTTGCAGGACCCTAATATTTTTTAATAAATAGCCTAAGTTACATCCCCTTGAAACATCAGCTACCTGCTGCAGTAGCGTTTATACTTTCATATGCGTTTAGTGAAAAGCTGTCATTTTGGAATTACAAAATTTTCACACTTCTATTTTATTTATGTGTATAGATAAAGATAGATATTGCATTCACTAAAAGGCAGTTTTCGTATACAAAGTATTTGCACTTAAAATAAAATAAAAATGCGCTCTTAGCACTTTAATGTGTCAAAGTCCGAACTGATTGTAATCCTTCTGCTGGCGGTGTAACAACATGCGCTATTAAATGGTAGTTATATGTCAGAGATGTGATTATCATACTTAATTACTATTGTTGGTTGTTGAGTAATTGAAAAAAATAATATAATATGTTTTAGGGCATTGACAAAGCAAAATTCTAGAGCAAGGGAATGAATAGCTTAAATTAAGAATCTATGATATATACTGGTACGTTATTATACGTTAACAATTTACATAATTATATAGGTTCAATGTATAATGTATATTGTGTCTGCATAAGAAAATGTCGAGGGAGAAGAAAAAGAGAACGATAGGATGGTTTTAATTATATTATTTTCTGTTTGCCTCCACCTTAATGCCAAGTATTAAAGATGCACAAGTATGTACCAAGTAATAAAACATATTATTTTCCAGGATGCTACATATCACAACATGTGTGTTGCTGTGTGCGGTGGCGGCCAGCGCTCAAACGGCGGTCACACCCACGGTGGCCCCCATTCCTACCACTTTCCCCTACAACCCAACTGGCAATCCTTTGCTGGCAGGATACAATAACCCCTATTACAACCAGTATAAGGGTGCTGCTATACCTATCCTTACCTACTCGAATGAGCACGTCGGTGATGGCACCTACTCCTTCAGGTTAGTAGAGCAACGGATGAAAACAATTTGACGTGGTGATGGACAAAAAGAACAAGAAAATAGTTTCATCATTTATCAATTACTTGCATTCAATGCAGTCAATCAGCACTTCAGTTTTAGCTTCAAATGCGATGTTGAGTGTAGAATCCCCTGCCGGCCGCTGCATTGCTGTAGGCACGATACCACGCCGTAGCATGCTTGCGTGATTCGATCGGCCTCTCTTTGTCGAAGTCCGTTTGAAGTAACCGATTTGAACTAATTTACTTATTTCAGACATAACTTGTTTTGGCCCCGTGAATATTCCTAGATGTACCTGTCAAAGTTTTCAACGAGAACCTTACCACAGTATTCATATAAGCATACTACAAGTATGGTATGATAAAATTATGTATATATAATAAATAAGCCTAAATTGTGAAGTTACTTTTCGTCTTAATTTTCTGTAAAGTACATAATTATTTTCCCCTGATCCCTGATGTTTTTATAAATGTCCGTAAAACACTTAAACTACGAACCTACACGCGTTCGACCACGACGTAACACCCCTTAATGACAGCCGGGGGCGCTAAGAATCTCCTAGATGCGTATGTGTCAGTATGAAACGATTTGTTATTAGTTGCAATACTGCTTGTAGTAGCCATAAGCTTGCAAACTTAAAAACGTCAGATACACCTGTCTCATAATCATTGTCATGCCCCCATTACCATGTCATGGTAAGCTCCCAGTTTGTACATACTAAATATGATTTGACAATATTATTTTTCAGTTTCTCTACTGCTGATGGCAAGCAAGCTCAAGAGAGTGGTTACTTAAAAGATGCTTACATCGACAACACTGGTGACCCACAAGGAACTCAGGTAAATTATAAGTGAATACCATGTGACTAAATCTACGAAATCTTTCTCTCAGATAAATTCAAGTCGATCTATTACTTATTTCAGGTTGTACAAGGCAGCTATGCGTACATCTCTCCCGAGGGCACTCCTATTCAAGTGAGCTATGTTGCCGATGAAAATGGTAAGATTGATTACCTGCTAATTATATCTACTGATTTCAAAATAGTAATCCGAGGTTGTGGGCCTCAATCCCACCTAGTATTCGTAATACAGACTTTTGAAGAATGATGTGCAACAAATCTTTATTATTTTTTATTATAAAGAACGCCTACATAATCTGTTAGTTCAGTATCATAAGTAGGTATATATTATTTATTTATACTGCAGAGCTGGCAAATATATATTATCAGGCGAATGCTCCGCCTGTCGATATTTTAAGCAGCGCGTACTTATGTAGATATTTATAGTACGGACGTTTAATTTTTGGTAAAAGAAAGCTGAATAATTTAAACTATCATAGTAGGCCCCAGTCGAGCAGCTCCGATTTCGAACGGCAGATTCTTTTACTTTAAATATATTTAAAAAAATCATACATATGGTTATTTTAGGTTTCAGACCATCTGGCGTTCACATCCCTGCGGATGGTAAAGCGGTGATCCCAGTTATCGGCGACCTGAAGGACAGACAGAACATATTCGACCCTTACAACCGCTACAACTCGCTTAATTATCGCAACCGTCCCTTCGGCTCAGGCCAGTACAACCGTCCCTACGACTCCAGGTACCCATACGACCAGAACAGGTATAATCCCTACTACAACAATAACAACTTCAACAACAATTACAATCCATATCTCCTCAACAAAGCTGTCAAACAAGAAGTAAAGAAAGAATCTGTTTAAATACTGTTCTGATTTGTATAGCATACCTACAATCTTTGTTAAGCATTGTAAGAGGCATTTTTAATTTTTTTTATACAAATAAAGCCTGTGATTAATAATGTGTTTTTGTCATTACGCGTAGGTTAAATCCAAAGATACTCCCAGCATTCGAATGTCTTAAAGTTGTATATGTGAGAAAATTATGTCAGCGAGCTTCAGGCGCAAAACGCTAGACATGATGAAAAAGATTCTTTTGAACTTTAGTAACTTTCAAACAAATAAAAAAGTGACGAGACGAATATGTTAGTTTGTCTAAATATAAATTGCATCTAACACCTTCATTTATTGGTTCCAAAAAAACCGATAGCAGTCATTTAAGTATTCAAACTATACAAATACAGGCATTTTGTATAATTATGTACTTTTAGAAGGCGAAACGCGAATGTAAGTAGCTTCAAAGGGGTACACTAATTGTTTGTTACGCAATCCACTTATCATATTATCCAACAAGTCTGCGATTTTGTGAAAGATTTAATTATACATAAAGTAATACTTATGCAATTAAATAAAATTTTTGACCTAAACAAAAGCAAAAAGATGACTGACTGTATCGCAACGCTGAATAGCAATGCTAATTCTCGGAGCGAGAAAAGCCTCAGCCGGTCACGAGCCTTCTTCAGATGAGGTGCTACTCTTAAATAATATGTTGAACAACGGAGTTGGGACTCCAGGGCCCATGAAAATGCTTTCATCTATACACGGTTTGTATGTATGTAGCGAATTAGGTCAAAAAGTACTGGACCAATTTGAATCCGCGTGACGTCCGCTATTACATTATTATATACATAAACTAGCTGTGCCCTGCGGTTTCACCCGCGTAGATTTAGTTTCATCCTTATTGTCGCGAAACCCTAATATTTTGAAGAAATAAAAAGCCTAAGTTACTCCTTGAAACCCAGTGAAAGTCCCGTTATAATCGGTCCAGCCGTTTCGGAGATTACCCGGAACAAACAGACAGACAGACAGACAGACAGAAAAAAAATTATTACTTGGTTTTTTAGTGTCAGTATCGTGTATAGTTTCAGATGCATTTAGTGAAAAAAATTATTTTGGATTTACAAACAGACACTTCAATTTTATTTATCTGTATAGATTTATCCACGGACGGTGCAGCTTCCTTTACGATGCTCTTATTAACCTCTTAATATAACTGAATCTATCTTGTGTAGTACTTATCTATACTTAATATTATAAAGCTGAAGAGTTTGTTTGTTTGTTTGAACGCTCTAATCTCAGGAACTGCTGGTCCGATTTCAAAAATTATTTCAAAAATTATTTCCGTGTTGGATAGTCCATTTATCGAGGAAGGCTATAGGCTATATTTTATTCTCATAAAAATTAGGGGTCCGTAAGTAAATTGCAATTTTCTAACCTAAGGTGTAAAATCGAAAACCTATTTATGCGTACGCTGCAAAAACTATTGACAATAGAACAGAATGATGTACTACGGGTTTGTAGGTCTTATTAAGATCTACAAAAACGTCCGCGAGAGCATATATCTAACTCTCATAGTTTAGTCACAATAACCGCTATTAATTCTTATCCAAATCAAGCATTATCCTATCAAGGGTATTCATGTAGAAGTAAAATACTGTTTGTTTTATTCCAATGGGACATTGCGTTTAGAAATTATCACGAGTATAAAAACGCAAAGAATTGGTACCTAATAATGAGTTATTTGCCAAAGAGTAATCTCTTAAACGGCTAGACCGATTTTAACGGGACTTTCACTGGCAGATAGCTAATGTTACAGGGAGTACCATGGGCTTTTTATTTATAAAGAATATTTAGGGTTCCGCGGTAATCAAATGAAATCTACGCGGGTGAAACCGCAGGGCACAGCTAGTATACGATAAGATTATAATCTTTCGGTTCTAATCTATGCTAATTCAAATTTGCATGAGCCCAGATAAATTGCAATGCTCTTTAAATAAATTATTTACTTTTGTATGAAAAAATATAGTAAACTGATATCTCTAAAATGTAATCCCCTTATTACAGAAACATGCTTTAAGCCGATACTAGAACAAAGTCGGCAAAAAAACTATGTTCATCCCTTTTGAAATCCTTATCACAAAAAGAGATGGTACTTTTAAACCAAGAATTAACTTAGGTGACATTTTGTATGGCTCTGTGAGCATTAATTAGGCAGCCGGTGTCAAACGATACCGTAGTTATAATAACATGTTATTTAACATTCAACTATTGAAAATCCTTGTTGATAATAACTTAATTTGTGGTTTGAATAAATTGTTCGGCTATGATTCTTTAAAAAATCTTATATAATGAACGAACTGTAGGCCAACACAATATCTTAAGTATTTCTAAATACTGTACAAAATTTCTAATCGACAGCTCATATATGTTCACGCCTGTATTCCCCGAAGGGGTAGGAGGCGCGCTTCTTGTCATCAATCAAGCACTAATCCAGACTCTGGGTTGCTAATGGAAAATTACAGATGGAATAATCCAATATCACTTTGCCCGACCCGGGGGTCGAATTCAGGACCTCGTGTTTAGCAGTAGTGATTGCGACCACTAAACCAGTGAGGCAGTAGGTTATTGTAGTTCTATAAATATGTATTAGGTTGCAGCCAGTGGGTGTAGCAGAGATAACGCTCTGAAGGGAAACAACATAATATGAGGGTGACTTTTCTTATAGGGGAAAAACGCACATACATTCGTCAGACCTAAGCTTTTAGGACAGCTGAATAATTGGGAAATACAAGTCAGGCTGTGTTAAATTGTTGGTTTATAAATTGAGACTATTGTTGTAATGTGTATATATCATTGCCTAAGGTACTGTTAATGATACGCAGCCAGAGGGCGTCTAGCAATCAACACTTCAACATTGATAAATAGTCAAAACTTTTACAACACAACCAAGGACATTGAAAACAGATGAAGTACTTACCTAACTGTCTTTTACGTCTAGTGCCATATACATCCAAGCATATTACCACATTTACCACATGTATGGATGATACAGACCGCTCTTGAAATAGGATTAAGAGACCAAACATTATGTATGCAGTCAGTTTTAGGTATTTTGTACCCATCTGCAATCCCTTATTTTTTTATAGACTAGCGTCATCTATATTTACACAATAACTAACTTAGCCTCGCGGTTTCAACCGCGTAGATTAAGTAAAAACTCTAAAATATTTTCAAATAAAATTAGCCTAAATTACTCCTTGAAACAGCAGCTAATGAAAGTCCCGTTAAAGTCGGTCCTGCCGTTGACGCGTGATCGCGTGACCAAGGGCAATAGGGATTCATTTATATATATGTAGATGGTAAAGACAGAAAACATCAAATGTTTTTTTAAAACGTCAGATTATATTAAAGTCGCTATGATATTTAAATTGAATTGTTTAAATTTTGTTTAAAATGCTGTTTGTGCAATTTCGCTGAATTTTGTTGAATTGTGAGACAAACCAGTAGCGCCTTGTTCCCAGCAACTGGTTTTATCGATCTGCTGATGCTCCAATGTTTTAAAGTTGACCTCAAGAGGCACAACATCTTATTGCGTAATTTGTAAAACACGTCTGTTGTACACTGTAGACCCTCGTGACAAAAATATATGTTATTATCTGATGAACAAATCTCATAGACATTGAAGATTACCAGACCTATTTACGCTCAGTTTCAAGGACATTACAGAAGCGGATTAAAATATTAAAGCTATGAAATTTTTGATTATGATTAGGCTCACATAGTATATATGTATGTCACCCTCGGAACTCTAAAGAAGCTACACTAAGATAAGTTATACATTATAAAGATGTGATCAGCATAACAAGTTTATTTTGTTTGAAAAGGTGGTTGTCAGTATATTTAATACTTAAAAATTTTGTCTTTAAAATTTGACCTTGAATCTTAGGTACGAGAGAACTTGATTTATTATCCGCAAGGTAACAAGTTCATGGTTATTAATAGTGGACAGTAAAATTGATGAGATAATCAACCACAGAAATAGTAAAGGTCGAGTTTAACGAGACTACGTCTGACCATTTTGGTTTTTATTTGATTTGCACCCAAAGGTTTTAATGTAACTTAAACGTTTAATAAGGTTAAGGTTATTATTATAGCGAACAATTTATCACCAAAAAATATTGTTTTTGTAACTCGTATTTTTTGTAATTTCCTCAATCTTACGTTCATAGTTTTTAGGTCCATGTTTGCTTGCTTGCTGATTGTCTGAGTTACTACATAAGGGAATTTTATCCTTCGTCATGCTCTTACTTGTATACTTAAAATATACATGGTATCTGCGACGATGTGTAATTGCATTAAGAAAGTATAAATACCTGGGATGTACCCGAAATGCATCATTCCATACCTTGTAAGTTCGCAACTGTAATCAATATGAGGAGCTTTGTGAGTATCTCTTATTAACTTCTTACAACAATAATTGTGGAGGAGAAACATTTAATTTAACTAAAACGAAATGAAGATAAATTTAAGGGTGGCGATGGATAGATGAGACACAGTTGTATCCTATCATCACCTTCTTTATTTCGCCATTAAGTGTAGTAAGACTTAAGCCTTAAGACATTTTATAAATGTAAGACTTTTAAGAGCTATTGCTAGAAATATCGCATGAGCTTACAAGTTTGGGCGTGTGTTATTGACACAATTGAGGATTTTGAAATCTGTGAGTGAGCTTTCTTGAATATGAATCGTATTGGGGTGCTGGGATGAGATTTATGTGGTACATAACTTTTAATTTCCCTCAGATAATTTTGGTGTGTATCTTCGGCGTCGTGCTGGCGGACGTCAGCAGCTTTCAGCCGTTCCAGCCTTCGTTCGCACAGCAACAACAATACACAACAGAACCTATACCTATCATAAGCCAAGAACAAGTTGTCAACCCGGACGGCTCTTATAAATGGAGGTAAGAACATACCAACTTATAGAATTAAAAAGCAATCCAAACTCTGCCTACTTGAGATTTCCAGTGGAGATTTAGACATGCTTAAGAACAGTTTTGATGATCACCTACATACATCTCCCGCAGGACCTCCTTAAAGAGTATTTACTCCTACTTGAGGAGGTGCTGTCCTTTTGGTAAGATAGGAGGTATGTTTCTTAGCTGCTGACATCGTAAATTCACTTGACGAAAGAGTAGGAAAGTACGAGCGACACCGGTGATTGAGCATGCGGGTGGCAAATGGCGGTATACGTATTATTTTGTTTCTTTTTCTTTATTTAGTTATGAGACCGGTAATGGTATAACCGCGGAGGAGCAGGGCTTCGTGAAGAACCAAGGTGTGCCCAAACAGGAGGTGCAGACAGCTCAGGGTCAATACCGGTACACCGCGCCTGATGGACAGGTAAACTCAGTTACATAGCATTATAATTTTCCAATGGTTATCTAGCTAGGCGCAACAGATTGAAAGCTCATCTACCAGTGACAAATTAGTCTCATCTAATAGGGGGCGATTGTATAGCCACTTACAGGGCAAAAATGAAGACTCCGGACTGCTACTGGGTAATTATCCAATAACACTTTGTGATCTCATGGATCTCAAGGATCTCATGTGCCGCAGTGGCGTTTGCGACCACTAGACTAACGAGGCAATCAGTCACTATAGTGCATGTATCTTATAGATTTAAAGCACAATTTAGTCTTTCTATGAAAATCTTATCCTAGATACAACTACTACGGTTTTTCCCGTTTCCTAAAGCTGCTGCCAATAATTATTTTCAAAGACATAATCGGATCAAAATTATGTTTTTTTTCTATAAATAGAAACATATTTGTATTCATTTCGATGTAAGTTAATTGTTAGTGTTATTTTTTATTCTATATGAGTTTTGTAATCATTACGTACTTGTATGAGAAAGTATTTTTATTAAATAATATTTAATTAAGCTAGATAATCTTTATCAAATATTGCGTATTGCAAGCAATTTAATGTTTTATCTAGAAATTCTTGTGTATTAGCAAATAGAGAGTGCAGAAAGTTTAGTATGTGAAAGTATTCTTAATGACCTAAAAACATACCTTCACGGTGCCGTCACGGTATTGTAATAAATATTATGTATGGCATTTTATTGTAACAATTACTTGCTAGCTATTAAAATTCGGTGTCAAAGTTGCGTTTGTATCTGTAGGTGATTCAGCTGCAGTATTTGGCAGATGAGAATGGGTTCCAGCCTCAAGGCGCGCATCTGCCTACCCCTCCCCCGGTACCGCAGGAGATACAGGAATCTCTCCGCTACTTGGCCACACTGCCGACGCCAAGTCCTGATACTAGAGATTACATCCGACATAAGTAAATATAAATACCGCCCAAACAAATATACTATTCAAATATTGTTTAATGTTCATAACTGGGCTAGTTGTGTAGTTATTATACTCGTTAATAATATAATTAACTTAATCTATACTTAATTATAAAACCATAATTTATTAAGAGAATAGTGTACAAGTAGTAATAAAAATATAGATTTTTTCATAAGAGTTTTTTTCCAAAGATTTATTTTATACCTCGAGTAATACATTTACTGTACATTTAATTGTGTTATTATATTACGAACAAGTACACGTATGCCACTATGGTAATGCTACGTGGCTAACACGTATGGTACTAAGGATATAGTAGGGGAGCACTAATAGCAAGCAATATGAAGCAAGAACGTGATATCTACGTTGTCGTCTTTCGAAGTCTTTAAAACCAGCTTGAACTTGTCTTATCTATTCTTATTGTATTATCTATGGATCATGAGGGATATCTGGGATTCGTGGTAAATATTGCAGTATTTATTGTAACTGGTAGAGTCCTCGATGCGGTGCCTTGTTATAGGAGAAGAAGGTAGGTAAAGATAAAAAAGTTACGATAACGTAATTCACGGTTTAAAGCTCTGCTAAAACAGATAAAATAATTAAAGTAAATAACTTTATGGAATTTTAATGATAGTTCCAAATGTATAAATTCTGTCCATCACAATAAATGTTATAGGGCAAATATCTTGTTTCATTAGCTTATCGGTATGAAATGAATAATTGAGTATTTCAAGTTGCCTTCGCTTATTACACTCTGTGGGTGAAGATGAGTGGAGGCTTTGTGCTAGCTATAGTGGCACCCTTTCGTCTCTTACTATGTTGGCACAGTGATTACATGCTTTACAAGGTACGCAATGCGCGATTAATCTCTGGTCACGTTCATAGGCTGCAGTAGTCGTTTATCAGCGGGCTGCAAGCTCGTTGGTCACCTTAACTATACATCTATTCTATATTCTATATCTATACAGACAAATAAAATTTAAGTCTGTTTGTAATTTCAAAAAAAAAACAGCTTATTACTAAATGGATATGAAAGTATATACGGTACTGACATTAAAAAAACTATTTTAAAAAAAAATCTCCTTCTGTCTGACCGCCTGTTTGTCTATCTGTCTGTCTTTTCCGGACTGATTTTATGGGGAATTTCACTGGCAGATAGCTAATGTTTCGAAGAATATCTTAGGCTACTTTTATTTAAAAAAAATACATTAAGGTTCCACGGGTTACCCATGAAATTAAGTCTACGTCGGTAAAACCGCAGGGCACAGCTAGTAATTACATAAAAAGATGAAAGACGTTCGTGTATCATGTGAACAGTAGAGTGTGCCCGGCATGGCACCCGACCCGGGTTGCTCAACAACCGGTCAGTTCACTTTCCCTACCACACGTGTCAAGGTCGCGCGAACATCGCTATAACCAACGCGATAAATAGGGAAAATAATTGCTGAAATATCTCACTAATATTACTTATTATCATAGATGTCGTACAGTTTTTAAAGGTCACCAATAACCACGTAACCACGACTATTGTCTCTTTGTACATCTAATCTGAAATATTAAGTAATGAAAACTTTTAAATCCGGGTTGGCAACGTCATTTGAATTTGGTTCGATTTTCGCCATTGATGATAATTAATTTCTATTAATTTTGTCCATATTTCGGGAGACTTGGCATTTATCTAAGATGACAAATGACTCTCCTTTTGTTTCTCAGGGACAGCACTTTACGTAGAGATACATCCTCACAATATTTTAACCGCCGGAAAGCACGTACAACAAATTACCTCACTTAAGCTAAGGAAATGCATTGGTTATATCTAGATCAAGGTTAGAATTCATAAATATTTCAGATTTAAAAGCGTCTTTTCTCAGACAAATCTTTACTTTCCTTAAATATAAAATAACTAGCTGTGCCCCGCGGTTTCACCCTCGTCACGTCGTGGAACCCTAATTTTTAATAAATAAAAGTAGCCTAAGTTACTCCTTGAAACATCAGCTACCTGCCAGTGAAAGTCCCGTCAAAATCGGTCCAGCAGTTTCAGAGACAGACAAAAATTTACACTTGGTTTCTTAGTGTCAGTAGCGTGTATACTTTCATATACATTTACTGAAAAGCTGTTATTTTGGAATTAAAAACAGACACTTGAATTTTATTTATCCGTATAGATGTTTTACGCAATACCTGATGGTGCTATATGATCCACGAATACCTTGTGTGTTCGTACGCGTATTTGCTCAGCATCATCCTATACAAATACTACGACCAGTTATATGGCATCATATACAATGGCTTAGTAAATTAAAATATTACCAAAGCAATAATTTAGAGGTTCTTAAGAGGATCCGTCGATCAACAAATATAGTGAGCTTAAAATGTCATATGACTTCATCACATTATCATAGCCATACACCAGCCGGCCACTCCCAGCAAATACACGATAGTGCAGCAATACACAATTTGCCTGAAGCCATCCTATTCACTAAAAGTGCCTACGATGTGATTTACATAACAGATATGAGTGAAATCCTTTGTTGTCTGTACATCTATTCATATAGCCAACTATTATAAATACAAATTACATAATATAACAGGCGTTCTTCGATCCGATGACCGATACTGGCCTCATATGATTTATGATTCTAGATTTATAGTCATGTCCAACTATATCGTAAAGTTTGATTGAAGGCTTTCATACGTAATTACATACAGGTCATATTTTACAACAGAAATGCGTAGATGAAGCCTAGTTGTTTGAAAACCGGTCTATGGTCATATTGGCATGGAAATGAGTATATTGTGTGATGTGCTCGTATGTGTTAGTTAGTATTTGCACTAGTCACGCGTATCTTTAGTCAATATGGTACATGCTAATTAAACTGACGCAACATATAAAACGAAATATAATTTTCAAGCTAATAATACGCTCTACATTAAAATGACTACCTCTTAAGTGGTTTCATTATGTACTATGCGTCTACTGTCTTATGCAAACTTTTCTTACTACTGTTATCTAAACGTTCCAGTATATTTCACTAGTAACGAACAATAAAGTAAACTAGCTGTTTAACTACAATCTTTCTTATATATAAAAATGAATACCCATTTCCCTTGGTCACGGCATCACGCCTAAACGGCTGAACGGATTTTAACGGGCACTGGCAGATAGCTGATGTTTCAAGTAGTGTTTCAGGCAATCTACGCGAGTTTAACCGCGGGGCACAGCAAGTAATTAATAAACATGTTCAATTCATACTAGAAGGGTCCCCGTAGGGCTATGCAGAGGTGTTACACACCCATGTGTCTACTTGACAGATGGAACTCGCCATCTGTCACCTTCGCCGTTTCAGGCACTATTATACAGGTGCATTTTTTTATTCTCCTGACTTATGCAGGTACAGATCGCTGGCATTAGAACTAGTATCACTTGCGTAGCAGGCGACTACTCGAATTGTTCGGCAACTACGACTCTGAATTAAAATATAAAGTAACTTTGGGTAATTCAAGTAATATTACTAGTGATGTCACAACAGAACTAGACAGTCACACTAGACACGTTAAGCTGCGTCATTGATTCCAGCGAGAGTTTACGTAATCCTCTTGAGCTTGACATGCGCTATACTTGAGACACCGCGTGTAACCTTATACCTAATATCACGAACCTTCGCGAACTTCACTTCTCGGCTCAACTTTATCATCTGGAAACGCGCTATAATTTATAAAGAGGACTTTCGTCTCTACAATACTTTTCTAATGGCATACAATGGAGAAATGGGAGAAGTTTCTGCGTTGAGTTTTTGTGAAGATCCCCAACTGTTAACATTTACAGCGTAACATAAAGTCGATCTCCTGATTTTCGTATGCATTCAGCTTCTTCAACGCACTCTTATCAGCAAACCACTATCTATACTTACTGCAAACTATTTCTAAAGTATAGGGTTAGTAGACTATGGGTTTATTATAAACGATTTTAAATAATATGTACCTGCTTAACAATAACACATCTTTTAAAGCTTGTTAACGGTATTAATGAAGTATCTATGCACTTTATTATTCTTATAGCAATAAGAATGGTTTCGGAACTAAATGTTAGAAACAATATCCTACTTTCTAACAATTCGTGAGTGACGAGGGCTAACGTTTCTGTGTATTGGGTGTCGAGCATGTATTTCTTTTTATAGGAGACAGGTGTAAATTCGTGCGAAAAAAAATGTTTAGAGCGAACACTATAGTGCTTGCGCTAAGCAAGGCCAATACTTTGCAAATGGAAAATCCGTTAGTTTGTTGACAACCATTACGTCGCCCCGCCAAGTTTACATACAACAGCCGAGGTAATGCATCTACTGTTTACTTATTTCATACATTTTGCGACATCGCAATGAATTGCGAAACTAGGAATGCGAGGGAGGTGGCCAAATGGATCTAACTATAAATACTGAAAATATCAGGATGTAAATCATCAGTCACACGCAGTTTTCTACTGTTGTTTGATCACCTTTCAACAAGCCTTACAAAATGAAATCTATTGTGAGTGACTCCTTACGAAGTTAAAGTCTAAGGACTTGCATTCTACTAGATATCAGTTTCGATTTGTCATAGAAGTGATATAATATACAAAGTTCAGTGATATATCACATTAAAGTGCTGTGCTTTGACAAATATTATGTTAATCCAAAGATCATCGTTTAAATCAATGTGTCATAAGCAACGCTGATTTAATTTGGTGCATAATGAAGAAATGCCCTGATACATTGTGGTGAGCTCGTGAAATATTTTGTTTACACTTAATTTTGTTTGTAATACAGGTTTTGGTATCGATGCTGGTAGCGGTCGCCTTTGCTGCGCCGCAAGCCTCTCAAGCCTCCACCGAGCCCATCCCCATAGTGAAGGATGACAGCACGATAAATGGCGACGGCTCCTACCAGTACGCTTATGAGACTGGCAATGGCATCAGTGCTGACCAAAAGGGTGAGCTGAAGAAGGTCGGTGATGTTGATACATTGGAGGTGCAAGGACAGTATCAGTACCCTGGAGAGAACGGCAACATCCAGCTGACTTACACCGCTGATGAGAATGGATTCCAGCCCCAAGGCGCCCATCTGCCCACGCCACCCCCGGTACCCGAGGCTATCCAGCGTGCGCTCGCCTACCTCGCCACCGCATCGCCCCAGCCTGAAGCCGCCGCTCCACAACAATAGATTGTTCATTTTGCCCTATAACAATACTCATATTCACTAATTAGTGATACGTATTTTTTATTTTTTATACCACAAACAAAATACACCTAGTTTTATTAAATTAAATCTATCTTTTTATTTCCTGCAATAACATCTATGACTCTTACATTATCTATACTATATGCTACAATTTATTCTAAATAATGTAGATTTTATCTGTAACGAGACGCTGTGTTGTCTGTAGTGGGACTCTTTCATCTCTTACAATGTTGGCACAATTATTCCATTCTTTATAAGGTAGGCGTTACGCGTATGACTCTGGTATTGGCAACGATCACAGGCTGCAGGATCCGCTTAACATCAGGCGGAATTAAATTGTTGTGGTGTAAAAAGAAATCATTCATCCATACATAAATTCATACAATTTTAAAAACAAATGACTCTTTTATTGGGCAGTTGTTTAAAAAAAGAGGTTCAGGTATATAAGAGGTAAACTTCTTAGCTAAAAAATCCGAATATAAAAAAAGCTTTAGCTTAACTGTGGACTACCAGGGCGACAAACTACGACAAACAAGTAAATTAATATGGAAATATAAAAACTCAGTTTAATATTATTAGGTACCAATGTTAACGTGAAGCTAATAGGTAAATGCATAGTTCTTAGGACAACTAACTAGAGTCACATAAAACAAATTAAAACTTTTCATGAAATAAAATAAAAAATATAGTTCTGCTTCTTGTTGAAGCTGTGTATTGTACCGGTTTTCCAGTAAAAAAATAGCATAGTCATTATTGTGACAAGTATCTATGGCCCAAATAAAATTTATTACATTTAAAGTCCACCTTTTATAGCTATAAGAGGAGGCTGCTTTTCAAGTTAGCAGAATTTATGACCTTGGAATAATTAGAGGTGTAAATTTGGACTACTGCGGTCCTACTACACGAGGTCCTAGTCGACTTAGCCAGGGTCTAAGAATTTGGCTATGGTATCCCCTGCCTGTCGTAAGAGGCGACTAAAAGGGGGCCGGAGGGCCTGCTGGCGGTGGTCGGGGTGGGAGCTTTGACCACCGAGCCGCGGGCCCGGGAAGGTGACAGCGCGATGTGGCTCGCGCTGCCTTGCACAGCGAGGTCTCTAGGGGCGGCGACTCAGCTGCCCCGGGGATGTGCCCCGGCAAAGTGTGGGGGGACACCGGTGCGATCTATCAGAGTACCCGGAGTCCCCCCTGAGCACTGAGGATGGCCACCGGGGGGGTTTTAGTGAGGTAAAAATCCCACATACCCCGATCTGCCTCTCCCAGGGCGGTCGGGGACCTTTTGAAGGTTTCCCCTCGTCAATAAAAAAAAAAAAAAAAAAAAAAAAAAGGTTCGATCCCCGGACCGGGAAAGTTATCGAGTTTTTCCATCTGTAATTCCCAGAGTCTGAATTAGTGCCCGGTCACTGCTATCCGCCTATTATATGGGACTTTAACCAAACTGGTGAACTTAGGGATACACTAAGTTGGGCCTACACCTGCGGGGTATACATAATACAGGCATAAGTATATCTATGTTAAAGAGGTATGGATGATTATTTTCAAGTTTATAATGCGATCTTGAAAATTCTTTCACCAATGGATAGCTTCATCATCGGCGAGTAACATTTTTATTTTATCCTCGTATTCCTACGGGAACGGGAACTACGCGGGTGAAACCGCATGTCGTTCGCTAGTTTAAAATATTTAGGTGGGATTGCTTGTTTGTCCCCTTGTAGTATGCATATACAAATAACTACGAAATGTAAATTGTGGCAGAGTCTAAAAAGTAATTGGGGATAGTTGGTTGTGATCCACAGATATAACAATAGTTTTTTCTACAATATTTTTTCCGTGTGCAAATATAACATACTTACTTTCTTACATATCATCACGGCGGGTCCAGCAATAGAGCACCTTTGCACTGAGCACTCTATACGTACATACCGCTTTCGCTTACTGCATTCATAATTTTTTTTATACATGCCCGCCAGTTTTTGTCTCTCTACGTTCCCATGTTTGATTGTTCAATCTATTGAATTGATTGATCCAATCGATTGACATACTTGGAAAAGGATATTGTTGCTTCGTCCTACCCACGTGAGTTAGTTCCATCGAGCTTTTAAGGTAAAATAAATGTGCGGTAACCTGCATACGTCTAAGAAATACAACGAGGCCTGAGAGACGGCAATTGACCATTCTGACACGTTGGGAACTATACACAATTAATATCGGTGAATAGTGGGTGTAGATACACTCCTACCTCTGCTAGCTTCTTTTAGAACTCTATGTGACGACATTATAATTATATATATGTTATGGCTGGTACATTGATGATTAAAATGGGATGTGAAATTTCCCAGTAACCCGGAGTCCGGATTAGGGCCCGGTTAAGGGCATTAGGCTCGCCCCTTATTACATGAGACTTAAAACAAATCTGGCGAAATATGAATGGACTGTAAGTACACCTCTAAGCTTCTCCTTTAAGTAGGTACTCGTAATCATTCGTTGATGTTTAAATACATACTTACCTATTACATTTTACTAAACAAACTTGGTAATAATGTGTTAAAAATAACATAAATATAGTTTTATGATTTACGGTACGTCACTTCACTCAACACCGAGGTCAAAAATGCAGTCCACGGCTCATCAAGTTAGTTTCGTAATTGTTATAAACCCTCGAAACGCGACTCAAATTCGTACTTGACCGGTATTTTATGAATATCGGCGGTAATTCTATACGATCGAATATAGGAATGTAAATTCAAATATTATGTTTAATTAGGCATGGGATCAATGATGCAATAAGGGGATAACACGTCATTGGATAGCAAATATGAATACGAACCTACAAAAGATTACCACTGATCTTATAATATCTGATATTTGCCTATTGAATACTATTCATTATAATTCCACTATACATAGTCCTGCATACCGGTAATATGATGGAGGTGGAATGAGGAAAATTATCTCTTCAAATACACCTTTCTCTTTTAGCAGTTTCGGTAATTCAGCAATACAATGCATTTATCTCAAGATATCTAAATCTAGATACGGGACTCCTTAGAATTGAGACGTTGATGCTAGCTCGACCTTTATGGCGAGGAATTGAGAAATTTCAAGATGCTCAGATAAATCTTTGACTCTATGTCAATATTTATTAAAAATATTGTAAAGAACTCAATACAATACGTTTTTTTAGATGTAGATTATCATCAGATTCAAGTGAACAAAGAAAATTATACTAAATATAGGTGCTATTTAGATTTTTGTAGGTTATTATTTTCTAATAACAATAAATGTTTTTCATGTCGTTCCATCTCAGAATTTTCATCGACTATGGAATAATGTTAGATAAGTTTTTTACCGATTAAAATATTTGCTATTTCAGGATTACATATAATGACTACAATTATAACTTATCAATATTATTTTAGTATAGCTTAATATACAATTTTAATAAAATTTTATTAATGCCAGTTCTAAACACATTGAAAAAACATGAAACTGGTTTAATTTGTACTCCATTGTGTTTAAAGTCTCCACAAAACATAAATTGTCGATAAATAAATGTAAGAAAATGTCGTTGCCATGTAACATAGGTATTCGCATTATCATAATTTAATACAAATTAAATCAGACTCGGTTCGTATTCGATCATTATTTCACATGAACGTTTAGATTCAAATAAATATTCATTCAAGCACATACTAATCGTTGATGAGGATCTAATTTAAACATGTTTATATTCTTCCGAATAATCAGATGTTTAATAATTGAATACATCTTATATGCAACTTATTTCTATTTACCATTTGTGGAGAAATGCCGTGATTTTAAGGCACTCGTAAAAGCGTCGACGATGAGCGCCAAATATTAACTGAGCGTCGATTAAAAGCATGATGCTGAGTACGAATACATAACGCAAGCGCATGATCACTGTACGCACATATTTTGTCGAATTTATTCTGACGTGCCAAGTGGTGCAATACGATCCAGAGGTGGTAGGCGGTAAAGTGACCCGCTCCTATATATACCGATATACCACGGCTAGAACAACATTGTCTAGTGCCTTCACCGACATACAATTACTTACATACAAACATGAAGACCATTGTAAGTGCCAGTGATCGTTAAATAATTCGTAAAAAATATCACCCGCTCTTAGTGATTTGTGAACATTGTGAGAAACGGATACAGTTCTACGAAAAATATTACTTCATTCTTATTACTCATATAGTTTAGTGTTAGCTCTAGCTCTAACTCTTCAAAGATTAGATTTTAGTTTAACTCAATATTGGTACTTTATAATATTTTTTCTTATTCTAGGTTTTCCTCGGACTTATCGCGGTGGCGTGTGCGGCTCCCCAAGGAGTGACGGAGCCTATCCCCATCCTGAAGCAAGATAGCGACACCGGCCCCGATGGCTCATACAGATATTCGTATGAGACCGGTAATGGTATCGCCGCTGACGAATCCGGATCACTAAAGGAAATCGGCGCTGAGCAGCCAGCCCTGCAAGTTCAGGGACAGTACAGGTACCAGGGTGAAGACGGCAACACTTACGAAGTGTCATACTTGGCCAACGAGAACGGCTTCCAGCCCCAAGGCGCCCATTTGCCCACACCACCCCCGGTGCCCGAGGACATCCAGCGTGCGCTCGCCTACCTCGCCACCGCGCCACCCCAGCCCGAGAACGCCAGACGCTAAGTTCCATAAAAAAGTACTCGTAGGTTAACAAGTCGTGTCGGTACGACTACTGTACTACATATTATGTGCCATTTGTTCAAGAGGTAAAACAACTGGTATTCATGTTTTAATGAGATTGTATATAACATATTTTTTTATAACTTAATGTAAATACATTATACTTTTATACGAAATTTATACTATATTTTTTTATTTATGTTTAAAATAAAATCAAGTTATGCGATTTACCCGATTGATCCAGATATAGTTGATTCTGCTTACCCCTTTAAGGTCCCTTTTGGCATGGCCTGAGCATATTAATTTTATTTTATAATCGGCACAGCGCATGAAACAATAGTTAGGCATTCAAATCATAGGTTGTAGAAATTTTAAGTTCTAATGAGAACATAAATTCTTTAAACCTATAATGAACTTAAAATCACAGAGTATATTTTGCTGTAAAATTACGTGAATACGGTGTACAGTCACGTAATAATACAATTATTCGAACATTTGAAAGATCGACAATCTTAATGCTTGCATCATTTGAATATCATTAACCACACAGTGATTCAAAAAATTCCACTTCGGAATTCGTATCTAATGCGCAGTGCATGTAATCCCAAAGTTAAAGAGCGTGTATAAGTACTATGTAATAGTATAAAATAATAAAATAAAACTAATATTCTTCTATAGACCTTGTAACACGACAACTTGTTGTCTTCGAGTCGATTCTGATGTACTTTTGTTCTTTTTCACCCCATTTACGACTTGTGGGAATAGATAAAACAACAAGAGTTCAAAATCAACGAAAGAGTTCTTCAGTTCAAAAATGCAGTTGTCCGACTACCCTAGATGATAATTTCGCAATGATATTCTCTAGGGATGTTATTTCCCTAGCAGAATACTCTGACCAAGTATGGTTGCTATATTTACAACACAAAGGCATCGGATAACTCGCTCGGTGTTATACGTACTTTTCGGAACTAGGGTCACCGCTAACGTAGCGGAGATTCATTATCAAATTCAGCCTGTGCCTGTTTTTTTTTAAGTATTATTGCCGTCGAAGAATTTCGTTGTGTGCTCGAATTGCCGGATTGTGATTGAATTTTAAAGATGGTGAGTTAACATGGAGCCGAAATTAACATGTAATTAATTTGGGCGGCATTTTAAAAAGGCGAAATCTATATCTTGGTAATGGTTTTTAGGTTGCTATAAAAATATTGGAAAGGAACTTCTGCCCAGAAGGGACTCAAGAAATAATGAAATTTATATAACCAAACCAATCTGACGTTAATTAAGGCCATCAAAGCAAAAGCTGACGCGGGAGCAAACCTATTGAAATCAAAATAATGTCATAATGACTCTTTTTGTTAGCAAAAGAACGAACGTAATTTCGATTGCATACAATATGTGTAATGTGGGCGTGCGTCTCTCCTCTTATGTGATTACCATTATACATCGTCGTTTTCGTAAACTTCTCTATGAGTCAGATTTTGTAACCGCTTGAAGATAATTACTTTATGTGAAACTAGGTACCTCTCGCAGCTTTGCCCGCGTGCTATATAATATACATCCATATTATAGTTTATACCCTGATAGTCCATATTCAATATTAGTATGACTTTTGAGATTGGATAAGTATATAGTAATCAGTATCGTAATTAAATACGCTATATGTTTGAGTCCGCTTTATTTTTGTATTTATCTAATTACTATTTTATTTACAATTCAATCGAAAACACCAAATCTTTTCTCCCAGACATATTGTGTCAAGTCGACATTCGAAAAATTAAATCAATACAAATCATTTTAATATAAAGAGGTGCTACCGCTACACCACCCCCCTCCAGAGCCCGTCCCTACGGGCGATAATAGTCGGGAAATCTGACCCTACGCCCCGATCTAGTTGTCCTCGTCCCAACAGCTCTATCCTCTGCCAAAACTTGTTGGCCAGTGTTGTTATGCGGAGATTGTGTAGATGGGGATGCATGTGTGTCTCCCCAAAAGTAGTATCGAAAGTTTCTAACTTTACATCCAAATTTCCCTCTATAATATTAGTTTAGACTAGCTGTGCCCCGCGGCTTCACAGGCGTAGAGTAAGTTTATCCTTGTAACATTAGCTATCTGCCAGTGAAAGTCCCGTTGAAATCGGTCCAGCCGTTTCAGAGATTACCTGGAACAAACAGACAGACAGAAAAAATTTAAAACTTGGTTTTTTAGTGTCAGTAGCGTGTATACTTTCATATGCATTTAGTGAGAAGCTGTTATTTTGGAATTACAAACAGACACTTCAATTTTATTTATCTGTATATATGTATAGATGTATAGATATAGATGTATAGATTTAGTTACCAGGCGATATAGATTATTTTCTTGAAACTATATCGTGAAATACATATTAGCTATACAAATAAATACATATTAGCTATACATCTATACATATAAATTGAAGTATCTGTTTGTAATTACAAAATAGCAGTTTTTCACTAAATGAACATACAAAAAGATTTTTTCATCCCACCATCTCGGATAGAGTATTTTTAATCTTCAATATCTGAGTGGAAAAGCCGTTTTTATTCTCTAGAGGATAAAGTAAATTGAATTTAGAACATCGTGTGCACTAAGTTTGTGAATTAAAAAGATTATTCTGTAATACTTACCTGTCATAATGTAGTAATTAATACCTAAACTGAAATAAAAGTGTACCTATACTGTGATTGTAAACTTTTTTTTTTGCATTTAGTCATTTCCTCGCTGAGGTGGAATGAAAAGTTACGTGTTGCACTCGAGTGCAAAGATTTTTCACCTCGTGCACTTTTGATTCCCTCGCTAACGCTCAGGATTCTAATTTTGAGTCACTCACTTGCTCGGTCATCAAAATTGAACACGCGGTTAAAAAGCAACTTTGCACTCTTGTATAACAAATAATTATTATTAAATATTTCACTGTCTGTGTCTGTTTGTTCCGTCTAATCTCTGAAACGACTGGACTGATTTTAACGGGACTTTCACTGGCAGGTAGTTGATTTTTCAAGAAGTAACTAAGACGACTTTTATTTACAAAAAAAATGTAGGGAACCGCGAAATGAAGAGTGAAACTAAATCTACGCGGGTGAGACCTTAACCTTAATCTAAAAAAAATACTTGGTTTTATTTTTATAGTTTAGATGAAAATGCTCAAATTATACAGAGCCATACAATTATATGAGACCAATTAGGTACTTGTAAGTACAGATAACGATTAAGCCATCCAAATCGGTTCTGCCGCTTTCGAGAAATCACTTAACATGACCTGTTATAACTTCTCTTTTTTTGTGAAAAAACAGCAACCAAAAACATATACCAACTCAGCGATGGAATAGTGAATGGAAATCAAACGAGCATCAGAACCTGTTGAAAGCATTATAATGTTAGATATATCTACTCAGATGTAGATTTATTGGACGGTAGCAAAAAAACCTTCTTATGATAAAAAAAACCTATATGGTGCTAACGTACCCTAGTTACGCAACGCATAATGCCTTTGGTACGCTGCGGTCACTAGATACCATAAAGAACCGTCTCTTCGTAATCTTTGCTTATGATGTAGACCACTTAAGTGTGAGTATATAACAATAGTAGGGGAGCCCACGATGCTAAATGGGGATTTACTCGAGCGTCATAAAGACCTATTGGGTTGCAAGCTTAGATGATAATAAGAAAAGAATGTCATATAATGTATACCTTTTCATCGGTGGTGGAAGCGGCTATAGCTATAGCAAATTTGTAAAAAAACTTATGTTATGTGGACATACTCGAGCGCGAAAGATATTGATGGCATAAATGTCCTACGTATTTTTAATAATTAATGTATGTTAATTTTATCGTTTGCATGATGGGGGTGGTCGAAGGAAAGGGTTGAAAATGAAAAAAAAAATTTTTCTTATGGGGTGTTAAGTGAACCTTAAATTAAGCTCTCATGCAATAATCAGACGATTTCGAAATAGACGCAAAATCGCGGCCATTATTATAATATGAAAAAAAATTCGCCATTTTGAAATACTCAAGCGCGTCAGATTAAGATATATATGGTTTATCTTTATGTCCTAAACGTGTTGTCTCATAATCTGACGATTATCTAGAGGGATTCGCCTAATCTGACATAATTTTTTTTTTTTTTAAATTTCCTTTAACCTGGACGCGCGGCCTTACTTATGAGGTTCATATTTGGTGGAGGTACTTAACCGGGTACAAGGTATCCCCCTGTATATTAATCTGCCGCGCTTTAGGAAAACACGAAATCCCCGCTTGGGCTCCCCTACTACAATAATCAAATGTGTGATGATTTCAATGGATTAATCCATCTACCGGCGTTATGATGAATTATTATGATTTTAGTAAAAAGTTTGACGGCGAATCGTTTAGTTGACATTGCGAAGATGACTAGTTATAGTTCAAGCAATCTTAGGAAGATGGCGTTTGTTGAAGATGTTTAATTTATCGCATATTTGAGTGGAACACTTATTGGTACAGCTCATTAGCAGCATATTAATGCCTTAACAGTCACATAAGGACGAACTAGTCTCGACTCTCAGAGAATATGTTATTTCAGGATACACGGGTTTAGTTCAAAAGGCTGTGCATTTTATTCATTACAGGTACATAGTACTGAAGAGATGGGCATGCAATTAATTACACGTGGTCTGGGAAGATATTGTGAAGCGCCATGCAACTACAAAATTGTTTCGACCAGTCTTCACATCATCTACATTCATAAATATTCCCATGACATTACTGTACGTTTCGGTTACTATTTCGACGAATTAGAATGTTATAAGCTTAATTAATCTATATCTATATATATACATATACATACATACTTACATCTATATCTTCTATACAGATAAATATAATTGAAGTATCTGTTTGTAACTGCAAAATAACAGTTTTTCACTAAATGCATATGAAAGTATACACGGTACAGTAATAGAAAAACCAATTTAAAAAAAAAATCTCTGTCTGTCCGTCTGTCTGTCTGTTTGTTCCGGGTAATCTCTGAAACGGCTCAACCGATTTTAACGGGACTTTCCCTGGCAGGTAGCTGATACTTCAAGGAGTAACTTAGGCTACTTTTATTTATTTAAAAAAATAGGGTTCCGCGGCAATAAGGATGAAACTAAATCTACACGGGTAAAACCGTGGGGCAAAGCTAGTTATACTTAAATCAATAATAAATGATCGCTTAAAGAAATACTTCGCTAAATTAGCAGCCTCTATTAATTCGCTAATAATCTCAGCTAACAATATTATTTGCTATGGAACCATTTGTATCACTATTATCGTAATTTAAAACTAGTCATAAATTCTGGCTTATTAACATCGGAGCCAAAGTCAAATCGTTAGAAAGCCCGAGTCGAATCGCGCTGAGTATTATTACAAACACACACATAGCAATTTGAGTGTCTAGTATCCTGAATATAACTAATCATTTCGATGTTCGTGTTACCTACATTCATATGATGCCCAAATAATATTATTAAAGCACATTTCTTATAAAAGTGTATCTCTTCATAGTACTAATAAAGTACATACATATTTTCACGCCTGTATTCCCCGAAAGGGTAGGCAGAGGTGTACGCATATAGTACACAAATATTTTACCACTTTTGTTTAAGTCCCATGTAATAAGGGCAGAGCCTATTATTGCCTGAATATATTTACTGGGAGATCGCAGATAGAAAAACTCAATAATTCGTGTTCCACAGTAGCGCCTGCGACCGTTAGTGTAACGACACAGTATATTTATGACTTTACAATAAGCAGTGCGGAATCTAGGAACAAATCGTTGGAAATGACAGACTCACACAGACGCGCCGGCCCCGACGACGTGCTGTCAGTTAGGGGCGATATGTCGAGGCCTGTCACGTAGGTATACGTTATTTACGTGTTTTACAAACATTTTTAAAAACCTCAAATCAAAAAATCTACATTTCTTTGACAGTAAATTAAGGAGCAAATATCAACAACTTTACCAGTGACATCCCTAATTTGGTCTAGTTTTCATACTGCTTAGTAAGCTTATAAATATACTGTGTCAGCGAGGCAGTCGATATTAATAAAGTATTACGTGATAAGTGTCTGCACATGGTATTAAGTGTGACCCTGGTGACCTGCCGCGGTGGTAATAATAGCCGTTGACATTTAGGAAAGGAAACTAGTTATGTAGAGGCCCGTGTTCATCTTGGATATTAACGATATTCTAGTTGTTTAATGGCTTATTCTCCAGAACCGCACCCAACGGCCACATGAAGGTCAACTAGGAGGCTTCACGCCAGACTCGTGTGTTCGCTCTTACCTCATCCTATGGCCATTAGGGTTCATTATCCTCATGAGAAGTAACATGTACTTTAAAGTTAATTGTATTTTTTGTATTCATTACAAAAAACGAGACAATTGTGAGTTGAAGAATACTGTGATCAGTATTGAAAGAAGTATGTTGTATCTCAACATACTGCTTTCGTTTGGACATATCGAAAGGATGAGTGAGAGGCGATTAACGAAAGAACTTTGTAGAGCACATGTGAGTGAAAGTTTTGGTAGAGGGCGTCCAAGGAAGCACTACCATGACCATCATCATCTCCCTGGCCTTATCCCATTTATTTAGGGTCGGCACTTGATTCAACCCGATGTGGCTGATCACCTGATTTTTATACGAAGCGACTGCCATCTGACCTTCGCAACCCCTTTTTCGAGGAAAATCGGCAATCTGGGTTAAAACCCAGTTGTCAGACTCTCTTAGGCCTCTGACTGACCTATAACGATTGCCAAAGATGTTAAATTGGCAACCGGGACCGACAGCTTAACGTGCTCTCCGAGGCACGGAGGGAACTCGGGTGCTATGAACTATGGTTGCTTAACTTCGCTGATCGAATGATATGCGCAATAGCAACTGTGCCACGAGCTCCTCTACCTCTAAGCACTACCATGACCATAGTAATAAAAAATTTCAGAAGAGTCAAATTCGGAGCAAGCGTAACCGAAGGAAGTGTATGTACTTTTTTCGCTTGTTAAATGTGGATGAAGCGAAAAAAGTATGTAAGGATCATACCATGTGGCAATCGGTGTTCTCTGCCTACCACAATGAGATAAGGGCGTGAGCATATGTATGTATATATATATTACAATAAATTTACTTTATGGGCTAAAACAGAAAAAAATATAGTTGTTGAACATGTATTATAAGATATTTCTGATAAGAATATTCTAAATGCAAAAAACGGCAACGAAATCGGCCCAGCAGCTTTTATTTTTAATGAGCTCAATTTCAGCAAACATAGGTATTAGGAACATGTACAGACATCTATAAATACAAATTACTGTTGATATGTTGTCCGTGGTGGTTGAAAAACGTACTAGAAAAATTAAAAAAAAACTAAAAGTATGATCCAAAAACAGTAAATCCAAATATATTTAATTAACGTTTATGGTCATAATATTTTGTGATCAGTTGTGTGAAGCTTGAATATGATAAGAATATGACCTTTAGTCTGCTACCTGTCATCTGCCGGGTCTAGTTATCTGGTAGATCGTCTATTCAATAATGCTAATTGTTTATTTTTAGTTTCGCTGCATATAACCTTATACGTGCAAAGAAATACAAATGTTCTAAAACAATGTGACCATTCACGGTGGTTCCGTTTGTCTTTACACAATTTATTACTCTTCAAATTTAACCTTTATGATTTTCTGATTGATTTATTTATTCAAATAGCCGAAAAAGTCAGTAAACAAATTATGGAGCTGCAGGTATAAAACCTGGCAAAGAATGACAATTTAACCAACTGACAGCACATACTTCTCAATTCAGTAATTTTTTTCAGTTCTAATACTAATAATGTAGAATACTATTTCAAATGAATGCGTGATGCTAGAAAAACTATTGACTATATTATTAACTTAAAAACATATGGATTACGGTTTTCGAAAAACTAATGCATGAGTAAATAACTGTATAAATTTTAAATTGGAATTCCTAACCTACTACCCAATAGGAGATATTTGAGATCAAAATGGCCAGTACGACAAAACGCCAATTTCATATGTACCTAATATTATTATTTTAAAAGGAAACCTAGCCGTTTTGTTTCAATCTTATCATACCTTAAAGAGATGCTGTAATGATAACAAAGGCCACTTTTACAATTTTATTTCTCCCTTCCTGTAACCTCTAGTCTACTACTCACTCTTTTAAATAATCGTTCGACTCGATTCACGCGACATGGAAAATGTAGTTACCAAAGTGGCATAATAATTCTTCTATCACAACTAGTTAGCAAACAGCGAGAAAATCTTCTCTTGTAACACAACATTTCATTTACGCACATGGATTTAGTCGACATGTTGCGTGAAAAGTCTGGGAACCCTCTCGGACTTCTTCTTACATTTATGATAGGTACAAGACATTACTTCTTGTCAAATTGATGATTCTAGGTCAACGGAAAGTTCTCTATAAGGTTTGATTTCCTTGCGTCAAATATGCGGCATAAACGGCCATATCTTCTGATTGTGGTAAATTAAAAGTTAGATTTTTGTGCAGTTTCAAGTGATTGTAGGTTTTTTTAATCCTTTAATTGGTACATCCAATCCGGGGAAAAAAACTGACTGAGGGGTGATCATATACAATGAATATTGTGGTTATACAGGCATATGATCCGATTGATGGTAAAGAAAGAAGAATTGGTATATACATTTTATTACAAAGTGCAGGGTTGCAGTCTCCTAGGTGTTCGAGGTGACAAGTGGCGCCTATTCGGCAATATAATAGCATTACAAGAGCATTTATCTTGGAATGCTATTGCTCTATAGAAAGCTATTTATCAGTATAATTTTAGAGAAAATTATACTGATCCTTTGTAAATAACATGCAAATTATATGTATGGATCTTCGAAAGATTCAAGTTTTATGTATTGCTTTGAACCGCAGCTACGCCTGCGTGGCAGTAAGATTTCGCATACAAACTGTCAACCACCATTCTTCAACAACCTTCTTAAGAGTGGAATAGATTTCATAGATTAAGATGCAGCGGTTTGGGCTGTGCGTTTATAAATATAAGTCAGTCAGTCCGAACTAAGAAATGTATAATATGTATAGATTAGATGCGATTCTCAACAACTCCGAGAAATTAATGAATTTTAACGACAAGGTCACTATCAAGTGTCAAAGCCCGATACCTATAGTAACATTTTTTGTTATCATGTATTTTAATATAAAAAGGCAAAATTTTCCGAACAAGGCACCTGTCTCTTTTAGTACTCGTACAGACGCAGATCTCAGCAACATGAAATTCTTGGTAAGCTTTTCTGACTTCGGATTGAGATTTGACCTATTTCGTACCAGCAAAAATATTTAGGAAAAGCTGATGGAACACAGCTCAGTCTTTGGAGGATTAAAAACCCATTTAGGTAGGACTGTAAAATATGTACAATCGATTATTAATATGTGTGTTCTATGCCAGGTTCTCGCCCTGTGTGTGTACGCTGCCGCCGCAGCTACCGAGGAGGACGTCCCCTTGGTCCGTGGTGCTTACAAGCCCACGTGGCAGGCTGCCAAGGCTGTAGCCCAAGTGGCACAGCCTGCTGCTCAAGCTTTCGTCCAGACCGTTGCTGAACCCTTCGTCCAGGCCGCCAAAGCTGTCAAGTCCGTCTACAACGGACAGGAGGTCGATGCTCCCGTTATCACCAACGAGTACGAGAGCAACCAACAAGGTTACATCTACAAGTAAGTATCCTTTGTGCTCAATTTAGTTTTCTAGTACACATCAATAGACTGTTGCTTTCCGTTGTCTTGCATCGTAAGATACTATTAGAAGAGCCTTAGCACGATTTCAGATCTTCTATCTTCTATTCGCGCTGCACCCCCAAAATGTTTCTAAGGAAGGAATATATATTAATTGAATGTGTTATATTTAATCTAATCCTTATAATAATTCGTAAAGCTAAATTATAAAAAAATAATTGCAGGATAAGCGATTCGCAGGACAGGTCATTTTTTTTTAAATTTTACTTGACGAAGCATATTTTTGTCATTTAGGTACCAAACCGGCAATGGCATCAACGGCCAGGCCTCTGGATCTCTGAAGAAGGTTGACGACGTTGACGCTCTTGTAAGTATTTCTACATAGCTTCACGTTTGGAGCTGATCATTTTGTATATTCAAAATATGTTATAATCATAATTCTTTGAAATATGTTAATCGTCTGTATTTGTGTTACAAAATATTATGAAATAATTTTGTTTACTAATTTTGTAGTGACCTATATACCATTTGGTTACTTATTTTAAGGACGCGTCTATTTAGTGTGTGAAAATTTACACAATTTGATTTGATTTGTTTCCCCATAATTTCAGATCTCTCAAGGATCATACGGCTACGTGCAACCCGATGGTACCCCCTTCGAATTGTCCTACGTCGCTGACGAGAACGGTTACCAACCCAGGGTAAGTATTTAAGTTTACGAGTAGGGTGCTTGACCTGAACTGGCCATTGATTTCATTCTTTAAACAATATTGGGTTAATTTCTTTGACATTCATCGCTTTTATTAGATCAGCACTAAGTACACGAAAGTAGATTGCTCTCAAGGCAACACTATCTCACATAAGCCAATATAAAGTTATGTGACACTGCAATGTTTTGTTTTCTGCAGAGTAACGCCCTCCCCGTGGCTCCCCCCACCCCAGAGGCCATCCTCCGCGCCCTGGAGTACATCAGGACTAACCCCACCTACGTCGAGCCAACCAGGAGAGTATAAGTTTCCTCAATCTGAAGTTAACGCACTACGACCACTGCCAAAGAAAAAAGGAAACAGAGCTGATAGCAATAAAGTCACAAATATAATCAAATAAAGTTAATCAAATTTGATGTAAATAAAACTTACGATTGTGCCATATTACTTTTTTTAATTATTTATACCCTCATTCGTTAGGTATCTTCATTGAATACTTTATCTTCATTTAATGTTAGACTCCTCATCTCATTCCCTCCACATTGCAATTGTAATGCAAAATGTTTGTGTTCTAAAAACAAATAAGGCTTATTTAAATTCATAAACATAGTTTTTAGAAAGTCGACTACTGAAAAATCACGCTCTCAAAAGTATGAAACGTTTAAGAGGTTAAGAGCAAAGCCGTGGTGATATGCCGCTATACTATCAATGTTAAGTTTTGTTAAAGTACGTGGCATACGCCCCCGAACTCCACGCCCTGTGAACATATTGGATTTTTCAGTAGTCAGATTTTAGTTTTAAGACTTACTATTTTTTATTTATATTATTTTGCGGCTATATACTTCTCTCTAAGTTATAGAAAATATGTTTTTATTATAATATTTTTTTTCCCAATTATCGGGAAGCAAATACATGCAAGCAAAGTCGCGTGGATCAGCCAATATATTATATATTTGTGATGTGCTTTTTAAGCTTTTTTTTATAGCAAACCCGGCACAGTTAGATTTTTTTAATTCACCTTTTTTTCTCCTTCAGAGGACGCCACACTTCATTTTATATTATTTTATATAGCCCATTACCAGCGGACAATCTAGACGCACCCAACGATACCTCAATTTATGATAGTAGTTTTGGAGTTCTGAGGGAACAGATGATCAGGGGCCTTACCATGAGCTCTTATTGCCATGATAGTTTCACTCATTTATGAGACAGATGTATGTGACGTGCATACATCTGTCACTGTCGCACAACTGAATTAACATTGCAATAAGAGCTCATGGTTGGGCCCCAGGCATACACACATAACTACGTAGTACTTTCTTCGCCGTAGTCGTGTAATAAGCATACGTTCACGATCCTCGATGGTAAGCGGCTACTGCGGCATATGAAAGCTTGCGACATAAAGACGTGTTTCGTTCCCTATAAATAATGAATAATTAAACCTAATAACAAGTAGAAAACTTGGGAAAATCGGAGTCTCTCGGGATCATGCCAAGGCTGGCAGCATTGCCATGTTCATATAAAGTACCTGGTTGACCTTTTTCCCACAAAAGAAAAAATCTTGACGTTTACTCAAATCGAACCGGTGAACTTCAGTCTCGAACCAGGGTACTCTTGTTTCGTTGTCACTTCGTAAGCTGACAGCCCACCTCCAAGCTATCATAACTTGACAGTTGACGGCGAAATTTACAGTCGTATTGTATTTGATATTTTATGAGTTTTTCAGTGCATAAAAACATGGTCAAAACGATTTTTTCTGAAAGCGAAACTTCCTAGATAGTTCAATTTTTTGCCCCCGAAACACCCTACATACAAAATTTCATGAAATTCGTTGCAGCCGTTCCCGAGATCCAGATTATATATATACAAGAATTGCTCGTTTAAAGGTATAAGATAAGATTCTAAATTTCTTTATTCGATTAGATTTTTTACAAAGTACTTTCAAATAGTCCGAATGACGTCATAATTATACAGGATAATACATGCTACCGCCAGGATCGGAAGTATGCTTTGACTGAGAAGAACCTGGAAAGAAACTAAGTAATTACTCTTTTCAAAAATATTATACAATTTTAAAAATACAAAGTTATCAACTAAGAAATGTAAGCCCATGGACACAGTTCTAATGCACCAACCTCGATAAAAATTAACATAAAGAAAAGTCTAGTAGTATATCTAAATCCGTAGCTTGAGACCACAAGCAGCATTATTATTTTGCACAATTATTTTATTTAAACCAAAAACACTTCTAACACGGTATGGTGGGTCCGAAGGGAGTATTTTTGACCAACGACCAACAGAGAGGGGTGCAATAAGTTTGACGTGTTTATCTGTGTGACTGTGTATCTGTATAGCTCACAAACTAATGGACCGATTTTGATTCAGTTTTTAGTTCTTTGTTTGAAAGGTGACTTAATGAAGAGTGTTTTTAGTTTTAAGAAAATTTGGTCTATCATTTAAAGATCACCAGGTCTTTTCTTGATGATGAAGTGAAGTTACATACATACATGTGCTCACGCCTGTATTCCCCGAAGGGGTACGCAGAGGTGTTATAATAACAACACACACATTTCACTGAAGATGATTTAGTGCCAACGTGGCAGATGGTGAGTCTATCGCCGTCTCACGCACTATACATACGTCTTTGAATTAATTCTCAGGCATATGTGTTGTACGATGTTTTCCTTCACCGTAAAGCACGTGGTGTGAAATCACTGAACATAAGTTTTTTTTTTTAGAAAAACTCATTGGTACAGGCCCGCTGGGATTCGAACTAGTATCGCTTGCGTAGCAGGTGACTGCTCTAACCGCAAAGCCACCACGGCTCTCTGAAGTGAAGTTAATGTTTTAATAGCTTCCGGGGTCTGAATGATTTGTATTTTGGTATAATTTTACTTCTCTCTATAATGGTTGAGGAGGGCGATGGCTGGCATTCTCGTCATACTTGTGAACAGGTGCTGCTTGTGGGGGCTGGTCATCTCAAGCTACGCATTGAGATATAAATAGAACTACTAGACTTTTCTTTATGTTAATTTTTATCGACATTTGTACATTGGAACTGTGTCCATAGGTTTACATTTCTCAAATGATTTATTTTGTTTTTTTTTTAAATTGTATAATATTTTTGAAAAGAGTAATTACTGAGTTTCTTGCCAGGTTCTTCTCAGTAAAAGCAACCTTCCGAACCTGGCGGTAGCATGTATAATCCTGTAAATTGTGTCATTCTGACGATTTCAAAGTGCTTTGTATAAAGTCTAATCGAATAAAGATATTTTTGACTTTGACTTTGACTTCGATAATAAAGCACTGATCATTGATATGCAGCATCACCTGGATGCTGCATGATACACAACTCCTCACTCCATTGGAATGTTGTTAATGATTATGTATTAGTTAGATGAACACCTATCATGGGATAGGGTCTGATAATGGAGAAGAATGTAAACGAACCTAAAAAAAATACATGATAAATAAATAGTTAAAATAATTATAAGCCTCCGTCTCAAAAGCCCTTCAAAATTATAAAATAAAATGGATTAGTACTTAAAATTTTATGAAAGTAGAATATCTTACTGAATGTATCCTCGATGCGCACAACTTTGATACAGGCTGGTGGTATATATTGAATGAATTTAAAAATTAAATGAAAAATCCCCAAACAGTTATTTACTTTTTGACAGTTATACTTACTATTTATTTTTTGGTATAGTGTAGTTGTTACAGGTTCCTAAAGATTCGATGCTTATTGGATGTTATGTGGAACATAATAAAATGCTTATTTTTTGTAAAATTAAATCCTGAAAACTGAAATGATTCATATCAAAGAAAATGTTGATGGATTCCTTACTTTATTTTTAAACTAGCTGTGCCCCGCGGTTTCACCCGCGTAGATTTAGTTTCACTCTTATCGTCGCGGTACCCTAATATTTGTAATAAATAAAAGTAGCCTAAGTTACTCCTTGAAACATTAGATACCTGCCAGTGATAGGCCCGTTAAAATCAATCCAGCCGTTTCAGAGATTACCCGGAACAAACAGACAGACAGACAGAAAGAGAAAAATGTTCAAACTTGGTTTTTTAGTGTCAGAAGCGTGTATACTTTCAATACTTTCATATGCATTTAGTGAAAAGCTGTTATTTTGGAATAACAGACACTTCATTTTTATTTATCTGAATAGATGTATAGATATAGATGTATAGATTCATATATACCACCAGCTGGTACATTAGTCAGTCAGTCAGGAATTTGTATTTAAATGTGAAGAAGACTAAGAACTGAATACGAATTATGAACAGAAACATTCAACCCACTCTCCTAGGGGTGGGATTAAGGAAAAAAAACTCACATAAAACATATTATTATCTTACAAGATTCATGTCATTAGGACCAGTAGTTTTGACTGTGCGTTGATATAAAAGTTAGTCAGATTTTGTATTTTGTACTAGCTGTGCCCCGCGGTTTCACCCGCGTAGATTTAGTTTCATCCTTATCCCGTCATCGCAATCCCGTTTGCGTGAAATTCGTATTCCTTCATAAAAGGAATAAAATAAGTGTGGCAAATCCATATTTATTTAAATAGTTAGGTGTGCTAACGTGCTCTCCAAGGCACGGAGGGAACACGAGTGGACTCCCATCCAACGACTGGCTTGGGTTGGGGTTGCTTAAATTCGCCGATCGAATGATATTCGCAGTAGCAACTGTGCCACTAGCTCTCCATTAAAGTTGTTATTTATTTTGCTAAACGTTTTCCAATTGAAAGAAAAAAAAAAAACCCCATTCTCAAACTCAACGGCATTACAGACTTGAGGTGCTATAAGGGCTTCGCATTATTTGAGGTACGGCACCCTAGAACGGATTAATTGCTTTATTCCTATGTACAATTGATTTTGTGTCTCTAAAATTAAATGCCAAAGCATATACCCAATCCGATTGATGGTAATGATAGCTCAAATGATGATAAAAGAAAAAAAATGCAGATAGGTAGCTCTTAACTCGGCATTAAAATAATCATGTAATAACCACTCTACCGCTCTATAAATATTATGTTTTAAATTTATGGTACTATTAGAAAAAAAAGAGTCTCCGTGTTTTGTGATACTGGACCTTTAAATTAAAATGCAAATGAAATGTATATATGTTCTAACATTCAAGTTTTACGAATAATTGGATGCGACTTCGAATAAGAGTATTTGATTCTAAGCGAAATTATTAAATATTTTCGTCAAGGTCACTATCAAGTGTCAACGCCCGATACCTATAGCGACATTTTTTCTTATCATGTATTTTAATATAAAAAGGCTCAATTTTACGAACAAGGCACCTGTCTCTTTTAGTACTCGTACAGACACAGATCTCAGCAACATGAAATTCTTGGTAAGCTTTTTGGACTTCAGATTGAGATTTGTAGCACTATGTGCCAAATTGATGGTCAAAGAAATCATTGTTAGGAAGCCTGTACAAATCTGAAAAGATGATGAGAAGAAAGCGACAGATTCACTATCTATCACGTTAGCAAAAACATTTGTTAAAAGCGCATAGAGCACTGCCTAGTCTATGGAAGTACCATTTAGATAGGATTGTGAAATATGTACAATTATCGATTGTTAATATGTGTTTTGTGCGCCAGGTTCTCGCCCTGTGTGTGTGCGCTGCCGCCGCAGCTACCGACGAGGAAGTCCGCTTGGTCCGTGGTGCTTACAAGCCCACGTGGCAGGCTGCCAAGGCTGTAGCCCAAGTGGCACAGCCTGCTGCTCAAGCTTTCGTCCAGACCGTTGCTGAACCCTTCGTCCAGGCCGCCAAAGCTGTCAAGTCCGTCTACAACGGACAGGAGGTCGATGCTCCCGTTATCACCAACGAGTACGAGAGCAACCAACAAGGTTACATCTACAAGTAAGTATCCTTTGTGCTCAATTTAGTTTTCTAGTACACATCAATAGACTGTTGCTTTTCGTTGTCTTGCATCGTAAGATACTATTAGACGAGCCTTAGCACGATGTCAGATCTTCTATATTCTATTCACGCTGCACCCCAAAATGTTTCTAAGGAAGGAATATATATAAACTGAAAGTGTTATATTTAATCTAATCCTTATAATAATTCGTAAAGCTAAATTATAAAAAAATAATTGCAGGACAAGCGATTCGCAGGACAGGTCATTTTTTTTTAAATTTTACTTGACCAAGCATATTTTTGTCATTTAGGTACCAAACCGGCAATGGCATCAACGGCCAGGCCTCTGGATCTCTGAAGAAGGTTGACGACGTTGACGCTCTTGTAAGTATTTCTACATAGCTTCACGTTTGGAGCTGATCATTTTATATATTCAAAATATGTTATAATCATAATTCTTTGAAATATGTTAATCGTCTGTATTTGTGTTACAAAATATTATGAAATAATTTTGTTTACTAATTTTGTAGTGACCTATATACCATTTGGTTACTTATTTTAAGGACGCGTCTATTTAGTGTGTGAAAATTTACACAATTTGATTTGATTTGTTTCCCCATAATTTCAGATCTCTCAAGGATCATACGGCTACGTGCAACCCGATGGTACCCCCTTCGAATTGTCCTACGTCGCTGACGAGAACGGTTACCAACCCAGGGTAAGTATTTAAGTTTACGAGTAGGGTGCTTGACCTGAACTGGCCATTGATTTCATTCTTTAAACAATATTGGGTTAATTTCTTTGACATTCATCGCTTTTATTAGATCAGCACTAAGTACACGAAAGTAGATTGCTCTCAAGGCAACACTATCTCACATAAGCCAATATAAAGTTATGTGACACTGCAATGTTTTGTTTTCTGCAGAGTAACGCCCTCCCCGTGGCTCCCCCCACCCCAGAGGCCATCCTCCGCGCCCTGGAGTACATCAGGACTAACCCCACCTACGTCGAGCCAACCAGGAGAGTATAAGTTTCCTCAATCTGAAGTTAACGCACCACGACCACTGCCAAAGAAAAAAGGAAACAGAGCTGATAGCAATAAAGTCACAAATGTAATCAAATAAAGTTAATCAAATTTGATGTAAATAAAAATTACGATTCTGCCATATTACTTCATATTTTCATTGATTTGTTGATCCCTTCCTCTCATTTCCTTCCATAATCCAATGGGGATGCAAAATTACTGTGTTCTAAAACAAGTAAGCCAAAAAACTATAACCCGACTACTGAAAATCGTGGTCTCAACATTAGGAGAAAAGATTTTCAGAGCATAGCCGTGGTCATATGCCAATGTACTATTAAAATGTTACGGCTATCCTCTGAACATATTATTTCATTATACTTTTGAGAGCGTACTTTTGGGTTGTTCCAATAATGCCCATTGAAAATCGCCATCCATGGGGAATAGTTGGTACCAACATCATCGGCCCTATTTAGGACCCTAATGGTAAGCGGCTACTGTGGCATGTGAAAGCTTGCAACATGAAGACGTGTTAATTTACCTATATAATTAAATAATTGTAGTTTTATAAATAAAGGCGAAAGTCGGATCCACCATAGCTGCAGCGCACTCAATCCTCCTTCTAGTCTCCATAATCTGATTACCTGTATGGTCCAGTCCGATTCTTGGGACCACAAATTTACTTGTCATCCGAATAACACACATTTTGCCTATATCATAATCTATCTCTAACTTAAAAATAATGTCTATTTCCCTTGGTCACGGCATCACGTGAGAATGGCTGGACTAATTTCGCTTATTCTTAGACACCCATGATACTACGATGGCCAACATTTAGAGTTTAACACATTTTTTATAACTTCTCAAGGAACCAGTAAATTAAATTAATATCTGTTGATCTAACTAATAGACTTGTGGTAGCATTTTACATTTAAAACTGATAAGAGTCGTCTTGTTTGAAGTGTCAAGGTCTTATAAGTGTCGATATTTTTATTTATCCCAGTTTAGTGTGTCCATGGGACCGGATACCTGCTCAGAGATAATCCGATGTAATCATTTTATTTACGAGTAGTATATAAGTACTTTCGTCCTTAAACTGCCATCTAAGATATGTTTTGTTAAATAAATACAGAATATCTTCTGTTGACTACTTACCGCTGATTAACAGTTTCTTCTTGGATGTAGGCCCTGTTGATCCTACTTGCTGTATACTTAGATTGTGAGGCTGAATATTTTTGACCACCGAACAAAAACGTGAGGTGCAATAAATTTGACGTCTTTATCTGTGTGTTTGCGTATGTGTATCTATGTGTCTGTCTGAGGCTACGTAGCTCCCAAATTAATGGAATTTTAATTCAGTTTTCTTCGCTTGAAATGGTCGAGAATGTTCTTAGTTACGAGGAAAGATTTATATGTAACTAGCTGTGCCCCGCGGTTTCACCCGCGTAGATTAAGTTTCATCCTTATTGTCGCGGAACCCTAATGTTTAGCTACATTATCAGCGAGTAACATATGCTACTCTCACGGGAACGGGAACTGCGTGAGTGACATCGCTTTCACCCACGTAGTTCCGCCAGTAACAAATATAAACAACTTCAATTAGCTTTCACATGGCAGTGGTCCCCCTTCGCATAGTCGCATGGAAAATAATATTTCGACTTTTATAACATTTCTATGCCTAATTGTTTTCATCCCTCTCGTAATTTTTTCTTCGAAGTGCTTTTTAAGTGTTTTTGTGTAGGAAGGGAGTTTTTTAATTTCTAAGGTTTACATTAGATCTTGAATACAAATACTAGCTTCCACGTCTCCGCTAGCGTAGTAATTTACAGAAATGTCGAAAGATCCAGCTTAATTGAAAATAAAAAAAAAATCCACAAATAAATACGACTGTATGCATATTCAGGAACATGTAAAAAATTGGGTAGTTTTTCTGAATTTTCTGTCGCGGAATTTGGGAATACACATCAAAAGATAAATAGTGCAGATAAGTAGCCCCTACCTTGACATTAAAATGGCCTTGTAATAATTTTGAAGTATTGAATGTTTTGCTAGAAAATATTACGTCTTAAATTTTATTATACTTATAGAAAAAGTCTTTTCGTGTATTCTGATACCTACTGATCCTTTGAAATAAGATGCAAATGAAATGTATAAACAGGGTGTCGGGGAAAATAGGACAGCTGTTAAAATATGTGAGAGGGTATAATTTTAGAAAGTAAATAAAATTATTATAAAAAAAATATTTTTTTCCGTTTTCGAGTAATCGACGTTCAAAGTTCATTTAAAGACCTTATTTTCGCATAAAAATCTGCTGTAAGTAACGTTGAGTTATTCACGTGAAATCTAACTACGTTTTTATTTATTTTCTCCCACTTATAAATCCTGAAATAATCCCATTAAACTATTTTTCGAAATCATTAACCTTCCCCTTAATTTCAAAAGTTTAATTACCGCGTACCTAATGTAGGTAAACGCGGCCGCACGTTCATTCAATCGCTTAAGGCCGCGAGCTCTTCGGCCATAGCCTATAACTACGTTACCGTTGAAGCTAGATATTTTACGATTTCAACATAGTGATTCATAAAACCCTACAACTTCTAGAAGACAACTGTTCCTTTTTCTCCGACATCCTGTATGTTCATAAATTTCTAGTTATACGTATAATTAGTTGCTATTCTCAACAAGCGTTATTGCTAATGCAAAAAATTACTAAATTTAATCACAAGGTCATTATCAAGTGTCAATGCCCTATATTTTAGTATCCAAAGTTTTAATATAAAAGGCAACATTTTTCGAACAAGGCACCAGTCTAGTACTTGTACAGCTGCAGAAATCATCAACATGAAATTCCTGGTAAACTTTTTGAACATTGAGATTGAGAAAAGAGAGAGAGATTGAGATTTATCACTAACTGCTGGTAACTAAGTACCAGCTTGACGAGCAAAGAAATCCTTTTAAGGAAACCAGAGACAGATTTACCACTCATCTTTAGACTAAGTCCTATTTAGGTAGCATTATAAAATATCTGTTGGGTCTCATCGGAATTACCTATTTCATCAATAGTCGAGCATTTCATGAAATAATCGTATCCATGAAATTATCAACTGTCTATTATTAAAATTGAACAAAGGGATTAAGATGATGATTTCATGAATTGCTCAAATCTCTTCATGAAGTGGGCATATTCACGTTATGACCAAGACATATCTGTTACAATTGGTTATTAATGTGTGTATTGTATGCCAGGTTATCGCCCTGTGTGTTTACGCTGCCGCTGCAGCTACCCTAGACGACGGAGTCCGTGGTGATTACAAGCACAAGCGGGCTGTAGCCCAAGTGGCACAGCCCGCTGCTCAGGCTTTCGTCCAGACCGTTACTGAACCCTTCGTCCAGGCCGCCAAAACTGTCAAGTCCGTCTACAACGGACAGGAAGTCACCAACGAGTATGAGAGCAAGGTACCTACTATAATGAGCAAAGCCCGGTCGTCTGTATTTGTGTCATCTATAAAGATAAATAAAATTGAAGTGTCGGTTTGTAATTCCAAAATAACAGCTTTTCAGTAAATGCATATGAAAGTATATACGATACTGACATAAGATAACCAATTTTTAATGTCTGTCTGTCTGTCTGTTTGTTACGGGTAATCTCCTAAACGGCTGGACCGATTTTAACGGGACTTCCACTGGCAGGCGTAGGCTACATTTATTTAAAAGAAAACCTAAGGCTTCCGTGAGACACCCATGAAACTAACTCTACGCGGGTGAAACCGCAGGGCACAGCTAGTATGCAATATAATCAAATTGTTTCGTTTACCTTTTTATTTAATTGTTTTTTTATTGCATGTGTATATTTACTGTGTGAAAATGTTCTATTTATTGTTCTCTTCATCAATTCAGGCCTCTCAAGACTCATACAGGTACGTGGGGCCCGATGGTACACCCTTGTAATCGGCCTACACCCCTGACGAGACCGTTTTACTACCCGTGGTAAGGTTTCGTTGACCTTTTTATTAAATTGTTTTTTTACTGCAAGTGTCTATTTACTTTGTGAAATATGTTCTATTTATTGTTCTCTTCATCAATTCAGGCCTCTCAAGATTCATACAGGTACGTGGGGCCCGATGGCACTCCCTTGGAATCGGCCTACACCCCTGACGAGATCGGTTTACTACCCGGGGTAAGTATTTCAGTTATTCAACCTATTCGTACAACGTTTGGCCTCTGACTGCCCAGTAGCCCTAGACAAAGTAATATTCTCTCGCACTTGCGCTAATAGAAACTATAAAAATGTATGGAAATGACATAAATCAGTCACGTGACATATGTCATTCCCGTATATTTTGTATCGTTTCTACTAGCGAAGCGTGAGGATAATGTTACTTTGTCTACAGGCCCAGATTGAGTTAATTTGATTGACAAACATTCATATTGAGTTAATTCGATCAGCACTAATTACAAGGAAGTATATTGCTCTCAAGGCAACACTATCACGCAAGCCAATATTTAGTTATGTGCCAATATTTAGTAGTGTTCTTTTTTCAGCAAAGTAACGCCCACCTTCTACATTAGGACTACCACCGCCTACGTCGAGTCAACCTAAAAGCGATTATAAGTTTGCTCATACTGAAGCTATTTCACCACAACACTGCTAAAGAAACAAGGAAACAGAGTTTGTAGCAATAAAGTCACAAATGTAACAAAATAAATCGAATCAAATTTTATGTAAATAAAAGTTACGATTGTGCCATATTTTTTCTTTAAATTACCTACTAACGTAACCGTCTACTGCAGCACATGAAAGTTTGCAACACCAAATGTTTTGTCTGCGTTATAAAAAAATCAATCATTCGTAGGATAAAGGTACCATCCCCAGTTGTGATGTGAAGAACTAAAAATATCTCAAACGAATATTGTGGGTAACGCTAGCAAGTATAAAGAAAAACAACTTACAAATTCAGATGTCCTAATTTTTTTGAATTCGGTAAAAACGATGCAAAACTCGTGATAAGGGTACAAGTACCTCTCTATTTAACCAGAAATATAAATGGACATAATTATCTAAGTACATTATAATACAACGTCATTTTCGTAATTTTATAACTCAAGACCGGCTGGGTCTGATCCCTGATTAGTTTTATTCGCCCCCGCCCAGAATTACTGTGATAGTAGGTATAACATGAAAGTAGGTACACAATTGTTTGTGTGCCTTGTCGCATTCTATAGCTTGTAACTTTAAATAATCTTGCTATTATAAGTATTGTAGGCGATTTTTCTAACATTAATAGGAAATCAGATAAAGAGACATGGAAACACGAACAACGATTGTTCATATGCTTCAGTAGCCAATTATCACCTTTAGCCCGATTTTTGTAATGAAAACCATAATGATGTCGTAGCGACTCAATCGATGACAGTGTTTTCGTATTCATTTTGTCAAAGAAAAGCGGAATAGCTCAGTCAACGCGAATAGTCATATTGATTTGAATTCCTATCGAAGTAAGATTTCAGATCACATGAATACAACATTGAAACGACATTTAAATCGTTTGTTTTACCTGAAACAGGGCATCGAACAGTATACCTACCATTAAGGATGCTGTGCGGATAAGCAGTTTAATATTATATAGTTTGCTTCTAATAAAAAAAAAAAAAAAAAAAAAAGTCATGATTGAAACAATCAGCAAATTAATGATGTTTTCGTTATCACGAAAATGTATTTTGGCAGCAAATAATAGTTTAGACAGCAATCCACGTAGCAACTATGTTCCTAACAAGGGGGCAACTATGATTGTTTAAGAAGCGCGTATTAAGGAATTCTTAGCTTTTACGTTTAATTTCATGATACCAAAATGAAAAGTCAAAGCTCAGAAGTAATAAATACGCTTTGCATAAATCGATGATAGGCCCCCAGAACCAATCAGGCTATTGTTTTTGGCTCGAAATGAAGAGACTCGACGTAACGCCATTCGGCGTAAAGTGACTCGGCGTGGAGGTAATCGACATGGGCATAATTCGAAGAGATGTGGGTGAATTGAGCTGCTCCTCAGGTCATCAAGTAACGTGATATTGTGCAGCCGCGTATGATACCACAGGAAAGTAAATACGCGCATACTTACATTCCTCGAAGAGGTAGACAGAAGTGTGGGTGTAGGTACTTATTGTTTTCACCCACATTCCGCCAGCTTTAAGGTAACGTGTCATATTGCCACTAATCGGGAACTAATCTGGACTCCCGGCTGCTACTGGGAAATTACAAGTGGAAAGACCCGACCTCGTATCCAGCAAGAATTGTCACAAATCGTTATTCGCACTATTCTATCAATCAATCGACAGTACTCTCTGTGACAGTATTTTGTTAGCCTTACATTTTATCGATGCGAACTGATTGTATATTCCTGCAGACTCTACTGACTTAATAATAATCATGCAAGGACTATTTTCCAAACATAATATTGAATCGTTCTGCCGGAATTTTTATTTAACCGGTTTGCTAAAAAATTTTTACTATAGTGAAATATACTTTTACCTGTTTTGATTACTGATAGCTGATTATAGTAAATTTAAATATTTTCTTAGTATTCCGATAAAACAAATACAGACCAAACATTTTTCATATTTAGAAAGTCCAACGAGGTCGGTCTTAGGTACTAATTACTTTGTGTCCATTTAATTCATACATTTTATATATTTACTTTTACTTTTCTTTAATTTTCAACTCAATCAAAAACAATAAGTTTATTAAAGCCACGACGCAGAAGCATGATAATTATCATATATACTACGTAACTTCTGTAATTTCACATTAATATTTATGTAAATGTGATCTTATATGAAGATATCATGATCCCTAGAAGTATAGTCGTACATTTGAGGCTATATCCGATGCAGGCTGATGTAATGGTCAATTACGACCGCGACTGCTGCATTCGAGGATGACAACCGACATTTGTAAATAGCTGTTAGTCGATTAATTTGCTTGTAAATAATCCCACTTCTATAAGTGGGATGATAAAGATTCTAATAGAACTTGTTTCGATAAATATTTTTTTTTTACAATGGATTTCAATTTAGTCTTAGGATCGTATTGATACTCGTATATCGTCTGTCCATGACCTCTTATTACCATGATAGCTTAACACTTATTAGAAGACAGATATATGTGACGTGTATAAATCTGTCACTGTCACACAGTGGAACTATGCTGGCAATAAGCGCTTATAGTAAGGCCCCTGGTTCTTGATGACTTGACTTGAATTGTCACATGTAATTTTTGTATAAAATAATGAATTGGCCGTAGTTTTTTTATGTTTTACGGGCACGGGCAAGTATATAAATATAGTAATATTTGATAAGATCTCATTTGACTGCTAACAATGTGGTCAACTACATCATTCATTTTATTAAAAAATTGTTTCTGACGGCACGTTGACGGTGACAAAGGCCCTGCGAATGACGTCATTCAAAGTGGAATGTCGGGATAAGCGACCCGCACTGCGGCGACAAGAGAGACCATGATGACCAAATTGGTCGACGTCTTCCCCGCAGACACAGCGATGGGGCTCATTAGTTTTGCAGCCCAGTCGCAGGCTGGCAGCTAATGAGAATGAAACGTTGTCGAGCATAGTACCGATGTTGGCAGATGGTAGTGCCTGGAGCCAGTACCCCGACTCATGTTCAGAGACGGTTCCTTTTCTGCGCTGGTTTCACTTGTTGCCAGCTTACTGGGCACCATTCCCGCAGACACTAATTTTAATTCTGTTTTTTACTTATAATTTTTATTTTTATTGTAGTTTAAATTTAAGTTTAGTTTTAATTTAAATGTAACCTATTAGTATATTGGAAGAGTGTAACGTAAATAACATAAAATTTAAATAATTTTTAAATTAATTAAAAAATACTAGTGTTAAGAAAAAATTAATTTTTTATGTGCTTTAATGTTATTCGTTTTATAAATATCGATTCTTGACTGCCTCGTTGGTCTAGTGGTCGCAAGTGCTAAGTACTGCACAGGTCGTGAGTTCGGTCCCGGGACAGGCAGTTATATTGAGTTTTTACATTGATAATATCCAAGTTATAGTCCGGAGTCTGAATTACTGCACGAGCACGGATGATGGCAATATTACATGGGACTTAAACATAACTGGTGAAATGTGGTTGTATTTTTCTATATAGTTCACCTCTGTCTACCCTTTAGAAAAATGGCCCGTAAGCAATATGTATTCAACGTTTGTAATATTTTTGTGTTTATTTACGAATGGAGCATTAACTTAATCCCTTGTTTTATAGTAAAAAACAAAAAATGCTTAAAAAATAAACATCAAATCAAAGCTCGAAGTAAAAAAAATCAGTATTGATAGCTTGAATACGGCCGCGGAGGGGTTTTTAGGGTTTTTAATGACGGTCATAAAACCTTTCTATCCCCGACCGAGGAGGATCATAACTATTGATGTTATCATCTTCTTAATGAAAAAAGGTAGTAGCTTATCATGACAGACCGTAACGTAATTAAACAAGCAAGAGAAGGTACGTGCACCTAAATCATCTATAACTTCCATTATAGTAGGGATTTGAGACACATGCATTGCATAATTTTTGACGGTACATTGCTGAAGCTAGACTACACAAAACTTGTAAATACAATAAACTACTGCCCAGGTTAAGTGTCTGGCTGGAAGATAAGAACGAAAAATACTTTTTATCACTGACATTGAAAATAGTAACGAAATGTCTTTTCACCGCCTCTTCTACTATTAAGCTTTTTAGTGAAATGAACACGACTGTATACATTGTACAAGACGTGAACCTTTTATAAACAAAATTTTATTAAATTTTATATTATTTTAATATACGTTTACAAAGATGAATCTCGAATTAGGTTCGATTATTTTTGACCTGAAACGAAAATATACAGTAGAGACGATCTTCATCACCCAATGAAGATCACTCACGTTAATGAGGAAGATTTAGGCTACAAACTTCCGCCCGTGGATTCACCCACGTATTTTAATAACTACGCTTACATTGCTCCGGAATAATGAGTGGGGAGCCTACTTATGTGTTCATTTGGATAATAAACTGTCGGTGTTTAACCCGTTTAGCTGTTTTTGTGTGATTGTGAAACAAACATCTAAATCAAATACCTAAATTGTCTAATTAATTATATAAAATGGATAAAAGCTTTGCACTTCGAATCAAAAGAGTGGTCGAAGGACGAGTCATTATTACTGGAGTTAAAATCATTTCGGAGCTCTGAATAATAATTAGGTATTATTTTTTAAGTTTCTTAGTATATGGACTAGATATGTGTAACTTTGCAACTGGTTTCTCGATGTATTCATAAATTAAATGTAAATGTATTCAGGGAGATAGTTTTGTATATATTTTAAAATCACAAGCGGATCTTTACGTCTCGTCTGGCCAACGACATTTTGCAAATTACCAAAATGAAATTATTATTGTGTACATGCTATATAAAACTCACAAGTCGTACTTGATATAAGCTAAAATATTTTGAAAGGAAGCGCAAAATAATTATCACATTTAGCTGTCACTTACTTACCTACTAAGTATAAACTGAATTTTGTTTTTAGCATATTTACGAGATTTTGAAAATAAAAATGAATGTGTGCTACAAAAATGATTTACTGAATTGCCTTGTCAACTACCTTTTGTTGTTGTTGAACTACCTTTCATCAAACCAATTTATTTTCGTTCGAGTTCTTAGAACATAAGATTCTCTTAGTCACAATTCAATTTGTTATTTCGTTGATTTAATCATAAGGAAATCTATCAATATCAAAAGCGTTTAATTTGAATTATTGATTATGAATATATTATTTCTATTGACCTTGGTGACAGTAACAACAAACACACAGACAAATAAAACGCATGTGGATGTGAAGATGAGTTCATTATATTATTCAATATAGTGAATCCATGACGATGATAAAATTAATTAGTATACCAAAAGGATTCTCAAACTGTAGGTGCCGAAATGAAAGTATAAAAGATATGATAGTGTTCAATTATATTTGAACTAGCTGTGCCCCGCGGTTTCACCCGCGTAGATTTAGTTTCATCCTTATTGTCGCGGAATAATATTTTTAATAAAAGGTAGCCTATGTCCTTTCTCAGGGTCTAAAGATTGTCTGTGCCAAATTTCATCAAAATCGGTTGAGTGGTTTAAGCGGGAAAGCTTAACAGACAGACAGAGTTACTTTCGCATTTATAATATAAGTAGGGATTACTTTGATGGAAAAAAACTTTTATACTATTTCGCCTAAGTTTGAGTGGATACTCTCCATTATGAAAAACTAGCAAACTTTAATCTTATCTTATTCAGAAAAACTATATGAAGACTATAAGAATGGACAGAATAAATAAATAGGACAAATATAAAAAAGAAGTTAATTGAGTCACAGCAAGTCGCAAAGTGGCAAAATAGGAAGTCTCAGTGGTTGCCGGTGCTACTGCTGCTCAGCAGGAGTGCCTCGTGCGCCTAACAAATGCACGTATTTGTCAATTAGACATATTTGCTGCGTTTGCGATTCTCCTTTTAATGTCGTCATGAAAGCAAATCAAATAATCATAATGAGCCAGAACTTAATATGATAATCCATAGATTTCGATATAAATGTGGACTCAGGAACTTTCTTGGTCGGAAAGTTCCTTTGGCATCACCAGTAGACTATGGTTGGTGCGATTCCGTATTGAACATATTTATTTGTGCTAAAGAATTCGCATTTTTATCACTAACTAATCTAAACTTATTGGCAATATAATCTCATAATATCAGAGCACTAAAAAGTGGGTTAACTACAAATAAGTACTTACCATCAATTCACTTTATTCAATCCAATGAATATTAATTCAATTTAACGTTGACTTGCCCTGACGTTGACTTTTGAATAAGTTAGCCATTTGAAGCTCTTAGTAGTAAATTTGCTCGCTGTTATTACACTGTTTACTCGGTTTATAAGGCATCTAAGGTTGTCTGTTACATTGTATCGTGTCGATGTCTTCTTACGTAGTTAGGTGTTACTAACATACAATAAGTAATATTTTACATTCGATGATTTGCTAATTGAAAAGAGCGGCTATTTTATTACTTATGATTCGGTGAAATTAATCAGACTCGAAGGTTGAGAAACTCTGTCAATGAATAAACGTCAAATGACACATTATAAATGACAAGAACTGGCCAGGAACATATTATAAAATTAGATAAAAAAGGTATAAATAGGCTTTAGTCCAAAGAAGCGCACATTCAGGCAGTGGGTCCGCTTGATGATAACGGAAATGCGCGTCTTTTTGGTGAGTGATTGATCTTTAGTGGAGTGTACATTGCAGTGCAAGTGATTTAAACCGACTTATTGCAATCTCAATTTAATACTACTTGACTTTTATGGATTATAAAAAAAACATCAACTTAATTTACGAGCAAATTAATGTCTTTACAAATTATCAAGTTTAATGTTTATAATAGTTCATTAATTAATTTCATACTGATTTTATTTATTTTCAGGCAATCTGTTTGACCATTACGGTCGCTTTGGCGGCTGAAACTGGAAGGTAAATACAATTAAGTTCCTATTAGGTAGTTTTAAACTGCAAGCAAACAGACTTACGCTAAAAATATCTTAATGAAGTATAATTTATAAAGCAAAGGTGTTTCTTAAATAGGTACAACATACGAGGATCTTATATGCAAGTTTTTTGTCTATTGATTGTTTATTCTTAGTGTTATATAGTTATATTTTGCCATGTTTTAATTTCATTTCAGAAAGTTATTTTGATAATTTCTCACAAAAAATATACGTTAGTCTGATAAAAATTAAGAGTAAATAAATTTATATTACAAAAAAAAACATTATTTCAGATACACACCCTTCCAGTTCGGCACCACTCAGGCGTCCGCTTTTGCCTATAATCCTAGCCGCTTTAATCAAGGCGCCTTCGGTCAAAGTGCTTTCGGTCAAAACCGCTACGACCCCAGCCGCTACGACCCCAGCCGCTACAACCCTAGTCGCTTCAACCCTAGCCGATACAACCCTGGGGCTAACGACAACTCTGGCCGCTACGTTCCAGACAAAACTGGAACCTACAAGTAATAAAATTATACCTTACATCGCTTTCAAAATAAGACACGAGATTTGGGGTACCAGTGAATGAAAAGAGTTTCAAGCCAGTGCACCTTGTAATATTTTTGTTGTTGTTGGTTAGAATGGCGAGATAGTCGATACGCATAAAATCTAATAACCACACTCTGGGCTGAGAGTCAAGATCAATTTCCTGACATCGTATGAGATAAGGAGTGTTGAAACCTAAGCGCTAGGCGTACCTACTTATCATGAAATCAAATAGAAAAATAAGTAAATATGTATAGTAATTATACCTGATTTAATTGATAATTAATGCATACTTTTACAGCGGTGACCGCGGTGACCGTGGATCTGCGGGTGGCTTCTACAGCGGCAGTGGATCCGCTGGTGGTCCTGGAGGAGCTTACACCGGCAGTGGCAGCGTAGGTGGCCCCGGAGGTGCTTACACCGGTAGCGGCAGCGCAGGTGGCCCCGGAGGCGCTTACACCGGCAGCGGCAGCGTAGGTGGCCCCGGAGGAGCTTACTCTGGTAGTGGCAGTGCAGGAGGACCTGGAGGTGCCTACACTGGCAATGCTGATGACGCTGGCAAATACAAGCCCGACAACAGTGGATCATTCAAGTAACTACTTACTCATATACATATTTATTATCCTTTAAAAAATACTGGTACCTTTACAAACAAATTGGGGCTCAGGGCACTGTTGCTATTGCGCATAACATTCGATCAGTGAAGTTAAGCAACTCTAACCCAAGCCAGTAGTTGGATGGGTAACTGTCCGAGTTTCCTTCGTGTCTCGGAGACCACGTTAAGCCGTTGTTTGCTAATTCAACATCGTTGACAATCGTTACAGGTCAGTCGGAAGCCTAAGACAGTCTGGCAATCGGTACAACCCATATTACGAATTCTCCTCGTAAAAGGGATTACGAAGATCAGATAGCTGTCACTTGGTATCAAACTCAAGTGATCTGTCGTTTTAGGTGAATCAAGAGCCAAACCCAAAATACGAGATGATGATACCTTACAAACTAAGTTTTTATGACAAGCTTCTAATACAGTATATATTATTATTGTTTTAGTGGCGACAAGGGTTCATCTGGCGGTGCTTACACCGGTGATGCTAACCAAGACTCTGGTGCGGCCGTCGCAGTCACCACCGGCGTGCCAGATTTCACTGGTTCTCCCGTGACCGGCTTCTCTAACACCTTTGCTCCTACAACGTTCGCTCCTGCCACCTATGCTCCTACCACTTTCTCCCCAGTGACCGCCTCCCCCATCAAGGTCACCAATGTGTACAACTCCGTGCCGTCCTACTCAAACAAGGACAATCTGGGCAACTACAACTACAATTTCGGTATCATCCGCTATGATAATGACGTCAACGCCGACGGCTACCACTACCTCTATCAGACTGAGAACAAGATCCTCGCCGAAGAAGCCGGCAAGATAGAGAGGATTGACAACGAGAATGATGGTATCAAAGTCAAGGGATTCTACGAGTATGTTGGCCCCGACGGTCTCACCTACAGAGTGGACTACACTGCTGATGAGAACGGCTTCATCCCCTCTGGCGCGCATATTCCATCGTAATCCTAGTCCTCTTCTAAATTATATCTGGTAAATTAATATTCCATGAAATAAACACTTTCTCATGCATATTCTTTATTTTATTGTTTTACCTTTTATAAAAATATGAGGCGATAGTGTAATATATCATTATATATCAGTATGAAAAATTATGTCATAATTTCTTTAATATATGATAAAATAGTAATTTGGAATGTGTAAGGTAGCTGTTATAACTGGGACACATAATTTACCATAAAACTATTTTTAAAATGCACATCATAAAAAGTAAAATGCTTTGAATTACCTCTGCTTTGGATACATAAAGTTGGTAGCACCTTACTTTTAGGTGCAATGTAAGTCTGAATTACACGTAATTTATTTAGTTAGAGACTGAAGAGGGGCACGAACGCTGAACAATTTACCATCGTTCCCAAATTAGCCTTATTAGAAGAACCGAACATAAACTCAGGCGGACATTTTGTGTAGGTATTTATAGTTATGGAAGTTGTCATCACCCTCCTCCATTTTATTTGGGTTCTCTTCCATTTCTCTCTACTGTCCGTCATATCTGTATCATACCTCCATCCTATTCATAATATGAACCTCCTCCTCCATCATATTCATAATATGAACTTTAAGAATTAAGCATGTTTTCATTTAGTTTATTTATAGACTAGTTGTGCCCTGCGGTTTCACCCGCGTAGATGTAGTTTCATCCTTATTGTCGCGGAGCCCTAATATTTTTAAGAAATAAAAGTATATTAATTACTCCTTGAAACATCACCTACCTGCCAGTGAAAGTCCCGTTAAAATCGGTCCAGCCGTTACCCGGAACAATCAGACAGACAGACAGAGAAAAATTTTATAACTTGGTTTTTTAGTGTCAGTAGCGTGTATACTTTCAGGTGCATTTAGTGAAAAACTGTTATTTTGGATTTACAAACAGACACTTCAATTTTATTTATCTGTATAGAGTATAGATAGATATAGGATTTTCAAGCCAAACTCGATAAGAATGCAATAGAAAACAGTGGAACCTATGATCTCCTAAGAACAAATATAAAGAACAACATATATCGTTGGAACTTTACGGATTCCACGCAGACGAAATAAAAATAAAATATTCGCGTATATATAGATAACTTGTTGGTCCGGTAGTAATAAAGCAGTCGATTTGATTTAATCCATCAACACGAGAATAATAATGTGGTGTGATCAACACTCTTAGGTAAGCATTTGCGTGAAATTAAATAGGGATCATAATTATAATACTTTGTAATAAATTGTTTTCACATGGATTAAATCAAAATTATTGACCATAAAGTAACCTCTTTTATAAAAAAACATTTGATCATTATGAATACTCGGGTGTAGTCGAGAGAGCTAGCTTAGCTATGTATTATTTATTTTGGATAAACTATAGTTTTAATAAAACTGAAAAGATATCAAACTTTGTCAAGGATTGCCGGCTCTTTTATGGAAATAGAATACCACTAATGCATTTTTTAAACTTCTACTGAATATATGAACCTTTGTCTATGAATGCACATAGGAATGCGTAGTGAGTAACACGTGTATTTCCCAAACTAAGCTTTAGTCTACGACTTAGCTCGATTTTGTTATGAAAGTTAACGAAGCATCGATTGAAATGCGCCTACCACAAAAATAAAGCAATAATGCAAATCTACAATATGTTAATATATGTTATAATAACAGAAGTTACCTTAACTTTAAAGGCTAAATACGACGAGGACGAATGTTTTGATACAAAATATAAACTATAATAAGAATTGAAATAATATTTAAACATGTAAATCCTGACCTAATTTGTATGTGGAGTATAATATAGATGTCTAATTATGTAGAGTATAGTGAAAATGAAAATGATTTATTCAGTTTAGGCCCTGGTAAGGCACTTCTTAGTACAATCTAATATGTAGGTAAAGTGGAAATATCAGTATCGGAATAGTATCGTGGTAGAACATTCTAACAGCGGTTCACATGTTTATTATGATCAAGTTTATAGTTATTCTACGTACGTTACGTATTTACTTATGCTCGCACCTGTATCTCACGTGGGTAGGCGAGATCAAATAGTTAATCTAATTTTGAACTTATCGGCGTGTGAAGCTATCAAATAGAAGACAGTAAAATGAGTAACTTCTTTTAAGTTCAACGTCTCGGCTAATATAAGTTCTGATACATTTTGATAATGGTATCTTACTGAAAATTAATCAGTAATCAATACGCTAATCAGTAGTTTATTTAATTTGTTATGTATGTATATTGGACGATTTGAACCAGTTTGGAAAATATAGTGCCATCTATTGAAATTAGATTGAAGTTTTTTATTGTAAAGATACCTCTATATAATTTAAAAGAGTTTCGGGCATGAACGAAATATGGCGCTGATTTTATAAGAAAAGTGTGTGTCACATTAGTGCTATACTGGGGGCTAACTATGATCGTTAAGGCAATGCTTCTGGACAAACAAAGCTCAGAAGTTCTTAATACGTGCTCCTTGTAATCTGGTAGTATTTTTTTAATATAAATATATTGATGATGATAATAATTTTCGCTGTAGAATATGACCATAATATCTAGTCTACTTTTAGAGTCAAGTATGCAAATATATTCTCAAAATAATGGAAAATAAAGTTTTATTGACCAGGAAGAAACTAAGTAATTAATTATAGAAACTCATACCGCGTTTATTAGGATTCCGCAACTGGTGCCGAAACTGGAATCCTTGTCGTGAAACCCTTAGGATCACTGCGTTGTCTACCTCAGGGGCGTGAATTGGATTTTCAGAGGGGTAGGCAAAAACAATAATTAGGCTGGTAGGCAGTTTAAGTACATACCTATGTACATACGTTTTGGTGAAGACGCACACACGAACATAGACAGACACACACAAGACACGAGTATATTCAGTGATCACAAATTGTAACTTCTGTTTACCTGCTTATATGCAATGCACGCCACTGGTCCACCTGTCTCTCTGGACCTTTTTCTCAGGAATGTGTGGTGGTATATACTTTAACTTGAAATTAATTAAATATTTCGTTCTGCAATCTCATGGAGCTGAGAAAAACCATTCTTCTAGGTCCTCAAAAGCACTGTACTTTCTTCTTATCTCATAACTAGCGCTCTACTCGCTAATAAGGTAGCTATCCATTGCTGAAAGAATTTCAGATCGGTTAAGTAGTTTCGGAGCCTATTCAATGCAAACAAACAAAAAAACAATCAAATCTTTCTTCTTTACAATATTACTGTAGATTAGTGAAGATAAAAAATAATTTCAGACATAATATGCAGGTTTCCTGACCCTGTTTTTCTTAACCGTAAAGCCCACAACAGGGCTCTACAGACAGCGATATATTACTATACCGTGCTATACCGTAATATGAATTAATGTACGGCTACGTTACAGAATACGGTTAAATTAATCTATATACGTGTGTCATGACTGCAGAGGAGTTTTAAAAAAAAAAAATTGGTCATGATTGATTTAAACATGAAAAAAATTTGGAATGTTTAAAAATTCACCTGATAAGGTCCAAATGATTTTTCTCCGGTACACAAAACATATAATATGATTATAATTAAACATTTATAATTGGAAGCCGCGTCGTCTGTGCTGCAGGCGACTACTGAAATCACTCAACCAAGACGGCCAAGGCAGTTTAAGCAATTGTATTACCATAATCGTGTGTGCTAAAGATGTCAATTGTGTGAACTGATTTCAGGTAGAAGAACATATTAATAATTTTCAGCCCAATTAATTCACTATTCACTACGATACTTTTGTTTGAATTGTTGTTAATCAAAAAGACACCAATCTATCTTTATATATAAAAATGAATCCCCATTTCCCTTGGTCACTCGGCTGGATGGATTTTAACGGGACTTTCACTGGCAGATAGCTGATGTTTCTAGGTGTGTTTTACGCTTATTTTATTTAAAAAAACCAGCATAAAACTAAATCTACGCGGATGAAACCGCGGGGCACAGCTAGTCGTTTATAATTCACAATGACTTTGGGAGCACTATATATGTATATGTTTTAGCATATGTCCGCGATTATGTATTATAATTATGTATATTTAGCTAATTAAAACATTAAAAATATTTTAACTAATTAAAAAACTATAAATTAGTAGACAATATTATTCGGTAGCGACTTCCAACCTTTTGTATATCACACAAGACACAGTTATCAAGGTGTAAATCGAATGACGTCTTTCACACACTGTTCACAAAACTGTTCCATCCATATTAAATATACCATACGCATCTTTGTCCGGAATATGTACATGAAATTAATTTTAATTACCACCCACAGTTCTTGTGGTCTATATTGTATATGTCACTCATTGACCTTTCCGTTAAACATGTAAAAATATAAACTAACAGCAATGCTCAAATGTGGGTGAGACTTTAGTGACACAAAATATGTAATTAATATTTTCTAAAGATATATAGATTTTTGTAACTACGGGTACAAAAAATGTTGTATAAATGATTCAAAAATGACATGTTTGATAGTCAGAATTAAAAAAATATACCTATAAAATGTGCAAAAAAATGTGAGTGGGCGAAGTTGTTGTGAAAGAGACTCACTGGTGCATTATCTGCAATAGTTTATGGAACTATGTAGGCGTAACTTTACGATAACTTTGACTGTACTTACTAGAAGTAAAGTCACATTAAATTACCATTATATTTTCACACCGTACACGCAGAACTAAATCATAGGTCATTTCATCCTGGCCGATGGTTGTTGCAGTCTTACGCAACGTCAAAGCATTGTGGAAAACATACTATCTTATTATCCCTTTTTTATTTCGATTATCATTAGCAGTTTCTGTCTATTTGAGGTTTAATGAACAATCATCTGAAAAATTGTGCAAGTTTAACTATGATTCATATTGTTCATATTGTGCACATGATCCTATTATCCAGGCAAATTAATCGATACGAAGGTTAATAAAGTTTAAAAGTAGCTTAATTTGAATAACCTATACAAAAGATATCGAATCTTTCATATAAGGGGTTCAGATGTATTATGGTATAATATTGTTGAGTTCTAATCAATTAATTCCAAAAACAGCCTATGTTTACGATCAAAAGATTGAGAAACTTATGCTGATGCATGTGTCGCATCACATTATTAAAGTTAACTTATCCACTCGGTTTTGTATTTTGGTTTTAAAAATATTTAAAATAGGTTAATAACATTATTATTTGGGTAAGCATGATGGGGTAAATAATATAGTTCTTGTAAAAAATGGAGCAAAAGCGTAAGTAGGAAGCCTCGATTGCTCTTTAGAGAGATTTAATGTATTAAAAGGCCGTGATACTCTCATTGAAACGGACAAACATTTAAATTTGTATGTTAATACGTGTTAACTGAATGAGATGGGTACATAATTATTAAATTAGGTTAGATGGTATAAATATGGAGTGATTTAAAGAAGCTCACATTCAAGTAGTTACGTTCATTGAATGACAACGAAAATGAGGGTGTTCTTGGTAAGTGGTCAGATATTAAATGTTATTTACAAAATATTTATTTGCAATGCTTACTCAAGGGTGATATTTGTCTCACCATTAAAATTAAAATTAGAAGCAATTCTACATAATGTGTCAAGCAATTGCAGACTTTGTAATATGCAGATGTGATGCCTCTTTTATGTATCATACTTCAAGTGGTTTGTGAGAGTAAGACTTTGTAGTGGTGGATCGGATTTCATATTTGGTGATCGTGTGTATGGGAATATTACAGGTACTTGATATGTGCAATTAAATTGTTTCAGGGAGTGTGTTTGACCCTGTCCGTCGCATTGGCCGCGGAGACTGGCAGGTGAGGAGCATTTTACGTTTATGTATTCACATATTAGGATAGGTTAGTAATGTAAGCAATGTTTTGATTTTTATCAATTCATTTATTCTAGATCATTTTTTTTTTTTTTTTTTTTTATTTATTTATTACAAAGAATCATATTACATTATTGCACTAATAGGATGGCAAGTAGGAATGGTCTTATAGTATTACTATTTTTGTACATGTAAATTACCCTGAAGGGTACACGAAGTGGGTAAGGCATAGGTAACAGCAAAGGGGGCACCTTTACCTATGGGTTTCTCCTTAGAAGTTTGCGGATTTCCTATAAAAAACAAAAAAGTGTGGATATTTGAAAATAGGCTGGGGAAGAGCATCAATCATACTTTTCAGGCGACACCAAACCGTACGGGCTTAACCGTTAGTTTTAGCTTAGCAGATATTTGCCATTACTGATCTGATAGAAATTACTTGCTGGTGCTTATTATGCATAAGATTTGCAAATTATTCAGTCAAACGATATAGTTTTACAAATATTAAATACAGTTAAAAAGTAAATAAAAAAAACCTAACGGTATACATTTTAAACTGTATCGTTTGATATATTTAAAAACTAGTTTAGCCAGATTAAATGAGATTCGATATACTATTTACAAAGTTCTCTGTTATAAATAAATAACAAATGACTTAGTACGCCTGAAAAATAAAAGACATGACATAAGTATAAAAAAAGGGCGAAATAATAAAAAAAATTGACTGGGTTTTTTTGTAAATAGAACTTGTCTAAATCTTTCTACTATTTTCGGAAAATACGAATGATGGATTTGGAGTTCTTAGGATCTTTTCAGTTTTTCACTTAGGTCTCTCACTTCGGTTTATGCAAACATTTTAATATAGGCTTGTGGTTGAATTCAAGCCCTGCAGTTCACTCACTCGTTATAGAAATATGGGAATTGTTTAGTTTTGTTCAGAAAAATAAATAAATATGTGCCACTAAATCGAAACCAAATTCTGACACTTTCATAATATTCCCACAATACACCCGAAAATTAAATTAAATTCTTTAATTTAGTCCACTCTTCCCAATCCAGGAGCGATCAGCACTTGGCTGTGGTTCGAAGGCAAAAAGGAAACCAACTAACAACACTTCGGTGATATATTTAAGTGACGTACAACAATCAATGCCAAACTAACCGTAAAAAATATTTGAGGTTAATTTTAATGTGACTTGTTTTTATTTTATAGGACTTTTATGTCCTCTGATGAATATGCATTCTGCTTAATAAGGAAATAATCTGAATAAAACCGTCATTTTCTTTTCGTACTTTTTTAAGTTATGCACATCATAATACAGTATTCTATATTTCGTCATGAATATACAAAATTCTAATGATTTTCATTAATTGGCTTAACTATTAATAGTATTGATTGATCACTGGTTGCTTAACCTAACAACTTTTATAAATTACAGCTACAACCCTTTCACGTATTCAACCACCCGGCGGCCAACCTACTACAGCACTACAGTTCGTAACGATTTGGGTCGCTACGACCCTGGCCGCTACGACGCTGGCCGCTACGACCCCGGTCGCTACGACCCTGAGAGATATAGCTCCGGGAAATACATCCCGGATGAATCTGGACGTTATAAGTAAGCGTTGTTAAAATATTAAGATACTTATGAAATGCAGTATTGATAATTGCATACGAATAATTTATTGTAAATTTAAAATCATAAGCCACTATCTCGAGGCTCGGAGTAATAGCAAAAGTAATAAACTAAAGCATTTAACTCAGAACAAAAAATAAGTAAATTTTGTTTAGTTTGTTAGTAATGTGATATTATAGTACTTTTAATTATCTTTTTGAATTTTCATAAGCTTTGATGTAATGCTAAATTGCTCACATCTCAAACTCGAGTTATGAAGCTGAATTTTAAGTAACTCAACCTAAGTTTGAATAGATGTAAAAACAAATTAATTTCCAGCGGTGACCGTGGGGACCGCGGGGACCGTGGTGGTGCGGGTGGTTTTTACTCCGGTTCTGGTAGCGCGGGAGGTCCCGGTGGATTTTACACTGGCTCTGGATCGGCTGGCGGTCCCGGTGGTCCCGGTGGACCCGGATCTGGTTACTCTGGATCCGGTACAGCTGGAGGACCTGGCGGCTTTTACACTGGCTCTAGTGACAAGAAAAAGGGTAGCAGGTATGTTGGTTAAATTTCAATTTTATCAACACATATTGTTGCAGTAGAACACTGTTTCACATTTGAAACTTTAAAATTATATCTTTGAGAGACAATTTAAGTACATAGTAATTTTACACTACAAGAGAGAACCTTAGAACTAATAAAGCACTGCGCATTTCTCTCTGAGCTAACGATTCACCTCGTATGATTAACAGGATTAGATTCAAACTATGCTACGTGATCAATTGTTGTCCCTAACAATCATTCCTCAAAGCTTCACATAGAATATAAGAACGCGAAATAAATGGTTTATAAACAATGCACATACACAGTGTGCCCTGTGTTCAGTTTCAGAGTTTTTATGCATAATCAATTACTTTTGTTTTTTCACCTAGCGCCGCCGTAGCAACAGCTTCCCCTGCAAAACCTACTGCAGCCTACGGGTACAGTCCAACCCCCGCCCCTGGCAGCTACTTGAACCAAGCCAATACTGGGAACGGTTACTACGAGTACAAATTCGGCATCATCCGCCAGGAAGACGACAAACTCCCCGACGGCTATCACTACCTCTACGAGACTGAGAATAAAATCCTCGCTGAGGAATCGGGTAGGATAGAGAAGATTGACAACGAGAGAGAAGGTCTCCGAGTCAAAGGGTTCTACGAGTTCGTTGCCCCCGATGGAATCACTTACAGAGTAGACTACACCGCTGACGAAAATGGATTCGTTGCCTCAGGCGCTCACTTGCCCAAATAAATTATTAATACATATAAAGCGCGCTATCTGCAACTACCTTATAATTCATAAGTTTAGCTACAAACCTTCGTTATAAATGCTTGAAGTACCTGCTTATACAATAAAAGAGACTATATTAAATCGTTAAGAGTAAGGTTTTATTTTAAACCCTGTCCACCTTAATGACATTAACTGACCAAAGTATGCGAAATAAAATTCGTGTCCAATTTCGCCTTTAATTATTCCATCATAAAACGAAAATCTGAACGGGTGCTTTATTGTATTATTTATATAGCCGGATCAGGAATATTATGATGTACTTGACTCTCATGAAGAGTGACATAGCGAGGGGTTAGAACAGTAATTTATACATATATATCAGGGACTTCAATTAAAACATGCGCCATTCTATTTGGTATCACTATGAACTGAATATTGTTCTTCCGATTTGTGATTCTGATAACACATTCGTAACGCAGTTGATAGTAATGTAAACATAGAAGTTGAGATCAAAGGTCAATAAATAGGTCGAACGAGTAAAAACCCGTTATAAAATTATTATTAAAAAAATCTTAAAGTTTAGAATAAGTATGTGCTGTGGGGTTTGAAGAACACCTCGCGTTATTCGTGATTCACAGAAAATACTCGGTATTTCCATACTGTGGGTAATTATTTGGATTGGTTTGTAATTTAAATGTTTTGAACTATTTCACGCTCAGATTTTCAGACATAGCATTGAATTAGCTACGTACTTACCTTACATTTGGCATTACGTATTTCCATAGAAAATAAGCCTTTTGGTTAAGTATAAGGAATAACGGTATATTTTGTAGCAATTAAAATAATATGAAGTACACGATCTGAATGCCACAATTCGATAAATCGCGATAAGAGTTCTCTGAATGTCAAACTTCCTGTTTGTTAACATAATTTTAAAATACATGTATATAATTTTTGTGAGAAAATGTCACATTTTATTGCTTAATTCAACGCAAATGTAGGTCAAATGCAAATGCGAGGACTTCCACATCGCGGGTTTTGAATGGTTTATTTATATTTAAGATACCGCTAAACATATCTAAATGACTAAATTAATTGGAATTAGTACAAGATTACACGTATAATTTGGGAATAGGTGAAAGGAATTTTATTAGGTGATTTTCTTTTGCGAGTAATTTTGTAATGCTGCTTTGGGCATTAATTATTTTGAATTATTTGGTAAGTTGTACGACGGGGGCTTACCATCATCGGATTAAGCAGAGCGTATTAAGGGCTTCTGAGCTTTGACGTTTAATTTTTATACCGTAAAATATTACGTCAAAGCTCAGAAGTTCTTAATACGCGCTGCTTAAAAGATGATAGTTGGCCCCTTGATATTTTAGAAATATAAATATGATAGATATATGTGCCAACATGACAGATTATGAATCCATCGTATTGTCATAGAGAATATTTTTTTTTATCTATGGATGATCTTAAATCTTTCCCACGCCGTTCAAAACTTCGCAAATCGCTATCAACTATACGCAAACAATTTTATTTTTATTTTTATTCACAGCTATTAAAAAAGAGTGCACGTACGCAAACAATAAAACTGAAAAGGATTTCTTTAAAGTAAGTCTCTAAAGGAAAGTAAACCTTCTTTGTCACGTATTTTAATTGAAAACAGAGGGCCAACTATGATCGTTTAATCATGGCGTATTAAGAACTTCTTAGCTTTGACGTTTAATTTTACGGTTCCAAAAAGAATTCTCTTCAATACCTCGATTCAATATTATATTTTTCTGAGTTTATGATACCTTAAAAAAAAACATACCTACATTTTCAAAATGTGTTCGAAATTGAATTAAATAAATAAATATTTTTTTACTTCAGTACATGACAATATATTACTGTACATATTACTCAGATACTCTGTTGACGTACATAAACCAATTGATTATTAATTTATTCAGTACTGTCATAACCAGTAGCCGAAACTACAGCCATTATCATTTTACGCTAATTAATGTCTTTATTAAGCAGTTATACAAGTGGTAATTTGCTCATATTAATTTATTGGTTCACTTGAATTTTTTTAATCTTTGAACTTCCGCCCTTCCGATACATTTAAAATTGAAAATCTTGACTCATAGTAACGAACGCAAATAACTGGTATTATGGTGATGAAATTTGAAGGGTGTGTTTTTGTTGAAATGAGTGTGGGTATACACTAAAAGGGTTATGGGGAGGAGGGAAATGGGGGTTGAAAGTGTATGTGGAATCTTATTGCTACGCAGGCGAAGCTGCAGTTGGATGCGAGTACTGGGGGCCAACGACGTTTCGTTTTGGTACCGTAAAATTAAACATCAGAGCTAAGAAGTTCTTAATACGCTCTGCTTAAACTGATGATGATAGGCCGCCAGAGCTTATAGAAATCTATAAGATGGGAGGTTTTAAAAATCCATATTTTTACATAGTTATCGCATTATAAGAACTAGGCAAATGGAGCCGTAAACTAGGGTAATTTTAAGTGGTTTTAATTGAAATGTAAAGAAGCAGCTTGTCTCATACGCTTGCATCAAGGTGCTTCAATCAACCATTATGTTAATCGCATACACTATACGAAGACCATCAAGGCTGACAGGCTATGCTATCTAATCCAAAGCCAGCATGTTGTGGATGTGCCCGGCAAAAGTAAATTCTATATTATATTTTTGACTGTCTTTATTTTATTGTGATAGTTTTAATACGTCAAAGTGTAAGTGCTCATACAGTGTTAGTAGATATTATTATAATGATAATATATGCTAAGTAGTTTATACTTCTATACAGATAAATACAATTTTGAGTGTCTCTTCGTAATTCTAAATGAACAGCTTTTCACTAAATTCGTAAGTCTCAAATAAAAAAAACCAATTTAAAAATAAATTATCTATCGGACTGTTAGCCCAGCTGGACTGATTTTAACGGGACTTTCACTGGAATAGCTAATGTTACAAATAGTAATTTCAGCAAATAGGGAGCAATTCGGCTAAAGAAAACATTATGGTTCCGCGGACCACCCATAAAATTCTGTATATGCGGGTGAAGCCGCAGGGCACCGCTAGTTTGTTCGAGTTCATTTTAGTTTAGAAAAAAAAAATAAGCTCGTGATCATAAAACATCACAGCAATCGTTTCAATCAAGGATGACCATTTGTACGGATTACTTATGTATTATTTATTCGTATCAAAAGTGGTTGTCAGTATCATCTGCTTCATAAAAATGTAGATCCGGGTGTTCTAAATTAGGACGGTCAATCAGCATAGCTAATGTGAAGTGTTTGTTTGTTTGTAGGTGTCATGTTTATCGATATATTACGTTGGTAAATGATAATTTCACCAATGTAGATACTTTCACTTAGTATGTTTAAATTCTGACTTGCACTGAAGCCGTGGTGACTTTTAATATCCAATTAAAATTACCTACTGTATAATTCGACAGATTATGTTAATTGATCTAAAATTCGTAAGTTTCTAAGGATAATACAAGTATAGAGAGTGAATTCAGCGGGAACGCACGCGGCTTTGCCTATTATGTTAATAGCTTAAGTGTCATCAACGATTTCATGTTTCCGGGCTATTCAAGAATCAATTGATTTATGAATATAATGTAGGTCACTTTGTATCCTTGTGGTCGCTTATATTTGCTTCCTTTTGGTTGTAATAGCTCAGACAGCGAGAGATCTTCCTCATATATTGTAGGAGACGGCGCCAACTATGGAGCTCTGAAGACTTCTTAGGTAACTCAATAACTCATCATTTCTGATGTTTGAAACCCATTCATAAAGGTAAATATTATATTTATTAAATAAGAAAATTACAAGAACCAACATACTTATGCATTTAATTAATCAATGAAACATAATCCTATGTAGTTTTAGCAAAGGTGTGCGTCACTATGCGTTTATGAAGCTAACTTTCTTGTTATGTTAATTGATTGTAATATAATTATGCATATGCTTAAAGAATTCAATATGTTGATGTTTATTTATTCTAGAAAGAATTCTTGGTAGTAATCTAACTAACATAATTATAATGTTTCATCGCAATTGTATATTCTCAATTGAGATATTTATATACTGATTGCAACTAGTATAGTTAGTTAATCATAAACTTTAATGAACATAAACAAGGTTTTGTATGACGACTGAGGCAACAATGTGGATGTAACTGGAATAAGGTCTTCAGAATACGGTGGGCATTAAACTGTTGCATTTTAATCATTTTTGTTTTATACAATTCGATGTGTGAAGTGAATCCTCAAACATTCCTTAAGAAAATTACGACTCTCTTGCAAGTCGGTCGTCTCGAAACTACCCGCGTACTGCACCCGGCCGTGCTTCAAATAAATATAAAAAATACATATTTTCAAAGTGCAAAAGTGAGTGATTAATATCACAGTCGCAACGGAACTATTATAATTTTATAATCTATGCTAATTCAGCCGCCTGACCTCGTCACACCTTGATTTAAGAATTCGGTTCCACGTCTTGGTATGTTTTCAATAAAATTTATTGTTAATTTAAATGTAAATTTAAATGTCAATGGAGAATAAGATGATTCTTGTCGGCAGTGTGTTACCTAAAACAGCTTCTAACCTATGACACATCACCTGATCTAGTTCCAGATTGAAAGCATAACCTGTGGTGTTCACAGGCTCGCAGCCGGCTGAGGTGGAGTGGCAGGATTATTATTGGCGCCGGTGACTGGACTCCTGGATATTTATAGATTATACCAAATATGTTCAAAATGATGACAGTTATGAAACTCGTAAGTGTTGAATAATTTTAATTTATTTGAATTTTAAACAAGAGTGTTAAGTGTTTTTAACTGTCATAATATCTTTTATGTGTACATGCTATTGTTTCGTGGACTTTATGATATTATAGTCACTCGGTTTTATTTCCATAATATTAAAATTCGTAATGAAAGTTTTATATTCTTGATGGTTATAATGTTGTTTGAATTGTAGGCGTAGATAGATACTAACCTAATTGAAAGTGTTTTTCGATATCATATTTTTATTAAAACATAATAAATTCAATATATACCTCCAGAAAACAAATGCTTTCAAATATACGAGTATTATTGATTATGAATATTATGAAATGCATTAATGACTGCCGACCTGTTGCAGACAGCAAAAAAAAATTCTTTCAATTAATTCTGAGTTGTTTTTTCATTGTTTCAGATATTATTTATTTCACTATGGGCTCTAATAGAATGTAACCCCTATGATGACGGGAAGTATCACCCTAGGAAATTTCGTGTATTCGATGATGGCAAATATTACCGGCCTTTAGACGAAGGTAAATACATACCGGGCGATGAGGGCCGGTATACATACATTTACCAGCAAGGATTGTATCCTGAGGACGATCGCGACTACCGATACGTGCACCAAGAAGGTCCTAATGGGGGCTTAGGTGGAAGAGGAGGTCAAGGCGGGGACGGGGGAGAAGATGGAAATAAGTCTGAAGGTGCCGACGGTGCTCCTGATTCAGACTATGTACCAAATAAAATCGATTACATCGGCAACAGGACCTATGCCCCCCGGTATCCGTACATCCACAAAGTAATCAAAGGCTTGGTCGACAAGTATGTGTCTTCCGAGTTCTTCGGAGACGAGACCGATAGCTCTGTAAACCACTTTAGGAAGGTTTATGCAGACAAAGAGATCGCTGTGAAATGCCAATATTTGCAACCTATGACCAATGAGGTAGTCCCTAACAGCGAGTTTACAACTCAGTAAGTAGCGTCACTATATTAGAAACAAAAATCTAAGACGTCTGTTATATTGCCATACTAATGTATGTATATTGTTCACAGGTATCCTCCAACGTTGAAGCTTCCAAATGGCGAGAAATTCGGCTCGTATTACAGTTATAGAGGGACAAAGGTCCTTAATACGGTCGCTAATGCTCTTACGAATAAATTAAAATTAGAATATGAAGTATTTGTTAGAGTCGTAGATGTAGTCTCAGAATAATGTAGAATAGTGTAAATAATGTAATGTTATAACTATTTATGCCTCATTAAAATGACAATGCATTTCGCTAGACTTGTAAGCTTATCAATTACGTATATACCTGTAATACCATTGAGACGATGTAACTTTAGCTATTCCCGGAACTTTAATTTGTTAGTGAATTTTATGATATTATGTAGTAAAATATCTGATTAGTATATATCGATATATTTTTTTTGACAACCTGTATACTTCATTTTTATAATCGCTTGGCAGGTTCCTGAATAAAATTATAAGCCTCTCACGATTTCATTTTATTTTATCCCAGATTGATTTGAACAGAAATATAATATTGAGGGCAGAACTAATAACTGTATTTCCTTAAATACTATGTAGTTGCTTTGATATGCTCGCGCGCTATTAAAGTTTAATTCTGCTAGATATGTGAACTCGTGTGTATTTGCGAAATAAAATTTTAGCTCAATAAAAATGCAATACTATAATTTGACAAAGTAAACATTATTATATAAATTTATCAATATGACATTGAAGAAGTGAGCTGTCATATATCCAAATGCTACAGTAGCATGCCTAATATTATCTACTAGCTGTGCCCCGCGATTTCACCCGCGTAGATTTCGTTTCATCCTTATTGTCACGGAACTCTAATATTTTTGATAAATAAAAGTACTCCTTGATATATCAGCTACCTGCCAGTGAAAGTCCCGTTAAAATCGGTCCAGCCGTTTCAGAGATTACCCGCAACAAACAGACAGACAGACACAGAATTTTTTAAATCTTGGTTTTTTTGTGTCAGTAGCGTGTATACTTTCATATGCATTTAGTGAAAAACTGTTATTTTGGAATTACAAACAGACACTCCAATTTTATTTATCTGTATAGATTTAAAAAAATAATCAACGAATCCAAGCGCTCTTTGACTTGACTAACGAACGTCTTTCAAAATATCTAGTCCATAATTTGAATTTTAGCACACGAAGAATGCTCTAAGATCTGTGGCAATTGTTTGCAGTTCATTAAATGTAGAGGCTCTAATAGTGTAGGTGGGCTTTTTGGTTTCAGCCTTCACATGCTATAAGGTTTTATTATTGAATTATATAATTAATGACGACACCACCTAGTGGTTAGTAGGTAAACTAGACTACATGTTCAATCAAGGCAACTATGTATAAATATATGTACTTAGTACAATCACTACATTCTTACCAAGAACTACGGTTCGACCCACGGTGCGCATCTACAGTATCTTTTCGAAGAAACTGGTCTGAACCACCTTCATCTCGTGTTATAAATCGTTCTGTAAAAATAAGTTCCAAATACCGTTTAGTGAATAAATATTATCAAGTACCTTTATCTTATCATACAGTCTCAAAGAAACCATTCGCATGAGTACTCTTTGGAGAGAAACGTATTATTGACTCTATGTTCAATTCGGCATTCGTTCAGTTTGACACCAATATTGCACAGTGACCATTATGTTTATTTTTGTAAAAAGCTTTCAAGGCTCTCTAGGACAGTACCTACTTATAAGATGTCGTAAATAAATAATAAGTAGACTAGTTCAATCGAAACGAAATCACTAACCTTTAAATTAACAAGGTATAGAAAATAGTAACGCTTGGCATGACATTCCAAACGCATATAATGTTCAAGCTTCATAAAGCTTATTCATTAAGATTTCAAGTGTATAAGGATGAGTTACATAAGGACTATATGCTTATATATTTAGCATTTCAGACAGGAAATGTGCTTGACAGAATTACCTCCACCTGTCACGTTGGTTCCTTATTTATCATTTGTGAAAAGAAGATGCGTTGTTTCATCTCTTGTTATAAAGATCCTCGAGGCATTTAAAGAATACGTTATTGAGTTTTCGTAGCTATCACGTAGAGTTTTGTACATACCTTTCAAACCCGCACCTCACGGGTTATATTTTAATTTTATCATAAATCTATCTGTTAAATACTTGAATCAATGATTTCTAAGAATTATTTGGTTTGAATGTAAAACGTGGTTGCGGTTTACCTGTTAAACATAATACTTTAGCACTTAAATGTAATGAATCACTGAGAATCCGTAACAAGTAAACCTGACGAACTACACGAAGGACGAACAGTAGGTTTGTGTAAAGCGAAGAGGTCTAATCCGGCATTGGGCGGTCACTTGTCCAATATATCACACTTCAGCCCAAATATGCCGCCTTTAATGCTGGCTCACGAATAAAATTAACATTTTCCACAATTTGGACCCATGTATTGTTGCAATAAATACTCCATTTTTGAATTGATCGTAGTATATAAAGAAACGGTAGGTGGTTAACTTTGTCATTCTATTGTATAGAATTCGGAGGCAAAAAGGCATTATGAAAGGGTTAGTGGTAAGTGAAAATAAATATTATTTTCATAATACTTATGTAACACAAAATCTTTTACTCAAAATCTCTCGCTGTAATACTTAAAACATCTCTCAGTTATCAGTAAATTTAGAAAAAAATCATTAACGTGGGTGATGGTAGCTAATAAAAAAAAATTGGATTAAGATCAAACATTTATGATTATAGGTGTGAAAGTAGTGTTGTTTATTTTTTTTTAAATATAAATGGAAACATAGTGACCGACATAGCGTTAGCTCAGTACTAGCTTTATTGTGGATAAAGTAACTTTTGTTAATAATCTGGACATCTTTACAGAGGTTTTTTAGTCAAATAGTACATTTATGGACAATTCACAATAAAATTTATTTTCTGTTAGCTTTCAGTTCTGGCTTTGGTAAGCATCAGCCTCAGCGCTGCTGTGGACGACGGTCTCTACCACCCAGAAGTGCACGGTGGCAATGACGGCAGATACGTAGTCCCAATCAACTACTACAAGCCAACATACGACAACAGATACTACCAGAGCCTTGTCGATAATAATGGCAAATACCGGTCTATCTACAACGCGTACCAACCTTATCAGAAGGCGCTAGAGAGGCAAATATTGGCTCCTTACGAAAATTTCGAGAACAGGTAAAATTAACAATACCTACACATGAAAAAGTACTAAAGTAAGTTTCACAATTGAACTAATCGATTTTTAAACTGTTCATATTTTTTTACCATAACGTACACTACAAAGTTGATCATTAGAACTTCATATTATGTTTGAAGGACTAGGTGACTCGCATCTTCTGTCACAAGTGCTCAAAAGTTATTTAATTTCCTAATACTCGTTTTGCCAGCACTTTTAACCGTAATTTGCTTAACATAACATCGTGCAAAAACAACACACAAAATAAGTTTAGTTATTATTCTCTACGATGTACATTCCAAAGATATACGAATTTGTAATGCCTGAAACGGTGCAGGACTTTTTTGTTGATTGGTAATATTCGTGGTACACGTGGTCGTATTCAAACAATTTTAAATTTATATTTACCATATAATTTATACTCGTGAAACCATAGTGATGTTTTAGTATAAATCGGCCCAGAAGGAATAAATTAACTTTACCATGGTATTAAACTCAAGTAATAAATATACGAATATAAAATCAAACCTTTCTTGATTACTGAGTCGTGAAAAAAAGATGTGTCAACGACCTTATATAATTTGGGCACATCTTATTATCGAATTTCGTGCAGAACGCGCCCAGAAAAAAACAAGGAAAATATTTAGGAGTTTAGTCATCACCGAACAAAGTATGAGAGTGTGTAAACGTGTTATTTTTACAGATATTACGACCCAAATCCATTTGCCTCCTCCGTGGCTACTGTTACGTACCGACCTCCTGTCGTGCCTGCTGTGTCAACCCTGCGCCCAATCGTGTACTCGACACCCGCTCCTTTGCCTACCACAGTGCCAATTTACGCCAGGACTCAGTACATTGCTGACAAATCTGCCAACATCGTCCAACAAGAGAGCGATACCGATGGTAACAATTACCGGTTTGCTTACCAAACTGACAATGGGATTGCTGCTAGTGAATCTGGGAGTGTTGACACTTCAGCTAACGGCGGAGGCACCAGAGTTCGGGGCTTCTATGAGTACATAGGAGATGATGGCCAGAAGTACCGTGTGGATTACACTGCGGACGAGAATGGGTTCAGGCCTACAGGTGCCCACTTACCCCAGTAATAAATAAAGCCTCTAGAAGTATTAAATGATATATTTATATAAAGCATGAACGAATAAATGAAACGAAATTATAATTTTAAATAACAATCCATAACATGGTTTTTCTTATTCCCTTTTACATGAGTAGCTTTTAAAATACTTTGTGTTATTTATATTTCACACCTCACGCCATAGGAATTTTAAGTTTTACATCCTTGCCAAAGATATTTACGATGTCGTCGTGGGCGAAGATATTTTTTGCAGTTGGTTAGGTAATATGCTTAAAAGGATTTAACATGTTATTTTTATTTATTACAATTTACTGCAAGAATTACAAATATATTTACTTGAAGTCTTATTTTATAAAAATACTAGCTGTGCCCCGCGGTTTCACCCGCGTAGATTTAGTTTCATCCTTATTGTCGCGGAACCCTTATATTTTTAATAAATAAAAGTATACCTAAGTTACTCCTTGAAACATCAGCTACCTGCCAGTGAAAGTCCTGTTAAAATCGGTCCAGCCGTTTCAGAGATTACCCGGAACAAACAGACAGACAGACAGAGAAAAATTTTAAAACTTGGTTTTTTTGTGTCAGTAGCGTGTATACTTTCCTATGCATTTAGTGAAAAGCTGTTATTTTGGAATTGCAAACAGACACTTCAATTTTATTTATCTGTATATATATATTTACATAGATATAACTTTCCATGCATAAATTATGCGATTGATTCGTTACCCATCCTGGTAAGAGGACTTTAATGTACTGGATATTATTTTAAGTCCCCTTATAGAGGCTGACAATGGAATGAAACTTAATTACGATAACTCCATTCAATGGTGCTTTAAATTAAAGAGAACTAAGTTAAAATGAATCCAATCAATGACATCGAATATTTTAAAATAAAAACGTTCTTGTTAACTCCCTCCGAAAAAAACCTGCCACTGGACATGTATGTATCTTCTGCCGTGATAAACATACAAAGTTAAAACCTCTGTGCGACCCTCTTAACGGAATTTGGCGAAATTCCTGGAATGCGAATTTCTTTACTTTTAAAACAAACACTCAACTATGTAAAATGCTTTTTCTTTGCCTTTTGTAGTGCAACTGTTAAAAATGAAGGTGGGAACCAATTACCATACCCATTTCCACCCACTAACGGTCAAAATGGGGGTCGGGAATATATAAATATAGGAAATCCTTTTTTATTAGCTATCTACACCACACTAAAATCAATATCCTCCAAATATATGTAGTAAGAACGTTCTTGGTTGTGCATTGATATATGTTACTTAAAATAATAATGCCATTAACTTAAAATATTTTTTTATTTTAACATAGAATATGAAAAAATATTTTTAACATGTATAATCTTAAATTATGAAATTCTTCTTCATATGTACTCATACCTATATTGTATGTAATGAAGAAATATTATCACAGAACTATCTAATTTAAACCAAGCAAAGTTAATATGTAAAAATTTGGTCACGCCGTTATTACAGAAGGGCCCCCGAAAGCGTAAGCCGAGGTGTTTTTACAACAACACCCATATTTCACCGAAGATGATTAAGTGCCATCGTGACAGAGGGTGAGTCCGTCGTCGTCTCAGGCACTTTGAACTACTTCTCAGACACGCAGGTTTCCTCATGACGTTTTCATTCACGGCAAAGAACGTGGGGTGAAATTACTACATTATACTACAAATAAATAAACATTGAGTGTTTACCCAGGATAACTGGTGTGTGTACTCAGGATAACCACAAAATATAAAATAGTTTGTTCTGACGCGAGAATTAACCTACTTATGATTTTAGCATCTTAAGATAATTATATGAAAAAGCTCTTGGCTGAACTACGGTGAGTATTTATATTTATGAGGAGTTTGTTACTTGTACAGGTGTCGCCACGAGCTACGAGCGCCCAGCCTTTTTTTTTTAGGGATTTTTATTTAATGGCATTAATGTTTATTCTGCATCTAAAAATTACTTGGGAAAAAAAATGGTAGTATGGAGCTTGCTGCATAAAACATCCCCAAAGCACTTCACTGCATTTCAAATAATGTTTGATAACGACTCTCTAAATAAATGTTTTAACCACAACTAGATCAACTGTCGGGTTCAACTTATGATTCTGAATAAATATTTAATTACTGGCATTATAAAACTGTAACAGTGGTCCGATGTAGGTGATTCCGAAATTAGAAAGGCCAGGCTTGACGGGTACAATCGTGTGTACGGAGAGTATATAATTATTATTATTAAGGTCCAGAAGGGTCCGATCGATTGACGGGCGAAACCAACTGTACGCATAATATTACAAAGTGGTTCGGTAAGGGTCCGGAAGAGCTTGCGTCCGTACGCAATACCAATACCTATGCATGTGATGGTCGGAGACTCTTAATAGCGTGTTTCATAATTAAGGTAAATAGATACAGCGCCATCTTGTGACAAGTAGCAGAAGTAGTGTTACAAAACTATATTTATAACATTTTCAAAGATTTATCAATACATTGTAAATGTTTTTTTATGCACAGGCTAGAAATGGAATATAAAAGAAAAGTTAAAGAAGAAGGTTAATTTGCCTTATGAGTACTATAAACAGAAAAAAATACATGTATCCTACTCTATCTATTTCACCTGTGATGACAAAATAATCGTATCAGTTGGCAAGTCTGTCTCGATGTCGTCTCACAGGATATTTTATTGAATATAATATTCTTTGACGTATACAGGTACCTCACTATGCTTTCCTTCACCGGAAAGTTCGTGTAGTGTATATATAAAATCAATAAACTCTTTGGTGCAGTGAGATTCGAACTCACGCCGCTAGCATTGCAATCTATTCAAATCAAACCCACAATGCTCTGTGCTCGTAGCACATAAACTAAATACAGACAGATTTAAGTATCTTATAACCCAGGATGTTACGGAAAATGTGTATGTCCTTGAGGTAGATGGGACTCGATGATTTATTAAATCGATCTTATTAATCTAATCTACATATCAATGCCAACAGGGCTATAATATTTTTTTTATCAAAAATGGAAACGAATTAAGTGTGCACTGTTTTTTGTTAATGATATAACTTCATACTAAAATTTTTTTACTTTTTTGCATTCATTATATACTTTCCATATAAAAAGTTAATGTCACACAACATCTTCGTTCGTAATTAATATACAAAAGCCAACTTATTATGACAATATCAATGTCAAATTGCGCAAAAATAGACGTTGGATGAGTATAAAAGCAAAAAAAGATTCAACTGACATCATCAGTTAACGAACAGATCTACTGTAAAAATGAAGTTTACTGTGAGTAAAATTTCAATGTACCTACATATAAAATTCCTTATTGTAGATTTGTATTGTAAATCCTTTTGTGTTTTTTTTAAGTATATCAAAATGTATTGAAATGTTATCAAAATATTAAAAGAGGTGTTTGTTCTAGCTTGCTTTTGCCGCCGTGCTGGCCGTAGCCGCTGGTCAGCTGAATCCTTTCAGCAGACCGCCTTACCCGTTCCCGGCAGTGACCACCCCACGACCCTACCAGCCTGCTATTGTTAGCTCCCCGCGGCCCATTGTAACTCGCGTTAACGCTGACGAGCGAAACGCCAATACGATCAGCTACGAAAGTGACAGCAGCCCAGATGGTGGCTTCGTCTACAGGTAAGGCATTCAATATCTTAATATAACTCACGTTTGTTCTTACCCATTTAAATGCATTTAGTTGAGATAACCAAATCTATAGTGTTGAGTGTGATGTGAGCTGCACGTAGCAGTTTTCTATCGCAATAACGTTGATAGCTGTCCGACTAGTCTATTATGTGGATGAATTGATCAATCAGTGCATCCGTTACAACATAAGGTCAATCTAATGTACACATATTGATTAGAGGTCCGGTTGCATGGGATTTTATGAATAGCTTATGGAAAACGTATTCGGTGTTGTTGAGGAGGTAATAAAGTTACGGTTTTATTCACAGCTTTGCTACTGACAACGGTATTGGCGCCCAGGCTCGAGGCACCCCTCGTGACTTCGGGGGCAACCCTCCCGTGGTCCCAGTTGTGATCGAGGGCTCCTACTCGTATACCTCACCCGAAGGAGTACCAATCGTTATTACCTACATCGCTGATGAAAACGGCTACCGGGCACAGGTAATTCTTTATTCTTATTTCTTTAAGCGTACTTAATAAGTATCGCTACCCAGTAAGCGAACAAATTGAAACGATCTTCACCAAGAGCGAGAGAGATTGAAGGTAACTTGGTAATGAGGATGATGTCTTAATCACGATGATTGTTACAGGGAGACTCCATCCCCACTCCCCCTCCGATCCCAGAAGCCATCCTCAGGTCTCTGGAATTCAATGCGAGAAACAACCCGCAGAAAAAGTAAGAAGTGAAACAAGCTGAACTGTTAAGCATATCAATATATATTTTGTAATATTATATTTATTGTTTAAGATGACGTGAACTCATTTGATTGTCAAACTGGTTGTAATATAAAATGTGATACTCATTGATATATTTGTATTAAGAGCCAATGGTATGTGTAAAATGTAAAAACGAGATGATCAAGATGGTTTCCGTGATTAAATAATGACAAACAAAATTTATGTATTTCATTAATGCCTCTTTTAATAGATTCGCCACCATAGCTTTACATATTATATTGTGTAAAAACGACTTCTGAATGTTGATTAGCTTTAGAACTAGATCATATTTCTTAAGCCATTACAATAAATTCCTCATTCCTCATTCCGCAACCCAACTGGTAATAGAGCCATAATATAACAGATATCTAATCTAACAGATAAATAAAATTGAAGTATCTGTTTGTAATTTCACAATTACTTTAGCTTTTCACTACATGAAAGTATACACGCTACTGACACTAAAAACCAAGTTTTAAAATTTTTCTTTGTCTGTCTGTTTGTTCCGGGTAATCTCCTAAACGGCTGGACGGATTTTAACTGGTAGGTAGCTGATGTTTCAAAAGTAATTTAAGCTACTTTTATTTAATAAAAATATCAGGGCTTTGCGACAATAAGGATGAAACTAAATCATTCAGTTTGTATTTCCAATTAAACTACTTTTCGAATTATTTAAATACATATGAAAGTACTTACATAAAAAAAAACAATTTTTAAGTTTTTTCTCCATCTGTCTGTCTGTTTGTTCCGGGTAATCTCTGAAACGGCTTTCGACCAATTTTAACGGGACTTTCACTGAACGATAGTTGATGTTACAAGGAGTAACATAGGCTCGAACTCTATATAAATTAAATTTATTTTTTAGGGTCCCGTAAAAATAAGCCACCAATTAAATTAATTCTACGCGGGTAAAACAGTGGGGCATAGCTAGTGTAGGTAATAATATTTTTATACTCTCACAACTTGTGCATGGATCAAAAGTAAATAAAATGTTACCCCTTGAATCACCAGCTATCTGCCAGTGAAAGTCCCGGTAAGTTAAGTTACCGGTAAAACCATTTCAGAGATAACCCGAAACAAACATATAGATAGACATACAGACAAATAAGATTTTTTATGTTAATAACGTATATACTTTCATATGTATTTAGTAAAAAGCTATTAATTTAGTATCACTAACAGACACTTAAATTTTATTTATCTGTTCCTAAAAAGCATTCAATAGGCAGCGTAAAGATTTATTATTTATTTAAATAACGTTCTATAAATTTCTTAAACTGGAAATGAAGTAACAAGAACAGATAACTACATAATTATTTATGATTTTAAGGAAGGCCACCGATGAAAAATACAACACCTTCGTATGAAATGCCACTGCAATAGTCAAATCAACTAATGGAATATGGATGCTACAATGTTCACGGACTTAGAACACATTTATCCATTTCTAAATTGCATTACAGAGCTTATTAAAAGAGCATTAATCTTATTTATGAATCGAGTCGGCAGAATAGCCGCGTTATTCTGTAAGATTTCTCAGTACTCGACTTCGGGTGTCGGTTTACATACGAAATTGAACTTTATATCGCTAAAGTATTATGCATACATTTTCTATAATTAAAACCAACCGACGCTCGACGTCAAGTTCGATTACTACACGACTTTTGAGAATTCATTTTTATGACTGATATTATTTAAAATTGGTGAAAAGTGTAGGCAGAGGTGTTACAATATCTATTTTTGAATCTAATAATGTGGAGATGCCTTTGAATTTCCTCTCAGGTATATGCAGGTTTCCTCATGATGAAATAGTTAACCGAAAAACTCATAGTGGGTAATCACTGAACTTTAGTTTGCAGAAAAAATAATTGGTACTCAACCAACGAGTCAAAGTCAACCGCTGAGATTTTCCAATTGCGTCGCTTGCTAAGCAGACAAGGGTATAATGAGCTGCTACACCTCCTTGAAGTGTTAGTGATAGCACGAGCAGTCGCCTGTTACAACACTTCTGCTTATCCCTTCAGGGACCCTTCTGTGATGGCCTGAGCATTTATTATTTTAATTTTAGATAGCTTTCAGAAAGTTGATATTCGCTCTGGCAGACTCAAACCACTCGACCACCATGAACATATTAATTATAGGAATGTTGCACTGGATAGATATACATTGTAAGTTGTATTCAAGGTACATCAAATTAAAATGTCGCTCTATAAAAATAATCATTAAAATGAAATCAATCTGAATATGCCAACCTTGACTTCATTGCATTTTTTGCATTTTGTACCCTCACGTCGTATTAATATTTATATAGTCAGTCCCGTTGTGTTGTCCTATGCTTTGAATTTCCATTGTATATGAACCACTAATACCTTGACCTTAAGGGAATTATTGATATTATTTTTACGTTTGCACAAATCAAAGGTTGCTTATGGTAACACTTATTAAGCAATTATTAATTACTCGCTTATGTTTTTTTTTAACATTATCTGCAATTAATTTCGGCCAAAAGAGATTGTATTATACAAATGTTTTTGACACCAATCCTATAGATTTGGCCTTGGTTTTAATATGACTCGCGGAATATAAGATTAATAAATTACCGTACGTAGACAATGACGGGTAATGTACAAAAAATACGAGATAAAGATCAAGTAACCACGCCTTAAAATGTCACGCATACAACCAGAAAATATTCAGCCGTTAAAATTAAATTTATTTTACGACTCGGCTGATGTTTATGGTCCTTATACCAGCACTCCAGGATAAGCGGATAGCAAGGTCAGTATTCCGCCACAGATTTAAGGTATCTTTCAAAACATTTCGGTATAATCCACGTGGAAACACGATAAAATCATTTTGCCTGTTGTTTTTGATGGCTCGCGTTAGGTATTATTAGGCCACCCACCGATCAATCTCCGGCGTTTGTTTTCTACTCTATCCACAGGATAATGTGCGACGAAAATTGTGGCAACCCTGCTGAAGCCATAAAATAAGAAGTGAGTTTGCTTAGTACCCGCTCACGTGTGTCGCTGCATCGAATCATGAAAACGCTTAGTGGTGGAATTATCTGTACCTACCCATAATTTTCTTATATGTTGTAATTTTTCGCCTTTATTAAATTACGATAAATTTTACAATAGTTTAAACCAACCTGTTGTTGATCTTTTTTGTCTTTGTTGTTGTTGTAAAGTTGCGGATCACATAGCATTATGTGATCCATAACTTTACATTTTTATAAACGTATTTCTCAATCTTACTTCGTTGCTTTTTGCATTACTCTTTAGCTGCAGTCGGCAGATAATAAATAATCAGTGGTTATTTACACCAATTTTTTTAAGTAAGTTGCAACTGTAGTATTTCAATTCGAAGGATAGCGGTTTTGTGATTCAAGTTATATTTTCTGCTCTCGCAAACATTTGGTATAGAGTAAATAAGTTTTAAAAATGTAGGTATTTAAATATACATCTATCGAAGATGACTATATGCCTAATATATTAACCATCTATAAAAAAAAAAACAAATAAACGATAGAGACCGATGAACGACAACATAGAGCTTTTGTCTGTAAGTATAACGAAGGTAATGGAATAAATAAACTTTTTATATCACTTAGAATCAAGTTTTTCAAGAGATTGCATTCTTATGACTGTGTATAAATAATGCACGAAACATTATCATCATTCAGAGCACCAGCTAAACAAAGTTTTTACTATAATAATATATTATACTTGTACTATATATATACTATTTAATGTTTTGCATAATGTTATGTATATAATTATTTTCTTAACTGGAAAGGTATGTTAAACAAAGAAAAGTTGCCTACCTAGGACATGTATTGAGACATGATAGGTACGGGTTACTACAACTAATTATGATGGGAAAAGTCGCGGGCAAAAGACGTGTCGGTCGGAGGAAAAATCTTGGTTGCGTAACATCCGGGAATGGACAGGGATAGCGAGTGCAGCCGAACTCTTTCGCCTCGCCAGAAATAGAGAGGAATACTCCAAATTGACTGCCAACCTTCGTTAATCGGAGAAGCACCTTAAGAAGAAGAAGGAAAGGTAAAGGAAGAAGGAAAGGATATATCCGAATTAATGAAACATTTTCAGAAGACACGCAAGTTGCAGAAATCTGACACTATTTAGGCCTAAATTAAATTCGCAATGTATGTTTAACTATTACATGTAAAAATTTAATTATAATTTCGAATGCTATCCCACAGATAATTAGAAATTATACATTATTAAATAATGAATGTTACGAAAAAGACCCTGAATTTAAAATATTTTAGCGTTTGAAAGTGTTTTTTTAAGAAATTCGTCACTAATCTGTTAAATTTTATGCTCGAAGGAAAGATCGAAGCATTTTATATGTATAGTAAGATTATGAACAATATACCAGTTAGTCCAGATCATATAAAAAAAATTTTTTTGGTGAAGCTGTGGAAATAGCTCCCCAACGTGGTTTTCTTAAGCGAGCGTGAAGAGAATATCTCTTACAGGCTCGAATCAGTTGGGACCCATGAAAACTATATTTACGAACATTACGACGATAATTGTTAATGATAAAGCAAGACAAAGAATAGCTCACGATTTATAAGTACATCACACAGGTGGCAGACAAGCTTACCTGATACAGAATTAAAGACTAACCCCTTTATTACAAAACACGGTCAAAACGAAGATTAGAATAAACTCTGACTAAAACTATATCCATCCCTTTTTAAATACCTAGCACAGAAAGATATGGAGCTACTTTTAAACCATGGAGCATCTTAGTCTACGTTTCTTTTTAAAAAAGGGAGTAAGAGTGTAACTTACATCCGTCCATGGGGCTTATTTGTACTAATAAAATTTAAACTTAAAATTAACAGCCTAAACCCCTGGTACCTAAGGATATGAAATTTTGAAGATATGTTCCTGATAAAAACTTATATAGTATACACTGAGGAAAGGTTATTGAAAATTTCACCCTAAATACTTACGGTTTGTATGTCATAATTTCCTGCTATGCAGACGAAGCTGCGGGCGCAAGTAAGTTTTCTATAAAAAAGCTCAACGATATCTTAAATTTGTCATAGCTTGTTTTGTACGTGCAGACAAAACCATTTCTCTTGATGCTTAAAGACTAACTTCCTAATTGATCTGGCTTGTCATCTATACAATTACTTCAGGTATTTATTGCAATAATTTTTTTTTATTTTATATATATTATATGTTTAATAGAAGGCCTGATCCCCTCGATGTGAAAACAACGTCTCTTTCACTTCTTTCTCATAAACATACCACTACAAATGGAGCCGGTTCGTTTCGACTAAGGCGAAGAAGAAGACGAGAGAAGAAGGTAGTTCTTCTACAATGAAAATGAAAATGAAAATGAAAATGAAAAATATTTATTCAGTTTAGGCCCTGGTAAGGCACTTATGATAGTCGAGAAAATTACCACCGGTTTGGAAACTAGCCTTCTGAGAAAAACCGACAAGAAACTCAGCCAGGCATCATGTACATATCATCGAAACAATATAAACCATATGAAATCATCATACAAAATCAAATTTGATAATAGGTATAAATATTCACAATAGTGACAAATTGTATTAGCATGAAGGTAAGTATAAAACAAAATCAAAAAAAAAAAAAAAAATAACTCACCAGATTTACAAGTGTTTGCATACCATGTATTTGCCAGGAGCTACTTGTACTACAATAACCTATAATTCCAGTTACCTCATCTTCAGATGCTCCAATTTTGAAAACGGGTTCGTCTAATTGCGTCCTATATCTTAAATGAAATGGGTAGCTAGTACATGTGACGGCGGGAATGTGTACCGAAATTACTGCCAAAAAACTCAGAACTGAACATATTTAAAAAATCCCTCATGAGTACAGCCTAGAAGGCGGGCTCAAACTATACCTTACAGTTTCAGTTTTTGTTCAAATAAATTTGACTCAAAAATGTAGGTAAATAAGAAAATACTTATCTTATATATTACTAGCTGTGCCCTGCGGTTTCACCCGCGAAGATTAGAATTTTGTCTAAAAAATAAAATAAAAAATTTTGGGGTGGACTACCCCTAACATTTAGGGGGATGAAAAATAGATGCTGGCCGATTCTCATAGATACCGGATAAGCACAAAAAATTTCATCAAAATCGGTCAAGCCGTTTCGGAGGAGTATGGCAACGAAAACTGTGACACGAGAATTTTATATATTAGATATCCCGCAAACCTTCAGTTAAACAGCAAACCTTAAACAAAAGTAAATTTTCGGCGAAGAGCTTCAACTGTAATTTTTGCAAGTTGATTTATCTACTCGAATTCTTTGTGTATTATGTGTATTATATAAGACATAAAATTAAGCGGTTTTCTTAATGCTCGTGTTTATTCAACGAGGAAATAATCAATGTTTGCTTAAACCCAGGAAATCCTTCCCGGCTACAAGTCGAGACGACTTCGGTGTTTACACACTATGAAAGAACTTTGATTATTTAGATTTTATAATTGTATCTACTAGCTCTTAAGTAAACTATTATTTTAATACAATACAAAATAATAGGAATTTAAATAATGAACCAAAAACGTAACTTCGTTAACTTGTAAAAACAAAAAAAGTTGAATCCTTAAGTGTTTCGATTATATTAACCTCCAAAAGTGATGAACCAATGAAACTTTATAGCTTTTGTAGATGGATAGCCCAAGTGTTATTTTAAAACAATTTCTAGTCTCGCGGCAAATTATTTAAATGTTATTGCAGTTCATCGTCTAAAGTGGGTGGTTCCTTGAGCGATATATAAGCCTGCGCGGATTTTTTTGACCCGCATTCTAACTAGTTCAACCAAGCTAGTCTATCTTAGAAATATTAAAAATGAAGTTCGCTGTAAGTTAAATATTGATGACAAAAAATATCAAATTATTTTTGTGCCAAAACTGGTAAGGATAGTGAATTTCATGTGTTTTTACTTTGTGGATGCAGATCGTGATACTGGCTGTGATTGCCGCGGCGCAGGCGCAGTTCGGCCGCCCTGAGGTGTACTCGCCCTTCGGCAACCAGTACAAACCCTACAACAACCAATACAACAACAACCGTTACAACCCGTTCAGTGCCTTCAACACGAACCAGGGCCAGTACAACCGCTTCAACCAGTACTCCACCCCATCGCCTTTCCGCCCATTCTCGACTGCCGCTCCCACCGTGACCGTTGCGCCCGTCACTAGCACCATTGCTCCCTACACTGCCGCTCCTTTCACGGCCACTACCCCCTCCCCTCTCCCCAGGCCCACCCCCATCTCCATTGCTCTCGCCAAGCAAGCCACTTCTGATGCTCGTTATGCCTCCATCGTGAGGTACGATAACGATGCTTACCCTGACGGCAGCTACTCCTACGCGTGAGTATCTTTTCTTATGTAACAAAATAATACGTATCGTAATCAAAGCACAAACTTTAATACAATATTATATTTTCCAGTTACGAGACCAACAACGGTATCGCCGCTCAGGAACAGGGCACTCCCCGCAACTTCGGAGGCAACCCTCCCCTTGCGCCGATTGTAGCTCAAGGTTCCTTCTCGTGGATCTCACCCGAAGGTGTACCGATTGCCATCTCTTATATCGCTGACGAGAACGGCTACCAACCCTCGGTGAGATAATAATTTACAACACTCGGACTCAATCCAATGCCATTATTATCCTCCTGCTCTTAACCTCTTTTAGTACTCTCAATCAGCCGTTATATTTCCATTTCCCTTGTAAATATATCCAACAAACCCAAAATATCAATTTAGCAATTGATGGGATTGGTGTGCTCACTTCACTTTAACATTAATATAATTATACAATATTGTTTATACTCCATTGACGACGATTTAAAATAAAATCAGCATTAGATTTAAGTTACTGAATCTTGTGAATGGTAGAGTTCAGGTTGTGATTTGTATTTTTCAGGGTGATGCCATCCCAACCTCCCCACCAATCCCCGACTACATCCTCCGCTCTTTGGAATACAACGCAAGGAACAGCCCTGTCAAGAAGTAAGGACTACTTATCAGCGAAGATCTAATCTCATCGCCTCCGCCTAAGCAGTGGTGACTACACATTTCACGCAATGATTTAGTAAATCGATTTAAGTAGTATTGTTTTTAACGAAAATGAAAACGAATACATTGTGATATTTTACTGTATAATCTTTATTTGCCTTAATTTCCGCAAGTGATATTTATATTTGCAAGTGTAAATAAAATAAAAATAATTTACAATGAAACGTAATTCATTAAATATGTGCCAAAAGTAATCGAATATTCCAAATATCTCACTGCATTGGTAATGCAATTAATATTAAATAATAAATAATTGTAAAATACATAAAGAAGGAGTAAGCAAACATTCGGGATAGATTCTATATATGAATATTAATATCCAGGATACAAATAGTCTATGTCCCGTCCAATGGTTACTCATTGCTACTTAAAAAGGACAAACCAAAAATAAATTGGCTTCTTTAACAAGTGAAGATAAAGATAACAAGATATGTATTATAAATGCCAGAAATATTTGTGGTAATAATTATGTATATGGTTCAGTTTTAGACTTTATAGCTAATTTAAAACACATTAAATGTACACATAAGTAAGATACTAAAGGGTATTCTCATTTTATGAGTCATAAAAAGGTCTATAATGGGCTAGTACGCGTGTCGGTATCTGACTACCGTCCGGCTCTATAGGACACCCACACACCAAGTGTTAATAATACTATAAAATAATCTATTTCATTTTACAACTTGAACAGTTATTGAGTTTTATGGCCGTAAAATTATTGGTAAAGTGTCATCGTTCACGTTTTCCCATAAGGGTGAGATGCGAGTTTTTCTCAAAACTTAGTTTTAAACCTGAAAATTTCTTAAAGAAATCCACGAAGTCTGAATGTCAAACAGAACCCATATTAAACATTCCTAAAAGTGTATTTATTCAGAATTTCATTTTGATTTATATTAGATTAGGATACACAGCTTAAGATATGCAGATTTCGGTATATATTCTTACGCTAATCAATGGTATTATTTTTATTATTTTCGCACTAACACTCAAAAATTGCCCATGTCAAAAATACCACATCAGAAACAATACAATTATGTAATGATCACCAAATTTAACAACAGGACAAGGAAATATTATATTTACTAGACACACAGCTACTCAAGAAATGAGATGCATTAAATAAGAAATGGATTCGGCGAAGGAAACAGTCCGTGTAGGTATTTAAATAGTAATCGTATTTGTACTACTTGAGTAAACGCGAAACAGCGCCTACTTTTCTGTTATAGTAATGTCTACCACATTTTGCGAGTCTGTCGCTATGTCTCAGGTACAATTTCAAGAACAGTGTGAAGCCGAATTTCTCAGGCGTATTTAGATTTGTTCGGACCAATAGTATACATACATATGTAAAGTACATATGTAACAAATTGTACACTTTGCGTTCTAATTTCATGTGTCCAAAGTCAGATTGATTGCTAGTTGTAATATCACCCATCGATGCAATGTCAACTAAATTCATATTAACTATACATTAAAATGTTTAAAGTCACAGTTGTTTTACGAAACAGATCCTATAACATTGGCATTTTGATTGAAGATAAATTCTATTACATGACTGGTAGACAATCATTAAAAGACGGAACTCCAGTTTTGAAGATGTATAAAATTAATTAAAATTTAATTAGAATCCTATATTAAATTTAGCGTTGTTAATGACAGAAGCCATTCGTCAAGTCCAATGCCATTATTTATGCCGAAACAGCTTACGTTGCTAGTCATAATTTATATTTTTCTGACGTGGTCCGTTAGTAATTAATATCACGTTTTGTTAAGTAATCAAATTATTTTTTAATAGAAAGGTTGTGTCCCTTAAAAATTACCTACTAATAATTATTTGATGGTGTCTTAAATAAATCAAAGCATTGCGGTCTTTAAGTTGCACAATTATAGTAAAATAAAAGAAATATTACGCTAAAAACGAAAGAATATCGTAGATTATTTTATGTAAGTATGCGTTATAGGAAATCATTTCATATTATCGCGAACACTCATTTTGACGGCATGAGCTCATTAGTACATTAATGGGACCATAAATCGATCAGAGACGGATGACAACGATGGCTGAGCGTCCTTGGTTTTTATAGGTGTCGCATTTGTTCAGAATAGGAGGCGGTAGAGCCCACGCGATTGCGCTGTGCCATCCATCTAAGCATTACGCAAGCTTACAGAAATTTTATAGATAACAGGTTTTCGAAGATTAATCTTCGTGACGACCTTAAAAATACTTAAGCATAAATTTGTAAGCTCTTTTAGAAGTCTGCTCTTGTTTATTGATCCATCTCATCGATGAACTCTATAATACGGTAATTTACATTCTACTTTGGTACATTTATATTCGTATAAGTATCGCGTGACATTATGAATTTGGCTAGTATGGCATTTATATATCTAATGATTAATGGATTATTATGTTAGTATTACAAAACTAATACTCACCCCCTAGGAATGTGGAGCCTAGCCTCAATTTTAAAGTAATGAAAATGAAAAATATTTATTCAGTTTGGGCCGAAAGTATTACTTATGAATGTCGAAAATTTACCAAGGGTTCGGAAACTAGCCTTCTGAGAAGAACCGGTAAGAAACTCAGCCAGACATCATATACATTTCATCAAAACAATATAAAACATATGAAATCATGATACAAAATAACATTTATTCACGTATTCACAACAGTTTACATATTACAGATTAAATATAGTACTAACACTAAAAACCATAAAATTTAAATATATTATTAAAGGGAGTCCCTGTAGACAAGGTTCCGAAGATACTGGCAGCATTCCCCCTTTGGATGGTTAGACTAATTCTTTGTCCGAGGTAGCTGCCAGCTCTTCGGTCTCCTGTGATGTCGACTAACCTTTTTGTGATTTCTTTAAAAAGCCTAATAGCGCTAGGACCCCACGGACCAAGGGTCTCGACACCGAATGGGACAAAATTATATTCGGTGCCTAGACCCCACCAAATACGTGATACAAAATTCGATACCAGGTATAAATATTCACAATAGTGACAAATCTTAATCGTTGTAATCCCAAGTAGCCTCATCCACATTCCATACACTTATATAGTAATATTAACTTGACATATTTATGTTGCCAAGAAGATGTTCACACGGATTCATCAAACATACTCGAGTTGCAAAGCACATTAAGCACATAATTAAACTGGTTACTTTTCCGCCTAGACATTATTGCGAGTGATAAATTACTCAAATATTACTTTTCAAAACTAAGTCATGTTTGAATAAGTTATAAATATTTCCGTATAGGTAATAATTAATATTTATATCTACGATACTACGATGTTATGTCGACCACATTGTCTTCAATGCTTGAATAAAATATTTTAGTGCGGTGATTTGTGGTAACGATTGAATATATTTGAAAATCATTCAGCCTAGGAGTGAAAAAAATATAGTAGGAATCTGTTCCTACTATATTTTTCGATACATATATCGATACATTTTATTTTGATCAAAATGTTTAGGTAATCTGGTTGAACTGCTTGGTGACTAAGCGATTGATGCACCACGCCTAGATTTATATACCCCGCATGAATGTGTCTGGAAGAAATAGGCCGAAGTAGTATTTGGTACGTCGTCAATTAAATGTAGATGTGTTGATAAAACTATAGTTTTCATGCAATAGTTTGTTCTTCTCAGTAAAAGCTGAACCTGGCGGTAGCATATATCATCCTGTATAAATATGTCATTCTGACGATTTGAAAGTACTTTGTTAAAAGTCTAATCGAAAAAAGATAATTTTGAGTTTGAGTTAAAGTATGGAATTTCGGCTCTCCAATACATACTTTAATTAGCTCACGCCTGTATTCCCCGAAGAGGTGGGCTCGGAAATTTCGATCAGTTAGCTGCGACTTTATGTGATTATTGTGTTTCTTATTTTATTAGATTGAGTGACATCACTCACGCACGATACAAGGAATCCTATTAAGGAGTTGGTGATAAGCGATTATTATGTTAAAACGTAACTATGTTACTGGTGATTTGTCAACGGCTTGTTAGGTGGTCGCGTAAGTCATGTGTCATGGACAGAGTAGCTAGAACGACTTCCACATCATACTATATATAATAGAACAAATATGTATATAAGCGAGGTTTTATGAAATCGTAGTGACCGCTTCACGCTGATGGAAAACATCGCGAGGAAAGTTGTTTGTTAAGACTAATTAAAAAAAATGTATGTATAGTGCATGCGATGGAGAAAAAGTTATCATCTGTCACGTGGGTATCAAATCATCTTCGGTACACATATACCTTTCTGGCGTGGTATTAAGACGAGTACCTATGAAGCTACGAAAAAGCTTCCATCGTAGTAAATATCAGAGGACATATCTGCCGATTCCATAGTAGATAATGCTTATAGTTATATCATAATGATTGTTTAAAGACAAAGGCGACTGAGTAATAGGAATGGTGTTCTCCTGTGAAGTCGATGTGCTGTGCGGTCCGCGGCAGGCTCGACCTTAGCATTTGCGAAGACGCGCCATCTACATACATACTTGGATATAGTGGCTGTGCCTCATGATTAATGCACACTCGTGGCCTACCTTCGCTTAACCTCTTAAGCGACGTATTATATAAACCATTAATAATTTATTATACACATTGTATTATTTATTGGATTACGATTAATAATAATGTATATATAATTCCCCGATTTAGATAATAATTTAATTGATTATTAATTTGTGTTGTACATCAAAGCTTTTTTATTTTGCCAAATAACAAGAGAAGATAAATATTTAGTATATCTCTAATAGCGTAAGTAACAACTATATGAACCAATATGATTTGTTTTTTGTTTATAGAAGAATGAATCTTGAGCGGATCTTTCTTTCTTTTGAATTCCAAATTTAAATGAAATGCCTTTAGCCAAAACCACACACATGCCATGGCGAAAGTAAGATAGACCAATTTCATGATTATTGCTACTCATCTGGTTAATTACCCCGTTTTGATACATTCCAACGACCATAATGTTGCCACTCGTACTTTATCGATGTTTACAGAGATGTAACCAACTATTTATATATTACCCTTAATTCGAGCTGTCGATATAAGTGGTCCTCCGTGACCCCGGGCGGGCCTATAATCTCTTGAATTTGTCTTTTACTCGTACTTACATTGGGTAAATGCTACCTGTTTAATATATTGTCAGATGCATTACATGCCATGCACTCGGAAAATTTACAAGAATATGAATATTCCGCAACTTGATTTTCATTCTGCTTATACTATCAACATAACATTATAAAGACTGCGATGTATGTGGTTACAATGTGAGTATATTTGTACATGGGAAAATTAACATGCTGAAGCTTTCTCAGCTTTCAAGATTCAACAGCTGTTTCAAGATTGTTTTGTTTTATAGGCTCAACGTCATTGAACGACAAGCTATTATGCAAGATGAGATTAATACGTTTGCTCCATTTTATTATTATTATATATGAAATTTCCACGTTTATAGAATAGCATGACCTTGGCTCGAAGCAAACTTTGCTTGCATAAGTCAAGACGTACATATAAATTATAAGTAAAGGCTCGTATTCCGCGAATACCTTCTGGTAGATAACGATCGGATCCGTTGTTAACAAAGGGCAATCTTCGATTTTATTTGTCAGTCGTATGTGGTTACTAAGAATGTTCGTAATCAAATTAGAAGTTCTAATAAACAAAATATTGACAAACTTGAAATATAACCACGTTTTGCCTCCTCCCATATTTTGATTTCAATTATAAAATTTTTGGCTATATAATAGTTCTAATAAAAATATTTCTGCTTGACATAATTATAACAATCATCTTTCGGAAATTACCCGGACAGTGAGACAGACAGACGGACAGACAGACAGAGAAAATTTAAAAACAAATGTTTTTTCTTTTAGGCTAAATGTGGTGAATAAAACATGCGCAGTATCTCAACTGTTTTCAAGCGCTTTTTATATATTAACTCTCACTCATGACGCACCTGTATCATCCTATATATGGAGAACATCCAAGACCAAATCACAATAGTAATGACCGTCAAATAATTCGATAGATTAAATAAGTGGCACTATCAGATTGAATAAATCTCGCAAAATCATATGGGCAGTGTGAGCAGCTGTCATATGAAATAGTAAAATTATGTATACCTGGTGCTTGTAACACGATCCAAGTATTAAAGTCAAAGTTCAAAGCGTCCTAGTGGTCACGTTGCTATTTACAAATTGAAGATCCTGTTGTTGATCTGTTGTACAAAATATTGCGTTTACTTACTATCTAATACACAATACACTTGTCTATAGTATACAATTAAGCAAAATAAATTATAAAAATAGGTGGTTCAATCTCTGTACCGTGTATACTTTCATATGTATTTAGTCAAAACCGGTTATTTTGGAATTACAAACAGACACTTACATTTTATTTATCTGTATGTAGTTTGTATAGATGTGTACCTAAATCTGACTTAAAAGATAATTACCATTTATTTGTTTAAATGTTATAAATAGTCAAGATTAAAAACGGTGTTATGTAATTTTCTGGAAAATAATTTAAAAATAGAAAATAATACATAATTCATGAATTGTGAAGCGTAATTTGGATACAAAATCGCTTAAGTTTATGATTGATAACGTAATTCTCGTACCATCAATATTACAATGTATATATTATTATACTCAATAAAACTTACCATTGATTGTACCAGCTGCATAATAACAAATTCATTCAAGAAGCGTTTAGTGACTAACTAAGCAAAATGTCAATACCTACATTGATATTTTTTACTGGAATTAATTTATACTACCTAGTTGTTGAGCATTTAATTTAACCTTTACATGTTGCGAATACACTGGATGTTCTCAGCTTAGAAATAATTATCACGTTTAGATTTTACCGTTCAATACATTAAATAAGTTACATATTGCAACAAGCAGGGTTTTACATCCAACACTATGTTTTACAAAAACAGACTCAGAAATAAATAAATAGGGTAGTAAGGCAGACGTCGGTCGTTGTCTCGTACCCGGTAACTCATACTTACCTCTTAAAAAATCTCAGACGCTTTGCAGGTTTCTAAATGATATTTTCCTTCATCGTAAAGCTCGTGTAATGACATCATGTCACTGACTAGTTAAAATTTGGTCTCGCGACGGTTGCGGGGTACTACCCTAGTAAATCACTTGCACTATTCAAACCACACGACCAAGGTCCATATTCATCTATAGTTTAATATTTATTTACTGTAAGTCGTAATATTGATTTGGCTCAATAATTTAAATCAAATTACTGAGTCAAATAATCCATTTGTTCATTCATCATAAAATATTCTTTATAATCTAAACCAATTTTTGGATCATGAAAAAAAAAGAATATTTGAACGTTGCTCTGTTAACAAAAGGTTGTTGGCATATCACCACCAAGACTTCGACTGAATTCCATTGAATAAAATTGCCTGGAAAATATGCAACACTAATGATAGGGCTCGCTCAATGAAGTTGCAACTCGAGCGGCGCCAAGAGACGCCGCTGTTGGCATTAAACAAGTCAACCCACAATCTACGTGTCAGAGTTCAGTTCTCTTCTCGATTCATATTTAAATTTAATTCTGTTTACCTTTCAAACATAAGTGAAAAATAAGCGGTAAATATAGACAGGCAGCAGTAATTTACTTGGAATTGAAGATATCTATTATAGGCGGGTCTTGTGTCCTCTAAGATGCTAATGCCAGACATTCTCAATGTATTGCGTGAGCCGAAGACATATGCTTTGAAATGTCACCATTAAATGTGTATAAAGTTATTGACCTTAATACATGTGCGGTTTTTTTTAAATACTATAATGGAAGCCAAGAAACTAAGTAAGTGGCTCCTGCAGCCTATTAGTGGCAGCAAAATGCAACCAATAAAATAATAAAAAAAATATCTTAATAACCAGATCGTCAGAAATATTCAGACTTATCCTTTTTATTTACATATTTTTGTTACCATCGTTCAATGTTCATGTTTGGTATAATTAAATAGAACCAGGTGCTACTATACAAAAGACCATATTCATGGTTTTATATAATGTAAATACTACTACGCTTTATTTGCTATTGCAAATAGAATCGTATAACATTATATTCAAATACATGCGCACCCTTCCTCCAGCCTGAGGATATCTGCTAGATGTTCCTCGGACGTCTTACGCAACTGCTTCAAAATCTGCATCACGCCCTCGTCACGTCATCTAAGTACAGAAACACATATATTATGTACATGGTGTCGATTCTGGGCATAGGGGGCCTACTATTATCATTGATACAGCAGTGACGTCTTACTAACTTCTTAACTTTGCCGTTTAATTTTTGTATCACAAAATGAAACGTCAGAGTTCATAAGTTCTTAATATTCTCTGTTTAAATCAATGATGGTAGGCCCCCAGGTGCTATCACGAGTTATTAAGAACTGACCTTAAATGCGCAGTACATAGCCATTTTCTGAGTCTGTCTGTACGACGCGACGCGAATAAAATTCATACGCAGTAACCCCTCTACTTTCGCTAAGCGCTCTTAGCACGTGACGCCGCTGTATATATGATTTGTGGATATATCTCGTTATAGAAATACTAAGAAACAAATAACCTACTTCTATATTTAAATATCAAATATACCATAGATGGGATAAAATTTAAATATTTATGAAGCACGGTGAGCGGCGCGTGCTCATCTCAATATTCATTATAACTTATAGTTATTCCTGAGTAGTTATTTTTTGCTGCCGATGTAATGATAGTCCCTAAGTTCCGATGCCGTGTGCTTAATGATCAATTGATTGAATAATAATAAAACATCAATTGCTTGGATCGTCACTGTGCTTGTGGAATAATGGCAATTTACTGACGAAACGTAACATTGAAATCTTAGGTCTAAATAAAAACACATACAGTCGAATTGAAAACCTGAATCTTTTTTTGAAGTCGGCTAAAAATAGATTATTGCATCAGAAAATGAAAATGAAAAATATTTATTCAGTTTAGGCCCTGGTAAGGCACTTATGTCGAGAATTTACCACCGGTTCGAAATCAATGATATTTATATTCCCTCTTAACAAATAATTATAAAAAAAAATACTATGTGGAAATTATTGCTAGAAATCTTTTATTGCAATATAATTAACTGTTAACTAATAAATTTTCTTCATAAACAATATAGTAACAAAAAGCTAATTTTCACACGTATGTGACAAGTGGTCTGTTTGGCAAGTTGTCTTTTTAGAAAATCTCGCTTATTGTCAACAACGTCCTATTTTCTCTTGAGACAATGTTGGAATTTGTTACTAATGTACACGTGCTAGTGCCATAGTCAAATTGCATTTTTCCTGGAGGGAAATTGTTGTTGCTCAATCATCCATTGTTATATTTCTTATGGAAGTTGCAGTTATAAATTGCAATATGAATCACACAGACTGTTCTGCAAAATACAGCTGATTTCCATATCTCAGTCGGATGTCATCTTCGGTCATTAATAGTTCTACTAGACTAGTGATGTACTCTCATTGACTTTTTAAGTCCGTTTGTCTTTCAAATAATTCACCTTGCACTTAGATTATGACCTGGAAGGCAAGACCATTCATCAGGGAAGACGATGCGATATTGCAATCATTAATGCAAGGCACAAATTCGTCTATTTATATATGTATGTCGTACACACACTCGTACATTATGGATGTTTACAGAAATGTAACCAACTATTTATATATTACCCTTAATTCGAGCTGTCGATATAAGTGGTCCTCCGTGACCCCGGGCGGGCCTATAATCTCTAGAATTTGTCTTTTACTCGTACTTAGATTGGGTAAATGCTACCTGTTTAATATATTGTCAGATGCATTACATGCCATGCACTCGGAAAATTTACAAGAATATGAATATTCCGCAACTTGATTTTCAACATAACATTATAAAGACTGCGATGTATGTGGTTACAATGTGAGTATATTTGTACATGGGAAAATTAACATGCTGAAGCTTTCTCAGCTTTCAAGATTCAACAACTGTTTCTAGATTGTTTTGTTTTATAGGCTCAACGTCATTGAACGACAAGCTATTATGCAAGATGAGATTAATACGTTTGCTCCATTTTATTATTATTATATATGAAATTTCCACGTTTATAGAATAGCATGACCTTGGCTCGAAGCAAACTTTGCTTGCATAAGTCAAGACGTACATATAAATTATAAGTAAAGGCTCGTATTCCGCGAATACCTTCTGGTAGATAGCGATCGGATCCGCTGTTAACAAAGGGCAATCTTCGATTTTATTTGTCAGTCGTATGTGGTTACTAAGAATGTTCGTAATCAAATCAGAAGTTCTAATAAACAAAATATTGACAAACTTGAAATATAACCACGTTTTGCCTCCTCCCATATTTTGATTTCAATTATAAAATTTTTGGCTATATAATAGTTCTAATAAAAATATTTCTGCTTGACATAATTATAACAATCATCTTTCGGAAATTACCCGGACAGTGAGACAGACAGACGGACAGACAGACAGAGAAAATTTAAAAACAAATGTTTTTTCTTTTAGGCTAAATGTATGCGAGGTGAATAAAACATGCGCAGTATCTCAACTGTTTTCAAGCGCTTTTTATATATTAACTCTCACTCATGACGCACCTGTATCATCCTATATATGGAGAACATCCAAGACCAAATCACAATAGTAATGACCGTCAAATAATTCGATAGATTAAATAAGTGGCACTATCAGATTGAATAAATCTCGCAAAATCATATGGGCAGTGTGAGCAGCTGTCATATGAAATAGTAAAATTATGTATACCTGGTGCTTGTAACACGATCCAAGTATTAAAGTCAAAGTTCAAAGCGTCCTAGTGGTCACGTTGCTATTTACAAATTGAAGATCCTGTTGTTGATCTGTTGTACAAAATATTGCGTTTACTTACTATCTAATACACAATACACTTGTCTATAGTATACAATTAAGCAAAATAAATTATAAAAATAGGTGGTTCAATCTCTGTACCGTGTATACTTTCATATGTATTTAGTCAAAACCGGTTATTTTGGAATTACAAACAGACACTTACATTTTATTTATCTGTATGTAGTTTGTATAGATGTGTACCTAAATCTGACTTAAAAGATAATTACCATTTATTTGTTTAAATGTTATAAATAGTCAAGATTAAAAACGGTGTTATGTAATTTTCTGGAAAATAATTTAAAAATAGAAAATAATACATAATTCATGAATTGTGAAGCGTAATTTGGATACAAAATCGCTTAAGTTTATGATTGAACGTAATTCTCGTACCATCAATATTACAATGTATATATTATTATACTCAATAAAACTTACCATTGATTGTACCAGCTGCATAATAACAAATTCATTCAAGAAGCGTTTAGTGACTAACTAAGCAAAATGTCAATACCTACATTGATATTTTTTACTGGAATTAATTTATACTACCTAGTTGTTGAGCATTTAATTTAACCTTTACATGTTGCGAATACACTGGATGTTCTCAGCTTAGAAATAATTATCACGTTTAGATTTTACCATTCAATACATTAAATAAGTTACATATTGCAACAAGCAGGGTTTTACATCCAACACTATGTTTTACAAAAACAGACTCAGAAATAAATAAATAGGGTAGTAAGGCAGACGTCGGTCGTTGTCTCGTACCCGGTAACTCATACTTACGTCTTAAAAAATCTCAGACGCTTTGCAGGTTTCTAAATGATATTTTCCTTCATCGTAAAGCTCGTGTAATGACATCATGTCACTGACTAGTTAAAATTTGGTCTCGCGACGGTTGCGGGGTACTACCCTAGTAAATCACTTGCACTATTCAAACCACACGACCAAGGTCCATATTCATCTATAGTTTAATATTTATTTACTGTAAGTCGTAATATTGATTTGGCTCAATAATTTAAATCAAATTACTGAGTCAAATAATCCATTTGTTCATTCATCATAAAATATTCTTTATAATCTAAACCAATTTTTGGATCATGAAAAAAAAAGAATATTTGAACGTTGCTCTGTTAACAAAAGGTTGTTGGCATATCACCACCAAGACTTCGACTGAATTCCATTGAATAAAATTGCCTGGAAAATATGCAACACTAATGATAGGGCTCGCTCAATGAAGTTGCAACTCGAGCGGCGCCAAGAGACGCCGCTGTTGGCATTAAACAAGTCAACCCACAATCTACGTGTCAGAGTTCACTTCTCTTCTCGATTCATATTTAAATTTAATTCTGTTTACCTTTCAAACATAAGTGAAAAATAAGCGGTAAATATAGACAGGCAGCAGTAATTTACTTGGAATTGAAGATATCTATTATAGGCGGGTCTTGTGTCCTCTAAGATGCTAATGCCAGACATTCTCAATGTATTGCGTGAGCCGAAGACATATGCTTTGAAATGTCACCATTAAATGTGTATAAAGTTATTGACCTTAATACATGTGCGGTTTTTTTTAAATACTATAATGGAAGCCAAGAAACTAAGTAAGTGGCTCCTGCAGCCTATTAGCGGCAGCAAAATGCAACCAATAAAATAATAAAATATCTTAATAACCAGATCGTCAGAAATATTCAGACTTATCCTTTTTATTTACATATTTTTGTTACCATCGTTCAATGTTCATGTTTGGTATAATTAAATAGAACCAGGTGCTACTATACAAAAGACCATATTCATGGTTTTATATAATGTAAATACTACTACGCTTTATTTGCTATTGCAAATAGAATCGTATAACATTATATTCAAATACATGCGCACCCTTCCTCCAGCCTGAGGATATCTGCTAGATGTTCCTCGGACGTCTTACGCAACTGCTTCAAAATCTGCATCACGCCCTCGTCACGTCATCTAAGTACAGAAACACATATATTATGTACATGGTGTCGATTCTGGGCATAGGGGGCCTACTATTATCATTGATACAGCAGTGACGTCTTACTAACTTCTTAACTTTGCCGTTTAATTTTTGTATCACAAAATGAAACGTCAGAGTTCATAAGTTCTTAATATTCTCTGTTTAAATCAATGATGGTAGGCCCCCAGGTGCTATCACGAGTTATTAGGAACTGACCTTAAATGCGCAGTGCATAGCCATTTTCTGAGTCTGTCTGTACGACGCGACGCGAATAAAATTCATACGCAGTAACCCCTCTACTTTCGCTAAGCGCTCTTAGCACGTGACGCCGCTGTATATATGATTTGTGGATATATCTCGTTATAGAAATACTTAGAAACAAATAACCTACTTCTATATTTAAATATCAAATATACCATAGATGGGATAAAATTTAAATATTTATAAAGCACGGTGAGCGGCGCGTGCTCATCTCAATATTCATTATAACTTATAGTTATTCCTGAGTAGTTATTTTTTGCTGCCGATGTAATGATGGTCCCTAAGTTCCGATGCCGTGTGCTTCATGATCAATTGATTGAATAAGAATAAAACATCTATTGCTTGGATCGTCACTGTGCTTGTGGAATAATGGCAATTTACTGACGTAACGTAACATTGAAATCTTAGGTCTAAATAAAAACACATACAGTCGAATTGAAAACCTGCATCTTTTTTTGAAGTCGGCTAAAAATAGATTATTGCATCAGAAAATGAAAATGAAAAATATTTATTCAGTTTAGGCCCTGGTAAGGCACTTATGTCGAGAATTTACCACCGGTTCGAAATCAATGATATTTATATTCCCTCTTAACAAATAATTATAAAAAAAAATACTATGTGGAAATTATTGCTAGAAATCTTTTATTGCAATATAATTAACTGTTAACTAATAAATTTTCTTCATAAACAATATAGTAACAAAAAGCTAATTTTCACACGTATGTGACAAGTGGTCTGTTTGGCAAGTTGTCTTTTTAGAAAATCTCGCTTATTGTCAACAACGTCCTATTTTCTCTTGAGACAATGTTGGAATTTGTTACTAATGTACACGTGCTAGTGCCATAGTCAAATTGCATTTTTCCTGGAGGGAAATTGTTGTTGCTCAATCATCCATTGTTATATTTCTTATGGAAGTTGCAGTTATAAATTGCAATATGAATCACACAGACTGTTCTGCAAAATACAGCTGATTTCCATATCTCAGTCGGATGTCATCTTCGGTCATTAATAGTTCTACTAGACTAGTGATGTACTCTCATTGACTTTTTAAGTCCGTTTGTCTTTCAAATAATTCACCTTGCACTTAGATTATGACCTGGAAGGCAAGACCATTCATCAGGGAAGACGATGCGATATTGCAATCATTAATGCAAGGCACAAATTCGTCTATTTATATATGTATGTCGTTGTAAAATGAGAAGACTGGTGTCAACTTGTAGAACGTAGTACAATATTATAGTATTCAAGTATTTTGAACATGTAAGTTGGAGTTGCAGTAAGGTATTGCACGCACAGTCGTAACGGCCATACGAGATGTCAAAAATCCCTCTTAATGATGAATGAAATAGTTTTTCAGCAGACACTACTACCCTATTTCGATAAATTGACATTGATCTATAGTGTTTCAATGGAATATCCAGAGATAAGCACAACTATTCGTTCTATTATATTTAACAGAAGTGAGGAGCACGATCTAGTTTTACTGAACGATCTGAATAAATGTTTTTTGTTGTTTTTTACGATATGGTCTCTCGCAGTTGGTAGGGGGGAGTTACCTCCACTGCTTAACCGGACTAAAGGGCAAGACCCAAGGGCCTCCAGCCGAGTTTATACTTAAAATCTAAGCAACACAGCTAAGGGCGCCCCGGTGGCTCGGACCTCGGCTTAGGGCGTTGCTGGGGGATGAGCTACGGAGCTGGATCTGAGTGGTATTATTTAGGGACATGTTTAAGGCTAGCAGAGGACGGAATTAATGAGCATTAAATAAGAAGAGAATAAGTAATAAATAAGCGATTCTTTTTATTCACCAATTTCGTTTATGTCCTAAGAAAGACGTAAGCACAATGAGTAAGTAACCAGTAAGGCAATTTAATTATAATGTACGTAATAGTGTGAGTGCTAAGCATATGGTGTGTGAACTGTTCCAAACAAAAGATCTCTCAAATCACGCATCTACTAATGAGATTAACCTCTGGTAGAATTCGCATAAACGCTTATTATAATTGGCTTTTGTACGCGAATACAATACAATAATAGTTTATTGTCTAAATTTTGGTCCAATGACCCATTAAAATAATTGAGTTTACGCAATTATTCGTTTTAAAAATGAAGGTTTTTTTTAAATTGTATTTTAATTGGTGAATTATATGTTAAACGTTTGTAAAATATAATATACACAGGCAAGTAAATTGTATGCAGAAGTCATTCGATATCTTTTAGAAACTACTAGTCTTAAAGTCTAATAGTGTGTATATTTTTCTTCTGCGGTAGTATTGAATACAGTAGAAAAAAATTGCTACTTACTCCAATTAGTCAGATTGCTTTAACGTTTCTATTAACCTTCTTAATTAAGATTTATTGAATACTGACTTTTAAAGAATACCGAAGTTGTAATAAACTGACATATGAATAATGATGATTGATTGAAGTTCTTGTGGATATAAAAAAATCGGCGAAGTGCGATGAGCGACTTGGGTTTTGATCGTTTCGTACATTATTAGTTCAAATTAATATACGTAAAAAACTAAATAGAAATAATAATTCATATTAGTTAAAATTAAGCATTGAATAAATCATTAAGAAAAGTAATCTCAGATGAAAAAGTTCTCTCATACATAATTTAATCTACTTTCAGTGACTGCAAATGTTTTTGCCAAATTGCATGACAATAATAATAATTGATTTGAAAAATAGATCTTAAATTTTACGTGTGATTAAAAATATTTTTTTTTAAATAAAAAATATTCTGTCTGTTTTGTATTACTGCAGTAAATATACATTTTCTTTAATGCACCACAACTGACGGTATTTTGGAAAAACACCGTAGAGTTTAGTAGGCGAGTCCAGCCTTTCCGCTGCCTCAGTGGCAGTCGATGTGTCATAAGGGATTCTCTACGTAAGAAATGAGTAGCATATTCTATGGCCTGGGCAACCTAAAATTTACGTGGAAAAGGCCTTGTATTTGACACATCTCGTTTGGAATTAAAAAAAAAATAAGTACACAATTTTATCATGCGGGTCCAGTCAATTCTGTTACGATCATAAATTGCTAATATTGCTTACAATTTCCAAAATATTAATTTAAAAGTACTATCTGTGGAGAATCGCCTTCGTGGCAGCCGGTTATTAATTAACGCAATAAGCAAGCTGACATTACTTGGTGGACATTTTAAGTTATTGAATATATCAGAAAAAATTAAAATATCCTAATCTAGCATCTGCCCGTGACTTACTTTGATAATACTTACTTTGGTATAATGCGAACTTTAACTACTGCTATTACTTTAAGCTATTGGTTTTAGCGTGATGATATTTATAGCCTTACTCGATAAATGGGCTCTCTAACACTGGAATATTTTTGAACAGGACCATTAGTTCCTGATATTAGCGCGTTCAAGCAAACGAACAAAAAACTCTTCAACTGCAGCAAACTGTAATTATATACTAATACTAGCTGTGCCCTGCGGTTTCACCAGCGTAGTTATTTTCTTGGGTGCCCCGCGGAACAATAATATATTTTTTTAATAAAAGCAGTCTAAGTTACTCCTTGTAAAATTAGCTACCTGCCAGTGAAAGTCCTGTTAAAATCGGTCCAGCCTTTTCGGAGATTACCCGGAACAAACAGACAGACAGACAGATAAAAGGTTTTAAAATTGTATTTTTTTTATTATCAGTAGCGGGTATATTTTCATATGCATTTAGTGAAAAACTGTCATTTGGAATTACAAACCGGCACTTCAATTTTATTTATCTGTATAGATAAATTCAGTTCAATTCAGACAGTTTGACCCACATAAAATCTAGTTTTTATGTATTGTTTATACTTAAATTTAAATAAAAATATACGTTTTATTACTCGTATTAGTATTTGGATGCAGTGAATCGATTTGTAAATAATATGAGGTGTACAATTTGTTGTGATTGGCGTGTAGATAATATCGGTAAAATGTTCCCTAATATAACAAATTTCTTTAACTTATCAAGAGAAAGACATGATTCGCGAAAAAAACAGTCGAATAGATAGCCTCCTCTTTTTTTTGAAGTCGGTTAAAAAGACATCAACGCGTGTACGCTCGTTGATGTCTTTTTCAGAACAACATATTTTAACCAACTCTCCGACGGTGTACCTATTATTGTTAATGTATTTAACTCTTATATTAACTCATCAAATACATATATTTGATAAAAAAATGTTTACTTTGATAGAATGTATTTTGTTACGTTTATTATGTAATATAGCCGTATAAATAAATACGTATATAGTTTATAAAAAATATTAAATTAGAAATTTATATATAATTTTAATGTATGATCAGTTTTTTACAGGACCGGCGGCATCGTGCAATTTATGCTCTTGGTACAATACGTTGTTATTACATAGTATTGTTGTATTGACTGCGGTAACTACTAACCACGTGATTAACGTACACCATAATATTATATTGGTAGCTATTAAACTAACCTGGAATTTTGTCAACATAGTGGCATTAACATACATACCGTAGAAAATTAAGTGTAGAGGCGTCTTCGTACCGCATCGGCGATGTAACATAGAGCCTATTTGCGTACTAGGTTGACTTTGCGTTTTACGAGACTTAATAGTTCCTCCATTGTACCATGAAGCAGATAATGTTGCACTCAAGGGCCGAATCGGGATTATTTATATTCTATTGGTCAGTGTTTTCTACTTCACTTTTAAATTCAATTAATTTAAAAAATATACAGATATTTTTGAATTGAATTGAACTTTGACTTTTGACTAAGTACTTTCAAATCGTCAGAACGACATGATTATACAGGATTATACATGTTACCACAAGAAACTATTAAATTTTTTTTTTTTTGAGAAATATAAAATAAATCACATACGTATATAGCGCACAGTAGTCTCTGCCTACCCTTCTGGGACGCAGACGTGAGATATGTGTGTATCTACAATAATTAACTCAATCATCTTCATTACAAAACATGGATTAAGCTATGACTAGACAAAACTCAGTCCTTCTCCTTTGAAATCGTTGCCACAAAAAGAGAATTATCTGAACTTATGCTTTGTAAAGGGGGATGAGATATAGGCCTTAGCCAATGCGAATGAGGGGAGGCAAACTCAGAATCGTTCACCGTTAACAGACCTATATCGTTTTACTACGATAATACGACTACGATCGTATTACTGTTTGAAGGATATATAAATCTTAGTGAACAATATCATTAATTTGTCAAAATCAACGAAATTTTTTAAAGTACAGTACGAGTATCAAATAAGTATTGTATTCCCATATTATAATATTAAACGCTTAACTTTGATTAATTAGACAACATTTATAACCGCTCTTTTTGAATAGCGTAATTAATGTCTTGCAATGATCTGTACTAATCCATAGATAATAATTTCATAAATGCAAAGGTGTTACCAGGCTGTTTATTTATCTTTTTACGACAATGCCGTGCACCAATCTCGTCATAACATTTTATAATACTCTGAGAAGTCTTGCACTTTGCTTATAAAGTAACACGAACGAAGTGGCAAGCTCGTGTATACCTAGAGCTAGATAATATTAAATGCTGTCATAATCTGGCATTTATTCAAGAATAAAATTCCCACCATTAAAATTTAATTTAAATATAATAATTATACAAGTGTGTCCAAGTCCGGCCCTGCAGTGAGCAGCAGTGCAAGCTCCCCCAGCTGTGTGCAATGCCTAGACAAACCCGCGTCTCTATAAAAGGGACAGATGATTACACTGCTAAGTACAATCCGGCGCACTCGCTGCCGACCGCCACCATATGGGATATTATCATTGCTGAATCATTAAAGCCTGAGATTTACCCACTGACAAGTTTTTCTTACACAAGTGAACATGGTAAGTTTATTTTTACTCTTTAAAAGGTTATTCTGACGTCATTATAACCTCGTGTTTCTTAAAATGGTAACATTTTAAATGCAGTGTCCTATATAACATATAGCATAATATATATAGTATACAAAAAAATAATCCATTTTATGATAGTACACTGTAATTTCGTGAGTATCGAATAGGGTTCAGATTAGACGCAAGCCTTGTTAATCGATCTTTGTCATCGTTTACAATCGATAATAGTTAAATAGTTATATCTTTTGAATTTTTGTAACGCGGAAAAAAATTCAGTGTTTTTACATAAAAATAATTAATCCCTTTTATAATAGTACACTGCAATTTCTTAGGTATCGAGTGGGATTCAGATTTGATGCAAACCTTGTTAATCGATATTTATCGCCGCTTAAAATCGATACGAGTTATATGGTTTTCTCTTTTGAATTATTTGTAACGCGACCTATTTAATGCACTTAGCTTAGAGATCGATACGATGTAGTGCATGAAAATATATTATAGTATTGAGAAACCTCATCATTATTTCCAATCGGTAAAAATAAATATGGGTACTGAATTAGTAGACTGTAACAATCACCATTGAAATGTTACATAGAGCTGAAACATTTAAAATTTCACCGCGGATGGCTGTAGATATCATGGAAAAGAAAGTAATTTCTAACAGAAAATACGTTGGACATATATCTATATTATGATACTTCTCGTATTGCTGACGGTTGGATAGCAATTAGCTATTTTTACATGTAAACTTGTATGTAACAGTTAGTTAAAAATTGTTACTTGTATGTCAAGCCCAAACGTTAAATATTTACAAAATAATCAAATGAAAATATTAATTAGCATAATTATAATTTCGTTAAATATGATTGACAATATTTTCGATTCAGATAAGACTGTGAATGAATGATAACTCATGTTACTTATGCGTTAAAATTTTCTATCCTTATCAACTTGGTAAAGTAACCAAAAGTAGGTATAAAGTTTGTTGTATTTCACGAGGAATAGGTACATGTCGAGGGCAGTAAACCATTGAAAACGATACCCAAAATTTCGGTAGCAGTATTATTTTTGCGTTCATCTCAACTCTTAACTAGCGCTTAAACTGAATAAATTAAAATGTACAATAGCTAAATGCAACAAAAGTGTAACCCATGTAAAAAGACGTAAAATCTTCATTGCAAATGTTTCAATAATTATTCCACGCAGAAGATGAGTATTGAATGGATATTGAAACAACCTGCGCGTGTGTATATTTATCTTGCTTTAAGGGTGACCAAAGATGGCATAGGGCATGGGTTCACGCCACCTTATGCAATGTCTCGTGCATTTATTGCAACTCTAAAACACCTAACCTTTGCGGTATGCGATGTTTACCGCTGTGACAAGCGAGCCATCAAACGTCTCTACGTTTTCTGTGGTGCCTTCCAATACTGCGTCTCTGCGGTGCAGCCTGCTTAACACAATACCAATTGATATATTATTATCATTTAATTTGACTTACGAATCCATATGGCGTATGGCTATTTGGGTGTTCTAAATTCTTATAATGTAGTAGTGGATGTCACCCGATTTCACCCGCGTAGTTCCCGTTACTGTTTGTGTACGGGGATAAAATTATATGATTTTGATTTATAAATTATTTGATAAGCCAATTCGTTATAAACATACATACAAATCTTTCCTTTTTATAGTATTCATATAGATGTATGATTTTTAGGAAACGGTTATTTTGTGAATTATCATAGACTAGCTGAGGTTCGCAGGTTTACCCGCGTAGGATTAACTATAAAATCTTAGTGATATTTTTTACCGTTTTTGTAACATTGTCCATTGATGCTTCTTGATACTATCAAAATAAATATTAATATCAAAATGGAATGTAAATGAGGAGAGCATTTCCAAAGTTAACAACTAATAATTGTACGATCCATTGACGTGTTAATTTTGTGGGTACCTAATTAAGTTGTCTGTGTGTAACCATTGAATTGAAGCATGGGCTTACATTTCTCAAATGATTTATTTTGTTTTTTTTTAATTGTATAATATTTTTGAAAAGAGTAATTACTGAGTTTCTTGCCAGGTTCTTCTCAGTAAAAGCAACCTTCCGAACCTGGCGGTAGCATGTATAATCCTGTTAATTGTGTCATTCTGACGATTTGAAAGTGCTTTGTATAAAGTCTAATCGAATAAAGATATTTTTGACTTTGACTTTGACTTTGAAGTAGCTAAAATTGGGAATAAAAGTATATTTTAACTCAAAATCGCGGGTCCAAGCTCAGTCTGATAGAGTTTGATAGGTGTTATATTTTTTTTCAAAATTTGCACCAATATCTTTAATCATCATGTAAGAAACAAAATTTTAAAATGTCAAGGCAAGCGGTCATCTAACTATGAGTCCACGCACAGGAATGTAGATGTCCAATAGGAAACAAATTAGTATCGTCTTATATGATGACGGTGTGAAGGGACACGCAATATAGTATCCGCAAAAGGTCGTGCGAGTTCCATAAAAACGTATATATGCATTTCAAAACAGTATTTTAATGGAGCTGAAATTGATCACTAAAATATATTCTTTATTACTTATGACATTTTCGGGTTTTGTTTCGTACAGTTATGCATCATGGCACCTTGGTACTGAAATGTTGCATTACCTACACTAATATTGTAATGAGGAAAGATATGATTGTTTTTTTGTTTGTTTGGTTGTTTGCATTGAATTGATTAAATTAATCGATCTTGAAAATTCTTTCAACAATGGATATCTACATGATCAACAAGTAACACAGGCTATATTTTATCGCCGTACTTCCACGGGAACGTGAGCTACGCGGGTGAAACCACGTGACGTCCGCTAGTCGATATTATATTTATTTGAGTAAAATCATTTTTTGGAGTTCGTCTCTGGAATGTTCATGAGGCGTGCGAGCGTAAAATTAGAGGCACACCTTTGTTTTTCTACAACATTGTGTTTCGAGGCAACACTTGAATTCTACATGTTCCCACAACTCAATACCCTTGCAAAATACAGGGTATTCCGACATCTGCATACTTGCTAATATTGTTCATTCATTTGTACATTCGTGTATTTTATTGTATTTTATTTTATTCATGCAAGCATGTATTTTATTCGTTAACTAACTAATTAGTTTTCCTAACATTACAAGACAGTAGTCACAGAGTGTAAGATATATCTGCAACGCAGTTTATTTCTATACTAATATAAGTTAGGCGTTTCGCCCGCGTGTTATGTTCTCGAAGGTTATATGTATAGCCTATGACCACCCTGAAAATCCATTTTAATTATTGGTAAAATTATTTTTAATTCGGATGTTTCGATCATTGAAATACATACTTTTCCCGTTTGAAATATCAATATATTATAAATAGTAGGTGTAGTTTCGTATAAAACTAGCTGTACCTCACAGTTCCACCCCGGAGGATTAACAATAAAAAATTTGTATGTTAGTGATAAATTTTCCCGTTTTTGTATCATTTTCCATCGATACTTCTTTTAACTAAATATATATTTATAACTAAAGCCAATCCTAAAATATTTTTTCAATTCAAACCAGTTAGTGCCTGATATTAGCGCGTTCAACCAAATAAACAATAAAAACAAACCCTTCAGTTTTATAACATTTGTGTTGAAATATATACATTTCCTATAGACATGTTATTATAGTACCCAAGTGAAAATGAATATGTCTCTCTTCATTGTGTCTGTGTTTACCTAGTGGCAAACCGTGGTCTCCGCCTTCCCCCATGGTCTACAGGCGTGAGCATATGAATGTATGTATGTATTCCCTAGGGTCGCACGAGTCTCATTAACACATTCGCTGCTGAAATTTCGTCTTCTTCGTAAATTCTCTAACAGTTGGACGCGCAGGTGCGTCGTTAGCAGCGAATGCGTTAATATAGTTTTACCAATCCTTTTATAATGACAAAACATCTCGCTCCTTAAAAATATGTGTTCGTCATCAAATAAATCTGATACAGAAACGCTCATTACAAAATCGCAAAAAAAAAAACTGGTCTTTGTAATTGTCTAAATTAGTCGGTCCGATTCGGTCGTTGAGAATTTAGTAATCTATATATAATACAGATGAATAAAATTGAAGTGTCTGTTTGTAATTAAAATTAACAGCTTTACACTAAATGCATATGAAATTAAAACACATATTTTTTAATGTTTTCTGCCTGTCGGTATGTTTGTTCCGGCTAATCTCTGAGACGGCAGGACTGATTTTAACGGGCCACTGGCATATAACTGATGCTTCAAGAAGTAACATAAGCTAATTTTATTTGGTAAAATATTAGGGTTCCGCGAAATGAAGCATGAAACTAAATCTACGCGGGTAAAACCGTGGGGCACAGTTACAATATTAATAAATCAAACAATAATAGAAAACCACAATTAAGTAGTTGTAAATTTTGTCCGCGATGTTTGTAAGTTATATATCAAGTGATGGCATAATGTAGTTTATTGTTATGTATATTTTTAATTATATACTTACCCTTGTTTCAAATAACATTATATGATTTATATCTTTAAAAATATAAGCACGTGGTTGATGCGTGTTTTTGCAACGTTTTTTTAAACTTTGGGACAAAAAATACTATACAATCGATTTGAATAAGTGATAACTGATTAAGCGCAAGAGATCTAAGATCCAATCATTGTGTAGTCCCTGAGTTGCAAGACTAGCTGTGCCTCGCGGTTTTACCCACGTAGAGTAAAATTCATTTCACCTGCGGAACCCTAATGTTTTTTTTTTAAATATAGTATGTTACTCCTTGTAACATTAGCTATCTGACAGTAAAGTCCCGTAAAAATCGGTCCAGCCGCTTCGGAGATTAGCCGGAACAAAAAGCCAGACAGAGATATTTTTTTTAATAGTTTTTATATTTTTATATATACTATCAAATGCATTTAGTGAAAAGCTGTTATTTTAGAATTACAAACAGACACTTCAATTTTATTTATCTGTATAGATAATGTGTAAAATATGCTAATTACAACAATAATCAACCACTAGCTAGTTAACTAATGATCCGTGCATACGTGACTAATGACCTTCGTAATACTATCTCGCGTAATTGACACTTACACTGCTTATAGGCACTGCGAACATTACAATATTATGCTTCTAGATAGCTGCAGTATATAGTTCTAATGTTTGTTAGACTCTTATTTAAAACTAGATGTACGGTTTCACCCGCGTATACTTAATTGCATGGGCAGCTATATTGCCCGGAATCCAATATTGTTATTAAATAAAAGTAGCCCATGTTACTCCTTGAAACATCACCTATCTGCCAGTGAAAGTCCCGTTAAATGCGTTCCAGATGTTTCAGGAGGAACATCCAGACAGACAAAGAAAAAAATTTTGTTATTTTATGAGAGTTCCGTAAATAATTCAATATCATGCATTTAATGAAAAACCTGTTAATTTGGAATTACAAACAGACACTTAAATTATATTTATCTGTATAGAAAAACACGAGTTTCAATGCTACGAACGTGTGTTTTAAAAATGTGTAGTTAATGTCAAATGCTTAAATCAATTTTAAGAATATAGTGCTAACAATATATAACAAAATAGCTTGTGTCCCCGGCTTTGCCCGCGAGTAATTACAGATATTATTAACCTTGTGGGGAGAGCGAGTGATCATGCTCATCCCCAGCAAAGGGAAGATCTTCCAGCCAGGCGGGTGTCATGCCTGGGGAACCGCGGCTCCAACTGTTCTAGTTGGAAACTTGTATATATACTGCAATGCGCTTGAAAACTCTTCTGGCGCGATTTAGGTTCTCGTGTACTCAAACTTCGCATTTGTTAGCGAGTAGCGCCATCTGTGAGCGAGTGGAGAAACGCTGCTACATCACTCCCCTCCAAGACCGAAGGTCGATCCATTTTTCTTTGTGTGTGTGCAGTGCGTGCTTGAGATAGCTTGCAAGGGCCAGGGTGCTTCGAAGTCTGCGGTGAGTCGAGACTGAGCGGAGATGCCGACCGAGTCCAGCAGACTCAGCGCAGGCGTGCCACGTGAAGCGATGAGCGGGCGTCCGGCGTGGGCTGCGTGAGGTGGACGTGCGGGGTCGGTGGAGAGATGAGTGCCAGGACCAGTAGCGCGGTGCGTCGGCTGTAATGGACCTGTAGATACTCAATGCTGGCTTGCTGTGTGACTGCTGCTGCTGTTGATGGTTGTGAGGAGAATGATGCGAAGGTTGTTGATGTTCAGGTTCAACGGGGTCACCACTGTGGGGAGAGCGAGTGATCATGCTCATCCCCAGCAAAGGGAAGATCTTCCAGCCAGGCGGGTGTCATGCCTGGGGAACCGCGGCTCCAACTGTTCTAGTTGGAAACTTGTATATATACTGCAATGCGCTTGAAAACTCTTCTGGCGCGATTTAGGTTCTCGTGTATTTGTACTCAAACTTCGCATTTGTTAGCGAGTAGCGCCATCTGTGAGCGAGTGGAGAAACGCTGCTACAACCTCAACAAACAATATGGCCTATGTTAATAAGAGATATTTTTTAATCCTTTTCTTTTTTTTCTCAGCTTTTGTCTAACATAAAAAATGATTTACTCATTTTAAAAAAACGGTCCAGTTATTTCCGACCATGAGAATCACAGATGATCACGTATAACTCAGTTGGCAGAGCAACTGCATGGCTTGCAAAGTTCTTGACTTCGAGTCCCACCACGTGTTAGGATTCATCCTAACCATTTTTAAGAAATTAAAATATATGGATTACAAGCTATCACATGTGCAAGACATATTTTTAAATGTAAATATTTAAACGCATTGGGTTAAATGCTGTCAAGGCGATTAAGGGCCCTGTCGTTATGAAATATTCTGTCATTCTAAAAACACGGTACTTCATCGTTATTATTATTCTTCCCAGGAAATTGGTACCTATATATGATGCTATAAATTTATCAATGTTTCCTGAATGAAAGCTTAGATTGTGTGGTGAAGTCGCCCTAGAACATTCAAGATCGTGAGGCAATTTCTGATAATGTTAGTTTATTCTTCTTCTGAATAAATAAACAAGAAAATACGTTGACGTAAAAATGTTGGCAGAATTGTAATAACGGTCGATTATCATATAAATACCGGACACATTTTTGACATAGTGATTTAATATGTAATTTAATCACCATATTAATTTGACAACAAAGTGATCATTGAAAACTTGTTCGAACATCCATGACTAATTTTGGGTTTAAACTATTATAGTTTTAAGTATATGAAGATTACATGTGTCCGTCCCATCTGCGTGTTAATAAAATGTCCAACTCTCCTAAAAAAATCATACCATTATTATGGAAATAATGTATACATGTAGGTCGTAGATCTTCGATGAAATTATATTTTTATTGCTATCATGTTAATAGCATTGCCAAAAATAGTAAGTAACAAGTTTACAATACGTAGGTACTGGTTAAATTTGGTGTTCTAAAATTGCAACTGAACATAGAATGCTTCATAATGAACGTAACATCCGTATCTACGGGTATTTATACCATGCTTTTTTTTATATTGATACACATGCTCTATTGTATAAAGATTCGAGATTACCCTCAAACTTGCGTCATTTAAGGGTAACTTAAACGTACAAGGGTCTAGTATAAATCCCGCGCTTGTAACGTGATCGCCGCGTGGAGGCCACGTGCGACATAAGGCCACCTGCACACTTCGCTAATTGTGTTTGTCTTGTGGAGTATGGAGACTATTAGCAAGTGGATATCATTTGTCTAAGGACCACACTTGACCTGGATTGTGTTCTAGGAACTCTTTAACAATACTATAAATTATTATTAATCACCAGTATCTATGTTTTAAATAATTAGTTGTGTTTCGTGGTTTTGCCTACGACGGATTAACAATAGTACCTGGTTGACCGAGCCGTGGTCGGTTTCTATTTCTCACGAAAAACTAAACTTTTTTCCACAAAAGAAAAAACTTAACGTTTTCTCAAAAAAATAGTAGAAAAAAAAATACCAAAAGATAAATGAAACCAGTGAACGTCAGTCTCGAACCGGGGTACTCTAGTTTCGTTATCGTAATCGTAATCGTAAGTCGTCGTAAGCTGACAGCCTCACCTCTGAGCTATCATAACTTGACAGTAGTCGGCGAAGTTTACTGTTGTGTTGTATTGATATTTTATAAGTTTTTCAGTTCATGAAAACATGGTCGAAACGATGGTTTCTGAAATTGAAACCTAACTAGATCAATTTTTTGCCCCCGAAACCCCCTACGTACAAAATTTCATGAAAATCGTTGCAGCCGTTCCCGAGATCCAGATTCTATATATACAAGAATTGCTCGTTTAAAGGTAAAGATAATATTATTTTACTCAGTTGAATTAGCTGAGTAGGCAATATAAAAGTGTATGTCACTTAGCGTTGTATAATGAAGGATTTGCTTAAAAAAACGGCCCAGTAATTGCGTTTATAACAAATAGTAAGTATGTGTATAGACATACAAAAATACAAATCTTGTTTCTTAATATTCTAGGCGTAGAATATTATTAATAATAATTTGTCGTATTTAATTAAATCAAAAGGTGATACCTATATTTGTTATGCAAATCGTAATGGACAAACAGATCCGTCTTAAATTGATTTAATGGGCGTTTCCGCAACTAATTATGTTAAGTAATGCACATATAGGTATAGGGATTATATTAAAAACCCATCTTTCTGGCAGACGAAAAAAGCAAGAGTGGTAATTTATTTACAAGGTTGTAAAAATACGCCTTTAATTTTTAAATATTTTCATATTTTCAAAATTCGAATTTAATAGAACAGTACAAAATTAGAAGCAGTGATGTATTTAGGAACAAATCAAGTCGATTACGACTTTTCAAAACTTCAAAACGATAAATAACATTATTTTGACTGTAAATGAGGGTATTTTTTTTAAATCTTTAAGATTTAACCCTTTGTAGCATACGTTCTGATTTAAAAAAATAGGCCTAGAATCCTTACTGCTTGTAGAACTTATATCTGTACTGTTTACTCGTATTAGAGGGAGAAAACCGCCGACTTAATGCAGGTACGACTAAATTAGGCCAGGTAAACACAATTATTTAGTATAGGCATGTTTGCAAATTTGCTCTGGATGAGGTCATCAGGATCTAGACTTCTGATGCATGGACGTGAACTTTAATTAAATAAATTAAATATAACGCAATCGAACAAGTTTAATATTTGCAGTCTGCCTGCTTGCGTGTACATAGTTTGAGCTATGTTTTACATTGTTTGCCTCGTAAATACGACAGGCGTTGTTTGCGCATACTACCTACAATTTTAATAATATTTTAAGGAAGTAAAGTTTGAATTTGAGAGATATACCCAACAATGGCTCATCCGATTAAATAAAATAGAATGTACCTAATAGGGTAATTTTAACTATAGTGCCTTACCAGGGCCCAAACTGAATAAATCATTTTCTCTGTAACTTTCTGTCTCTGGCTGTGTGTCTTACATATACTTCGGTGCGGTAACTGTTGCTGTAGAACATTAATAAGACTAAATTAATTAAATAGTTTGGACTCTTTAATTTAATTTTGAGTTATTGAAACTGTTTATTTGTTGCACTTATTAAAACTATTTGACATCAAAGTGATCTACACCAAAAAAAATTAGAGCACTGTAAATAGAAAAATACATAGTAAGATTTTAGTTATAGTTATTAAAATGGATTAATCTAGGCTAAATAATGACAAGTTGCTTTATAGTTTTCGTTAGAATTGAAACAAATAATATACTGATTTAATTTCCGAAAATACTTGCAGCTAGGATATCACTTCAGGATAATTATGTTCATATAAATACTTTTTATCAACGACCTCTGGCTTGTCGCTGGTTTTTGGTTTAATAGCGCCTAACGCATGGAAATAGATTGTACACTTGCTGTAACTTGCGGAATGTTAAAAGATAGTATGGGACTGTTGTTTGCCCATTTTAGTCATCGCAAAGCATAAATATGAACAATATATTTAGAGGTTTATTCCTAACTCATTATTGGAACAAATCTTATAGGTAGGAAACCCTTTGAAAGAGATACATCACGTTAGTTGCAAAATAATTCAGCGGTGCTATTTTTAGCCGACTTCAGAGAAAAGGAAATAATTCTATATTCAACGCGTTTGTTTTTTTATTTTGTTTTGCGTAAGACGCATAGTGTCACTAGCAAAAATGGCTACCACAACATTTTTGTATGTTTCAGAGGGTGATTATATTCTTCGGGGTGATAGCCGTAGCGTTTTCAGCGCCGCAGAAGCCTTCAGATCAAGTAATAGGAATCGTCAAACAAGATTTTGACCAGCAAGCTGATGGATCATATAGATACAGGTATGTCTCTCACATTAAAAGTTGACACTGTGTCATTGATTAAGGATTATTGGTATTTGTGTGTCAGACATGAGTATTTTGTACTGAAGGTTGTGCGTAGTTTTACTAGATCGATTTGACCGATAAGTAGTATAATTACCACTATATAGTGCGTGGAACCTGCGATAGGTCACGATGACAAACAATAACGTAAGGTCACGCGTAGAACGGAAAGGTTAAAATGCAACACGGATCTCATGCAATCAGAGATCTACTGTGCTCAAATAAATGTTGTTTTAAATTTATATCTATTATTTATTTACTTGAGCAAATACATGCTCTTCCAAGATAAGATAAGATATTGTTAAAATGCTATTTTGCCATTACTTTAAGATTTAATCCCTTGTCGGTGTATCTGATGCATTTTATCCACTTTTTTCAGTCCAGTGCCATCTGTATAACCTATTCATGTGTAAATACGTCATAACAATTATTCTTAATCAAGATTTTAAATTAAGAGCCCCTGTTAGCTGCTTCTCAATGTTATTCAATGTTCTTGCTTTTAATTTTAGCTTTGAGACCGAAAACGGCATCAAAGCGGAAGAGACTGGAACGCTGAAGAAAGCGAGCGGCCCGGACAGCAGTGACGTCATAGTGGCGCAGGGAGGCTTCAGTTACACTGCACCCGACGGCACTGTCATCAACCTCAACTACGTGGCTGATGACGAAGGCGGATTCAAACCTGAGGTACGTCATATACATATAATTGTCATATCAACTTTAAGATGATTGTTCTTATCTTATCTTAAAAATGTATATGCAGTAATTTCACACCATGTGCTTTAGTACGTAAGAAAAACATCGTGATCAAACCTGCGTATGTCTATACGTATATATTATAGTGTCTGTAGTGACGGCGATAGACTCACGATCTGTCACGTTGGCATCCGGTGTAAAATGGATGTTATTAGAGCAACACCTCTGCTGCCCCTCATATACATATGTATGTAAACATAAAGCTCGGTCGCTGGTAATCAAACGGAAAGTTCACCTAATGAACGTTTGTAGCGCCGCCTACGCACACTTTTGGTATCTTTGATTATGATCTATACTATTAACTATTTCCTTAGCTTACAGCTCGTCGTGCTTTTACTTTCAATGAAAACAAATGCAAGCTTCTTAGTACTTCATGTGCACACTTAGTAAACATAGATCTTATGACTATGCACACTTGTAGGTACAGTAATATAATTATTTACTTTATTTTTCATCCAAAACTCGCCAATAACTATGTAAACTTTATTATACTCAGAATTTAACCTTGCGCATTTCCAAAGTGCTCGTGTACATAACCGATGACAGCACGACCCATTTCTTGGTGCAATATTTTCATTGATGTTATCACCCAACAAATCAAGTTGATAATAAAGGACTGCATACCAAATTCTTAGAGATCTGTAGGATGATGTCATACGTTTATTACGTAAACCCTATCTATAGTTTCTTACGAATAGGCTGTAACCAAAAACAGTGGCTTAGGACTCGTCATTTGTCGTTATTAGTTTTGTTCGCTGCCCGTCCGCATTAGCAGCCTATATACGCTAATGCTAATATGAATAATTACGAATAGATGACGAATTTGTTAACTAAAGAAGCATACAAATTCCGATTAGTATAAGGTTTGATTAATAGAGACTAGAGTTTTAATATTCTTAGCTTAAATAACTAAAGGCTTGCTATGGTTCATTTAAAATGCAGTCAGCGCTTCTCCCGTGGGTTAAGATGAAACACGTTTGGAAAACTTTTCGTTTAACTGCGACATGACATAAAGACATGAAATATCTCTTTTTGTGATAACAATTTATTCTGGTTGCAATTGGTTAACTTAATAATTTCGTCAAATTTCAGGGTGCCCATCTGCCCACACCACCGCCGATTCCTCCAGAAATCCAAAAGGCTCTAGACTACCTCGCAACCCTTCCACCGCTGCCACCATCCCGGAACTGATTGGGCAACCGACACAACCACGACCGCTGACCAACATCCTTGAGCCATACTTACTAACCGACACATACAATACTCCTATCGTTTTGAAACGGATTCCTTTCTATTAATAATAAAAGTCCGAAAATATCACAAATCATGAGTTTTCGTCATTATTTGGAGGATCGCGTTATCACAAAACGGTATTTTTTACTAACACGTGTATATACTGTGCATTAAAAAAAAATATAAAAATGAATATACTGCGACTGAACTGTGATAAAAACAATTATTGATATTTACGTCGAATGTGTATAATGTAAATAAAGAGCATGATTTCCAGTGCCAAAGATGCATTGCAAAATGAAAATAATTTGTTTTATTTTTAGGAATGAATAAAAATTAAGTGCTAATTAACATATGAAAAAACAGCAAATGGAATGTACTATTGATTGCAATTATTGGCATAGCTAATTTAAATTGTTGGCCTAAGTATCATCAGATAAAATATATTATTAATTCTCAATCGAAACCACAAAACGGCGCAATTTATTCAAACAATGGATGGTTGCAAATAATTAGGTGTGTCAAGGCCTCTGCACACAAATCCATCGTTTTGAGCCTGCATTCATCTTATCATGTGCGTCATTCGTACAGCAATCACTTCACTTACTGATACGATTTATAGGAAATCACAACTACCAAACATTTTAGCACGTATATGACAGTTTGAATTGGTAAATGTTAATCAATGAGCTATGTTCACGCACCATCGTTCAAGCTTCAACCTACAGTGTTCAATAACAAAGTCACAAAATAGTTAGTGTTATTAGCCTCCATGCAATCGATGGGGGCATCGGCCGATCTTACCTTGTAGCCTACATTTAAATAATATCACGAAATGTATTTTTTGTATTACATAATACCCTGACCTGGGACCCTTCCCTTCCTGGACACATAACTGACTACAGAGAGTCAGTTATGACGACAATGATATTGTATGACGATTTAAAATAAGCATAAAATCAGAATGAGTATATCGCTACAAAGATATTCGAGGTGAGTCAAAATAGTAAAAAAAAAATTGTTATAAAAAATATACTTACAGAGACCATTTTAATTATTTTAATTAAAAATCAGGTGCAATTAACTCTTTGAATAGGTTCAGCTAATACATTTAATGGTTAGAAAAAGCAAGGCGTGATATTACTATAACAATATTGTGTAGGTTTTCATTTCGTTAACATTCTGTAAAACACTAGATAATTGATGTCAATACATAAATTATGAATGAATTTTCTACACACTTCATAATATCAGTTATTTCATTGGAAATTGGTACCTATCAATGGTTTTATTTCTACTGACCTCCATTACATAAGCTATGATGTAGAAGCGATACAAATAAAAAGTTATAGGTGAATATGAATAGCTATTCGTATGGATTGAGAAAGATGTTTGATTATAATAGACGTTATATAAATATAAGATCAGACTAGATATTAGACAATTTCTCATCAGTTTGGATTGACGATAAAATTCTCTAATTATTTTCTAGAAAGCAACTGTGCTTGAGCGAAAAATAAATATATACAGTAGGCACACTGGGGTCCAAATACGATCGTCTAAGCAGCACGTACTAAGTATTTAATTGAAGTTTAATTTGACGGCACCAAAATGAAATTCCATAGCTCAGAAGTTAATGATACGCTCAGCTGCGTCATTCTGTAAGGTTTCTCAGCGTCGCACTCCACGTCGGGTGTCGTTTCAACGATACGGTATTGAACTGAAAATGTAGGTATTATGTATACATTTCCAGATGATTGAAACCAACGCTCGACGTCGAGTTCAACACATAATCTTAAACAATAACACGGCTAAAGTTACTACTGAAATTGTTCCAACTTGATCTCATGTTCAACTGTGTATGCAACGATTAACAATCTCAACGAATGTAGGAAGCCATCCTTTTGTAACCTTTATATTTTGAAGCGTCGGTGCGTCAACGTACATTCCCCGATCAACCTGTTTGTTGGAGTGAGCGTCGGCTCAAGGTCAGAGATGAGAGAGCCACAAAACAATGTGCTTAACCCACTCGAAGATAGGATGTATTGTTAAATTATTCAATAACAATATTTACACCTCAGTCAATTTAATAATTAATGATTTAATAAGTTGTTGGCGCTCCTTTAACAACAGACTGTGTAAGAACTTTGGTAAGTATAGGGTGGTTATGTGGTATTTAATTAAAAAAAAGTTTTAAAATATCTAAGACGCGAGAAGTATAGTCTACAGAAATTCATAATCGACACCCACTTATTAACATCGTGTACACAGACATCTGCTTTTAGCGATTAAATAACTACAATAGGTATTACGAAATTATATTTGAGTGGCAGATTTAACGATTGGTCGAATAATGTACGTAGTTCAAATTGTTTCTTTATTGTTTTGAATCAGATAGTATGCACTCAATCAGGTATGGTACCCAATCAGTCGTGCCATTGTTACATCGACACGCGAAGAGTTATTTATTTGAGTAGTTATGTGACGGGACCGCTCCGAAACTGGAACCACTCGACATAGGATACCAAGTGGATATATAGGTACTATTCAGTGCGTTTAGAATATTTTTTTGTATATAAATTAACCTGAAAATTACTACTATTACTTTAATTAAAATATTTGGGAAAAAACACGAACGCAAGACGCCCCGAATCCCGTCTTGTGTTTTAATAATGTATTTTATTATAATACCCATCTAATGGAAAAAAATATATAATTTCATGCATTATAAAAAAATACAAATTACTAAAACAAATATAATCAAAACGACACAACAAACGAATATTTGAATAATAAACAAAAATAGAAAAAAATACACTATAATTCTAAGAGATCAATAATATTTGTATGCTTCTGTAACATAATCGTTGGGGTCAGGAGTTTTTGTAGCCAAGTATTTGAGTGCTCGTGCAATCGCTGGTGGAATCGGCGGGGGCGTCGGGAGGTGCGCGCCTACCGGCCGGTACCCGTTCTCATCAGCTGTGTACGACAGCGCGAAGTCATTTCCATCCTTGTCCTGAAACAAAAGTACTCTTATAGCTAATCGTCGTTTGAAAACTTACATAACTTCATCCACCGTACAAAAGATTGTAGTCAAATAACCACTGTTTAAATTATTCCATTCCTACTGTCAAATTTAAAAAACTCATTTACGAGGTGCTACGTAGTTGGCGGATCTGATCGTCTAAAGCTAGATACCCCTGTCTTGGTGTAAAGGTCTTCATTGACGCCAGAAACTTGATAACATAAAGGTTATATTATTTCTTCTACTTAAATTAAAATGAAGCCAAGACTCGCCAAACAGAGCAGTTTAATTTGGCTATGATCTTCTATACCCCTTATAAGAGATCGTAGCCAAATTATACTGCTCTGTTTGAAGTGTTGTATTCCTGCGGCAAGTTTGCAAAGTTTCTACATTAAAAATACTCCAAGTTATTCAAAAATATATGTTTCGATTGACAACCTCATCAGATCAGGCAGTAGGTACATACACACAAATGTAGGTAGAGCAGAATGTTTCCAACACGAGGATTATATGAGAAAAATAAGGACAAAACTGATGATAACAACGATGATATCACACGTAATGTATATTTAAGCGGAAGTACCGGAACAGGTTTTAACTACTTTTATGTAATGTTCTCAGAGTGTCAATCAAATTAACAGTATTCCGAGAAGGTCAGTCTTTAATTTTTACGCTATGCCAATATCCTCAAATGTAAATATAACTCAAAACAACAAACTTTTAACTCTATGTGCTGACAACTAGGAAAATCTGTACATATGAAATTCAAAGTCATGACTGACGGATATATTAACGCATTCATAGATATAGAAAAAAATACGCTTAACGCATTGCCTAGGCCACTGGCCCTATAGGCAGAAATTTGGAGGTTGCGTCGTTAGTGAAGTAAAATTGAGGTTTGAATTTTCTGTGAAACTATTTATTATTTGAATCGTACACACGGGTGTAATCGAGGGCGGAAGCTAGCCTTACTATAGCTCGCATCCACAATGTTATTATTTAGTAATAGAAAATTTAACAATGTAAAGTCTATTTGTTATATTCTTTTAACATTACTGATTTAATGTAACTCAAATTGTTATGTAGATTTGGTTACATATTTGACTATGAACAATATTTGTTTCTCCAATCATCATATCAATAATATATTATGGTCGGTCATATATCATTATTGAGCAGTTTATAAAATTTAAAATAATACTTACAGTGTAAGAGAAGTTTCCAGAAACAGCTTCACCAACAGTGTCATCGTCAAATGTCCTCAACTCGCCTTTTTCGAAAGCTTTTGTGCCATCTCCCCCTTCATAGCTGTAACATGTAATTCATTAAAATATCAGAAAACATAGTATACTGTCAATAATTTAAGACTTAGATTGAAATAAACATACCTGTAATGGAAGTTACCACTGTGCGAGAATACATAACTTTCAGATTCTATAATCGGCACAATTGTGCGACCTTGCCCTCTTTTTGGGAATGTTCTCGTGCTCTCCGATTTATAGTTCAAGGGTTTCTCTTTCTGGGTTACTAATTTTGCTTCTGTCACTGTATTGCTCACTGCTGCTTCAGTTGCACTCTCAATGACAGTTGGTGGAGTAGACTTCACAAGTTTCTTTCGAACTAAACGGTTCCTTACAGGTTTTCTTGTCGAAGGCTTCACTTCTTCATTACTGCGCAATTTACGAGATTCTGACTCGTAGACGACGGATACTGGTATTTCAAATGCACGACCTTTAGGTAATACTTGCCTCCGTGGAAGTATGGGGTTTAGTTTAGGAGTTTTCGTAACTGCAATGTCTTCCTCTTCAATGTTTTCGGGTGAACTGATTTTGTCAGATTTATATTCTATTCTTTCATTCACAATTGATTTACCTTTGGGAATTGTGCTTTCCTCATATACAACCGCAACTGGTATACCTGTTTCATCTTGAAATGCGGGTGGATGATTGTAACCGTACGTATCTCTTAAGACCCTGCTACCAAAGTTCCGAGTATACTGTTCTTTAGGGTACGCGACACTATACGTCACACTTAAAACAAATACTAGTACTACCGGTATGCCTGTTCGCGTAATTATCATTCTGAATTAATTGAGTAAGTAAACAAATTACAACATACCACTAACGCGTGTGAAATAGCAATGAAGATGAGTCAACGGGCTAAGTCCAAGCTAAATTCATTTTATATTCGCATTCAAACCACCAGTTTGACAAGATATACATTCATATAAATATTTTTAAGTATTATTGGTGATAGGGAATAACTCTTATTTAATCATGACCTCATACTAAGGCTAGTAGATTTTTTACAAAGAAGCAGACGTGCACTGTAATATATTTTGTGGGTATTAACATAATTTTTACATATATATACATAAAATTTAAATATCTGATGGTGATCTTGAAATACCACACGTACCCGATGCACTAGGAATATACGAGTACTTGAAACAATTGTTTGAATCAGTATTCGAAAGTCAATTAGACGTGGCTTCTGAAGACAACAAAAATACATATGGAAATAAATAAATTGTAAGTGTGTATTCATAATGACAAAATAACACACAAAAATAAATGCAAAGTACGTCGGTAAAATATTAATTTGGAAAAGCCATAAACATACGAAAAAACACTATTGTAATAATGTTGTTCCAGCTTATATCCGACATGGCTGGACAGCAGGAGATAATGTAATAAGGAATAGTTGCATTTATTTAAAAAATAGAAATAGGGTTGAGCGTTAATTTAAGCCCAAGAAATCGAGTTTACGCGGTGTGTGCGTGTAAAAATGCGGGGTATCAATATCTTGGACCGAGATTTTAAATGCAACAGCTGCAGCAACTTTTTATTTGTGGGTGAATCCAGAGGTATTCCATGATATCCTTATAAATACCACACGTAAACTGATCAACTGTTTGTGAATAAACTATGTAATCAATTATATTCTTAGGCTACTTGTATTGAAGGCGACAACTAGATAATTAAATTGCCGGTTGAAATTTTTATTTCACTCCACTATTTGTGAATTGCGAAAATCATTTTGTTACAATATTGACTGCACCAACAATGTAAGTATGTCAATAATTTTAATGTGCATTTTAATTCAAATATTTATAGTGGGTACGTACTATTTGCAGAATCACAATTTCAATTCGGACAAGTTTAACACTTACCAAAAAGTCAATGCGTTGTTGACATGTATGGAAATGGTTTCGTTGCGCATCACCAGCAAACATTGATTGAGCTATGCATTACTGAAAATCTGAGTACCAAATATTTCAGCTAGCAGACCTTGCTAGGAATTGACAGCCATTTTAATCACAGCGGATCGTCGCCGATCATGTCTCATTGTTGACACCTCTACGATTGTGCAATTTTCCGAAGAACACATCAGTCAAGCGCTAAGGTTGAAGTATTTAGCGACCGCTAAGGCTCGCTCCGGAAGGCGGGGGGAGGATAGTGTAAATAGATGAGCCTTACATATAAGTGCTCAAGGAGTCTGGAGTATCATACATCAATTCAAAAGTATAGAGAATACAGTAGCAATGTTACTAAAACTACTTTTGTTATTTTCGGTAGCGAACTGCATATTAGCAGCACCCGCGGGGGATGACATCCCTTTAGAAAAACAACAGCCTACAGTGATCCCTATTGTGTCCCAGTCTGAAGAGCTGGACGCTAATGGAACTTATAAGTTTAGGTAAAAGTGAAGTGACTTGAAAATTTAATTACATTTAATGAGAAGTGCTTTTTATGGATATTAAAGTAAATTTCTAATTTTAACATTGTATTTGCAGTTATGAAACGGGTAATGGAATAAAGCGTGAGGAGACTCAATACGATAAAGTGATCCCGAGGTCAAAAAGCCGTTCATCCAGCAGCGATGAGAGTGGCGAGGATAGCTCTGAGAGCGATGAGATACACGTCCAACGAGGCTCCTACTCCTACACAGCGCCCGATGGAACACTTATTACTATAAGGTATTATACATATTCTTTTGACAATTCCACTTTGCATTTATGCTGACCATTCTTCATCACATTAATGCAGTTCATTTATATCATTATTTTGAACCTCTATTGCATTTATGAGAACATTCAGTTTCGAAATCGATTAAGATACTTAGGTATTTTCATTGATACATTCACGTAATTTTACCACGTATTCAGTTAGATATCGTTTTTTTTTCAATTAAAACGTGAAGTGTGTTGATAAATAATAATAAGAATTAAAATACTATTTACCGTCATTTCACGGACAAATAATAACGGTTTATTTAAAATACTGGTCTACTGTTGCTATTTTCAAATTCAAAATCATTAACTCCACACATAAACTGTGATTCTTATAACCGAGTAACACAATTATTACGTTTGATACTGACCGTCATAATAAAGAGCTCCGTATTGCCGTATTAATTCATTTTTTTATGTACAGGTACATTGCTGATGAAAATGGTTTCCAACCCTTCGCTGTTCATTATCCTAAAGGCCTGCCTCTACCAGCTGGTGTCAGCTCCGGTGAAAAAGCAGGACGCGCGTTAGATGCTTTAGAAAATAATAATGGTGGCGCAGCCCCCTCAGCTGCTCAGAACAAAAAACCACCTAAGAGCAAACAACCATCATCCACAGCGCCAGTACTATCGAATCGTGCAGCAGTTCCTGCTGATGAGCCCTCGCCTAAACCAGAAGCTGTAACAACAACCACAGGACCTAGCTCTACTGACGCTGCTTCTGAACAAGCAAAATCTTCAGAGTCACCCTCAACATCAGCTGAAAGTGAGACAGCAACATCCGCATCGGAATCCACAACAACCGCAGGTCAAAATGAACCTACTACACCCGCAGAGCCAACTACACAAAAAGATGTAACTACTCCTTCTGAATCGGCAAGTACTACGGTTCAAAGTGAAGCTACAACATCTTCTGAATTGGCTTCTACCCCTCAGAGTGAGCCTAGTACACCTTCTGAGCAATCACCAACCACTATCCAGAGTGACTCTTCTACGACAGAGGCTTCTGTAACAACTCCTGAACAAGCATCTTCAACAACTGAAGCGGAGTCCTCTACTCCTTCTGAGTCTTCAACAACTGCTGCTCAAACTGAGTCAACCACACCCGCAGAGACAGCATCAACAGCAGCACCAACTGAAGCATCCACCGCTTCCGAACCAGAACCTTCAACTTCAGAAGCATCATCGACGACTTCTGCTGCTTCAGAAGCTACAACAACAGCAGCATCCGATGCGTCAACGACTGCTTCTGAAGCAGCCTCAACTACTCCATTATCCGATGTTTCTACTACAGAAGCTGGAAAAACCGCCTAATATTTTAGTGATGACTATATATGAAAAATGCTGTTCATTAATACGTAAAAGTCTTTGTTTTTATATCTAATACTTATAATGAATTTTGGTTAATGGCTAGACACAAAATATGAAAAGTGTTTTCATCAAAATGAAAAAAAAAATGTGATATATTGTTAACTCCATCAGTTTTATGAATGTTGACAATGTTTTGTAATAAAAATGTATACGAATGTTTTTATCTTGGCTTTAATTTTCATCTGATAGTCATATTGACATTATTTACGCTTGAAGCTGAAGGATTTTTCTTTTAAACACGAGATGCAAATCAATTGTTTACTTGTAGGTATATCTTCGGCTCCTTATACGTTAATTTACTTAGTTTTACATGCACATAATAAATGTTACAGGACACGATCCCATGTTTCGTAATAGCATCTAACTATATCGACATTCAGATAATGGTAAGGAAAGCCACAAATATATTGCTAATTACGTGGCAATGCTGCCAGCCTTCTTGGCACGATCCCGGGAAACACCGATTTGGGCCAAGTTTTTTGTAATTAATTTTAAGTACTGCTCCAATAATTTATTTTCATATTTTTATGAACAGGTGCCGTCAAGAATTATGAGCGCGCAGCGAAAATAGTGGGGACACTGAGCATATTTTTATTCGCCACACGTGAAACATATATATAGCGTTATAAAATGCCTACTTCGAATTTAAGGTACGGGCTCTTAACTCGTGAATAACACAGAAATAATTAATAACTTCAGAGCAAGAAAGTGTGAGTAAAGCCCTTTAAAATTATGTACCCCACATGGGTATGGTGTGAGAATTCAGGATTTTTAGCACCGTATTTAATTTAATATATACATAAGTAAATAATCATTTTTTGAATGAAAATTAAATTATTTACACAAGGAGCAGTAAATAAAACTAATAAATTATAATTATATTTCACTGAGTTAGACTTGTGTACATCAGAACTTAAAATTGCCAAAAAACACTATCGGGGATTACATTTAACAGTGTGTGTCAGACCGAGAGACCCGGAAGCGAGACTATAAAGGTACCATGTCGACAACCGACGTAAGGAACCCTAAAAACAAAAGAAAAGAGCTTGTAGGTACAGAAGTGAGACAAGTAAGCTGTAAAACAATTATGCGTCTACAAACACGGTACGGTCATTAAGCTAAAAGAGTACATGACGAGTATGATTGTAATGATTCAATCACGTCTACTGCTCAAATTAGTTAGACTTACTGGGGGCCAACTAAGATTGTTGTTTCTAGCGGTCTTTGAAAAGTTGATGAGTATCCAAACCCCAAGGCCCCTGAGTACTTACATATAGTAGCTTATTTATCTACGTATATAACACATACTCTGTCATAGATATAGACATGACAGAGGTAGATATCAGACGTGTATACATCTGTCACTGTCACTCAGCTGAACAAACAACAAAATAATGTACAACAGCAAAGAAGCCTTTGCCTCCTCTCACTTCTATTTTAAAACTACATAATTTGAAGTTTTAGAATTACCATTTTTTTATAAGAACATTTCAATATTCAACACACGAGACAAACATTAAAAAGTAACTACATGAAGTAGCTTCAGTAACTGTGGACATTCAAATCTATTTATAGAAGTTGACATGACATTATCAAAGTTGTTATTCTGTCCGTGTAAGTCAAATACGGGAGTTATTAAATCAACCAATCAATTATATCGTGCTATATATTTACGATTCAAATCTATTTTCATGGAAATTATGCTTGCATTATAATAATTTCTTTTTTGTGTAAATAACCACCTGCCATTGATTTTGTTAGCAGTTATATATAAATATCTATTTTTATAAATTTCCTACATTTTGTACGAAACCCTCGGTACACAGTTACGACTCAAAAAATGCCTAATTTTGTAATAATCCTCACCAGATAAATCAATTCGTCAGTCAGATAAACGAAATTGAAGTGTCTGTTTGTTATTAAATGCATATGAGACTACACATGGCACTGACATAAAAACCCGATATTTAATTTATTTCTCTGTCTGTCTATTTGTTCCGGGTAATATCTGAAACGGCTGTATCGATTTTAACGGGACTTTCACTGATAGGTAGCCGAAGTTACAAGGAGTTACTTAGGCTAATTGGGATTTTTATTTAAACTATTTTCATCCATGAAGTTACACTTACAAATAAATTGAATTCGAAAACGTGCTATATCAGTCATCAATGTCATAAGCCGACATTGATCAAACACCTAACCACTATTTTAATGATAACAACAGTTTAAAATCCGGTAATATGAAAGTTACGCTCGCGTGCTATTCGATAGCAATTAGATATTAACAACTAGCTGTGCCCCGTGGTTACACCTTAAATTCATGTTTTTTTTAAATACAATTAGCCTCTGTTACTCCTTGAAACAATTAGTTATCTGCTAATGAAAGTCCCGTTAACATCGCTGCAGCCGTTTCTGAGATGAGCCGGAACAAACAAACAATACAGAAAGACAGATAGACAGAAATATTTTTTTACTGTTTTTCTTATGAGTACAGGATATACTTTCATATGCATTTAGTGAAAAGCTGTTTATTTAAAATTACAAACAAACACTTTTTTTTTCTGTATAGAGTGGATGAAAAATATAACAATTTCATTAATGTTACCGACTGAACGATTCAATTACTCGTATTATCGATAAAAAGTTATCGTCATTCGCAGTTATATCAGTTACCTTACACGAGCACTTATGTAACTGCTCATCTCTTTTGGAACGCCCCACGAAACGAGTTATCGTAACCATTATAGTCTGACACCAAGGACAGTGTGGGATGGTAATATAAAAGTCTGGATTTAATTATGCTGTTGAACATTGTAGAGCTGTTAATAGAAATTATTTGTTGGTAAAGAACGAAATACGCTTCTTTGAAAAGCAGATTGCGAATTATATTCGTCAACTAGCTGTGCCCTGAGGTTTCACCCGCGTAGATTTAGTTTAATCCTTATTGTCGCGGAACCCTAAAATTTTTAATAAATAAAAGTTGCCTAAGTTACTCCTTGAAACATCAGCTACCTGCCAGTAAAAGTCCCGTCCGTAAAATCGGTCCAGCCGTTTCAAAGATTACCCGGAACAAACAGACAGACAGACAGATAGAGAAAAAATTTAAAACTTGGTTTTTTAGTGTCAGTAGCGTGTATACTTTCATTTGCATTTAGTGAAAAGGTGTTATTTTGGAATTACAAACAGACACTTCAATTCGAGTACCTAATATTACCGTTAGAATCATAAAAATAAGTTAACAGTCGTCATATGCAAGTATCCTATGTAGAGTTGAAAAACGTACGTTATATAACGAATAACTATTCGCTGAAATAGGCCAGCGCGGTTACATCTTTCACGTAAGCGTTCAAAGAATTCATTAAAACACAATAATGCACTACGCTAATGTTCAAATATGTAATTTACCTGTTGAATTAAGAGCAATAACATCGTAACTTACGCTGTTAGATGCAGTTCGCTACTTACCAGACCGTATCGTAATATATTTTTTTCTACTTGTGGTATTATTTTCAATGCCGGAACTAATCTGAAGACCGTTATCACTATATTATCTACTAGCTGTTCCCCGCGGTTTCACCCGCGTAGATTTAGTTTCATCCTTACTTACTTTATTGGTTTTTCGGTGTCAGTAGCGTGTACACTTTCATGTGCATTAAGTGAAAAGCTGTTATTTTGAAATTACAAACAGACACTTCAATTTTATTTATCTGTTTGTATATGTATATAGATACTTTGCACTATTATACTATTACTATTAATATAATATTATAAAAAAATTTGATTTGTATATAAGTTTGTAACGAATTAACTCAAAAAGTATAAAACAAATTTAAAAAATTCTTTCACCATTTGAATGATACATTATCACTAATTAATATAAAGGCTATATTTTATCTCTGTACTCCCACCGGAACGGGAACTACGCAGGTAAAACCGCGTGACGTGCGCTATTCTTTCAATGAAAGTATCCTTCGTCGCGTCTGCCCATCCCTACTTTGGAATGTTCTCGGAGTTACTGAACACATTGTATTCCGATCAAGGTCGGCACCAGGGCTTGTATTTCGTGTTTTGAGTTAATATTATTAGCGGGCACATTCAACATGTAGTTCAGGTATTTTTGCCAAATTTAAAATTAAAAAGAGGCGTTAATTATGTAACGTAAAGCTATGGATTAAGTGCTACCAGTAGGATGTGAATGAGTCTGCGTGAGTCAGTGATACGGTTATTGTTACACAGGTGACCCCTTCCTGACAAGTAATTCATCCATCGAAAATCTCCTTTCATCACGCTAAATCTAAGCGTAAAGAAGGCCTTTAAACATAATTTGGACATAAATTTAACTATAGGCCAATTAAGTATTTTATTGGAAATACACTGCTGCCGGCCGGTTTGAACTAGCGTTGCTTGCGTAGCAGATTACTCAAAGCACTCGGCAGCCACGGCTCCCTTTTCTTATTTTTTTGTATGAGGAATAAGCATACATGCCGAATGATGGTGACCGGACTAGCTGTACTTATGTTTCATAATATTATTGCCACAGCCCGATTAAAGTGCAGTTATCGTATTGGAGAGAATGCCAGTAACTCACACTAACGACCATTTACAAACGGCGGCTAAAAATATTATTATTGAGTCAAATATTTAGCTGGGATCTTGGATTAAATACGAATTGCGAGCGATTTTCGAAGGTTTAATTTTTTTAATATTTTTCCAGAATAAATAAAATGATTTTGCTTCAATCTATTAATCAGCTTAAATAAGAGTTCATTGCCACACCAGCGCTTATTTGCTTTCAATGTATTAGTAATGTTACGCAGATTAGGTAGGTATTGTTTATTTTTTATAAAAAGTTATACTGATCTGTATAGTTAGTTACACTGATTTGAAATTCTAGTAGGTATTATTTGATTCTGTATAATTTTCAACCACTTTTCAATTTATGTTTATAAAAAAAGCATCAGTTCATTTTTATATAAATGAAGTGCACATATATTTTTAACCCAAACAAAGTTGCGGATCACGAGTTTGCAATCACTGCACAATAATGTCTACTTTCTTTCTTGTCATAGTGCTGTGACATATAGTTTATGACCTCATCCGTGATGCCGATGAATTTGTAGGTGAAGGTCTTCCTTTGAGATGATCGAATGTACAGCTTCAAACTTAGCGTCCTCAACATACATCATACCTTAGGAATTGACTAATTGGTGTTTTATTTATTTATTGTAATTTAATTTAATTTATTCATCACTGTCCAAAGTTCAGTATGGTAAAGTTTATTAATATTGGTACACCTACTGAACACTTGTATTTATATTCTATATCAACAGACGTTGGTATTGAAAATATCAAGTGAAAACTGAGTGTTGTCGCACTTTTCCTAACTGTAAATATGACTGAAAGACCACATATTATTTACATTTTTAAACGAATCTGCGTGTAGCCGGATGCCGTAATTTAAATAATTGTAGTGTGAACCAACTACTGCATTTCACTTGATTTTCAAAAGAATAGCGTGTGTATATCTAATGTGATAACATCCATGACACCCAAAACGAATGCAACAATTAAGTAATTGTTTTGCTACCATGTAGTCACGCAACTGCACCTAAATTTGATTTCAAATTACCAGTTTTTGTAGTTGAGATCATCGTAGATGATTTACTTTTACTTATTTAACTTGTCAAATTTATGATAAGTTTTTTTAGTTTAAATAAGTGTTAGTCAAAATAACAAGACATCATAATAATTGTGTCTAGCCAATTATAATATTGTTCCTACTGCATTTAATTCTATGTCATGATTTTTCTATATCGAAATTGAAATCAACAAGCCTATAGATCGGAGTGGCGTATTGCGGCGGCGCAGGTCGGGCATGAAAGTGAGATGGCTCAGAGCAGTGCGAGTGGCAGGGGTGTAGTATAAAAGTGAGCGCACTACTACCACTCTGACATAGTTCACAACACTCCACGTGCTACCTCACAGCTGCACGTCACACCATACACTAACCACAATGAAACTACTGGTGAGTGAAGAAAGCTTTTCCCTACAAATATGCTTACGTCATATACATTTCTCCTATCTCTAAATCAAGAAGAGATTTCGCAGAGTAATTATTAAATTCTTTCTTGAAAAGCTTTATAAGCTATTTAAATATGAATCCTGCAATAAGTTGATGCAAGAAGCAGCACCAAAATAGGGTCGGGCGATGGACGCAGCTGGCTGTTCAACTATGACATTTAAATGTCAACATGTTTATGTAGTTACATTTAATCATGCCGCTTCTTGGTTTTAGTTTGGATTACCAACATCTTTTAATTTAGGAATTTAGTTTTTTCACTGGTGTGGTCATTACCATATCAACTTGACATAATTATATTAATGATGCTATAAACAAGAAAGGTCAATCATGGATTATTAAACATGGGTTGGAAATTATATCATATAATACTTAAATAGACTTATTATCTATACTTATTATTACATTTATGATTTAGCCTAGAACAAATTAGAACTTTATTATTCAGGCAAGACATGAATGACCGCATGATTTGATTACTTACTAACGTATTTGTTAGAACTCAAAAAATTTGTCAATGCTTCTCTGCTTGCTTCCCAACCAATTTTACATGTAGAAGTTTGTTGTTTTACTTAAGAACACGAGTTTATTCCTGTGTTACCTATTATGCAAATAGCAATCATTAGTGAAATTACAGCAGTAACTCATTACGTGAATGAGTAAAAAAAATACATGTAACCGTGAACATATGAACAGCTAATGCCACTAAAAAGAAACATATTGGTTGCGTTTTTCAATATTGACACATGCAACCTCATTTTTTTGCTGGACTTTCCGGTATGTCGTTCATGTGTCAACTTGCGTAACGCTTTGTAGGTCATAGTGAGACAAAGTTGGGTTTAGAGGTGTTAGGTTAGGTTACATCTGCTTCATTTGAGGTTAACACACTCTGCAGAGCAGAGCGTATTGAGAACCTCTCAGCTTTGCCGTACCATTTTGGTACCGAAATATTAAAAGTCAAAGCATACAAGTTTTTAATACGCGATGCTTAAACGATCATAGTTGGCCCCCTGATAAGACAAGCGAAAGCTTTTCAATTGTTATGACATGACTCAGACGAGAACTTTCGACAGATACATTTCAAATATACGTTTTTATTCAGATACCGTTTTATAATGTCTTGCTTACTACCTAACTAATATCGACGTAATGGTAACTGGTAGGATTTAGATAACCTGCAATTATCGATGAAAAGAAATGGATTTACTGAATTGAATTATTACACCAACGTATCGAGTAATGTACGAATTAGAAGTATATAATGACGTTCATTGGATGATTAGCGCATCGTAGCATTTTATAAATGACTAGCTGTGCCCCGCGGTTTCACCCGCGTAGATTTTAATTTCATGGTTGCCCGCGGTTCGCTAATGTTTAAAAAAAATATCTAAGTAGCCTAAGTTACTTCTTGTAACATAAGCTATCGGTCAGTGAAAGTCCCGTTAAAATCCGTCCAGCCGTTTCGGAGATTACCCGGAACAAACAGACAGACAGACAGACAGAGAAAAACTAAAAAAATTGGTTTTTCTATGTCAGTACCGTGTATACTTTCATATGCATTTAGTGAAAAAAGGTTATTTTGCAGTTACAAACAGACACTTCAATTTTATTTATCTGTATAGATGTATAGATGTATAGATAAAACATATTTATCTGCATAGATAAAACATAACTGTCAGAGGTCACAAGAGTTGCGTTATGATTGTTTGATGTGATGCTAATGCAGTTAGCTCATCTTTGCTCTAGACACTGTTATCACGAAATCTTGCATAATTTTAGAAATATGTGAGAGTTAGCAACCAGTTTACCTTTTAACATAGCATTTGTACAAGTAAACTGTAACATAGCTTGGTGAAATAGAGTGCAAGTGTTATACAATATGCAAACAATAGAGATCCTCTTCGGTAACGAACCGTAACTTTAAGTTAAGGTGATCTCAATGAAAAACAATGCTATAGTTATAGGCATGTACTAAAGTGCCAATGTATAACGTTTGGTCCAACTTTCGCCCAACCTGCGTGTCGAACGAGCCGGTTTCACAAGATGCCTATTGTATCCGCTCCATCTTATCTTGCGACATTACGAATATGATTAAGCTCTTCTGTCTGACCTCATCCCGTGATTCAACCATTGATTCTTAAGGTCAGAGATCGTTAAGTAATACTTATAATATTTGATTGTATAATCAGATTGATGATGTATTGTTTCAGGTCGTCGTATGTTCAGTGCTATCTCTAGCGGTGGCTCTCCCGCAAAGGAGAGTGCCGCTAAAACCAGAGACGCAGGAGACCGATGACCAGCAGCTGGCTGAACAGAACTACAACAATTACCAACCACAATCTGACTACAGACAGAACAAGCCCATTGAGGACTTCCGCCCCAAGGTCCAGCTAGAGACCACCACCTACATACCCATCATCCACTTCGACAAGGAACAAGGGACCGATGGAAGCTACAAGACTTCGTAAGTTCGCCGCTCAAACATCAGATTACTGACTTTTGTTTATTGATTTTGAAAGAATGTGGTACTTGGGGTCAAAGCTTTCCTCACACCAAATTACAGAAAAATCAGTTCAAATATTTCAGTTCAATTGACATAAAGTTAATCTATTATCGTGTCGCTAGCTTTTACCCGCGCTTTCGATTGCGTAAAGATTTTTAATAATTATACTAAATGTAAATCGGATGAATGGTTTGTTATTGTTCAAAGGTAACAGACTTAAAGAAGTACATACGGGACATTTTCCCATTTATCTACATTAATATTATAAAGAGAAAAGATTTGATTGTTTTCTTGTTTGTTCGTTTGTATGTTTGCATTCAATAGGCTCCGAAACGACTTGAGCGATCTTAAAAATTCTTTCAGCAATGCATAGCTATGATAACATTTTCAGCGAGTAACATAGACTATATTTCATCCCCGTACTTCCACGGGAACGGGAACTACGCGGGTGAAACCGCGTGAGGTCCGGTATCATAATTATGCATTTCAATCGTAACATTTAGATAATAATAAAAAATTTGATGATTTATGATTCCAGGTACGAAACCGGTAACAACATCCAAGCTGAAGAACAAGGTTTCCTGAAACCAATAGGTGAAGATCACAACGCCTTGGTCCAGATGGGATCGTACTCGTACACCGCTCCCGACGGCCAGGTCATTACTGTCGAATACACCGCCGATGAGTTCGGCTTCAAAGTCAAGGGTGATCACATACCCACACCTCCCCCCGTCTCCGCTGAGATCCAGAAGGGTCTTGACCTAATCTACTCTGGAATTAAGGCTAACCAGGTAATGTATTCTTTAGCACACGAAATACTTTACGTTGATCACGTGACCTACGTCTCATTTATAGGACACATACCTACACATAATATTTTTGTGTGACAATATTTTATATTTGTAATTTTTATATTAAGTTTCTTAATTCAAGTGCAAATTTACATTCCTATAAACATTGTCTACGGATAATATAAATAATAATGGAATATGGGAGAGATGCATATAAGATATTTATAAATTTTACTTCTTGAGAACTTATCTCGTGTCTCTCATGTGTGTGTGTGTTAAATTTAGATTTTAAAAATATATGTTACAAAACATTGAAACAACTCTATTAAACTTAATTAAATTACGCCAGGTTGTAATTTTAATTTCGGTTTGATATTTCCAGGAGCGCAACGCCCTCGAAGCCAAGAACAACCCAGAGGCCGCCAAGCAACAGGAAGAGAGGGCAGCTCTGGATTACAAAGGACAATACTACCAACAATAGACTTTATAGCATACTTACTTTACTGTGAATCTGAGACTCGTGACCTTCATAGGCTTACAGAAATACTGTCTCTGTGGGCGAAATTAATAATATGCCATACCCCACGTTTATTCGTTGACAATTTAGCCAAAAGAGACTTTACTTCTGATAGATTACATCACAACTCAGTGTCCAAATATTATCAGTAATTATTTATCCCATTGCAACACTTATTACAATATTCTTTTAAATGTATGTCAATGATTGCAATTGAATAAATAATATACCGATACGCGTTCGCAAAAATAGTATTCACATGTTGTGGTATCGGCTTTAATTATAGACTTTACGCAATCATAGCAAATCTTTATTTGCTGAAATATAAATACTCAGGATGTCACAATAATAGATAGATATAGTACTAAATAGGCTTAAGATAGGATACAACCTGGAATACACGTATGCTTCCTTGATGAATGAAATGATAAGACATGATACCGTTGTGCCAATTTGTTATAATCATGTTATTAGTGTTCATATTAGTGGACACAGATCCCTCAATAACGGTCTTATACAAAATAAAAATAAAACTTATTTGTTTTTTTTATAAAATTATATAAATGTGATAGGAACCAATTATTTGAAAGTGTTCATATTATTACAAAACTTAAATATTTTTTTACTTTTGTAAATAATTTATTCCTAATCTTTGAGTTTTGAGTAAAATGTTATGTATTTTTATGTTTCTTGTATTTATTTACCTTGTCAACAGATGTTCAACACTTGTAGATAATACAAATTAAGTCAGTCACTATCATACCTTTATTACATCTAGGACTCTTTTGAACTTTCTTATTTGGCTTGTAGTCATTTGATTCATATCGGGTAATAAGCCTAATATGAACATCCTATTAGCTTCTTGTTGTGATATCATTTCTTCTTTGGCTTTATTTCTCTTTGCCTTCATATACTTACAATATACATACAAACTTGATTTGAGTTATCATCATGTTTTTTTACTTAACTTATTCTTCTGATACGGTAAAGGAGATATTGTTGTTGAGTAACTGCGTATATGAACGCGATGCCGACATCTGATAGCTGTAGGAGGTGTCCTAACTAACTTTATCTATTTCTGTGTGTTGCGTAAGTACCTACATACTATTTCCGATCCGTAAGACTGTAAATTTCGTATGAAAGGTAAAGCAAACTGCATCGCTTCAGTTAAATAATTCGGTTTGTTTGGTTTTGTAGCTAGTCTTTTCGAGGTAGGGTTCATGTGCCGTGTGTATACTTCACGAGTATTCATCCATATAGATCTGCATTCTTCGGCTGTAATAAAAAAAAAACAGAATTTAATATTGTAAGCATTATTAAAATATTAGTCTCGTACTCGTAATTGCCTAGACTTGACTGCCTCGTTGGTTCGATCCCCGGATCGGGCAAAGATATTGGGTTCTTCTATATGCATTTTACCAGTAGCAGTTCGAAGTCTGGATTAGTGTCCAGTTAAAGGAAATAGGCTCTCTTTATTACCTACATGGGACTTAAAAATAACCGCCGAAATGTAAGTGTGCTATAAGTACATAGCTGCGACAGTATATATAAAAGCTTACTAAGCATTATGGAATCTAGACCAAACGTTTGAAATAAAAAATTTTGCTCTACTTAGCGTGAAGGTTATCACTTTTACACTGGTTTAATGACAGTAAGAGGTGTCAAGTGTGGCCGATTGCGAATACGCTATTCATTTGTATTACCTACCGACATTTTTCAAAACATCAAAACGATAAATGTACAGTATTTTGACACTAAATAAAAGAGTACATTTTAAAATCTTTTAAATTCACAACCCTCATGCTCCACAGACCAAACGTTACTTCTTCAAAAGTTCTAGATTCCTACTGCTTTTAAAGCTTACTTAAACTGTGGCTGCAGTCTATTTGTGTACAGCGTAAGTGAAATAAGCAAAACCAGCCCAATTCACCTGAGCGGGCGAAGAGCCGTTATCGCAACTGCAACCAAATAATCACGTTTATGACAAAGGATAACTTATCAATTAAAATAGTGGCAAGTTCATCGCTACTCTAACATCGTGCCAACTTTATGAGTTATATCTTTTCGAGAATATTCACTCAACATCGTGTTATATAAGCATTGATATTCTTCAATAGCTTTCAATAGAACGAGTTTACAAATTAAACTCTGATCAACAATCGGTGCCATTTTTATTTTAGATAAGCCATATTTGCTGAATTTTAGAGAAGAACCTACTACGGGGGCAAACAAATACTTTAATGTGAATAACTAAGTACTTACCTATATACTCTTCAAAATAAATCTAATAAACTTCTTTTATTTTGTACTTTCTAGTATACTTCGTAATGAAGGGAGAGAAAGAAAGCTTTTAGGGATTCCTAACTATTTCATAGTATATAATTAACCCTCAACCTATGAGATATATTTACCTTAATCTTTATTGAAACATGAATTAAGTACATTGGCACCTACTTAATTTCAAATGTACTTACTGACATTGTCAACAACTTTCAGACATTTGTAGTAGGCGCTTGCAAGTTACTCCTTGAAACATCAGCTACCTACCAGTGAAAGTCCCGTTAAAATCTGTCCAGCCGTTTCAGAGATTACCCGGAACAAACAGGCAGACAGACAGACAGAGAAAAATATTAAAACTTGGTTTTTTAATGTTAGTAGCGTGTATACTTTCATATGCATTTAGTTAAAAGCTGTATTTTTTTAATTATAAACAGACACTTCAATTATATTTATCTGTATAGATGTATAGATATAGATTAATGTTATATCTCTTTCAATGTTTACAAGTGTATTGTTTACATCGAATACTTAACAGCTGTGTTAAGATAGCTTCTATTCAACAATTTAAACAGAAATCTATGCAACAAACCATAAACATAGCAAACCAATACGTTAACTTTAGTTTGACCTTTTATGACGTAAGTATTTCATATACGGACAGGGATAGAGATAAATTAAATACCTACGTAGCACTCAAGTTGTATAGTGGTAATATAGGAGTTTTACGAGTGTCATCAAATGCCACGTGTTTAACAGGACCGACGAGGTTCAGCGTGTGTGGCACTTGGTATTTCACAACTGTCGGCCTCTCTCGGACATCGTGCCATCTAATGTGCGACAGCTCTTTGCAATTTTGCCGACACCTAATATTTGCATGTATGGTATCTCACACAAAATGTTGAAAGCGTTTAATTAAAGCCTTCGCCAGCTTATTCCAATGTGAGTTATGACAGGAGGTGACGTCGATGTAACGAAGCACGCGATGCACGTGTGCTTATTGAATTTATGTTTAATACTCTTTATGAAATGAAGTGAGGGGTACATCAGCTGTACCTAATCACATTTGTCGCGGTCTTACCTGTAAGTGATTAGCGGAAAATAGGTTGATATTTTGTCCCGATCAACATTTTAAGATAGTAGGAATAGATTTGAAGTCAATAATTAAGTATTTTATTGGCTGAATAGACTAGAGACAAGTATCAATGAAACTCTACATAAGTGCAATTTCGCGAAATGTAGTATCAACTTATTGTAACTTTTGCTAGCTAGCTTTCTATTTTGGTCTTATAACCGGCATCTTTGTCCCTTAATATGCTAGCGTCTAGCTTGCCGCAGCGTGGTACTTTGATTGGCAGAAGGTATCCATTAGGTATGTATTTCACCCGGTATCTCAGCCCACAACTCTATCCCCCTTATTGCAAAACATGGCTTAAGAAAATCCTTGGTTTAAGAATTGCTCTATCTTTTTTTTGTGGTACAGATTTCGATAGGGATGGTCTTAGTTTTAGTCCGAGTTTGGTCTAGACTTGGTTTAAACCATGTTTTGTAAAAAAGGGATATAGATACAAAAATGCAGTCCGTTCTGACTGACAAAGAGTGACACTTGCAATTATTTATAATAATAAAATAAATGCGGACAGAGCCCGTACAAAACTAGCTAAATAAAAGGACACCGCCACCGCGCCGCGCCCTTACGTATATATTCACAAACAAAATCGAGCGTGAGTGACACTGGGTGTTACAAGCATTCATAGACAGCAGTAGCATGTCTCTAGGTGGACTGTATGATTATTCATCTCCTTAGCAGTGTAAAAAGAATTTGAAACTAAGCAGCCTACATAATATAAGAATAAAGGCAGACTGCTTATATAGGAGTGTCCTCTGTACAGTAGCCTTCGTTAGTTTCTGACTTAGATACAAATATTTTAATAAGTAAGTAGGTAAGTAAATATCAATGAATGATATCTATGTCCATACTGAATAAATAACAAGCAAAAATCACATGTATTTATTTATTTGAATGCTATCAAATGTATTACCTGAATAGATTGTCCTGCAAAACTTTAGGAGGGTATTAATAAGAATTTGAGTTATGGAAGATAAGTAAGTATGAATTGGAATTAGAGAAATATTTGAATTACACTTTACTTTAATTATGCCACTTTTTAGATGAAACATATCGCCACACGTCACGTCAGCGGTGCGTAAGAGAAAGGCCGTAATCGTGAAAGCTTTACCCTCTCAAGAAACGTAATCCTGGATCCACAAAATTTGGACAGTATTATATTATTTATTATATTCTGTACCGAGAAAGGTTTTGGGCATTTTTCTATGAAAAACCTACTTACAATATACATAGTTCAATAATACAAGTTCAATTATATTAGTTTTGCTCAATAACTGAATTATTGCAAGTCGTGTTATTTTTAAGCCCGATGGTTTTTTAATATATTTATTTATAACAAATAAAAAGTGGTAGAATTTCACCATGATTAAATGTTTCGCAACATTTACTCTACCGGGTTAGATACTGCCCAATGATTTTTTGTTTGCCAAAGTAAAAATATATATTTATAATAGAGGGTGATGAAATAAAGTTTTTATTCAATAAATGTATTGAAAAGAAGATTTATCCTGTATCCTTTTACCTTGCTATCGTAAGTGCAACTAAGCAGCGTTTCATTGTACATACAAGTGTTGTTGTATTGGAACATAGTGGAGTGATTTGAGAATTTAAATTTCTAAAACATAATGATTTAATTACGACGGTAAAATTCTCATTTAAAATACTATAAAATATTCTTTAATTTTAATTCTTGTAGCATTAATTTTGAATTAGTTGGGTTGCCTAAAGTGCCGCGTGTGCAAGTGCGCTGGTTAGGTGAACGATGAGTTGCCGGGATGCAGCAGGTCGCACGAAGTTCATAGGTAAACATGCCGGGTATATAAACCCATTGCAGTGACACACACCACACAATTGTGCTGCCTGTGATTGCACCCAGAACCTCTGTGCACATTCGTATTACTTATCTTTGACAATGGTAAGGAAAAACTATATATTTTTTATTTTTGTTTAAATATCACAACAACCTTTATTTCAAAAGTACATAATTATATTATATACTTATGTTTAATACTTTTATAAATATAAAACATAATTTGACGCTCAAACACGCTGAAATTATAAGACTGTATTTGGAAACCTAAAAATATTGTACCTGTCTCTATTTAAGTATTACCTGTCCCAATTAAATTAAATTGGCTAGCTGCAGTGTTAAAATTAACAGATTAGTAAAGATAGAAGCTTATAGGAACGCTACATTTGAGCATTATAATGCCCACTGTAGTACTTATCAAGTCATCTTCATTGGTTATTGAGCTTTCACTCCTTATCAACGTAGATAGTGAGTGCCATCATAACGTAGAAGAGGTTTGATGAATATCCTTACTAGGGACATGAGGTATCTTATACTATCTTTTCTCAAACGGATAAGAAATATTTAGATGTGAACACAATAAAACGTTTAATTGCCATCAATTTACTTAAAGTTCAGTATGAGCATAAGCTTTGAAGTAGAAAGTCATAAGTTTTATCCTCATATTTTTTTGTATTGAAATGATATGACCCCTCCTGCATATTATGCATACATAGTCATATAGGTCTTGTAATAACATGAACCTTTTTACTTCATAAATTTTATCTAGAATAAAGAGCGTTTTGTTTTCCTCTTCTTGTGGGATTTGACTGGAGTACACAGTATTCAATACGTATATAATAGAATATTAAAAAAGAAGGGGATAAATAATTAATGCCACTTAATATATATTATACTAGCTTTTGCCTGCGACTTAGCGTCCGTTAGCGATTTTTTAAGTACGTTAAGTCTGTTCCTGGGGTCAAAACTATATCTATTCGAAATCTTAGCTGAACTGGTACTGCTGCTTTGCTCTGAAAAGGTTACAGATAGACAGAGACCCTTTCCTATTTATAATATTAGTATAGATATAGATTGTTAATTATTGGCCATATCAGAACTATCTGTAAAAAATAAACCCGCTTTGAGATGAATTCGTCTATTTATTCATAACAGAAAATATTAAATTCAGTAGTGAGTGAAAGACATTCAAAATTCAAAGCATCCGTGCATTATCTCTGGTTGCAGTTTTGAATAAGTAAATACATGCAAATATGATTCTGTTACGTTAATATCGCAGGTCGTAAGTCACCGCGTGTTGTGTACGGGAGTGCAAGCGCTGTCTCCGCTAACGAGATCGTTGTCAGGTCACGAAATCCTCTCCTTCCTCGTCAGACAGTTTCTACTAAATATCACGTTTCTACTGGAACAAATATATGCTGCATTTGCACTTTTGCACAATTCTCATTCATAAAACTTAATGTATTCGCAGCGTAACAAAGAGCTATTGAAACTTGCAACATAACGTGAAGTGTGCGTGACGCATGAGTAACGTAAAGCTTTCAGGGGCCCTACCATGAGTTCTTGTTGGCATGATAGTTTGACTCTTATTATGAGACAGATGTATACACGTCATATATATCTGTCACTGTCGTACAGCTGGACTATCATTGCAATAAGAGCTCGTGGTTGGGCCCCAGTGTTGCTGCAATATAGATGAGAAATACGTCACTCACTGATTGATACTATTCACTTCGTATAATTCAGTGAATAACGCATAATCATCGCGATAGTCACTGCAATATGCTTCCTTGATGTAAATGGCATCTCTCTATGCACTTACACATACATAGTTAGGCAATCAAAATATCACTTGTTATGACTGTCTCATGTACTCAGACGAAGTTAGACGAATTTTAAACAAATACTTTGCTGAAAAATATTTAATTATTCATAAGCTAAATGTGTGACAAATATTACTAAATTAGCATTCCTTGTGAAAATCGGGTAGGTAATTGACGAGTTTAACGGGAATTGCATACATAGTGTACCTATTTGAAAATAAATGCAAAATACGGTATGCTTTCTAAAATTACAATTATTAAGCATATGATGTCATGAAGCCAACTACCGATGCAATAATACCATTGTCACACAAAATGCTACGTCTGATTTATCTGGAGACAGAGATAACACAAACGGGGATACCGACAAGTGCGCACACGCTTTGGGAGCCACGACACGATGCATAATAATTTATTGAGTGTGGTTAGTTGTTGCGACATACGAAACCTATAAAACTTATCTCATTGTTCATGAAGAAAACGCAACTCTCTCCGAGTCTTCCGGCGTGTTGTGTTTCCGTATAAACTCCTGATTTACTTGTATAGAACCTTGATTGACTTATTTTGGGAACTCAACTTACTTCACCTTATTACTTTGTGAGTGAGAGTCCAAGGATCTTGGCATCAATTAATGACTAGTATAATTATTGCAGTTAGTAGGTAGTATATCGTAAAAGGTCATTGTGTTAACTATTTAGGTCTATAGCCATCTGATTTGTCATACCACAACCAACTTTATGATGTCGAAAAGGAACCCTAAAACGTTAGTTAGGCTAATTCTCGTAATGAAAACCGTTACGATATCGTATCGACTTAGTCGCAGACAGCGTTTTCGTATTCTCATCCTTCAATCGGCGTCGATTCTAAAGTCGTTGGGTAGAAGTGTCGTTGAAGCGCAAATAAAATTATGCTTCAATCGTTTTAAATTATGTTTAAAATGACTTGGTAGGAAATAGGATGATGGTACTGACAACAAATCATTGAGTAATAGCTTAGCTGTGTTCAAGTTTTAGCGTTTCGTTGTATTCCTATCTAAGCTCGATCGCAAAACACGTGAATACCAAGTCTCGATAGGATTGCAATCGAACGTGGTTGGAACTACGACGATATTTGAATTGAACGTTTTTACGAGAATAACCCCGAAGTCATCCCTGTAAAGGCAATAGACTCTCAGACTGTCATTTATAACCAAATTGTATTATCTTAATTAAACAATGGGGGCTGTAACACTTATACATATCCTTTAAGAGATCCATTATATGGAAAGTTGTATATAAACAGAAATAAGAAGCGCCTGTTGCATATAAATGTCTTTTGGTACAAAGTATGCTAATATGCGATTGCTAAATTGTTTAATCAGGAGCAAAGGTTGACATCACAAAAGTGCTGAAAATACCAAGGCACCTACTTCATTTAGTGATAAAGATATTAAAATTTTATTCATATTTTTAGTTAATAACAATGAAAATTATATTGTCTCCCAAACTTTCATCAATGTTTTTAGGTGCTAGGTACTTTTTTAATGTATTTAAAAAAACTTTTGCTATTGTTATCTCTTGTTTCAGATCTCGTATATACTGGTTTTACTGGTAGCAGGGTCCTTTGCGCAGCCGCAGGTGCAGCAACCAAAAGACCAGATACCAATAATTCGCTTCGAGACCGACGGGCCTAATGTTGATGGCACCTACAAATGGCTGTAAGCTCAATTATTTAACTAAATCTTTATCACATCTAACGTTTGTAGAAAATGCAATTTGGGAGTCAACTGTGATCGTTTAGCCAGCGCGTATTAAGAACTACTTAGCTTTGACATTTCAATTTACGGTACCAAAATGAAACGTGAGCTCAGAAGTTCTTAATACGCTCTGCTTAAGTCGATGATGGTAGGCCCCATGCATGTAGTTAAAGTCGTGCGTTGGCACACTAATATAATATCTTAAAGTGTAAATGCTTGCACATCTAAAATTTGCTTGTGAATAATAAGATACTTAATTCAAGATTATATCTTGTTACTAGCTTCTTAGGCTATAAAGGCAAGTAGGTCTCAAGGATATACAAACATATAATGTCATGTAGGTATATGTAAGTAAAATGTTTACCTCCTTTAGATGAAGTTCTCGAAGGCTTGCGGTTTGTCTGTCTGTGCGTCAACTAGATTTTATCTTTATGACATTTTGAGGAGTTTGTGCATAACTACAGATGTGCTAAATTACATACAAAGAGAAACTTCGAATATTTATTTGACATGTGTGTCGTCTCCTTTTCCTGTGGTAATCGTACTTTTTAATGTTATTTTTATGCATTTTAAGTCTTTACTATCCTTATTATTTCTCAGAATAATTCAACATCTTTTCCTTCCTTCAGTTTTATATTATTTTTTATTATATTGTTTAATTACAAATTAAGAATACCCATGCTCTCATTCAACCATGGTATATGTTAAGATGCTCATAGCAAAGATCGAACGGTTTTCTTCTATCTTAAAATTCGAGGAAGTTTCTAATTTTGTGAACTTTAAAATGAAATAAGGTTTTGGTCGTCTCCAATATGACGGAAATTACATTTACCGTAGTAACGAAAGGTGTGCCTATTAAATCACAAGAAAAGAAAAAAGTAATGTTACTTTTCCAGATACGAAACTGGCAACGAAATAAATGCTGAGGAGTCGGGCTATGTGAAGAACTTTGGCAAAGGAGAAGGAGAGGAGATCCAGGTCGCTGAGGGCAAGTTCAGCTACAAAGCGCCCGACGGCACTCCCATTGTTCTCTCTTACATCGCTGATGAGAATGGCTTCCAACCTCAGGTACGTTATCGTATACTTATGGACTCACTAATTAAGTATAATATACTTTCAACTCATTCAACCCCCCTTAGGGGTGACATTTTGGAAATCTCTATCTTTGTGAACCTTGCAAAGAATTTAGCTTTCAAATGTCATGTCTTCAAGACAATTGGATGGATTAAAGGATCCAGTTTACGAAGTGTGAAACCCTTAACAATAATTATGATTGCTGTTGTTAAGCAATCATGACAAATTTACAGAGTCTTAAGTGATTGTAATCATAGCCAGACATCTCAGTTCTATTTCTTGCAGAAACGAACGTTACTTTGCGATAAACCTAGGTATAGAAAAAAGGTAGGTATAGAAGGAATGATTTAAGCAAAGTGTTCAAATTCTTGTGTATACTTTTTTTATATCATCAGGGATGTCCCCCTCCACAAACAATAAATTCACATGAACATAGCGGACAGTTATAAATTAATAGCATATTAAATTAAATTACATGGTAACCCATGTGAAATGCAATAAACTTATCTGCCATTCATAAATAAACCTTGACTTATTTTGTGGAGATGCATGATGCATTTTCGAGTCAGATAGGCTTAAGGTATTCGGACGCCCTCTTCGGTAATTTGAATGTACCATTACGAAGAGTCATCAAATAGACAAATTAATCCTTTACTTTGAATGTTTATTTCATGATGCGATTGTATCTAAATAATTCATATACGGTAGGTCCAATTCCATAACCAAACCGAATTGCAATCAATCACTATTTCAATATTGTTTGTGACGACACATCATACTGTCTAAATCCAATCTTAATTTTTACCGTACCTTCACATAGTAAAGTGAAATCACTTTTTATATTATCTACTGAAAATAATAGACTTTACATATTATTAAGTGACTTCGACTGTCTATTTGGTGTCTTCAGAATTTTAAGCCGCTAAACTGATTTTATTGTCAACTAGCTGTGCCCCGCGGTTTCACCCGCGTAGATTTTAATTTCATGGTTACCCGCCGACCCTAATGCTTTATAAAAATCTAAGTAGTCTAAGTTACTCCTTGTAACATTAGCTATCCGACAGTCAGTCAAAATCCCGTTAAAATCCGTCCAGCCGTTTCGGAGATTACCCGGAACAAACAGACAGACAGACAGACAGACAGACAGACGGACAGACAGACAAAGAAAAATTAAAAAAAAAAATTTTCTATGTCAGTACCGTGTATACTTTCATATGCATTTAGTGAAAAACTGTTATTTTGCTGTTACAAACAGACACTTCAATTTTATTTATCTGTATAGATATTTTAAAATAACTTGATTTTGCATACTCACCATATCTTTTAAGGATCGAAAATCACAAGCTAAGCTAAAATATTAAAACGCATTTAACATTGACCCAGAAAAATATTTAATATTTGCTGGACTAAATCCTAGAATGGATCTGCTTAGAAAGGTGTTAAGGATAGGCTAGTTACAACAGCTATAAAGTTCACCCACGCTATTCAAAACACTCCTTTGTTTTGACGACATCTAGTAGATTGATCATGTATGCTTTTAGGTCCATGTGCATGTAACCATCGACACATTTATGTAATGTGATGGCACTCACTACTCAAATGTCAGGTTTATTGATTACCCGAAGTCCGCTAAGGTACCAATGCTCTATCTATAATATACTTTGTAAGTTCACCAAATTATATATACTAACTTTGTAGCGCCTTTGCGAAGACTAGTCTAATGTTTTGTAGGTACCACATAATGTTTAGAATTTCCATGGCATAGATATTATGTAACCGAATAGGGAGTGGTCCTGGTATCTTGAATTTCTCGAAAATCATCTCAAGTCAGGAGTTGACTCATGTAGGTAAATTGCGTAAAGCCTGAGGAAGATGTCTGTGGTACGGGCGGGTTGGTTGGCCAACGTGTGAGCAAATGTCGTCGCAAAATATCAACTGCCGACCTGTGACCCGCTCTTAGGAAATGGGAAACCTTCTACTAATCGAGATTGATATGGCATTGATACCAATACACCTATAATTCGGACATAACGTAAGCCCATCAATTTGTGAAGTTTCTGATTTTTTATTGTTATGTTGTTCACACAATTAATTATTACTGTGCTCGAATCGCAGGTTTTTTGCGCAGCTGGTAAATCACGTCAATTGATTGATATTAGATTTGATTGATATTAGATGGATTTCATGTTATTGTTACGCTCACAATTTTTGAATTAATAATTTTCTTGACTTAATAATAAAGGAAAATTTTCAAAAACATTCCGTAACATATATTAGTTATGAGAGGTATGCATAGCTCATAATAATCAATTCATCCCCACCACACTTAAAATATATTGTTCTAAATGGTAATCAAGTATACACCCTATAATTTTTCAAACATCAGACAACCGCTTGACTAATACGTATTGAAATGCTGCTGACTAATTAAATACATATAATTTATGAAACGTTAAATCACTTACGATCTCACTCACTAAATGTTTAATAAATAACAATTATTAATTTTGAAAGATTCAATTAATTATACATTTTATTAGTAAGGTGCATATAATCATCTTCGATAAAAATGTCATGTTTTACTTATACACTATCATTGAATACATTCTTTAAAATTCTGTGAGAAGGCGTGATTAGAATAAATTATTAATATTTCAATCACCTTTGTAAATCCTTAATCATTTCTTACAATATCTGGACACTTATTGTTATCAAAAATTTGAATAATTTGGCTTCGAATAATTCTGACATTTAAAGAAATATGACCTTGCTCCACAGAGCAATATTACTTAATTTAAACCTTATCCAAAAAGCTTTGATCTCTTTGTACATCTCTATAACATGTACTTTTCAGTATTTTAATACATCACCCTAAAGCTTTCGATTTTTTGATCCGCCAGTCTGAAGCAAGACGCCTGGTTGTCAATTAATTACCATATTATTTAATTGGCATAGGATGTGGTATCGATAAAGAACACTGACAATATTTCCTTTCAAACGATTCATACTTTACTAATCTACCCCATTGCTGGCAAATGCCTCTCTCCCCGTTTACCAGTTCGCCCGGCTTAGTACTCTCGTTGGCCAATTGTTAATGAAGGCATCGAGGTCATCAAGCCATCTGCTTTTAGATCTATCACGTCCACGATGCATTCTCTTCTATTTTTAAATATTTATTCTTATTTTTCAGGGAGACCACCTACCGACTCCTCCTCCGATCCCGCCGGCAATCCAGAAAGCCCTGGACTACTTGAAAACCTTACCTCCTACGGCGGAAGGACTCGCTTCAAACATCCAACCTCAATATCAACCCTCTCCGTTCAAAAGAGGGAGGTTTTAACTTTTAACTGATCGTTTATAATAATCTGGAAATATTTAAGTTATCCACTGCAACTTTCCGCATATCTTTGGACGTGTTGAAAGCTACGATAAAAAAGAAAACAAATGACTTGTGGATCTCGATTTTAATGGTGTCTTAAATTTGTTTCTAAGTATCGTGCCATCGATCATTTGATTGTTCCGATGACATACATTCGAACTAATTTATGCAAGATTATTTTAATTCCACTTAGCTGAAATATATAGCTTACGCAGTGCGTTAGAGACTACTTAAAAATAGCTTAGTTTGTATTATGTAATAATGTTACGCTAAATAATTATACCTGTGCTATGTACCACATAAGAGAACATATTATTATAGAAAATATGTACAATTATCAATTTGGTTTTATTTACAACACTTTGGATTTGCAAAGTGTGTAAGAATTTAAATTAAAGTTACGAAAGCCTACATACAGTATGTGAACATGAGTTAGTTGAAGAGTTAACCAGGGGGCCATCATCAGTTTAAGCAGAACGAATTAAGAACTTCAGGGCCTGTAGACAAAGTAGCATTATCCTCACGCTTCGCTTGTAGAAACAATACAATACCTATGTATGGGAATGACATATGTCACGTGACTGATTCATGTCATTTCCATACATTTTGTATCGTTTCTATTAGCGCAAGCGTGAGAGAATGTCACTTTGTCTAGGCTTACTGAGCTTTGACGTATCATTTTTGTACCGTAGACCTCAAAGATAAGAACTTCTTAATACGCGCTGCTTAAACGATCATAGTTGGCCCCCAGTACCTCAAGTATCTTTAAGCGTTCGAAATCTATCCGCTATCTTTGGATTGCAACCATAAAGCACCTCCGAATAAGTGACAACACATTTTGAGTCACGCCAAAACGCAAGGTTATTCGTCGACGTTTGAACGTGGGAAAAGCTATACTTGGAGCACTAATTATTCTCTGGTAATAATAGGGTGCACTAAAATCTGAACCCGGGCAAGATAACTCAATTAAACTCGGTGTAAATGCCTAGTTGTGTTATAATGATAATGTAAACCAGTATCCTCCAAATATGGAGTTGATACACATTATTACAAAATTCAAGCATTAATCTTATTGACACATATCTGGCATCTAAAGCTGACCTTAACTTAATTTCATAATACCTAAAATGCGAGCTTATTTATCATTAATATATAGATTTATGTATTAAGTTAAATACATATTTTTTTACCAAATTAGGAGAAATAATAATAGAACTTATCCTTGTAATATTTGCATGCCTATGGTAGGCAAAATAATAGGTACAAGTATCGCAATGAGTTTTGAGCGTTCAGTGAAAATAGAGCGGAGACTGCGCATAAGCTTACTCGCCCTCGCGCCAAACATATCCAAAAAATGGCAACTGGGCATTCAAGGCCAGCGCTCAAAACTTGTGACTACACTTCGTAATAAAATATGTCGCCAGTGTAAAGTAGGGGGTTATAACCTCTGCCTCCCCCTTTGGAGACCGTTTTGGATAGGCGTATAGATATTTTATTATTAATTTACTCAAACAAAACATGCCATTTATGTTTTTTTTTAATACAGGCTTTTATTGCAGTTATTGATTTAGACTCTTTAATTCGTACAAATAATAGGTATAAGTAAAAATCTTTTGTGTCTGAACAAACGAATTCCATTTAAATATTAACTGTGTCTAATATAATAGCTAAGGCCGTTTTTATGTTTGGAATAACCGAGCAATCTACGGTCAAGCATGTACAATAACTATTTGGCCAGTGTTCCGTCTCATTGCAATGCAATACTGCGTAAGAAAAAAAAATCCCGTACATATAATGCAAATAGGCTTGAATACTTAGGCTTACTCTAAAAATATGACCTAGGCTATTATAACGATAACTTGTCAACAATTACAAGAATATTATTTTTTGATATAATAATTCACATTCATAGCTTAATGTGTTATTTCTCAACAAAATTCACTTGAACATTTTGTATTTCTAGCAAAATATATAAATGTTTTCAAAACCACCCTTTTGTCTCCGTAGTAACTTTGTGTCAAATTATGATGCCTGTCAAAAATATGCAAATATTTTTAACAAAGATATAACGTTTATTAATGTTTATATTAAGGTGAAGTAATTAATCTGCATGCAAATTTTGTATGTACTTATAAAGCATTGTATGAATAAAATTTTGTTTATATCCGCTTATTATTTCAAGGACTTTATGGCAAATTAAAAAAATTCAACAATTATAATATTACTATCGTTATGACGATAGTTAATAGAAATTCGTTGGCTTCATGTGACAAATAGGTTCAAGTGTATTCCTAAGTAAGGCATTGAGCTTTTTTAAGGACGAACTCAGTAGGTATGAGGACCCCTAATAATAAAGGTTACGGATAAAGCAAATACCAAAGCAATAAATGTTGCGAGTAATGAGTCAATTTATCAGAATACCATTTTGGAGGACCCTGCCACAACGCGGAACATCTGCACAGATAAACATCAATATACTGTAATGGCGTATTATTGTTATACATTCTAGACTTATTCTATTCTCAACAAAACCAGATTTAATTGATCGAATGATTTGAGCGTGGAGGAATAAACTGGTGTTTATTATAGGACCATTCGATTTTAATTTGTCTATATTCGAGTATGTTCAGAATAGACGTACGTATCTGAAAACTGGATTCGACTATCTTACCTACGCGTATAAATGAATAATATCACAATAACGATTCTAATTTGGTAGATAATGTATTATTTTAAAGTTAGCAAATACTAAGTATATTTCTTATATTATTTATATCCGCTTACATACTCCACACCCTGTTGGAAACAACATTTAACCTAACAACTTATATATGAATAAAAATATTTTTATATTATGCGTTAAATGTATTTTAGGTATTCAAATCCAGAATTTTTCCATGTGTAATATTAAGCATAAGTGACTTTGCCTGTTGGAAATTTTGAATAGATAGCTTAGTGATAACCCAAGGACGCCCATAGGGTAGTTAATTAAAACTCATATCAGACAAATCAAGTCACGTGTATATACTAGCAACAAAATAATTTTCGAGTTTTCGATCAAAACATAATAATGGTTCGTTTGTGCAGTGTGTGCTCTTAGTGCAATACAAGTAAGATAGTTACCTTAGTTTATTAATGTGCAGTATTCATCATTTGCCTTGCGTCATTCATACTTCTATATGTATAATTATATTATAAAGGGGATATATTTGTTCGGCTTAAAAAAGTCTTTCACTTAAATAATGCTACACTATACTATTATAATCGAACTCGAATACGAGCTGATTTCAATAATAGGTAATAGAAACATAATACATAGAAAATAAGGTTCAATTTCATATCTTCAAAACCGACACTCGACGACGAGTGCGACAATGAGAAACCTTAGTGAATAACGCGGCTGTTGTCGTCTCGTCCGGAGAAGGCAACAGGAACAATCTCGATCAAACAGCGTTAAACAGGTAAGCTAGTTTGATTGTTCAATTGTAGTTGAGTTACATACATTTGGGTGACGAAGTCGCGGACGGATGCTAGTGGGTAAATATAAGGATTATTTAAAGTAGATACGTGTTGTAGTTAGAAGCTGGCAATTTCACGCGAAAATAATCATGAAACAATGCACCGGGACTAATTCCCACACAGTGGTTAAGGTTGTTGACTATTCAATTCTGTAAATTGTATTTATCAGACATAATTTTAAACAATACTTACATTTATAAAGCACTAGCTGTGCCCTGCGGTTTCACCCGCGCAGAATTAATTTAATTTCCGTGGAACCCCAAATGTTCTTTTAAAATAAAAGTTAGTTACTCCTTGTAATATTAGCTATCTGCCAGTGAAAGTCCCGTTAAAATCGGTCCAGCCGTTGCAGAGATTACCCGAAATAAAGAGACGTATTGATAAAACTCTTTAGCAAATAACTCATTATTTGGTACCAATTCTTTGCGTTTTTATACTCGTGATAATTTCTCAACGAAATGTCCGATTGGAATAAAACAAACGGTATTTTACTTCTACATGAATACACTTGATAGCATAATGCTTAATTTGCATAAGGATTAATATTAAGATACACATTTAACGTAGTTTCTTTCTTAAGACGATTTAATATTTTTTATGAACATAAAAGCAGTTATTGTGACTAAACTATGATAGTTAGATATATGCTCTCGCAGATTTTTTTGTACATCTTAATAAGATCTACAATTCCGTAGTACATCATTTTGTTCTATTGTCAATAGTTTTTGCAGCGCACGCATAAATAGGTTTTCGATTTTACTTCTTGGGTTACAAAGTCGCAATTTTCTTACGGACCCCTAATTTTTATGAGAATAAAATATATCCTATAGCCTTCCTCGATAAATGGAATATCCAACACTGAAAGAATTTTTGAAATCGGACCAGTAGTTCCTGAGATTAGAGCGTTCAAACAAACAAACAAACTCTTCAGCTTTATAATATTAGTATAGATTAACATTGTTTTTTAAAGTAAATTATCTATCAAATACATTTGTTATTCATTAAATTCGTTTCAAAAAGATTCGTTTGTACATTCATTAAAATTCATACAGAAATGTCACTCTCCTAAAGACGTTATTCGTATTAATTTATAAGTATATAATTTAAATGAACCTTCTTATGGCCGTATGCAAATCGTTAATTGGTAATTTGGTAGTTAAGTGGTCACTTAAATACATTGACACTACGCTAACATGTATATTGCTTTTCCTAAGTTATACATTATGTATAGAATTCCGTGAGAGAAAATTTCGTAAATTTTGTTGCGTACACTATAATTTTATTAGTAGGTACAGGCAGTATGAGAAAAATTATATAACTAGATATTTTTACTCGCGATTTCGTCCATGGTATGATTTTATACGATTCAGATGTGTTTCTTTCGTATATCATAGTCAATGCCGTGATGGTTTGAGCAGTCGCAAGCGACGCATGTTCGAATCCCATCGGGAACTGTACTAATGAGTTTTTCGAAAAACTTATGTGCGGTGATTTCATACTACGTGCTTTACGGTGAAGGAAAACATAATGAGGAAATCTGCATAATATGTCTGAGAAGTAATTCAAAGACGTATGTATAGTGCACCATCTGTCACGATGGTACTTAATGATCTTATAAAAACATATTATTATTATAACAACACCTCTACCTATACGGGGAATACAGGTGTGAGCAATATCAGATTATTCTGCCTGTCTGAAACTGTTTTTTTTTAATTATCTGGGCAGTAAGAATGTTTCTAACCGAAAAGTGATATCAAAGCATGTACTCTGTAATGTGTAGCATAACACTATGTACAGACTATTCCTCATGATCCCAAAAGCTTATAGCATTTGAACTCAAATTATATTTCAAATTAATATTATTACTTAAAGTGTAGTCGAGTGTACCTATTGTGAAATCCAGCAACAGATGTTTTAATGAAATCAGATTAATCAAGTATCGTGGGACACTAGATAATATTGGTACATTGTATGTAAAATCTTAATGAAGACTACGTAAAATGTGAGTAATTGAAAATAAATTAATACATTAGTGTTTTTTTTTTGATGTATAATGTCTATCTTATCGAATAAACATCTAATGAGAATCAAATTATTTATCTTTTTTTTTCAAAACTCACTCTAAATTTACACGCTCAAATTCCAACCTGTAATGTGCATTCCATCGCATTCCCCCTCCCAACCACCAAAAACTAAATTAAGTTGGCTCCGTATAGAGGGTGAAATTGTCAAAGCCGTTATTAATGTAAAGCGCTCTACGAGCTACGACTTTTTGACGCTTCATTGTATGTGCTAAGTCATCAATTAAATGGTACCGTGCGTGAAGTACGAGGCGCCATGCAGCGCTACGTATTTTTTTCCCAGAGAGCCAAGTTTTTTTTTTCTCTTTCTGTCTGTCTGCTTTATCCGGCTAATCTTTGAAACGACTGGACCAATTTTAAGGGGACGATATAAAGTCACCAATATAATTAAGTCTACGCGGGTGAAACTGCGGGGCACTGCTAGTTACATATAATATACGAATAATTCATATTTGTATATAAAGTAAAGTATAAAAATAAACGTTCTTATGGAAATGTTTGGTTACAAAATAATTAGTTCATAGTAGTTGTAGTACAAAAAATTATTTGAGTAAATATCTAGGTATTTGTGAGTTTTTATCTCATGTTAATATTTTACGGCAAGTTATATGTATATCTGGTTATTTTATTGCGTTGGACATCATAACCACCATTAACCTGAACGTTCTTCGCATGTATAATGTAGATTACTCCACCAACGGAAGTAGCATAGGGTCAAATCAAAGGGTCATGACATTGACATTAGACTGGTGTTATGACGCTCCACTGTAATTGTTTAATAGTTGTAATTAATTTTCATTTAAATATGACACACCGTGAATGGAAAATTGGTGTTGTAAAACATTTTTAAAACTACGCCACGCCGTTCTGTTTATAACAAAATATAATTAATAATTAAGATTTTATGTTCTTAGGAATGTTTTTAATGTCGTCACGTTTTCTCTATATATCATCATCTCCCTGGCCTTAATCCCATGTATTTGGGGTCGGCACTTGATTCAACCCGATGTGGCTGATCACCTGATTTTTATACGAAGCGACTACCATCTGACCTTCGCAACCCCTTTTTCGAAGAAAATCGGCAATCTGGGTTAAACCAGTTGTCAGACTCTCTTAGGCGTCTGACTGACCTGTAACGATTGCCAAAGATGTTAAATTGGCAACCGGGACCGACAGCTTAACGTGCTCTCCGAGGCACGGAGGGAACTCGGGCGGTCACCCATCCAACTACTGGCTAGGCGTATGGTTGCTTAACTTCGCTGATCGAATGATATGCGCAATAGTAACAGTGCCACGAGCTCCTCGTTTCCTCCTAGTTTTCTCTATATATATCATTAACAATGTCAAGAAATAACATAATATAAAATTGCTCTCCTCTGATACCATTCAGATGCTAATAGAAATATGGATCAATCCAATTGACTGACGATTAGTTCAAGAATTCTATCGAAGCAGACCAAAACATATTTTAACAGTGCTCATATTTATAAATACAGATAAATAAAATTGAAGTGTCTGTTTGTAATTCAGAAATAACAGCTTTTCACTAAATGCATATGAAAGTATACACGCTACTGACACAAAAAACCAAGTTTTAAAATTTTTCTCTGTCTCTCTGTCTGTTTGTTCCGGGTAATCTCTGAAACGGCTGGATCGATTTTAACGGGACTTTCACTGGCAGGTAGCTGATGTTTCAAGGATCAACTTAGCCTACATTGATTTTGAAATCTACGCGGGTGAAACCGCGTCAATCATAAGCCTTGTTACTTAAAAGCACTTAAGTATTTCTCAGAACTAAGTTCTTGTCATACTAGTCTGGCCATTTATTTAAGTGTTTGATAGCTATCTAATCTTACATAAAGATGCTCATATGACCTGGTGTTTTTCAAGTTAAAATAAAATGTAAATGAATATCTGAGACAACAGAAAACATTATACTATAACATATCATCATTTAGAACTTCTGAGGTTTGGCGTTTTATATTTTTACCGTAAAATTAAAAATCTAAGAAGTTCTTAATACGTGCTGCTTAAACGATCATTGTTGGCACCAAGTATTCCCACTGGCCAAACAAACTACATAAATTCTGGCGTTGCTGAATAAAACAAAGCTAGCATCCAAATTTAAATAAAACACATTTATTATATTAATTGAATTCACATATTCAGATATATGGAGACAATATTATTAAAAAAACTCTAACTATTTGACCCATAGCGCCTATATAAGGTAAGTTGATATGTCATCGATGGAAAATTGCATTTTTTTCATACACGTCCATAAATATTTTCTCAAAATAATGTATCAATTCATCACTAATCTATATATACATAATCCCACTAAGAAGACGCCAAGTATTCAGGTGCTTGAATAATTCATCAATTATTTTTTATTACCGCATCTTCAATTGACATTTTAATTAATATAGTGGTGTTTTGTATCACCGTTGGCGCATACAGAGGCTGTTGAAAATAATAATTGTTTTAAGTGACCTGTCATGGCTTGCACTCCACAAGGACTTATTTTGACCCTATTAAGTAATGTGTTTGAATGAAACGACGGTTTCAATTGCAGTTGCAATGGTGCTCTGTTCCAAAGGATTTCATTGGTATCAGAATATTTTTTCATATATTATAACAGTGAAATATCATAAGGTAACAGTGAAATGTCATGAATTATATTCAGAAGCTAGCTGTGCCCCGCGGTTTCACCCGCGTAGATTTAGTTTCATGCTTCATATCCCAGAACCCATATATTTTTAATAAATAAAAGTAGCCTAAGTTACTCCTTGAAACATCAGCTACCTGCCAGTAAAAGTCCCGTTAAAATCGGACCAGCCGTTTCAGAGATTACCGGGAACAAACAGACAAAAAGAGAAAAAATTTAAAATTTGGTTTTTCTGTGTCAGTAGCGTGTATATTTTCATATGCATTTATTTAATGGATGTTATTTTAGAGTTACAAACAGACACTTAAATTTTATTTATCTGTATAGATATATAGATATGTATAGATAGATAGATATATGAAAATGAATATGCGCACACCATCTCAGATGGGTCCCCGAAAGGGTAAGCCTCTGCTTACCGTGTTACAAAACTCACATTTGAAAACTTATTGGTGTAGACCACTGGGATCTTAGCTAGCATCATTAGCGTAGCAGGCGACTACTTAAACCCCTAGGCCACCACGGTGCTATAAAACATATCCAATGTAATGTAATATTAACTGTTAATAATTTACCTTTGGTGAAACTTCGTCAAATTTGTTATTCAAGTGTTGACTAGAAAAAAATTAGGTTTACTTATGTTCAAACAGAACCCCGATATCAATTAATTCGACCCTGTCTATCCAATTATATTTCAATTTGCAAGAATATAATATTCACAAATAACCTGTTAAATTACCAAGCGCACATCACGTTGTCAAATAATCTCGTGCTCACATATCGTGTAGGTATATTGATTGGCCTTATCGTGTAAATATAGGTATAGCCTTTCTTGATAAATGGGCTATGTAACACTGAAATATTTCTTCAAGTCGTATCATTAGTTCCTGAGATTAGCGCGTTCAAGCAAACCAACAAACTCTTCAGCTTTTATAATTAGTATAGATTTATAATCTACTTCAATATTAAGAGCTTGTTATTCACTAAGTAGTGTCAAAATAACAAGATTAATCGAACGAAAATATAAATAACTAAGAAGTAATGAGATGATAAAAAAATCAATACAGGATTCTAGAAATATATTTCCATTTAAATATATATTATACTTAAACATATTAGCTATGTAACTAATTAAGAAACTTTGGCAAACAAATGCATTTTTCTAATAAAATAACGTTGTAATCAAAAGCATTGTGGTACTTCAATCATGTTAATAAAACAGTCGTAAAATATCATCTGTCGTGTTTAATTAGTAGGCTTGTGTAATAAATATTACATCTTGTGCTTTATGCACTGAACGATTTATTTTCACGGGTGCGGTCGCATAAATAAGCTACTTTATGACTCACCTTGGCGAATTTTAAATAATTTAAATTAAATTACTAACATGATGAATTTAAATTTAAATAATTGCAGCAAGTAAAATCAAAATCAAAATCAAATATATCTTTATTCGATTAGACTTCATACAAAGTACTTTCAAATCGTCAGAATGACACAATTACACAGGATTATACATGCTACCGCCAGGTTCGGAAGGTTGATTTTACTGAGAAGAACCTGGCAAGAAACTCAGTAATTACTCTTTTAAAGAATATTATACAGTTTTAAAAATACAAAATAAATTGTTCAAGCAACTATAAGCCCATGGACACAGTTCTAATGCTCAATTGTCAAAAATAAAAACTAAAAATATAGTACAAATATATGTGAGCATGGCAAATTCCAGCCAGTCAAAGCAAAATTAAGATTAATTAATTGTAGCAAAAGTACAGTGCCAATGGGATTATTTACAAACATTATCAGGTACATCCCAGGCTCCCTTATCACAAATATAATCACTTACAGTATAATATCCTTTTTCAAGCAAAACTGATTTAATTGTTTCTTTAAATTTGTTGAAGGGCAAGTTTACAATTTTTGTTGGTAATTTATTATAGAAGCGTGTGCTCTGTCCTAAAAATGAGCCATGCACTTTTTGTAGGCGATGCGCAGGCACTACAATTTTATGTTTGTGTCTTGTGTTTACATTATGCACATCACATTTCCTTTGAAACGATCCAATGTTTTGATGCACAAATAATAAGTTAGCTAAAATATACTGTGAGGCCACTGTCAAAATTCCAATTGATTTAAATTTTTCCCTTAACGATTCTCGCGGTCCCAAAATATATATAGATCGTATAGCCCTTTTCTGTAGTGTAAATATAGAGTCTATATCAGCAGCTTTGCCCCAAATTAAAATAGCATAGGACATAACGCTATGAAAATAAGAAAAATATACAAGTCGAGCTGTTTCTATGTCGGTGAACTGTCTAATTTTTCTAATTGCATAAGCTGCGGAGCTGAGTTTTCCTGATAACTTGGATATATGTGGGCCCCACTGAAGTTTATTATCAAGGGTTACACCTAGAAATACTACAGAATCTACTATTTCCAAAGTTTCACCATTTACCATGACCTTTGTATCAACAGGTTTGACGTTTGGTAAAGTGAATTTAATACATTTAGTTTTTTTGGCATTTAAAACTAAGTTATTTACATTAAACCATTTCAATACCTGATCAAGTGCACTGTTTACATCTTCATAATTCGTTTTGGCTCTGTCGACTTCAAACAAAAGAGATGTGTCATCAGCGAACAGTACAATATCACACGTATTCTTTACTAAATTTGGTAAATCATTAATATATACTAAGAATAGAAATGGTCCTAGGATTGAACCCTGTGGGACGCCCATTAGTACTGGAGAACCGGAAGATCTGACCCCATTTACTTCGACTTTTTGAATCCGTTGACAAAGATATGATTTGATTAGGTCGAGTGCCCTACCTTTGACACCGTAATAGTTTAATTTAACTAATAAGGTTTCGTGTTGTACACAATCGAATGCCTTGGATAGGTCGCAGAATACACCTATCATGTCGTGAGCGTTTTTCCACGCTCTATAAATATGTCTAAGAAGTGCAACACCAGCATCAGTGGTTGAACGACCTTTGGTGAAGCCATATTGCTCACCATGTAGAATATTATTAAGATTAAAGTAAGCGACTATTTGATTCAGCATAATTTTTTCGAAAATTTTGCTGAGGGCTGGCAAGATAGAGATCGGTCTGAAGTTAGTAGGGTCACTAATATCACCACCTTTAAATAATGGAATAACTTTACTATATTTCATGAGATCCGGGAATACACCGCTCTTAATACAACTGTTAAAAATGTCAGCTAAGTAAGGGGCAATTATGTCAATAATATCGTGAAGTACTTTCACTGATATATCCCATAAATCACCAGTCTTTTTGGAATTCAAACTTTTAAATGTCTTAATTATTTCAAAAGGCGTGATAGAACAAAAACTAAAGCTAGTGCCGCACTTAGAAACATTTAATTTCAGTAATAATTCGGCGTCTGTGGGAGATGAATTTAGGGAACTAGTAGTTACTATAGGAACATTTGCAAAGAACTTGTTGAAAGTTTCAGCTATTTCACCATCGTCTTGGATTACTTTGTTATCTATATTTAAAGTTAAACGACAATCGCGACTTTTTGCCTTTCCCGTCTCGGCATTAATAACGTTCCAGGTAGTTTTTATCTTATTATCAGAATTCTTGATTTTCTGGGCAAGATGCAAGGCTTTAGCTTTTATACAAACTTTCTTAAAACATTTAGAGTATCTAGTTACGAATGCTAAGAATTCAGGACTATGATCATTTCGTTTCATACCATAAAGTTCATACAACTTCCTTCTACTTTTATGGATACCTACAGTTGCCCACTCATTGAATTTAGCTTTACTATGTTTCTGAACTGTTTTTAGTTTAAATGTACTATTGAATTCCGTTTGTATAACGTTAAACAAGCTATTGTAAAGAGCATCAGGATCTTCTTGTGGCCCTTGCAGATAAGGTATCTTGCTTGCTAAGTTAGACCTGAAATTTGCTACAAGTTTCTTAGTAATAGGTCTGTAAGTGGTTTTACTTACTACATTATTAGTTTTATTTAATATTGTGATTTTTTGACCACAATGGTCTGACGTTAGATCACTGATAATAGATTTTTCCAGGGCCTCACAATCGCAGAACACATTATCTAGACATGTCGCAGAAGTGGCAGTTATTCTAGTGGGCTCCAGAAATAAATGCTTTAAATTAAAAGAGTTAAACAAACTAATTAAACGCACCGAAAGAGAATTATTTTCTAACAAGTTAACATTAAAATCGCCACACACTACAATGCCTTTATTAAGGCCCGCAACACGTCTAAGGGCATCTTCAAGGATTGATTCAAATGAACAGAAATTGCCAGATGGGGGACGATATACGCATATTATTACATTTCCTTCTAGTTCTATACACGATAGTTCGGCAGTGCGCTCGATATTATTTAATTAAAGAGCCTCACTCATCTTCCTTGATATTGTAACTTCTATCCTCTAAAAACTAACCCCCTTATTACGAAACATTCGCTACAATAATCCTTGGTCTAAAAGTAGTTCCACCTCTTTTTATGATACGGATCTCAAAAGAGGTGGACATAGTTCTAGTCCGAATTTGGTTATAGTCTTGGTTTTAACCATGTTTTGTAATAACAGGTTAATCACTTTATGTAGGTGAGTAATTATTAAAGCTTGATAAACACTTGGATCCAATAAACGAATTGAATGTCGATATTAATACGATGATAATCTTAAGATTCGTTACAGACATTATGAGAATTAGCTAAAGCCCTGCATGACTTGCACAGGCTAAACTGTCGACCTTTTATAACAAACTTTATTGCACCGTATTACCAATCATATGCAAGAATATTCAAGCACCTTTAAGTCACAATTCATCAAAGGTGAAGAAAATTATAGATAGACATTATTAATGTTTTTTTGTGGTTCATGACACCTTTATCTAGGTTATTGTGGAGCAGGGGCATAAATAAGCAACCATCATCGATCAAAGCAGAGCTCTTTAGAGCTTTGACGTTTCATTTGTATACCTTAAACGATCTTGGTTTACCCCCAGTTAACTATGTGTTTTCTTTGACACAAGTAATAAAGACTACTTTCGACCGTTTTCAATAACCTATCAAAAATATTACAAATGGATTGCTATCCCCAGTTATCTCTCAGATTTGATCCATCTACACCTTCTATTTAATAATAATGTTAACTCATGATAAGTTATTGGAATGAAAGTATGGATACAATGATAGATTTGTTTATTTTTAGTAACCATAAATACAGATGGATATAATATTGAAAAGGGCCGTTAATGTACAATACTCATACCATACCGATATGACTATTGCAACTCATCCTGATAAGGAATACAAATGTACAAAAACAAGTAAATACAATAAATTATGATTAAGATCAGAATTCCGTTCAAGTTTTAAGTGCATAAATGAGTCTCGTTCGCATTTCTTTACAATGTAAGATCGAACAGATGGCACCAGATCATACCAAATAAGTAACCTAACAATTCAAAATACTTAAATTTACTTGATTTGGTGGTCCAGTTAGATAAGTTGGTAACAGCTGAATAAAACAATAACTCGGTCTATTCTTCTACATTAATTACTGTCATATCAGGGCCTAAACTGAATAAATTATTTTTATTTTCATTTTAACTTTATGGGTGTTGGTGCAAGAGTGCTAAATAAACATTTTAAAACATTTTATTTGTGTTGTTATCATACAAACATAGTGCATATTCAAATGTTAGAACCTTTATGCAGTGATGGAGCGGGCGGGCGGGCGGCGATTGCTTTGATGTATGCCCGCCGCGCCGAGCCTGTGCCGTTCCGCCGTACTCCAATTTCACGATGTGCGCTGACGCCGCATCGTATAAAAGCCGCTGCGGTCGATCTGAAAAATCATTCCCGCCACACACATCCAACGTAGACCATCACACCTGCATCTCCATTTCATTTAACCTAATCATGAGATCGGTGAGTGAATAAGTGACTATTCAGTGGCACAGGTTAATTTAAGGTCATAGTGCGTGTACGAGTTTGAATAATTTTATTACACTTGTTGAATACTAAGGAATTAATTGGGCTGTCTTGGGAGTTACTATACTAAGTAGTATATGCTACTAAGTATTATGCTAATATCTGTTGTAACAGCGCACAATACGTATTGTGCTGAGAATTACCGGCAGTTCTTCTTGTTCCGTCATTGACGACTTCATACCGCTCATCCGGGCTCGTCGACAATGACTGCGTACAGGACAAACCACCATTGTATAATTTCTAACATGCAAATGGAGTTATCATTGTTCAGTTTGCCTTATTCAATGATTCCGTTGGCAAAAATATGTTGCATGTAAAAAGTAAAAAAATATTTTCTAGTCCTATATCCAAACTGCAGGTACTACTTTACTCAATACAAAACAGTAAGAAGTTAAGTTACAACTAACATAATAGTGTTGTGTTGTAATCGGTAAGCTCTCTGGTCCACCCTATTTGCCCTATCGTCGTCTCTTATACATGTAAAAGTTAAAAACGATTGTGTTGAGGAATGTCCATGAATGTAAATCTAATCATAAAATTCAAAGCATTAATTAAAATTCCAAGGCTATGTTAAATGTCACATCAATGGAGATAGATAACTTTCCTGTTGACTGTTATGTCGAAAGCCAATCGTAGATCACTGTTTTGTACAACACCAGATGTGTATGGACATGTAAATGACCGCGGAGGCATTTTGAAATAATCTTCCGATGATACATTTTGCAAGATTTACCAATTTCAAAGGTTAATTAGAAAATGATAAATATGTTTAAGACACAATGACACATTGTTTGAGAAATATCTCATAAAGGAGCCTTCTAGCACCAACATGATTAATGTACGATGAAAAAAAATAACTGTTGTATTTTTTTGCAGTTCGTAGTTCTGTCCGCCCTTGTGGCTATGGCCTGCGCCGCACCTCAATTCCAACAGTACCAGCCCCAGCCTCAGTACCAGGGACAGGTGATCCCAATCCTCAGTCAAACTCAAGAAGTCAATTTCGACGGAACATACAAATACAGGTAATGTCACCACATTGTAGAGCTGAAAATAGCTTTTTGAAAACGTACATCTATCAATGTTCGACGACCAAGGAGAAGTACGCTAAGCATTCATAAAAAGTTTCAAATATTTCCTAGTACAATGTTATTGTAAACCCTCTTGGACTCGATACTTTTCCAACTCAGTTAAATAAATTCGCTAGTTGATCTAAGTTTCTATACGAGGTGTAATTCATACATTTATAACACAAAATTTACTAACATTTTCCTCTCCATATACTATACGTGTCAAAACTAGATAGACTCGTTTAAATACGCATAAGTATTCATAACGAGTACGAGTAGTTACGTGAGATGGACACTAGTAATAATATGTTTATCAAAAATATAAATTTACTAAAACAATTGCTATCTTAGCTATATAAATCTTATTTATTTTATATCTATTTTGTAAAAACGCAATGGCCCGTTATACTTTATTGCCAAGTTCGCCTTCACCTATAGAGTTTCGGCAATAATGCCCGAATAACATAAAGTATTCAAAATTTTAATTCCATAAGGTGCAACGCCCCGATGGATCGAGCTTGTATTTTGTAATTTAGTAGCAATGGTGAGATCATAAATGGGATTTCCTTCAATGGCAAAGATATTAAACGCTAAATTTGTAGGAGTCATCGCACACGTGTTTTTAGCCAATCCTTAGTTGCACAATCTAGGCGGGTACCATTAAATGCATAATATTATTCAGACAAAAGCACCAAGCTAACTAAGCCTATATCTATGTAAATTATCTTTGTTTTTGATATACTTTAAACTAAATTCATTAATTATTTTCATAAAAACAATAAATCACAACATCAGGTACAAATTTAACTAAAAAAAATATACCTTATTAGGAGTCATACTTACAGTTATAATTTAATTTTGTAATGTAAATACTTGCACCTAGTTTCCCAAAGATTTCGCAAGTTGTGATAAAACGAACTCCAATGTACATAAAGTAGAAACAAAAGATTCCCAAGAGTAATAGATTGACAATGCATCATGATTGCACGACTGAAAACGTTTTGGTGAAACCTCTCATTATATTCGATATTTCGATATTTGCGAGCAAGTGCCGATATGCCTCAGGCTGTGTTCCACACTCGCTATAAACTACCCACGCTACTACAACCTTTACTCGTTCTAACAAGTGCAATCATCGCATTTCCATCATACATAATTTGATCCGGGCCTTTACGAAATGTTTGGGGACATAAATCATATCACTATATTATTATTAGCAAGGAATTTGACGTTTCATTATAATTCGCATTGTATTCAGATTATGTCGGTCACTTTTACGTCACATTAGTGCATCGGAGAGGTTCACTAAATTACGCTGTTCATTTGCATGTATGCATACTAATGATATTAGATTAGTGCGTTACTCATATTAAAATTGTATTACAGTTATGAGACTGGAAACGGTATCGCCGCCCAAGAGCAGGGATACCTGAAGAACGCTGGAGTTAAGGATGCCGAGGCGCAGGTTGCTCAAGGATCTTTCAGCTACACTTCTCCCGAGGGCATCCCTATTGCTCTCTCCTACATCGCTGATGAGAACGGTAAGAATTCTAAATGACATAATGTAAATTTATAGTTACAAAACTCAATGAAATTGGGTCATAGAGCGCAGGTGAGGTCTTTTTGGTATTATATCATTCAACCTACAAAGCCTCCAGAATCGCAGTACAGTGTGAGGATCGGTGTCGTTCTAGTCGTATGACATGGGCTGAGAATCACGCCATTGTCATACGACATATTAAAATGATCTAACATAAAATGTAGCATCAACCCAATGACCGCTATTGCTATTTGTTAATACAAATGATGAATATCATAACTCTCATGCTTAAGACTGGAACATAATCACACAAATGGTTACAACACTACGATCGACATAATTATGCTAAACATGTTCTAGTTAAATCTTACGATACTATACTAAGAGTAATTTTCTTTGTGGCAGGTTTCCGTGCTGAAGGTGCCCACCTCCCCACTCCTCCCCCAATCCCCATCGCCATCCAGCGCTCCCTGGAATACATCGCGTCCCGGCCCCAGCAGGCCCAGCAAGTCTACCAGCCTCAAGCTTTCCAACCTCAGCCTCCCCAAGGATTCCGCGGCTAAGCCTACTCCCATAAGACTCTGAACGATATTTACCCACGCATGTACCTATAATGACGTAGATAGTTTAAGTACTCGTCTATAGCGATTGTTACTGTGATTTATTATTGTATTTTAAGGCAATTATGAGATTATAAGAATTTATATAAAAACAAAAATATACTGACTTTTATTACAATATAAGAGGTGTAGTTTAAGACGAATCATCATCTTATATTTATAAACCTACAAATATCCTCCATTCGTCTCTATCCAGTGTCAACTCTTTGACCTCCCTATAAGTCATGCCAGACACTTTTCCTTAACATGTCTCTTGTATACGTGAACCTTGGTATTCTCCTTCTTCTCTTTCATTCTACTTCGACAAATGAAAACCTGAATTCCAACCTGAAGATACTTATTTGATAATGATTAATTATCAAATAAGTATCTTGAACTGCGATATATTGGTCTCTTACAGCTTTACACATATTAAATTTGTAAAACATCAGACTTCATTGTTCAATTAATGCATGCATTATTTGTTAAGCAATATATACAATTTAGTACATTACTTTTAAGCCTCTCAGGTCCTCGTAACTCATTGATGATACTAGATATATTTTGGACTAACTCGTACATTTGCAGAGTAGGCGATTTTATAAAGGTCAAGTTTAATTTTCTTGAGACCATAAAAATTCACACTTTCATAAAGATAGGCTCAACTCATAATCAATAAAAAATGTTTCACTTTACCCACATTTTTTCATATTTCCGTCCAATTTGCAAAACATTACTACCAAAACGGAATTATTGTGCGATATTTCTGACGTGTGGCGGCATCTTGTAGAAGAGTATATAATGAAGATAATATATTGTATATCTGCTACAGCAGATATATACATTCGTAGATTATAACATGCATATTACGATATTCAGACATATAAAAGCCAGAGCCGCCATCTATACATTAAAGAACATAATAATACACAAATAATAATCTGCACAAGCTCACGATCAATGGTCAATTGTTTCGGAACTTATATAATAATTTTATCTGCAAACGATAGATGGCGTGTTGATGTAGCTTGGTTACTCACTAAGATTTTTGTGAATGCCTGCATAAGTACAAAATGTTCCGACAGTATGTGTTCCGAAGCTATTAACCAATCTCTTCGCTTCCCATCAACCAAGAGATCTTCGAGTTCTTTACTTGGTAGAGTTCTTCAGAATATCCATCACATTTTCCAAGTCCAACTCATCCATTGAAAGATATAAATATGGAAATTAATTTTATAATAATCAAATAAAGAGGTCAAAGAACAACACTAGACAGGAACAATAGAAGGACTTTCATCAGCTGTACCGATAAGAGAGTTAGTCTAAAATGAAGAAGAAGAACTCCTTGATAGTTTCCAATTCCGCGTGACAGAAGAAAAATATCGCGAAAACAGACTCCTACTTCTTCAGACAATGCGATGGGGGCTAAACATAAATGGTGATATTAAATAAATCATACTACCTACCTTTTTTGACTCACCAGATTCTTTATTGACGTTGTTTGTAGGCCGGGAATCATTCACCGTCCTTTTGGATACCATGACGAAAGTGGAGTCATTCAGATTAGCTGGGTGCAGTACCTCTTATATATCCGGGACAATATTTACTACTCATTGATTTCTATAAATATTACATTACCATTACGTTTGATTGTTGGCAGACAGATATGTTCTAAATAAAGAAGTTTTACGTATGTTAAGGTTTACGTTTTTGTTGCTTTAGTTTTATTTAAAATGAAGCATAATAGAATGATGTATGATTCTACATTTAATCCCATCCCAGTAGTCTAATTTAATTTTAAGTTGTCCTTGATAATGATATTCATAAATGTATAAATATTAGCCCATGGTCTATAACAGACAGAATATAAGAAGAATCTACTCAATCAAGTCGAGCAACAAATTATAAGCAGGCAATATAATCCGCTCAAATTAAATAAAAGTAAATTATTATCAAAAATATCTCGATTAAAAATACCTCGGCCTTGTTGAAGTAGTTATATGAAGATGTACCGAATACTACTGTGTTTTGGGTTGATTTTATATTGTAGTGCTGCCCCGACAAGTGACGACGCTCGAGCAAGAATTATAAGTTACGAGAGTTCCAATAGCGGACTTGGAGATTATTCGTTTAGGTACGCATGTGTATTTAAAGGTTTGTATGATAGTTTATGCATTAAACATATTTTGTTTCATAATTTTCAAAACAGATAGAGTACTAACACGACACAGCTTAGATAATCCAGAACATCCGAACGGTGCAATATTTCACATTTTAAGAAATCGAAATTTGGTTGTGTATTTACTTTAAAATTTCGCGTTGAAGCTTCACTTTTTTTAATTTTAAAGTCATAATTATTATGATTGATAGTGCTTTACTAATCACTGTGAGTATTTATACTCACATATACTAATAACAAGTATTGGTAGAAAATGTCATGATAGCTGCCGCTCCTGGATTCAGTCACGTACTCATAAATGTAGAGTACATAGTATAATGTTCACTCTTCTTAGACACAGGCATTCACTACTTATTTTTTTGTTTTCCTTATAAATATTTTTTTTTATATGATGGTTTCCAGTTATGAGACATCAAATGGGATACTTCGTGAAGAGACTGGTCGCCTTGTGAATGTAGGTCTACCTGACGAACACATAGAGGTCGAAGGGTTCTACACATACATCGACCCTAATGGTGAACGAGTGATCATCAGGTATACTGCTGGCAGTGATGGCAGTAAATATTACCACGGTAATAAGCAACAATTGCAGCCAATACCAGTTAGTATTGATTCCTTTGTTATTGTGAGTGTTCTTGAATTGATGTGTATGTGTATAACTTACTCCGCTTTTATGTTTAATTTCAGTTTGATGAGGTCAGTATTCCATCAAGAGTCTTAGGATCGTTACTGGGATGATAAAATGCGCTATGCGACCAAAACTTTTTTTTAATATTTATTATTAACAAAGTCTTATATACTTTCATATGTTAAGAAAAAAGTTTTTTATACATTTCTCAATAAACACTTGCAGTTATTTCAATTATGTACGAAAAGTGTATTGTCACCCAAAGCAGGTCTGCAGATTATTATACAATGAGTCATTATTAAAAAATTTTTTTTCCATAGATTTATTAAATGTATTTTTATTCCCTGTTCATAATAACTAGTAGGCTACTAATATGTATGTATAAATATTATTCCATGGTTTAAAAACAGCTAGATGATTCAAAATCACTACACAATTCAGTCGTGTATCGAATTATTATGTAGGCAATTTAATCGTTTTAAATAATTACTAGAAACATTTATCTTGACCTTGGCATCAAAAACCAAGTTCGCATAAAATACGGAAGTTCTATGAAGATGTACAAAATACTAGTGTTTGGTGGATTCATTGCTTACTGTAGAGCCGCCTCTTTGCCTGAAGATGTTCAAGCGAAAGTTATTAAATACGAGAACATTAATGATGGACTGGGAAATTATTCATTTAGGTAGGTATGTCGCCTATTTTATTATGTATATAAATATATGCTCACGCCACCCCAGAAGGGTCCCCGAAGGGGTAAGCAGAAGTGTCGTAACAACAACACCCACACTTCACCGAATACGATTAAGTGCCAACGCGACAGAGGGTGAGTCCATCGCCGCGCCGTCTCAGATACTATACAGACGTCTTTGAATTACTTATCAGATATATGCAGGTTTCTTCACGATGTTTTCCTTACCGTAAAGCACGTGGTGTGAAATCACTGCACATGAGTTTTTTAGAAAAACTCATTGGTACAGGCCCCGCTGGAACTCGAACTTGTGCTCAGCCCCCAAGGCCACCACGGCTCTACTTTATTCTGGTTACAACCAAAACATTATCATATTATTATTTTCTGTGATTACAATGAGGCGTATGTAACGTGTTAATATCAATATCGTCACATAGCGAAACTATCATAGCAAGTACTGATGGCCTAGTTCAAACGTCTACTCAACGGGTCTGTCCTGTAAAATGGTGTCGGAAGAGTTATGCAAGCACACTATAAATTGATGAACATTTCTTGTCAGACCATCTCATAAGTGTCTTTTAAAGCTTATTACAATAACTTTAATGGATTTTACATCACCTTGGCTTTTGATACCTCTTTGGTTCTGACGAGGCAAATCATCGCCATAGACAAACATTATTGTGGTTGAAGTGTAAGTATAATAGCTGTAAAACTATGCACATGAATTCATAGTTTCGAGACATCGAATGGGATAACTCGTGAAGAGTTCGGACATCTGGAGAACGTGGGTCTACCCGACCAGTATATGAAAGTTGAAGGGCTCTACTCATACATTGACACTAATGGTGAAAGAATAACAGTTATGTATACAGCTGACAGAAGTGGCTACCACGTTTTTGAAAAGAAAATGGAAGGACCCGAATTAGTGAGTGTAGTCCTTTTCTATTTAGTCAATATTAAGTTTGTAAGTAGTAAGGTAGGTAGACCAAAACTAAAGTTGGAATTTATGTTCAGTATTGTAATTTATATTCTATTTTTCAGGTACCATATTTGAGAGTTGCACCAAATATTGTTGCATCGCTACTTGGCAAATAAATGACATTACATTAAAAATGTATAAAAAAATCTACGTAAGTTTATGAATAAATTATCAAATTGTACCTATTTTCATGTAACTTTCTGCCTTAGATAAATTATTATATACCTTTTCCTTATCTATGTTCTCCACATTATACTAAGGTGTTAGGTAAACCTACGCTGTAGAGCAAAGCTTGGAAAGGCATTTGAAAACATTGTGACAATTACTAACGATTCGGAAGCTAGTCTTCTGAAACTAGTAACATCGGCAGACATTCCTACTTTATCCTTCATTTGCCTGGCAAGGCATCTTATGAATTCAATTAAAAAGCACTTTCAGATACAGTCATTATAAAAACATAAAAGTCTCATAATTATCCATAATAGTGCACAATTATAAAGCATGCAAGTATAAAAAATAATTATGAAAAATATAAAACAATACTTGCAAAGGCATAAAACAAGAACAATCCTTTGAGATTCTCCAATAAATTCATCACGATTTTTATCTGTACTCTTTCGCATAGAACTAGTTGTAATTACCTGTTTCTACAGCTGGCAGATGATTAGAACTCATCGTACAAATCAGGCGTGTATAAAATTAAGACACTGCTCGTTTTATTAGAATTATAATACGTACCCGGAAAATATCAATTATGACGTACCAAGTGCTGTTGTTTTGTGCAATGGTTATTTACTGTGGAGCTACCTCGCCTGATGATACCCAAGCTAAAATAGTCAAATACGAGAATACTAATGATGGACGTGGGAATTATAAACTAAGGTATGTTCCGCATTCTATGTTTTAAAAAAATATTCTAAGCAAGCTATAAATCGCGACTTTTCCCGATTGTTTTAAATAAGACCATCCTAGGGGTCTAATAAAGTAAAATTGAAGAGTCTGTTTTTAATTCCAAAACTACAGCTTTTCACTAAATGCATATGAAAGTATAAACGCTACTGACGCTAAAAAACCAAGTTTTAAAATTTTTCTCTGTCTGTCTGTATGTCTGTTTGATCCGGGTAATCTCTGAAACGGCTGGACGGATTTTAACGGGACTTTCACTGGTAGGTAGCTGATGTTTCAAGGAGTAACTTAGGTTACTTTTATTTATCAAAAGTATTAGGGTTCCGCGACAATAAGGATGAAACTATATCTACGCGGGTGAAACCGCTGGGCACAGCTAGTAATATAATATGGGCAGAGAGACTTTCGCTTTGCTACTTATGATATACTAGCTGTGCCCCGTGGTTTCACCAGCGTAGATTTTAATTTCATGGTTACCCGCGGATTCCTTATGTTTTTGAAAAATCTAAGTAGCCTATGTTACTCCTTGTAACATTAGCTATCCGTCAGTGAAAGTCCCGTTAAAATCCATCCAGCTGTTTCGGAGATTACCCGAAACAAACAGACAGACAGACAGAGAAAAAATTTAAAAATTGCTTTTTCTATATCAGTACCGTGTATACTTTCATATGCATTTAGTGAAAAACTGTTACTTTGCAGTTACAAACAGACACTTCAATTTTATTTATCTGTATGTATAGATAAGTATACATAAAGTATATTCTACACTTTATGTATACTTAATTATTCATATCAGTATTGATCTGCACTAACTTCAATTACTGTTATATTTTTTCTTTTATATAACAGTAGCTTTTTATCTTTTGACTGCTTCATTGATCTAGTGGTCTCAAGTGCTACTGCAGAACACGAAGTCCTGGGTACGATCCCTAGGTAGCGCAAATTGTTATTAGTTTATCTGTCTGTAATTTCCCAGTAGCAACCCGGACTCCGGATAGTGCCCGGCTAAGGGTTATAAGTTCGCCCTTTATTACATGGGACTTAAAAACCTAACTAGCAAAATGTGGACGTACTATAGCTACTCCTGTTTTTTTAAATATCCAAACATGTTTGAGTTACATAGTATTATCATATATAGTATTCTTGTACAGTTTCGAGACAACAAATGGGATAGTTCGTGAAGAGTCTGGTCACCTAGTGAATGTTGGTTTACCCGATGAGCATATGGAGGTAGAAGGACTTTATTCATACATCGACACCAATGGTGAAAAGATTACCGTTATCTATACTGCTGATCAAAATGGCTACCATGTTATTCAGCAATCTAATGACGTTCCCTTGGTAAGTATAATTCCATTTATTTTCTTTGAACCTTGGACCCAATTGACAGGTCTAAAATGGCGCTAGTTTTTTTACTATACAGGATGAATTTTCACTATTCATTTTGTAAGTGGATAGCAAAATCTGAAATTATGAGGAGTACCGAATATACTCAAAGTAGGAGATATTTTGATGAATTCTACAAATTTATCTCAATATTTTCGAAAAATTAATACGTCTAACCTAGAATCAAAGCCGTTCGAAAAAAAACACAGGCTGTATTACCACCATTTGGCAGTGTCGTTAATATGGAATCAATAACGAAAAGTATTGAATATTCACCCTGAATAGCATTTTTTATATGTAGGCACTTATATATGTGTTCTAGATACACATCGAGTTCTTACAGGTGGATATTTTTTTATAATTTATGAGCTACTGATACTTCGACAGCATTCCAGCAGCCGTGATCATCAGTACAATTATTAAAATAAAAAGAAATAACCGCAGAAAGAACCGGCTTTATGTCAAAATAATATTATGAATAATGACCGTGTTAGTTCTAAATAGTATAGAATATAAATGTATTAACAAATCCCGTTGCGATTTCAGATAGCCATCGAAGAATCATAACCGCACGTCGTAGCATCCTTATTGGGCAAATGAGACTCAATTTATTTCTATTGGAAAACCTACTTTCAGAAAAGTTTATAATTATATTAGATTTTTATGAGAACTGTATAAATCAAATGATTAATCAACGGACAAATACAACTTTAATGAAACAGACACTACCGGCAAATAAAAAAAGCACGTCTACCAAAAATTACGATGCAGTCTGACTGTTGCAGGGGAATTCAAATTGGTTCAGGCATTCAAGCTAAAGTAAAAAAAAAAACATACAGCGACTTTTACATAGATAGATACATGAATCCTTTAAATAATATCCTCAATTTTTTGCCATTCGCATAAAGAAGGCATGTTAATTACTCGTCTTTTTACCGCTACACAATAAATATCTAATAGACATTATAATTTAAGTTACATTTATAAGGTTGATCATTGTTCTTTTTTACTAATAACTAATAAACTCTTAAAGAGGCAAGTACATAATAATATATTTTTTTACTCCAAGTCTTGTGTATTTTTCCACATATCTGTAAGTAATACTATAAAGAAGTCAAATGTGGAACTTTGTATATTTTAGTGAATATAAATATACCTATTATAAAATTCCGAAGATTCTGTCAGTAATATTTAGGATTGATTCTGAGCACAATACAATTGGCTATATCTGTTTGTGACATAAATCTACTATCCATTAAATGGAGTAAGAGCAACGAAAGATCTTAGTAGATTTTGTCGGAGGTTTCACTGGCAGATAGCTGAACTTACTAGGCTTCTTTATTTACAAATATAATTAGGGTACAGCACAAACAATACAAGAATTCAATGCGGGTGAAACAGAGGGGCTTAGTTAGTATATACACATTGTCACGAGCGAAGATGCTCTTAAAACTATCCAATAAACGTAGCAGCACTGAATCGCCATCTATGGATACATAAGGAAACTCACTGAGCTTATAGTCGACTTGAAAGCAACCTTGTTCATAACCGGCTTACAATCTAACTTAATAATCGATGAAGTTAATACTGACTCAATCAACATCCTTAATCCGAAATGATTTGAGATTCATACAATAGATGTCGCTCTTGGTAATTTAATCAATCGCATTTTACTGAGTTGTATTAGTGTTTCCGAACTAGCCGCACTACGTAGTTAGGCTTTAATGTTATTATGAAAATGTATCAACACGATACAGTAAATACCATGCTTTATAAGTAAACATATAGATTTCAAAATTCTTCACATACTTTAAAGAGTAAGCAGGGGTGAAATTAAATGAGCAGTAAGTACCTGCTTTAAAATAGTAAAGTCAAATGGATTTGACATGATTATCTCGCCTTCAAAATAAGGTAGTTAAAAGCTTAATTACAATTTAAAATTCCTATTAAGCATCATAAAAATACTCATCTGCAGTTTTAATGATCATCAACCGTATAACTGACACTTACACAATAATAACTCTCAAGATAATCATGTTGGTGATAACATCACTAATACATACTCTTCAATAAAATTACGTAACTTTTCCAATGTATCTACTCATATACCAAATTACAAGCAATGCTTTCAACAGCGTCATACTTATTTACAAATTATTTCGTCAATCATACAATTACAATAGACACCAAACAATTCACAACGTAAAAGGTCTACTATTCCAAAATTTCTTTGAAATCGATTGCCTTATTGTTATTGATTACATTGGTATAAATATAAGTCATTTGGTCACATGCAATACTGGGATCAAACGAACATCTCTGCGCTAGTTACCTTTGCACCGCAGTGTCATCCGTCACCTTACATAACTATCGAATCACCGGTAACTAAGACCGATTTTGTACACACAAACGTTTCATCATAGCCGTATGACACACCATAAATCATCGTTGGACGGCAATTAACACTTTATGGCAAACAATACTGTACAAGAATAAAAATTTAATCAAGAACTCAAGATTTTATGATGGGAATTATGTAATAATATTGTGATTGGTAGTCCACTTTTGAGCGGTTTTTAAAGATTTATTGAAATAAAATTGCTTAATTGATGCGTGATACAGTTAAGTATGCTAAATTTACATTGTAGGTCACCATTTAGTTGTTAGGTTTACCTAACTATTGAGTATGTAGTATGTAAGGAAGTATACATCCTTTATATTCTCACCACTATCAAACCGAGCGTACTAAAGTGCATTTTTTCTGACACTACTGAATGGCTTTTTCCTATACATCCATAATTTTATTACATGGTAGTGGTGTCCACGGCTTTTGTTTAGATTTATCCTGGCTTTCCCTGTTAATAATTAATAATATAGAGCATGAAGGTGACAACATTTATTTCAATTAAGTCGAAGTGAGTTAGAAAAGAAAATATACAAAGTAAATCTTAAACGCAATATGTGTTACTGGCCATACAACGTTAACAACGTATTACTTTAACCATATCCATAACATTTAAGCAGCTAGTTTCATAAGTCGGTAGAATGCATGATGATAAACGTGGCTGCGCAATATGGTTAATCATTTTCCGTGGTAAGAACATCGTAAATCAACATTTAATTTAAAATTATGCACAATTTTGATATTTTCATATTAGTTTTAGAGTTTTTTTATGGATAATAAAATGGTTGAATCGAATTTGTTATTGTAGTTACCTACACGTATCGCTGCCTACACATATAAAAAAACATTTGATTCAAATGTATATTGTTAGGAATTCTAAATGTTAATGGTTATGATCTCGTCTGTCCTTTATATCTATTATTATTAACTTGTTATTTCCTTCTGAGCACAATTTATTTTATGAGCTATCTGTTTTTTTTTTCAATTTTCCGGGCTTTACACAGTCAAAGGCATCAATCATTCTTGGCAATATTTTTCTATATCATCTGAAATTATCTATCTTATATCCTCAAAACGATCTAGGTAATTTCTTGCAACTATTGACTTGATTGTAGCTGGCATAGGTATAATAAATATCTCACAGAGCAAATAGACAATTTCAAAAATATTTAATGCACTGCATTAGTTATTGTCGTACTTATATAATATATAGACATGCAAACACACACATTCGTTATACTAACAATAAAAAAATTCTGTTAATTTAATTTATGTAAATAGCTATCAAGCATTTTACTTGACAAGACTATTAACTTTACCATATTAAACTGGAATTATACTTTATTTTGTTTATTTCGTATCGTTAAATAAAACTGTCAGTAAGCACTGAAGGATATAGAAAAATTAGTCTATAAGCAGGTGTAATGTAAAGCTAGCAACAAAAATGATCAACATAAGGATTTAAAAAAAAAACTTAATGTATACCCAAAAGGCAATTAATCGAGTTTGAAAGAAATTATTGTATTATTAAGCAGTGTTGAGGCACAGCACAATTGCTCATTATGGAATGAGACAAGCTACTCAATAGCTCATGTTAATGTAATAGTTGCCTAAAGGCCACTTAAAAAGCAAGACACAGTTTATGTCAGTCTTTGCAGAGATATGTTTGAAGCAGTTTTGCGGCAGTGACACATAATATGTCTGTAACAAAACCCAGTCAGAAACCAGTATTTCTCGTATTTTTTATATGAAATGGAATAATAAACCTTCAACGAACTACAATTCAGAAATATCGACATTTATAGGCTATTTAAGTTCATATCAAGGTGTACTAGAAATTATATCAAAATTATATTTTAATGATTTCTTTCCTTGACTTTGTGATTCTCAGACCTTAGTTGGACATTCCAAAATTGCACAAGATTTTAAAGGCTATCGTTAACGAAATCATAAGAACTAATTAAATTGCTAAATTAAAAACAACAATAACAACCAGCTTAATTAAAACGATAGTTCACACGCTTGAAATCTTCATGGTTTGGATAATTTTTATTTTTGAGAACTCGTTGGAATCGGGCATCAAAACAAACCATTAGAATAGACATGTTTTGTATTTAATATTATGTAGTTTAATATTTGAATTTACTATGTGGGGATAATTTAGGTTTCAAACATCTACAAAGCGTTAGCTCATGTATTGCCATTGTTGAAAAATTAAACGCTGTTTTTCAAAGGAACCGGCAAAATAGCAACTTAGAAGACACTAAATTCACAGCAATTTTTAAAGAATTGGGTGTGAACTATGATCGTTTAAGCAGCACGTATTAAGAACTTCTTAGCTTTAACGTTTAATTTTACGATATAAAAATGATACTTCAATGCTCAGAAGTTCTTAATACGCTCTGCTTAAACCGACGACGGTAGGCCCCTAGTAAAGCTTAATTATCTATACATCTATACATATAGATAAATAAAATTGAAGAGTCTGTTTGTAATTCCAAAATAACAGCTTTTCACTAAATGCATTGGAAAGTATGCACGCTACTGACACAAAAAAACAATTTTTAAAAATTTTCTCTGTCTGCCTTTCTGTCTGTCTGTTTGTTCCGGGTAATCTCTGAAACGGCTGGACCGATTTTAACGGGACTTTCAATGGCAGGTAGCCGATGTTCCAAGAAGTAACTTAGTACTTTTATTAAAAAAAAAACATTTAGGGTTCCGCTGGAATAAAACTAAATCTACGCGGGTGGAACCGCAGGGCACAGCTAGTAAGTTAATATAATGATGTTGTATAAGGCAAATCTATAATTTATGAATTTTTTTAAGAACAATTTTTTTTTAATTAACTGACATAAGCAGGAACTTCACTATTAAACGGTCTTCACTAAGCAAATATTATTTATAACGCTTCTCTTTGATATAATGATGATAAAATAATACGAAGTGTTTATTTTGATGGTACTTCCTAAATTTTAGTGGAAAATGAAGGTCTGCGATGACTATAAATAGACGGAGGTGACTCAAACTTCATAAGTTCCGACTAATTGTAATTGTGCCAACATTATTGATGTTCTAGGTAGTAAATGTCATTTTTTATTTTTCAAACAAAGCTTAAACAAACACCACAAAGCTGCGTTAAGTAACACTTGGTTCCAAACATAATATAAGCAAACTCGTGAGTGTAACATTATTGCTTGAGGTTTCAGACGACCTGAGTCATATTTCACGAGACACCCACGCTAAATAAAGCAAACTAAAAAACCAGTCGAGTGCGATTAGGACTCACGCACGTGGGGTTCCGTAAAACAGACGTGATTTTTTATGCCGTTTTAATTGATAAAAAATAGGAAAAAAATTAATGTTTGTTATTCTGTATTTTAGTATTTGTTGATAAAGCCGGATAGATAGACAGACGACGGACGGACGGACCGTGAAGTCTTAGTAATAGGGTCCAGTTTTACCCATTGGATGCGGAACCCTTAAAAACAGCAATACAAAATTAAAATACAGTTTTCAACAAAAGTTCATGAACGTTTATAGCCCTCGCTGATAATTATTATGTACTCAATTATACCGACAAACTTGTTTCATAAAATCTAGTTTACTAAAATAAGATATGTCAATCAACATTCTTACAAGTACTTGATGGAAACAAAAAAGTTCAAGTATTTAAATTGAGTATGAAAATATGGGAAAAGTAGAAAGAAAGAGAGGAAGAGGAAGACCCAGGTTAACACACATGAGACAAGTTAAGGAAAAAGTGTCTGCCATGACGTATAGGGAGGTCAAGGAGCACTTGATAGAGACGAATGGAAGAAGTTGCATCACTTACACCGACAAGAGTCACAACTCTTAAATTTATGATGATGATGATAAAAATATATGTTCTGCAACAACTTATTATCAATCTATACATCTATATCTATATCTATACAGATAAATAAAATTGAAGTGTCTGTTTTTAATTCCTAAATAACAGCTTTTCACTAAATGCATATTATGAGAGTATATACGGTACTGACACAACTTTTTTTTTTTTTTTATTTCTCTGTATTTCTTTCTGTCTGTCAGTCTGTTTGTTCCGGGTAATCTCCGAAACGGCTGGATCAATTTTGACTTTCACTGGCAGATATTTAATTTTACAAGGAGTAACGTAGGCTACTTTTATTAAAAAAATACATTAGGTTTCCGCGGGCCGCCCATGAAATTAAGTCTACGCGGGTGGAACCGCAGGGCACAGCTAGTGTCAAATGTAAATGTTTCCGCTGAAGTGCATATTACATACTACACAGCATTAAATACATATGCTCACGCCTGTATTCCCCGAAGGGGTAGGCACAGGTTTTGTAATAGCAACACGCACTTTTCACGGAAGATGATTAAGTGCCAACGTGACAGAGGGTGAGTCTATCGCCGTCTCGAGCACTATACATGTCTTTGGAATTACTTCTCAGATATATGCAGGTTTCCTCACGATGTTTTCCTTCGCCTTAAAGCACGCGGTGTGAAATCACTGCACATAAGTTTGTAGGAAATGTCATTGGTACAGGCCCCGCTGCAACATTATATCGTTTTTTATGCTATTGTACGACTATTCGGTGCGGAACAGCTAATGGAAAGCTACCACAGCCTTTGGACGCTCATAACTCAAAGGTCCGATCCTATGAGTAAAACGATTAATTTTACAATCAGATATTAAATATTATAAAAATTTGTATGTACAGTAATATGCTAGTCTAGTGTGAAAATATTGTGACTCGCGTATCACCTACCCTACAAAAATTTAATCGATGTTCCAATATTGTAAGACCTAAGGGACCCACTAGCATAGCACCTCCACTTCTCTCCATCTCGAAGCACTTGCGATGCTATGTTCTAGAATTTGTGGTGAGCCCTAGAACATGACACATCTCTAAGGTAGCATTTTTTGGCTGCGAAGTCTTCACTCAAATAATCTGGAATATCGAATGAGAGATACTTCTAGAGGATGCTTATGTTTTGTTGATACTTGTGATGTAATCGCTTACTTGTTTATTTTTCTGCTTTCAGGATCTTGAAGGATTGCTCATGTCAACTCCCCCTGACGTTGTAGCATCACTACTTGGATAAAACGTCATTTCAGTATTTTTAGTGAATTACATCCTTCATTGTTAAGCTTTACTAATCCTATAAATTAAATTTAAATGCAGGCTGTGGTGTATTGTTATTGTAGTGACACGTTTGTTTGGATTGTGTCTTTCTTATTTACTCTTGTTATTTTAAAGAAAATAAATTTGGTATTTTTATTTGTGTTATCCATGTGTTGGTTATATTATTTAAATTCATTCTATAAAGCTCCCTAGTAGCGTTGTGGTTTAAGTCATCTATATCGCAAACGCAAGTTCAAATCGCGATCTATACCTGACTTGCTACACTATGAACTTTGGCTCTATAAATGTTAGTATAATATAATTAACATCGAATTAAAGAATCTTATTTAGTATGTATAGTATTTTTTTTAAGTCTGTAAGTATATTTAAATGTAATGCATAATATTGACGACTTTATGAACAATCAAAAGAAATAGAATAATGAACTAAATCAGTTTCTGTCAGTCAAAGACACAGGAGTAGAGAGTAGAAAACATAAGATCTATGTTAAGCATCATACTGAAATACATAAAAAATATAACATAACAAAACAATGGTACAAGTGATCAATTTCCATTCCACTTAATACAAGTAGTACCGATCATTAAGTATTTCAAAAACCACTTTAAACTGGATCATTTCTAGAACAATGGCTCTATCCACAAAGGTCAGTATGAAATGAGCGATGTAATGTGATAAAACCACATCGTATCGAAACCAGTACTAACCGAGGTAGGTGTGTTCTTATTATCTTTTTAGCACTAAATATTAAATTTTAAATTCATATGTCTGGACATCTAGAGAAGACTGGATATGCAGTCATAAGATATTTGAATAACACAACTATTAATAACATTATTATTAATATTTAATTTACCAACCGCGTAGATCCATTTTTTTTTAAATAGCCTAAGTTACACCGTTTCCGCGAAAGAGCCACCCTAAATGAAATCTCCGCGGCTGAAACTGTTCGTGAGATTAAGTTTTTGTTGAATCGTAACAATCAAAATAGTTGCCGGATTTGGATGCAATTCAGAAAGGATTGCTTCTACCCTATTTTATGTATCCATATTTATTGATAGCGTGGATACGCTACGCGTATCTGTCTGTACCCCTTCACAGATAAACCGGTGAACTGATTTCGCTGAAATTTGGTATATTGATGTCATTCCCGCAACTTCAAATTATTTTCATGCTGATCCCAAAATAGGTAATAGTCCTAAGATAAGTTGCGCCCTGCATTTGTGAAGACCGTATTTGTAAAGAGGATGCTTGATCTGAAATATTGAAGTTTAAAATTTGATGAAAAGTTATTCATAAAAGTAATAAAGCTTTCGAAGTGTTTATAAGCGTTGGTATAGTAGTTAGGTGTCCTTGTATATCCTTGGATTTTTTATAGAGTTCGGAAAGTAGACAGGCGCTTGGTTTTGCGATTAAGAACAAGTTTTTTTTCACACCTTGGTCCGTGACTCGTTTACGTAACTTTTGTAATAAGGTCAATGACATGATGGGTCCTTGAGATAGCTTGTGTACCTACTAAGGAATGAAGTCCAGGCTTGACATTCTTGAGGAACTGGATATAAAGTGTGGGCAGCCATCCTTTGCCGCAGTCCACTTATATCGACTGTCTTATAGAGAACATTGACGATTATGGTGAGTTGATTAACTAGTTTTGTCTTATCATAAATAATGCCTACTAAATTATTATTAGACTTAGATAATAATTAAACTACTATGACGTCTAAATAAAAACTTATCAGTTGTATTCAAATTATGAGATCATAATCCATTGTATCGCATAGGTGTCTTTTTGTCAGCCTGAATCTGATGTTATTTTTTCTACGATTGCTATCGACTTCTGTATTTTCGTCAATCAACAGCAAAAACTAATTAGTTAGGTATTTCGAAGAATTGATTTAGATTCGATTTCAGTGGAAAGATGTCGGTTAAACCAGCAATGTCTACAATCCCGTATGTTCGAACCAAGTGCATGATATTAATATTAAATTTATCTCTATCTAGCTTTTAACTTTGTCAGCATTTCAAGCAAACTTCAACTAGTAATTGTTCTAAAAGAGAAAAGAACTGAAAGACAGGCAAAGACATACCGAATTACTTATAAAAATCTCCTTATGTAATATTTACTCAATAGTTGATGGTAGGTAGGTACATAATGATTATTTGAGAGTTCCATTGCGTTCATGCGAATCGTTTACCAAGCAGCGAATTAACCCTGAGGTACATAAGTACGAGGATTAATGATTAATTAATTAACCTTTAACCAATATGTATTGACACAAACATATTTTTTGTATCTCATATATTTTTATCGAATCACTAGAAAACGGTGGCATAATAGTTGTGGCATAACTTCATTTGTATTCGTATACAGGCTGTATAAAAAACGAGCTTTTGGAAAAAACACTGACAGGTAATTTTATTTTTTAAGGTGTAACACCATTTATGGAATTTAAAAGCTTAGCTGTAATAATAATGTTGGCTTTTATGCAAGACTTGATGCTTCTAAGATTTTATCATAAATCAAAAGGTAATCAGAAACGTTAACTGCCTCTAGAAATTCCAATCGTACGTAACTTAAGTCGGAAAAGGCCACTGGTGGCATATATGGTTTTATATTGCATGAAATATTTGTTATTGTCTAAAAAAACTACTTCCCTTTTATGGCATTGACTCAGCAGCCTGTATTTATACTGTGATCCACTATATTATTATACACTATAGTATTTATACAGTGCCATAAACAATTTGATAACGTTCCGTGTAAATAAATAAATACAATGGCTGTTATATAATAAAAACTTTTATGCAAATCGATTATAGTTTATTGACCGTTGCAGAACAAATTTTGACAGCTTCCTATACAGATAACATACTTACATACATAATATATAATATGCTCACGTCTGAATCCAATGGGACTACTATTCGCCACATTGTTAGATACCACATACCACTGTGTCTCTGCAAGGACCTTAATTTAAACAAAGAAATGAATGCGTTCATTTCTTTCGTGGCAATTGGCAATTTGACGATAACAATAGCTATGACTTAAGCTTTGACAGTGAAATTCGTTGCACCAAATTACGCGGTCAATTGGCAAATTATGCTGTTCGTGTAATTTTTTGCATCTACAAGTTGTGACTCTAATTAGCTTTAATCAAAAATAGGCGGTTACTGTTTAAGCCAAATGACAATTTAAAAATAGCCACCTTTTTTAGCATTTAATTTTTTATAGCTAAACCCAATGGGTGCAAGTCAGGCTAAAATAATAACCATAATAGGAACAATATAATTATCAACTAGTGGCATATTTGAGATGTTCGTGTAGAGCTCGCACATAAAGGAATAATAAATAACCAATATGTTATTATTAACTTGTTACTGATGATATTAGTTAGACCGGGTGTCCTTGACATTATGATTACACGGTCTGCAGGTAACAGGAGCTCATCTCTGCGCCTTGTCCATGGTCTTCACGACTATTGTCCCGGCGCTTTTGATCTACGGCCATGAGGTGCAAATAAAAAAATACATTTTCAACAACAATGGAATCGGCACATACAGTTTTGAGTAAGTACTCTTTTATAAAAAAATATTAATTTTTTTTTAATGATGGTACGAAAATAAATACCAAGTGCTTACAAAATAATTGCCGACTATTGTAAACAAACGACCATTTTATAAGTCAAAATTAAACGACTTTAATACAAAGGTTACGCTGATATTAACATTGTAATGGAGTTTAATGAACCGAGTCATGCTCGGATCTATTTGATGAAGGTTAAAGTAGTTTAGTGGAGTAATCTGGTAGATAATCTGTTATCGGATTGAGTTTATTGAATTAAAAATCTTAACTCCAAAACCTCCTTTAATATCATAATTTTTAATGTTATCAAACGATTTCACTAAGAGCACTGTGCTTAAATTAGTTTTTTCTACCATTTAAGGTTCGAAACATCGGATGGCACATACAGAAGAGAAGAAGGCGGTATGGTTTCAGGGCCAAGTGGTGACAATCTTGTTGTTCGAGGTGAGTTCGGGTACGTAGACCCGAAAGGCGGTCACCACTCCACGCAATACATCGCTGACACCAACGGATTCCAACCACAGCGAAGCAATTCTGACACTAGATATAACGATAGAAAAATAATTTAGGATATTTGTTACTTTTTTTTATAATAAAACAAACCTCATTTAAGTAGGTTCTATAATAAGACATAAATTAGCTTCGCTTGTCTTTATGTCTGTGGTTCAGTATTATATCCTTAAGGGGCTTTCCAAAGGAGGTATGCGTATGTGCACGTATTTGTTCATGCCGTTTATTAATACCGGAGTTGATATTGTGATAAGATCAGTTAATTAGAATAACGTATCAGTTCCGGATACGTTGAATAATTACAAATGTATTGTTTAGTTAGAAGGTATACGAAGTTTCACTCTTCACACACAAGAAACTCGGTTTAACCAAAATAACCTTCTTTGACCTTCACTCTTGGTTTTTTTAACTTCGCATAATCACACCGAACTACTTATATTTATTCACGTGATATCTAATAATAAGCTGATGACAAATATTCTAGAGATTTATCAATATTATTCTGATAGACGAAACTATTAATTGAGTCCAAACTCGTTTATTGTCAAGTGGGCGAATACCAATCATAATGAGACAGGGCCTAAAAAGACATTACTATTATTAATAAGATATGTGCTTAGTGATTCAACTCAGTTTTATAATGATACGTTCATTATTGCGTGGCAAACAAATAGGCATACAATATTTCCAGACGCTAACAAGAGTTACTTTCCTACCTCAATATTCTCCGCAATGAATCAGAATTTGAATAAATCAATTAGAGACACTAAAGTTGAAAGTGAAGGTTATTCTGCACGTCCTAGTTACTAAGAAATAGCGCGGGAGGGACTTCTACTACATAATTGGTATATTTATTACGTACGTTCTTGGGCCTTTCCCCAATTAGTAGAATTCAATATGTCATACTTTGTCGACGCAGTAACCGGGAAGTACTGATATTTTTTTCTTGTTGTCCGTCGTCCCCAGCTACTACACAATCAATAAATCACACGAACATTTTCTTTGTTTTATTTGTCTTCGATACACATAAAAATAACAATTTTGTGGACCGAAGGTTATTTATATCGACCGATAAAATGTATTTTATTGATACAAATATTCATTATTTCTGCCGTGAATATGAATTATTTCATTCAACTGTAACAAATGCACATTCTGTATACTTACGTAGCAGCGTTGCATGTAGAGTCTGGGGTAACCTTTTAGATATTGGAAATAGACAGGCGATTTGCGCCGGGGTCAAAAGCTTAACACCCGAAATGGGTAATTTGTGCAAACACATACGCAAATTCATTTACTGAAGGGCAGTTCGGCTATTATGGATATCATGTGCTTGCATAATAAATTATCATTAGTGCTTCTTCTGAGATTGAAAAGAATGATTATATTTTATATGACTACACTTATTGTTTATAACCACTCCTCTGTTAGGTGATGTATTGCTTTTTATTTAGTAAAGAAGTTTCAATTTATACAACTAGTAATTGAATGAAGTCATTACGTATTTAGCGAACGTGGTTTGTGGCATTAAACATCGTCAACATCAACATTCAATCTTAAGGTCGAGTCATCAAATTGTTTAAGTAATTTAGAATCATATGAATTATGAACCTTTATTTTTGACAACACGGTTGGTCTAGTGGAATACCTAACTGCTATTCTAGGTTTATAACAAAAAAAGTAATTAAGTATTTTACCCGTCCAAGTATAGTCCAAGTTTTCTAAGTTTGTGGCTAGATGGCGCTGTGTGATCATGTCCAAACATTCTTTATTTATTTCTTTATTATTTTAGGAGTGAGTCAATAAATAATTTCTTCTACGATAAGTATAATTGCCATTGTATAGATTAGGTACACTGCTATATTGAATGAAAATTCATTTAATAAAAGCACTGACTTAAAGTACATAATGTGTTTTGTAATGCATACAAATAATGAAAAGGTCGTGTCTGAGAGATGGCAACATATTCACCGGCTGTCATTTTGGTACCTAATTATCTTCGGTAGAAAGTGGGTGTTGCTATATGTCTAAAAAGTCATTGGGAAGATATTGAAAAGGTAAAAATATTTCATCATTTGTTATCTATACATCTATATACATATACATATACATACAGATAAATAAAATTGAAGTGTCTGTTTGTAATTCCAAAATAACAGCATTTTACTAAATTCATATGAAAGTATACATGCTACTGACACCAAAAAACCAAGTTTTAATATTTTCTCTGTCTGTCCGTCTGTCTGTCTGTTTGTTCCGGGTAATCTCTAAAAGGGCTGGACCGATTTTAACGGGACTTTCACTGGCAGGTAGCCGATGTTCCAAAGAGTAACTTAGGCGAAGCGAGGCTTTTATATATTAAAAATATTAGGGTTACGCGACAATAAGGATGAAACAACTAAATCTACGGGGGTGAAACCGCGGGGCACAGCTAGTTACTAAATAATTTGATATAGATAGATAGGTCTTCACGAAATATTTTCATGGGTTTTGTTATATGTCTAAAAAGCTATTGGGAAGATATTGAAAGGGTAAAAATATTTCATCATTTGTTATTACTAAATAATTTGATGTAGATAGATAGGTCTTCATGAAATATTATACCTTATTGTTTTATATAAACACGATATCATGAACAATTGAACATTTTTATGGCAATTGAATTTCACAAGTTCACATTTAATTTTATCGTTCGCACTACAGTTACGTGAGAAAATGTAATGGCTCGCGACTTCTCCGAAACAACACCGCTAATGTTTATTACAACTTGGTTTTCAATTATCGTAAGTATAACATTAGCCTTTGAGGTATGTTTAAAGATATAAATCTCTTCACGTCTGCTCCCAGGAGAATTTTTATTCTCACGGAGTAAAGGATTGGGTGGAGGTGTTACAATACCCACTTACTTTTGAGCAAGATATTTAGGTTTTAAGTCTTGCGACGTTACTTTTAGAAAGTACTAGTGACTCGCCCTAGCTTCACCACAAGTTCTTCTTTAAGACTATTACAAAACGATGACTTCTCTCTATAATCTTTATAGAATATTGATTTTATTTTAGTAAAAATCGTATCAAAATCCGTAACGTAATTTGGAGGAACGATACTTTCGAACAGAATTTATATGTTGTATGGAACTTAAATTTATCTATACTAATATTTTAAAGAGGAAAGATTTGTTTGTTTGTTTGTATTGAATAGGCTCAGACACTACTAAATAGATCTTGAAAATTCTATCAGCAATGGATAGCTACATCATCAGCGAGTAACATAAGCTATATTTTATCCCCGTACTCCCACGGGAACGGGAACTACGCGGGTGTAACCGCGTGACGTCCGCTATACTATATAAAGAAGTTACGTAACACTTATCTTCTGTCCTAAGATAAGAGTTTAAATTTCTTCCCAGACATATGAAGAGAAGCTTTCATATGACTGACTATTTTCCATAACCCTAATGCTCGTGGTGCGATCATTAAACAGTGATTGATACAGGCCAAGATTTGAACACGCATAACAACACGATAAAGACTGTTAAAACTTCATAACATCTACGGCATTTTACAAAGATAAATTATAATTATTATAAATAACGTTGTTATTTTAGGTGCTGTACGACTTATTTGCGCCGAGTGACGGAGTAATTTATACATAGTAAGTTTATGTCGACATAGGCCCTTGACCCGCGGGCTGTTTGATGCGATATTTTAATACGAGGGTGATTATTTCAATATTAGATGCGACCTTCACCGCATGGAATCTGCATAGTTAACATGGTATTTGTAACGTCGATTTATGAAATTGATGTTAATTCCTTTTCTTAATTATATAGTTGTCTACACTAATATTATAAAGAGGAAATATTTGATTGTTTGTTTGCATTGAATAGGCTCCGAAACTACATGACCGATCTTGAAAATTCTTTCAGCAATGGATAGCTACATCATCAGCGAGTAAAATAGGCTATATTTTATCCCCGTACTTCAACGGCAACGGGAACTAAGCGGGTAAAACCGCGTGACGTCCGCTAGTCACAAGTTTTGATGCGTTATTATTTAAAGAATCTTGTAGGAATACTCGATAACTAGTAATTAAATTTAAGTTGGCTTAAAAACTAACCTCGGTGGCCTTTTGACCTACATATTTTAAGTGTTTACCTGTAATACTTAGGCGCCACTCGATTTTTATGTTTGTACATTACAAAAATAAAATTACCATAGAAATTAATGTACCCATTGCTCGTTGGTATTATGATTCTTATACCGACTGCTAGGCTAAGTATTTAGATCTGCCTGCTTATTCCTGCTTTTATTTATGATTCTCAGCGAAGATGTGGAGCTGAGACGAATTTTTCCGAGTGAATTTCCTCAAGATACAATAAGAAGAAGCGGCTCCGTGGATCCAGAAGTATAATTATACGAATTACATAATTTTTATTTATGCATTTGATATTATTACTGTAAGAAAAACAATACAGTTAATTATACACAATATTTACTTTACGCTTACAACGATATTTTATTCCAGCATTTAGGACGCTACGCAGAACTGAAGAGTTATTTTAAACATCCTAAGAAGAAAATCAATAGCCATTTTGAGGAACTGTTGTGCTACACTGATGGAGACAGGAAGGTAACGTATATATACTCGTATTAGTTTTTTATCAACGGTTGCGCAAATTCACAATAAAACGGTCCATTTATATGTGGAAAACCTCAAAATAAATACTCGTATATTAAGTAGAAAAAGCGAATAGAAAAATTACATATTTTTTTTCCCTTTATCAACACGAGTAATTACGCCATCAAATATTTATTTTTATTAAATGTATGTGCTCGTTTATTTATCTCAGGCTACGATTTCCACATTACCAATACCTGACACATGTTATTGTACTACAATTCCATAAATTTAACTCCATACTAATCTGGAATTATATTGCAGCGCTGCAAGATAGACTTCGGGCGGTATTCTCCTGAAGAGAATGGTTACTACTTGTCGACTGACGTGGACAGTCCAGTAGATCGCAGGCGGGTCTACTGCATCATGTTAATTTGCTTCACTGAAGATGAACTGGACAGAGAAGTGGCGGCTTTTTAGGCTGCAAATAAATGTTCTTCGCCATACGGTCTTTCTTTTCCATATACTAACTTAATATCGCAGTCTCAATGACCCATAGAGTTTGGCTGACGACACCAAAAGACGTCATTTACTTCTCAGAGAGTGTTGAGGTCTTGCTGTGCTTCGGTTTTCCGATTAGCTGTTTTCCAGTCGGTCTTCCTAAGTAGACCTTTTTTGCTGAAATGATCCTCTTCCATTCTTTCCACGTGACCAAGCTAGCGAAGTCGTTACTTTCCGTTTGATACAATTACTATTTGGCCTAGCTTTTGAGGAAGAATCTATTTGATATGTTCAACTGTAAAACAAATAATGTAATGCAATCAAACGTGAACTAGATTAGCTCTGCCTTCCGTCTCCCTACCCCATAAGTGACTCGGCATAATGTATGAAAGAATAAATTTTAAGGTAGCCAATGTGATTAATAGTTCAATAAAAAAATGAATTAATAAAGCACTGAAGGTAACACCTGCGGATGTGGCAGAACAATTAGCGAAATCACTCAATTAAACTCAAAGAGAAAACATATCAACTTGATAAATAAGTAGCTACACTGTGTAGGCCACAGTACACAGCAGTGCGCAGTACAAAGTATGGTATGTATAGTCTAGATCTGGGCCAACTATTTACTGTATAACATTCGTGAAGGTCAGATGACGGTCACATCGTGAGAAATTGAGATAACCAGGCATCTCAGGACAGTTTGGCTAACCTAGCAATGCTCGGAAAAGGTCAGAGCGATGAGCAGGCGTACCTAAAATGCAATATTGATTAATCTCCATTTCATAATGTAGGCTTGTAATGTAAGAAAACAAAAAACGTATGGTAAAGTATGCCACGTGATATATTACATATTATTGTCTTTGTCCACCCTGAAAAGCAATTCTAGATATTGGTGAAAGAAATAATTGAGTTGCTACTAATATTACGTATTCCTAAATTCTACATCTATATTTATACAGAAGATTGGAGTGTCTGTTTGTAATTCCAAATTATCAGCTTTCACTAAATGCATTATGAAAGTAAATACGGTACTGATCTGATATACAAATACAAAATTGAAAATAATTATCTGTCTGTCTGCCTGTCTGCCTGTTCCGGATAATCTCCAAAACCGTTAGACCTATTTTATCGGGACTTTTACTGTCAGATAGCTAATGTTACAAGGAGTAACTTAAGCTACATTTATTTTAATAAAAATAGGGTTTCGCAGGCCACCCATAAATTAAGACTACGCGCGAGAATCCGCGGAGCACAGCTTGTATTTAAATAAAAGTTTTACCGATTTATAATATTAGTATGGATGCCAATACAGATTTCAATCACTCTATATTGTTTGCAGTATTCATGAATGTAACCGTCAATAAAATTAGTTTGGATTGTGATATGTATCGTTCAAACTCCGATCATAAGATCAATACAAAAGGCGTTATATAATCATAATAGCCAAGACAGTGCTACATTTTGAGCCCTGATTTCACCCGGATGCTCTGCTATAGATTTGTTTATTCACTGCTCGATAAGACCCATCGATGTAATTGGATTGTTTCAAACAAAAGATAATTTGACGCGATTTAATACATTAAATTAATGATGTGGCTTTACGATCACCATCTAAATCAAACACTATATTATGTCATAAAACAAGCAACCATGCACACCTAACATGTATTGTTAAGCTAGAAAAGTTAAAAAACCTGGTTTAAACGTAGACTACACTTAACTTGTTCTAAAACCATGTTCATCTCTTTTTATATCCGTAACACAGAAAGAGATAGTGCTAATTATTAACCACGGACTATCTTAGTCTGTTTCGTAATAAGGGGACAGGAGTATCATAGTTTTAAGTAATCTTTCTTTATATATAAAAATCAATCCCCATTTCCCTTGGTCACGCATCACGCGTAAACGGCTGGTTGGATTTTAACGGGACTTTTACTGGCAGATAGCTGAAGTTTCAATGAGTGTTTTCGGCTAATTTTATTAACTAAAAACAGCATGAAACTAAATCTACACGGGTGAAACCGCGGGGCACAGCTAGTTGACTATATTTATCAATGCAAATTGAGGTAAATGTTTTTATTGGAGCATAGAATGACATTTAGTAAATGCTCAACAGTCAAGAATAGACAAAAGTATCCAATTATATTTTTACACGATCGTCTACTCCGTCTCCAATTAAACATTCTCCAATTCTAATTGGCAAGTACACACAGTTGCACGGATAAATATTTCTAAGTCTTTTTCATTCCCATGCCCAATAAGGATTGGCATATCGCGATTCGTCTGTGGATCACGGATACAGAGGTCAGTTTGTTCACGATCAAAAGTGTATAAAATAGATCGACATATTATTATAATTCTGTGAACTTTTGAATTGTATTCGATGAATCAATATTAGATAATCTGGTTTTGTAAGCAAACGTTGATAGCAAAATCATTAAGATTTGCATGCTTACTAGCAAACAAATTATAATGGAAAGAAAATTATGAAATTGATGTCCTATGAGGCTAAAAAATAACCAGTCCCTAATAAATCCTGAACACAAGAAAACACATGCTTTATTAATGTTTGAAACATATTATCGACCTCAAGGCTTAACTGTCGAGAATAGACTTGACTTAACTTTACAAAATATCTGTTTCGCTTCATCTGCATAACAATTAAAGCAAAAAACTATGTAGTAATCCACACCTCCATCGCTATATTCATATTTTAGTTTACATTTCCACAAACAAACTACAGAAATTTTCGGATATCTACATATCAGAACTTTCAGAAGCTTCAAGAAGCTGAGAACACCAAGGTTAAAAAAACAAGATCGAACAGAATGTTTTTACCAATAATGGATAAAACTTGACCCACTCATCGGAATGCAAGCGTGTTATGTAACGTAATTATACGATGTCATCGTGATTGCTCGAAATGTTATGTCACGTTAACCTTGTACGTAATAATATTCAAATAATCGAAGATTTACATTTTTAATCAACAATGTGTTTGGGATTTTATGTAAACTCTATGTGGTGATATAAAAGATTGACCCAAAACTGGAGGCATCAGCTCAGTTAAGGAAAGCGACTGGTGTCGGAGGTCATCGTTGCGGTGTCGACGGTTCAACACACTGTGACGCAAACCGGCTGGGAACTTACCTTTGCAGTCTATACTATTAGGTGGATTTATTCACTGAATTTTGAAACAAACCTAGCTCTATCGGAATTTTATGCTTAAAGGTGCACTTTTATACTAGCATCCCGCAGTTTTATACCCGCAGCTTTGTTCGCGATGAAACCCTACGTAATTTTCTATACCCCTATACGATATGTAAGCATGCTAATCTATTGAATGTTTAAGACATGAAAACGTAACAAACAAATAGCTGTGATAATAGGAAACTTATGAACAAATATAACAATGGAGCAAAGTACACTTCTCATTTTTCCATTTGATTAATTGATAAATGCAAGTATTTTTAATTGAGTTTACTTCAAAAAATCATCGATTTTTTTCATCAATGGTCAACCATTGATAAAAACATCGAGTTCCCTTTGGAAATCAATTGTAATTCCTATTGTCAATTATTATGAAATAAATCAATGTGTGTCAAATTAATGGTTATATCATATTATGTGTATTATGGCTGTCTGTGTAATTTCCCAGCGCGTCTCATCAGAAACCAATTGGATACAAATTATTCAGCGCAAAATGTAAGGCCTTGACCTTTTCCATATGACTGTCGAGCTTTGTGGTTTGTTCATTTATTAATACTTACCCATCGTGTTTTACACGACGTAAGTATAGACTTTATGTTAATGCAAATAAAAACTATTTTAGCGATGTATGCTAATGAATCATCTCCCAAACAACTTCGGTCAAACGAAAATGTTAAAGGCCGAGCTCTTTGCTTGGATGACATTCCCATAACCTCACAAGAATGCCACATCCATAATGGTACACCCATTTTTTAGATTTTATTGTGTAAATTTATAATATCTGCGTTGAAACTAAAACAATAAATTACATCGACTATGAAGACAAAAAGACAACAGTGAATCGTCATATGTTTTTCATAGATGACATGTTTAATAATGGTTGAGAAATATTTTTTCTTCCGTTTTGTAAATTTGTTGCTCGCGGTTCTTCAAAATCCAGTATAAGTATGCGGCTAAAATATGACAACAGTATGTAATATTGGTGTTAGACAATAGTAGTTACTCTGGTGTGGCGTGTGCATGCCGTATTTCTATAATTGATCATCAATGCATTCGCATACACCCATAAAATATATCTTAAATCAACACACAGCTAATCGGCTATCCATTGTATAACTCTATGTAGAGTATACAGCAACTACGCGACCACAGTTCTAACGTACTCTTCGAAGCGTTCGAGTCTCTGAAATGCCGTTTCCGAAGTCTTTGTGTATCCGCGCGGCTTCAACGCCAATTGTAACTAAGTGAAAAGAATCAATAAACGTTTGCAGCCACGACCATTATCTATCATTTTACATTTATTACGCCTGATTATATAGTCTTAGCGAAGCCAACACTCGTTACTAACGTAACGCAATGAAACAAAACTATACAGACCTCATTTCACATCATCTGATTTTTTCTTCTTTTCTCACACTTCTTCTTCTTGTGGTGCCTCTCCACTAATGGAGGTTGGCCGTCAGCTCCGCAAATTTGTCCTTATTTTTTGCAAGCTTAAACAATTCTTCGACGCTGTTTATCCCAGTCCATTGCCTTAGGTTTCGGAGCCATGACAACTTCCTCCTTCCGACACGCCTTTTCCCTGCAATTTTTCCCATCATTATAATCTGGAGAAGGTTGTAGCGCTCATGTCGCAGCACATGTCCGAGATATGCTACTTTCCTTCTCTTAATGACTGTCATGAGTTCTCTGGATTTTTTGACGCGTCGGAGCACTTCCTCATTAGTTACCCTCTGGGTCCAACTAATCCGAAGCATGCGGCGGTAGAAACACATTTCAAGAGCTTCTAGCTTTTGGCGTATATTCTCTTTGATAGTCCAAGTTTCACAGGCATAAAGAACTACTGGCCATATATAGCACTGAAGTATTCTAGTTCGAAGCTCAATATTCAGTTGCTTATTACAAAGCACCTTTTTCATTTTGTTGAACGACGCACGAGCTACTTCTATTCGGGCTTTAATTTCCCTGTCTGGTTCCCATGCTTCGTTGACCCATGCGCCAAGATATTTATAGCGTTGAACTCTTTCCAGTGATTCTCCGGCGATGGTTATATTCGGGTTAAGGGTTTCGTCTCGTGTTATCACCATCAACTTAGTCTTCGACAGATTCATTGTGAGCCCTGCCTTAGCACTGCACCTATAAACGGCGTCTACAATGTTTTGCAAGTCGTCTGGTTTAGAGGCTATGAGGGCGGTATCGTCGGCATATCTTAAGTTGTTGATGACTTTACCATTAATAATGACACCCCATTGTTGATGTTCTAGAGCTTCCGACATAATTGCCTCCGAATAAACATTGAACAGAAGTGGCGATAATATACACCCCTGTCTCACTCCTCTGCGTATTGCCACCTCATCCGTTTCGTCATCCCCAAATCTCACAACGCCTGTTTGGTTCCAGTATAGATTTTGAATTATGCGCACATCCTTGCCATCCAGGCCAATATCCAACAAACGCTGCATAAGTATCTCGTGTTGCACACGGTCGAAGGCCTTTTCATAATCTATGAAGCATATGAAGACGTCTGTTTGCATATCCCTACATTTCTGAACAAGAACATTCATCGCGAATAGTGCTTCCCTGGTACCAACACCTGATCTAAATCCAAACTGGTTCTCACCAAGCTGTTCATCACATTTTACCCTGATTCTCTCATGTATAATGGAAAGAAATAGCTTCAAAACGTGACTCATGAGACTTATAGTTCGGTATTCAGTGCATTTTTTCGCAGTGGGTTTCTTAGGGAGAGCAATGAACGTACTCTTCAACCATTCTTTGGGCATAGTCCCTGTATCATAAATGTTGTTAAAAAGTTTTGTCAACGAATCAATTAGATGTTCTTCTATTAATTTAAGAATTTCCACATTAATGTTGTCAGGTCCAGTGGCTTTCCCGGTTTTCGCTCTTTTGAGAGCTTGAAGCACTTCTGATCTTAATATGGGAGGACCATGATGTTCATCTACAGAAGTCGCTATTCCTCTTCTATCTTCATCTTGAAAGATTTTTTCAATATACGTTTTCCATATTACCTTTTTTGATTCTGGATCTGTGACTAGCTTTTCATTGTCATCTACCCTTAATAATGTTGCTCAGTTTTCCGTGCTGCTTAAGGCTTCTCACGTTCCATGTTGCTATCTTTAATTGTTTTTGCTTATTTTTTCCTCCAGAGATTCTTAGCACCCCTGTCCCATTTAAGGGACGCCGGAGACTCGGGGCCATATTTGTATTTTGTCTCTCCATTGTTTTATTTGGTCAGAGCTGACCTACTAGGGAAAATTCTCAGTGGTAGTTTCCCGTTGCTTTCCACTGGCAGGCACTTAAGGAGTGATTTAAACTCCAAGGCTGCTGAAGCCTACCAGATTTCTGGTTGAAGTGGATATACCGCCACTGACTCGGTCGTCAGAGCCTCGTCCGTTCTCTAGCAGGGAATACCACGGCATCGCAAATGATGCCGTCGCCACCTATTCATACGAACCGATGACGCGTGCAGGTGAGGTTGACAATTGGGCCGGATAAGTTGTTAGTTCCGTTCTCCCCTTAATCCCTCTTTTCTCACACTAACACGTAGGTATCATGAGTCGAACAGCTGAGTTTGAATAACATATCAAAATTAACATCAAATTACTTCTTATAACGGTCTAGTTAGTATTGAGGTAATCAAATTCTAATAGCTCAGAATATTTTATTCTCACAGCTCTCTTTGGTTAATTTTTAAACTTATCTACTTATATATATAACTAACCTCTTTGATGGATCTCTATTGCTTGCAAATATATTTAATAATCTTTTGAAAACCTCGGAAAGTCCTATCACAGAAGGTTAATGTCAAAAAACTTCACTTTCTTATTAACTGGCTCATATTAATTATTTCGAGCGGAGTTGTTGAATCTATTCATTTGGCTGTGTTACGTTAGATACTAATTGTCGCAGAGCCATTACTCACAGTTTGAGCGTTATTGTTCAATACTTGGATCAGACAATACTCCGAACAAACGTGCCGTATAAGGCAAGCATATTGCATAAATGATGGAGATTTGTCAAATTTGCTCCTCCCAACCGGTGTCCTGTCCACTCTTATTGTAAAGAAAGCACATGCAATGTTTGTGGACCATACCCACTATTTAAAGTTTAAAAGTGAGCTAACAGCCTAATTTGCATAGTTAACGCATAGGTGTATGTAATGAAATCATAAAATTTAATATTTGGTAGCTCGACTACTGAGCGTACAGACACCTACAACATACGGAAGAATTTCATATTTAACTAGCTGTGCCCCGCGGTTTCACCCGCGTAGACTTTATTGTGTTATACATTGTGGAACGGTATATCATATGTCCTTCTCCTGGTCCTAAACTACCTCCACACCAATTTTCAGTCAAATCGATTCAGCCGTTCTTGAGTTATAAATAGTGTAACTAACACGACATTCTTTTATATATATAGATTTGATTTTAAAGTCAATGCTCTTGTTTTTAATATTGTTGTAGCTAAAATACTACCATGATTCATATTTACTATGCTGCGTGAACGTGTTTAAATGTTGTAGGAAGGGAAAGTGAATAGTTAATACATTGTTTTATGCTCGGGTGTTTTGTTGTTATAAAATATATTTAAACCGCTCAAGTATATTTTTCGCAGTTTTTTTTTATTTAACCTTATTAAAGCTTATTATAAAATGTAAGATGACAATCAAACATTGTCATGCAGTTACGATTGAATTAATAACATTATTACTACACACTTAAAGTATAATTCATAAAATTTCCAACTATCCGTAGTAATACGTGTACCTATGTCCTAGTCGACCTTACTAATTAAATGCATATCTGTTAATATTTTAATCCAAGTTACTGAACCAATTTTACTGAAATAATATGAAATATATATACCGGGCGGTATACTGAAAAAATATATAGGAAAGTATTACTTACAAAAGCTTATGCGAGAGACAAGCAAGTGTTTCAAAAACACTCGAAAGTATGTTCTGAATTTAAATGTTTACACGCAAGGATGAAAGTGCTATTCTTTATACAGTTAATGTAAATTAATTTAATGGTTTGTATTAAATGAAACATTCATGTAACATTGTGTTCTGATTATGTAATTGTAGCCCATTAATCAGAAGCTGCATAATTTGAGCCTTTGGTGTCTTCCGCAAGAAAGAGTATCAGGTCACTGGTTGGTCATATATCATTGTTATACAAAAACAACCGTTACACTACACGCACATAGTAATATCGTACGCACTATTCTTTAATTTGCAATTATGTTTATCATAATGTGTTTTGTTTATACATTACTTATCATTGAACAGAGGTGATTATAATTATACGAAATCGAAAGCTTATATTACAAGGTGTAACTTAGGCTGCTTTTATTTAAAAAGAACTTTAGGGTTCCGCGAGTCACCCATGAATATAACTTTTTTATATTTAAACTAGCTGTGCCCCGCGGTTTCACTCGCGTAGATTTAGTTTCATCCTTATTGTCGCCGAACGCTAATATTTTTAATAATAAAAGTAGCCTAAGTTACTCCTTGAAACATTAGCTACCTACCAGTGAAAGTCCCGTTAAAATCCGTCCAGCCGTTTCGGAGATTACCCGGAACAAACAGACAGACAGACAGAGAAAAAATTTAATCTTGGTTTTTTAGTGTCAGTAGCGTGTATACTTTCATCCATTTAGTGAAAAACTTATTTTGGAATTACAAACAGACACTTCAATTTTATTTATAGATATATAGATTAGGTAAGTAAATAGATAAATAGATATATTTCTACTATTTTCAGATTTACAGATTTTTTATTTTCTTATTGAGACGAATAACATAGCATTCGTCGTTTGTATTGTACTAAGTATCTGCATTTGTAACCTGAAGAGCAAAAACATATTTTAACAGGAAGAATATAGATTAAGTGCCGTATGTTTGAAACGAGCAACTATTAACATTGACATTTGTATCACGATTATTACTTAACAATACTTGCATGGGTCAAGTCAAATACTCTGAAGAAGGTACAATCACTAGGAATTACTTAGCCGTGTATTGCATATGTCTGCTCGCTCGACTGTACTAGGGATTCGCTTCATCTTGTGCCTTAGTGCTTGAAGCCCCTCGCCGCCGTTGTGTTGCAACTGGGCATTAGAAGAAGTACATCGTATATAAGAGAAGTGTTTGGACACGTAATCATCCCACACATCAAGTGTTCTTTGCAGAGGACGGCCGCTGGAACTATCAAAACAATCAAAATGAAATTGGTCCGTACACAATATAGTGAAGTGCTAGAAATAGTGACGTGAACAGTGACAAGTGTTTCAAAACGAGGATCACAATCATGACTTTCAGGTTTTGTTTCAGTTCATCGTGCTCGCTGTGATCGCCGCCGCTGGTGCCGCCCCACAACAAAACCCGCAGGATGTCCAAGTGCTGCGCTATGACATCAACAACGGGGGTCTCGATTCATACAGTTTTGCGTAAGGCAAACTAAATTGAAAACAAAAATTTAAAACATTCTTCTTAACGTATTCCAATTACAAATGATTGTTTTGATTACAGGTGGGAGCTATCAGACGGCAGCAAACACGAAGAACAAGGCCAGCTGAAGAACCAAGGAACTGAGAATGAGGCTATTGCAGTCCAGGGACAGTACGCTTGGGTTGGTCCCGACGGCGTGACCTACACTGTAACGTACATTGCTGACGAAAATGGGTTCCAGCCCCAGATCCAGCAAGGTCCCGGAGGAGCCGTCCCGTCTGCGGTCGTCGCCTCACTCCTGGGATAACCTCCTCGTCTAAATAACTAAATTATATTAGTTCATTGTAAATAGCGAAATACTCATTGAACTGTACATAATATTTATGTACTATTCTCCTTAATTCTAAGTTTTCTATGCATAAAAATATAGTATTGAAACGTAATGGAATATTTTATTCAAATCTTTATTTCATCATCGACTCGTAGTCGGTAGTGCACGTCAGGGATCAAATCTAGGATAAGTTCCTAAGGATGCAAAAAAAATTGCTAAGTGGTCAAAATCTAAAATCTATGTCGAGAAAGTTCAGTGACAAACGGTAACATATTTAAACTCATAGATTTTATATATACATTTATACAGAAAAATTAAATTGAAGTGTCTGTTTGTAACTCCAAAATAACAGTTTATCACTAAATGCATATTGAAGTATATACGGTACTGACATATAAAAACCAATTTTTAAAATTTTTCTCTGTCTGTCTGTCCGTCCCTCTGTCTGTCTGTCTCTGTGTCTTGTCTGTTCGTTCTGGGTAATCTCCAAAACGGCTGGACGGATTTTAACGGGACTTTCACTGACGGATAGCTAATGTTACAAGGCGTTACTTAGGCTTAGATTTAAATATTTTGATTAGATTTAAAAAAAACATCAGAGATCCGCGGGCACCCATGAAATTAAAATCTAGGCGGGTGGAACCGCGGGGCACAGCTAGTAAATAATATAATGAGACTTTAAATACCATAAACTAGTAATTTTCAAGTCAAGAAAGAAAATAATTCATATCTATAATTAAAAATCTATAATGAATTAATTGCATCTACATTCAAATAGTCTCAACTTTAGGTCTGATATAAAACAATGTATTTTCTTTAGGTAATTACAACGAGTTTTCAGTACTGGTTTCGTCATATAGGTAGTAAACTTAAACTTGGTTGCAGTGAGCGTAATTAAGTTAAAAAAAATAAGAGTAAAATGTGGATAGGTATAAAGAACAGATTTTTGCTTCCCCATGTCAGTTGGGTTCAGTGTTCTCATAGGTAGACTTTCAACCGAGTCCAGGATGAAATTGGTGAGTTTATGAGTAATAAAAAAGCTTCTAACAATTTCAAAATACATTATAAAGAAGCATTGGCCTCAGTCTATAAAATGCTCTCAATGACACCATTTTTAAGCCATGTGGTATGGATAGCGTAAATAACACTGATAGTTTATAATAAACCTATATGAAGTTGGTTTACCATGGTCAGCCCTATAAGTACATGAAAATAGGTTATGAATTACCTCTAATATTTACGAACCATGTTTGTTATCGCCTATTTTCACATTGAGGAAGTAATTAGAATTTTTTTACGGCACGGTTTCCATCCTTAATGCATAAGATTACTTCCTTTTGCCTGTGTATATGTATGCTCTGCCTGACACCTTCCCGGGCCCGCATCTGGGTAGCTCCCACTCCGACCACGTGCAGAAATAATGTATGGGATGAAAGGGGGGGGGGAGGGGCAGATAAAAGAGATTTATATTCTATACCTGCATTATTTGTATTTGTACCCAATTTTAACCGTTTTATGAAATACGAATCTGTTACAGTTGCTGTGTCTGTGCTTAGCGGTGGCTACAGTAATGGCCCAAACCACTGAGCCCCAGTTCAGTTACTCTCCCGACGACGTGAAGATCCTGCGCTATGAAAACGACAACAAGGGGAATGGCAAATACCGATACGCGTAAGTACTTCAAATTTTTATCATTCTCATTCTTAATAATCATTGTGACCCTTCGATCCTTCCATCATCATTCAGTTTTCATCGTCTAATAAGTCCCAAAAATGGATAATTTTAAAATTAAGCACACCAGGATCCCTTCTACAAGCTGCCTCATACAATCTGTGCCTTATACAAGATCACAGCCAAATGCAACAATAACAGTTTTTACATTGTGTTATTTAAAATTTTCAGTTTTTAATTTTTTATATTTTTTTATTATATCTCACTTACTTGGCGGTTACAAAGATTTGATAATATTAAAATAATTTTATTAGCTTTATTAATGCTTAATTTAAATAACAAATGTCTTTTGGCTTCAAAAAAAAAATAGGGTATAAAAAATTATTGTATCATTTCGTATAAAATTTAACACACTAAAAAACACTTGCATCAGCAATAAAGTAATAGCAAAATTTTATGATCTTTTGACAGATTTGAGCAGTCAGACGGAAACAGGCAAGAGCAGCGTGGAGAGCTGAAGAATGTTGGCCGTGATGACGAGGGCTTGGCGGTCCAGGGTAGCTTCTCGTGGATTGCTCCCAACGGCCGTCAATACACTGTCACCTACACCGCTGATGCTGAGGGAGGATACCGACCTGAGATCGAAGAGGGACCAGGAATACCTCCAAATGTTCTGGCTTCTGCCCTTGGATAAATTTATTGTTGTTAATTAAAAGCTCCCACCAACATCCTCGATTTTATATTTTTTGCAATCGTAAGGGCACCAATATAATGTCCTGTTGTTCGTTTGAACATTCTTTTGTCTATAGTCATAAACTCCTACACAAATGTGGTCACATTATGCTGTGTTGTAACATGGAACACTCGGGTTACGACTCTTGATAATTCCTCTATTTTTTATCAAAGTAGTTGGCCTTCCTGGCATGAAATAAAGGATGGACGTTGTTTGCTACCTACAAACTTTACGCTTGTTTGCCTCCGCTATTAAAGAAATACATTATAAAAGCTTTGACACGGAGGCATTTAAAGCAGATCAATAATGCTTTCAGATTAATCTCAGCTGTAATAAAGAAATAAAACAACTTATGAATGTTCTAGTTCCGCCTTTAAATAAATCATGGAATCCCCGTTTGATTCATATCTTATGGTATATTCAAAATTAGATTACGTATAGCTTGTTACAACTCTACGTTTTTCGAACATAATGTTATATTATGTAATTATTTTATTTAACCCATGTTGACTAAACTACGTGTTAGTAAAACCGTATAAAGTTCCGAAACATGGTTTAGTAGAACGTTTTGAATTGAAAATAAAATAAAATGGCGATTTTAACTATAAATACTGTTTAAAGATTTACCGTTTACATCTTCCACTAAAAAGCCTTCCACAAATGCAAAATGAAGCTCTAATCCAGATCAAGCTCTACACTTGGGGGCAATTTCACAAATGAAACTAATCGAGACTAGTTCCAATGAAACTCAAGTTTAGAGCTTGATCTGGATTAGAGCTTCATTTTGCATTTCACCACTGCAAACATAACTTAGATTAAGCTAAACTTAGCTTACAATCTAAACGCCCAATTTAGGCCAGTTAGTCGCTTTAACTGCGATTAGCCGCTGACCTTGTCAGTAATGTCACAAAAATAACTAACCTAAAATTGCTTTGTTTATTATTGATACAACCATTCTTTATAAAAAGTTAATAATAACACGGAATAATAATAATGAAAAATGTAAACATTTTCATTATCGGAAGAAACAAAATATTGCCAATAGTTTAAAAAAGGATGTTTGTTTTCGGAAACGCGTTTAAAATGGTGCTGGTGAAATCTGTTTGAAATTAAACGAGATCAACACTGATCTTTAAACCAGATTACCATAAACTTAGCTTTATTAAGCTAAGATTTGGTAGCGATCGGTGAATTTGCCCCTAAGAAGTTAGTAAGACGTCACTGTTATAACGATGATAATAGGCCCCCTGTTGTGAAAAGTTTCTGGGAACTCGTGGAGCTAAAGTAAACTTTTTGTGTATGGATATGTAACAGGTGAATTCAAAATTTGGATTGGAAATTCCAATAATGTCAAGTAGTCGACCTTCGTCAACCGACTTGTATACTACCTATATATGTAAAGGATATGAGGTCAAGTTGTCACTGTTATTTAATTTTCTTAAGTGATACCTCCGCGCGATGAAGTTGGTGCGTTTTATCTCCATAAATATTTAAAAAAGCGTTAATCTTTTGTTTTTGTTTTTAAATAATCAAGTGTTGATTTTAATAATAAATTGTGCTCGCCTTATGGCAATGTGTGTTGCAGATAATATATCTATGCTTGGTGGCGGTGGCAGCAGCCGCGCCAGCGTCACAGTATGGCTATACAGATCCTGATGACGTGCAAATCTTGCGTTATGAAGATGACAGGGATGGATATGGGAACTATAATTACGGGTAAATACTTTTATGTTATGAAAAAAGCTTAGCCGTACTTTTATATTTCCACATGCTATTACCTACATTTCAAGGCTTACTTTGAAGGTAATATATGTAAAACTTTGATATATAAAAAGAATATCATTACTAGTATTGAGAACTTAGTCCTTGTTCCCATCAACACGGTCAATAAAATACTGTGTTTATATAATGCTCGTGATCGGTATTTTTGTTTCAAGGTATTTTGGGATGCCGAATACATCAATTTAGAAATCAAAGATATATTGTATAGAAAATATAATTAATAACTTAAACATATAATAGAAACGCCGACGCCTGTACCCCCTGGGGGTAGACAGCGATCACCGTGTGCCACATCCTTCATACTTCTTACGCGAATACAATATAGGGTCTAGATTTTTTAAGGCGAACATTTTTGCCCTTTGCTGAAAATGTTCCGTTGATAAGTCTAGGCCGTGTTATATATAATAATGAAACAAAACTTAATTATAAATATCTGATCATAGGTACGAGCAGTCAGACGGCACTAGACAAGATCAGCGCGGTGTGATAAAGAACCAAGGTCGCGAGGACGAGTCCCTGGCGGTCCAGGGCACCTTTTCGTGGATTGCACCCAACGGTATCCGATACACTGTCACATACACCGCTGATGAAGAAGGATACAAACCGGAGCTTGAAGAGGGGCCTGGGATACCTCCTCATGTTTTGGCTGGTGCTCTTGGATAGGTGCTCTTGAATAAACTACTGTTGTTTATTATAAGCTTAACTGTTAATTAATATTATGATGATTAAAAATCTCCCACCAAAGGCCCTAACGCTGTATTTTTTATATTTTATGTGATGAGATCAGCAAGTCTTTCGTATTTAATATTCCCAACAGATGCAGAGCTACTCTAAACCAAGGACTCCGTACTTACTGAATGTTGTCCACTGAACATGAATAATTTATGTACCATCTGAGATAAAAAATATTCACAGAAAATGCAACAGAGTGGAGTGGGTCAAATTCACCCCTTAAAGATGGAACTTCGGAAATTCTTTGTTAGTAGATAGCTCTCATAGAACACACCCTCCAAATTTCATGTGTACCACATTTCACATCAAAGAACCAGGGGCCCAACCATGAGCTCTTATTGCAATGATAATTCAGTTGTGCGACAGTAACAAATGTATACTCGTCGCATACATCTGTCTCATAAATTAGTGGTATCATGGCAATAAGAGCTCATGGTATAAGCTGTGTTTAGATTACACTCAGATTTTGATTGAAATCTAAACTTTGATTTAATTATATATGGATACAGATTGCCCAAAATTAAGGTTTCCCTGGAACCAGGGCTTAGCCCAACTTTGCGGTGTGCTGATAAGTGATGGCGTAAACCACATCGCTTAGGAGCTTTGGTGTTTCAAAAACCCATAGTGTACTTGTAATGTACTTATATCACAATATCGAATTAAGTAAGTATTAACAGATTCAGGCTGCTTCTGGGAAATTGTAGCTGTAAAACCCCATAACATTTTGCCCGACCCGGGGATCGGATTCAAGACATCGTTTTCTGCAGATGCGCTTGCCACCACTAGACCAATGAGGCAATCTTATTATACACTAGCTGTGCCCCGCGGTTTCACCCGCGTAGATTTAGTTTCTTCCTTATTGTCGTGGAACCCTAATAATTTTAATAAATAAAAGTAGCCTAAGTTACTCCTTGAAACATCAGCTACCTACCAGTGAAAGTCCCGTTAAAATCCGTCCAGCCGTTTCAGAGATTACACGGAACAAACAGACAGACAGACAGACAGAGAAAAATTTAAAAGTTGGGTTTTTAGTGTCTGTATCGTGTATACTTTCATATGCATTTAGTGAAAAGCTGTTATTTTGGAATTACAAACAGACACTTCAATTTTATTTATCTGTATAGATGTATAGATAAATAATAACCAGTTGTGCCCTGCGGTTCAATTCAAGTTCAGTTGAAAGGGGTCCAGCAATTTAGCCGGAAAGACAGAGATGTTTTTAGTTTTATGTATCGTACCGTATATAATTCTTATACATTTGGTGGAAATATGTTAATTTGGAATTATCGTCAGACACTTCAACTTCATCTGATGATATAGATTGACAAAAGAGTAAAATATTTTTAACCAACTGCGGCGAAGCCAATAAGGAGGGTTAGTTTACACATATCTACACCGATAAATGAAATTGAAGTATCTGTTTGAAATCCCAAAATAACAGCTTTTCACTAAATGCACATGAAAGTATACACGCTACTGGCACTAAAAACCAAGATTTAATATTTTTCTCTGTCTGTCTCTGTGTCTGTCTGTCTATCTGTTTGTTCCGGGTAATCTCTGAAACGGCTGGACCGATTTTAACGGGACTTTCACTGGCAGGTAGCTGATGTTTCAAGGAGTAATTTAGACTGCTTTTATTTATTAAAAACATTAGTGTTCCGCGACAATAAGGAGGAATCTAAATCTACGCGCGTGAAACCGCGGGGCACAGCTAGTTCATAATAAATACTAACACATAATTTATTCAAAGTATGCACTGAGCCACTTTGCCCGAAAGCTTATGATCGCTTACATTTTTCTTCCAGAATGTATTGTTTTGAAAGAAAAAAGGCGGAATACGACCACGGCTATATCACATGAGTAGAATATGCTACAAATTTAATATGCTACAAAATTTTTTAATTTTTCTGAATATTTATTAATTTGTAAAAGTGAATTCAGATATATATATGCCACAATGTGCCATCTAGATTTGGATCTATATATTCCTATGTCAAGTAGTCGACCTTCACCAGGCGACTTTGTATTATGCATACTTGTCTACATATTAAATTAGTAATACTTACATATAAAGGAAGGATATTCAAACTGGACTCCATTTTTTTGCGTTTTTATGACAAGTGTACCTGTGTCTTAATGAAACTGGTGCGTTTAATACTCGACAGTGCCCCAAGTAGAGGTTTTAGCATGTATTTATGTTAACAATATCGCCTGAATATGTTCCTCACTGAATGGGAACGTCTCCATTAAAAAAAAACACAATGTGCGTTTTGTGCTTGTTTTAAGCGACGATGTTCGAATGTGCCAACCCTTTACTTGCGCTTTATTAATTTTTGTGCTTGTGATTATTTTATTTTATATAATAGTAAAGTGTGTGTTACAGATATTGTATTTGTGTTTGGTGGCGGTAGCGGCGGCGGCGCCAGCTCAGTCTACCCGTTATATCGATCCGGACGACGTGTTGATCATTCGATATGAAAACAATAACGACGGAGATGGCTCCTATCAATATGGGTAAGATTATTTATTCAAATCAACATATTGTGGACACAACACACGAATTTTGATAGAACGATAGAATACATTTTCTAGTAGTTAAGGTAACTTATAAAATCCTATAATCATAATTTATTATGCTGTTGTTCTGATTATTGACCGCAGGCAAGTACTTTGTAGAAAGTGCAATAAATATTATTTAAGAATAAAATATAAAAAATTCCTCATTCATTAAACAAAGACATCATCGAACAAAGTTATATATTATTAAATAATGAATGAAAAATATAATAATGAATAATCAATAACTTTAACCCATTGTGTACTTGTGGTACAACAATAATGTTACCATGATATCATACTCGTAGTACCACACCATCACTTACACCTATTTCAATCCCGTAGGTACGAGCAGTCAGACGGTACTAGGCAAGATCAGCGTGGTGTGATAAAGAACCAAGGTCGCGAGGACGAGTCCCTGGCGGTCCAGGGCACCTTCTCGTGGATTGCACCCAACGGTATCCGATACACTGTCACATACACCGCTGATGAAGAAGGATACAAACCGGAGCTTGAAGAAGGGCCTGGAGTACCTCCTCATGTTTTGGCTTCAGCTCTTGGTGCTGGATAAGCTATCCTGACCTTATTGATGATAATGTAGTTTTACCTCACGTTAACTGATGTTAAATAAATGTTTATAGATTGTTTTTTGCGTCTTATTTGAAATATTATTGGGTAGTTTGAAGAAATGTGTGAGATATAGGGACCTTAAAATAAGCGCATTTAAAACAAATAAATAGCATGCCTTCTGATTGATTTCAGAAGAAATATGAAAAAAGATAATATATTTATTTAAGTTTATAGTAGATAATCTTCCCTGAAGGGAAAAGTAAAAGTAATATTACACATAAAGATATAATAATGTGTCTAACTTAACAGAACTTAGTATTTTACTTGTTAGCAGTACTTCCTATTCAAAGAACACCTAACAGTGGTATTATTAAATTTACAAATTCGCCCTTAAATGTCCCCAACCGACAGCACCTTGCACTTGCAGCGACCTGAACTTATAATTAATGACAACCTGAAACATAGCAACTAATAAATGCTGCATTGTAAACTGGTTATTCGTACCTACTAGACGAATAAGAAGGGATAATCAAATAGATCTATATTATTTGCACACGGAAGTGAAACTAGATTTAATTTGTTTTTAACTTAAGAACCATATATTAGAAACCCGAATAGTGTTTTTCTGTTGGTGCAGTTTGATGCAAAACAGAGTTAACGCCTGAGTCAACCAAACATTTTATAAAATTTACTCATATATAAGCAGTATGAATTGTACATATTAAAATAAAATAAAACTATAAATAACTGTCTCGTTGCTTAAGCTGTCAGCTAGTGCGGTACATGAGGCCCCTGGATCAATCTAAGTGTTATTGGCTTTTTCCATCTGCAATTTCCCAATACAACCTGGAATCTGAATTAGTGGGCGGTTAAGGGCCATAGGCGCATCCCCTATCACATGGGATTTGAACATAACTGGTGAAATGCGAGTTTACTACAGGTGCATCTTTGCCTCCCGCTTCGAGGAATACAATTATATAAATAAAATACTAAATTAAAATTTGATGCGGGATTTTTACGTTACCCAGTAAGCTGGCTGCGTTAGCTCGCTGGTTCGCTAAACTAATCCTTTGACCGAGGTAAGAACCAGCTCGACGACCATGTTTAATGGCTAACGTTGAAATGTATATTGAAATGTAGGTTTGCTCTGTTTGAGTCTCTGGTTTAATTAATTCACAACATTACCTCAATGGTATATCTACCATTTTGAAATAGTTAAAGAGAGTCGATGTAAGTTACATGTCATCAAAATTCAAGCATATTTCGATGTCAAGTGGTTAACCTTCGGCTGCACAGTCTAACGACAAATAAAAACATAAAGTGATAGTTACATATAAGGCTCTAGTTTATGGTCACTTCGCCATTTCCCTTTAGAACCCTCATTAATCAACTATGAAATTGGTGTGTGGATTTCAATTATTTAGAGCAGTGTTTTAAATTAATTAGAATATATTTTAATTTGTGATCAATACTTAAAGAGCTGTATAATTATTGAATAATGTGTACTTAATACGATTTTTTTATTTTTGATTAATAGCAATACGTGTTACAGTTATTTATTCTGTGGTTGACGGCGGTGGTTACGGCGGCACCCCCTTCCAAAAACCGTTTCGCTCCCGATGACGACGATGTGCGGATTATACGTTATGAAAATGACAACATCGGATTGCCCAGTTATCAATATGGGTCAGTACTTACTTATATTTCACTACTTAACTTTTCTTCAACTCTGCCCTAAGAATCCCAGAAGGGTAAGTAAGTATTGGTGTTACAACATAAAATTTTGGCCAAAGATAAGGAGGTGCCATGATTGACAGTTCTCAGACAAATGCCGGATTCAACGATTTGTTTGTTCACCGTCGAGCTTTACAACTCTAGTACTAAAAAAATATATGCTAGGGCGCCGCCATCTCGGTAGAGTCTCGGAAGGGGTAAGAAGCAGTGTCATAACAGACACTATTCACAGAATATATATATTGAGTGATAATGTGACAGATGAGTGAGCCCATCACCATGTTTCTGAATATCTTCTCAGACATATTATGCATTTTTTTTCCTACACCGTGAATCTCGTGGTGTGACTTAACTGCTCTGCACTTGTTTTAGAAAAACTCATTGATATCGAACAGACTGATTAGAACTTGTGTAGCGATTACTCAAACCTCTTCTAGAAGATTAAGAAACCAATTGATATGAACCAGTCAAATTTGAATACCGCTGGCGTAAACACACGTAGACTACTTAAAATTGTGCAAGTAATACCATAGTATAATAACGTTGGTCAGAATAAGGTATGAGCCGCAAATCTCCCATCACAGGTTCGAGCAGTCAGACGGTACGAGGCAAGATCAGCGTGGGGTGCTGAGGAACGAGGGTCGCGAGGACGAGTCCCTGGCGGTTCAAGGCAGCTTCTCATGGATCGGACCAGACAGAGTCACCTACACTGTCACCTACACCGCTGACGCTGAGAACGGATACAAGCCAGAGATAGAACAAGGACCTGGAGGGGGTGTTCCACCCGCCGTTGTGGCTTCCCTCCTCGGATAAATTACTTATTAAATAATGCTCAATAAATGTTCCCACCTATTTCATGTTTTTTTTATAACGCTCTGAGAAGCACACTAAAACCCTTAGTAGATACTCGTAGATACTCGTAATTTGATCTACATCTGTGATTTTTAACCAGACAAATAAGCCTAATAAAATATTATGTTCCTACCAAAAAAGCCGACTGACATCTTCGATTTTTCGATCGAAGGCACATATCCTGCCTGAAAGACATAATTTATCACAGACACAATAACTGAAAGAGGCTTTTGTTGCGTGAACTTTAGTGCAAGCATTAATATTAAAAAAAACTTATCGCCAAATCCTTATTTTCATGTCCTTCTATGGGGATTCCTCTCAAACCAATTTATTTCTTTGATGGTGCAGTCAATCAAGGAAAAAAATTGAATTTGCAAATAATTTGAAGGTACAATCTATATGTATACATCTATACATCTATACATACATACAGATAAATAAAATGGAAATGTGTGTATGTAATTCTAAAATAACAGCTTTTCACTAAATGCATATGAAAGTACACACGCTACAGACACTAAAAAACCAAGTTTTAAAATTTTTCTCTGTCTGTCTGTCTGTGAAATAGCTGGACCGATTTTAACGGGACTTTCTCTGGCGGGTAGGTGATGTCTCAAGGAGTAACTTAGGCTACTTTTATTTATTACAAATATTAGGGTTCCGCGGCAATAAGGATGAAACTAAATCTACGCGGGTGAAACCGCGGGGCACAGCTAGTTCTATAATAAATTTCCGAGCAAGACTCATACATGGTCAACAACAGTCATACATAAAGCCGTACACGGTTTTAATGAAAATCTGGAACATTTTACATGGTAAACAGGTAACGTGTTGAATACCCTGTATTAATATGCCACTTAATTAGTTTGTTACTTCAAATGCAAATGTTAATTAAGTTACTAATATGTACATGCGTTATTAATGATAATTCTGGGCACGTTATTACAAGCCGATAGTGCTAGAATACAATTTTAACTAAGCCTTGTTTTATAAAAAAAATATTCGCAATGCCTTTCCGCGAGTCAGGTATTTAAATTTGAATTAAATCCATAATGGTATTTCGCCAAAATGTCTAAGTTGCAAACGACTGCGCTTAGTAAACAAGAAAAGCAAAGTTGTAAGATACACCAATATTATATACCTTATAACTCCTATATTTTTTATTGCAACACAAACGCAATCATCTTGGAATATTTCCATTTATTACAAATATAAAATTAATATATGCGCAAATACATGTAAGACTATTCCTAATCTATGCTAATACATAAAATATATACCTACCAATATACAATTTCGTGATACAATCGAATACCTTTTTGTTTTGAAATAAGTAATATGTTTCAATGTATAAACGGGACACAATTTATATATTGCATCTTCAATAGACCCAATTCTCATCTCGTAGTAGTTAGTTAGAACCCACGTGGAGTGATATTCTCAAGGATAACTGTTAACTATGATTATTTAACTATACAATACCACTTCATAAAATACTAATTGAATGTAACAATAACAAGGTGGTTAGAAGTATATGATTGGAGATTTTTTGCAACGCTAAATGAAGCCTGCATATCCATTGCATACTCACAATTAATATTAAAACAACAACGTGTAACAAAATGTTTAATTGCCATCAATCAAACAAACCATGGTTAACAAATCACTATACGCATATAATTAAAATTAAACGTATTTCGAAAGGTTTCAATCACGGATGTCCTCAGAAGATTCGCGGCTTACCTTCGCCGTGTCGTAGGAGTGGTCAAATACACAAAACATTGTAACGAGCTTTGTACGTCAACTAATAACGTGTGTTGCAATACAATATTTCGAAAAGTATAAAACATGGGTTAAGGTAATTTGTGCAAACACATTCTAAGTTAAGTCGTTACGGATAAACGTTTAAACAAAATTGAAGATGAAACTGGTCGGTAGTTTTAAGAAAAAAGTGTTGTATTAAATAGTGGTAGTGTAATGGAGTGTTACTGACTCGTGTTCTCGTTTCAGTTCGTAGTGCTTGCGATTTTGGGAGTGGTGGCGGCGGCCCCGCAGTTACAGCAGCCTCAGCAGCAGAACAACCAGGACGTGCAGCTTCTGCGATATGACAACAACAACGATGGACTCGGAACTTACTCGTTCGCGTGAGTACATTTCTTTCTTTTTTCTCCGTCTCTCCTAGTGGAGAGTTTCACTTAAGCAATCAAGAGAGAAATCTTAACGGATTTTTGTATTTAGGATTGATGTTTATGAACTTATCATTTTGCCAAATATTTAGAACGTTGGTACCTATTTTTTGAGGCTATAATTTTTTTTTATTTTTTTCATATAGAAAATAGCATTCAGGAAATAAAAAAAAGTTGTAGTAAAACAAACTGTGTTGACATATTCTATATAAAGACTAGCTGAACCCTAACCTGTGCTTGTATTTCATGAGTATTTTTTTAAAATAAAGTTACATCTTGTATCTTCATTAGATTTTTTAACTAAATAAGTTTATTATGTAAACAGCTACGAACAGAGTGACGGTTCAAAGCGCGATGAGCAGGGAGAGCTCCGCAACGCTGGCACTGATGAGGAGTCCATCGCCGTGAGAGGATCGTACTCGTGGGTGGGCCCAGACGGCGTTACCTACATCATCACCTACATCGCTGACGAGAATGGCTTCCAGCCTACCATCGAGCAAGGCCCCGGTGGCGGCGTACCCTCATCTGTGGTCGCTTCACTTCTCGGATGAATAGTATGATACCCTAGTCCAATAAAAAGTACAAAACCCAATTTTTTTAGTTTTCTTCCACTGAATATTATTCCAGGTCAATTATCAAATTTTGCGTGAGAGTGATTTAACTTATAGATACTTTATTGAGTACACCCGAATGGAAGTCGTTATTATATTTTACTCAAAAATTATATTGAAATATCAACTAAAAATTTTAAGAAAAAAAAATTCTAGTAGTTAGCTACTCTGATTTTAAAGCAGGAAGTCAATGCTTACTTTCTAAATTCTTAAAATCGTTAGGTAAAATACGAACAATAGGTGGGATTGAACCCACGACCTACTAATGAACCGCAGGGTAACATGGTAGCAATTTAATGAAATCGCTGTACCAACATAATATTGACAAATATTGAAGTAGCGACTGCACTCTCACCTTTCCCACAGTATAAAATATAAGCTTACTAAGCAGTATGGAATCTAGACCAAATTTTTGAAATAAGAACGTTTGCTCCGTCGAGCGTGAGGATTGTCACTGTTAAAGTTTTTAAAATTTACTCCTTAATTAGTAGCATAAGGAGATAAAGTCAAAGTAATCATGATTTGTCGATTTCAAGTTTAGAAATATTATGTCCGTGAAACACGTAAATTACGTATACGTGACCGGCTACGACGTGACACCCCTTACTGACATTAGGCCAAGGTCGCTTATTATCTCACATATGCGAGCGTCTGTGTGCGTGTGCCATTTAGAAAAAAAACCCTAGATTCCATACTGCTTGTATTAAGCTTATTTATACTGTCTTTCCACTGGCCACAGGACCACAACATGTAGGCTACTATAAAGGGTCTGACGCTTTTCTAATATAATCTAATCAATATAATATCTTGTTCTAAGTTAAGGAAGTGTCAGCTTCCTGCATAAATTGTGATACCTGCCAAAACAACGCACAAAAGAATTTTAATGAAGATAAAATTATCATTGCAATGCGGCATTTTATGTCCGAACTTGAAGCAAAAACAACGCATGTATGCATATAAATAACAAATTTGCACATTCAGTCAAGTCTTGTGGTTCATATACGAGTTACGCAGCTCAGCTGTTACTTGAGCAGATTTATGAGTTCCTTATTTACATATTTATAATAATATATGTAAATAAGGAACCTCCTTTTTTCTTTTGTATTTCTCCAATTAAAATGATTAAATTGAACTTTGAAGCAGCTAAAATGAGCAGACGAGCTTGCAATGCTAACTAGTAGCAGTTCTGAAGAGTTAAGAAAGAGTCCAGACCAAATTCTTTGGTCTAATGAGTTTTTATTAGATTATTAAAAGAACATCTCAGGAATCTCATAAAATTATTTTAAATACACTGGCATTCGTGATGAAATGTATATCTGAAAATTTGCATATAATGCAACTAGCTGTGCCCCGTGGTTTCACCCGCGTAGATTTAGTTTCATCCTTATTGTCTCGGAACCCTAATATTTTTAATAAATAAAAGTAGCCTAAGTTACTCCTTAATACATCAGCTACCTGCCAGTGAAAGTCTCGTTAAAATCGGTCCAGCCGTTTCAGAGATTACCCGTAACAAACAGACAGACAGATAGACGGACAGACAGACGGAGAAAAATTAAAAACTTAGTTTTTTTGTGTCAGTAGCGTGTATACTTTCATAATATGCATTTAGTGATAAGCTGTTATTTTGGAATTACAAACAGACACTTCAATTTTATTTATCTGTATAGATGTATAGGTTTTCGTTTTCATCGGAAAACATTTTACACCTCATTATTGAAATTCCTAACCTTTTGATGTACAAGTACTATTCTTGTCAACTCACACATTTTATTCATAATTTAGAGTTTTTGATGACAGTTTGATGACAGTATTCTTTCATTTAAGTGCAATGCAAGCAAACGTCAACCGATATAGTTTACTCATAAATTAATGTAATTATTGGAGACGGGAGTATTTAAATTAATTCTGTTACTGATTAAATTCAAAATTTAATTTATGGTAAGTATCATGTTAGTTTTTCTTAGGTATTTTTTGTCGTGTTATAGGACACTGTTGTGGGCGTTCGAATTAATTATTGGATTCGCGTGCCCGCGTATGAGTGCGCAGATGATATTTAAAATAAACGTGTCACCAGGCAGCCACACGAGATATATAGAGACCTGCAAGCCCTAGGAATGGAATGCAAACCAATCTGAGCATAATTATAACCATAGTTCCGGTTCCCGTGGGAGTCATCATCTCCCTGGCCTTAATCCCATTTATTTGGGGTCGGCACTTGATTCAACCCGATGTGGCTGATCACCTGATTTTTATACGAAGCGACTGCCATCTGACCTTCGCAACCCCTTTTTCGAGGAAAATCGGCAATCTGGGTTAAACCAGTTGTCAGACTCTCTTAGGCCTCTGACTGACCTGTAACGATTGCCAAAGATGTTAAATTGGCAACCGGGACCGACGGCTTAACGTGCTCTCCGAGGCACGGAGGGAACTCGGGCGGTCACCCATCCAACTACTGGCTAGGCGTATGGTTGCTTAACTTCGCTGATCGAATGATATGCGCAATAGCAACTGTGAACTCCGGTTCCCGTGGGAGTACGGAGATAAAATATAGCCTATATTAATCAGTGATATGTAGCATTCAAATGGAGAAAGATTTTTTTAAATCGGTCATGTACTTTTTGAGCCAATTTGTTAAAAGCATACATACAAACCATTCCTCTTTATAATATTAGTATGGATCAAGATTTCTATTTCGGTCAATTACTGTCTATCAGTGACTGAGATGAATATTATTCCAATGTCAGGCGAGGAGAGCCAAATTAAATGATGTAAATTTATATGAGTACAGTACCAATTGAATTCTCACTCTTACCAAGTAATGCATACATGCACGATAAGAAGTGCGTCACACGCTACAATATAAATTACATATTTTTTATCTTTGAAGTTTCTAAGAAAGCTCATCCCTTGATTTAGTCAGTGGTAAGGATCAGGTAAAGTTGGGGAAAATCCACGTTTCACAGAATTCACACTGACGATCTCATATAACAATTTTCGATTAAAATTGTAATTTATAGGGCTTTATTGATTAGGCATTTATTAATTAAGGCTTAATTACATTTTATAAATATTTCAGAATGTAGACGTTCTACTTAGCTGCCATCATGGGAAAGGCTAGCAATGTTAATACAGGTGAAATTGTGTTATCAGCAATAAAAAGACTAATGAGAAACACAGGGTGGACGTCACGCACTATCATTAAATTCATCAAGATGGAATACAACATTTGCGACCCAAAAATGAACAGAAAAGTATCACGGTATATATTTTCTTTCTTTTATATTAATTCCGGAGTGGTGATTACTTAGTAGTTAAATCAATATTATATTATTTAATAGAGATTCTTACTTTATTGCTCTGGGGAAATTAAAAAATCCCACGGGAAGACACGTCGAATGTAAAGTAATGAAGAAAAAGTAGTTGTACCTATTAAAGTTTGACAAATTTTGAGAATATTTGTTGTACCTACATGCTTCCAATTTCCACGTAGGCGAAGTACCTAGGGAAAAACAAGTATGTTAAAATTGTCTTCACGTTATATGTTTAAGTATTATTACAAAAATATACGTACTGTAAACTTTGCAAATATGCAAATAAATTGCAGTTGGGTGTAAAATCTAATTTGACATGCTTAAACTTCTCTGCAGCGCAAAGTCAGTTTGATATTTTGCAACTGGCGAATGCCTACTTTAAAATCACCTATTATTAATGCATAGGTTACATAAGGAACGTGGGTTCCAAAGTGTCATATTTAACATATTATCAGTTCAGGGCATTACGATGGTAGGTCATTTGAGTGTCCTAAATACCTGCATCTTGTAAGAAGGAAAACATCTTCCCAATAATTAGTTAATTTAGATATAAATTTGTAAATTATTCTATTAATTACTTATGACCAAGTATTTTTTATTTTATTCCTGCTGTCTTTAAGAATTTGTAATGTTTCCATGAATCATAATACTATGATGAGTCTTACTTAGCACATCTAATAGCTTCTTTTTTTAACTTAAATTCTCGGTAAAATAAACAGCTTCGTTTTCACGATGTTAAAACAGTTGAGAAATACATTCTGTGTTGTAAAGTAGAAGAAAAAATAACGACTCATGAAGAATTCAAAACAAAAAAAAATCTAATTCTAGCAGGGAAGGGACTTTGGGATTGTGGTTGAGTTGAAACGTGAATTCAATAATATTTATTTGTTTATATATAGAGCATTAAAGCGTGGAGTGAGATTGGGCCTGTTACAAATGGAGAGCGGGCGCTACAGGTTGAACACTATATCCCGGCTGGCGCGGCCAGTGAGCGCGCGCGATATCCGTGTACGGCAGCGTCAGCGTCAACGCCAGCGTCACCGCCGCCAGCGTGAACGCCCATTGCGCGTACGCAGCCGTACGCCCTCCGCGCGAGCCTGTGAAACGGAGAGGAAAGCATAAACCCAAGTTCTTAATAAACGTATTCAAGTTGATTTTATGTTCTTTTTCCTTGTTACCATTACTTAATATGTGCTTAATAATCTTATCTAATCTTAATACTAGCTGTGAGCCGCGGTTTCATCTGCGTAGACTAAATTTCATGGGCGGATATTGGTCTTAGCATATATACCTAGCTTTTCTTGACAAATTTAACACAGATTATTTTTAAGCAAACAAACAAACTCGACAGCTTTATGTATTAGTATAGATCATAATTCTCTTATTTCATCGAATAAGCATATTTATCGAAGACCAAAGCGCCTTTTGACTTACGCTTTGCTTTTGGTTCGAGTGTATCATCAATTATATTTAAGGTAGGCGCTTTTTAATACTTACTAATTATAAGAGGTTGTGTGATTTAAGCCACCAGTGGTTCTTCTGGTGCTAGTACATCTCGTTCACGAGGACTACTGGATCTTTAATTCGTGGCAGATAAACTCCGGCACCAAGAACAACAAATTTATTTTGCAAAATAACCTTTTAGATACTGGCGGTGTCATTAGGTACTCATACAAAAACGCGCATGAGCATGCTAACGAGCGTCTCGTTTTATAATTTCAACTAGCCCGACATCATCCGAGATCCGTGCCACCTCGGCTGTTTCTTAGAACGTACTTGATCGTGAGAGACTCCACTGATTAGGTGCCAAAGAGAATGGATTATCATAGAGTAGCTTAGCTACATGTACCTAAGCCCTAAAAATTGTAACTACTATTGTAGATAATTTAATATGTTCTGCTACAGCTGAATATTTCAAAAACAGAATTAGTCCTTGAGTAAATGGAGGAATTATTCGATAAGAGGTAAGTATTTTTAAGTTTATTACTTTGTATGAAGACTTTTATAATGAAGACACCTTGAAGCACGGCGAGTAATAGTTACCTTGTAGTTAACGTAAATACTTCCGTAGATTTTCTTTTCTACCACTCGCAAAGTATGTGAGTAGGTCAGAGTTAAACCTAGTCTCAGTTAATATACCTGTCAAGCCAGTTGATAATTAATTTAAAAAGTTATTGTCGCAGGGTCATTCGTAGACCTCTACTGACGGCAGAAAGTAGCTCACGGAAGTTTTGGGCACGTAATACTTGTACGTTTATATATCTCCCATTATATACGTTTTGGTATAATGTCAGATAATTCAAATAGTTAAGTAGGTTTAGTCATTACGGAACAACAAAAAATACCGTCGGTAAATATAATGTGTTCTGTTCTAAGAACGGTACCAAGGAGGAACTGTTAACTTTGCAACTTAATCATTGTTTTGAAAACCAGTGGAGAGAAGTCACGTTATTAGTATCGTAAACAACCTCTGTGATATATAGTGTTTTTACTGTGAAGTTCTTATTTTGTGTGTCAAAGATCCAATCAAGTGATCATGTGTCGTCAACTAATATTTGTAAGTGTTAAACTTTTATCTGTCTCTTGTCGCTTAATTGGGATCACCATCAAAACAATCAACTAATCTTATTACTTGTTTACGACATATTATACTATGTCGTATTTAGGTATATGTAAGTACTTTGACATCGTTTTACTAGATACTGATTTAATTAGGGTCATCCACGAAAATTGTGTCCTAATTATTATAAGTCAAAGAAAAAGCAAAGAAGTAAGACTTGTACTCGAAAACTTTATAAATAATATACATGCAATGTACTGAAGCAACCATGATGTTTTCAAAACTAGCATAAAAAAGACGATTTATAAGTTTTCCCTGAAGGCACAGGGAGGCATTGCCCTTGAGAAACTTATGTGAATTATCTGTGAGCTTTAAACGTACAAAGTTCCTGCGTAATAATGAGACGTTATAGTTTATTATTCTCGATATATTTCAAGAAACAAATCCCTTGGGATATGTTCTAAATAATGTGGTATTCGACTTATCCATAACATGTGTGTGTTTTCCTTTTCAGTGCACAGCTTTTTATTTAATAAACGGCGTGTTCATCTGGTCGGCATCAGCACAGAATAGACCACTATTTCTTACATTTAGACGGTCACAACCATCATCCGATCGTCAAAATGGGTTTAATTTAAAATTCATTGGAGATAGATTACCACCGTAAGTGAACTTGTTAAACATTGTCAAAAGGTTGGTTAGGAAGATGGGAATACCTCCCAAAGACTGGTGACGTACTTATATGAACATAATTTAATTTCATACACATGCTCACGCCTGTCCTTGGGGGAACTGAAGGGGTAGGCAGAGGTGTTGTAATAACAACACCCTTTTTCACCGAAAATGATTCAGTGCCAACGTGATAGATCGTGAGTCTATTGCCGTCTTAGGCACTACACATACGTGTTTGAATTACTTCTCAGACATATTATGCAGATTTCCTCATGATGTTTTCCTTCACTGTAAAGCGCGTAGTGTGAAATCACTGTACAGAAGTTTTCAGAACAACTCATTAGTACAGGCCCCGCTGCGTCGCTTGCAGAGCAGGCGCCTGCTCAAACCAAACTTTACGATTTCATGGTAGTTATTTTATCATAGAACCATGTATTTACGCTAAGAAAAACTAATTAGAATAAACCTGTAACTTTAAACGTTGCACGACTTTAACCATACTACACCCACAGCATTTATTCATTCTATTACATTATAACATAATGTTTTATTTCCCTGTTTTCAGGCCATTCTCTGGTGCTCAAATATTTGATACATTGGAAAATTTGATTGTAATTTCATCTGAGAAGCCAGCTATCTTCCAGCATGACAACAGCTTGTCTTACAAGCGTGGCGATGAAAGAACAAAGTGTTTGAGCTCATCCAAAGTGAAATGTGATTCTCAAGACACCAATACAAAACACAATTTGATGAAACAAGATGTTCTTAAGAAGCCTTTACACAATACAGTCACTACACCTGTCACCACGACAACCACAGAAATAACAACTACGGAACTACTAACTGACTCAACTACGGAATTAACGGGGGAATATGAAACCGTGAGTTTTATCTTTTAAGAAGAGAAAATAAAAAGAGTCCCTATACAATACGGAAAAAAAGTGTCTGTTTGTAATTCGAAATTAACAGCTTTTCACTCAATGCATGGCAGTGTATACGGCACTCACATAAAAAAAACAATTTGTAAAAAAAATCTGTCCGTCTATTTGTTCCGGCTAATTTCTTATTCTTAACTTACACTGGAAGAGAGTTCATTTTAAAAGGAGTAACGTAGGCTATTTTTATTTTAAAAAAACATTTGGGTTCCACGGGCCACCCAAGAGATTAACTCTGCTATATACATGCTCGATATACGAAACCCATGTAGTAGGTTTTTTTTATAAAACTAGTGAGAAAAAATGTGTACGTCTCATCAATATGGTAGCGAAAAATACGAACACGAGACATTCGTAGATATTTTTTTTACAATTTATAAGAAATTAGAACTAACCATGTATGTCATGAATAAATCTAATATGTGTACCGTCCTCCCGATAGTAAATCTAATACTGCATTTTATGCAGCACGCTTGTAACAATAAATTTCACTCACGCATTGCCTAAATAAAAGCCAATTTAAATGCGTTACGCCAATATTATGACAACGTGACTATTTACCTTCTCTACTGGCTACCATACTTACCGTAGGAACACAACACTACTCAAAGGTAGCATTAGGTATTTAATTGAATCAATATTTTTACAGATTTGGTTTGAAAACAGTCAAAACATCAACCGTAGGCATAAACATATCATAATTGACCCATTATAAAATTGTATATGATCATTTATGAATATTAATTGTCTAATATGAATTGTCGCAATATAAAACCTGATTGTATTTTTTTTATTCACAGACTACGATGGAATATGACGATTTAAATCGGATTGCTAACCCGTCTCACGTCGTTGCGTCACTAATTGGATAATCAAAGAAATCAGTAAATACAAGATAACTCTCGGGAGTTCGAGTGTTACTCTTATGTTACAAGGTTTCCTGGGATTTAAATTCCGCTTACCGTATCGGACTTTACTTATATTTGCAATTTAAAAAAGCATTCCAAATTTGACTGGGAAACTTTTTTTTCTAAGAACATAGCTGTAAATTCGTATATCCAAACATAATTAAATTATTTACGTAATTCATATCTCATAATGAACAGAGTTGACGAATTGTACGCAAAAGAAGTCGTGGAGTTAGTGTAAGTATAAAACGAACAAATAGCGATATTGTCAAATTATTTAATTGATTATACTTAATAAGTAATATACATTTTGTTTTCGTAAAATGCGATTTTATTTTAACAGGAAATTTTAAATGGTAAAATGATCTAGTATTTTAGTACTGTTACTTTGATATTAAGCTAAGTTAGCAGAGACGTAGACATTTGAATGAATTCTCGAATATCTAAGCTTCTTAAGTACGTAAGATCACGATCACGTGCCTACTCGTTGTATGACATTAATGTGACGACATTACGTGGCTAGTGTGCAAATAAATGACTTGAGAAGAAGAGCGTAACAGTACGTTCTGGGAGAAGCCTATGTCCAGCTGACACTGTACCAATGTAGGCTTTGCTTATGATGATGATACATTGTCCTTATAAGCTAGTAAAAGAGAAACTGTTTCTCTTGTAACAATATTCGAAAAACAAAGCTGTGCGAAAAACTGAATTGTAGGCATGTGATTATGATTTTAGAGGGTATCGATCTCGATCAGTAAGATAATTTTAATTATTTTATCAAATAAATTTAACGGGCTGAAAGTATTTTTTTATATTATAATAAAGACGCATGCCGTAATCCTCACCATGGGATATTCACACCACGTCGAATCGAATTGGGAGGCTTTTGGTTCCACGGAACCTACAATCATCAGATTAAGCAGAGCGTATTAAAAACTTATGAGCTCTGACTTTTCATATTTGTACCTGAAAATTAAACGTCGAAGCTAAGAAGTACTTAATACGCGCTGCTTAAATGATCATGGTTGGCCCCCAGGATTGCTATCCCCAACGCCACCTAGGATTTGATAATTATTTTTCAAGAGGAATATATTTCCTAAAGGTTCTTTGTTATATATAATTATTGTTAACGGTACCTACAATGGGATGCTCGTGGTTCCGATTTCCCCTTCAAATCCAAGTTGGCGTTGCGTTGGGGACCGCGGTCCCGGTCCCAAAAGCCCCCGACTCGTCCAACTCCTCAATACACTCCTCCTTTTGGTTGACTTGTCTAATCTTCACACACAACATGACAAATCTCCGTATTGAGGAAAGTTTCGAAGAAATTTGCTACATCTTGGAGATTATACATCATGACCGAATTTACCTTTTTACCTTCATTGTCGATTTCTTCGTACAAAAGACTGTCCACCGAATTGCCACGGCTTGTTTTAGATTTCACTCTTGATTTGGATCTAAGAATATTCTGATCTCCATTTATTACTAGCACTGCTTTTCGCTTTGTTGCAAGTACGTAGTGCGCCATCGGATTTTTATTCTTAGATGTACCGTTTGTATTAGTATCCGTAGTAACGATATTATTTCCTTCTATTGTGCCATTTCGAGGGCTGTAAGTAGATATTATATGCTATAATCTAGGTAATTACTAACTTCTACTTGCACCCCTGTCCACGAGAAATCATACATAACGATTTTTATTCTTTGGTACCTACCTATCTAAGTACTCATAATTTGAAATTAATAAATTAATTTGAAAATTAGACTTAGGATTGAGCAGACCATTACACCGAATAATGTTTATGTATCAAGCGCCACTGAATTCACAAGTATTAAATGATGCTAATATTAATTAAATATAACCTAAAATAACCTAATCTAATCTCTCATTAGATGTACTATAACGTATGTATTTACTTTAAGTGTAAGATGCAAATAAATTAAGAAACCAAGTCACCTCTTGATCTTGACAGTTCCATAATGACTCGAATCACAATAGCTCGTGATTACGAAACCGCACAAAACCTGCAAAAAAGGTACTTAACTATAAAAAAAATGTTACTAAATAACCATTATAAGATGAAATGTAGGTACAAAATAATAGATGATGATTTCACTGCGAATATCGATGATGTTATGTGAATAAATACTCACGGTTAATATGAGTAAAACGTGCATATTCAATGGCTATATATTTTTATCAACCGAGGAATAGCAATCGAGTATTATAAATGTTCCGCCACATTGGTCACATTAATGAATCGTTACAAAACATTAACAGTGATAATTACCCACGAGTAGGTATGTAGTTATATCCATAATATAATTGGGAATTATAATCTAATAGAGTATTTACAGACTATTTTTACAATTATTATCTTCTATCACTATTCTACAAATTATGCTGAAGTTTTCCACAATATGCTACGAAACGCCTGTAGAATGGTAATATTATTTTGATCATATTAAAATATGAATTCGATTTCCTTCTATTTGATTTGATTATTACCTATTAATAGATGGTAGATGTGCCCGACAAATATCGTAGTGCCTTATATTTTTTGGGGTGGATCATCCTTATAATTTATGGGTATGAAAAATACATTTTGGCCGATTCTTAGACTTACCCGATATGCAGACAACATTTCAGACAAATCGGTCCAGCCCAGCGGCTTTGCGTGTAGTAACGAACACCGCGACACGAGAATTTTATAAATTCTTTATGATTATGAACATTATAATGACACCCCATGCTTTGCAAGTATTTAAAATGTGTCCGCCTATCCATTATTCGGGTTGATGTTTATTTGTCACCTTCATAGTTTGAAAACAAAACAGGTATCTAACACCTAAAGCCTTTTAACGCAGTTTGTGCCTCATACCGCAGTGTTCACTAACACATAACTCAGCTATTCAACTATTTAATATTAGCAGGCGTTTTGTAGTGGTACTGTAGTTCTGGGCAAATTCGTACAAACCAAACAAATACGATAAAACTTGAGGGGATGACGTAGTCGCAGAAGTGTAAATACAATGTTTCATATCCATGGTATGGTGTGGAGTACATTTATTGTTTATTCTTCAGAAAATATTCGGTACTTTCAAGTCCCTCAGGTATGTGTTTGCGTAGGTTATTACATGGTGAGTTTTCACCTCAAGAACCCTTAGCCTGAACATAAATGTTTTTCATTTATATAACTATTAAATATATTCGATATTTTTTTTATCATAACCTAGTAGTAGGTAGCTACAAGGATAGGCTTTATAACATCACGCTACAACCAATAGGGGCGAAGCATCGGTGGGAAATGTTTGAAAACGTAAAAAATATTTTACACAGCACAGCTATATGGCAGATATGTACTCGGTGGAATGCGGTGGACGTCATGGATGAATGATATTAAGAGTAGATTGAAGTAAAGCCAGGTATGGTAAGGACCAAATTAAGTCTCGAGTGATAACAACAATTGTCAATGTGTACGCATTATATCCATCTCACCATAGTAAAGTGAACCATAATATTCAATGAAATGTTGTCACATTTCATTAAATATTATGGTCACACCAGGTAAACATCCTGGCTGAGTATGAGTCATATAAAGTCTACAAAATTCCCATTTTCGCAAAACACACTTCATGTGTTAATTTAATAAACCAATAAACTCGTTAAATTTGTCAAGCCTAACTGAAATCCAATTTTATGGGAGTACCTATGGTAAGTAGTTACTGCAGTGTGACGCTGAAACACCAAATGTAGCACTCACGTATTGCCTACATATATATATATATAATAGGTGTCTTCTCCTCTCCGCTACGCAGTAGTGGCATCCATATACACTTCAAGAACATAATTATAGTATTAGATCTCACCGCACTTTGCCGGGGCACACCGCCCCTAGAGAACTCGCTGTTCAAGGCAGCGCGAGGCGACATCGAGCCGCCTGCAGGTCCTCCGACCCCATGTTTGTCACCTCTTACGACAGTCAGGGCATAGCCAAATTCTTAGACCCTGGCCATTGAGTGGATACAGTATGTAAGTACCCTAAGGCAGCGTTATTTGGCTGTGATCTTGTGTGAGGTGAGTGGGTACACGCCTCAGTCAGACAGCTTTGACATTCAAGCGGGAGGTCCAGTTATCTCTTTTTCATGATTTTTCTTTGTTTGACTGTCTTTTCAGACTTCATTGTCTTTGTTGACTGACTTTTGCAACTAAAATGAATTGAGTCATAATGTAAGCTTAGTTACCTTAGACAGACGTCTTTGTCATATTTCTTGTAGCTATGTTCCCTTTCAGCGTGTGTTAGTGATATATGATATAGGATACATTTAATATTTTGTAGGTGTGACATAAATTATAATGATCGACGGCTTCCACTGAAACAAAAGACAATCATTAAAAGATGAATATAACTTAGTATGCATTTCAGACTCAATCAAAATTACGTGCTGTAGTTTCGTACTATTCAAATGCAATAATTGAAAAATTTATGTTAAGTGATCGGTTATGGTAAAATATCCAGTCTAAAGCGCTAGTAGGCTGCTTTCAGCGATATTTATGATCTTTTGTTATTCCAAGTAAATTTAAGCTGAATTAATTACCCGTTAAACCTTATAAAAAAGTCATCTAAATCCTTTGTTAAGGAACCTTGTTACAAAAGGTTACCGATTACTTAAATTTTGTAAATGACTATCAAAATTTGTAGTGCTTGACTTTTGAAGTTCAGGCAAATTCAAGTTATTAAAACTATTCAAATAACAACCTATGATTACAATCAATTAATTTGTTGGGTATTGCTAAAAAATAATGATGAGAATAATAATAAATTTAACGATAATATTATGAACAATCTGCTGCGGAACCAGAATGTTTGAATCCATATTAAAATGTTATAAATTGGAAGGTGAAATAAATAAAAACAAGTACAAAAAGAAAGGAGAAAGAGTATTTTATGACCCTTTTAAGTAGTACCGGTGTCTGATATAGCGGGAAAGTGTCAAACAGAACTTACACAGTGGGTCACAGCGAATAAATCAAGTTACCGAGTGCGATAGCTGTTTTATTCGTTTCCAGTGACGGACAATTTATCGACAAAAAGTTGAATCGAATATTGATCAAATATAAATAATCTTTATTAATATATTAATACTAGCTGTGCCCCGTGGTTACACCCGCGTAGACTTAATTAATTTCATAGGTGGTCCGAGGATCCCTACTATTTTTTTTAAATAAATGTATCCTAATATACTTTTTATAACATTAGCTACGTATCTGCCAGTGAAAGTCCCGTTAAAATTTCGGAGATTAGCCGAAACAAACAAACAGACAAAAAAAATGTTTTTTTTTAATGTGTGTAACGTAGGTATATACTTACTTTCATATGCATTTAGTGAAAAGCGGTTAATTTTAAATAACAAACAGATTCTTTAATTTTATTTATCAGCGTAGATGTAAAGATTTAAAGGTAAACATTAAAATTTCACAGTTTTACAAAATACTTATCTGTCATTTAAATACCGTTGCTTTTCCAAATATAAAATACGCTGTTCAAAAGCAAAGTTCATAAATTAAACCCCTTTAATTTATATGTAATGCATCACTGGACTTCTCAGAAGAAATTTGAGATATAATGATTATTATTCATCATATTCACTCGGATTGCTTTGACATTGGTAAATTTGTTTACGGCTTCTGACAGAGACACGGACTAATTTTAATAAGTTGTGACTCTTTAATAAAGCTTAAAATTGTGTAGTTCTTTTACATTTTGTTACATCATTAATGATACAATGTCTTAACATTGCTTCTTGTTAATCACATTGAAAAGTAGGTACTCTATCGCCCTTATTATAAAACATAGCGGACGTCACGCGGTTTCATCCGCGTAGTTCCTGTTCCCGTAAGAGTACGGGAATGCAATATAGCCTATGTTACTCGCTAATAATGTAACTATCCATTGCTGAAATAATTTTCATGATCGGTCTTGTAGTGTCAGAGCCTATTCAATACAAACAAAAAAACAATTTTTTCCTCTTTATAATATAAGTATAGATGACTTAGAATAAGACCTGTCCGGACTCGGACTAAAACTTTGTCCATCCCTTTTGAAATACATTTCACAAAAAGAGATATAACTATTTTTAAGTCAAATATTAATAAGGATAATAAGTAATAAGGTTAATAAGGTTTTAATTGCCATGCAATTGTCGAACTATGCGTCCTTTGATTGCGTTGACTTAGAGGTATGATTTTATTTCTCAGAGTCAAGATAAGATATAGATATACAGTATCTCATATTAATTTCAACTTGTTACCTCCCGTTCGTCAGAAAAAATCTAGTAAGACAGACATACGAAGTGAGTTTTTCTTTGAAGGAATGGAACCCTAAAAACGAAGAGCGCCTACACACCTTCTTTTCAACAATTCATTAACACCATCCTGAATTTATTAATGTCACTTATCAGTGAGATCAAGTAATAAAAAACCGAGATCAAGAAGTATCTTTAGATAAGTACTCGATGTGTTGGATACTGGCTCAATGTTTGTGAATTCAAATGATAGGACCAAGTGGATATGTTTAAGGTACGACGTCTTTATGTTCACCTCAGCCATACAAATAATGGAAATGTTTACTCTTTGTTAATTGCACCGCATCTCATTTTTAATGTGTCTTGTGGTTTATGCGGCACCCGTACCGGTTGTTGTTGGGAGCGATACTATCGAAGTTGTAGACCATTATACTTACCTTGGACAGATTGTGCAGCTAGGTAGGTCCAACTTCGACAAAGAGGTCGCCCGAAGAATCCAACTCGGATGGGCAGCGTTTGGGAAGCAACGTGACATCTTTTCATCGAGAATCCCGCAGTGCCTTAAGACTAGGGTGTTTAACCAGTGTGTGTTGCCAGTGATGACATACGGAGCTGAGACGTGGTCTTTGACAGCTGGCCTTTTAGAAAGACTAAGGGTCACTCAACGAGCAATGGAAAGAGCTATGCTCGGAATTTCTCTGCGGGACAAAATCCGGAACAAGGATATTCGCCAGAGAACCAGAGTCACCGACATAGCTCTTAAGATTTGCAAGTTGAAGTGGCAATGGGCAGGCCACATCGCTCGTAGAACTGATAACCGATGGGGAAGAAAAGTTCTCGAGTGGCGACCACGGACCGGAAGACGCAGCGTAGGCAGGCCTCCCACTAGGTGGACCGACGACATCGTGAGAGTCGCGGGCAACCGATGGATGCAAATAGCGCATTGTCGTTCGGCGTGGCGGTCCAAGGGGGAGGCCTATGTTCAGCAGTGGACGTCTTCCGGCTGATGATGATGATGATGATGTGGTTTAACTGTCATAATTATTTTTATATTCCTTTGCTAATTTATTAGTTCTTGGTTTGTTTGAATCTTGATTTTTTTCTTATTATGTTCAGTAGTTAAATTATTAAGAGGAAATCTATGACACTCCGTTTGTGATTTCAAATTAAAAATTAATGCATCTGAAAGTTTATACGATAGGTATTAAGATAAAACCCTATTTTTAAATTTTCTCTCGAACGTTATAACGTTAATCCTATCCGGGTAAAACCGCGAAATACAACTAGTGTTTCAGTATAGTATTTGCATTAAAAATAACAAAGAGAACAGACACACCCATACAAGCACACTACAGTTACGAATATTATGTTAAAATTATGCAGTCAAGTCACATTTACCGTTGCGTGTTCAATAGGTTTGCGAAATGCATTATTTTTTTACATATTATCTGAATAAAAACATAATCAATAAACTAATTCTAATAAAATGTCAGAGGAATTTAGTAATGTCAAGAGGTTACCTTGTATCATAAAGTATTATAATTATGTTGAGATTCTTACAGGTTCTCCAAGCATGATATTTCTACCATAAGTATTCTTCATCAGCTTGTATCTTATATAGTATTGTTTATAACGGAAGAAGAAAGAAGAAGATTACCTCAAACCGTATATTTTTATTTCTTTCTTATTTACATAGCTAGTTACGAATACAATGGTCTTAATTAGTGTGCTATAATCACGAAAGCGTATGTATGTATGTTATTGCCAATGGCTTTATTTGCATATTTTTTATTGCAAACACATTTAAAAGAACAATCGTTAGTTTGACAAGCATTGCTATAAAAATATATTGATATGTACTGCTATGTCGAACGATTATTCTAACAAAAATAGTGGGTGGCTTTATTTCGCGATGCCCTTTATTTTTTTTAATAAAAGAAGCATAACTGACTCCTTGCGACTCCAGCTATCTCCTAGTGAAAGTGTCGTTAAAATCGGTCCAGACATTTCAGAGATTAGTCGGTAGAAACAGACAGACTCACAGAGTTCTTTTTTGAATGGGTATTTTTATGTTTGTACCGTATATAGTATTATGGATTTAGTGAAAAGCTGTAAATTTGGAATTACAAACAGACACTTCAAATTTATTTATCTGTATAGATGTATAGATACTATGCTTCATGTATGTAACACAACAAACTTTACTCGACATCCTTCAACTCGTAGAAATAGCAAATACACCTAGTTATGTGTTGATTCTTTTGAATCATATAATCTCTAGGTTGTACGTACATACATAGCAAAAATATTACGAACAAGCAAATGTTGATTTTTACCAAGCAATTTAGCATTTTTGCATTATTAAAACAAGTCAGTTCAATATTTTTCAAAGAATTTAATTTATTTGATTCCTGCATTGGAGATAGAATAAAAACTTATGGCGTTTTTATTACAACGGAGAACAAGCCACGAAATGTATGTTACCGATTGCTTAATAAATCATAAACGAATTGTAATCATTACAAGACGAATCTTTTATTTTTACCTTTCAACCAATTTAATGAACCACTTGTATTGTAAATCACTCTTACGACGATTTTATATTTAATACAAACTATCTGTACCCCGCGGTTTTACCCGTTTGGACTTAACATAATTTGGTGGCCCGCGGTACTCTAATATTTTTTTAACATTAACTATGTGCCATTAAAAGACCCGTAAAGAATTGGTCCAGCCGTTTCGGAGATTAACCATAACAAACAGACAGACGGACAAGTAGACATACTGACAGAGATGTTTATATATCATAATGCATTACGGGAAAAGCTGTAAATTTGCAATCACATTCACACACTTCAATTTTATTTATCTGTCTGTATAGATACAGATGAAACTAATATTCTCGTTGCATAAAGGAGATTGCACACGAATTTATCTTCTAAGCCATGGCTATTCCACAATAAATACTCTTAACCAGGGCTTAAGTAATGTCAACGAACAGAATTGACAGCTAGCTTTCGCAGATAATTAACTTAAGAGCAATGAATTTGGGTCACAGACAGAAAACTACTTGCATTTGCTTATTGTTAGTGATTCAGTTCATTTTCCTAAAGTTTGACAGAATATGGGTAAAAATTGCATAGAAACTTTTGAGTAGGAGTCTAAAGTTAGGTAAAAAAACAATCAAAAGACAGTCACAGAATAAACAGCTCCTTTCTGTAACACTCCACAGCAGTTGACAAGGTATACCTAATAATACCTATCTACGGATTAGTCATTTTCTAAGCTATACAAATTGAGAACCTATTATTTAATGAAAAATTGGAAATATTGTATGTTTGACACAAAATAATTTGAAATTTGATAAACTTGTTTTAGGTGACATATTACCTACTTGGTTATTCCCACCACGTATCGGTACTTCATACATGATTTAAGCTTAAAGATGTAGTTTAATTTAAGGTCGTTCACCCGTTGCGTTCATCATGATTTCCTTTAAATTACGCACTCTAAATAATAATATTAACGTGACTATAAACAAATAACGAGAACTGTCAAACTTTCTTACAATATTGTAAGAAAGTATGAGAAAAAAGATGTTGGCTCTCACCTTTTGTTTAGAAAAGGGCATACCATACCGTATGCATAATTAAGACATCACGATTGACAGTATCCATTGTTCTTCGCATTGGAAAACTTTATTGTATTCCGTTTACTACCTAGGTCTTCGGTGTCAAGTTGGTCGGCGAAGCGGAACTATTGAAGATGTTGTATTGTTGCAGCAGGATCGCGTTAGGATATCCTATCGTGACTCAGTGATCCATGACGTACGTTTGTGTCCATTCATGTCTCTATGTTAATGGTCATTGGTCAGCTAGAATTGGCTCAGTTTCAGCTCAAGCGGGGCTGAGCGCGCTTGTAGGTACGCGGTCGGGAGTCGCACACACTGACCACTCTTTATATATAAAGAGATCTTGCGAAACCGTTAGCGCATTCGGAGTACAACCTGTCCAGGAAGTCACCTGTTTATATAATCTGTCATTATCAACATGCTGATCGCTCTGGTAAATATTAAAGTATTTATTTGTTTTACCGTTTAGTGCAGTTCTAATTCAAACAGTGACAAGATTTGCAATTATAACCAATATCTATAATCTCATACAAATATTGCATTTAGCGACCTTCCTGTGTTTACTTAGGTATAGTGTAGTCGAAGTGGTGTCGCAAACATCTTGTGCGTGAATTTACCTACATAGGAACGTAGGACTTACTGCGAATGTCGTTAGTTCGACATGTGACCTTTACTTCATCCATACCTCCTATGTTTATGTCATGTTCATGTTAAAACAAATTACTTGACACATTTTCTCATTTAATCTTTTCTCAGTCATATATAAACTTAGAACTATTAACTTACTTATTATATTTTCCACCAAAGAGTACTTTCATTAATCTGCAATATATTAGGCAATCTATATTCAAATGATGAGCCCCTCCATTGCAGAAAAGTAATTTATACTGTGATTGACGAAATTATTCTATATTATTCCATAATTAAATCAAACTTGAATAACTTTAATAAAAGGAAACACGTTACGAATGTTTACAAAATAAATATATTCAAATAAAATATATCAAAGCTGAAAAATTATGCAGCCTTCAACTTAAAACCGAAGTGATATTAGAATCAGGAAGAAACATTTGAATCTCATCCATTTATAAATGCACATAAAACACAATGTAGACTACAAAATAATGTTTAACGTTTTAATTATTTCCTTAAATAAAACGATAACAAAAGAAAATGTTGTATCACCAACCAAAACCGTACAAATTTATTATTGATGGTACTTACTGATATTGTAAATAGATTAACCATGTAAGTAGCTCTAGAGACTTAATACAACTGATTTCGAATGACACAGGCTCGTTTATGAAGAAACATAATATAGAAGCCTCATGTATGTATATACAGCTAAAAAGCTAATAATATGAAATACCTAAGATATAAATATTTAAGAAATTCCAGTAAAAGTTGAAGGTCGTTTTTTAGCGTCGATTCAAATCAATACAATGACTCATAAAATAAATTAAATAAAAGTTGATCTTTCAGTTGCGGATATCGAAACAAAATAAACGCGTGCATACATAATATACAAGAACTAGTTTGTGCCCGCAGTTTCGCCTGTGTGGCAGTAAGATATCACAAACAAGCTATCAACATCATCTTAGGGGTAGAATATCAGAAAACCCTGTCTTATCGTATACATAAACCATATATCGTATACTGAAACCGCGGGGCACAGCTAGTTTATATTATATATACTATAGCCTAAATTACTCCTTGAAACTTTACCTACCTGCCAGTGAAAGTCCCGTTAAAATCCGTCAAGCCGTTTCAGAGATTACTCGGAACAAACAGACAGACAGACAGACAGACAGACTGAGAGAAAAAAAAAAATTTTGTTGTTTTGTGTCAGTAGCGTGTATACTTTCATATGCTTTTACTGAAAAGCTGTAATTTGGAATTACAAACATACACTTCAATTTTATTTATCTGTATAGATATAGATGGTCAATCAGTCAGGTCTTCGAATTCTATATGTATACTAGCTGTGCCTCACGGTTTTACTCGTGTAGGATGTCAATAATAAATACTCTGTGTTAATTAGCTTTTTCTAAAATAAAAGTAAATCCCTTAGTTAATCTGTATAACATCAGCTAGTTGCAAGTTGCAGTCCCTTTAAAATTGGTCCAGCCGTTTTCGAGATTAGCTGGAATAAGCAAACAGACAGACAGACAGTTTTATTTATTTTGAAAGTACCGTATATTCTCTGATATGCATTTAGTGAAAAGCTGTTTATATAAAGTTACAAACAGGCACTTCAAGTTTATTTACGTGTATAGATTACATTGAGCATACCACCAACATATGAGGCTTTAGAGAAACTTTTTCAATACTGATAAGGGTTATCCGTTAATTGACAAGCGTAAGTAAGTGTAATCCGTGACTCATTAATTCCGATTCCGAGAGAATTTCGGGAGGGTTAATGAGAATTTGTTCGGCAGTGTATTTGCTCGTTAAACATTTGTTTTAATAATACTAATGCATGTTTCGTGTTCGATTGCAGATAATTGGTGCATTGGCCGCGGGGCACATGGTCGCTGCGAGCCCGTATGTTGACAGTCAGGCGAATTCACAAGTTCTGCAATTTGATACCAGCAATTTACCAAATTCATACCAGTTTCAGTAAGTTACTATACACTATGTCAAGAAGTTCACTACCAATATTTCTGCGTACTTTGATAAAAACTCATACAATTTATATAGAAGGTTAATAATAATTATGATCAAATTTAATTTACTATATTCGGAACAAATATTCGTATATATCAGATTGGTGTTTGTACATTTTAACTAATTTTTTTACGGTTATACCACTGAACCGATTTGTTTGAAATAATACTTTAAGCTTTTACTCCAAAACATATTATCAACTTAAAGGTAGGTTTATGATCTCTGTATTATATAACTAGCTTTAACTTAAAGCATCATTGGTTTATGAATCGTTTTCATTTTTGTACCGAAAAATTATACGTCAAATGTAAGAAGTTCTTAATATGTTCTTAAACGATCAAAGTTAGCCCCTAATAATTGATATGTCAAACCGTTTGAAATCCAAATAACCAATTTGGATGTTATTAATTCAGAATAGTTTGCAGGTTGCAAATGATAACATTTAAAATTGATGGAAAAAACATATGGAAACTTTGAACTCATCCTTATTCTGCTCATATTCCTACCTGGTTTTTATTAATCACTTAATTTGCAATCACATTCTTCATAATCTCATCGTCACGAATATGAATAAAACGGGACATAATAATGAACACATTATATCTTATGTCCAATTATAAATTTCATCCGGTACTAACAACATGATATACCGTTGAATAACCAAGTTGGGCAAAACTATTCTAATAGGGTTTATGGTGCATATGAGAAAAGCTTTGATTAATAAATATAACTATTAAAAAACTAACGTTATTTTTATCCGCCAAACTACAATATATTTAGTTCTCTATGGATGTATTAAGTTATTATTTACTTATAATAATAATAATGCAGACATGTTTAGTTTAAAAAAAATCATACGAAAAACTTGCCAAAAGTAAGTATTTTTCTTCTATGGCTGTTTAATGATGGTAGCTCATAGAAGAATTAACCAATTAATGCTTAATTGCTTTTGTCTCGGAAAATCAAAATGTGATAGATATAGTTTAAGACTGTTTAAACTGATTCTCTAACAGGTCATGTTGAGACAAAATGTAATGTTTTTATATAAAGTGTTTTTAATTGTAATAATATTTAAACAGACTCGTATATAAAACAATTTACAGAACGAATAAATACGTCAATAACTAAAATCACACATTGGATGCGATCGCTGTTTACCCACTTTACTATGAAACAATAACACAGTCATTATATTGAAAACAATATAATAAATATTTAGTACTCACATATTATATTTCGCACTCGATCATTCACGGACGTTTGGTTATAAAAGTCAGTTAACAAAAAGTTAATTACTCATGTATGACATAATCATTGTTATCACCTTAATGTATGTAACATAAAGATGTGACACGCAGCTCAGTTTTGACTTATCATTTTGATCTTGAAAACAACCTTCTTTAATGATGGAGAGCAAGATAACATATTCGGAGAACACGTTTAAATAAATGCCCTAAAATAAATACCATTCATATTTGGTCGTAGAAATATTAAGTAATATTTATTTTTAGCAGGCATTATAAAAAGTTCTACCTATTACCTAAGACTACCTTTTTAAGAAAACTTAACAAAACTAGAATCGATCTTATCGTACTTTTTAATAGCGTTTTTACTTTGTATTACATGTTACATGTGTTAAAATAATTTAATAATAACAAAGTCCGGTTTAATAACAGTAAGCCAAATAATATCTGTATGTATCTAAATAACCAGTCGTTAGGATATCCTAACGACTGGTTATTTAGATACAATATTTTTATATAGATATATATAATAATTATTTAGATAGAATATTCTAAAAAGTATACGATATACTTTCATGGCATAAAATTTTCAGAACTCGTTGAAATAATTTTTATCCAAGGATATAACAAGTTTTTAATAATTAGGACATTTAGAGAGTGCACGATTTCATGTAGAGATCGTCAAAACGTTTTACGATAAGTGCAAAATCATGAATATATAATATTGCATATCAATTACGTAATGAGTGTGTGACAATGAAAATTTGATAATTTAAAAGCAAATCAATCAATTTAAGGTTGGCCATAAAAGTGCATTAACTTTTAAGATCATCATTTCGGTACGGGGCCACGCCGACAGCATTTGAGATGGATAAAATACGTATATTTTTTAGTTATTTATATAATTAAAGGGTATGTACAGGGTACGAAAATCACTTACCATCACAACATTCTGTATTTGTTCCCATATTTTTTTTTATTTAATTAGCTGTGTCCCGAATCCCTATTCACGTAAAACAAACAATCCAATCTTATTGTTGAACAATTAAAGTCATTCGACCGAAATTCATGTGATCTGCAATCCTAGTTCAATAGGATTTTTTCACGACAACGACTGAGCTACTCCGTTCTTTCTTTGATATAATAAAAAACACAGTCGCTACGACATCGTTACAGTTTTATTCGTATCGTTACATTACGTGAATCGGTCATCGACAGTACGGTAGCTCCTTGGATTGGAGCATAGCATTCCATGAGGTTATCATGCATCATGACAAACTACGATGTCATCTGACCAATGTAGTAACTAATCACTTGGCAAGAACTATGAGGCAGATATTTATAGAAGTTTAAATTAATGTATGCTCGCTCTTTAAGTACTTATTATAATATACCGGCAACGCGACCTTACAGTATGGATGCATTTATTCATATTTTTTGTTGTTTTGAGACAAAATATTCTACCCACATTTGTTTATCAGTCTCAAATCTCTGATGGCATTAATATTTCCAATTGAGTTGAAAATAAAAATAAATAGATATATTTAAATTATATACAATCCTATTGTTGTAACGAACTTCATAAGAGGTTGGAATATTTTGTATTGTTATAAATTATTCTTTATGAATATAAAAGAATTTAGGATTAATATAAACATAATAACTATTATACTGCAAACAACCAAATTCGATCGAATTTGCCAATAACTGTCAAATGACTTATTCTTGTTTAGTTCTAGTTAGTCTCCTTTAAATCGTTACCTATTATTTAAATAATGTTGTACCTACTTATTACTCTTACTACATTCTTGTATTAGTATATTCTTGATGTAGAATGTATAGAAACGCTTTATAAATACATTACGTGGGAGTGACATTATAATATGAACGCGTCTAGTTATTTGCCATTTGATAACAATTTCAATTTTCACGGATGTCACCTTATTAACTTGTCCACCCACGGCGCTTCGGACCAGTCTTCTGAACATAAAATAGGAAAGATTTACATCTTTGCCTGACATTGTAATGAGGCCAGGGGGCCAACTATGATCATTTAAGTAGGGCGTATTAAGAATGTACCAAAATGAAACATTAAAGCTCAGACGTGCTGCTTAAGGCGATGATGGCAGGCCCCCAGTACCTATTCATTTTTGAGTGGATTTTTCTTGGCTATTGCATAAATCCTTCTGCTTCCAAAACGTATACCGTAGAGGTACGTTGGTAGAAGATGGACAATTCTGCATTAAATTGTGTAGCCGATTTGTGAGCAAAATCGCAGACTATAGTTATAAAACTGTAGTCTCTCTATTGAATCTATCTAAAGCGAAAAGCAGTAAAACATCGAAAGCATTTAAGAATACTAAGCGAAAGGAAAAGCAAGTCGATGATTCACTGGCAACACCATAGACCAACTCAATATTTGGCAAACAAACAACGAGGAATGCCATGTTTATGTAAATTGGCCTTTATATTGTCCTTACGGGTAACCTGATTATCCGAATACGTGAGCGCCGGGCTTTATGGGCACTTACATTTTACCAACATTGTTTTTGTTGAAAGCTAATATTTTAAAATCAGCTTTCCGATTAGGGCTCATTGTTGGCTTTCTGCCACAAGGATATGGCCCATTTGAAAGAAGATTCAACTCTACATATGTACCCAAGGCGGATGCCAAGTAAATCAAGTTGAAGGGCAATTTCTATTTTCTGCATTATATTATATTACTAGCTGTGCCCCGCGATTTCACCCGCGTAGACTTAATTTCATGAATGGCTTTATTTTATCGGAACCATACTTTGTTTTTTAAAATAATAGAAGCCTAAGTTACTCCTTGTAATATCTGCCAGTGAAAGTCGGTTAAAATCGATAAAGCCGAATCAGAACAAACAGACAGAAGGAGTTTATTTTTTTTTATTTTTTTATGTAAGTACCGTACCGTATAAACTTTCATATGCATTTAATGAAAAGCTGTTACTTTGGAATTGCAAACAGACACTTCAATTTTATTTATCTGTATACTTAGATTATAATTTTATGCTCCAGCGTCCTTAATATAGTTGGACCTATTAGTATCCCCGTTTATACTAGTGGTGAACCTTAATATGATGATGACGGAGCTTCCTATTCTTAACTTAAAGTTAGTTAAAGTTAGGTATTTAATTCAAAACAAGATTTTATTCTAGAAAATCTCACAAACGGATACAGAGAACGTTTTTTTGCTGTTAACATTATATCACTATACATAAACAAGTAAGTCCGGTATTTATTTAGGGTGCCCAAATATGTCCAATGAACTCAAGATATGTATAATGTGTATTATGGGGTAATTCATAATATTTGTACGTAGCAAGACATTCTTGTCTAAAATCTCTTTTGGATCTGCAGTTGTAGCACTGTAATTTAGTGGGCATATATCAAGTGTATTTACATGGGAAATTAAGACATAATATTTCTAATTAAATTATGTACATTACAAATTTTATGTGACATAAAACAATAACAGTTGTATTTATGATTATAAATTCTGTATAATGTGACATAGTTCATGTCCATCGTCAATGTCAAAAGTATAATTAGCATTTTGTTAATACAAATAATTTTACATAATGTATTGGAGGACAACATTATAATTCGTTCGTCGCATTTTTTCTGCAAGAAAATTGATATGCAGAGCAACCGCCAATAATCCTATTATTGTAACGACAATGATCGTACAAAAAGTTGACAAGACGTGACAATGTAGTGTGGGTGACAAAAAAACATCCGATCACTTTCAGGTTGAATGTCCGTATGTGGTTCGAATACCCAGAACCGTTATCCGGGTTATACAGAGCCTCAATTGCATTGTACTTGTAACTCTTATGTTCACTACGTAATTGTAACTGTTTTAAGTTTTCTTTATTTTATTGCCCAAATAAATATAATAACATACTAAAAAAAAAAAAAATTTAAAGCATTAAAAACCTTTGTATGTGGTGATTTAAACAATCCTAGCCGAATTTACCTAGCTAGGAATGCTTTATTCTTGATTTAATTTGTACTCATAAATTATTATTGGTATGTCCAATGTGATTTGGTGCCTGCATTATGTTACAAACCACAAGTAACGAGGGACTATTGTCTTTTACTTTATAAAAAACAATAATGCTTGGTTGCACCATATGAATAACATAAGCTTTGACTACGGAATGTGTTGTACCAAATTACACTGTCAATTGTAAAATTTAGGTGTCATTGTTATTTTTACAGTATGTGAAAAGATGTAACACAAGATTAAGTTGTAACGACATCCGACAGTTTTCAAATGATGCTACTCTAATTTTTCTACCCGGTACTTTAACAATTGGTATTGAAGCGCCTATTACTTAACGCAAGCTACGAAATTCCCTTATGTGCCGAAAACTTTCATACAGGTGCCTGCTGAAAAACCAATTGCTTTAATGTAACCTTCATGATATCATCAGCAAATATTAACGGGAACTAAATATACCTCCCAAATTATTTGCATTTGACTGCAGTATAATAATAAAATGACGCAACAGTGACCTCACACTTCTGGTTCTCACAGTTTAAAGTAAATTTCGAGTCATTGGTGCGGTCATTTGTGAATTTTTTGATACCATACAGTGAGAAACGTGACAATATTGCCACAGGGCCATCAAGTCGCATAGCTAGCAGAAAAAAGAAAGCTCTTCTCTATTCGACCCGTATATTATAGTTTATTTTATGGTTACTTTGTAATTTTCAAAACCATTGAGCCATAGAGAAAAGACGTGAAAAGCCAAAAAATACTAATTGAAATTGTGAATTCGCGGGATCCGCTTGAGTGATCAAAGTTATGCGTGCCGTCATGAGTTATGAGGACTTTGAATGCGCAGTAGTTATTCTATGAGTCTTTCTTTGTCTGTCTGTATGGCGCGACGTGAGTAAAATACATGCGCAGTTACCCCCACTATTTTGGCTGATCGCTCATAACTTGAGGGCTCCTGTACCTTCTCTCACCAATTGTATTAATGCTAAAAGTGTTTATTTTACTTCTATTGAAAAATAGCGATTCCTATCGCTGTATATAAAAGGGTTTTACTATATAAAAATATAGTTATATATTTCGAAGCCATATTTATATATTAATTGTATTAAGTTAATTTAAATACTCACTGAATCTGCATGGAACTGCACGTCGTTATAATTGAAAAGAACCGATTGTATGCAAGAAAAATTGTTCCAATAATAATAAGCCAGTGATAAATTGAGCAATATGTTAATCTATATTTGTTTGTATTTTTTTTATTCCAGCTACGACTCCAAGGATGGGTCATCGCGTACGGAGCAGGGAGTGATCCAGGATGCCGGAACAAATAACGCCAACCTTCAAGTACAGGGGGCAGTCCGTTGGTATGACGACAAGGGACACCTTTACGAAATGACCTACAAGGCTGGCAGAAGAGGCTACAGAACCATCATTAAACTAATTTCCTAAAATAAATTCTAAGTATAGTTAAAAGAGCGAGTTTTATAAAGACTGGAAGATATCAAGTTTTGTATAAATGTCTGATTTGTGTTGGCTACAGAAATTGTGACGAATGAAATCGGTGATAAAATACTGAAATAACAACTGAAACTAAAATTAAGGACTAGTAGTTGAAATACAGTATTAATGTATTTAAATAAAATGGAAATACCTAACTATAGATCTCGAACACGAAATTGTAGATAATATACGCACTTTCATTTGCCAAAGTAGGAAAATTAAAGTGCCCTATAATACCCTACCCTTTGACAGAAATATGTACACCACCAACACAGAGTAGTTAAAATACTCGTTTCAAAACCAGCCTTCTTAATAATGACAAAGTGAAACATATTTAATATTTATTTATTTATTTAATTAAACGAATCTCATATTTATATTATGCATTTAAATTATATCCCGTAGTAGTTAAACCTCTAGAGCCCAGTCGTTACTCTGACATACATAAAATGGACCGAAATACACAAATACATATTTATAATCCGTTTTACTGCTAAGTACTCCAAAAAGGACTTGTTCTATATAATAGTGTCAGAGGAATTGTAACAAAATCCTCTATTACTTGTTATATAACATCCCTGCTCATAGATACTCCGTTTCTCTTTATACTGTATCTTCGGGTGTTCAATGACGTCCACACGAATCTTTCCTTTACGATCACAAAATCTACGCCGCAAAACGACTTTTAAAATTGCCTGTTTAAGGCAAGAAAAATAGTTTTCAAACACATCAACGCATTATTAGATCTTCTAGAAGTAGCCTTGTTGCTACTCAATTAATAATTTTTTTCTTTGGTAATTATATTTTGAATTATTAATTTTTGTATTACAATTTATGGCTCCATAATTATAATGTATTCTTAAATGTAGAGTCGAACATTATAATTTCGGTCGCACACCGACCAAACTATTCTATAACCATAATTGAAAGCAAGTTATAGTAATAGGCTAGAAGAATCCATATTATTTTCCAAATTAACCAACCATCCAATTTAGAACCTATTAGATTAGAAGCCCAATGAACACCTATTTCAACAAAAGGCTTTTATAATATTTTTCAGTCAAGGATAGATGCCCTAGAGACGGTTAGTTAGAGAGTGCCGTTTGTGCGCATTTTGCGGATGTCTCAATTTGTGCGTTAGACGGAGCATTTCATCACTTGATTCGTGTTATCACCTCTGTTACATGCGGCACATACTTCCACAAATTGTTGTAATATCAACAAACAATGACTGTATTTAAGATGAGGCTACTGTTTTTTTCATCAGTGTCTTCTATTCGTCGAAGTAACTTGCATCTTATCACCATGTTCTCTCTGGTAAGTTTCCATTCCTTAATTGAATATTTAAATATTCTATTTGTATTATTTAAACCTAATCTGGATACTTAGACATGTGAAAATAAGAATGAATCCATTGTAACAAATAATACGGTGGAGGAAAACATCGTGAGGAAACCTACATATGTCTGAGATGTAATTCAAAGACGTGATATACTCACCATCTGTCACTTAATCATCATTATATGCTTACGCCTTCGGCGTGAACATGTTTATGTATGTATGTAACAAATAAGATCGAGTAATTCTGGTCCGATACCCTCGTAGTCCTTTTGATAAGTAAGTATTCTGTTTTCCAATGGCCAAGTCAGTTTGCTAAAATTCAAGATTTGAAAGTTCCATTCAAATTTTGACCACAATATTTTCATTTCAGAAACTGTTCATCTTCGGTTCTGTTCTGGCTGCAGTAGCTGCCCAGGAGTCGACAGATAAACCGGTTGCTGAAATAATCACTGAAAGGACCGTTGTCCGAGAAGATGGATACGATTTTAAGTAAGTTTTCATTAGAGAATTAATATTATACATCATTATATATATATCAGTTCATACAGTTATATAAGTCATACATCTGTAAGTTTACTGTTTTGGACAGAGTAGGGAGGGCGTTATTGTTTTTTCGACTCACACTTTCTTTTATAATCCATCATGATTCTATCTAATCGTACATGATGGTGATCTCCTAACCGAATTTCAGTCACGGCGGCTAATCTCAAAGCTGAATAGCCATATGCGCTGCACAAGTGTGTGCTCAAACACTGCTCTCTTTATTCCCTCAATCTCATAACCCGATGGGACAGGTTGGTAGGTAGGACCAACGGCTTAACGTGCTTTCCGAGGCACGTGGGTGTAAACATCGCCAACTTCTAACTCCGGACATTTATTGTGAATTTATTGACAGAAAAACTTAATATCTATTTTGAACCCGACCTAGGGGTCGTGATCGGCAGGCGAACTTAAAGAGTACCGAAACATTTATGTGTTCTAACGAGTGAAATTTACCTTTACTGTTCTTATTTCGGTTATTCCAGTTTTAAGACCAGTGACGGAGTATCACGACAGGAGGAAGCTCACCTGATCACTGTTGGCAACCAGACGGGCATTGCAGTCAAGGGTTCCTATTCTTACACCGCTCCCGATGGCCAGGAGTATGAGGTCACCTTCACCGCCGACGACAAAGGGTACAAGCCCCAGATCCGAGAGGTTAACGGAGGTCAATAAGACGCCTAAATACCAAAAATATTTATACTTTTCTACGTATTAAAGAGTTCTTTAATTACATTTTATACAGTCGTTTCTTTGTTACCTGGTGTATATATCTGTCTAATCTAGTGTAAATAATAATGAAGAATATTCTGTGATTCGGAGCTCGAGACATTATTTCATATCCCAACTGAACAAATATGAAGTAATGTCAGGCTTAGCTCCGAACCCAATCCGAAAACATTTCAAGTCCATATCAGGTGTTTAAAAAACGTTTGCTTATGTTCATAAAATCATTATCCACAAAACAATTCGATAACAAATTAATCATAATGTAATGATTTTCAAATCTGATGTTCACAACAAAGTAAATACTAAAATTTGAGATGATTTATACCATACATAAGGTTTAAAATTACCTGATTGAAGCGTGAAGAAATTAAATGCCTTTCAAGGCGATATATTGAAATGTGTACGTAGTCCCTCATCAGTCTCAGTACTTTGGATCAATAAATTTTTGTAAAAGATTAAGAGACTAAAATATAAACTAAAAAAGTTTTCAGTGAACGAAAACATTGTAAAAAAACTTGCATATTAGGTATGCATGAGAAGGCCCAGTTGACATTTTAAAAGCTCAATAAGGCGAAGCAATACTTCACATCGAAGCAAAGGCTGCAACTTTATAAGTCTCAATTTAGGCTTCATATGGAGCATTGCTGTCTGTCGCCTATATGTTGGGCAATTTCACTCGGTCCACAAATATGCCTAAGACTAAGAAAGGTTTTCGCTTTCCTGTGAGCTTTCGACCGCTTGTACAAGGGACAGTGTTCTGAGGAATTGTTTGAGATTATGCCCCCCTTCTACCATCGCAGCTCTCCTTATCGGCAGGTAGTTTATTGCGAAGTGCGAAGTGTGAAGATATATTTACAGGGTCGGCAAGCGACCATAAGCTGCGGTAACCACTTACCATCAGATGAACCGCATGCATGCCACCACAGTAAAATAAAAAATAATTCAAAGACGTATTTATGTGTAGTATCTGAAACACTGATGTGATGACGATGAAAAAGTTGTTACTCTTACCGAGTTCATCGCCGTTGCAGGACGTATAAAATTTGAATTAACACGCCTGATGTGAAATAGGCAGCAATTGAGTCCTTGAATCTTATTTCCTAATTTCGAACAGGCGTTGGTAAATCTAATATTTCTGTTATAAAACATAGGTTTCTCTTCCTTTTCATAGTTTTGTACCCAAAAGGTGTCGACGGGACTATGTTGCTAAGCCTACGTATCTACTTGCCTCTCACCACCTTAACCATAAGCAATAGCTATAAAATATAGTAGGTGGAAGCTTTCCACTGTGTTTTATTTTTGCTGTGTCATATGATGTAGGGTAACTACTTATATCCAGCCTATAAACTTGTGTGTGATTATAGCGTGAATGAAATTATATGTAAAGAAACAATTAAATTTATAATTTGAGGAGGTACGAAAACCACGAAGCCTTATTCTGACTAATTATTTAGTTCACGAATCGTCGTGACAGTTTATTTAGATAACTCGTGTCCGTTTTCAATTATTATTTGTATTTACATATTTATTACGCACTTTGGCTATGGTATATGCGACACATTAACGACTATTTGAAGACGAACTTCATTCGATCTGAGTCAAATTTATTGCAAGTCTACGAATAGTGTGTATTTAATTTAGCATATAAAATATCACTCGAGGAAGCATTTGACTATAGATTTTCCTTATATATTGGCTATCTGAAAGGGGGCAGGACCTTTTAAATCAGCTTCCACAATGACTATGAGCACACGATTGTGCTCGAACGGACAAAAATAGCGAGAGCTAGAACTGAAGCTGAAATAATCGGCAGGTGGACAAAAAGGTAAGATCCTAATTATTGTTACTAAAAAGTTTTAATAAAACAGTTTTGAAATATAAGTAGTATAGTAGGTACTGTATTAAAATATTCTTAGTTTAAAAATTAAATAATATTTTGAAACATGTAGGTACTTATATTACGATTATTGGATAGATTATTATATTAGATTAATGGATTATATCAATGAATAGACGCATTCAATTGTAGAAACTCAAAGCCGACACAAATCATATTCTTAATAAGGATACCTTAGGATTAAACAATGTATTTTAAGTAGTATAAAACTAAAATGTTGGCAAAAATACGACTTGTTCAAAAATAGCCTTTCGAAAAACCGACAAGTATCTTAACCATCTTTTACATCAAACAATCTTAAAAAAGTAAAAATATTTGTTACATTTCATCACGTTAATAATACTGTATTCTTTCAGGCTCTGAAAAAAGCAGTAGATAACATGAGGTACGTACTAAGTTGTTTTTACGTAGTGTAATGAACATAGACATTTTATTGAATGATTATAATTGATCCTTCCAAAACTGGTATTCTTATTATTTGTGAAGATATACATGTATGATATGGCAATTATTTTTATTAATCCACGTTATATTTGCACATGTGTTTAACTATTTTATTATGTTTTCAAGGTACCAAAGCGCCTATCGTGTCATTTCAAGATACCTACATTTGGGAATCAGTTTTAAGGAATAAGTAAAAGGAATTCTCACTCATAAAAAAACTTGATCATTTTGACGAATTCAGAATCCAACAAATTGCGTAGCGACTGATGTTCTTGCAGTATTAAACTGGCTGTGATATTATTATCTGGTTCATTTTATTTATGTGTTCATATATTCAACATATTTACCTACATAAGCAAGTGATCCAGGAAGGGATTGAGATCCTCATCCTCAGAACACGGAGAGATTTGGGACATTTAAAAAAGTAGTGAAGCAAAACTGATAGCAGTTAAATAAAGCTAATTCATTTCGCAAAAGGAAATACGAGCATAACCTATTTTCTAAATCAACCATAAGTAATACGTGCCTTTGTATCTTGTCTGTACAATAGTAATTTTATTGGTAAACTAGCTGTGCCCCGCGGTTTCACCCGCGTAGATTTAGTTTCATGCTTCGTGTCGCGGATCCCTAATATTTTTACTAAATAAAAGTAGCCTAAGTTACTCCTTGAAACATCAGCTATCTGCCAGTGAAAGTCCCGTTAAAATCCGTCCAGCCGTTTCGGAGATTACCCGGAACAAACAGACAGACAGACAGACAGACAGAGAAAAAATTTAAAACTTGGTTTTTCGGTGTCAGTAGCGTGTATACTTTCATATGCATTTAGTGAAAAAGTGTTATTTTGGAATTACAAACAGACACTTCAATTTTATTTATCTGTATAGATTAAAATAATTAAAGAAAATTGTAGCACTTAAACTAGATTATGCTCAAATTATGAATAATTTCCAGAAAGGTCAAATTCGTAGTTCCTGCTCACAACAGTAGGAAAATCATGAAGAGATTAATTTAAATAGGCGAAGCCAAAGCTGTAAGGATCGTAGTATTTGGCAAAACCCCTACCCCCTTTGGGATACAGGTGTGAGCATAGTACCCATGTATTTAAAATTACAATTGGTAAAAGAAATTAAACTCTGACTTGTATTTACATATTTATTTTGGCAGTGTTATTTAGCATCCGTTTTAAGACTAGATAGTATAAAGGTCTAGCTTGAAAGTAAAATTATTTGGTTTTAGCAAACGATGACACAACGAATTCATAATTTTTAGAGGCTCTAAGCTTGGGCAGGGGGCGCGGGAGGGGCCGATTTCTGGTCATCAGGCTTCTCTTCAGTGGGCTGGTAGCCGTTCTTGTCAGCGACGAAGGTGACTGAGATGTGCTGGCCATCAGGGGCGACGTACTTGTAGCTGCCCCTCACCAAGAGACCCTGTTGGTCGGTGTCGTTCTTGTACTCGCCCTTCTCTTGGCGGGAAGTACCGTCACTCGTTTCAAATCTGGAATATTTAAAAAAAAATCTTTAGTTATATCAACATTGTACGAGTACGTTTAGCTAGAGTACACTATTATTAAGCGTAGTACTTAAACAGCTGGGCCTAGGAACTTTTTGGTTGGGGGTGTGCTAAAGATAGAATATTTGAAATTTCGAATCCAAATGAGGTAAGATTTGGTAGACCATAATTTTCAAGAATATCAATTAATATACAAAACAAAATGTTTAATTGGACCTTTCGCTACACAGCTATATCATTGTAAAGGTTCGAAATATTTCTTACATGCAACCATAGATCAGAAAACCAAGGCAGACTATGTTACAGCCAACTTAACTTTCAAAACATAGGTTGGTACTTAAGCTACTTAACTCTTTAATCTAGTAAGCTTCGTGCAGATCCACAAACGCAGTGAAGAAGAAGTCTCAATAATGGACAGATACTAAACTAAAAATATAATGTCATGCTGATTTGTAAAAAAATAAATAAATAAATAATAACTCACTCAAAGTTGTATCCATTGACATCGACCTCGGAGTCCTGTTTGACAATTTCTACAGCTGGCTTAGCGGGATCCTTGGCGGGTTCTTGAGGGAGAGCACAGACGAGGGCCAATGTGGCGAGGGCGAAAAGGGTCTGAAAAAAAAACAAGTTCATCTATCATGTCATCATCACCGATTAAAACTAAACCTTTTTCTGATCTGGGGGCCAACTATGATCGTTAAAGCAGAGCGTATTGAGAACTTCTTAGCTTTGTCGTTTCATTTTATGTTACCAAAATGGAACGTCAGGTAGGCCTTGACTTGGTGCGTTTTATTCACCACTTCTGAAGTCGAATAGTAGCTTCACTGTCAACTCCCCAGATATATTTGAATGGAATAATTCTTAAAAACCTATAAAGGTTACGGCTTAATTCCTGTTCTCTGAATGCACTGATTTGAATGTAATTTCGAAATGACCACACAATCACTAGAGTGAGATGAGAGTAGAGTGAATATAAACTTACAATCTTCATCATTTTGGTAAAAATATATTTTTTTAACACGAATTGGAAGGATGTGTTTGTCGCTGGACGAGTCCTGAACGTCTATGCTCTGAAGTGACAAGCCAGGCTATAAATATCGTTACATTGTATTGACAATGCGATGTTTCGAAGTTTCATTGGGAGACAAGGTGTTAATCACAATCATGCAAACAGTTTATTTAAGGTGATCCACGAAAATGTTACGGGGATTTGTCAATTGTGTAAATTGTTTGCCTGCCGTCGAGCGCGGCGCGTGTGTCACTTAGCCCACATCTCTTGCAACGACCGACGAAGTTTATACATATCCTTAAAAAAATATGTTCGTCACAGTTGGGTAAGCAATCACAGTTCATATTATTAATATTACTTGTTCCGGTCAACCTTTAGTTTCGCACTTCTAGTATTTCTTTTCATTCGAAGCAATTTATGCTTTCAAATCATCCTAATAATCCGCATTTTTTAATGTCTCATATAGGTTATATTTTTAGAACTAAACCCTACTTCAGCTACAAATAATACATGCATATTGTGAATCTATTTACGTACTTGTAACTTAATTATATAAGTAATAAATAACGGTAAAAAATCTCACAAATGCTCGTTAACAGTGCGTAATATTGACGCACGATGACATCCGAGGCCGCGCCACCGCCGCCCGCACCGCTGTAGTCGGTAACTGCGCATCAGACGACCGATCATACTTCAGGAAATATATTATACTTATTTAGTTAAATTGTTACCAAAATATATAGTACAATTTTTACAAGACAATCTACACAACGATAAGACATACGGAGCTGAGACGTGGCCTTTGACAGCTGGCCTTTTAGAAAGACTAAGGGTCACTCAACGAGCAATGGAAAGAGCTATGCTCGGAGTTTCTCTGCGGGACAAAATCCGCAACAAGGATATTCGCCAGAGAACCAGAGTCACCGACATAGCTCTTAAGATTTGCAAGTGGAAGTGGCAATGGGCAGGCCACATCGCTCGTAGAACTGATAACCGATGGGGAAGAAAAGTTATCGAGTGGCGACCACGGACCGGAAGACGCAGCGTAGGCAGGCCTCCCACTAGGTGGACCGACGACATCGTGAGAGTCGCGGGCAACCGATGGATGCAAATAGCGCATTGTCGTTCGGCGTGGCAGTCCAAGGGGGAGGCCTATGTTCAGCAGTGGACGTCTTCCGGCTGATGATGATGATTGATGAATCCACACAAATTGCTCATTCTCAATTTAAAATTCTGCCTAAATCTATACAAATATTATAAAAAAGAAAGATTTGTATAGATGCTTGTAACCAATTGGTGCAAAAAGTACTCGACCGATTTAAAAAAAATTATTGCTATATTCTCACTTATTAATATTGACCATATTTTATCCCCGTACTCCATCGGGAACGGGAACTGCGGGGGTGAAACCGCGTGACGTCCGCTAGTAGGTACTAAATACATCGATTGCATACATGATTGCCTTAGCACCAAACCCAGTTAACTCATTCTGCTAAACAATAAGCCTCAGGTAATCAGTCTTTAAATTTGTATGAAACATAGTGTTTACAATAACCTCGGGGTTGTTATTGACTGTGTGTGTGTGACTTCCCAGTGACAAAAGTCATCAATCAAATAATGATGAATCTTCGAGGTTGCTACTAGAACTTACTTCCTCTATTAAGTCACACGCAAACTAAAAAATATCTCCAGTAGTGAGACACATTGCCATCTTAATTACCCAGAATAGCTTGAGCCCGATATAAAACTATATCTATTCGTTTTCCCAAAAGGGTTCGAACTGTTCTGCCTTGGATTAACTTACGCTCGCTTTATGCCACGTTTATTAATAACGGGGGTTCGTTCATAGCCGTGGCGGCAATATAATCTGGACCTGCACTGATACCTTGAATATATATTGAATACATAGGTACATTTTTTTTCCGATAGACTTGATACAGAGACGATGACAGACTAGCGAGTTTGAGAGACACACGAAGGTTTGTATATTTTTTATGCCTATCCTTTACCTACGGGCACATTTCTGAGAATACGTAAAAATACATGAAAATTCGTTTTATAATAGACTTGTGGGCAGAGATTTTGGCTCTGTGACATCAGTTATAGATTAAATACCTTAAACGTTTTATTATTCCTAGATCTATTGAAATTGTTGCAGTTTGACTTTTAATTCTGATATAATATTTGTCAAACTTTGACCGCACTTTACATAGTTACAACGTTTTTGTGTTTTCTTCCTAATACCTTCGAGTAACTAGTTGCGTAGTAATTTTGAATATACCTGTGGCACCTATAATATTATTGTTAAGTAGGTACTTTATTCTGTTGGTGACATAGTAACTAATAATTTTGGGTCAAATGTAGCTTATAAGTCTTATCTAATGTACCGCTAGAAGATTACCTATGAAAACCGAAAGGCTAATTGCAGTCTCCTGTGGGATATATACCCATGGAATATATACTTGAGAATATGTCTCTAATATATTAGATAATTTAGAACACGTCCCTGTTTTAGACCAAACTATTAATTTCTTCCTACTTAAGAAGGGCTTAAAATTTTAGTCTAGAGAAATAAAAAGTTAGCTCAGTTATTTGTGTCACACAAGTTTTTCTTAAATGAAAGATTAAATATCCTTTAAATATGCCACGTGAGGTCAGATAAACGTGCTTACAGCGTTAAACATTATGTAAGGTTGCGGTAACCCGAGCCGCGCAATATGTATTGTAACAACAACTTCAATAGAACATGCCTAATAAACTTCAAGTGAATCTTCTAATTTTGGTGTACGACCTTCTGTACTTTTGTGGGAACATATTTATTTTTATTTATTTACTAGCGTTCCGGACACATATTAGTTAACATAATAATGACATTGTTAGTCCAGTGGTTAGTAACTGACTGCTACACTACGTCTCAAGGGTTCGATTCTCGTGTAACTGCAAATAATTTATGTGATGACCACTTTGCATTGGCTTCGTATGCAATTAGTACGTATTATAATACGTACTAAAAGCATGTAAAAGCATCCAAAATAAGTAAGTAAGTATTATATAAGGTGTCCGGTATGCAGAGTACAAATAATAGCGTCGCTTAGCTTGAAAAGCGCCATCTCGTCATTAATCATTTTTTGTTCACCATAATATGTCCTCACACTAATCCAAAATAGCACTATATAACGTAGGCCTTGCTTTTGCCCTAATGAGTTTGATCAAAATCTTTATTCATACTCAGATATAATGGACAGCAATTATCGCGTGAATAAGCTAGTGCTCACGTATGTGTGTTGTGTGTCTATTTACCCATTGATACAGCAAATTAAAACAAAACATTACAGATATCAGCATATTTTTATGTATAAAATTACGTTAAGGGCTTTTGAAGTACAAAAAAATAATTTGGTGTTTTCAATTAAATTACGTAGCATTATTGATCCTAGCCAACGTTAATGATTTTGGCATTATCAATGCACGGCGTGACCACTCGTTTACATACCGAATAGTACCTATTGCCTCAAGTTTCTTTGCCTTGACATTACGATTGTAGAGATCTTATTAGGACGAGAATCCCACATTTGTATTTGGAAAAACGTTATTGGTACTGAACTTTATCATTTACATTTTTTTATTTTTTTAACGGTCTAACTTTAATGTCAAGATTAGAATGGAAAAACCCTCATCATATGTACCTACTGCAGGTCAGATGCGATGATAAAATTTACGCTCAGGTTACAGAATGGATTTAATCATAGATATATTAAAGCATATGAAGATATTTATTTAATGGTAAATGTTACCACACGCTCATCTTTGCATAATTATTTTATAAATTGATCGGTCATAAATTAAGCGCTACGTACAATTCTCATTACATTTAACACATACAAACATACGTAGAAACATTATCTATGTGTGCACCTGTATCATTTACATTTGTGAATGAAAATTAACTATGTCAACAATATTTAATATTGCACATCATAGCAAAGCAAATCCAACTATATATACTATTTGCTACATGTTATCTTGGTGAGTACCATGATAAAACATAAGAGACAAATGTACGAGTTAATATACTTCACAGAGAGCATGATGTATCATCATTATTATCATTAATTATGTGCACCCGCTGCTGGGTATAGGCCTCCTGTTTTACACAACAGTTCTCGGTCCAGGGGGGCAACTATGATCGCGGTTTGGCGTTTAATTTTGCGGTAGAAAAATTAAACGACAAAACTCAGAAGTACGCTCTGCCTAAACCGATGATGGTAGGCCCCATGAGTTAATCACTACCCGCCTGTTCATCTGACTTTTCTCCGGTCAACATTAGGTTATCGCCTTACTCCACCTTCCATCTTCCGGTCTCATCAATTCACCTTCCCAACTCCACGTTTGCTTCAATAACATGATGTACAGTGAATGAATAAGGATGTCGCTGGCGTTAATATATAAAGGCATTCCCTTTGAGCCTCTCTGCACCAATTATAAGGGCAGCCTAAGTATTGTGCAGTACCCGTTAATGGCGCAAGCCCTACATACAACTAACGGGAATACTTTGAAATGGACAGAATGTTGGTGCAAAAACATGACCGATATAATATTTTAAACTTTACCTCCAAAGATTTTTCCTAACAGGTAAGTTACAGACTAGGAAAATATTTGTGTATTTAATAGATCCATAAAGACACCGCCTTTTTTTGCTCTCTTCACTGATTAATTACATTGCCTTCTGCTCGCGACTCGGTTGGTGTGGACTTCAGAGTTGGGTCCATGGATCAATTTGGGTAGCGGCCATGTCAGGAAATTCGGCAGGTATAAAGGCTTGATTAAAGTAAGTAGCATTCATGTTACAAGTTAACTTCGTTTTTAATTTCATGCCATTACGTCTGGCGCGTGATTGAGTACCATTCATAACATTCATTAATAGGTAGGATTCGTTTTTAAAAGCTTTTACCGTATTCGCTATATTTCACTTTGAAATCAAAGTGGGCATTTACAGTTCAAAAAAATTTACTTAAATAATTATTGTTATAAACAAATTAAAAAAAAAAACAAAAAACGCAGAATGAAACTTAATAAACTCGACGGTCTATCTAGGCTGTAAAAATCAATGTTAGGTACTTTCTTTTATTCAAAAACATTCGATGTGTTCCTTCTTCAACCAAACCAAAACGTGGATTAAACATACAGATTATTAAGTTTTATTATAATACCATAGTTCGTGTCTCACAATGATATGCTATAAATCAACAACGAATTGCATTATTTTTTGTTAGCAAGTTCTCATTATTTCTTCAGTGATTAAAAGAAACTAGCTTTACCCATGTTAGGGTTCCGTAACGAAAAGACCAAATCCTTGTTTCGTTTAAACTTCCATGTATTCCGGGGTAAGCCTATTGCTACTAACAGGAGGCACTAAGTAGACTCCGAGCTACTGCTGGGAATTACAGCTGAAAAAACTCAATAAAATTTTACCCTACCTGGGGAATCGAATCCAGGACAACTCGTTCCGCAGTGTGTCTCGCGACCACTACAGCAACGAGGCAGCCAATATTCGATTAACTCTTATTTTTCTGTTGATGTTAACTAATCATAGACCTTGACCCTTGAGTTTGATAACACTTTATGTGGTATAGCAATTTATTGAAGTAGTTAATAAAAAGATATAAAGAGTAATTTTGGCCTCAATTTACTACGGAATCCTCTAAAGCGTCGCCGGAACAGTTTTTTGTTGTTTTATACTATTCACTGTGAAATATTGTTCAAGATCAATTCAAGAGCGGCCATAACAAATTGTTTTTATAAATTACTTTATTTATTAACCTGAACTAAGCATTGTATTGATTGAACAAGGTGTATTCAAAGCAGGTAAGTAATGTGAGGTGTACCTAACATTGTGAGGGCTCAATTAGCAATGCCACTGGGACATTAAGTTAGAAGTCACATTATTCTATATATTTTTCATATATAGAAGGCATTATTCTAAGCGTAAAATTAAGTACCCCGAAGTTCAATGAAATTTAAGCATACCATCACTTAGGCTTGTGGTTTGACCTTTTAATACGCAAGAAACCTCGACAAAAGTGCGTTTCCGTTAATGCTCTATCTAAAATCAGTAATATACGATCATTACTTTGACTTTGAAGATAATATCTAAAGCATTCATTTCAGTTTGATTCTAGTGTATGTTCTATAATGAAAAATGCACAAACTTGATTCACATGTAATGAAAAGTGAGAGCGTCCCGTAAAAAAAAAATTGAATCGGATTTCTCTTGGAATTTTCTGTAAGCCTAGAAATGCATTGTATCCATCATTGTTTAAAGCACACTTCTACTATTATTAATGTACAAATTTGTATGATCGGACGTTGCAATTCAATCTAGTAGAAACGGCTAAGCCGATTAGGTTGCAACCCAGTAAAGATTTATATTTAATTACAATTATTTTTAAGGCAACGCAGTCGACGTTGTGATCTGAAGTTCGCTTCATAATTACTCTTATGTTTGATATATTCTCTTAACTTTTGATATACATATTTTTAAGTAAATAATACAAGATACGCGTGACAAAAACCATTATTTGGTATCAGATATATCTGTTAATATTATTATTTAGATAAATATGTTATAATAAAACTTATTTTAATTGATACTGCGCGATACTAACAATTATATATCCAGTTATTTACACCCACTACTTTGTAAATTGATTATTAGTGAACCTAACGATTACATACCATTCTCACGAGCATTACAAAAAGAACAATATCTATGTAAACAATAATTACGTAACATTACAATAACTCGCGGACACCGCTTAGATTCTTATGAGACAACAATCCTATTACGTAACTTGCCATAGATACATCCCGTTTCTACTTTACACAAGTCTCTGTAACGAGTATTTACGATCACTCTTGTAGAATGTAACTGTTTTTACTTCAAACACTTCATTCATACAACATACATTGTATACACACTAGCAGAATTAGCGAAACAAAAACATGAGAATATTAGCTTGGCCCTTTATCATCGCATTTTGCATTTACTATTCAAATAGGATACAGTCGAACAAAATATAGATAAACCGAAAATTAATTGATTTATTAAGTTTAGTCACTGGTAAGGTACTTATTTATCATCGAATCAATTATTATAGGATCGGAAACTAGCCTTCTGAGAAGTGATGTCTTTTCCTTTCGATAGAAAACTCTGCAGTGCAGGGTATTATCAAGAACTTAATAGTATCAAATGCCCTTTGCTCATAATTATGTAATTATATGACGAAATTATTCAATTATATATTTTAACCATTACGTCATTATTATATTTACATCGTCAGCTGTGGACATATTTTGATCACAGTTTATTTTTGGGTGAAAATCTGCTTATTCAGTTGCTTCCCTTGACATATTTTATTTTAATAAAGCCGAGTAATCGATGGCTCTGCCTATGAAGTTAGAGGTCACGAGACGGACTCGAGAAAGGGTTTTGTATGGAGTATACAACCATATTGGAACAAATAAATTCTTTTAGTGTTATGTACTGAATATCACTACTTTTGTCGCTCCATTTACCACTTACAGCATATAACTAGATACAATCTAAACTGTTAATCTATGATCCAAAAACACTTTACTTACACGTTACTTCTCATAAGTTGCAGCGTAAGTCGTCATAACAATAAAATTTAGAACTTTCAAACGAACACACTGGGCTTTCACTCACGTATAATTTCATAATGTGTTCATCGTGATGACATTTTTTTATTATCCTCTTAATTATACCTTCTGTGCAATTTACTTAAATTCCCTGATATACATTATTATCAGCACAAAAAAAAAATTTGGAATCGCAAAATTAACGTAAGCGTTGGGACAAGACGCACAATTTATAGTTGCGATAAACTTTTAAATATTCAATTACTTTATGTCACGCAGCAAAACAATTATAAATACAAATACAATACCCATATATTTATCTCATTCTTACATATAGTTATAATATTAATGTATAAAAATCTGAGTAGCTAATTAACCAGCACGTTATAACGCCGACGTAAAATGATTGGCAGTCTTTGAATATTTCAATGGTTAGTTATATTGAATTAGAAAAAAGACAGACTTTATTTTAAATCTGCATCATAAGAAATTGCAATGTGTTATTAAATGTTGTGTTATATTTATTACCGAATTATAATTATAGATTTATAAGAAACGGTGCATAATATACCTTGAAACCACAAAAAACCGTTAGTAACGTTACCCAAATCGGTGTCTGTCGGGATTGTGCCAAGAACTCTATTCCCATGTAATTAACACCAAATAATTTTAATGCCCATTCGTTCAGTACTTACTTATTAATCAAGTATTGTTGATATTGATTTGTGTCCACGTTCAAAGTTAAAAATGTTAAGGTCTCTTGAGTTGAGAGTGGTTGCGGGAGCGCGTCATGCGACCCATCCTCACATGATGTCAGCCTCTGCAAGTGCACCACGGAATATATATAAAATGGACGAGCTTACACTAGTTACTCATTCGTTAGTTTGAACTCCACACGAATACTAAGCACCACCATGCTCAAATACGTGAGTGAATATTTATATTATTGTTATCCCTGCATTAGCAGGTTCTTGATATTTAATTTATAATGAACCCCTCGCTAGTATTACAAAAGTGTGCCGCGTTAATGATGTATTATGAAGTAATTATTTTGCTATAACATGTACAGAGGTGTCTTATTGTAATTAAGTTTTTCTGACCTTTGACCGTATTCATATTTTTCTTCTTACTAAATAAGTACTTTGCATCATTTTTTTCCTATGCTTCGTTTAGTCCTGTTCGGTATTGAGCTGTTCCAATGAAGTATTTTAAATTGTGTAAAAATAAATAAATTGCAATAGAATGCACATCCCGCATAGTGAAAGGGAAGCTCTGCTAATGTCAAACATTCGAATAACCTCTCGAAGTAATTAAATATTGTGTGTTCCCAACTCGGGGTTGGTTCAAATAAAGCAAATTTCTAGTTTTTATTCGATTAAGTTTAGCTTACTAGCTCGTTTTTGAAACTGATTGCAAATATAACAATTTTAGTATTATATGTAACTTTCCAAAAAAATCTCCTCAATACAGTTTCAATGTAACATTAATGTAAATAATAACGTGATAATAAAAACGGAAAATAACTTACGAAGAAAACAATCACGATAATATTAAGTACTGGCTGACCGGCTTTAAAATGATCAATCGTTAAACAATATATCTTTTATTTAATTGAAAACAGGTGACAGTCCTCTGCCTTGCGGCCGCGCTGTGTGTAGCCCAACCCCAGCAACCCCAGCCCAACCCCCAGGAAGTGCAGATCCTGCGCTTCGACAGCAACGTAGAACCCGACGGTTACAATTTTGCGTAAGTTTCTCCATCTGATGACATACATCCATATCACGCCGAGTTCATAATGAATGAGGCAGAGAATATGGAGAGTAGAGTCTCTCTTTAAAGTCATTAATATTAAGTAATCTCAAAATTTACCAGGGGTGGCACTATATATTTATTCGATATTCACTCACAAAGTTTCTTTTAATAGGCTTTCTAATATTTTTTTATTTTTCCTACCCTTGCCTAGAACAGTTGTATTAAATATTTAAATCATTTCCTAAATGAACATATTTACGATTCAAAAGTGCCTATTTGAGCTCTTTCTCAGAATTATATTTTCAAATTTTCATCAACATAATTTTAACATAAATTTTAAAACTGTCTCTATTTATTATATCTTCTATACGCTAAAACCATATCGTTATTGTAAAATTATTCTCATGTCTTTATCAATTACCAGTATCTATAAATTATAAATAACTTCGTATTTTAACACTTTTCTCTACATATATTTCCATAAATACCAAAATATCCTTCACCTATTGACCCTACATTTGCATGGCGTATTTTGTTATCTTAATATTCTTAACGATTATAGGCACGTTAAAGGCCATAAAATATATCCTCTTAACAATTGAAAACATCACTGATATAAAAAAAATTGTCTTCTTAATTTACTGAGCTTATACAACTTTATATACATATTCCCCGAAAAGGTGCAGCAGATTTACTTATAGTACCTACATTTCGAAAGATTATTAAAAACCTATGTTATAGGGGGCGAACTTATTTGCAGTAAACGGGCACCATTTCAGACTCCGGGCTACTGCGATATTTTCACATTCAGCCGAGCAGTATCTAAATATATTTATAATTTTTATGCATGACCCATATACTATGATAAAAAATCTTGAAATTTTTAGGTAGGAATATAGGACATAAGGTGAGATTTGAACCCATGTCCATTCAACGTGACGCATCCACCTCATGCGTCACCTAAATTGGGAAGGCAACTGTGAGATTAGCAAAAGAGCATTTGCCTGATTGCCTTGTACGTCTAAAATGCTAAACAAATAATGAACTCTTAGGATTATGAGACAAAATAAAAAAATTATGATCTACCGAATTTCGGTTACGGCGGCTAATCTCAACGGGGATTAGTCATCGGCGCAGGAGATATTATAGTGCACGAGTGTGTGCGCAAACACAGGTGCACTCTTTATTTCCTCACTCTCATAGCCCGACGGCAATCCGACCCGACCGGGGAGCGATCAGGCGAAAGACCAACGACGTAATGTGCTTTCTGAGGCACGAAGTACAAACACCACCAACGAAAGTCAAGAAATTCACAATAACAAGAGTTTGGAAAACTCTTGAAAACTCAATATACATGACAAAAATAAAAGTAACATCAATTTATGAATACAGGTACGAGACCAGCGACGGTACATCCAGACAAGAGGAGGGCAAGCTTGACAACCCTGGCTCCGAGAACGCAGCCCTCACTGTCACCGGCCAGTACTCATACGTCGCTCCTGATGGCAAGCACTACACGGTCACCTTCACCGCCGGACCCAACGGGTTCCAACCTAAAACCTCTCTAGGACAAAAATAATTTCTTGAAACCTTGAGATTGTAAATAGCTAAAAATGTCAAGACGGGCTATTTTTAATTTTCTTGTAAGACACACGAAAGATGAAATATCGTTCTTAAACGCCATATTATTCTACCAGAAGGGTCTAAATCTTCTAAGTTCTTCACTTGATACACCAGTGAACTCGATCTCAAAATCGCACGCTTGGCGCCTGCTACAGGGGATCACTGTATCTTAATTCTTGTGCCATAAGGTTGTATCACTTTTGTAATTTTATATCACTTTTGTAAAGAAAACATTCTTAACTTATCAAAATATAATGATTTTGATGTTCTACAAATTATTTATTTATCTTTTTTTCCTTTAAATATCCCTTTTATCCAAGTATATGATGATGATGATGGTTAACATTATGTGGAAGCCCTAGACGTCGGAAAAAAAACCAATGATGAAGTCACCAAATTAACTTCTGAAAAGTTCGTGCTTTAAAAGCTGAATATCTTGAAAATAATGAAGACTTATTTTACAATTATAATATTTATTAAGGAGGTACCTACCTACCTAGATAATTATATAACCTTCAAATATCTTAATAGGAAAAAGAATAATCAATCAAACAGCGAAATAGGCCACAGCCAGTCAGTATTTCTAATCTAGCGGAATTATATGTAGTTATTGCTTATGTTGGTACATGTATAGTATATGAGTAAATATACGCCCATTTATTTATGGACCATTGCTTTTAGCAAGTAATAAAACTTTAACATTGTATTCAAGGTTGTTATTCATTATTATTAGGCACACTCTTAACTTTACCAGGAATAAACTTGGGCTTCCATAATATTTAGGTACTACATGTTATACGGATCTAAAATAAGACCTATAAACAAATTACAATCCTTGTCTCAGAGTGCTCGTACGTATTTGCGAACAAATATACACCGGGACACTAAACAAAATTATCTAAGAATAATTGATAACGTTAGGTAAGTGAAGACTTAAATATGCCATTTCTAGGATTTCCTAGTTTCCAAAACACAATCAAAACTTACCCCCTTAGTACAAAACATAGACTATGATAATCCAGAGTTTTAAAGTAGTTCCATCTCTTTCAGTGTTACGGGTACGGAAACCTCGGTTCGTAGGTCCTCTCAGTCCTCTCACGTGCCCAGATTTTATAACGATCTTATAAAAGTTGTCAAAGAATAATTAAACGTTGACCAGGAGGTCAACGTAGGAACAAGAAACACATGCTTTAAACGCGTGTAATTATTAAACTGGTAGGACAGTACAGATACTTTTCATACTTAAATATATTTACTAAAGATACCGTTTTTTAGTAAAAAAAATATTATTGCATGGAATAATACAATGAAGAATTAAATTAAATTAGTTTACTTTATATCAAACACTCAATGAAAATGTTTCATCTCCGTACCTTCCATTACCTAAGAAACTGTTTTAATTGAATATAAAATAATGAATATATAATTTTACGAGTGAATACTAATTACCGAATTTTAATAATTAAATAAGTCTGTAAGTGACATTAAACAATAAAAAACCCTGTAAGGCAAAACATTGCATAAAAATGTGTTTTGATATGAAAACAAACATAAAATAAGAGCCTTGCGATGTAATCGGTTTTGTTTTTTATCATCAAATTACCTATACTGTTGTGTTAATGAGATATTGATTACCCACATGCCACTGTTTATACCTACTTCCTTGTATTCTTTTATCAGACATCTATACATATATACAGACTAGCTGTGCCCCGCGATTTCACCCGCGTTGATTTAGTTTTTTCTTATTGTCGCGGAACCCCAATATTTTTAATAAATAAAAGTAGCCTAAGTTACTCCTTGAAACATCAGCTACCTACCCGTGAAAGTCCCGTTAAAATCAGTCCAGCCGTTTCAGAGATTACCCGGAACAAACAGTCAGACAGACAGTTTGTAATTCCAAAATAACAGCTTTTCACTAAACGCATAAGAAAGTATACACGGAAAGTTACTGACACTAAAAAACCAAGTTTAAATTTTTTTCTATCTGTCAAAAATATTAGGGTTCCGCGACAATAAGGATGAAACTAATCTACGCGGGTGAAACCACAGGGCACAGCTAGTATTATAATAATATTGAGATGGTATGAGTATTTTAATGCAATAATATATTGAACAATTTTAATTACTTACTATAAAGTAATAAACATATGTGATCATAAATTACTTAAGTCATATTAAATGTTGAACTTCAACCATAACAGTAAATAATTTTATAACTATTAATGCGGTATTATTTTTATATGATAGTGTGATAAAAATAGTTGATTGCTGCGTGATTTGACTTGTTGCGAGTAATGCAAACGTCGTGCGTTCTAATTTCACCGAGTTGTAGCAATAAGTTTTTCTAAACAATGTCCTTTCTAGTAAAAGTCTAGTGTCATATCACTATCTTTACCTTGAAAGAAAACATCACAAAAAAGTCATTATGATATCTGCCTTAAATAAATATACAAACTACTGAGAAGATGTGAAAATACAAGTAAATTAGAATTGAAAAAAATACTAGCATTAAATTTATTTTGATTTTGTTACTAGCATATAAGATGTAGTGAAATTCAGATAACTGAGAAAATTACAAAACATATTTATTTGCCTCAGCAATGTTGTCCCCCACTGGATGTTCATGGAAATCGATTTACACTAAGGTGTAACATTAGGCTTAGAAATTTCGCAAAGCCTAGTAAATGCCAGCGCACACATGCCGCGAAGGCTTCACGAAAGCAAACGAAACTTAGAAATTATAGGTCCGTATACATGTGGATACTGTTTACATACAAAGTATCACACAAACGTGAAGGCAAGTGAAGCCTTTGTTAAGATTTTCAAATGATAATCGTCATATAAAGAATGTGTTTGTCACTTCAAAAACCACAGATGACATTCATAACACTCATGTTACATTTACAAATGTATTGATCAGAATATAATTCCATGTTACGTGTACAATATTGTTATATCGTTAATCACAATACCAATCACTCGTTAAATGAACATTTACAAAAAGTTCATAACATATACACAGCTATGGCGCCGTAAGCTAATCAGATGCAATTGAGTTTCGATGACTGTATAAGTACCTGCCCAAATAAGGTTACAAAACCCAGACCTAGCATCCACCCGCGGCTTTGTCTGCTTGGTATTCGAGTCAAAGAATATAATAATACGTTACACAAATAAAAATCTGCGATTTCATCCCGTTAGCGGTGAAATTTCAGAAAATCCATTCTTCATGAACTGCTCACAAAGAAAACATACTCTAAATTTTATGTATTTAGGACAAGTAGGGCTAGACAAAGTAAAATTCTCTCGTGATTGCACTACCAGAAGTCATACAAAATGTATGGAAATGACGTAAATCAAGCACGTGACAAATGTCATAAATTTCGTATAGTTTCTATAAGCGAAGTACTCGTATAAGGATAATATAACTTTGTCTATAGGCTCAGTGGTATAGGCTATTCTAATGGTCATTCAGTCAGGACTTTGAACTTTATTAGTATAGATTCTATGTTTAATAAATTGCGAAATACTCAAGCATTGTCAACGAGGTACAATGCGCGCGGCTCTCCCTCGAGTGTTTGTGGACCTTCGTTATGTCAGATTTGCTTAAAACGGTTACAAAATGTGTGTGACGAAACACGCAACCTTTCGTACATCAGACGTCGGGGGGTCACCGCTAATGCCCACCTCAATACAGTTGCACACCTCACACTTTATGATCTTTTTGTGAATAAACCAAACTGGGATATTATTAAATTAGGTATGTTTTCCATCCTTCATATGTAATAATATACAATATTTGTTTAAATAGAACTTTTTAAAATAAGTAGTTTGACTAACGAAAGATTTTTGAAATGAATCTAGTTGTTTTTAGTTTATTCATTACAAGCAAAAAAAAATTCTATGCTTAGTTAATTTCAAGGGTGATTTTAGGTTAGATAGCGCATTTATTAAGGAAGGCTATATATCATTACGCGACTAATCGCGGATTAAAGTTAGCGTTAGCCCAAAGTAACTATGCCGAGCGGGTGTAATCGCGGGCAGAAGCTAGTGTTTAATGGAGTGAACATTATGCAATGAGCTGCTAAATAGGTTGAATATTTGTTCTTAGCTCGGATCTAAATGATAGCCAAAAAAATTATATCAATATTTTTTTTTAATTACGTATTTTTTTATTAGGCTTACTCTTATTCGACGAAATACGAAGTATCGGCTGAAAGTTCGCAAAATGTCTACCACGATTTTTATTCGTTCTAAAATTATGTCCGAATGTGGTCCACAAACAAATTCTTTGATGTTTTTACATTCTAAGTCTACTTTACTTCAATTATTTTACGAACCAACATTTGAGTTTGATTAAAAAAATACTGAATATTAATTAAATTTTCGTTCGTACACAAACTTTCGTTTTAAAAATGTTTTATTCAGTTTACGCTCTGGTAAAGCACTTATGAACATCGAAGAATCGACATCCGATTCGGAAACAAGCCTTCTGAGATAAACCGATGAAAAACTCAGCTGGTATCATGCACATTTCATAGTGAATAATTATTAATTATAATAAAATTCACATACAATTAGAAAGAGAGTAAATACCTGAGCCTTACTTGTGAACATTCGACTGTAAAAATGCTTGCTATTAACTAAGTTGTAGGAGCTAAGCACTCACTTGAGTGAACCCATAGAAAAGACTTCAACGCGCACCCACTTACCATTGCTATGTAATTTTGTTAAGGATATAAGGTCAACAGAATTTATACCATCATTTTACACATAGTGTTGTATTAGCTTTTGTTTTTGTTGAGTTTTAAGTACGCTAATAGCCTTTTTTTTATTGAATCCGGCAGTTTCATTAAAATATTTAAATAATATAATACAATATATTTTTAAATAAACAGTAAGGCATCTAGCAAATTGTCACTCAAATAAGTGTATAGTCAATTATGTGCAGTCGTGAATCATCAATCGTGACTGACTTGGGTCCTGTGCCAATAAATAACAAGATTCATCTGCCAACTCCCGTAGACCTTTAATATATGGCCACTTTGATTAATATCCTTTTGTTACTTTAACTATGTGATGTTTGAAACATTGTCATACTATTACAGTTTTTTTAAGGCTATTAAACTAAAATAAAAATCTATTGTCCCATATTATATGATATATCTAATAGGTATGTGCAACTATTAAAAATATCGCACACCAAAAATTTTCACTCTCTATTTACTTTATTTAATTGCAAAATGTATATACTTCGAGAAACACATGTTCAGTTTTCAACAAACACCCAAATACGAACTTTCAAGGATCACTTTCCAAACTTAATACTTACACCAGACAAATTTTCACCAATAATTTTTAGCCCCCTCGCGAATTAAACAGCACCCTCCAAATGTCGGGTCTCCACGATCAGTGTTTTAGACTCTGCGTTAATGAATTAGTGACTCAGGACAAGTACTACATACAAATTTAGATTTAAACTTCAACTCGCCGAATAGTTTTTATATTACGACTTTATACGCAATAAATAATTTAAAATTTACGTTTTTTTTACCAAAAGTAAACGAATTTAATAATTCATCAATAACCCTAAGAGAGATACCTCCGTGGTCTCATAATGCAACATTTAACAAGCATTGGTTACATGCTTACATAAAAATACTAATAGTTAATTTAAATATATAAACATTCAATGACGTGATCATAGCGTATTTTGATAAACATCCCATTTTAGAGGCAGCTAATTTAGTTACGCATCGGAAAAGACACATTACACAACTGATACTAGAACTTTTTTCCCATTCAATCGGAATCTTTTCATAACCCTAAAATATTAATTATCCTCACTTTAGCCTTCCTTGGTTTTATACAATATTTACTGTGTAAAAATTAAGAAAACATAACTTTACTCGGCTTATATAATAAGTGTGATAATATCTATACAGATAAATAAAATTGAAGTGTCTGTTTGTAATTCCAAAATTACAGCTTTTCACTAAATGCATATGAAAGTATACACGCTACTGACACTAAAAAACCAAGTCTTAAAATTCTGTCTGTCCGTCTGTCTGTCTGTCTGTCTGTCTGTTTGTTCCGGGTAATCTCTGAAACGGCTGAACCGATTTTAACGGGACTTTCACTGGCAGGTAGCAGATATTTCAAGGAGTAACTTAGGCTACTTTTATTTATTAAAAATATAAGGGTTCCGCGACAAATAGGATGAAACTAAGTCTACGCGGGTGAAACCGCGGGGCACAGCTAGTATTTTATAATTCTAACTTTGAAATTGAAACTGACTATTTTTAAACCATCAGTGTTTTTTCTTACAAACTTAATCGGTCGCATATATTACAATACAGCCCTGCAGGCTAAGACGAACTGCTGTAGAGGCGAACAGTCTGCTGCTAAGAGCTTAGTACGTTCTAATGGACGGTGCAATTGCTCCTCCAGACGTGTTTAAGCAAAATGCTGGAGGGAACCCGTTCTTATTCAATTGTCACCGAGTTCCTGAAAAATGCACAGGTTATTTTAACAGGCCTAACCTCACACTCTCACATAATCCGATTTTTCCCTACCGGTTAGTTTTAATGTAGCATTTTGGTCACACGCCGCATAGTCACTTGCGCGGTATTTTTTCTACTGCAAGATATTTTTGTTGAAATTGAATAATTATTATAAGTGATCGTCAAAACGGAGATGCTACAGGGCTCTTAGCGTACGTTTTAAGAAAAGATAAACAGCTGCACGGAACATCAATAACATTTGAACACGTGGCCTTGATTACAGCGGTAATTGTAAGGTAAACATTGAACACTCCACAGTGACCTTTGTCTATTAGTTAAAGTATACTATTTGATCATCAAGAGCAAGCAGGTACGATGCAGAAATTAGGTCTGCCAAATGTTCCGTATAGACTTGTAAGGATTTGTTTGAGAAGAGTCCAGGCATTCTCTACCAACAGCTGATTCAGAGATGTTTTTTAAGATAATATTGGACCGAAGACCAAGCAAATAATTTTATATAGTACTAGCTGTGCCCTGAGGTTTCACCCGTGTAGATTTAGTTTCATCCTTATTGTCGCGGAACCCTAATAATTTTAATAAATAAAAGTAGCGTAAGTTACTCCTTGTTATATCAGCTATCTGCCAGTGAAAGTCCCGTTAAAATCGGTCCAGCCGTTACAGAGATTACCCGGAACAAACAGACAGACAGACAGAGAAAAATTTTAAAACTTGTTTTTTTGTGTCAGTAGCGTGTATACTTTCCTATGCATTTAGTGAAAAGCTGTTATTTTGGAATTACAAACAGACATTTCAATTTTATTTATCTGTATAGATATAGATATAGACTAGCTGAGCCATAACTATGATGAAATAGTATCAGTTTTCGGGTTGATATAGCCAATGGCACTCACAAATAACATGTCTTTCTAATGGAAAAATAATTTTCTAAATCGAATATATATTTTGTATGATTAACAATAATGCATTGACCTTAAAATTGCCTGAATAAAACCAAAGACCTTGTCTATTTCTTTATATTAACATGCTATCGTTACAATAATAGAAGGAATAGCATGTATCGTTTTAAATAATTATCCGCATATGAATATTATTTGAATATAAGTAGGTGTCTTAATTTTCAAGAGTCGTAAAAATATAACAAATAGATAATATGTAAATATTTATCCATTTAACTTAATAGCTACTGACTCGATACGTTAAGAATGTGCAATTTTTACGACATTCTAAACACATAAATTTTAAATGGTTCCCAAGATAATATATTTTCTAAAATTTATATTATGACTATGTTTAGTACCTGTATTTAGATTGTTGGTATTTAATGTAATAGTTTTAGAAGTAAGGAAGGAACCATTTGAATCAAAATGTTAGTGCGTAATAGTGAGGAGCTCGTGGCACAGTTGCTATTGCGTATATGATTCGATCAGCGAAGTTAAGCAACCATACGCCTACCCAGTAGTTGGATGGGTGACCGCCCGAGTTCCCTCCGTGCCTCGGAGAGAACTTTAAGCCGTCGGTCCCGGTTGCCAATTTAACATCTTTGGCAATCGTTACAGGTCAGTCAGAGACCTAAGAAAGTCTGACTGCGGGTTTAACCCAGATTGCCGATTTTCCTCGAAAAAGGGATTTCGAAGGTCAGATGGCAGTCGCTTCGTATAAAAATCAAGTGATCAGCCACATTGGGTTGAATCAAGTGCCGACCCCAAATACATGGGATAAGGCCAGTGAGATGATGATGTTAATGCGTAATAGTAGATGCAAATGGTGTCTTATGTGGGTGACTAACCTATACGGACAGTAAGATTACGAGGGAAGATCTTACTGTCCATATATTACCTCGTTATCAAAATTGATACATAATACATAAAGGACAAGGTTCAATTTCGTATCTTTAAAACCGACACTGGACTTCGAGTGCGACGCTGAGAACCTTAGTGAATATCGCGGCTGTACTGTTTACAAGTGGCAGACCAGAAAGGTGTTCTATCATAGTTTACAACAACAGTTTATTGATATTAATAACAAGATAATTCAAATATAACCAGGTAAAGCTATAAACAGATAAAATATTTCAAAACCTTGATTTAATAGTCTCAGAAGTGGTGATCAAGTCACCAGAATTGGTAGACTATACACCTTTATTCAGTACCGTTAACACGCTGTTTATAATAGTTATTTGCTAATAAAGTTCATTTAATTGTCCGCAGCTTAACATAGAACAAAGTACTTATGCATTCTTGGCCCTTCTTCGAATAATCCCCGCAACAACGAATTGTAGTCAAACCCTTCGCCCCGAATTACAAAGTAAGTTTATACAATGTCTGAAGAATACTTATTAATTCACTTAGTTTTAGAAACTAGGTGATTTTGTGTTCATGCTCAAAATTAAATTCTTAATTAAAATATTAATGGTAATTAACTTATGTAGCATGTAATAGTTATTATCAATACATTACGACTACGGACTTTAAATAAATTCAGAGCATTATCTATGCAAGGATTTGCCGAGATTAAACAAATACGCGCACAGCGTCTCATCGAGTACATTTGCTTGCAGAGATTATAAAATTGAATAGATATGTCAATCGATATGTTCAATAAAAATCAGTTAGCCCCGAAGAAGAAGGTCTTAGTTAATAAAAAAATATTACCTATAAGATGATATATGACTGTGAGTCGTAACTAGTAGAAGTTGTCTTGCAGCTCAGAAAAATGTGGACTCTGAAAATAAATTTAGGTATGAATGACCACTAGAAAGAAGATGGCTTGATTCATTTTGTGTTTGTTGTGGTATTTTGACAAACAAAAACAATATATTAAAAATTTTTAAACGATACCGAGAGAAATGTAACCATAAAAATGAAATCAAATGTTCAATCTTATCCTTTTTCGTCACTTTTTTTCGTTTATTGACCGTTGTGAAACAAAAACTAACTATTTCATCTTTGCCATCATCTCAGATATTCTACCAAGCTATAAATTACAACGAATGAGGGATTTATGATCAAGATTGACTATGTAACGAACAGCACCAACCCAGGAAGCGCGTGTTACAGTGTCACGCTCCATTCTGCTTTAATCAAGTGGATATAGCAGTATACATCTGCACCATGCGTCTGATCTGTGTACAAGTATTAATAAATTACGTGAACCAAAGAATCGGCACAGTCTCGTGCGAACTCTTGCGCAACAGGCCGCGAGCCGGCGCTATATAACCACGCCCTGCGAAAAGGAAACGAAAGGTAAGATTCCAGAACTATAAATCAACTACATTTATTAAAGGAATAATCAGGGTATTGTGTTATTAAATTCATATTTTTTTTTATTTCGAAGGTACTTATATTTATTTTCATGCTAATTTGATACAAAATGCAATTTCGCCTTGAAAGAATACAAAACAAATTGAGATGGACATTTACAGACATTTAAATAAAAAAATCTCATTTTGAAACCATAAACTATAAATATTTAACATCAAATATGATTTGAAAGATAGTATTTGGAACATTATTGATGAAAAATAAATAAATATATTAAATGCAATAACTACTACTCAAATCTCGGGAATAGATACAGTACAAATAACAGTTTAATTGGTCAACAATAAATACTAGTTAGCTAAACAAAAACCAACGTGTCGAACATAAAACCCCCTCATTTTCTCTAAATTCGTTAACAATACCAGCAATATCCCACTCAAAAGTTCATACAGTATACTACAAAATGCAATCAGATATGAATAATATGAAGGAAATTATGTTATTTCTTACAAATTATTCCGTATGAATAACTCAAGGTAGAATTAATTTTCACTTAAGTATAAGGAGACATTACGTAAAGCCTTAGATGTGGTAATATACAAGGTTTGACTTTAGTTGCAGTGTAATAAAATCAAAATAACAATTTAAGTGGACATCGCAATTCAAATTCAAAATTCAAATAATTTTGTTAAACTCAAAAAACACTTGGTACACTCATTGAACGTCATATTTAAGGCAAACTTAATTGATTGTGCTACCGTTCAAAATTAAAGCCTGACAGGAGAATTCGTTGATAAGAAGACAATTGTCGAAATAAAAATGACTGACTGACTGCCTGACTGATATATCAATGCATATGCCTATACTGCTGGCCTTATAGACATGCAATTGGCAGGATGTCAGTATTACAGTCTCAGTTAGGTTTGGTTTACCCAGCATTGTGCAATCAGTTTCAATCAATTAGAATATTTCAGTATCCTAACGAACTTACATATAATGCGAATAATAAATGAGCCCTCAGAATATGTTTATACACACTCCACATATTTTTAAAAATTTACAAGATTTATTTTTCTCAACAACCACTTGACATTGGCGGAATATTCAAGCTCATCGCCATTAAATAAATAAAAGAAAGATGCTAGTACCATTTATAGACCAACCCATCAACGAATAAGCTCAATACGTACCTTTAATGATTTTTCGCAATAACGTCATAGTTGTAATCTATCTGAGAGTCATGTTATAAAACTTAATTACGCAGAGACCGCTCAATTAAAAGCAGGCGATAAATCCCGCGCAAAGGAACAAACTTCTTCAATATCTCAAAATAGTTAATAAAAAAATCAGAAATAGGTGTGTTCAAAAATTATTTATCGAACACAATAACATTATGACACCATAGCACACGCACGGACTACAACAAACGGTTAACACCTGTAGACACATTAATAAATTACTGACAAGAAGTACTTTCACGTGTTTAAAGCTAATTTAGGTAAACCGGTCTTACGGGTAGTTCGGTTAATAATATATATCTTAAAATGGCATAATTCACACATAACTCATCTCGTATCCAAATGAGTGTCATTCATTGCTAGTATAATGTCGACAATTTAGAAGATATCAATATAACAACTGTATTTTATTATATAAAAAATCTGACTCATAAATTGCAGACAAAATCTACTAATTTTGTCTGCAATTATTGAGTCAGATTTTGGTATAAACATAGAATGAGGTGCTACACAACGTGGTTATTTCAATAAAATCCTCACCAATGGGCAAAAAATAAATTGAAACAAATGGGGGAAACAAAAACTATGAAAAAAGGTCACAAATCCTCATTATGATGACGTAACACCCAATTTAATATGATGGAAGATGATAAGCTGTCAACGGACAGATAGAGTTCATCGCCGCCGAAAAGCACTATACACAGTGTTTGAATTTCTTCCGAAACATTTGCAATTTCCTCACGATGTTTTCCTTCAGCGTTAAGCTCATGGTGTATATAGCTGCACTGTTTCGAAAAATTCATTAGTACAGACCAGTGAATCTGAGACTTTGTGGTGTACTTGCTTCGATAGCCAACGGTTCTAACTAGAAGAAGAAGAGAATCGTACTGCTATGTATATTATAAAGTAGGTAAAAAAAAATTAAACCCAGCTTCAACCTTGAACTATCAACCGATGTCTATTACTTTTAGATAACTAAATAATAAAATTATAATCATTTTTAAAACGAAACACATAATGTTATTCATAGCCAAACCAACGTTCGGAACCAAACAGAGATGGAAGTTTTTAATAACTTTAATTTAAAACCAATGAGCCTGAGTGGCTTTTGTCTTTACTAATCGAATAATTTAATTTAATAAGCAATAATGTTGTATTTTAAACAATTATAATATAAAGGCGGGAGATCCTTTTAAAAATAAGTAATAAAATATTTCATCTTCCTCATAAACACTCACTACAGAGTCGTAAACTATAACTTGAGTAGATGATAATTTTAAAATTTGAATACATTTTCATTCTGATTTTGGATTTACAATGATTATATGAGTAATAAAAATTTAATACATCATAAAATCGAGACGCACAATCACATATTCAAGTTACGATATGACTTCATGTTAAACCTTAAGCAAACATGTGGTAAGGTAAACATTTGGAAAAATACATTCATGAGTAAATCTATGGAAAAAGACTTAATTCCACTTCAGAGATCTTAAGTTAAGTACATAACAATTATCTGTCCGATTAAAAGTCCATCAGATTCCTCACAAATTGGTGACACACTCAATGAACTATGTCAATGGAACGCTTAGCTTTATTCAATAAGTAAACAGATAGGGAATTTTATTATTAGAAGAATACATATTTGTTCGCTTGTAGCCCACTAATATTCGTAAATTGGATTGGATCACGATGTGACGTCATTTGGTTTACTTAATATTAAATCACACTGCATATCCTGGATCGATGTATGTACTACATTTTACAAGGCTTAAGTAAATTATAAATATTGAAAGTAATATGAGAATAACGATTCGCGAATATATCAGGCTTTTAAGATATATTTATAACCTTTTATCAGCCACGTATTAATTTGTTGGTTAGATCACCCAGTACATTTCTGGTCAATAAAATACGCCGCAGGTTCAATATCTGTCATAATTCCAATTCGGAAGTTAGTTTGTTAGGCTTCTGTTTACACATTATATTGTTATTCATACAGAATACTTGACACAGGCCTACAATTTTTAACACCTCAGATATTTCAGGCGGCCTTATATCGCTATTATCATTCATTAAATAAAATATTAGCGGATTATATTTATATGAATGACATCGAACCATACCCGGAGTTTAAAATGCTTTGTCCTGCTATTATGTTACAATGTCGCCGAAAACACACATTTAACTTATCGAAATATTATGTGCATTAATATTTGTACCTTATTAATATATCGTATGAGTTATTCAATATATTTGAAAATTATACAAACAATAATATTATTTATACTTTTAAAATTAGTTGTATCAATGTTTTAAATATTCGTCCCGCATTGCTAATTGCCCCTTATCAAAATCAAATCGGCGATAAATTAACCTCTGAAGCTATTTCATATTCATAAGAGTCGTTTGTTTTGATGTGATTGAGCATTATCAAATTTAAGTTAAGTAAGTGTTATATTTCACATTAACATGATTTTTAAATTTGAATCATGTTTGAACCTTGTTGACTCGTTAACTGTGCCTGCAGTATTTTTTTTAAATAAGAGACTTCAACTTTTGACTTCCATTACCAGCAATTGGACTGAGGAACGTGAGAGTAGAACATCGTGAGGAAAACTGTATGTGTATGAGACGGCGATGGACCCACCACCTGTTACGTCGGGACTTTCGGTGGAAATTGGTGTTAAACCCAGTGCGGACCCATTTTCCCCACGTCGAATGAAAATTTATGTAAATGGGCGAACCATCATGTTCATTATGATCGTCATGTATTTTCTATTTTTAATAACATACGCTTATGTTTATTCATTCAAAATAATGTATATATTCAAGGGTAAGCACGTGTATTAAGGAACTTAAAATAAATAAAAGTAAGCTAATTCTATTCAAATTTTATCGGCGTTATCTATGAGAATAATTAATTGTTCTGATAACTGACAGACACAAAATGGTACAACTTATTAATGGACTCGACAAGTTAATTGAGAGACAGATCGCCTATAATTTGTAGATGAATATTAAAAAATTTTGCAGCTCTTAATTACTCTTAAGAACAAAGATAAATCATTTTAGGAAATACAACGCAAGCGATTTGAAAAATGGTTTTTGTTTTTTCTATTAGGGGTATAGAAATCTAATTCATTATGTGTTTTTTTTTGCAGATGAGTCGAGTAAGAAGTTCTTTATTTCTAACGATTGGGGTAATAACGTGCTTCCTTATCCAAGCGCAAGGTGCGGATAAGTACACAGATGAGAACAGACCTTACGAGTTCGGGTTTACAATAGACGGAGAACAACACCGACACGAAAAAAAAGGTACAACTATACTAATATTATAAAGAAGAAAGATTTGTATGTGTGTTTGTAAAGAATTGGCTCAAAAGTACTAGCTAGATTTTAAAATTCCATCATCATTTGAATGATACATTATCACTGATATATATATATAGGCTATATTTTATCCCCGTACTCCCACGAGAATGGCAATTAAGTGGGTGAAACCGTGTGTCGTCCACTAGTAAGTTCTAATTTTCTTTAAGTTCTTTTGGAAGACGAATACGGTCCTTTTAAAGAGCTCTCAAAACGCCTGGTCATCGTCTCTGATGACCATCGAGCTGCCCTCCGCTAGACCTCAGAAGATTAGTTAAGCGAGGGATGCCGCCACTTGTAATATGCGCACAGTGAGAATAGTTGCTTCATGTTTTTATTCCCCATACATAAAGACTGAGACAGACTCATAAAATTACTACTAAATTCAAACCCGTGACGGGTACCGGGGACTTACCATAAGCTCTTATTGCCATCATAGTTCCACTGTGTGACAGTGACAGACTTATATACGTCATATACATCTATCTCATAATAAGAGTTAAACTATCATGGCAATAAGAGGTCAGAGGCCTTGTAATGCAGTCAACTAGCTACCACTCTCGTAGACGCGGGTCTAAATTTTATTTTAATTATTATATTCTTATTTTATCAGGTTTTTTAAGGACTGTTTCTTATAAAATAAAAAGAGAATTATCACAATATCCGTTATTATTGAAGAAGCCGACCTCACTTTAGAGGTTTCGTAATGCGTAGGATTAAGGATTGTAAAATGTATATGTCAGTATTTATTTGTTATACCTACCTATATAATAAATACTCATTAACACTTATAAATTCATGATATATCTAAATATGATATACCAAGGTTATCCCGCGACTGGCTTATTTCCGAAACAAACTTTTCTGAAAATACTACAAATGACTTCCAATATTACTTAGTATATTTAAATAGAAGAAAGATAAAGTGCATAAATCCAAAAATATTTGAGAACCTATGATTATTTTCGATTTGCTTACAGTCGGGAGGTCATTATTTATTTAATAACGAATACATATTCTAGAAATTACCACAAACACGGATATTTTAACGTCACTTTATTCAATGATGTTGATAGGAAAACTAAAATAAACCACGACAGTTATAATTTAAGTTTCATTGCTGCTTATTTCCATTAACGTCGAATAAACAGCGTCTATAACCGACACTGGACACCGTATAATAAAAGTAATCTTTTGACAATTATTGAAATATATACGACAATTTAGCTGTAATGTCGCATTGAATTGACCGAAATAATGGTAAAATCTTCCGTCAAATGGTTTATATTATTACTTATACGGCTCATTAAGTCCATTCAATATTTCCATAATCAACACATTACTGTTCATCAGTTATTAGTTTACCTGCATATCTAAATCTAATAAGACAGCTAATATTCACTTGAATAGCATTGAAGCTGTAGATTTTAATTTATTATTGTCTGTAAAAATACTGCAGACATTTTTAAAAGCATCTATTAATCTTTTGTCGTCTTGTTGGTATCTTAATAACTAATTAAATACATGTTGTAGAGATATTATTAGGCAAATCTATACAGATAAATAAGATTGAAGTGTCTGTTTGTAATTCCAAAATTACAACTTTTCACTAAATGCATATTATGAAAGTATACACGCTACTGACACTAAAAAACCAAGTTTTAAATTTTTTCTCTGTCTGTCTGTCTGTTTGTTCCGGGTAATCTCTGAAACGGCTGGACGGATTTTAACGGGACTTTCACTGGTAGGTAGCTGATGTTTCAAGGAGTAACTTAAGCTACTTTTATTTATCAAAAATATTAGGGTTCCACGACAATAAGGATGAAACTAAATCTACGCGGGTGAAACCGCGGGGCACAGCTAGTAAATAATATTATTTTTATTAGGTCCTCGTATGAGTTTATATTGGAAAATAGCATATTTTATTATTTCACATTAGGTAGATGCCATTTCTCACTAGGATAAAAAAGATAATTATATTTGGTGACACCACGAAATCATTCTCAACGTTAAATACGTTAATATTAACTTATGACGGTTACAGTGCAGCAATAGCTGTAGAGTCCAATATTTCACTACTAATAAAAAAAATATTCCCGTGATTTCAGATAAGAATGGCATTATTCAGGGTGAATTCGGTTTCATCACTGCTGATGGAGTATACCACGTCACAGTATATGCCACAGACGAACAAGGACGATTCAAGATCATTTCTATGAAAAACATTCGAGTTAAACCTTGTATGTATTTTTATAACTTTCGTAGTATACTTAAAACTTTCTAAAAAAATAACAATACTTATGTATATACCACGTGTGACACTCAATGTCCACTTGTACAAAAAATAATTTAATATTCATTTGGTATTTTTCAGATCCCACTGCACCAACGAGACAAGGTCATTCTTTATCGATTCCACCATCACCATCACAATCAACAAACGCTATAACACCGGCTAAAGAACTGACTCCACCTAACGATAAATCACCAGCAACGTCAACACCACCACAATTGAAACCAGTCTCTAATGCAGCACCCATTAAGTCTTGTTCTCATTGTAGTATTCCAACGACGACGACACCAGCACCCCCACCGCCGCCTCCTTCTTACAGCAACCCGCAAGATGTAAGTTTCCCGGGAGCAAGGGATCAAAGTGTTCCTTCATCACCAAACTATCCTGGCCAACAAAGCAGTGGTCCAAACGTTGGAGGCCAACAAGGATTTGAAACCCCTAGCCAACAAAGTAACAATAATGTGTATCCACAACAAGGTATATCTGGTCCTACGTCACAGCAAAGCTATCCGGGATCACCCCAGAACTATCCTAGTCAACAAAATAACTCTGGCCAACAATATAACCCTGAAGAAAACCCCAATAACCCTCAGCAACAAAATTATCCTAGTCAGCCGAATAATGTGGGGCCGTACGAAGGTAACAATGTAGGTAGTCCTGCCGCGGGAGGACCTTACAATGGACCGAGCTCACAAGCATATCCTCAACAAGGTAATACCGAAGCACAGAATTACCCTCCAAAAAGTGAACCTGGGATCACAGCCCAAGATAATACAGGCTCTCCACAGTATCCCGGCCAAAATAATCAAATTCAACCAGATAGTGCACGATCACCCAAGCAATTCAACCCAAATGAACAACCAAGTTTCCCAGGCTTAGACGAAGCATTGAGAGGTCAGTCATCCGATGAAAATGTACCACCTCCAAATCAACCGAAGTTGATCGCAGCACAGATGCAGATTGTGGATAAAAATACTGATGTACGTACTAGGAGACCAGGTGAGACAGATGGTTTGCCACAGGGATTGAACAAGAACAATATGGAGCAACTTTTATACACTTTCAACTACACACTCGGATTCCATGGACACTTTGAAGAAGGTTATAGGAATGGTGCGAAACAAGGATATTACTTCATCACTGGTCGCAATGGAATTCGGACGAGAGTTGATTACACGGCAGATGATACAGGTTTCCACCCTAAAATAAGTCAAGAAGTCTTTGATGTGTCATCTGATGAAGTCCCGAAACCAGAAACTGAAAAAGACGAAAAATATGGGCTCAAAGGCTATGAATTCAAATGGCTGTATTACCCCGTTGGATCATAGATTTATGATAAAATTTTATAGTTACTAATCCTACAGTTATTTAGATTTAAGTTAAATTCCAAAGTACAAGGGAAATGATGTTAATATATTATGAGTATTAAAGATTAGTGCAATTATGTAACACTGCCTACTTTATAGTGCCATTTAATTAAAGCTAGGGCATTGTTATTAAGATTTAATGTTAGGTTAGATTAAGAATAATAAAATATCCAAAAACGTTGTTGTCCATTTGTTCTTCCAATTAATCCTAAAGAAACACTCTTTTAATCATCCCCCTTATATGTGTTTGATATAATTAATGATTAAACGAACTTACCTGTAAGTGAAGTTCTATCATAATTATACGAGCGCCTCGTCCGAAGAGTCCGAATAAATAAACTAGTAATTTATATTTAACTGGCATGACGATTCAATTAATTAATTACTATACGATTATTTCTAGTCTGTGGGGATAAATTTAATTGGACTTTTTTCTAAAACATACTCTTAGTGCCAATATAAGAATCCTAGTATTCATGGAAGACATCATTCTCTGCTAGTTGTAGAGAGAACATTCTTCCTTCTAGATTACTTAATTACATTTACATTCCCAGTATTATTGGCAAATAAGCTTACCATATTATAATATTATCCATGGCAACCAATCACAGCAGCACGCCATCTAGCGATATTTCTCAGAACTACCACGAGTTACTTAAGCTTTATATAAGAGTTTGTAAGTTTCATCTCAAGAATCAAGATGTATGCAAGATTCTAACAGCATCTTTGATTATTGTAATTGAGAAAACCACTAGATGGCTTATTTGTTTAATCACATGATAAAAATGTTTTGTATTGGATCAAGACAGATGTGGTCATCTGAGAAATAGAAAGATTCTTTTATTTTTGGTTGGATTGGCACCGTATCATCAGTGAAAAGTAGTTTTTAATGGCGTGAGGATTATTTATTACTTATTTAATAAGGCGTATTATAAAGAGGAAAGATTTGTGTGTATGTTTGTAACGAATGGGCTCAAGAAGGACTGGAACGATTTTAAAACCACTCACCATTTGAATGCTACATTAACACTGATTAATATAGGCTTTATTTTATCTCTGTACTCCCACGGGAACGGGAACTACGCGGGTGAAATTGCGTGACGTCCGCTAGTTTATTACATACCAAGATAATATCGTATTTTCTTAAATTATAATAGTGTCGATATTTAAGATACTATAAAAAGTGTGCAGAAATCACTAAATGTGCACACTAGCTTAGACTTAATCACAAAGAAAGAAAGACGTAGATTTACTTTATATCATCATCATCATCATCCTCCTGCCCTTATCCCATGTTATTTGTGGTCGGCGCAATGTGTTCTTCACTTCCATTTCTCTCTATCAGCCGTCATATCTGTATTCACTCCCAATCTAGTCATATCATCTTTCACACAATCCATCCATCGTTTCTTAGGTCTTCCTTGCCCCTTGTAACCATCTACATTCAAAAACAAAACTTTTTTGGCAACATTATCCTCATCCCTCCGCATAACATGTCCATGCCACGACAAATGTTTATTCTTCAACTTTTCAGTCACTGGTGCTACTTTCAGACTTCCCCTTATAAACTCATTCCTTACCGTAGATTTACTTTATATATAAAACTTATATTTCGTTATAAAATTTATTTTAGTGTATATAGGTCAGGATTAAACTTTAACTGATGAAACTACTTTCCACGCCCTCTGATACCTATACTTATATATTCTGTTGAAATAAAAAAATACGTTGAATGTTTAAGAGGATCATAATAATTATTTCACAGTCACAGTACACATTGTTACTGTGAACTATTTCATTACGAAGCAATGAGGATATTTCATCAGAGCAGTAAAAATATAATACTAATACAAGAGGATCAATCGAGAGTCAGTGTCGTGACTCTGATAATTCAATTGTACCATAACGAGTCATTGTTAAGTGCACAGTAAGGGGAAAATTGCATAAGATAATTCATGAATGAATCTCAACTGCTTCCTAAAGATAGTATCTCCGCGTGCTTTTGGCGGGAAACCGCAAGCCAGCAGTCTTACCAAAGCCGGCGCGTGCGCTACACGCGTACCTTATTCTAAATTCAAGCTCTACACGATCGCGAGCGCGGCGTTTTGTCTCCAACACTTTGTTCTAACAATAAGTTTAAATGGAAGTATTGAGGACACACCTCGTTCCCTTTTGTTACAATTCTCTATAACATGCTGTGAATATGCATTGTTAGTCAATAAAAGAAGTGTTAGTTCTACTTTCCTAAACTGCAAACAAAACAAGCCCCTGTGTATGTTAAATTAAATAAATAAATTGATGTTGGACTCTTTGTTTCATAGAAACATTTCGTTACGCCTATGTAAGTAGGAGAAAGAGATCTCCGTCAAACTGTATTTGCAAAATATACACTAACTGTAACTAAGAAAGCTAAAACACTAACCAACTAACAGGTCCTTGGTATAAGATGCTTTAATTTAATTAACACGAACATTTAAAAATTATTGTTTATGTTACCTTGACTATGTACAATTAATCTCGTCTCTAACATAACGCGACCATTTTTAACAACAAGATAAATTAATGAAGGTAATTACAAGCTAAACGATGACAATTAACTGTAACTCACATCATTTAACCTTGTCACAAATAGCAAAGGAAGAAAATGCCGTAATAACATTTCGAAAAAATATTTTACCCTTATATAGCCTTTGCGACCTCTTTTTAACCGACTTTAAAAAACTTAGGAGGTTATCAATTCGCCAGTATGTTTTTTTTTTCATACACACATGCTCACGCCTGATTCCCCGAAGGGGTAGGCAGAGGTGTTGTAATTCTCAACACCTACATTTCACCGAATATGATTAAGTGCCAACGTGACAGAGGGTGAGTCCATCGCCGTCTCAGGCACTATACATGCGTCTTTTGAATTATTTCTCAGACATATGTAGGTTTCCTCACGATGTTTTCCTTCACCGTAAAGCACGTGGTGTGAAATCACTGCACATAAGTTTTTAGAAAAGACGTAGGGAAAAACAAATTATTGAAATTCTTTTAAGATTTTCTTAACTACGTACTTTCTGTATGTACCGAATCTACATTTGATTTGTGTAATTGCAGTAAATACAGATTGCAATCTTCTTAAATTATTTTAGTTTAGACTGACCTATCATAGTACCAAAAACCTATACAGTATGAGCTCAATTTGAACTGGTAAACTGTACAGACACACGTACATACATACTTCTCGTAACAACGTTAAATAACCGTAGATACTTTATCAAAATCCGAACACGAAACTATATGGCTCTCTATGCCATCAATCATAATTCATTAGGAACCACATAACAAGTTATACAACGAAGAACAATTATCTATACTTCTATTATAAATCCGAAAGTGTCTGTGTCGGTCTGTCTGTTTGTTGCCTTTTCATGTTCAGCTGAACTGATTTGGCAGAAATTTGGAAAATATTAAAAAAATCACTACATGGACGATTTCACGAGTAAAATCTCGCATGTAAGTTTGAATTGCTTACAGACTATTTAAATGGAGCAGTACATCCGTGCATTTCATCTGATTGGATAATTTAGATTGTAATAGCTATTTGCTTATGCCATGTTTGTTTCACAAACGGGTCTAGAACTTATTACATAAACTACAGTTATAAGACTGAAAGCGGACTCTCGCTAGGATGTAATGTAGATAGTCAAATTAAATTCAATCAATATTAATTGAAGTCCATAATAAAAGCCTTGGGCTAGTAAAGTATTGCTCTTAAATAAGTTCACTTATCTAATATGAACCTATTAGAACCTAGCAGATTGTAACGTAACATACATTTTCTAAAATTTACATTCAGCGTCCCTTACTGCCTTTTTTGTTGACCTGAATGGGAAATGTTATATAATAAACTTAGCATGTAAGTTCCTTGATGGCGTATATAATAGGTACACTTTTTTCCATAAAAAATCTATTGCCGAATTTAATATTATGTTCCCACAGAGAACTCAAAAAGGAAATTATAATTTGCCTGTACCTACGAGTTTTTCTAAAAACTTATGTACAGTGATTTCACACCAAGTGCTTTACGGTGAAGGAAAACATGGTGAGGAAACCTGCATATGTCTGAGAAATAATTCAAAGACGTATGTATAGTGCCTGAGACGGCGATGGACTCGCCCTCTGTCACGTTGGCACATAATCATATTCGGTGAAATGTGGGTGTTGAAAATTACAACACCTCTGCCTACCCCTTCAGGGAATACAGGCGTAATTTGAGAGATGAGAGATATTAAAATAATGAGAGAACAAACGTAGGTAATATATGTAGCGATTGAATGTGCACCGTACAATACTGACTATACAAAGTTTAACAATACGCTAGTTATTCTAAGGGTGAAAGATTTTGCACAAGCATCCGCTAACTCGTAAAACAATGAGAACCATAAGGAAAATTACGCGGAACTTCTTCAGCTAATATTCACTAATTACCGTTAAATAGAACACATACAATAGAGTACGCTTGCTTCGCCTGACGTCCGTTCGGAAGTACAGATTTTCATAACCAACTGTTTCATACTTACGTGAGGTAATCAGGAAATTATACTACTGTTCACTCAGCACATTTCACTTTTCACACTTTATATTATGAACACATCAACTGTAAACTATTAAAGTTACTAAGCAATGTATCTGCTGTTAAACCATGTGTGATCTAAAATTATTATACCTGTCTATCTGTTCCCGGCCGTTTCACCCGCGTATATTAAGTTCACGGATTGTTTCGCTAAACCACATTTTTTTAAATAAAGGTATTTTTTATTCCTCTCTATATCTATCAGCTATCTGTGAAAGTCAGTCAGTTCGACCGGTTAAATCAGTCCAGCCATTTCAGACATTAGTCTGGACAAACAGACATAGAGACAGACTAACAGAGAAAAAAAAATAATTGGTTTTTATGTAGGTATCGTACATACTATCAAATGCGATTAGCGAAAAGAGTGGAATTCCTAACAAACACTTAAATTTTATGTATCCGTATAGATGTCGGATTATGCACAAGTAATGTATTGCAGCTAACATTCCGTAGCAACATAGTGTTTATCAGCATTTATACATCTGCTGCATCTGGATAAAATAAAGAAAATAAATATAAATTAGTCTCCTACAACGAGTTTGGTGTCAAATATTCTTCAATCTGCTAGCATTCTTTAAAAACGACATCATCACTAAATACTCCACGAATCGATAACTCCAGTTTTTATATCAATACTTTGCATTTAATTAACAACAAAATATACATAATTCACTCATCGAACTGTTTCTAAAAAAGCTGCAATATCTTTGGCCTTTTGATGAAACTAGTACACTAATCTGACCAATCCCTACTAATATTATAGATGTGAAAGTAACTCTGTCTGTCTGTCTGTTACGCTTTCCCACTAAAACCTCTCCACTTATTTTGATGAAATTTGCGCGGGTGCAACCGCGGGGCACAGCTAGTTCATTATAACTTTTGAGTAGTAGGTAGACAGATTGTTTTGAAAATAAACTTATTTACTTCCATGTCCCTATTTAGATCATAAATCCAAGTTAGTATTAATTAGTAGCTAACCGCAGCTGATACAACCACCGCTTCCTTCATTATCAAATAACATGACCGAGTTTCCTTTACATTATGGAAATAGTGACGAGATAAATGAATACGAGAACAATATAGTCTAGTTCTTTGGAACCACGAAGTCTTAATAATTATAAAATATTTGCGTCATAGTGGAGACAAACGTCAGAGACTTTGCAAAATTTAAATAATGCTATTCCATAGCTTAAACTCTATTATAAGTAGCTAATTACTCAGTAGACAAGTACGCTAGTAAGTAAGTATGCTATATATCTATTATGAGATGAACAATATTCAACCGCTATTGCATAAAAGTAGGTAATGCATAATGCGTCAAAACATAGTTATATTATACGTTGTATCACTGCCTTATACCATGTATAGTTGCTGTCAAATTTTCATAAGGATGCCAAGAGACAGCTGTCGCAAACCAATCATGCCAGCCCAAACGAAATGCCTAGTTGATATTCAGGAACCGTATACATTGTATTTTCACTATCGTTCAATGTTCCATTGTACTAACACTTTCTATAGTAAACTTCGCCTTAATATATTGTATCCATAAACATTACGTATTAGCCTTGTTTACGCGTGCAGAAACTGATGTCATGTCTGTTGATAGTGTTAATTAATACCAATGTCAATAAAATTTGTTTCGTGCTTTTGTAATAATTGCCTACAATTTTTGTTGAATCGTTACCTGATTACAGTTAGATATTTAACTTAGCAGTATATTTATATTGTTATAGCGATATACACATCATCTTCCTAGGGCCCAACCATGAGCTCTTATTGCAATGTTAATTCAGTTGTGCGACAGTGACAGATGTATGCATGTTACATACATCTGTCTCATAAATTAGTGAAACAATCATGGTAATAAGAGCTCATGGTAAGGCCCCTGGCCTTACCTCATACATTGTTGGGATCGGCACTTGTTTCAACCCGGTGTGACTTATCACCTGATTTTTATACGAAGCGACTGCCAGTTGACCTTTGTAACTAATTGTACAAGGAAAATCGATAATCTGGGCTAAGCCAGTTGAAAGACTCTCCTTTAACGATTGCCAAAGCTGTTCAATTGGCAACGAGGAGCCGTTGCTCCTCGTTCTTAACGTGCTCTCCGAGGCCCGGACGAAACTCGGGCGCTCACCCATCCAACTACTGGCTTGGGTTAGGATTGCTTTACTTCGTTGATCGAATAATATGCGAAATAGCAACTGTGCCACTAGCTCCTCACATTATCGATATATACACTATATATATAATGCAATAATTCAAACCAATCATAATAATAATAAGTGGTGTGGATATAAACAGAATTGCAAACTCTACCTTCAACACCGAACAATTATAATTGCGGTAAACCATTATATTTTTGTGCTTAAATATCAAATAACAAATAAATACACGATTTAATTGAAGTACGAGATACCTGCACAATCATTGCCCATAAGTATTGTTGTGTGAGTAAATACATTAAATGCATTATACTGAGCAATTATTGAATTTGCATAGGCATCAGAGCATCAAATTTTATAAACACTTCAATGCCACAGTGTGTGACGATAGTGATCGACGCGTGTACTTAGTATTGACGGACGCCGACGCATAGCCTTGTCAAAAACTGGAGCGCGTGAGCACGTACCTGCTACATACTATACTCCTTCTGAATCGCACACATGCATTGTGAACGACCGTGTGACAAGTTATCATTATCCTCCTAATACTTCAAAGGTCATCTCACTTTGTGAGTTCCAACCGTAGAAAAATATATGGACACTAGCTGTGCGCGATAAACGCTGTATTGACATTTTTTTTGATGTAGATCACCCTTATCATTTAGGGGTATGAAAAATAAACGTCGTCCGACTCTCAGACCTACGATATGCATACAAAATTTCATACATGCAGCTTTGGTTAATGCAATTTTCGTATGTTGAATGAGATTTACTTACAGTTTCTTGAAAAAGGATATTATACTGTAAGTGATTATATTTGTGATAAGGGAGCCTGGGATGTACCTGATAATGTTTGTAAATAATCCCATTGGCACTGTACTTTTGCTACAATTAATTAATCTTAATTTTGCTTTGACTGGCTGGAATTTGCCATGCTCACATATATTTGTACTATATTTTTAGTTTTTATTTTTGACAATTGAGCATTAGAACTGTGTCCATGGGCTTATGGTTGCTTGAACAATTTGTTTTGTATTTGTTTTGTATTTTTAAAACTGTATAATATTCTTTAAAAGAGTAATTACTGAGTTTCTTGCCAGGTTCTTCTCAGTAAAATCAACCTTCCGAACCTGGCGGTAGCATGTATAATCCTGTGTAATTGTGTCATTCTGACGATTTGAAAGTACTTTGTATGAAGTCTAATCGAATAAAGATATATTTGATTTTGATTTTGTTTAATATTGTTTCTCAACACGGTTTTCTTAACAAAATAACTCGGTGGAAGATTATAGAGTAAACACAAAAAGAATTTAACCGATTACCGATGTTGTTACATAAGTAAAACTTAGTCAAATACGATACTTAATTGAGTAAGACGCCTAGCCATTGCAAAGACTTAGCACGATATTTTATATTTACTTTTTCGTTCCAGAAGCAGATCAGCCTGTGATGAAAAATGTTTAAACAAGAACTTATTGTTTTGGTAAGTGCAGTTTTACCTATAACTTAGCTTGATATACATTATTATTATTTTTATGAGCCTGTTGTGTCCCACTACTGAGCAATGGCCTCCCTTCGACATACATCAAATATTCAATATCAGGTTTCTTGTTATCAAACTTATTTTCAAATGATCTAGATCATAATCTTTAAAATATGCTGATTGTCAAGATTGACTTATTATGATTCGTTAAAACGTTTCTGCATAAAAATTACAAGATCATGATAAAGTAGTTGATACCGGTATATATAAAATTTATTTCTATTTTTTAGTCTATATACATACTTTACCATTTATTTTATGTTGAACAATAAAACTGAAGCGAAGAAATCATTTAGCTACTTTAAATAGATAGGTTACAAAGATCTGCATTGTCATTTGTCAACAATGTTACACTTCTTGCGATAAAGTGAGTGATTTGATGAGAAATACAAAAATACTGCTGTAATACATCAAACTATTCACAAAAGTAACTCATGCAAATAAAAATGTTGCAAAGTGTAACATTAATTCTGGGTTATTTAGTCTGGGGCGTAGCGGACCACGATGAAAAACTGCGTACAGTTTGAACCGTTACTGCTTCAAAATTGTCGCATGAATGGGTCATTTTCTAGATGTGAACGTATTTTGACTGAAGAAAAAAGGAAGAGTTACGACCCATTTGTTTTATATTGGCTACTAAAAATTTTAATAAAATTCAAAAAAAAATATATAGAAACGGCTAGCAGATTTTTTTAGTTGGTAACTAAACTAGGCACTAACTTCAAAAAAATATAGTTACTTAAAAACATACAGTGGCTTTTTTATCATAAGCCAATGCCATGAGGTTTTGCGTTAATGACATATTAATATACAATGTATATAATATAATATCAATCTGTTTCGTAATATGAGTCAAACTACAAATACTATCCAAACACACTCTGCCTACATTGAATGATGAACTATTGATCGCCACATGCTAATCCTTACATACTTCTTTCGCGTCGCTTTCATTCCTGCATCATACACTATGTGTTGACGTCATCCCCCTCGGCTGATGGTAAGCTGCTGCTGCAGCCTTTAACTAATCAGACATGCGCTCTCTTCCAGCCTTATGCGTTGCGGTTTTATTATTATCATTCACTTTATATTACAGTTTTTATCACGTACCTGTAACGATTCCAATTTATTTCACCATTAATGTTCAATGAACCACAGAGTAGTTAACATTTTATTGCACATCGACTTCCTGGCTTCCTATTTGCAGATTCCATTCTTGCGTGATGCAATATATTAGACATGAATTTCACTTTTTTATGTATAGTCATCACACAGTACATTTTATATGGCGTTTATGCGGTGAGTTTGATTGATTTATCTAATCGAACCTAACAAACAACACGATCCTGAGAGACACCGATTTCGGCCTAGTTATATATTTGCAATAAGTTTGAATTACAGTTGCTTGTATATATTAAAATTTTCTGATCGAATAATGTATATAATATACCCAATAAAATAATGAAAAATGGTTTTGACTATAAACGCATGAAAAAACCCAACCCCATATTCTTAAATTAACCAAAGGTTTCATTGAAATGGTGTTACTAAATTAGCAAATTGAATACACACTCCTTATTTTCAGGAGTACAACATGGATGTCACTTGTGTAATTGATAAGGTAACATTATAAGTATTTATTATACCTTTGACATAATATTTAACATTTAGTAACACTGCGGACTCCCATATATGGTATATAAGTCGTGCCCCGCGGTTTCAACTTTACTTATTTATCTTTATAGAACTCTTATTTCCGCGGTTATAATTGAATAATTGAATGGAATATCCACCAATTATATACACGTCACAATTAAATATATATTTTTCAGGGAGAAGAGCCTTACTGTGAGAAACAACCCAAAGTTGGTCGTAGAACTTTCAATGATAACTCGCCATCGCACGATCCATACATACCCAGGCAGAGTGGCATTATTTATAGTTGCACTAGTTCAGAATGCGAATTAGTGATCCCAAACTCCCTCACTCAGATAATAGACCCAACGCTGAAACTAAAATTATGCTACCAGTATAAATCTGAAAATCACAAATGTGAACACTTTAGATACAATTATTTAAAAAACATCGATAAATTGTTGTTCCTACACCATTTCATCCCGAACAAAGTGTTCTACTCAGTTGATTGCTTAGTTTACGACTCAGACGGTGGGCGAGTATGCCATAGGACGGATGATGACGATTCGTATACAAAATTGATTGACATGGGTGTTCTAGTGAGACCAAAGGAAGCGAATGTCTACTTACAAGATCAGTTTATATGCGAGGAAAGTCCTGATAGAGAAATTAATTGCGATTTGGATACTTACATTCCACTCGACAGCCATCTAAGAGTCAAAGAAGTACCGAAAATCAAAGGTGACATTCTTCTGAAGACCGGTACTTTTGTTGTGATATTAAGTCACAATTGTATTGGCCGTTGGTGTGGGTACAGTGGACAGTTGCCACGCCTGTCTCACTCGTCATTGGCAAGAAGACAAATGCCTCGATACGAGAGCCCAGGCGGCAAGGTATACCGATGCTACTACGCCAAGAGGCAGCAAGTGTGCAAAGAATTATCAGCGTCAGACAGACGTATTTACAGCCAACGGGTATGGGAGAATTAACGAGGTAAAAAAATATCAGTACCTAATAGAACCTGAGGGCCAACTATGATCGCTTAAGAAACACTTTTGCTACATAAATACCATTGTCTGATACCAAAATTTAACTGAAATCATAACTCCCTCCCTTCGTGCCCTGTTCAATACGCGTCGCTTAATTACTGCCGAAATAAAAATACATATTGTAAATATATTACTTACTCATTATTCATTGCACGTAGTCGTTGAAAAAGAATCAGTACAATATAGTTTAATTCAATGCATTGTCTCCATACCTAATTACAATTGAAATATGTTCAAGAATCAATTGTTCATTGGGACAACCAATAATAAAATGTGATATGAGGTATGCTATGACGTAACCGTAGGTGTAAGTATCTCTGACATGATCTGTTGGGGTAATTTCAACTTGTTACATTCAGTGATGTAACGAAGGACAATAGGTCTTTCATTTTGTAGTTGCTACGATAAGTATAGCCATTTATTCTATATATATTATATTCCATATTAATAATAGTCACTTATAGCTAACTAGCTTTTGCGTGCGACATTGTTCGCGTATTAATTTTCCATGTACCCTAGGTCTGTCCATGGAATCTAAACTATCTACACATGCATGCTATAAACTTACATGCATGTATACCTATGCTCAAGCCTGTATTCCCCGAAGGGGTAGGCAAAGTTTTAAACAGGCCATTACCCAATAACATAAACGAAGCTTATATTTATGAATCCGGTACGTACGTGATATTTGTACACGATACGTACATAGTTACTTGCAGAACCCTTTTAAAATTGTGTCATGTTACTTTTGCTTATCACCCGAGCAATACATTGAAATAGTAATTAGTTTAGACGAGTCATGAACAAATCCAAATCGCAATCAACTTTGTCTACTTCCCATTTGTTTCTTATTCACATCTTTATATATATAGTTATAATAAAAACAAATAAAATGTGTTACGTAATAATCAAACTATCGGATATACAAATAAATATTAGGTAAATTCCGTCATCTATAAATGACGATCACGTTCAATGCTTTTTTACTACTGCAAAAACATGTACAGTATATTCCAGCCGAAGGAAGCAGTTCATATAATTGTGATCGAACCTCACGCTCTCGTAAATTACTCGTTGTTAATTAAACTATTATTAATGTAGAAGCATCAATCATATTAGTACTACAGGAAACATTTACGTTTTACATGCCATACTAAATCCCTCATCGAGTAAGCAGAGAGGAAACAAGAGCACCAAGGGGCCTACCATAATTAGCTTCAGCAGAGCATATTAAGAACTTCTGAGCTTTGACATTTCATTTTGGTACCGTAAAATTATAAAATTAAACGAACTTACCTAAGTGAAGTTCTATTTAAATTTTACGAATTTCACCATCATGGACACTATGCAGCAATATGGAATGTTGCGCTTGACTTCACATTCTTTAAAAAGCTAAAAAAAAAAGAATGGTAACATCCTTACTCCTTGCTAGGTTACATACTCTGTGGTCACTCCTCTATCTTCACTATCAGTTTGAAGCCATCCACGATCAACCCTAAAATTGGGGATGAATCATGGTTATGATATTACATGAACAGGGTTAGGGTGGGCCGGTCCATGATGGTGAAATTCGTAAAATTTAAATAGAACTTCACTTAGGTAAGTTCGTTTAATTTTATAATTTTACTCTTTCACCATCATGGACACTATGCAGATGTTCAAAGCTAGGGTTGTGAGTGAAGAGTACAATAATAATTATTAAAGATGTAATATTTTCTTATAATAATTTATTATTTAGAAAAAAAACTTAAATTTGATTGTAAAATATAAGAGAGTTAAATAAAGTTGTACATTATGTACTTGTAGGTATTTTTTGTTAAATTCCAGTATAAACAATATAGAAAACTTATGAACGTTATTACAAATAACAGTGTCTGTAGTACTAGACTATGTAAAATCTAACAAATTTGTCACAAACATGTTAGTAATTTTTTAATGTAATTTCAGTAATTTATTCATGTTGGTACTATGTTTAAAATGAGGCAAAAGTATAAAGTTGTATGTAGACCAACCAATCGGTTGGTTTCACTGTAAACATCTTTTAATGTTTTATATTTGTGTCTATTTTAGGGTCAAACACTAAACAACATTAAGTAAGTTAAATACTATTTACTGTTCCATAATAAAGTCTCAGAGTTAGTTTGTAATGTTAGAAATTATAATATATTATGTGAAACTGAACCTGAGGATGGATAAGTATTATTTTGTATAGAGAAAGTCCACTATAAAGTTAAACGTGTATTGTAGTGTATGTAGCATTCAGTGCTTAGCAACATGATGTTTAGATATGTTGGGGGAACTTCTTTTCTCTTTAGAGCTTCTCAGTGAGCAGATAAGGTATTGGTGTAAGAGCTGCGGTTCCTTATAATGAGATGTTAACAATGTTTTATTAGTTAGACTTGTAATTTGCTGTGATGGTGTTGTAAAGGCAAAATAAATAATAATTCATCGGTGACTATTAAATGTTATGATCTTCACCAATGTGCTGTGATGTTCATCATTTAATTTTGGAAACTTCATTGCTTGAGTTAGTTAATTTAATTTTATAAAAATTGTGTTTCCTTAAGGTAAATAAATATCAATATTAATATATAATATGTTTATATATTCACACCATTGCCGTATGCTCTGAGTGATGCTGTGTAGGATCGTTTTTGAATGCTTCTCATTCTATTTATTCATAACAATGCTGTGGTATTGTCAATTCTTAAAAGAATTCATTTAGATTAACTATATGGTAAGCATATTATACCGAATATCTTTAACTCATAATAAATAATTATAAGTTAGTTTCTTTGTTATCAGAATAGTCTTGTTCTGTATCAAATTTATGTACATTTTATCTAGCCACCATTTAAATGATGTATATTGTGAAACTTTAAGGAATGTTCATAACACTCGCCATAATCTTCCTATTCATTATAAGAGCAAGCAATCTCATAAAATTCTCGTTCCTAAAACTATGGTATATTCTCATAAACTAAAGTAGACTCTTGTCTATATCATTTAATTTAAAAGTAATTACTTTCTGAGTTTAAAAGTTCAAATAGTTGAGGAATTTATATTGGTTCCCCTTTTCTGATGGTAGAGATAAGATAAGTTATTGTATCTTAGGTATTCTCACTGTTGATAATGATATGGATACTAATATTATTATATTTAAAATTTGAGTAACTTACATAGTGTCAGATTATATCATTGATATACAATACATTTAAATTTGATTACATTTGTTACCATAGGCAGACAAAATATGAACCAAGTATTGGTCATGAAATAAAATAAAATAATTAATTCCTCATTAGCAAATTTTTGTCACAGCAGCCAAACTCAATGGGGATTAGTCATCAGCATAGTAGATATTAAAGAGCACATGTGTATATGTAAACATAGGTGCATTCTTTATTCTCTCACTCTCAAGGTTCAATGTGACTGTAATCCGACACCACTGGGAGGAGATCAGGTGCAGGACCAATGGAAGTGTATTTATTTCTTGACAGAATATAATTTTTTATCACACCCGATATATATTTTTGGTCCAACCCGGGTCTTGAACCCGGGTCCTTGTAAGCGTCAGGCGAACTCGCCAAACATAGACAAACAAAAATAGAAATAAAATAGTATATGGTAATGACATACTGTGGCGCTGTAGTCTCTATACAACACATTAACAATATGGAATAACATTAAAGTCATATAATTGATTATTGACTAAAGATGTTAGGTATTCAGCATCATCAGACACTTTACATATGCTTTCTTTTGGTCAATTACAGCCATGAAGCAATCCTGAGTTATTAATTTACATACTTTGCCTTCAAACATACATGTTTATGTCAACTCAAATACATGAAAAATTAAGAATGAGTTCTCATGTCATATTATTATCAAATCTAAAATGTGTTCTAAAAATTTATTATCTCTTCATGAATACTCTGATATGGCAATTGAACTTTTCATCATCGGCCACTGGTATTTCACCATGAGGTATTTAGGAAGAAACATAGATAAAGAAATTATTGAGACATAACTTAAGATCTATGATAAAATTTTCCTTTGCTTAAGAACTTGTCTGTTATGATAAAATTGTCTACCAGACATGTGCCTTAGTTAGCAGCGCGGCACCCATGTGCTAGCTTTTTCGGCTGTTTCTTGTAAGTTGGTCTTTGTTGTCATAGTTGCCAGGTAGGACGTTAGTTTCATGGTCCACTGGTGGTCTCCAGTTGCCCTAGAAGGTTGAAATGGTGTGGACCTTTCCAGTTAAAATTAGATTATGTTACAATACTTTGTTGGCATGTGGTCTGATGATTTTTCAACCCCTTGTGCTTGTTTAAGCCATTATACAAAATTTTCTCCAAAGAGACAAGTATACATTTGGGTATGTTTCATACATTTGAATAAGCTTGTCTTTAATGGTTCTGCTGTGAATACATGATAAATTGCTTATAAGCATTGGAATCATAATGGTTGATATTGCACAGAATTTCAGCAGCTGCATTGATTGCCTTCAGTTAATTTAATACTGTTTATGTTTCCTTTCATTATATCTGTTAACATACTCCCTGATGCAGTTAAAATTTTCCCGTTGTTTCTTTCCCAAACTTATCAATTGTCAGTATTAATATTGTTTGTCTCACTTATATACATTTTGTGATAGAACTGCAGTTATTTCTGGATTAAGTTTTTGTACATTTGCCATTGGGAAATTCTCTGGGGTGATGAACTTTGTCCGTAGGTTGTGTAAGCTTCTCTGGGAATACCCATCATAATCATTAATGATATGAGTCCACCTACTTGCAATCTCTTGTTTAATGTGTTCTCTTTCTCTTGAATGTTTTCATCACATAATTCTATTGAAACTTCTTCAGAAAGAGTGTCATCATCTCCCTGGCCTTAATCCCATGTATTTTGGGGTCGGCACTTGATTCAACCCGATGTGGCTGATCACCTGATTTTTATACGAAGCGACTTCCATCTGACCTTCGCAACCCCTTTTTTCGAGGAAAATCGGCAATCTGGGTTAAACCAGTTCTTCAGAAAGAGTGTATCCTTTGTAATTTCTGTAATATAGATTTTTATCCAAATTATTATCAAAATAAATCAAGGAGCGTTTATGTTCATTGCAAGACAGAGTTTACGTATAACAATGTATAAACTCAGGCACGTCTACCCTCATGTGGTAGCTCTATATGGTCAAATCTAAACCGTCTTGGAACAGAAGGGGTTGGTCAACAAGCTGTCAGGTCTGCCCTCATGTGACAGCTCTAAAGACAGTAGACCGATTAACATTATATTGTCCTTAATACAGTATGGGTGTGGGTATAAAATTATACTTTGTACAACCAGTTCAGGCCTGTCTACCCTCATGTGGTAGCTCTATATGATCAAATCTAGGCCGACTTGGAACGGAAGGGGTTAGTCAACAAACTGTCAGGTCTGCCCTCATGTGACAGCTCTAAAGACAGTAGACCAATTAACATTATATTGTTCTTAATACAGTGTAGGTGTGGGTATAAATTATATTTTGTACAACCAGTTCAGGCCTGTCTACCCTCATGTGGTAGCTCTATATCAATGAATAATAAGTAGGCCATTGTGTATCAAAGAAGTTGGTCAAACAACTGTCAGGTCTAAAGACAGTAGGTGTTTTAATAGGTATATTCTGAGTAACACAGGTTCTGTTTGTCTTCAAGTGACAACTATATAAGTTATAAATAGAGCCTTTGTTAGCACCACAGTAATTTAGTATTTAAATGTTTAACTAGTAGTAAATTGTGGTCAAAATATCCTTACATAGACCACTGTAGGATAATGAACCCGTCACAGGGTGTAGTGTCTCTTGTATCTCTGACCTTTGACTGTTATTTTCTTATTTAGATGAATACAAGGTAAACCAGATGATTATTAGGGTTATTTACTAACCTTGGTTTTCCATATATGTACCATGTTGATTTTCATAATTTTCACAACAATTTTCACCATCAATAAATAATTGTTCAATGTGAGATAATTTGTATTTTCAAACACAAATTTTTACTTTTCTTCATTTGTTCTGATCTTATTTCTTCATCCGTCTTTAACTGCTGTTTACTTATTTTTGTTTTTTCGCTTAATAAATATGAGCACTGTGCGATTTGATTACAACAAAACAAAATAGCATAAAATTCTGTTTGCACCGAAATGTCACGAAGATAAAAAAGCGGTAAAATTATACAATTCGCGGTAATTTAAAACAAAAGTCACGGCAAATATTTTAAAAGGATAATTAAAAGTTCCTTTTTTCTTTTTATTTAGTAGTTTAGGCGGGAAACGCACCTGTTGATAATGTCAACAGGAAAACTTTTCAAACATCGAATATCAGATCGAATGAACGATAGGTAAATTTACAAATTCAAAAGACTTACTTTACATGTATAATTGCTTGATTTAGGTTTGTATCATGTTGTAAAATTATTAAAGGAGAGTTTAATCATACCTGCATGTTTTTACGTTGCGTAAAAAACTGTCCAATACAAACCAACCGGCGCGCCGACCGGCATCAACAAATTCCAGTTTTGAGCATAATACCACAAAACATCACTTTACACTTCCACTGATATATAGGAATGTAAATTTTGGAAACAATACGCGTATTTAATGCTGAATACATGTATTAACGCATTAAAATACAATTAAATAGTCGCAATAACCTAGACGTACGTGAAGCCATTTTTGGCACAAAAATCCATAGTGAAGATAGAGGAGTGACCACAGAGTATGTAACCTAGCAAGGAGTAAGGATGTTACCATTCTTTTTTTTTTAGCTTTTTAAAGAATGTGAAGTCAAGCGCAACATTCCATATTGCTGCATAGTGTCCATGATGGTGAAAGAGTAAAATTAAATGTCAAAGCTTAGAAGTTCATACGGTCTGCTTATATGATTATAGTTGGCCCCCAACGCCCTAGTCTTACTACAAATACAGTTAATTAAACCAACTACCACGAATTAAAAAAAGGCATATGCATATACACATACTTAGTACATTAATTTGTGTATTCAGAAAAGAAATAAAAAGGTATTTTTGTTCATTGAAGCGAGCACAATAAAACAGTGGTGCTAATTACAAAGTTTGTAAGCGAATGTCAAGAACAATGGATGGCAAGAAATTACAATTCACACCAATTTGCTCGCAGGCGGCAGATCGGTAGTTTGGACGCAACGTGGATTGTGGACAATGCATTCTTGTTAGATGGTTAACACTAGGAGCGTAACTGATTTTGTGACTAGATATACGCATTACAGTCATGATGACATGGCACGGTGGTTCCGCGTTGCTAAATACATTGATTCATATCCAATGTATATACAGTGCTTAAATTTAAAGCCAAAATTTTATTTTTAAAATGTATCTTTTACTGGCTCATATTATGCTGATATTATAATGAGTAACTTCAGCTACTCTTTTTTTTTAAATATCACTAAGTAACATATTTTTTATTGTTAAACCTACGCGACTAACCCCACGAGGTGCAACTAGTATTAATTAAAACAGAAGTATGATTTTCAAAAGACAAATAATTAAACTCACCTCAATAAAAAAATGCTTAATTCAGTAAAGCAGATTATTTAATAGAATGAGTTAATTGGACCTAATTACTTCTATTCCTTATAGCCGGATATAAATTTATCTAAATAAGTAAATTCCGTCATCTATAATTACGACTAACTACGTAACTTCACTGCTTTTTGTTAATAATAAAAACAGTAACGTCAGCACATAAGTCTATACATCTACAAATAATTTTTGTCCGTTCATTAGAAAAAGTTTAACCAAACTAACTATGACAATGTTTGAGTTTTATTTGCTAACTAGCTGTGCCCAGCGGTTTCACTCACGTAGATTTAGTTTCATGTATTTAATATAAATTTTGTATATATTTAAAAAAACGCAGAGATGTCTATGAATATACTTACCAACTACAGAGGCCTTACCGTCACCAGTTTAAGCAAAGCGTATTAAGCACTTCTTAGCTTTGACGTTTAATGTTTGTATCACAAAATAATTTATACTTCGATTTTTTTTTAAAGGAATTTCCCATTATTGCGAATAAAATTCCTATACGACACTACTTTTAGTAGTAAATATTTTTTCAGATTTTATGGAGTCCGTAAGGATGCTCATCATTATAATACCAAAGCGTATGCTTAATTCAATAATAACTAAAGTACGGTAGGTACTTCGGTTTGAAGCCTTGACTATAATTATGTAATTTGGCAAAACTGAACTTTAAAAGGAGAATTATAAAAATCTAAATTGAAGGCTAAATAAATCTCTTATAGAATGTGGTTGCACTAACCACCTGCCATATGACCCGGTTTCAAATTTCATAGAATTTATTAATAAATTAAAGCGTGTTGCGAACTATCTATAATCGTTAAACTTACCCACATATTAATGTGATTAAAAGCTCAAGTCTACCGCCGAAGGTTTATAATATAATGGTTTCCTATAGTGGGTCGAACTACGCCAACGCATTATGCTTTTCCGTAATTACCTACTTACATCAAATTAACGCTACTCCAATCTATTAATTTACATCCCTAATTACTTTATTAGTGTTTCGCCCATTTGTGCGCATATTAATACTGGATTAAACCAATTATTAAAAAAAAATACATACATAGACATACATATGCTCACGTCGGTATTGCCGGAAGGGATAGGCTGTGAGTGTGCTTATATTACACCCACATTTCGCCAATTATGTTTAAGTCCCATGTAAAGGAGGGCGTCTATTGCCACTAACCGGACACTAATATAAACTCCCGGCTGCTACTGGAACAATACAGATGGGAAAAACCCGATAAAACTTTCCCCGTCCCGTGATCGAGCCCAGGACCTCGTATTCCGCGTAACGTTTTGCGAATACAAGACTAAGCAGGCAGTACGAGGTAGGAGGTAAGGTATAAGTAGCTACGAAGGAGCAAAATAATTTAAAAGTAAGACCAAGATTTTCTTAACTTACTTGACTACAAGTGATTGTAAATTGTTAAGTATAGTATTAAGAGAAGCATGCTGATTACGTAATAAGATTCAGGAAAAGTTGAAGGTAGTGAGTAAATATAGGGCACCAGTAAAACCAGTGACCACAGTTAACTGGCGCAAGTGGCTTGCCAAGACAAAGAGCGAATGTGGAGCAAGTTATCGAGCGAGTAACTTGCTTGCGTAATACACGACTCTGGATTTAGGGCTGCGTTTACGCAGGTATTAAGCGAATAAACCTACAATATAATACTTAACGTATACTAGATTTAACATCAATATGAGAACGATATATCAATCTAGTACTGACTTGAAATTCAGAGTACAATGAAGTATTATTACAATATTATTGGTGAATTGCACAGGCACTGAGCTACCCCACGTAAGCTCTTAAAATATTGATGTACCTACTGTCATTATTTCCTGAACAATATAAAATTAGTTACTTGTATTTAAGTTTAATAATTGACAGCCCTACGCCTACCGCTGGATCGGCAAACTGCGACCTCAGCCGCCAGTTCTCCACTCTCACGGTGACCATTAGGATACACCCACTAATTTAACATAAAAACACGTAGGTATCTATGGGTACCTTGCATTGACCCAGTTGCAAAATCCTGATTTTGTTGGACACTGCGTTGCAAAGAAACATTCCACTTACCATCTTATCATCAATGTCTTAAAAATTGTGCTGTGGTATCCACTGAACAAACACCACCTAGAGAGAGAATATAAGAAACTATTTATGTTGTTTATTCAGTGATTCATATCACAAAAACTAACTTTTGGTAACGATGCATTGTAATGATTACTCTGAGCTAGAGACGTCAAATATTTTTTATCCAACATAAGTGTCGAATCTACTTATTGAACGTCATTGGCCTCGTGACCTGAGTTCGATCCTGACTCAAGGATGAAATAAATCGCTTTTACATTACATTACATTCAGCCTACATTACATCGATAGCAATCAAAGTCCGTAATGGGAATGTGCCTTACAGATCCGCATGATCTCTCAGGTGATTCAGCAAGATGTAAATAGTTATACATTAAGCTACCTTGAAACCATGATTCGTGCGAAAAACTTCATTTTATAGTAACCTTCAAATCGTAATAAGCACTTGGTTTTCGTTATCTTGTCATCTCCACACTTTATATATGTCATATATTAACTTATCTATACTCAATACATCAATAGCGTTAGATAAGCGCCGGTTAAGTGTAAATCCGACTTGCTAAGAGATGGGTCTGTACGCAGTCTAAAATATTTTAGATCTTAATAGAAACAATATCTTACGCCGCTGCCGTAATATGCGACATAATATGGATCACAGTTTTGTAATGTCACAAATATTTAAAAAGTTCCAACTTATGTGAAAAATAACTAGTGTGAATTCGACGGTTATCTTTTTGGGACTTGATAAATTTTTAGATCAAGCTATATTACATATATTTGATTGATGGATTGTCCAAAGGTATTGTTTTGTCTCCAAAAGGCGGTTTCGTTTTTATTCGATGAGTATCTATGGAACCCTAAACTCAAGATAATAACTGCTAACCCTAATAAATATAAGACACTGAATAAAATCACCCAATACGGTTTGAAGTATTCAAGATGGAGTTGTTCATAATATTACTTAGTTTATTATGTTTGCATCAAATTCACGGAGATCCAAGGATAGATCCGTTAGTAGACACAAATATAGGATTGATCCGTGGATTGAAAGCTGATGATGGTGACTACTCCATGTTCTTGGGAATTCCTTACGCGCAAGTTGACAAAGCAAACCCTTTTGGCGTAAGTATAAATTTTTTTTCTCACATATGATTTCTATAATATCAGTGATTCAAAATAATAGAATAATATATTAAGAATACATTATTATTTTTAGGGTGCATTACCGCAACCAGCATTTGATGAAATTTTTGATGCATATGACGACGCAGCAAGGTGTCCACAAGTAGAGGAATTCAATAATACAATAATTGGAAATCTCGATTGTCTGCACATTAACGTTTACGTGCCAAATTCAGCAAATCATAGAAGCCCTTTACCAGTGTTGATTTGGATACATGGAGGCGGGTTTCGGTATGGGCACTCTGGTAGAACTATCTACGGCCCCAAGTATTTTATGATACAAGAAGTCATCTTAGTTACCTTAAACTACCGCTTAGGTCCGTACGGGTTTATGTGTCTGGATATTCCTGAAGTCCCAGGCAACCAAGGTCTTAAGGATCAACTTCTTGCACTTAGATGGGTTAAAGAAAACATACAAGCTTTTGGAGGCAACGCTAATAAAATAACAATATTTGGGGAAAGTGCTGGAGGAATATCTGTAGACCTACATTTATTATCTCCCCATGAAAAATTATATAACCAAGCAATCATTCAAAGTGGAACAGCTTTTACAAATGTTGTGTCTGAACCTATTAAGAATGCCCCCATTCTACTAGCCAAAACTCTTGGCTACTCAACCGATAACTTATATAGCGCTTTAGATTTTTTAGCTTCAGTAGAAACAGATTTGATCATAGCTGCTGCATTTGATTTGAGCATGGAACAAGCATTTTGGCCTTGTGTAGAAAAGCAATTTGAGAATGTGGTGAGCTTTATCTCAGAAGACTGGAGCAGAAATGTCCCATCAAAGTATAAAAACATGCCTGTACTTTTGGGATTTAATGACAATGAAAGACTGATCACATATGTCCATAAAGACGACGATTTTTTCACGAACCTGGATGTTGTGAAGTCACGATTGTCAGATGCATTCGATACCGAGAGTGAGGGCTTTGCGGGAATGGAAAAGATTGTTAGAAACTTCTATTTTGGTGAAGATGACATAACTAGTGAATCGATTCTAAAATTGGCTGATTTTGACTCCGATATCGTGTTCAATTATCCAACTTACAGAACCATAAACAGACTTATCGAAAATAACTCTGGGAATGTTTATTTCTATTTATTTGCTTATGTGGGAGACAGAAATTGGGTGAAACGGCGTACTAACATAACAATTGGTGGTGCTGCACACGCCGACGAAATATCATATTTGTTTGATGTTTCTTTCTGGAAAGACGAAATTGCCACGCCCAGCGATCAACTTGTCATTGATACGATAACTACAATGTGGGCAAACTTTGTAAAATACGGGTATGTAATCATATTTCCTATCTTGAACATTGATCTCTTTTACAAAAAGGAAAATATTTAATTTTGTTCAGCTAGGAAAATTATAAGCAGTCATCTATTTTGCATAACATTATTCTCGATAGATTATCGATTACAATAACATAGGTACATTGTTTTTTTCAGCAACCCCACCCCTGAATTGTCAGACTTGTTACCAGTTAAATGGAACCCTATTACCCAAGGTTCTCCGCACCACTGCATGATCATCAATTCAGAACTCAGTGCCATCAAAAGACCTTTTAGCGACAGAATGACTTTCTGGGACCTATTTTATAAAACTAATTCCGACTTTCAGAGAGTTTACAAGAGCTATGCTTAACAGTATGTAACGTACAAATAATGTATTGTCAGACATAGATATAAGGCTAAACGAAATTGTATTTTATTCTTCCCGCCTTATCGATCAGCAAATTGCGACTAATATGAGTATATCTCTCTTAAAATAACTATAACACCTAATTTATCAAAATCTCAGAGGCCATAAGCAAATAGTCGTATAATTACTTAAATACTCGTATATTATTATCAGTGCGCGATCGGTTACAGAAATCGGTTTCTTTGTCTTCAGGTACGAGTAGAAAGGGTAACAAAAAAATAATATTTTGATCCATTAAAGTTGCGGAAAAGCTTTATAAATTGCCCTTAAATTGCTAGTGCCAGAACTACATTCAACTTTATAACAATACTTTCAACTTGTTTGATATTGTGTATGTGTGGCAAGAACAATAATACTGGGCAAGAAAGAACAAATTAAACCAAATTACTTTCCGAAATAAAAAGAGAAAATGGATGTTTGGACAATAAGCAGGTTCTTGTTAGATATTAACACTGTGAGCGTAACTGATTCTGTGGCCAGATATACGCGTATAACGACGATGATATGGCTCGGTGGTTACATATTTAATAACTCTGCTTCATCTATTATTCAAACATTACTTCGGATTAGATAACGAAACTTAATTTACAAGCTATGCTCTGAAATTTTGCTATTGTTTTTTTAACTTTTCCTCAAGAATAGTGTCTTGATCCAGCCCTTCAGTAATGGATATATCCTGTACAGTATCGATGGAAATACGTGCTTTATATATACAATATACTTTTACACTACTTCAACTCACTTGGAGTTGAAGCTGTCGTCATGCCCAAAGTTGGTCGGATCATGACATCACACTAAGCCCGATTGTAGATCGATATGTTACTGAAAATATAACTCCAACGTAAACCGATGAGATTTTCTCTAAAATCCAATGTAAAAAGAAGTAAGTTGAAGATAAGTATTTTTGAAGATTCGCCCGAGTGAAATTTCATGGACGTGTGATGATGATTCATGAATAGCTAGACAATCTCTCCAATAGTTACTAGGGCACAAATTATTTATCTTAAGAAAGTATTGTCTTTGTACTGCCTGTCTCACCCTAAGGTGGAATTTTGGAGTGAAATTCATTAAGACCTGATAATTATGGTTTGATATGCAATTTTCAGCATAATAAAAACACATTACGATAAAAAAAAGATAATGACTATTTATCGTTATAAGTAAAAGAGAGTTGTTAATATCAACCAATGCAGTATAAAGTACACTTTCAGTATGACGTTGTTTTTGATATTATTAACAGTTTTAAGTTTTCAACAAAATCAAGGACAAACAATAACAGATCCTTTAGTAGACACGACGCTAGGATGGATACGCGGATTGAAAGCTGATGACGGTGATTACTCCATGTTCTTGGGAATTCCTTACGCACAAGTTGATGAAGCAAACCCCTTTGGTGTACGTATAAACAGTTCAATATCAACATATCAATGTTTTTGAAATCAAATTATCTATTAACTATATTTAAACACCTAATTATAAACTAAAAACCTTAAAAAGAAATATATACTCTTATACCTAAAATATATTATTAAAAGGAGTCCCTGTAGGCAAGGTTCCGAATCAAATCAAATTAGTAACATTAGGAACAACATTCCCAAAATATTTTTACCAAAATGAATCAATTTTATTTTTAGGACGCAATACCCCAACCAGCATTTGATGAAATTTTTGATGCAAACGATGATACAGCAAGGTGTCCACAAGTAGAGGAATTCAATAATACAATAGTTGGAAATCTCGATTGTCTACACATTAACGTTTACGTGCCAGATTCGGTAACTGCCAGTAGCCCATTACCAGTGTTGATTTGGATACATGGGGGTGGATTTCAATATGGAGACGGGGGTAGATATGTCCACGGCCCCAAATATTTTATGAAACAAGACTTCATCTTAGTCAGCTTAAACTATCGTTTAGGTCCGTATGGATTCATGTGTCTGGATATTCCCGAAGTTCCAGGAAATCAAGGTCTTAAGGATCAACTTCTTGCCCTAAGATGGATCAATTCAAACATAGAAACCTTTGGTGGCGATGTTAATAAAATTACAATATTTGGAGAAAGCGCTGGAGGAATGTCTGTAGACCTTCATTTAGTTTCGCCTCATGACAAACTTTATCACCAAGCAATAATTCAAAGTGGAACATCTTTGTCGAATGCTTTTTATGAACCTGTTAAGAATGCACCCATTCTAATAGCCAATAATCTCGGCTACGCCACGGAAAACATATACAGTGCCTTAGAATTTTTAGCTTCGACAAAAACAGATTTAATTATACAATCTGTGTATGATCTGGATATATTTTCAAGATTCCGGCCTTGTGTTGAGAGGGAATTTGAGAACGTAGTGAATTTTATCACGGAGGATTGGAGCAAAACTGTCGCACCAACGTATAAGGATATGCCAATTCTTTTGGGATTCAATGACGATGAATGGCTATCTCGGTATTACCATCGAGATGATGTTTTTTTTAGGAATCTAGACATTGTCAAAACAAGTTTGCCGGATGCTTTTGATACTGAAAGTGAGGACTTTCAAGGAATGGAAGATGTTGTTAAGAGATTCTATTTTGGAGATGAACTTAATCTTACACGTGAATTATCGTTGTTCAAAGTGGCAGACTTTGCCTCGGACTTCTCTTTTAATTATCCTACTTACAGAACTATAAACAGAATGCTTGAGAATGAATCGGGAAATATTTATTTCTATTTATTTTCTTATGTGGGAGACCGAAATTGGGTCAAACGTCGTGTTAATATAATAGGCGGTGGTGCAGTACACGCGGATGAAATATCGTATTTGTTCGATATATCATTCTGGAAAGATGAAATCCCCACATCTGAGGATCAACAAGTTATAGATAGGATGACGACCATGTGGGCCAATTTTGTGAAATATGGGTACGTAGAATTATTTAATGTAGGGAATGATATCATAAAATCTTATTTAAACTTTTGCCACTAAAGGGTTAGTAATTGAAAAGTGATTACGAATAATATAAAATGTTATGTTTTTTTCAGTAACCCAACCCCGGACACAACAGACTTACTACCAGTCACATGGACCCCAATAACCCAGGGTTCCCGACGGCACTGCTTGGTCATCGACTCTGAACTCAGTATGACGAGTAGACCTTTCAGCAGTAGAATGAGTTTCTGGGAACTGTTTCATAAAACTAATTCAGATTTACAGAGACTATACGTAGGCTTTTCCTGATTGCGCTTTACTAATAATTTATTACATGACACAGCATCTGGTTTAAAACTATTACCTCATTATGACAAAACGTGGTTTAAACGAAGACTAGACGAAACTCTGACTAAAATACGTCCATCCCTTTTAAAATCCGTATCACAAAAAGATGGAACTACTTTTAAACCTAGGATTACCTTAGTCTAAGTTTTGAATTCTTATCTGACTGCACATCGTACAAGCATGTCGTATGAACGACCAACCTCTTCGGGGGCTACAAGTTTTTTTATTTAGCGCCCCGGGGCGTTTAATGAGGATCCCAAATTGTAGCGGTCACATATCAGTAATTAACGTGTCCTGTAAGATATTGATTATTTACTGGATTAATAAGATTTGGTAATGAGGCAATGTTATCCCTTGTGCCACTTAGTTACTATCATGCACAAAAAATACTTACACAATTGTATTTTTGGAATAAATTTTATATTTTAATCTCTTTAATTTTCAATTCGAGACATAATTGCTGTGTTTTCTAATAAATATACTACTTATATTTGATGTGAAAAGCTTCTTTGTCAATTTTCAAAATTATATACGATGAGGATAGTTTGTGTTTACAGCTAACGATACATTTTTGAACTACATTTATTGAATATATAAGCGTAAATATATGATTTACAGGGAATAGTACTTAAAACAATTAACATGTAGAAACTTGGCTCATATCGTAATCTCTCGGGATCGTGCCAAGATGGCTGGCAGCGTTGCTATGTTGGATAGCGTCACCAAAATTATTGTCAAATAAAATGTTTTTTTATTTTAATATAATCGTGACTCCTATGAAACTTACACGTGCCGAGCACATCCACTAGTGAATTATAATTCGCATAATAATCTGGGACCGATAAGATAAACGCATAGAACGATAAGATTACCTCACCATTGCAGGGGTCAGGATAAGCATACGATAAGATAATGACAATATTATTTAGACTTACAGCTTAAAACACACATGAAGGTATCACAATGACGATTTCGAACAAGTGCATCCATAAATATATAACTTGACTTTAATTATTCTCCGAGGGTATACTATATTACAAATAAGTTTACAACGAAGTAAACAATGAAATAGTTGACAAATTTTTCATTAGTATATACGACCCGAAGATATTTATCAGACCTTCATCGTACTCACCTACAATCTATGCTATAATCTATACTTTAAATCAGACATACACTTAATACACATGTACACATACGTACAAATAAATAAATAATATTGATGTGTGTTTCGGTAATATCCTATGTGGTATCTCACTTTTATAGATCTATTTGCCTCATTTCGAAAGAAAAAAGACTCTCACTTAAAAACTTTAGTATTTACGATCCACAAAGCTAAATCAGCTGAGATACACAACTACGTTATGCTAAAGTGAGTTTGTTCGTCTTTAGATAGTTATGTAAATTATGATTGTACTTCTAGATCAGGTTGTTGCTTTGGAGTAACACTTTAAGCAATTGTATAACAGCATTAAGTCTGGTTTATCTCAAATACCTAGTATTTTAATGTCACGGTGTCTTGCGCCATTGAGCTATGGACACCCAAACCACAATGATTCGTGTACAAATTTATAAGGTACTACTAATACTTTGCGTTCTACTATTAGAAATGTACCCATTTAGAAGTATATGACAAGCAAAATAATGCATGTATTCTAATCCTATGACGAAAAGTTAGGTAACTCTCTAACTTATGTCAGTCATTAAATTAAGGTTCGCATTTAAAATAGGCACCGACGATGACGTCAATAAATTAATTGTCTTTGTTATCTAATAAGTTATAAATTCACTCCGGTATGATACCCGTGATATCTGAAGCATATCGTAGTACGTGAGCCAGTTAGTGGAGAAAAAGTACCTATAGTGAAGGATGTATTTTCGTATATATTTTACTAAAGCAGCGTTGAATTGCTTTTGACTTTTAACCTCCTTCGCTTTCCTTTCACGTTAATCATATTACAAACACGAAATTTTGGTATCATAAAATAAGAACGTACAAAAGTTCGGCCCCCGATACAGGCAAGCGTTTCGCTCTAAAATTACTATTATGGAGTTAGCCCCGAAATGGTCCGCGATCTTTTTAGCATGCCTACGTAATACGTACAAACGTAAGCAAAGATACTTGAAAAAACTAGGGAAGCGGACCTTCTGTATTTATATATTTTGCGTTTCTTCCTCCCTTCGATTGATCCTATTGCAGTCGTCAATACAAGCGACTGTCAACGCAATTATTATTCATGGTATGAAACAACGTACAAAAACAAGAACCACGAGTGAAACGTCCGTCGCAATGAGACAAGCACATTTTCTCATGGCCACTGTTATTTGAGAAATCTACAATAATAAATAGGTTCTAAGGTAAATAAAGCCGATTCGATTATCTTAATTATACAACAATCATCGATTATTTACCATTATCTAAATTACCTCTACAGAAATATTTAAAAAAATACATCAATTACGCTCTCATTATTATAATTTAAGTGCATATTAATGGACTTACGCATGTAATGATTAAGTTTTTTTTTTAGTTTTTACATTACGCTACATAAATTGAGTCCCTAGGTCCGATGCAAATTATTCTAGATCCTATGGATTATATATGAGGCGGAAAATGATGTGTTCATTTATTGCGCCCCGCAGTGTTACCCCTACATTTCATTACAGCCCGATTATCTAGCAATCTCCATTAAATTCATTCAAATCCGTCCGGCGGTTCGAGCACAAAGACGAACTGAAATTTTAAGTGATTCAATAAACTGCTTTACTTCATAATGTAGAAGCACCTTTTCACATGGTTTCTGTACGCTTTTATTTTCGTAACTTTCACTGGGTCCCTTGGGTCACAGCTTGAATAATTGATTGTCAAACACCACACATGTTAAAAACGGCCGATTGTGTCGAAGATTAGTTCCACCCCACGTAAATTGTATAGCAAGTTTACATTGTGTGGCGAGTACGTCTATGTTTATTTTGTCAACAACCAGTCGATGGCGTTATTATTGCATAAAAATATTTTTATAATCGTTGACTGATTTGGTGGTATTTCGCACATGTGTGTTTCTAAAAGCAATTATTTCAATGTCACAATCCGAATTATTATCGCAATTATGTAAGATATGCGCAAATATAATTTCTAAATAAGGGAGCATGTCAAAGTCAGCCTTTTCATGATTATATTTTTTAAGAAAAAATAACAAATTGAAATTTAAATATCTTCGCATAAATTCCATTTGATAATACCTGCCTTTCTCCTTACAGTATTATCTGCAACTCTCAGTTCTAAGGTTGCAAAACCAACCTTTACATAATAATATTCACCTACTTAAACATACAAATAGCAGTTATCAAAGTATGCATATGTAATAAGTTCATGTCTGAATATGATTTCAAACTAAACTTGCACTTGAAATCATGTTGTCGTCCCTATAAATTGAAAGCTATGACCGTTCGATGTCGGTCTAGGTCGCGTTATAAAAAATGGTTCAAGTCATAATCGCAAGCAAGTATGCCTTTTTTTGTTCTCATCTAAAAAAACCTAGATGAAGATTGAAGTAAACTCCCAAATCCAGGAAACGTGAAAGTAAGTAGGACCACCCATAACAGGTTTTTTTCTTGTGACATCTTCAATACGTATTAATGTCACAACCTTTAAAGTATAAACCTTAAAAAACATGTGTGTCAAATAAAACGGTTAATTTGCAAAAGCCTGAGTATCTGTTATAATAGGTATATAACTGTACTATCCTAAATGGTTATTCATATTTACGAATGTTAATATACATGTAAGTGAGTCACCTTTATAATAATATACCTAATATACAAAAAAATACCAAATTATTAAACCACGTTGAAAGCGAGTTTCAGAATGAGCTACTTTTCGACTAGGTCAATTGTTACACTATTTTTATGATAACATAGTATAAGTAATTGGATCTCGGCTCATGACATGTACAGAAGCAACATTGCGTATCTTGCGTTCGGCCGGTACAGTGCAGCTGGTAATATAATATTTGGACAAGTTAGGGACCCAGAAAGAATGCCGGCAAGGCCGCCTACAACACTAAAGAACAATCCATTCATTACAAACAATGCAGACACGACAAGCAGCATAATGATGCTGCGAAGCAAATCATAAGAACTTGTTCGATCGAATAAAAACTAAATTGCCTTGCTTTTTCCAGTCTCATTTCCAATTTTATTAGGTTTGCGGCAGGTTTGCCAAAAACTCGTATCAAAAAGATCAAAAAAAGGTTTTACCTGCGGTCATTCTTGCATACCAAACAAACTTATAGTCTAACTACTTTGGCACTGTAATATTATTAATTTGTTCTATGATCGATGAATGAAACAATGAGAAGTAATTATGACTTAATCAAAGTGAGTACTTACTTGGCTTTACAGAAAAACAACGCGTAATTGCAATGGAAATTGACGGAACATTGTAAGCATTTCCAGTCAATATCTATGTTCTTTCATCAACCTTTATGTGAAGAGCATTTAGGTAATGAATAGGTTAAAAACCCGTGTTTTTGCAACCAATGATAGAGTCAAGGCCTGTACCGGCGCAGGCGGTGACAGACGCATGCGCATCAAGGCAGCGCGCCGTGACGAACACGCAATCACGAGACTCGCAACATCTTATTAGCCCAATTCTATTCATCTCTAACAATATAAACAGGTCCTCATTATCGGTAAAAACACCAATGTTTAACGACATCAAAGCGTCTTGTAACTCATTCTTTCGCACGTAAGTAGTCAAATTTGCTTAAATAGGAGTACTTATTTGATTAACGCAGATCCATCTCTTCCAAATTTAGCTTAAGGACGTCGTGACATTTTTGACAGACTCGATTTTAGGTACTGAGCCGGCACACATGCAAATCACTACAGTAAAAAAGTTTTCAGGTTGATAAACTTTATTGCGATAGTGTGAGAAAATAACCAATATTTGTAATAGCAGCCTTAACCATCGGCGTTTTCGGTATCGCCTAAACGCTGAGCAAAAGGAATTAAAAGCAGATCCAAACTCTAAACACATAGTTTATGTTATTGTAACATTGAATTTTAGAAGTATCATGTTTTTCAATGTCAGTGATGTTAGTTACGGGTGCTTATTTGTTATTATTTTCATTGGGCACTTGACGAAGCAATAAGGTGGTCAATAGACCAAAACATTAACAGCTCTATCGAGTTGACAGCGATGTCCGTCAAGTGCGATGAACTGAAGACAGGGTTACATCGTCACATTCTGTTGAACATTAATTAATAAACTGTATAATTTTTGTTACACGAAGTTGCAAGTAGTAAGTTTTTTAAATATGTAATTTGAAACAGAAGAAAAACTGGAAACTCTAAATTCTCATTTTATATGTTTAGTTATAGTTTGTGAGTTACACCAAGTTAATCTGCAACTGACTATACTCGTATATCTCGCCCTTAAGATAAACGCCACGTACCTACTTAAAATTAAAATCAATACGAAACATCGCAAATTTAATAAGAACAATAACCTTCGGGCATTAGAAAACACATCAGGATGAGCTATTAAAGTGTTTTGAAATGGAAATGCTACTAAAATTATTTAAAAACAGAAAAACGTCATTATTAAATATTTTCTGTAGCACTGAAAGTCCGTTGCATCAATTCAAGAATTATTCAAACTACTAACTCATAAATAATATTATTAATATATAAACAAAGTGCGCGACGTCTACACCAAAATGATAAGTATATTTGCCTTGGATTATATTACCTATCTGAGTGCAAACGCTTCGCCAAAGAACACACACAATAGATTATTTACACAAGGTCTTACCAAATGTACCCACGTTCAATCAGACCACGACACTTGCAATTTATTTAGCGCCCACAAAATATATATAAAATAACATTAGATACAGCTACTGTGAACTCTATCAATGTAACAAACGTATGAGGTAGCAATGCGATGTTGTATTCCCTTTTAGTAAATATTTAAAGTCGGTTGTAAAGTACACAAATTTGTGAATTCTTAAATTGTATTTGTATGAAAGCACACACAATGATTTGACCCAATACGATATTTTTAAACATATGCTAGCATTCTCAGTCATTTTGATTTAAATGACTCTAGTCACTCCTTATTTTCCATATTGATCGACTTCTTCGTGGCCTGTGCTTAAATTCATATATTCACAGCTTCTCACAAAGACCATTATGGAAAAAAGAAGATTCTTTTTAGGATAAACAATAAGCATGATTTGTTAAGTCAATAAAACATAAGCACTTTCGTTGCCGCTATAAAAAAATATTGGTAGGTTATGACACATGCTGTTGTTCATAGCTTAAAAGGGTCATTGCTGACTCACTCAGTCTTTAAATATCCCCATCATCATCTCCCTGGCCTTATCCCATGTATTTGGGGTCGGCACTTGATTCAACCCGATGTGGCTGATCACCTGATTTTTATACGGAGCGACTGCCATCTGACCTTCGCAACCCCTTTAACGAGGAAAATCAGTGATCTGGGTTAAACCAGTTGTCAGACTATTTGAGGCCTCTGACTGACCTGTAACGATTGCCAAAGATGTTAAAATGGCAACCGGGACCGACAGCTTAACGTGCTCTCCGAGGCACGGAGGCAACTCGGGCGGTCACCCATCCAACTACTGGCTAGGCGTATGGTTGCTTAACTTCGCTGATCGAATGATATGCGCAATAGCAACTGTGCCACGAGCTCCTCTATATCCCCAAGCAGGTAATAATATAAAGTAGCATAAGGAAAAACGTTACAAATTCCTGCTTTAATTATTCCAATTAGTTTAAAATGACTGGACGAAACAATCTGACAATGTAGCCACGACATTAACAAAGAGACCGTTTCAATATCAATCAAACATACTGTTAGGTACCTATTTGGAAAAAAAACAATGCTATCAGTGATGCGACCGTGTCGTAGGTCGGTGACTAACAGACAAACAATACAATACAATACGAAAGCCTTGTTCATAATATTCACCCATATAGCATTCAAGGCTCGTTCGCAACTGAGAACGTCAGGCTCAATGTCGCTAAAACTAATGATTAACTCACACTCCGCTGAGTGCCAGCTTAACGCCAAACTAATCACATGTCTAACCCAAGGGTAACATAATAAATTCTATTGCTGAATTCCGTATCAATAATTACTCCTGAATACGATAACAATTAATTTAATTACTTTTAAATACCAATACAATACAATGATAATTTTTGATACCACAATAGAGTCGAAAGATTTCAATGGTTTTATTACCTTCCTTTTGGATGCGTATTATGTAAGTCCTTGCATCGATATGTTATATAAGACTCGTTTCCTTTCGCAGCTTCATTATGTTCATACTAAGGGGACCCTTAAATTTTACTCTATTTACGATACAGCCTATAAACGGTGATGATGTAGCAATCTATTTGTGAAAGAATTTATAAATTTTGTCCAGGAGTTACGATTTTTAGTAACCAAACAAAAATACAGATCTGTAACTTTATAGGTAATACCAGATACAAAAATGTAGGCATTGAGCAGATATTGTCACCTGTTTCGATTGTCTGGAATGACTGGTAAAACTACCTTACAATTTTCAGAACGTGTATGTCGTCATTTCCTAATTCCTATTACTATCCGCCAAGGAAAAACTAAATGTTACCGTATCCGTCCAATGAGTCAGTACCAGATGTTCTGCTGTATTGATTACTGCAGTGCGCCCACATTAGTTGTTAATTAACACCACACAAAATATTATTTTGTAATATTTTTATGTCGTCCGTATATACATATAGAATACATAATATACCTAAGCAAGTTTCACCTCATTAGTTATATAGTCTACGGCACTATATCAACCTAATATCAACTATACATTACGTTACGTTGTGTAATAAACTGTACCAAATATAATAAATATCAACAAGTTTTATGAGATCCCATATATCGATTAATTCCCACGTATGGTGTTGCAATCACCGGGACATACTTAAACAACGGAAGTGAAATTAAACTAATTACCAATAAATTTTCCCAAATTGATAATCATTTACTTTATTGCGTTTATAACCAGAGCAACTGTTTATGTAACTATACTAAGGTATGAGTGTAATAAGAAGCACAGTAAGAAGTAGATAGGTAGGTAGCCCTTAGAACATCGTAACTATTTGAAAGACTACTTACAATAGAATTTGGTGTCCAGTTAAGTGATCCCAAACTAAATGCTTGGCTAATTTACTACTACGAATAAATCGTAAACCTTGCCTTATTGCCACATTGGGTCCAATAGTCATTTGTCATTTTGGCTTGTAAAAGCTTTAGATATGCACGTTGCTACATCAGCCATTTTAGTTTATTAACCAACACTTTAAAACATACGTTGCAATACCTCTGGTGTTTCTAAATTATATCGCGAATAGACCTCACATTTCCAATACTGTAATAATTGTCTTAATTGGCGTTGAATTGTCGGTTCCTAGTAGTGAATTGTATCGCAAGGTATGTACAGTGCTCGCCGTGACTAAAAGTACTTTCTACCGCAATATTGAACCATTAAATGGAATGATTGATTACCCTCCAAATAGCAATTTTAAAAATTGGTAGAGTTCTAGTATGACTGTATTTAAAATGTTTGTATTGTACCTTCAATTAGATGTTTGTATAAATATCTCAATGACGTATATGAAGTCGCGTGGGTGAAAGTAGTTTGTCTCTTCCTTCGCAACTCGCCCTTTCTTGACCCGATAAGGCAACTTGGATGACATATAAGTAATTTAACATAGACATGGTGTGGAGGTGGTATAGAGATGAGATGAGTGTTATTACCTATATGAGGTCATTTTTAATTTGATTTCCCCATCATTTCTTTTATCCAATTATAACCATCGGATTTACTTTATCTTGAACTCATAGTAAAACTACAATAGTTGCCTATTTCAGCATGCGAAGTAAGTATAATATTTCATGCTTGAACGCATTTATTTTTTATACAGTTGTTTTATATTTCTTCAAAGCATTCTCTAAGTTGTTTACAAGTATATATTTCCTAACTGCTCGATGTTTATCGAAAATATGACGAATATGTTACAGTTAACTAGTTGAACTGGACATTCGATTAGAAAGCCTTGCGCATGTGTTTTGGGCACATGCCAAAGTGTCGCGGGTTGTGCAACAGGGTGATTGTATAACTGCTGCAATACTCGTTAATGTACGACTTCCGAACGGACATGTCAATTTAATTTGGTCGCATTATCTCGAGCGCATTGTTATTGGAAGTTGATCCCTATAATCTCTACGTACCCAAAACTTAAGAGTATGAATGATAATACTAGGCATTAGTAGCTCAAAAAAGTAACATACCCACATTAAAATTATACTGTTAAATAAAATGTACAGCGCAATTAAAATTTGCAAATGGGGACAAAATAGATTGTCAGCACAAAAACTGTTGAATTGAATAGTCATTTAAGTACATACCAAGTAAAAGGGTAGGTACTGACGCCTTACTATAAAGTAGGTAGTTTTGAAGTTGACCCAAATACGCCTAAGCTCAATATTCTCTCGCACATTTCCAAGGCTGTACCTGTTAACACTAAAGTGAATGTGTGAAACAAAAAGCCGTAATTTATGGTCGACTATTCATGGTAATATCTGGCCCTTTATTGCTGTGCCACGCTTCTGCTACTAGCCACAGGTAATGTGTTTAGCATGACTTTTCACCATATAATCACCTACTTACCTGCTACATTTTTTTGTTTCACATTGACAAGGATCAGTTTGTCCCTTAAACGAGTTATGTAAGGGTTAATAAGCTATGGTCCGCTTACCTTCACGTCATCAGCATACCTACTTGTAAGATATATTTATGATATGACAAGAAATTATCTAACAGCCCTCGTTTCTATACAAATATTCCGCTTACGCGCCTCCTCAATTATACCACAGATTATACCTTACTTATTTTATAGCGTGGGTTAATAGTCTACCATTATAAAATTTAATAAGCTGTGAGGTTTTATGCGTTTCTCATGAATTTCCATTAGATTATAAAAAACTTTTTTGAGAAAATATTTTACGTCTTTAATTCATACTAATATTATGCTTAGATTAGAACAATGGATTTTTAATGCGCTCGAGTATATTTTAAATGATCATTAGGGTAATTGGTTTATTTTACCTACGTTTTTCTATATAATGAGGTAAAACATATAGTATTACGTGTTCCATTATAGCAATTATTTATATATAATACCAAAATCACTTTATCAGATAAGGTCCCGTTACCACGTAACCTTCGCGATATTTTCATGCAACTCCTCATTTTAGTATTATCCAACCTCCTGAATAATTCTACGGAAGACGCTAACTGCACTAGCTTTCTGTGATAGATAGAATTCCAAGGAATGGACATCAATTGGAATTTACGTCAGGAAGTCGATTTGCAGTAGTAACAGCACCCGCGAGACATTGCTCTGTCACATACGATTGCGTCACGCGGCTTTCATTGCGTGAGAACCTTCGTGTGCGTCGTGCATTGTGGTCGCGCATCACTTTCATTGCCCGCGCGGAACTCGGGGCACGCAATGAACTCTCATCCGGAAACAACAAACAAACACCCACACGCGATGCGAATGCCAATTTTTAACTACTCTTAGCAACGCTAAAGCTGGCATACTAAGAATTATACACAGCCTTCGCATACATAGAAATATTACTCAATAATGAAGACTAAACGGGAATACCTACCTTGCAGCTACCTAGTACTTTTATATGCAAGAGATGCAGACATTCTAGACTTATCTAGAACCACCTTTAAACTCCAATGTACATACACGAATATAAAAGTAGAAGCGATTGCAATAGTAAGTAGATGCTATACTATTCAATGTTATAATAGACATCCTTATCCATCTTTATAACAACGGTTCCTGTGCAATGCGGTGTGTTAAGAATGCAGCAGTGAGGGCAATACAGTTATAATAACGTGAGATCTACATGCGTGAACAGTGAGGAATAGGAATGCCATTGCGACTCTATGCCGACTGCCGTCGGTGTCTAATGATAGCAACGCGACATACGCCAACTGCACTAATGAACACAACTGTTCAACTTCACTCACTATTAAGCATTCCGTACTTCCAAAAGGTAAAATGGAACCCTTTATGGGTCGCTTCGGTGCCGGTCTTTCTTTCGGTCAAGACCTTTTTCTAGAATTATAATCAAAACCCAAATCTTCAATGAATTGCAGCAGATGACACACTTTTAATTCAACGCAATCAATAAGTGTGGGCTTTGTCGCATAATTTGACACCATAAAGGAAATCAAAGCCTATTAACATAAGATTAGGCAAGAAGAAATGAACTGGAAGCACCCCATAAGTTTCTAATCCCTTAAAAGTATCACATTATACTATGATATAACAGTTTTCCAAAAGCAAAGCTAATTTTCTCTAATACAATTGTGTACGGTACCCTCGGTGCGTGAATCTTACTCGTACTTAGTTTTTGAATAATATACAGATTTCCTAAAACATTGCAGTTACGGTTCCTTGTCTTTCGTTACAAATGAAAAGTTTTTAACAACCTTTTGTAACAGTTATCTCTTTGTAACCACATCGTTACCGGTAAAGCGACGTGAAGCAGTTTCGTTTAGGTAATATATCTACGTACGTACTTGCCTAATTTGTTGAGGCAGTAGTTGAACGGATTGCATCAATATTACATTTTGATATCCAAACATTAAAAGCACAAACCTACTAACCTCAATAATTTCGAAACATTATCATTACACGACAAGAAAATATTATCGGGTTTCTCCCCGTGATCCAACTGAAATGTCCAACTAGTTATCGAGCTTTTACACAGCATAGTGATTAAATGAATCATGTAATACGCCTTAGGCTACTTGATTTCATTATAAAGTATTAAAGGGAAACAAAACTTTAAGATTTTATATAATTTATTTGATCTTCTCTTTTTCTTGGATCTTAGTTTAAATGATAATTTGATGAACCTAACGATAACAAAAGACAATATGTTATGTGAATCTGGTTGGATTCTCATATCTAAGTATTTGAGTGGTCACAATCGCTGTAAAGTATCTAACCTTGATCTGAGTTAAAGCTTAAGTAGTGTGATTAGTCATAGTAATCGTAGGAACCTTCATAGAAAAAAACATTTAAGTATGTGAAATTGAGCCTGTGAGACGGTGAAAGAGTCAGCTTTTTGTATCATCTTTGGCAAAAAGTGGGTGTAGTATCACTTACTGCTACGACTGTGGAGACGCTTGTCGGAAATTGTGAAGATATATTATTACTGCTATCAAAACAAATGTACGTGTTTTATCTTACTTATATGGAATGCAAATTATCCGTGTCAAATATGGTTGCAATTATTTTGCTCAATGCGGATTAGCGCTCCCGGTGTGCCCACGTGTCCACGAGCCCACTGTGTGGGCGACTCCCACGCCACCAGGCAACACCAGTACCTGGCCAATCGAACTGGAACCTTACTGCTAAGTGTGCCCTGTATCTAACCAACTTGGAACTTGCACGCAAATAAATCGCCCACACTCGGACTAACTCCGCTGATCTCATATCTCGACATTCCTGTCGTAGCAATCATTATGCTTAACACCGATATTTTAATTGTAAATTGATAACCATGAATTAAGTCGTTGGATTGCAAAAACGTATGACAAAGAACACGGAAGTTACTTGTATGTTTGTTTAATATAATGATGTTGTACTACGAGGCTTATACATTGGTATTTAGGTACGTACTTATTGGAAGAAATGTCCATAGGAAATACATAGCAATTATGCTTAGAACCATCATGATGTCGGTACACATGCAATGCACAGAGGCTATCACATTGATGTGAGTAGTAAGTGTGACCCTAATGATATTTCGCTAGGCAATATCCAGCATACCTGCGACGTGTAGGTGTATAACAGCACAACAACATTACACCGCGCACCAGTTACACCAATACTAACCACATGGCAGTAAATCCATTACAATTTCAAAACCATATATGGACATAGCTCGCCCCACTGTTAGTTATGACACAAACTATAGCGTCATTTCGTGTGACTAAGAGTGCTTTTTATTATAGAATAATAACAATGTGGGTCTGAGAAACTGACCCTTGTCTAATTTGTAAAGAAGAGAGGTGAAGGTTTGGGCTTAATAATGTACTGCAAAAAACATATTGATTACATTTATTGAGATTGAGGGATTGGCTCAGCCGTAACGGGGACTGGTAGATGCGTGCCTTCAATATGACTCCCGTCTAAGCCGGCGGAATACTTGGTAACGTAAGTTTTGCCGTCGTCACCGATGTATGAAGTTTCTCCTTCGACGACCAATACATAGGCACGTCCGTCGGCGGTGGGGACCAGTTTTCCCCGCTCTGAGACGATGGTGCCCTCGGCGGTGACGTAACGAAGAGCGTACTGGCCGAATTCATCGTGGATCTCTTCGTGCTGGAGGGCGGGCATGGCGCGCCGCGCTGCTGTCTCCGCCGGACTGCTGGGTGCACCCCAAGCGGCGGCCACCAAGCATAATGCTACCAAAAACTGCAATCACAAATACAATTCACTAAACTTCAGATCATACATTTTAAGTACAATAAAATGGAATAGATCATACATTCATTGAAGTTCAATAACAATTATTTATTAATTACAAAAGTAAAAATATTTTTGTGGAATTGATAAGCAGGTATTCCACCTTCCCATAAATAAATAAAGAAACAAAAATGTAATTTTGGAATTTCAAAGCACTGCAAGCTACACTCACCAGTTTCATTATGAAGAAGATTATTATATTATCTGATACAATTCAGTGTCGTATAATAACTGAATGACATTTGTTCTTTGCAGATGGCTTATATATTGTAAACTGCGGAATGTGAAAACTAAAATCAATTACATTAACGATCCCATTGATAGCAGGATTAACTAGTATCTACCCGATGTTGATGAAATAGAATCATTACAGGTTGGCTAATGTAATTACTAATTGTATTATTATTCAAGAGCCTCATTGCATGTTAAGCAAGATCTTATTTATTATCATGCTTACATGTTTGAATCAATAAACATTTATCAAAAGCAAGGGCAGGCAGAAGAAATTAACACAAAAATTGTTACGCTCAATAACAGAAAAAAACTTTAGTAAAAAGGTTAACTTAGAAGAATTAATCGTAAAGTTTAGAAAAACTTTACGATTCATTCTTCTAAGTTAATAAGGGCAAAATAATGAAACACCAATTTTAAATTGATTAATTATCTGCTTTTTAGTGACTGAAGCCGTATTATTTCTGCGTAAACGCTGTAACGCAGAATGTTGAGTGCATTTTGAAATACCAACTAGCGGTAAATACGCATTATAGAGTTTTTATACCTACATTATTTTAGCGTCTGAGAGCTAACAATATTTTTATGCTACAAAGTATCTGAAAATCACATGAATATGTATTGTTACTTTTTGTTAGTGTATCATGCAAATAAACGTGGCTTAAGTCTAAATTAGTAACCAAATAACGTCACTTGATACCCCTATTGTGTAATTAACAACGTAATTATACTAGGAGATACCTGACATTACCCATCAAGTTAAGAAGTTTAAGTCAGATTATATTTTTTATTTGCTCAAAACACAATTATTTGTAGGTACCTACCACCAAATAACCTCCTCGTGACTTCATGATTAGTCACGTTAACAACTTTTTTCTATCTTTACAAAATCCTGGCTTAGGTATATTTTATGGTCTAAAACAATACTGAGAAAATGTATGTAATAATATTTATAACAGCCACTTTATTCAGAGTCGTATCACATTTATATATATCATAAAAATCCCACAATTAAGGAGCAATTAATTTTAACTCGTTCTAATTCTTGATATTTTTATGTAAATTATAGTATGTTGCTGTTTTATGCAAATCAATTTTTATTATAAAAAACATTTTTTTAAAACGTAGATACGGCTGCGAAAATGTATACAGGGTGTCGGCGAAACCAGGACAGCTGTTAAAGTATGTGGTAGGGTATAATTTTAGGAAGCAATCAAAATTATTATGACAAAAATATCTTCTTCCGTTTTATAGTAATTGCCATTCAAATTTGACCATATCAAGACCTTATTTTCGCATTAAAAACAGCTGTAACGTAGAGTTATTCACGTGAAATCTAACTACGTTTTTATTTTTTTTCTCGCACTAATAAATCCTGAAATAATCCCATAAAACCATTTTTCGAGACCTTAAGCTTCCCCTTAATTTAAAAAGTTGAATTAGCGCGTACGTAAGTAGGTAAACGCGGCCGCGCGTTCCTTCAATCGCTTAAGGCCGCGAGCTCTTCAGCCATAGCCTATAACTACGTTATCGTTGGAGCTAGATATTTTACGATTTCAAAATAGTGATATATTCATAAAATCATACAACTTCTAGAAGACAACTGTTCCTTTTTCTCCGACATCCTATAGCAATTTTAGACCAGAGTCGCAAAAACTTAGGATTATTCAATTAGGGTCTATTAATTTGAACTCGTTCATGTCGTTTGTATGTAAATCAACGCTTGTTGGATTAAATTTTCTATATACATGCTGTTGTTAATATATTCAAGAATGACACAAACAATTACTTTACTGACCACATACCTACATTGCATGAGTCATGCTCCTATTATGGTGTTGTGCATATACGTATACCTATACATAATATGCTCACGCCTGTATTCCCTGAAGGTAGGCAGAGGTGTACTGAAGATACCACCACATTTCGCCAGTTATTTTTATATCCCATGTAATAGGGGCGTATATTGCAATTAACCAGGTACTATTCCAGACTTCGGTATGCTACATATGGGAAATTACATATGGAAAAACCCAGTAACACTTTGCCCGACCCGGATATTGAACCCAAGACCTCATTTTCCTTAATAACGCTTGCGATCACTAGATCAACGAGTCAGGCAAGAGGCAGTCTGCTATCCTGAAGCTTCGGGGTTTCTTGGATTGCTGATTTTTTATCATACCCACATATTTAACTAACTAGCTTTATAGGTATTTAATTTTCAAGCGATTTACCCAGTTTCGATGATGAAGACGTCTGAAGAACTGATACAAACATGATCAGTCAGTCAAGCAGGATAAGTCTTTTATGTACGTATCTATACACAAAAACATGGCAGCAGTATTTATAATTTGCAGTACTTTTTACTCATAACTAGCTGTGCTCCACAGTTTCACCCGCGAAGACTTAATATGGGTGGCTTTATTTCGCGGTGCCCTAATTTTTACGTAAAATATGTTTCAGTTACTCGTTAATATTAGGTATCTGTCAGTGAAAGTTCTGTTAAAATCAGTCCAGCCGTTTCAGAGATTGGCTTTGGGACGAACAGACAGACAGAAAAAAATATTGTTTATATGAATACCGCATTTTGTAACCGTTTGCTGTTTACCGTAATTTGGAACTACAAACAGCCACTTCAATTTTCTTTATCAGATATAGTTACCGTGAAAATGGTATGCTTCATACATTCTTATTTTTTTCAACACATTGTTCACGAGTTTCATAATGCGTCTACATGATAATCGATTAATTGCTTGTCAATCAAGTTAGTGGATATGGATAAATGGGTAATGGATTTCAAGAACTACTCAGGAATATCGTGTCTGTTCATGCAAATATCGGACATCGTGCAATGGGTTTTTACTCGCTGCCTTTGTCTATATGCCGGTAACGTATCCTTTCAAAAAGACACTATTCAACACACGGAAGTGTTACGTAAAAGGCACAGAATAGGTAAGAACTTTTGAAGGATTAGGTGTTTGTTTCATGTGCTATGGTATTTGTTTCCGTATAGATCCTTAGTTATCAACCCACGTATCACCCGAGGTTGTTGCAACATCCTCCCATCCATATCAATAAACACACATGTACTGTTTAAATTCGAATTGTAATTCTATAAGACGTATAATGGAATGATTATACACTCGGCACATCTATGTATATTATTCTTGGATATTTCCTTCTCGAGAAGGAAAAACACTATGACCCATTTATCATTTGACCTATGTACCTGAATCTGACTTACTTTAAATAGACATAAGGAAATAACACATTGGAACCAGTAAACATGATGCTTCCAATATTAATAAAGTTCGAATATTCTAATATTAACTAAGGACATTCAATTATCATATCATGTAACAGATACACCGTCATTGTGTAACGAAACCTACAGCTACCAAGGGATTTACTCTATTTCTCCGAGATCGAAACTTCGCAAACGAACGAAAATCAAACGTAGTTTCAGTTTCTCTTTGTTTTTACCAAACTCAAGTTTTCGTTCTGTTAATAAATTCAATAAGTGTTTTTAAGTCTTTCGGTCGAAGCTACGTTTTTTGGAAAAAGCGAGTAGGACCCTAGAACTGAATATCATGCCTGAAATGTATTTTCTTTGAACGAACTCGTAAAACGTCGGTAAGTACGAGTATGTATTGTTTAGTGTTAATGTGAAGGTAAAGTTTAAGTAATATTGTGCCTTGGAATTACTTTGGAGACATGAATAGGGTTCTGTGACAAGATATGCGATGTCGCCAACTACTTTAAATTTCATAGTATTTTTTCCACATTAATGGTAGGTCCGTATGTTTAGTTGCCTCATCTCGGCCTTCGGGGCTCAGTTAACATCTATTGTTCAGCAAATTACTGATTCCGTCTCTAATTCGTGGTGAACCTATTGTTTCTTACAATCAGCTGCCCGATTTAACGGGTAGTAAGTACACATTGCATTCTAAACACAAATGGATAAGACAAGAATACTTGTGATTAATTTCCGTAATTTATTATATAAATTACTTTTATAACCATTTTACACCAAGACGTCAATCAAAATTGTGATTAATTTTGCTACATTCCGATCTTATTAAGTATTATAAATTAGATAATGGCTTTATTGGTTTGTTTCGTCTTTTGAAGGTTGTTGCCATTAGCCTAATCTTGATTCAATTTGGCAGGAAAATTGCGTACATCTTGAGGAATGTCATGACGTCAAAGTTTATCACGAAAACTACCATACAAACTATAGTGCTGATTCATTGAAGTTCGCACTACCGTATAGGCTTTTGGTTGAATACTCAAAGGTATATAGGCGGCTAATGTGTATTGTCCTTGACACAATCTCTAGTAAACAGTTGCTATAAACAATCCCGGCTCCCACGCTCGTCAAACCTGCGATTTATGAACTTAATAATCAATTACTGTAGACCTTGCCTCGCCCTACCAATTTTAGTTACTTACTTGAAATTATAATATTCAATATCAGCTATGAAAATCTTGTAGTTGTATAAAGTTAGATCTTTGTCCGCAATGGGCGCCTGCAAAACCTATTATAGCAATTGGTTTATATAGGTATATTTGTATCAAAAGCCGTTCTATAATATGTTTTCTGTGTACAAAAATCTCAATGAAGACAAACGACAATTACTGGAGACTTGCTACAATTGGTGGTCAATTCTTCAACGTTCATAAGTGCTATACCATGGCCTAAACTGAATAAATCAATAATTGTACAGTAAAAAAAATGTTTAGACTCTTTATGAGCCAATTTTACATAGTGTCAACAACAAGTTGGTTGCTTTGTAAATTGTATTGAAGAGCATTGAACAAACTTTATTTTAATTAATAAAAATATGTTTTTTGTCATTACAGGTATGCGCCTGCAGTGCTCTAGCTGCACTTGATGGATACAGTCCTCAGCAGGATCCTGACCAGTTCCACATTCAGACAGATGAGGACGACGATCGCTACTTCTTGTATCAGACACACAACGGCCAATATCGCAAGGAAAGGAGGCTCAAAGACGGCTCCGTAGTTGGTAAGTCTTCGACAAATGTGTTAAATAACTATATACATCTTTAAACATATTAATATAAATCATTGTATTGTACGCTTCAGGAACAAGTGGATGGGTAGGCGCAGACGGATTCTTACGACTTCAAGATTACATAGCTGATGATCAGGGATACAGGATATACAAATCCAAGACTGTTTACGTGGGACAAAACCGACCTATTGGAGTATGTTACCATTACAATTAATTACGATTTAGTATTTTAGGTGCTTTTCATTCGAAGATAACTCATTTGCAATTCACTTTTTCAGGAGTCATTAAACATCGCTAAAACAGCCCCTACAGATTCTGGGATTGGAGTAACACCTGCACCAGCGCCCGCAGTTAATCGAGCTCGGGGACCACCAAGATTCAGCACTACACCAGCCACACCCATTCCCTCATCGACATTCGAGCCCCCACGCTCGTTCCCATCTGAAGTGTCTGTAACGCCTCCTCCACCAACCTACCCAAGTCCGACACCAACACCAAACGTATACGTATCACCTAACTCTATAGACTCGTCAACCACATATGACTTCAGGCCAACTGTTCCACCGATAACTTCTAGTGAAGCAACAACAACTCCAAATCCTTACGATTACGATGCGCCCAACACTAACACTATAGACGATTACTACGGCAGTGACAGCTCCCCGCACAGACGATATGATGTGTACAACCCCAACTCTTACAGACACGCTGATGACTGGCTGCGGCGTCAGCGCCCAGGAGTTCAGCTAGGCGATGGTTACACACCTCAATTCCCCGCATACGATGGTGTAGCCTTTAAACAGAATGGTTTCCGTTATTACCTTCCCAAACAATACCACGAAGAACAAACAGTTAACACAAATGAACGAACTGGCAGTTTCGGTTACGTAGATCCCTTCGGTATACGTCGAGTAATATATTACAATACAGTGCCAGGCGAGGGTTTCCAAATTCGCAAGAACAATAGATATGTCGGCCATGACGCAACCCCATATGATCCTAGGCCCATTCAGTGAAGTAAGATAGTGAAGTATTTCGTAATGTGTGAAACTGAAGTTACCTAATTATTTATTCATCAGTATTCTTAGTTCCAGTGTAGTGGAGATAAACGAAGGAGACAAAACAAAACGATTAATTATGTATCGAACGAAGCGAACACATCTTTACTAGAGTCTATTTAATATTGATGTAAATATTTATATATATATTTAACTTCTTAAAAATCTCATTGTAACGTAGTTCTAATATTAAATATGGTATAAAATATTTGGTAAGATAAGTATATCAGAGAACAAGAACCCGACGAATCCTTAAGATAAATTATTTAAGTGCCATTATTAACTAGGTGGGTGACCGGATTGTATGGATTATGTAGTCACTGAAACCTTTTTAGATTTGATTATTTTTGATGATATAATGAAATTCCCCTGAAGTCAATGTCCGTTCATGTTGATCCGTTTCCGTCCTACACATTAATATAAATAGGACATCCTACTACGAATATTAAAACAACAGATGTGTATATTTTGATAATTTACCGTTAATATATTCATAAAAGATCAAATAAAACACGGATGGATATAGTGTAGTCGTAAATGTCTATATACAATCAGAGGTCTTTAAACTCTTTAAGGTTTATCTGAGATTTGTGTCGTTTAGGAAATGACGTGCGTAGGCGCATTGTTGAGCAAATAGCTCCGGAGTCACAAACTAGAAACAAAAGGTCGGCTTCAATACATTGACCAAAACAGGAGACGCACCCACATAGATGCAAACTCAAGAGTATTTCGCTTTAAAGTTACTATTGGAATTGATTCGATAAAAACCGAGATTCTTGTACAAATCTCCGCCTAACTCTCAACCAATGTAAGAAGCCGTCCTTCTGTACGTCTATATTTAATACTGGAGTGTTGCCTTATTTATAAGGTCTCTCGCTTTGTATTTCAACAAGATCAAGATTAGCAGACCACATTGTAATGTGGGTATTACAAACCGTGTATATATGGACATATATTATACTTTATGCAATTTTTTCGACTGTTGGTACTCAACGTGTGTGAGTTCTGAAGTTGAGAGGGGTTCTATGTGATCAGTATTTTTCTATAACAGAAATATATTACGATCAGTTTAGCATTGAAAATCAAAATTATTTATTTCGTTTGTTTGACCAGTAAGGCACTTACGTAGGTTACGTTGAAAAATTACCACCGGTTCGGAAAATAGCCTTCTGAAATGGATGATCAAATAACAAATGTAAGCCTTATGACTCACATAACAAAGTTTGCTTAGGTGCGACAACTGGTGAAAAATATAAGTGTATCTTATCACTTATGTCTTCTTACAAACTCGTCTACCAACCTAGTAAAATATTCTTAGGAGGGTGTAAGTTTTCTGACGTCATAGCGAATAATTTGCCATTAATTAAAACTATAGAAACTGAGCGATATAGGCGCAATGGCAACTTGTTGCAATGACTTGTAATTGGTGTTAATTTAAATTAAGTATATATTTTAAATATTAATCCCTTGAGTCGTAAAGTATAGGTTTATATTATTAAATATTTATTGCACTGCATGTATATACCTAAACCAATTATTGTTATTAACTATTGCAATAAACAATTTGTTAACTATCCACGTTGTGTCATTTAAATTCCTTTAAATAATTATTTCCAATTAACAACTCGTCATCATATTAAGGCATTTAATAGGTAATTAATACAATCAATTAAGTGAATCCTGTCCCAGTCACTTAAGTTTTGTTTCGATTACCTATAAATAGAAGTTAAATTCGACCCTTGCATTAGAATCTATTTTAACTTCACAAGGTAATTATAGCAAATATTTTTAGCCTGCCTATTAAAAATCAGGTTTCATATTTTGAAGTACCTAAGTTGTTACACGGTAGATATTTTCCTGCAATGCGATTACCATTGTCCACGTATATCAAATCAAAAATTACAGCCCTAAGACACAGAACTTAGATTCACTTGCTTATGTATAGTATCTGTGATAAATTCAGCGTTTGTCGTATTAACTAGCACCAAATAAACTACAATGATAATGTGAGTGCAACACCTAGGTATCCCTTATTTCTCTGTCTAAGCCTTGTTGTTTTATTTTACAGAAAAATGCTGCCGTTACTTTTCCTCCTGCTGTCGGCCCAGGCCTTTGCAGAAAACGACTTCATGGCACGTCTTCTAAACGCAACTAGGAAAAGTCACAGCCCCTACCCAATGAACTACAACGATAATATTTATCCCGGCGACGTGATCAAGCCGAACACCAACTTTATTTTCAATTTTGAACAGATCAGGAGAGATCAGCCACCGCAAATTGAGCAAAGAGAAGAGAACATTGGCTTGTATATGAACAGAAAACCCGTGACTACGACGCCAGAGCCGACCACAACTAAACTTCCTAGCTTCGCTGTTTATAATTCAGTCAATAAAAATCAACCAACTGACCATTTCGCAGTCCATTCCCAGCCAGAGCACTATTATAACCCCGGGTGGAATCAGCCGCCCGTCCCTAGTGTGTCCACATCTTCTACTCCGAGTTGGCAAGAGCTTTCGGATAGTCTAAACCACCAATCGTTTCCCTATTTCCCATCAAAAACCTGGAATGTTGTCCGAGAAGATAATCTTGTTCAGCAAAATTACCAACCTCAACAGCAAGTATTTCCATCAAGAACCGAGTCTCATTGGACACAGCCTATTATTATCCAGGATACTACCAAAGTACCTCCGACAACAGCCCAACAGATTGTTGAACCTTCGACAACTAACCAAAAGCCACAAATGCAGTTTCAGCAAGGTATAAACAGAGGCAGCTACAAATTCAACTGGAATGATCTGACGACTAGTGCACCGCAACCCATCATAGCGAGCAGTACGCCAGTCAGTGCACATACAGAAAGCCGCGGTCCTCCTCCTTCTGTGCCTACTCTAACACCTTGGCACGGTGATAATTTTGGTAAATAAAATATTTTACAAGAAGTTTTTGTGGGATATTATTTATTTGCCTAGTCGTACCCTAAATTTGATATTCAGTAAGACAAATTTTATTGACACACATAAAAGCCTCTATTTTCTGCTAGCGTAATATGTTTATACAATGCATTAATTTTATTTCATAAAAATAATAAAAGTTGCCAGTGCTTTTGAGGGCCCTAACAACATGTCCAACACGCTTACAAATAGCCCTACCTATATAGAGGAAGCCTTTTCTTGTCAAGAAGAGAATATGACCCTAACTGTAGATACAAGAGTTGTGGATTGAGCAAGAAAATTGGAAATCATTTAGAAATCTTTATTGTAGTATTTCATTTCTTCACATACCGTGCATACTCGTATGGATTGTAAGGATAGCCGGGATATACATATTTCGGCTTGGAGAAAATAGAAGATAGTGAAAACGGTATATGGATATTCGGGAAGGGGAAAGGAAGCGGGATGGTAAATTTTGGATCAATATCATTCGGCATCTTCACAAGTACGACCTTCTTATCTTTAGATTTATCATCGTCTGGTTTCTCTGATTCGACAACATTTTCATCTTCTCCGTGTTTTTCATACTGTGGGTCATATACTTTTAGAACGACAGGGCCACCCAACGGATCTAGTACTGGTGCAGGTGGTACACCGTATATCTTTATAATTTTATTCTTAGTATCAACAGCTTTAGCAAGACGTTCGAATTCATCAAACTTCTCCAAGTTTAATTCATCCAGGCCGTGAAAAATCACTTCCTTGTAAGGTAGAGCCACCGCAGACGAAATCAAGCATAACACTCCCAGCAACAACATCCTAAAAAAGTAATGATTTATTTTATTTGAAACTTAAGTATGTGTGTGTGTTGTATTGATCCTACTACATAAGTACTTGCATATACATTAGCACTTGAAAATATTCTTTATAACAATAAATGGTGCGATTAAAAGCTGCCTGAGCTCAGCTATTATTATTATGATATTATTTTATATCAAATGAATGATGATCCAAGTTACTAAGCTGACACCATATTAAATAAAAAAAAAACGCAGACAAAAACACAAGTAAGTAAAAATAATGTGTTTTTTTTATATCGGCAAACAATATAAAAGGAGAGACACTATCTCGTTATAATTTCATCATAAGCAAGATCTTACCTTAACACAATCCAAGTCGTAATTCTTGAATACCAAAACCTTTACAACTACGTAGAAAGGAACAAGTGTCTCTTATATACAGTCGATATCAATTAAAACGAATATTTAAGACTATTAAAATGTAGTTTAAAAGAGATCAAACAAAACATTTTATATAATGACACAAATTGGTTTTTAATTCAATGATAAGTCAATCTTAATTAAACAAAGGAAACATTTGTGTTCTTCCAGAAAGGAAGGGATACACATGTATACAAATAAAGAAAATCACTCATATGGGCCAAGGATAGAGAATCCTACTCCATCATCTCCCTGGCCTTATCCCATACATTGTTGGGGTCGGCACTTGATTCAACCCGATGTGGCTGATCACATGATTTTTATACGAAGCGACTGCCATCTGACCTTCGCAACCCCATTTTAGGAGGAAAATCTGTGATCTGGGTTAAACCAGTTGTCAGATTATTTTTAGGCCTCCGACTGACCTGTAACGATTGCCAAAGATGTTAAATTGGCAACCGGGACCGACGGCTTAACGTGCTCTCCGAGGCACGGAGGGAACTCGGGCGGTCACCCATCCAACTAGTGGCTAGGCGTATGGTTGCTTAACTTCGCTGATCGAATGATATGCGCAATAGCAACTGTGCCACTATAAACTACTATAAACATTTTAATAAATAACATTTTCAATGTAGCTACGTCTATATTATTTTTGCGTTTTAAGCATGACACAACGGACCCTATTTTATAATTGTTGTTGAAGCCGATACCCCTTATTACAAAACAAAAACTAACATAATAATTGATTTAAAAGTAGCTCCATCTCTTTTTGTGATCCAAGTTTCAAAAGGTACATACGAGTAGCTTTAGGCCGAATTTGCTCTAATCCATGTTTTATAATAAGGGGGGATAAGCTCAACAGAAAACCATGGATTAAATTACTAACGTGTTTGCTTCTGGGATGAAGTTGTTTAACAGAAATAAAAGTAGGTAATAGAAATCAGAATCAGTTTTTATTCAGCATTTACTTCAACGGGAATGGGTTCAGGCGCCACTGGTAAATGATCGCCTTTAGCCTGGAATCCGTCTAGATCTGCAGTATACTTGGTGACGTAAGTTTTGCCATCATCACCGATGTACGACACCTCGCCATCCATGACCATCACTTTTCCCTTTCCATCAGGAGTTGAAATGAGGTGACCTCTCTCAGATACAATTGTTCCTTCTGCAGTGACGTAACGGAGTGTGTACTGTCCCATCTCATCGCGAACATCCTCGTGTTCCAAAGCTGGGAGGGATCGCGGAGCCGCCATAGTGTAGGCGATTGTGCACACGGCGAAGATAAACACAAACTGAAAATAATTAATTTGTATCACTAACAGTCCTGAGAGGTGGCTTTTAAGATTCTTAGATCTATTATCCTAGCAGTAATCAAATCCCTTTGCATTTTATGTCCCGCCGTTTCATTCCATTTTAGTATTTTCAATTAGATGTAGGAAAACTTTAAAATTATTCCTAAAACAGATTTTGCTCATCTTATTGAATATTATTTTACACTACAGTTAACATCAATCAAGTAAGTCAAAGTCAAGTTATTTATATGCAAGATTAATTAAGGGTAATAATATACATTTGAAAAATACTGACGGTATTCATATTGGCAGGTAAGCAAACCACGGTGTTAACACAATGAGATGATACAATGCAAGTGCTTCGGCCAGACAAACTCCAGGTTTAAGTACTGTCCAAAGCCTTAATTTGTACATTAGGGGACCAGTTAGTCCGGTAATTAAAAAATTACTATAGCTAAATATTTAAAGTTAGGTAACAAATTTAACATTGTTAGCCAAAAATAATTAGTTGACAGGTTTGAACAATTGTATACAGGTATTTAGAGAATTTCGTATTCTAACCTGTTATTTTTGTGACTTTAATATAAATTGATGGTTCAACGTAAATCCAATATCATTGTGTGTCTATTAATCAGCAAAAATGGTAAGTCCCATTATAACTGTCTGTTGCTGTATTGTCGGTATTCATATTTATATGTATTAATTTTTTTCTTAATATTACTTTTTTCTCATGTGTTTCCCAAACATTTGTCTGCCAGAGCCCACTAATTTTCGTACCCTCCAGGGTCTACTCAATAGTTTAAGCGTTCTAACAAAATATTTAACTATTATGTAAATTGACATATAATTTTTTTTTGTTGCAGATCATCACGGGTTTATTGTTATTACTGGGAACAAACATTTCTTTAGGATATGCAGAATCTAAAGACTCTACAGAGATCACAATCAATGAACATAATGATTTTAAGCCAATTATACAGTCGTTTGGTATGGCTCAAGGACCGCCATTTGTGAAAAACTTTATTCACCAGGGATCAAACTACTTCTTCAAACCACAGATTATTGTTCCATCAACGCATGTTATTCCATCTATTGAATCTGTTATTGGAGCTGGAGCAGCTGCTGAATGTGAAGAAGTAAAAGTAGAGGACCATGTTCCAGGAGGAGGTGAAGTAGTTATATTTCCTAACTCACCAATTGTTGAAGAAGTAGAAATTAACTTTCCACCCTCTGAATCTGAAGTCACAATTTCAGTTGAACCTAAACCAGAAATTGAGTTTGACTTTATACCACCAAAACCTGTGCTGCCACCATTGGCGCATCCTGGAAAACCGGTATTGATGGACGAGTCTATAGTAGACATTTCTGAACCATGTGATCAAGAAGGCATTTCTACATATCCTGTAATAACAGACGTCATTATTCAAAACCCCACTGAAATTGTAGTAGAAAAGGTTGTGATTCCCCAGGCACCAAAACTACCTTCGCTACAACCTCTACCTGAACTTCCGATCAAAATTGTTGTTAAGGAACCCTGCCCAGAAGTCTCAGTTGTTGAAGTTGAAAAACTACCCACTGAAGAAGAATTTGACACATACATATTTCCTGAGATTGTACAACCAACTAAAACTATTGTATTAATTCCGCCACCTCCAGAGATACCTATGATTACACTTCCAAAACTGCCACTTGATATTGTACTTCCAGAATCAGAGACAATTATTTTTGAACCTAATGTTTGTGTACGGGATATTGTTGTCGAACGAGTTATTCCAAACATCGTTCTGAACAAAAGATTAATGTCTAACATTCCAAAATTTGTCCAAAAGTAAGAAGATACCAGTTGTTACTACTATAAAATTTGAGAATAATTAAATAACAGACAAATTCGAGAACAAAAAACTTTTATTTCACAACGATTCAATTATACTCTACGATTAAATGACAATAGTACTGGTTGATCTGGCTTATTTATGAGAAGAGTCTGAACACCAAGGTCTTTCCCCATCCATACAATATTGAAATGTTGTATCAACTGAAAAAAAGAAACATTTGTCATTCATATATGAGCGAATAATCTTGCATAAACTTGAATAAACTGTGATTACTTCTAGTTTTATTAAGTGACTGATATATAAAAGCAATTACCCGTATTAGAAAAATGGTGATATTTTGTTCCGCCAATCTCCTCGCAATACATGATCGGGGCCCAAATCCAAAGGGTAGACTCAAAAAGGGGTGAATGTTTTCGAATTCAGGTGATCCGCGCAGCCATCGCTCAGGCTTAAATAGCAGAGGATCGTTCACATACTGCGGTAAACGAGATGCTATCATGTTTTGAGTAACAATCACCGTCTGAAATATAAATATATCATCGCATGAAATTCAACGTTTTTCTACTATGCTCAGATTATAATCCATACCTAAAACCCTACACAGACTCCACTCACCCCTTTAGGTATCAAATATTCTCTTAGGACGATATCTTTTTGCAACAATCGCCCTACTCCAATAGATACGGGGTTTAGTCTCAAACTTTCTTTTACACAACATCGAACGTAGATGGCTTTTTTTATAATATCAGAAGTTATTTCTGAATCTGTTGTGGGCATTAAAGTGGCAATTTCTTCGAACATTTTCTGTTGGCTCTCTTGTGAACGAGCTAAATGATAGAGAGCAAAACTTGTTGTATACGCAGTCTGAAACAATTTATATATTAATCGCATTATTAGAAATATAATATATTCTTATATTTATTGATCATTATTAATAGGACATATTTTGTTTTAAATTCATATGCAGGTAAACGTTTACCGTATCGATGGAAGCCATCAAAATGTCAACCATCATTCCTACGATATCCTTAACGTCTATATCAGGCTGTTGCAGAAATGACTGCAATAAAGATTTGCCTTCTTCGCTATCTTTATTTTCAAATAGGGTCATCTTGTTTATTAAAAACTCAGTGGAAACTCTGAAATAACCAAACATACAAATTATTAAAGCGTTAGTATCATTGTGTAAAATATTAACTATGTAGTTAATTAATTGAATCATCTTGTATAGTGTACTTTTCCAAATATTCTTGGGAGTTGGCCAGTTTCCTGTAGAGCGGCGTCTTAAATATTTTCCAAAGGAATCCTTTGTCTAATTTCATTATTCCGCAATTGGATCCAAATGCAGCTGCTATTGTTTTGCTACTCCGTGATTCTGGGTCCTGTTCACTCTGAGAAAAACTATTGAACCGTTCATCGAAAGCTACCTTCCCAATTACTGAAAGATTAAGGTACATTTTAGCTTTGCGGGCGGATTTACAGATAATTTCGTAATTTGAATTCAAATAAAAACATTTACCTAATAAATACCATACCACAAGGATTCCCGAAGAGAAAGATAAAGATGAAGAATAAAAAATTCTCTTTCATTTCAAAGAGATCTTCTTTGAATTGACTTCAGACACATAACATTATCTGAAGTGAATATAAAGTAAGAAACGTGGAATAATAAAATGTTCAATATCGTTTAGTGGTGTTCCATTTGTAATAACATATTAATATCTATTAGTAGATATTATTACCTAATATCAAACACGATAGGTAAAGTTGATCTTGCAATCTAGGCCCTAGAGTATCTAGTGCCATAAACAAATATCAAATATTCTCAAGATGACTTACTTACCTTCTAAATTCAATCGATTCAAATAGGGCAGGAAGTCATCATCTTGTGAAATGTTGTGTTCTTGAATCCATTTAATGAACTCCCTTACAATGGTATCCGTGCTTTGAACATATTCCTTTACACTCTGAGGACTGGTGAAGTTCTTTTGAAATGAGCTTCTTAGCTTCCACCAGTCTTCTCCGTTACTAAAAAAAGGACAGATAAAATATCGCTAATGAAAGAATGAACGAGACTAGCACTATGAGACAGGAGAGAGAAAAAGACGATTACCAGAACAGAACGATGGCAAGTTGAGAAGATGGAGGGGACACAAAAGCAGAATTAGTAAATTCAAGCTGCACCGCTAGCTTATTGGTTATCATGTATCATTCAGTTGGTATAACATGCGAATTGGTGGCGATGTCGAAGAGTCGGTCCAGTTAAGTGTGCGCTGTCATGCGAAAAAAGGAAATATATTTAGTAGGAGTTTTAACCTTTTACTAATTTAGGAGCAAGAATGGAGGAATACTAAGATAAACAATGTCTAATGATGCCCTCCAAGAAAGGCAAGACAATAGATAACTAGCGACATGGATGCTGCATCTAAGAAGCTATGATTTATAATATCTTCTCGGAAATACATTACGTTGAAAGTAAACCGCCAGTGTTGTAAACATGTTTTTTGCTCAGCCGATAGTGAAACATGGCGACATGGCTCCTCCTGGCCGGATAGCGATCATCTTGTCGGAACACTGCCTCTATGTCGTCAGGGTCAAACACGTGCACCAACCTCACGCCAGGTGATTCTCTCACTAGTTCACCATATCGACGCCAATTCAGCCATGCATTTTTATCCAAGGCTTCTGCGTCGTAGTCCCCTACAAGAATATTATTTGTTAAGAATGACTGAACCTAGTCCATCTTTCACTACGATTATCAACCTATGGATAATAGATATGGAAATAACCCAAGGGTGTGTTAAGAGCGCTAACACACCCTTGGGTAGACTTCTTAGGTACCATAACATCTCCGTAGTCCGTATAGTCGGGATTTACAGATATTAAATTTTAATTAAAGCAGTATGGAGACCTACTTACAATAGTTATACTTCCGTAGTAATCGCCATATAGAGAAATATGACTTAAAGGGAACCTACATGACGGAAAGAGGATTGTAATAAATCCCGTTACCATGATCCTTTACTTCGATCGAAGAAATGAGATACCTACTTACCAATAAAAGGCAAATACTTATATAAAGTTCCAATAACAGGATAACTCTTAGGTCCCGGCAAGTCATCAAAATTCAGATGTTTATCACTGATTTCGTTCCCACTCTGATAACGGCTAGTGATGCTTATGTGTGGTATTAACTTTTTCCCACCACGCCAAACAATACCAATATTTTTATCAAACAGTTTGAACATAATGCAAGGGTATGCAACAGAGCAAAAATAGCAAGCAGTGCGCACGATTCGTATCGCATCACTGAGCGTCACATTACGAGAAAAACACAGTCCATTCGTAATAAGATGCACATACATAACATAAGCAAAAGGAGTTGATAAAAAATGAGGTTGGGAGAGGATGTAGGTAGGTAAGAACGTTCGTAAACCAAAATCCCAAACCAATAAATTATGTAAGCATTACACATTTTGACGCAGACTAACATTTAAGATATTTATTTTCTTAAGATAAATACTAGCGCTCTGCGTCTGCTACTTTGTTAGGGTCGATACCCGATCTATCCTGTTCCAGATCGATGGGACTGGTTAGGTCCTAAGTACTAGATTATTATCTAGGTTCATGTAATTACCTTTTCGATATAGGTATCTATTTAAAAAAAATATGATGATGATATATGACGAAGGATGATAATCTATACAGATAAATAAAATTGAAGTGTCTGTTTGTAATTCCAAAATTACAGCTTTTCACTAAATGCATATAAAAGTATACACGCTACTGACACTAAAAAACCAAATTTTTTTTTTTTCTCTTTCTGTCTGTTTGTTCAGGGTAATCTCTGAAACGGCTGGACCGATTTTAGCGGGACTTTCACTGGCAGGTAGCTGATATATCAAGGAGTAACTTAGACTACTCTTATTTATTAAAAATATTAGGGGACCGCGACAATAAGGATTAAACTAAATCTACGCAGGTGAAACCGCGGGGCACAGCTAGTTCTAAATTAATTAATTAATTTACAACGAACAATGGTCTGTATAAGCGAAGAAACCTTGGGTAGTTGAATAAATAATATTATAATCTAGTAAGTACACACACATTTATTATTATTACCTTATTACCTAAGTAGGTATTTATTAAACAACTTATTTTAATAATAAACTAGCTGTGCCCCGCGGTTTCACCCGCGTAGATTTAGTTTCATCTTTATTGTCGCGGAACCCTAACATTTTTGATAAATAAAAGTCGCCTAAGTTACTCCTTGAAACATCAGCTACCTACCAGTGAAAGTCCCGTTAAAATCCGTCCAGCCGTTTCAGAGATTACCCGGAACAAACAGACAGACAGATAGACAGACAGACGGACAGACAGAGAAAAAAAAAATTTGGTTTTTTTGTGTCAGTAGCGTTTATACTTTCATATGCATTTAGTGAAAAGCTGTTATTTTGGAATTACAAACAGACACTTCAATTTTATTTATCTGTATAGATGTATAGATAATCAAAATGCCAATTATGGGTGACCCTGCATATCATAGGTGCCTACGTGCCTACTAATCCTACTAGGTATCATAATGTCTGAGCAAGAAGGTGGACATTAAGCGTACGGTCAGCCTATTGCTTTTCTGATGGTAATTGATTGACACTGTCCATCTATCGCAACGGATTCTTGTATAAACACCACGAACCTACGCGTTGCCGACCCTGTCATCATCAGCGAAAAATCTTGAAGAACTTCATGAAATCGCCTATGTAATGAGAGCTCAGTCAGATTTATTAAAAATTAGCAACCCATCGGGTGGATGTATTACTGTTATAATTATTATAGATTTATTGGTTATACTATAAAATAAAGTTAATAAGATCCAAATGATACAGACGACATAAATATAGCTAGCGAAATAAAAAACTAATTGGTTGTGTTGTTTCTTGATCAATAATATGTGCTACTATGGCAATTTTGAAAACACCAGTAATTAAATCACGGATTTTATTTTGTAATTATTTTGTTAATGCAATAGTATATTAGGAAACAAGTCAAACAATTTAATTTCGGTAACTTCTCTACATAGATAATGAAAAAAATTATTTCTTGCTCCTCTAAAACATTCTGAAACTATTGTCAAAAATCTTGTTTGTCATTTTCATCTGTCTGTTTATGTCAAATGTCATCTGCCAAATTTAATTTAAAAAAGTCAAAGTTAATAACCTAAAAATATAAATAAACAAAGCGTACGTGCATGCAAATTAATCAATAGCTACCAGTGTATATTAGTTGTAATATCAATCTGTTCTATTGACTTAGATTTATTTTATGGTCCGTAATCTCATATGACTTTATAATGATTGGTTTATCGCGATTGAATTTCAGGAATACTTCTAACGTTTTTAAAAGAAAAGTCACATTTTCACGTAATCAATCACAAAACCAGGACATCAAATATTATTCAAATAATATACTTGGCATAGAAACATCTTGCGACGATACTGGTTGTGCAATAATCAATGATAAAGGTGTATTACTATCTGAGACGATTGTTTCTCAGAACTTGGTACATCTTCGCAATGGGGGCATCATACCAGACGTAGCACAAGACCTGCACCGGACTTCTATTGAACCAACAGTTTCTGAAGCCCTATCGAAAGCTAAACTGAAAATGGAAGATATTTCAGCTATAGCAGTTACTCTCAAACCTGGCTTAGCACTCAGTCTCGCAATAGGCATGAAGTATGCAAAGCATCTAGCCCGTCGATACAAAATACCTATTATTCCCATACACCACATGCAAGCACACGCATTAATAGCACGAATGCAGAATGATATAAAATTTCCATTCTTAGTTCTGTTAATATCTGGTGGTCATTGCTTGTTAGCAGTAGTGCAGGATGTAGACAATTTTCAACTACTTGGTGAAAGCATTGACTGTGCTCCTGGAGAGCTCTTTGATAAAGTTGCTAGGAGAATGAAATTAAGGAATTTGCCTGAGTATGAAACACTATGTGGAGGACAGGCAGTGGAGGCAGCTGCAGCCAAGGCGACTAATCCTCATATATTTAAATTACCATTACCTTTAGCTGAATACAAAGATTGTAACTTCAGCTTCAATGGCCTTAAGACTGCTACTCTCCTACAATTGAGAAGAAAGGAGACTGAACATAAAATTGTGGCTGATGAACTTATACCGGAAACTAATGACCTGTGCGCTGCATTGCTCATGGCTGCTACAAGACATTTAGTACACAGGACACAGAGAGCAATGGAATTTTGCCAGATACAAGGTCTTCTGCCTGAAGACAGCAAACATTTAGTTGTCTCTGGTGGAGTGGCATGTAATAATTATATTTTTAAGGCCTTAGAAATATTATGCAAAGAAAGTGATTATAAAATAATTAGACCACCTCCAAAGTTATGTACTGATAATGGAGTGATGATAGCCTGGAACGGTCTTGAGAAATGGCGAAAAGGGATAGACATAAGAACAGATTATGATTTATTAGACATAGAAGCTTATAGCCCCCTGGGTGTGAACCTAATTGATAAAGTTGCTAATGCAAAAATACCCATAAAGTTGATGAAAATAAAATTGAAAGTATGAAAGAGACTTCCTGTTCATTATTTTACTGTAAATTTTTACCATATAGTTTACCCTGGCATAGCTCTTATAACTGCCACCACAAGAATTTCTTTTCCACATATAGAAAAACTTGTGAACTTCAATCAAATTTCCACGCGTTTGGAATATAGCCTTCTGAGAAAAGCAGACTACAGTTAGTAGTTCTTGAATGAGAACTTAGTTTGCATTAATAAGCAGCACCATATGGCCAGATTATACCTTCGGTATGTTCACGCCTGTATGTATCCTCGAAGGGGTTCTATGTAAGAAAGAATCTACAGAGAGTATTTTACTGCCATACATAAAATTTACCAAATTAAAACTTTTTTTATATCAAGTATGACTGTTGGCAATACACCCTTTGGCTGTCGTATTCAGAAAAAATAAAAAACAAAATACTGTCACCGTGACAGTCATTCTTCTGTCAGCTCGCTGTCATTTTATTTTGTCCTGTCAATTAGGGATGGCGATTCTCTCCAAAAAAGATCGATTTTTAAATCGATTCGAATCGTAACTTGATGAATCGATTCATAAAAAAATCGAGGTCAAAAAGATCGATTTCTAAAAAATCGATTTTTGTCATTTTGGAAAAAATCCATTTTATGAAAAACAAGATACCATAATAAGCGATCACTTAGTATTAAAATCAGGGATTTTTTTAGTTCAAGAAATTCGATGATATCAATCATTTTTATAATAATATGAAAGTATCAGGTAAAAAAGAAGACATCATTCTACTTTCTAAATGTATTTGTTGTATTAAGGAATAATTTTAACAAAAAAAATTCTGATTTCAAATTTTAATTCTAAAACTACTGAATAGATTAAAATCGTGTTGTGAATAGAAAAAATCGAGTGTCGATTCTCTAGGGTGAAATATCGATTCACTGAATCGATTCAGTGTTACATATCGATTTATAAAATCGATTTATTAGGCTCGAAAAATCGATTCTTCGATTAATCGATCTCAGATCGCCATCCCTACTGTCAATACCAATGTCAGCAGTACCTCTTCAGGCATTTTTGTTTGCAAATTGCATTTCGCAATAACCTTTACGTATGATATAAGTCTATAATGATTCAAAAATTATAGTATAATTATATCACAAACCTTTACACTTGCCAAATAATGTGTGCGACGTAACCTTATAAAGTTAACGCAGGTATAGAGTGCAGTTTTCAACCTAAAGAATCGAGAACATACGTACTGTAACTATGGAGATACTTGAAAGGATCTACCGAAACGCTAAGCGGCAGATCACAAGCCTCCCAGCCTCTGTACCGAAGACGATTGATTACGTTAATAAATCAGTGAACAGTGTACGGCTACCGCCGCTCACTAAAGATAATGTGCTCTATTATTATTTACCTATACAAGGACTGGTTAGTTACACAACATTGTCAATAGGAGTAATGAATCCCCATGTGATGATCAGGTATGGACGTTTTGCGAAAGTCCAATCAGGACATTACCTTAAAATACGTACTTAGTTGTTTGTTTATTAACATTATTTGGTTTGCCTACAGATTGTTTCCAAAGCGCGATATCACAGATGTGTTGTTCCTGTCAGCGGGGGGTGGCGCAGGGCTGTGGCTATGGGCAAGGCCGCACATGGCGGCGGCAGCGCCGGCGCGTCGCTTCTCATGGGCATTTCTTGGTGGTTGTCTGTGGCCATTAGGCTCCATATTCTTGTGGGCCATTTTAAGAAGTTCAGTTGGTCAAAGGCCTATCATAGGCACAGTACTGGGAATAACTACTGGGGCTATGCTAACAAATATTGCTATTGACTATTTCCATTATGTAGAACTCATGTTTTGTGGTGAAGTGCATCTGCCCGATGAAACATATAGCCCCAATAGTGATGATGAAAAGTATGACATTGATATTTAAATGTAATAAGTATTACATTATTATTTATTATAGCTTATCCTTGTTAAATTTAATGTTGGTTAATGGCTAAATGTGTATGTATGCACATGCATGTTGGTTGATGGCAGGTGTATAAATTTCATAACACTTTCTCCACAGCAGTAGTGTATTTGTGTTGTGGTCACTTAAATTTTGGTTCTCTTGATATCTTTCAATAAATGACCTATAGCACTGTGTTTATTGTTGCAATTATTGACCCAATTACATACCTCCAGTCTATCAGTTAGTTAAGTTATGTCTCATTCTATCCAAAATTCTGAAATTATAGACTCAATTTCATGGGCTTTTTTGCATGGAACTCTAATAATAGAACAAAATAGACCCTGTAACTTCAGCTATCATCTGAGAGTCAACAGTGGCAGTTTTAGGGAGATCAGGCAGAACATAGATAAACAAACAAAAAAAATTTTTTTTTCATGATTGCATTGTTACCTTCAAAATAGATTTATTAAGAAACTGTTAGTACAAATGTATACTTCGATTCTGTTTATTTGCTATGCAAGGTACTACCCAGGTAATTATTGGTCAAAGCAGGTATCTTACCAAAACAGTAGTTTACCTACCTACCTATTTCACAAGTTTTATGAGTATACCAGCAGGTGTGCACTGCCCATAATATCGAAACAAAACTTACATACATACTTAAGTCCAAACTGAACAAATACCTTTGGATCACACATAACATTATATTTGTAACATTGAGCAGAAATGTAACAGATGTTAACATACATTCTGACATATTCATGATCTGATCTTTACATATAAAAATTAATACCCATTTTCCCTTGGTCACGGCACCACGCATAAATGGCTGGATGGATTTTAACGGTACTTTCACTGGCAGATAGCTGATGTTTCAAGGAGTGTATTAGGCTAATTTTATATAAAAAAAACAACATGAAACTAAATCTACGCGGGTGAAACCGCAGGGCACAGCTAGTTCTCTTTATAAGGATTACAAATGAAAATACTTATATGTGTTATTCAGTTTATTAAAATTTGTGAAAATATACATGATAAATGGAATTGTTGCTTAGTTATTCTGGGGGGGTTTGGACCACTCAACATTCAGAATCAAATGGTCATAACCATGGCCATTGAGCGTCTGAATCGCCTTAGCCGCGTCGGCACGGAACTTGAAGTGCACGTAAGCAAATCCCTTGCAAAGACCAGTGCTCTGAAAATTCAATAAATTTATGATTGTAATAATTTTTTATTTTGTTTTTCCACTAATGTGGCAAACAACTAAATAGAGATTATGTCAGAAACTGCAGTATTGAGGTCTATAGACGCCTAAACACTCAACGTCACGTAGGCATTACCTGCCTTGTAAGTAATGAAATTGCTGTGCCAACATAATTACTGCTAGCAGCAGAGGAGTCTTTGACTTTACTCACCATGTGAGAATAACACTTGTACTATAATTTATTTGACTACATGTCTTAGCTTGAGGTCCTATCACCAGTTGGCCATTTCCAGAATTTGACAACAGGCCATCCCTTTATGTCCTACCTTGCTTAGTTAAATACAACTAGTAATGTAAATCTCCATATATAAATAAAAATATACCATACCTTTTCCTTGGCAAGGTACAGCTTTTGCACCGGACCAAATCCTTTGACTAAGTCATCCAGATCAGCCTCGACAGCAAAGTTACTGAGGTTGGAGATACGAATAGCGGCAACGTCGTCACGACGTGCCCCCGGTGGCTCGCGTCCAGTACCACGACCGGCTCCTCCATCGCGAAGGTACGGAGCAACATACTTGTTAGTTGGGGTTGATTTCGAATCTGCAACATGAATACAATATTAATTTAATACTAAAGACACAATTCAAAATTCAAAATTTTATTCAAGGTAAGGAACACTGGGAACACTCATTGAACATTATTTTTGTACACTAACTTAGGTTAATTTACTACCATATACTCGCTTCTTCCCATGCAATAAATATAGTATTCTGAATGTACAGGTCTATTATTTTAGAGAACTGAATTTGGCACATTGTTTTCGAAGATTGCATACCTGTTCCAACTTTAGAAGCATCACTGGCCTTAGTCTGAGCCATCTGCGTATGCTTGAATGGGCAGCTCAAAGTCCAATGGTCTCCTTGACAAGTTCGGCATTTGAAGATCACACTGCTGCTTGGAGGCTGTAATTAAATCATTGCACATGAAAGTAATAATCAGAAATCTATTTATTTGTGTTCAGTTGTAGTATGACGAAGAATAAAAGCACAATATGGTTTCAAAATTCAATAAAAATTACTTATATTTTGGGCATTTAATCCTCACCATTAACTAACCTCACACAATCTTCACTCTTTTATAATTTGGTATAGTACTTATAGATATGGCATAAGTCTAGGGGCATACTTTACCTTGAGACCATCTAGCTCGCCATCATCAGGACGCTGGCTCTCCTCCTTGCTGGTGATGAACTGCATGTACACATCTTCAGACACCATGGTTGTAGCCGGGTTAGGGCCAGGCTTGTCATTTGCAGAGTCACCAAATTTGCTCCAAGTCTTACGCTTGGCAATACTCTGAAATATAATGATTATTTTTATAGTTACTTTATTCATTGACAGCTATGGACAAACTGCAAGACTGGCCGTTTGCACTAACTAGAAAGTTATAATATACAAAATGAACTATCATATCACTGTGTTTTAGGCAATGTGTGAAGAAAGTGTTATAAATTCTGTCAAATTTAGTGTCTGTTATTAAAAACTGCTAAGACTGAGGAAATTCATGTGTTACACTTTACAGTGCAAGCTGTACTTTTACTTTATTCACTTCATCATGGCTGGGTAACTTTGAGAACAAGAGAATCAGTAGGTACATTAGTGATATCATAACCTTTTTAGTGGTGTTACAACTGAAAGTGTAATAAGTAATGCTAGTATTTGTAACTCTATTAGATAGCAGTGATTGATACCTTAGAGACAACTCGCTTCTCAATCTTGTATGTGCGAACAATTTTCACTTTCTTGTTATCATTATCATATTTATATTCTGTAACAATTTTCAAGCCATTTTCTACGACCTCAGATGGAGGTGGAAGAGCTCCCTGGTCGATTTCAACCTCGTCAGCCCAAGAGGACTGGATTTCTTCAGCTACTGGCATCTGAGGAATATATACATAATTTATGAAATGTCTACTGTTCACCATAAATAATGTAAGAAGCTGCGACAAAAGAAAATATACATTTTAAACCTTAAAGCAAAATTGATCTGCAACATAACAAACTAAGACATCGGAAAGACCGCCACCACACCACCATTCATTTACATTAAGTATATGACTTGTCTAGCCTCAGCTTATGTGATGTGATGTGACTTACGAGTGACAGAGTGGACAGAACCGAGTTGGTTTTCTTGGTTATAAACGTGAAACAAAAACGTTACAGCTAGATAAAGAATAGAAATAAATCAGTGTACTTACGGCTTGTAAAATATACGCAGTTTGGATATTTTTTAACAATTTCTCGAATAATTTGCCCGTATTTAGAAGTCTAATACAAACGACATGGACAGAAACAGCAATGCAGATCTGTCAGTCAACAGATGAAAAGAACGATATTGTGTCAAATTCCAACCAACCGTCAAACGAAACGTCAAAGTTTTACAGACATAAAAGTACTCTGCGCTATCATTCGTTTATTGATATTGTAACAATAGATATTGTAGAGCTGTGTTATAGATAAGACAGGATGAGCACGACAATAAAAGTCTTCACTTAAGGCGCGGGTTATAGCCATATCTGGTTTTCTGTTTAATATGATAACAATGGTTGATATTAATGTTTGTTGATTTCAATGATTTCCTATAACTTCAGTGTGGTCGGCGCAATGTGCTTATTTTGTGCATATTAGTAACGTTATAATAGAATTATTGAAGTGGGTCACAGACAACGCATACAATTTTTTAATGTCGACAAGATAAGTTGACTTGACATGTTTAAAATTTAATTCCATTCGTTCGTTTCTTGGTCAATCAGTCAGAATTGTTTTTATTCTGTGGTCGGTCAGTCAGTTGTATGTAGTGGTGTGAGCTAATTTAAAGTGCGTTTATTTATCAGAGGTTCGTGAATTTGCGAGTTTACAAGAAATAATTTGTGGTCTGATTAATTATTATTTGATGTTTTATACCAAGTTGTAAGTATTATATTATAGATTTTACTCGAATGGATGTTTTTGACACTGTTTCAAAACTTGTGTGATCCATTGTATAGGCTGCACCTTTTACACCTACCTACCTAACAAGTTTGCACAATCAGCATCAAGTTTTTATGAACATTTGAAGTATTTTGGATGCGTGACCCTTCGGTTACTCCATAAGTTTGTTTCTTAACAGTTTCGTTCTGTCTGTTCATTGTGGTGTCCTGTGACTCTGAACTATAAACTCCGATTATATTGATAGATGTGTATTCTTAATCAAATTAATGTTAGCGCTGGCTGAGTGTACTTAAGTGTTACAAATGTATTAGCACCTAATATGTGTATATTGCAATTGTATTACTTAGCCCAAAAACCATAGCTGCAAAACCTTGTTTTCTTTTTATGCTACCAGTATTTAAAAAATACAACATAATTATTTACAACATATTCGAAATATACTTATCTGATTAAAGTATTTACAGTTTTTTGTCTCTTCTACATTATAAATAAGTGAGTATGGCTAGAAATATTCTCTCTTTTAATCAAGTCATCCTAGCATATCTGTCATAAATGCAGCCAAAGAGAGCTGAGAGAAGATAGATAGATGTATAAAGAAATGTGGTTTGGAAAAATCTGTTAATAACTGAGATGATAAATAATGATGAATTTGGTCATCATAATTTAATAATAAAGAATAGTTTTTTTCCATTTATAGTTTTTAATGCTTTTAAAGTCAAAATTAAGAACTAATTACATTTTATGTTTTGTAAAACGAAATCCTTATGAATGCTATGTTTCTATTGATCCTGCCTGTGATAAAATAAAATAACATCTGTCCTAGCAAGTATCCGATAATTTGATTAAAACTAACTGCAGCCCATATATTTTTTAATCAATAACTTTGTGATAAGTAGTAATTCTATACTCCATGTTCATGTTCCATATGGAACAGAACAATTAGTCATAATTAGCAGAATCTATTCAGTAAAATACATCATGTCTGTAATCCTGTTGTACTTTTTATACAATAATCACAACAAGGTTATCTTTGTTCATATGGTTAAACAAAATACTGGGTTTCAAAGTGGGTATTAGATAAAATAAGTTTGTGAACCTCTGCTGTACAGTACAATAATTTTTTTTATTGTTACAGGTATAAGTACTGCAATAAGCAAACATGCTGCGCTTTTTGAGTAGAAGGGGCAGATCGTCAAGTCAAAACCGTAATAAGCAAGGGCAGAAAACATCAATCAATAAAAATTTGATACAATGCAAGGTAATGTTACTTGATGACACAGACATATCAATCAATTTGTCCAAGAAAGCAAGTGCTGGAGATCTATATGAACAAGTTTTTTATTCTTTGGATCTCATTGAAAAAGATTATTTTGGACTTCAATTTACTGACACAAATAATGTCAAACACTGGTTAGATCCTACTAAAACAATCAAGAAGCAAGTTAAGATTGGACCACCATATACATTGCGTTTGAAAGTTAAATTCTACTCTTCTGAACCAAATAATCTAAGGGAAGAGTTGACCCGGTATCAGTTTTTCCTGCAACTCAAGAAAGATATCTTGGAAAGCAAGCTAGAATGCCCACATTCAACAGCTGTCGAGTTAGCTGCGTTAGCTTTGCAGTCTGAGCTAGGAGACTTTGATGAGACTGTGCACACTCCAGCTACAGTTTCTGAATTTAGATTTGTACCCAACCAAACGGAGGAAATGGAAATTGAAATACTGGAGGAATATAAGAAATGCAAGAATCTCACTCCAGCTCAGGCTGAAGTGAACTATTTAAATAAAGCAAAGTGGTTAGAAATGTATGGTGTTGATATGCACATTGTTCTGGGAAAAGATGGGTGTGAGTATCACTTAGGTCTGACACCAACAGGAATACTGGTTTTTGAAGGACCACAAAAGATTGGCCTTTTCTTTTGGCCTAAGATCAGCAAGTTGGACTTCAAGAAAAAGAAACTAACTCTTGTTGTTGTCGAAGATGACGATCAGGGTCGTGAACAGGAACACACCTTTGTTTTTCGATTGCACAATGAAAAAGCTTGTAAACATCTATGGAAATGTGCTGTTGAACACCACACTTTCTTCCGCCTGAGAGCACCAGTCAAGGGACCATCTGCTAGACAGAACTTCTTCAGGATGGGTTCAAGATTCCAATATTCAGGAAAAACTGAATATCAAACTACTCAACAAAATAGAGCTCGTCGTACAGTTCAATTTGAAAGACGACCCAGCCAACGCTTTGCACGTAGACAGAGTCATGTCTTGAGAGAACGCGAAAAACAAAACAGTGTGCCCAAATCTGAAGCTATTTCTTCACCAGACGCAAGTAATGAAATACCCAGCACATCCTCTGACACTACTATGCTTATTCCAGATGTTGATAATCTCTCTAGGAAAAGCAGTGCTAAATCCCAGAAATCAAGCTTAATGGACTGTGATCCTAAGTCAGCTGAGCTTGGTGAACCCTCCGCAAAGAATTTCTTAAATGAGGATCCTCCAGAAGAAGTGGCTATGTCAAAGGATGATGCTATCAGTAACAAGGTCCTATTCAAAGTTGATAAACCTGCTGAAGATAAGAAGAATAATTTGACACAGCTTGTTATCAATAAACCATCATGTAATTGCTCGCCAGTAACAGAATCAAATCCTCTGAATGACCTTCTTATGAGCCTAGTAAAGGAAAAATTGAACAATGATGAATCAAAGAATGAAGTTAAGAGAGATCAGTTGGATTCAGCTGGCGACAGAGAAGTACCGAACAATCAAGCTAAATGTTATCTATCATCAACCAAGGCACTCCCACCTGGACAATTGAAGTGCAATAATATACTTAAAGCGCGCGAAAATGAGGTTAAAATAATCAACGAGTCTACAAATATAAACCTGTCTATGCCATCGACGCCATCTCCAAAGATACTGAATGAGCCCCATCCACCAAGTACAAATAACTCTCAATATGTATCAATTGTAGTAGTTGAGCCGCCACACAACCAAGCTAAGGTGGCTTCGCCAAAACAGCAAGAAAGGAAGGAGGATGTCACACCGAAATCACAACCTATATCGTCGCTGTCGCCGTGGTTGGTCTCCTCCGAGCCCAGCTCCCCATCTGGAATAGGTGAGAAGGAAATTACTATAATACATCGAAAATCTGTCATCACTACCCAGTTGTAGAAAGTTACCTGAGGATAGGCATCTGTACTTACAGTTAAACATTTTATATTTGGCAATAACTTCATATCTAATAATATTTTCTTATATTATATTACTGTATGTAGGTTATGGATTTTATCATGCATATGTGTATACTATTTCCACCATTATCAGGTTGGGGTTTTTGGGGCGTCGAATAAATAACTAGGCGTCTTCAATGAAAAAGCTTTAGTACCTAGTAGACAGATATGTAGTATAGCGTCAAAGAGGATGGAAAAAGTTCACAAACGATAGTAAATTCCACTTATACATTCCACAAAATATACAAATAATTCCATTACATAGTTAAATAAGTTTTATGAAGATAATTAAAAGAACAAATTTGTGGATAGGGAGGTAACCAGACGCATTTGAACATATAACCTTTAGTACTTACGTCTATTTTCAGAATATTATACAATATTTACATTTTTCTTTCGGAACATGCTCCATAAAAAAAAATGAAATTCGTGATTTAAGAAACTAGGGAATTTGAGACTTCCATTCAGTCTGAAAATATAATATGTTTGTAGAAAAATATACTTAATTAAATAAGAAAATAAATATTCGCCACTTAGGCTCACAGGTGTTGATTCCTGCCGGAAAATTTGTTATCTAGGTATATTGACATGGCACCGAAATGTATGCAATTTATATTAGTGCCTTATAAATGTATTATCATTTTAAGTAAAGAATAAGTACTTGTCCATTAGGCCCAGTATGTAGCTGAAGGCCGTGACTTATGTCTATTATAGAATTTGATCGGTTGATTGAATTAATGTGCCTTGATTGAATGTTATACCATGGGAAAACAATTGCAATAGCTGACTTGAATCTTTTTTCACTAAATTTTGAATTTATATTTTTGCGAGGTGTTCTGAAATTATTGCGTAATTTCAGTTTTATGCCGCTTCTGGATCTATACTAACGCACTTTTAATAAACCTTACTCTTTTCGCTTTCAAAGTTTCGGTAGAAACCTAAAGCGAGATGTAGTTTCTTCTTCCAATACAAATGTTTCATGTTTTGTAGACCACGCAAGTTGCCATTGGCTCTTGCCAGTGTCGTCGATGTCGCTAGGATACAAGTGCCGTCACGAGATTTGAGCGCTCAGCTAAAATAATGAAGATTCGGTACAAGACTTAAAAAAATACTACTCAAGCCAGCGCTCTAATCTCGTGACGGCCCAGTGGCGTGCATTGCATATAAGCAGGTAAGCAGAAGTTACAATTTGTGATCACTGAATACACTCGTGTTGTGAGTGTGTGTGTTTATGTTCGTATGTGTATCTTTAATAAGCCGTACGTACCTACACCGCGTCACATAGGTATGTACTTAACCTGCCTACCTACCTACTTATTGTTTATGCCTACCCCTCTGAAAATCCAATGCACGCCACTGTGACGGCCTATAACTATGTTAAGTATATTTATAACTTTTAACCCATCATGTTACAGTACAGGTAACATATAAGCAAGCCTGTTTGATGGGGAATGGTTACCGTAAGCTATACAAGTTATACGGTCCACTTAAAGAAACGTGACGTAATCACAGTTCACAATCATGGATTTTGACATTCCATTATGACTTAATACCATAGCTTAATTCATATAATGATACGCATTATCTAATGTAATGTGTTGTGTTGCAACGACGCATATTATGTCAATATATATTTTATGAATGAATAGACTATAATCTATTATTATATTATTGTTAGAGGAGCTCGTGGCACAGTTGCTATTACGCATATCATTCGATCAGCGAAGTTAAGCAACCATACGCCTAGCCAGTAGTTGGATGGGTGACCGCCCGAGTTCCCTCCGTGCCTCGGAGAGCACGTTAAGCCGTCGGTCCCGGTTGCCAATTTAACATCTTTGGCAATCGTTACAGGTCAGTCGGAGGCCTAAAAATAATCTGACAACTGGTTTAACCCAGATCACAGATTTTCCTCCTTAATGGGGTTGCGAAGGTCAGATGGCAGTCGCTTCGTATAAAAATCTGATGATCAGCCACATCGGGTTGAATCAAGTGCCGACTCCATCAATGTATGGGATAAGGCCAGGGAGATGATGATGATGATGTTAGATAAAATTATATAAAATTAAGCGAGGAACAACCTTCTGTACTTTCATGACACGTTATTAGTATCTCATGTTAAGCCGTCCGTTTATTATTATCGATTGAAATATTTATAGCGTTTGTAAACCTAGTATTGTTTTTTGACATACCTACCATAAATATAGCATTAAGTACAACATGTTATCAGTATTACGAAACATCTAACAGTGGTGCCATAGGAATAACTAAATCACTTCTTTACGCCTATAAAAACTCAGTACAAAACTAACTCAAACAAAAATTAAAACAGTAGGTAATAATTAAAAAAAACTGTTAATTACACAAGGGTCCTGATGGAGTAGAACAAAGTGTTAAGTGCTGTAAAGGTGCTAACATTAAAATTTATGTCGCCTGACAATATTGTACCCATGCATAGAATGTTTACACACACTTCTATGCAGGCAGAATCCAACCAATATTGAAACTCGACCTGCGGATCGAACTAGATAATTTATTGGCCATAGACAAGAATATTACTGAATAAGGAGGCAACTCCTTTAAAAAATATTGCAATTTATACAACAACTTAACAATTCGTGAGAAGATTGAAATGTTTTGTACTTATATGGTTACAAAAGTAACAGAACTATGCATTGTTTGACTGATTACTATGAATAATCACATCATATTAAAGTTATTAGTATAAGGTACGTATTTAAGAGCCCATTACTGACGACTTAGTTAATATTATTTCGCATGTTAGTCATAAAGATTTTTATGAATGAATAAATTTATTATACTGTGCCAATAAATTGGTAAGGTGCTTGGGAGCAAAGATAAAAACTTATTTATAGAAATATACTTATCTAGAATAAGATTGAATCTCTGTGATTAGTTCGTCCCATTTTATTATATGTGTAACGATTTATATGATTTGAATCAGTAATTGATATATGTAATTAGAATCAATTACTTTTTAATATTTTAAAAAGAGATATTTTTTTACAAAGTGACGAGTGCCTTAATGGTTGCTTAGTAGTTATGTATCTATAAGTATTATATTTTCGCCCTCTTTTAAAAGTTTAACCGGCTGCTGATATTAAAAAAAAAATATGAAAATATTTTACAAATCGCGTAAGATTTTTATACATACATACATACTTAGTTAATGTACAAATACGTTAAAAAATTAATTATTGAAAATTACAAATGTACTTATATTTTCACATTTATTGTCATTTTACTTACGTGTAAGTACTTAATTATTTTAATAAATAAACATAATTTCCGCTTTAACAGTGTTTATATTTTAACAACCACATCTCAACAAGTTTAATATAAAAAAATGCTCTAAAATAAGTTCCAGAGATGCGTTTCTACCCACCTATGTACAGGTGCCATCACGAGTTATAAGCGCTCTATGAAAACTGTGCATGAATTGTGTTCGCGTCGCGTTACACAGATACGGACTTATAAAATGTTTAATTCCCATTCAGGGTCAGCGCTTAAAAATCGTGACTGGTCTGTAGTAAGTTTGGGAAAACCCGTATGTCTCAAGCCATTTATATGCAGTTGGCAACTTCTTCCTCAATCGTACATCCTCTTTGGTACCTAGTGAGTATATTTTATGATTATTTTTTGTTGAACTGGTTGACGGCAATTAAATGTAAACATGCGATATTGTCAATGAATATCTAAAAACATCACCTTACCGGTCTACGGCTTAAAGTGGTTTTTGAATTAAAAAGAATATGAAGAAATCCGCAGCAAAGATCTCCACATCGTCATCTTCAGAAGCTGAAAATAGATTTTCATACAAACGTTACTTTATAAATAATCTAGATTCTTATCACGGAGCTCATGTTTTGAAAGAGGTGTCAAAAGTGTTGGAGAAGAATGCTGAATCGACCAGGGAAACGTCACAGACCGCAGTTGTGGGCGAAGATGTGGAGGTGGCTGGTCCTCCGCCGCCAGTGCAGCTCTACGAAATTGTCGGTACACTCATCAATATTATATCCGTAGACTGGTTCAGGAATCGTATCAAGTGTAGATTTATATTTAATCTATGCCCATGACCCGTATCCGGCAGATGTGACAGATTCGATCTCCAACAAAGGATTATGTAGGTACCCTGTTGGATATACAAGTAGGTCGGCAGAAGTCTTTATTACGGTTTTATTTCTGAATTTGGTTTGTAAAAGGTACCTACTTACCTACTTGAGTAAGTATTCATAAGTAATATAATTTGTAATGTACACTATAGGTATCTGATCTTTGTAGGTACTCACATTTATGAGGAAGATTATTTATAGGCTCATGTTTTTGTCAATTCTAGGAACTATAATCGATCCAAAGATCAAGTCGTTAGACAATGTCGCACGAATAGTACCGAAAGCCGAATGTTTACCACAAATGCTGACATGCGGTACTGTAATCTTGGATATAAGCTACGATAGAGATGAACTGAAGACTGCCATGGACTACATAAAACGTTAGTTATCATAAACGCCTATTATTTCGTTAAATTAGTTAGGAGGAGACCTAAATACGAGTATTTTCGCAGTTTTAAAAGAATTATTGGAGAAACAGAATCTGGCAATGGCTGGCGATAACGGGGACGCCGGTGGGGAATCTAAAAAACGATACCTCATCCTGATATCTACGGTAATGACGTGGGCCGTTACTAAACCATTGGATCCGGTGAGTTCACTACCTTTTTGTATACCCTACTAAATAATACTACCTACATAATAATGTCTTCTTCTCTTTGACTTACCTAGGTATCTACTCTACTCATTATTCCTAAAGTGTAGTGCTAAAGTATCTACTTAAATATCTCAACAGGTACCGGTCTGCACATAATGGAGAGATTATTATTTAGAACGTGCTTCATTTCAGGACACTCCAGACTTACCGTTTGTAGAAACAGACTTTCGCAAAAGGAAGCCACACCCCAATTATAAAATGCATTACGATGTGGAAAACGAAGTCATCGGACTAGCTAGAAAATACAGGTCACAGATTGGGTGGGTTCTGCTTATTATTATTTTTAACTGATTTAAAAAAATCGAGTTTGTTATATATTCGGCTGTACCTATGGTTTTTTAATTTATTTGTTTGGACTACAAAATCAATTTGCAACTGAAACTAGGTTTAGTTTTTAAAGAGCAAAACACAATGTTGGTTAGTTCCGTCATGTTTTCCTTAATAATAACTCTGACTGGTCTTTTCCTAAACATTGATCTCACGCAGTACTGACGTAAGTGAGTAAGTACCTATGTGTATTAATATATAGGTAGGTAGGTAATGAATAGTTTTTTACTACTAATCCATCGTGTTTCCCAGAGCAATAGTTGTAGCTCCAGGTGTTACTTACGGCGGAAAGGAGGACGTGCTCTTCTATTGGTTCCAAAAGGCTTGGGAATGTGAACGACTGCTATCGATATTTGGTCGCGGTAACAATGTTGTGCCGCTTATCAACGTTATCGATCTAGCTCAGTGAGTACCTACCTCATTTTAATACTTACTTACAGTGTAGTTAGTAGGTATGTAGGTAGGTAGGTACCTACATCTTGCACACGGTTATTTAGTCCTGAGATAGAGCCAAAAATTTATGCCCTATACGAATGCCGTAACGATTCGATTATAGAATAGAGTTTTCACTTGTATTTAATTGTCAAATATTATAAAATCCTTAGGAGTATCACAGTACCTGTTGTGGAACTTGTAGTATATACGGGTAGTGGTAACTAGTAAAAAACTATAAAATGTAAAAATTTTTTTCGCAGAATCGTTTACAATTTAATAAGTGACTTCCCTAAAAAGCTCTACATTCTGGCCGTAGAACAAAACATAACGAAGCAGAGAGAGGTATGCGGACCGGTATGTTTTAGAACAGTTATCTTTTAGTCATGGTTGCACAGATAAATTGCCCTTGCAGATAATAAAATCACTCGGGAGGCAAGTGGGCTCTGGAATGTTCAAATGCATTCCACCGGAAGATGCCTTCTTGATACCTGAAATGGACGTAAGTTTACTTAAACCTTTCTGCAATACAATGTTGTAAGCCAATTTTTTATTAATAGTTTGGTTTCTCAGCAAAGAATATTTGATCTAATGACACTAAATTTGGTGTTGGAGCCAACGTTTATCGTGGAGACAATGGGACTGCAGTGGACCTCCGAACTGACATTTGCCGAGAATGTGCCTGCCCTTATTAAGCAATTTAAAAAAGAGAGAGGACTAAAAGCCTTCAAGGTTTGTCCAATATTATACTAGCTAGTACTTTTATTAGGTACTTATACTTTTGTTACCTGCTTGCTTACGTATTCTACGTGTGAATTGTAATCCATGGAACTCGAATTGTGTAATCCTCGCACTTATAACCTTAAATAATAATACGATTTTAAGATGAACCTGTTCGTACTTATCTAAAATATAGGTATTTGTTGTAACTATTTTTTATGTAACAGATTCTTATATATGGACCGCCAATAGTCGGGAAGACAACTTTGTCGAAACTTATTAGCGAAGCGTATGGACTTGTTTATATTTCGCCCGAAACCGTAGCTCAAGACATACTGGAAGACTTGGTTAGCAAACATTATAATGTGGTAAGATGAATACTTAGGTACTCAGATTAAAAGATCGCTTCACATACGCTCTTTTACAAACGTCCATGGCCCTTCGAGCCGACCCAAGGAGGGCAAGTCGCAATTGATTAATCCATGTTAATATTGTAAATTAATATTATAAATAAAGTTTCACAGCAGAGCATTAACAGAACGTAATTTTCTTATAACGACTGAACCGTTGAACCGAATTTGTTGAGATTTGTAATAGAAATAGATAATTGAATCCCCAACGCACAAAGAATACTTAAAATAGCTAGATCGGTAATGAATTCGCGGGTAATAGCTAGTGATTATGAAATGCAAATACAATATAACCATCTGTACCTACTCCTTATAATTCACTTAGTACTTATATTGTTTTATGGTAACGTGAGTATGAGTGTACGAGTAGAATTGTGACGTGAGTAAGTAAGTGTAGGAGTGGCGAGTAGCCCACTGGGATGTGGGTGAGACGGCGGCGTTGGGTATGCCCACTGGTGAGGAGGAAGAGGCGCTCGCGGCTGATAGTGAGGACGACACCGGCGACGAGGAGGGCCTGCAGGAGGCGGCCAGGCAGAACCTCGCCCTCATACGCTCCGGACGACCGCTCGCTGACGAAGATATCATGGGGTAGGTATTCAGTGCCTGTATCATCAAACAGACAAACTATGGGTTTTTCTCAAAACTACTCACACAATCTTTGCCATATCCTGTTGTGTGTAACTTTTTGGGTAATTTACATTACATTACATGAGTTAGCCAACCGTACCAGTTATTAGCAGAGTGAAAATGATTTATTCCGTTTAGACCCTGGTAAGGCACTTATGAATGTCGAGGAATTTACAACCGGTTCGGAAACTAACCTTCTCATAAGAGCTGGCAAGAAACTCAGCTGGCATCATGTATATTTCATTACTTAGAGTACTACTACCTTCTTTTTCATTAGAGCCGTCTGTTGAAAGTATTTCCTATTGACAACACTCGATAGGTAAATAGGTAGGTACCTACTTACATAGCTGGAATTAGTACATAGGCCTTATCGCGACACTTGATTAATCCTGTCTATCTCGTTGATTTTGTTAAGTATACCGTAGCTAGATAGTTTTAGTTAAGTATCGTGTGCATTATCTATCGATATGGAGTTATAGCATACCCATGTGATAATATTAAGCAGTTTCCTACCTAGTTTATGTTCTCATCCACTTTAAACCAATAATGTTACAGTTACTTGCGCCAAAGACTGATGAGTCGTGAAGCTCAAAATCGCGGATGGGTTTTGGACGGCTTCCCTACCAATTTGGCTCAATGCTCTACCCGTAAGGCCATATAATTCGTATAATCCCTGTATAATTATAAATCTCCTATTAGTTATTACCTACCTTGCATCGATTAACTATGTATTCCTTGTATATTAGTATTCGAAAAGGGTGAAGAACAAGACTCAGACGGAGAAGAAGAACGTGAAGACGATCAGTTCGACGAAGACCAGGATTTGTATAGCAACGTTCTCAAGAAGATATTGCCAGGTATTATATACATACCAAAATAGGAAGGCATAGGTAGGACAAAGACAGACCTAGTACCATAAGAAGTACATTCATAAGTATATCACCACTTACAAAATTAACTAAGGTACGCTCACCTCCAAATACGAAACGATGTGTGTGGTTAAATTTGCTACCGAAATATTTGTGGTAGATACGTATAATTATTGCCTAACTAATCTTTCGCTTAATTTACAAGTAGGTAATAATAAGTTCCCAGGTACCCTAATTAATTAATATAATTGCAGACATTGTAGTATCGTTGGATGCGACGGACGACTATATTTGCGAAAAAGCGATGCGCCAGCCTGAAGACGACTCTCGTTTGGACGAAGAGACAGTGCTCAAGCGTCTCAGTGAATTTCGCGCCGGAGATACCCGCGATGTAACTCCACTGAATTTCTTTGATGAGTTGGATATTCACCCTCTGGTGGTACAAGTTAAGGAGCACACCGACTATGCCATGAGTGGACCATATGCCTCAGTAACGCTGCGAATGGGCAGACCATGCAGATATGGAAAACTAATGGGTAACAAACTAACTTTCAAAACAACTGTAGGTTTTTTGATGATAATAGAAAACGTATTCCATTTTTTCTTAAAGCTCTGATCGAGGCCGCTGAGAAGAGGGAAAAAGAGGAGAGAGAAACCCTACGTGCTAAGGAGGCAAAAGCTTTGAAGGAGCTTGAAAAGAAGCTGAAGGAGGAACGCGAAGATAAAATGGAATATTGGGTAGACTTGACTTCTCTCTTGAATCTTTTGTTTTGAATGTTGGTGAATATATGCAACAATATTCATCAAGAACTTTAGACAGGACAGACCACTGCGGTTACAGTGCAAGTACCTAAAAGGCACATAAAATGATTACAGGTTGTCCTGAATGCGAACATTTATAGGTACTGAAATCTATGGGTAGTAAGTAAGGTTTTATTTAACTTGCTTGCAAACTGTCTAACTTACCTTTAAGAAGTTACGGCCTGTCATGTTAAGGTATAACTCCGCCTAGGGTTATCATATTATAGGGGAAACCCTATCGAGATAACTAACTAAAATATGTCATAGGTTGGAATTTTTTTTACAAATCAGCAGAGGTCTCATAGGCAAAGGTATCTAAATGGTACAGCAGGCCTAGACAAAGTAACATTCTCTCGCGCTTGCGCTAATATGAACGATAATTTTTTTTTTATGGAAACGACATAAATAAGCGTGAGTATATTGTTACTTTGTCTGCAGGCCCAGGCATGTTTAGTATTACTTATAGGTACCTAAGTATTCATAGCTTTAGATAAAATGGTGGCATTCAGGACAACTGGTATTTAGGGATGTGCAAGTGAATTCATTTCCAGTCGGAGCTTTACGCGCTGCTCCGTGAGGAAGAGGAGGCAGCCCTGGCGGTTGCGGGCGAGCCCATGAGGCACTACCTCGTGAAGCACATATTCCCCACTCTCACTCCCGCACTGCTTGAAGTGGCCAAACTGCGACCTCACGACCCTATCGACTTCCTAGTAAGTCACTTTATTTGTATACAGCTTATGAAAAACCAGGAAGGAGGATATAATAAGTCCATTATTTAATAGGAAATTATCGTATCTACATAAAATATTGCTCCTAGGTTTAGTGGTGCTTAAAGTAAGAAATAGTAACCTACCTAAAAACTAAAACAAAATATATCAAATTCTACAGTGTAAGATAGGTACATTTGATCCAGATAACTCGCTGCGACAGATAGATTATTAATTTTTAATCTACCGATTCAGCTTAAAACCAGTGTCAAGGGGGTTATGCCTACTTCTAAAACCCCCTTTATAAGTAGTTAGTAGATAGGCGGGAAACAGACTTTAGCTAAGTATAGAGCGCTACCTAATTACAGGCTGAGTACCTATTCAAGTTGAATCCGAGCGGTAAGATGTTGGAGCCGGGGTACAACCTGCAAGCTGAGAAGCTGCTGGGTAAGATCAAAATACTCGATGATGCCCTCAAAGACTTGGACATCAAGATAGACCCTTTGCTACCACCGGAGGCTGACGTTGACGATCCCAATAAGAAGAACATCCAAGTCATGAGTGGTTTATAATTGATTTTTGTTTCATCATCGTCCTCCTGCCTTCGGCACAATGTGTTTTTCTTTTCCATTTATCATTTGTTACAAGATTATTCATGTATTTAATTAGGTAATGTATCTAATAATATGTTAATGTCTTATTTCAATTTTAAAATATCCTTTGTTTTGTCCTATTCCCATTTGGTATTGGCGTTTTTAATCCTAATAGTAAATATAGTAATTCAAACATTAGTAACAGAATATTAAATTTCCATTTGAATATTAAGCGTTCCGTGACTTAAATTACTCACGTAGGTATTATTAACATAATATCACAATGTATCCATTAATATAATTATCTAAATTATCAATGCAAACCCACATAGTACCATTTTCTAATTAATAAATTAACCCTATACTATAAATAAGTAAGTATCTACTCGTACTAGGTACCTACCCAGGTATTTATTTATTGTTCGTAGATAATTTATTTTACTGAGCACAGAAGAAGCTATGGTTACCTAGTACTAAGAATAGGAACGCGAATTATCAATAAGTAGTACCTAATATATAGATTATTATTTACATATTTATAAATTAAAGATATCTAAGTGCTCACATAAAACTTTCAATGAGAAATATTCGGTTGGGCCATTAGATCGTCCTCGTGTCACGCTAGGGTTGGTCGATAAATTAGATGCTATCAATGTTTCGTGATTTAGTACGCTCATAGTAGTCAAACAGACTCTACTCAAACAGTAACAAATTGATAAAACATGCATCGCATTGTCAAACATAAAACGTCTTTCCCTTTGTGAAGTCGGCTAAAACACAAAATGCTGGAAGGCATGTGGTAGGTGCCTACACACTTATAGCTTAATTTCGGGAAAAGTATGAGATGTTGCAATGACGGTATATCCTGAAACAAGTACAAAAAATGGACGCCGTGGGAGTGGTAAAAAGTTGTCGGAAATTGATGGGTTATCGCTATTGGCGTCTAGTCTCCGTCACCAGACAACTGAGTTCTTCAACAACTCAACTTTGCACGGCGTCCGATATATCGCTGAGAAGGAAAGACCCTTTTGCGAGAAGTAAGTGATATATATCTTTAGGGAATTCATTTGATTGAATTCTCAAAATTATACGCTTCTGACTTTGTTTTCATCTGTTTTAGGTTCATGTGGTTCAGTTTCACCGCTGTAGGCGCTGTCACAACTTGCATAATTATTGTCAGTTTATGGGAAAAGTTTCAAACTAATCCAACTATTACTGGTAGGTGGCAGGTGCCTCTCAGATTAAAGATACGATATCATAGATATAGGTATGTACTATGGAGAATCCTTTTTAAGGCCTGTAAGTCTAGGTCGTTTTCTTTTATATCGCTGCCATTAACGATTCCGCGCCACAATCTCTTATACTTTCACATTCGTTTCAGTAAATTTTCAACCACAGACCTATGTAGCCTATATCTACTTACCTATGTAAGTACCTTGTTATAATTGTATTTATTGTTGGCAGGTTTGGACACCGACTTTCACAATTGGGATGTTCCGTTTCCAGCAGTGACGATATGTGACTTGAATCCCGTTGACGAGGAGCTGCTTGAGGAATACATTGGGAAGTAAGTGAAAACTATGGTTTTATGGATCTACATGTAGGAAAATGTATCTTAGTAAGGCTTCTTTCTCGTGTCTTTAAATTTCTACAAGTTCCATTCCACCGTCGACAAATTTCGTTGCATACCATTAGGTGAGCTGTAGGTCAGTGTCCCAAGGCTTAGGTCAACGAATGTTGTTGCGAATTAGCGTGACAGAACAGCAGGTGAAGCGAGCTGCTTCTTCTGTTTGTAAATATTCCATGTTTCTTCATTGTAGAGTATGGGGCTCCAACCCGCCAGACCGAGTCGGTGATCTGATGCATTGGCTCGCGACACTTAGCTATAAGTCCATAGCAGAGCGGGCGTCTGAGTTTCTAAGTAATGCGGCGGTCTTCGCCCCAAGTGAAAACAACGAACCAGCTTTTGATACGAAGGAGGCCGTTTTTAGTGTAAGTTTCTGTACGTTCTGACTAAACTACAGAGGATGTCTACAATTAATTAAAATTTAATATACCTACGAATTCCTATAAGCATGTGTATCTATGATTTTTATATTTATCTAACACTTAATACCTAAATAATTATATACTTCAGGTGGTCAGGCATTGCGAAAACTTATTTTACGACTGCGAGTGGAAAGGAGATTCTGAGGAATGCTGCGACCTTCTAACGCCTGTCTTTACAGAGATGGGATTCTGTTATGCTTTCAATTCTCGACACTCAGAAAAGACATGGCCATGGTAACCTCCTTCACATAGTACATACCTACCTAGTTTGTATTACCCCAATTATAAATACCTGCTTACCTATATCATTATGTAGGTACCCACACATTGCTTTTTCAATAAAATTTGTTTACATTATTACAGGCAATCACAAACCCAAACAGATTTATTTGCAGAAGCATTTATCCATGAAACCGACGCCAAATGGTCCTTTTTGTTTAATTCGGACCATAAAAATACCACAATAGATGTGAGTGGAAAATACGATTAATTGCATCTCCTGACGTTTTCCATTCATAAACCTTATTGGGTACCTACATAAAATTTGGTATGTCCAGATCTACATTCATTCTACGGAAGAAATGGCCGGTTTAGAGCAAAGCGCCCAACATTCCTGGGACCGCCGCGTGGAGAAGGTATCCTTCTCTGTGAAGCACACGTACACCACGGAAGACGCTCGCCAGCTCTCGATCCGCCAGAGACGTTGCGTATTTGCTAACGAACTGCATTTGGAGACATCAAATATATACACGTATTCGGCTTGCATGAGACAGTGTCGTATGCAGAGAAGCCGATCATTTTGTAAATGTGTACCGCATTTTTATCCTGCGTTAAGTACGTATAACTATGAAACTTGCTTGATTACCTAATAATTATTCAGTTACCTTTCTGGATTTGACCTAATGGGCACATTTCTTTATTTTAGAAGGCTACAGACAATGTTCACTTCAAGAACTGGCTTGCATCGCTCGCTACGCAAAAGCTATAACTGACGTCACGAAATGCTCCTGTGAACTAGGGTGTTCGCATACTGTGTATGAAGTCGAAAAGTTATCGGAGATTGAGTAAGATTCTATATTCTAATATCAATAGACTATATTCAAATTAAAACTGAACAATGTTTTATAGATTAGTAAGTTTTCTAGATTTGTCTGCTCTCGTATCTAACAATTGATGTTGTTATTGTAACATAGATTGATTGTATAATTGGATGTTATAGCACGTCGAAGGGCTCTGGGACAAGTTCTTTGGAAACAGAGTTCGTTTCGTGGCCAATGGTGCGCTACAAGCGAGAGGTGCTCTTCGGTTGGGTTGATCTGTTAGGTAAGGTTACTTAGTTTTTTTTTCGAGAAACTACTTATGCTTGGTTGCACGATCATGTTGTTAAAGCAAAAGACAAACTTGATGATAACAATAGCTATGACTAGCTTGGATTGCGGAATGCATTGAAACATATTACACTGTCCATTGGCAAATTTTCCTGTAAAAGCATTTTTAGTAGGAATGTGAAAAGTAGGTAACTTGAGCGAACGTCTTACTTAAGGGGACCAACTTTGATCGATTAAGCAGCGCGTAATAAGAACTTCTTAGCTTTGACATTTCATTTTACAGTACCAAAATGAAACGTCACACCTGAGAAGTTCTTAATACGATCACCCATGCTGGTCAGCCCCAGTCTAACATTTAAAGTTATGACGTCGACTGTAAAATTTTATATTTTTTTGCCGCTCCGGTACTTTTAACAATTTATTATAGGTATCTGATGCAACCTAAGCTTATTATCTTGTACCTATCAATTTTGTTGTTTTTTTAGTGTCGTTCGGCGGTATAGCCGGGTTGTTCCTCGGCTTCTCTCTGCTGTCAGGCGTGGAGCTGGTGTATTACTTCACGCTGCGCGCGTGTTGTGCGATGGCGCGTGACGCTACAATGTTGCGCGAAGAGCGCGCCGAGAGACTCACGCGTCCCAAGCCACCGCATAATCTTAGCCTTGTGCCTTGGTAAGCATTTCAATTACGATGAAATTCAAAGAGAATTCACAATTCTCTTTTTGATTCTTATTAAAACAATTCAGTGGAGGCACTTTTAGTCTCGTATACCTGACTGCTACTTACCTACTAGGTGTTTTGTTTGTGTAGCATTTATGTTTGCCATGTGTTTGGGTGTTTCGAATGTACAATAGGCAAAACAAGAAAGAAAATATTTATATCAGTAGGTATTCATTCGTCTTTTACCCATACTACTTTGCTTATTTTGAGACTAGATGGCGCTAGGTTATAATGTTCGTTTTTTTTATTTATATTTATAAATTATAGCGAATATTAAGTGGTATGTTGTTGTAGGTGGAAGGAACCGCCGACCGAACGCCAGGCGGCACCCATCACAGTGCGGCCGAAGGAAGCGCAGCCGCCACAATATTCCCCGCCCCCGGGCTATACCCCGTACATACCCTAAAGGCTTTCATCATTTATTTCAGATCTAGGCTCAGTGAAACAATTGCCCTCTATTGTCCGCTAACACTTTGACTTCCTTGTAGAACATGACGCTGACTTTTTCCTTGTTGCTCTCACTTAATTATATATATTAAAACAGCGAAGTATAATTTCAAGAATTATTTTATTCGATTAATTTGGTCACATCCATCTAAGTATCGCAATTAGTAAATTTCACACCGAACTACATTATTGTGATTAATTGGACACCAACAGTCAACAAGATCCAAAACATCAAGAGATATAAACATAGACAATAGTAACTCTAAAACAACCACAATAACGCAGTTCAATGAATATAACTAGATTACAAAAACATACAAATTCCAAAACATTTCACTTGTAAATTGTATGACAAAATGTGTTATTGTATTGTATTAAAATGTAAACTGGGTCATCTAAACTAAAATTACATGTCCGTCCACCATTTTTTACGTATGCAAGGTCCGCCATGAAGTGATTTACCAATTATCGGAAAATTTCGCTATGGCCCAAATTAGCAATACGTTTGAATCTGCTTGTTAGACGACGAAACTATAACTTAACTTGTCACATTTAAGGTTCAAAATAAAATAGACCTTTTTTTCCTGATAAGCAAATTAATATTCGATATTAAGATGATATAAGATTTTCAGGACCGACTTAACATAACATAAATAATACGATACTTACACGTATTGGTGTAATTTCAACTTAGAAGCCAAACATACTATTTAAACTACAAAACTAAAATAAACGCAGCACCAAACATATAAGTACTTAAAGAGGAATACATAGTCTATTCTGACCACTATGTTTAAACATCTATTATTGCGTAAATTGACGTTAGGTATTACTTATCATACATTCATAATTTGCTTCGCTTTATTCGTTTATTAAGTCAACTTGGGAATCGAACTCGTACATCGAATAAACAGAGAAATACATAGTGGTTTATTTATGCATATTGAAAAACAGGTGTCGTCACGAGATATGAGGGCGATACGATGCAATAGTGATCGATATAATAGTAGGGATACTGCGCATGTTTTTATTAGACAGACTAATAGAATTGCGCTCATAGCTGTGACGGGAACTGGTGCTTTATTCTGTAAAATTTCTCAGCGTCGAACTCGACAACGAGCGTTGGTTTCAATCATAGGAAATTGATACATAATACATAGAGGATAAGGTCCAATTTAATCACATACATTGCTAACATCGCATATTCGTAAATTATATCACTGTTGGACGTGCAGGTGCGTCGTTAGCAGTGAACGCGTTAAAACCGACACTCGACGAGTGCGACGCTGAGAAACCTTAGTGAATAACGCGGCTGTACACTATCGATTATAGTGACTGGTATATTGCTCGAGTCTCCGACGTATTCACCATCTGTCACGTTAGCACTTTAACATAATATATGTATATTCGATGAAATGTTGTTTCACCTTTGTCTACCCCTTGGGAAGACCAGAGTACCTTATACTGTCAAATTCAAGATTCTTGTGCCCTTGGCACTTTTTTTAAATGGCATGACTTTATTTAACATACATTTAGGTGCATGTAAATTTAATAAATAATAATTTATTAGTTGGCCGATACAATATAATAACAAAAAAATATTGAAGTCACTCCATATTATTCTTTACATTTACTTAGTACTCTTATTGCACTCGTGCATATGCCGGTTCCATAATATCGTTTAGTTTGTGGACCGTAAATACGCTAAAAATTATCTATGTAGGATTTTGGGATAACCAACCAAATATAATGGTCTAACTATTTAAATATAAATTAAAAAGCTAAATATTCTAATTATATTTTAAATTCGAATTACATTCTATAAATACTTATAACTATATGCCTATAAATTATTTATGATTATACGATTTACAGGTAAGCTTTGGTGCAATTAATACCGTTTTAAATCAACTTTAAAATGGTATCAAACTTTCAATTGAAGTATACCAAATTAGAACTCGAAAATAATGAGTTCTTAGGTCTTACCATAAATTCATGTTGCGGTGATTATTCGACTGCGAGACAGTGATAGATGTATACACATCATATGTATCTGTCTCATGCTAGCCTACTTAACTGTTGCAATGAAAGTTGATGGTAAGGCCTCTCTATATACGCTGATAATTCGTAGTATTGACAACATACCAATTTCAAAATTAATTATATGATTTATATAGTTTTCGCCATCTACCTTCAATACTCAGGTGCCATTATGCTTAAATATATTTGACGCAACTTTCTGAAATCTCTATTATGGAGGATTTTATTATGAAATAATTCTTCTAGTATCTGGATTGTATTCTAGTTAGGCTTTCATGATTTTACTCGAACATTAAGAACTAGATTTATACAGTATTGGGGTAGTTCCAATAAAATTTAATTAATGTATAATTAATTAGTTTGATTATATTGAAATATCGCCAATCTGAATATAATATGTAGCAATAATATCAACATAATTTGTATCATATGTATTTATTTATTCATAAATTATATCACCACTTTGTGTAAGTTAAGATGTATTTTACATAATACCGCGTTTATACAAAGTTGCATTTTAGAGTCGTAATTTACAAGTATTCTACTACGACTGTGGTCACATTTTATAAAACTTATATTACTTACGCAATCACACAAAACAATACTTGAAACTATTTCGCAAAACGTATCTAAGTAAGTACTTAAACGATATATCGAAAAATGCAAAGCTTTGACACTATTTCTAACTTAGCTAAAGCAAGTGTTATGATTCGATTTTATTCTAAGTAATTAAGTAGGGGCATGTAAGTATCTTCATATTAATTAAGGTTACACTACAAAATATAAATTATATACAAACAAATAATTTAAAATATAAATATTTTCACAAGGGTAAGGTAACTGCTTGGGATTAATTTCATAGGACGAAACAGTGGTAATTACGAATTATGTTAGAGGTCGGAGGACACTGGGAGTGATAGATCACGTCACGTCTCTATTGAGAGCTGGGATACATTTAGGCTTATAGTTAACGTCTCAGACAGACATCTTATCTTAATGCTAAATATTTTTTCAGCAAGATGTGTTACATTACGATCATTAAATAGTAAAACAGGGGAAGCAATTAAGATCGTTTTACGCAACGCGTATAAAGAACTTCTAAGCTTATGACGTTTCAATTTAGTATGTTAAAATGAATCGTCGAAATTCAGAAGATTTTTATATGCTCTGCTTAAACGATCATAGTTGGCCCCAGATTTGTATTGATATGGTATACTGTTTCATGTATATTGTACGTGTCCTTTCAGTGTAACAGCTCATTCGCACATAAATATGTAATTACTATTTATCGTTACACTAATAGTAAACAATAATGACATTGCACTATTGGAAGATTTGATTAACTATCTCTATAACAATGATTTTTAGTCGACGTTGTAAATCCGAACTACTTTTAAAACAAAATAGCACATAATATGACAACTATTGGATAATGTCGCCGGGGGCCCTACCATGACCTCTTATTGCCATAAGTTTCGCTGTGTGACAGTGACAGACTTATACATGTCATATAAGTTTGTGTGTGCACTTAACTGCAGTGATTTTACACTACGTGGGCTACGGTAATGGAAAACATATTGAGTAAACCTGCATATTACCGAGTGCCTAGTGCGAGTTTTCTTAAAATCGCGTTTCGATCCTATACAAATCTGCGTTCACGTCAACGCGGTGACTTGTGACGGCGGCAGTGAAAACTCGCACTAGGCCCTCTGAGAAATACCAGGCCCTGTAGACAAAGTAACATTATCGTCACGCTGCGCTAGTAGAAACGATACAAAACTCACGGGAATGACATATGTCATGTGACGGATTTATGTCATTTCCATATTTTTTTAATAATTTATATTAGCACAAGTGCGGGACACTTTGTCTAGGCCTACTGAGACGGCGATAACTCACTTTCTGTAACGTTGGCACTTAATGATATTCGGTGAAAAGTGGGTTTTGTTATTCGGAGACCGACCAATGGCGTGAGCATATTTTTTCTTACGTCTGTCTCAGAAGTATTGTCGGTGTATGACGTCATTAAGGTCAGGGTAGGACCCAGGTCGCAGGTGTCCATCCTTATATATCACAGATGTCACGCAGCAGATCCATATAATCACGCTGTCAGCGTGACAAAGATGGCACCCGCGGACGAGTACAAGTAACCAGCAGCAATGTAAACAAGTAATCACTATACAATTGAATACAATACTTATAGTTATCTAAACACTGATGATAAAAAGTACTACCAATATTGCTATAGAATATTCGAACAGATAAAAAATAATAAGTACATCTTCACTGTTTATGTACGTCGCCAATATATTGAATGGAATGAATTTCGTTTGCAAACAGAATCAAGCTATTTAAAAAATATTGGTCTCAAATAAATATTGTTTAAAAATATCGTTTTTTTTCTGTTACCACACGTGGACATGCGATATATAAACTAAATTTGACTAATAAAAAGTGACCAACAAACAAATATCCCCTTATCACTAAACATACACTACGATAGTCCTTGACCTAATAGTTGCTCCATTTCTTTCTGTGAAACGGATTTCATAAGGTATGGACATAGTTTTAGTCTGAGTTTAGTCTCTTCTTCTTTTAAACCGTGTTTTGTAATAAGGGGTTTTTCTCTTTTGTCAACGAAACCTTTTGCATGAACATGACAGCGTGAAAAGGTGAAGTAAATAAAGAGGTAGAAAGTAGGGTAGTGGTGTGCGCCACGACAACTTTTGGGTCAAAATAAATTATCTAATTAGAAAGTACGATTGAGAAAATGTTGTATTTTGGTCGACGTAATCTTTCGCAATGAACATCACCAGCAAGAATCATGTCGACAATTTGACGACAATAATAGCGGTAGGAACATTTTGGGGTCTAATTAAAATAAGTACCTATCTAGATTTTAAAGTCGTTGATATTCACCGACAACAGTTTCAGAAGGGAACATCACCTGTGTTTGTCTCGCCATTGTGTATAGGAGTAGATAACGATTGGTATGACGTTAGGTTCGTGTTTACAAGGGTTGCTTGAAGCAGACAAGATCAACTGCCTTAAGCCGCGACTACATTTTAAAATACCGTTTTTAATATACACACATACCCTTCCCGGTCCATTAGTCACAACTACTTCGGGCGGTCGGCAGCACGGTATCACTGGCTTCAAACAGTTGGTTTTGTCTGTACGAGCAATCTGTGTATATTGATCAGAGGCTAACTCGTAATGTAAGGGGGCCCTAATGTAGGTAGGGTTGTGAGGCGTCAGTCAGCAGATCAAGCCGGGTTCTCGTGTATATAACAGTCGAGCATCGCCCGCTCCGTCCAGTCCCCCCGGTTCTTCCTTGCGCGCACAGCGCCGTCTTACCGCATCCAATATGTTCTGGAACTTCTCCATATCTGACAGCGTCGCCTAAACACAGACATATACTCATATTAAACATAATTTTATTCCATAAAAAGCCACGAAGACAAAGGTAGTTCGGTCGGTGTCACAGACTCAATTTTCCACGTTATCCCGGGCTTATACAGGTTTCCTCGCGATATTTACCTGCACTATAAAGCTCGTGGTTTGACAAATCACTAGTACCAGACTTTATTCCCCCTCCTGTTTTCGTATTTACTCGTCGCAGTGCTTGCAGGCAACTACGACCAAGTTTACTTTGGTGACCCTGAAAGAGAGGCAGGGCGGGATCTCCCGTTTGAAATCTGGAAGCCCGACTGGGGACCTGTTTCTTCAGGGATCTTACAGATCGCAGCCAAATATTTCTACCCTTGATTAGTGTTGGGTTCCTGCGGGGAGTAAGGTCGCCCGTGCTTTAGAGAGGAGAGTTGTAGGAGTTCAGTCGCTGTGCTAGCAAATATCATCATTATTTTAGCATTCATAGGCTGCAGTAGGCGCTTACCAGGCGAACTGTACGCTACGAATTGGCTTACCTTATCTTAGTATAAATAATCAACATATTATTGCCGTGGTTTTAAAGTATAGCATAATATAGTGGTGACCGACCTCAATAGCGATGGCAAGGATAAGGTGCACGAAGGGTATGAGCAGCAAGTATACGCGGAACATGGTCTGGTCTGGGTTGTGCGGCCGCATCACCTCCACTTCCATGAAGTCGGCCAGCCCCTCCCACGGACATAATAGCAACACCACCACAAATACCGATTGCGTCACCAATGTTATCACCATGCAATCTGGGAAAAACACGTAATTCTTTACCTCAACATTTTTAACTTAACAACTGTCATTTTCGCCGTACGCCCTTAGGCACACCGTCGTACGCCCTTAGGTATAAACAGTATTATATTCAAAATAAATGGCAGTATTAGAGTGCACACGCACTATAAACTCTCTCACTAAATGTACTCCCTAAACTCTCACATACATTCCCTCGGGTCGTGGATAATAGTTGGAAATATAATATCCCCATAGACCCCATACGAAACTCACACATTACCCGTACATAGCAAAGTCTAGCGGAGGTGATGAGTAGTAAATTGTGAAGTGAAATAAGAACTTACAATTAGCAAAAAACGGTTGACGGAAGGGCCAGCCTTTCGCGTACACACAGGCCATAATTAAATACTGGAACGATGTGATTATGAAGATGACCGTGTTATCCCAGCACAACACTTGTTCAACTGATGGACCACCTTCCACTTGAACGAACCTGCAAATTAAACAAGTAAATTAACATAAAAGTCAATAAAAATATTTTTTATGGGACACGGACTATTAAAATTAAAAATAAGTATAAAAATAAATAAGCGATTTCCTTCACAATATCGGCTGAAAAAGTCAAGGGACACTTTCGAGGCGCACACCAGGGACACGGGCGGGCAGCGCGGGGTCAGTGGTGTGTGTGTTACCAGTGCTGCTCGTGGAGCAGGTAGACGGCGAGCAGCTGCGTGGCGAGCACGAGTGCGACCTGCGCCAGCAGCGGCGCCAGGCTCGAGGCGCACACCAGGGACACGGGCGGGCAGCGCGGGGTCAGTGGTGTGTGTGTTACCAGTGCTGCTCGTGGAGCAGGTAGACGGCGAGCAGCTGCGTGGCGAGCACGAGTGCGACCTGCGCCAGGCTCGAGGCGCACACCAGGGACACGGGCGGGCAGCGCGGGGTCAGTGGTGTGTGTGTTACCAGTGCTGCTCGTGGAGCAGGTAGACGGCGAGCAGCTGCGTGGCGAGCACGAGTGCGACCTGCGCCAGCAGCGGCGCCAGGCTCGAGGCGCACACCAGGGACACGGGCGGGCAGCGCGGGGTCAGTGGTGTGTGTGTTACCAGTGCTGCTCGTGGAGCAGGTAGACGGCGAGCAGCTGCGTGGCGAGCACGAGTGCGACCTGCGCCAGCAGCGGCGCCAGGCTCGAGGCGCACACCAGGGACACGGGCGGGCAGCGCGGGGTCAACGCCCCGCCCGGCGCCGCCCGCCCCAGAGACAGCGCCAGTAGCGTCGTCAGCACCAAGTCGATGTACAGGAACTGGTTGTTGCCCAGGATCGAGTAGAACTGCAATCAATGCCGCATACTCAAGATATCGATTCGTACGTCTCGCTATTGGATGGACTTTCATGGTTATAATGAAGTGCGGGTTGACTTATGCAAGAGTATATACAATTTAGATTTTGTTACTTGACATTTCAGGTAAAATGTGTAAAGTACTTACATTGTAAAGTATGAGGATGGAGAAGAACTGTATCAAGGAGTAGAGGGCCATGTATTTGAAGATAGCGAACGATGTACTCAACGCGCAACGACCTTCAAGCGCGAGCAATTTCACGCACTTTATGTTCTGTTCTTGGGATGTGAACGGGGCCGCCACTGTAACAGAATTAATTATATTTTAAAACATTTAAGAATCCAGTCCTGTTTTCATACTATCCTCTTAGTGGGTGTTATTTAGATTGCCCGTGGATAGAGCCGTCTTCAAAAACTGTTGCGTTCTTAGTTCTTAATTTAAGGTGCCAACGTCACAGACGTAGTCTGTTGCTGTCAGTAAACTATAATATGTATATTGTATGTACCTGAAGCGTCTGCTTCTGATAGCGAGATCCCAACATGTGCAGCCTTGAGTGCTCCGCAGTCGTTGGCACCGTCACCGCACATCCCTACCACGAGCCCTTCGTCCTGTAACGCTGATATAAGCTGCGTCTTCTGATCCGGACCGAACCGACCGAACACCATCCCTTGAAACACATATTATGCATATTATGACGTCACATCTTGCTATACCAGTAAATACAGTTGTAGAAATAAAGTAGTAAAAGTGACTAAAATATAGTTAATATAGCTGGGCACTTTTTAAATATTGATGTAAACGTCTATAGGTTTTATCACAGCCTGGATGAAACAGTTTAACAGCTGGGTGAAACTAAGCTTCAATAGAGGCACCCTTCCAAGAGCCTTTCAAGAAGGGCTCTTACGTCTAAAAAATTTGCTCGGCCTAGGCTACTTAGACCACCTTGCAGAAGATCGCAGTCAAATTGCTTTTTTGCAGGCATTACGTTAGCAGTAGAGGATTTGATTGTCTCTGCGTAATGATACTACAGCGAATCTCTTACAACGTAATGATCAACAATGATCATAACAAAATTTGTTGCATTCTTTCACTTATACCCAAGTATCAAATCCATATCTTAATTGAGACTTAAATAGAGCGTAAAACATACCCTTTTTTAATACTACAGGCAATAATTCTTGATAATGGGCGCGAATCACCGCCCACGTCTTTCCTTCCAGTGCTAAGACGTAAGATTCGTTGGGCAACTTGATAGGTCCGCTTTGTGGTCCACTTTCGCCGACTACCTACAAAAATCATAACCATTGTTAAGAAACTTAAGGAACGCGTATGCTATCTGTTCTGTAGACATAGTTACATAATCACTAGTAGAAACGCTACAAAATGTACGGAAATGACATATGTCACGTGACTGATTTATGTCATTTCCATATTCCACAATAGAGTAGTCGTAGAGATGTAGGGTATTCCATCTTACGGACGTAGCTCATTGGCGAGCGGCTCACATCGCCTATAATATATACATCTTTACATAATGCTCCAGTGACATTTTTTCGCTACAGTCGGTTTAGCATCAAGCGAGTAGTATATTTATTTGATATCTTCCCCCTACAAACTTTACAGAGTATTATATTAAATCAGACACTATTTGTATTTGGGTGTAATGAATAAAGTCAAAAAACTGTAAGATCGCTTTATTCCTGTATAACTTAGGATAAATTGTTAATCTTGCGCGGATAAGACCGCAAGTGTAGAATAAACAAAACAGCTTAATTTCGAATATTATAATACGAATATAATATGTGTTGTATATTATGTGAACAAATAACAGCCTTGGTAACTTACCTCCATGTTGAGTGGTGGTCGCGAGTCATTTGTCTGCTGCTGTCCGACCGTAATGAGAACTATTTTCTGATGTGACTGCACCATGAAACAACCGCGAGCCACAGACATCGCGGTCATTATGTTGTCGCCTAGAAATTTCATCATGCACATATAATTTATATACGCTCACGCCTGTAATCCCCAAAGGGCTAGGCAGAGGTGTTGTAATAACAACACTCACTTTTCACCAAAGATCATAAAGTGCCAACGTGACAGTTGGTGAGTCTATCGCCGTCTCAGGTAATATACATGTCTTTGAAGTACTTCTCAGACATATGCAGATTTCCTCACGATGTTTTCCTTCATCGTAAAGCACGTGGTGTTAAATCACTGCACATAAGCTTTTGAGATCAACTCATTGGTACAGTTACCCCAATATTTTCGCTGGGCGCCCATAACTCGTGACGGTAATTGATTCGAATACAAGTGTATTGTACTTGAATAACGGCATGACGCATCATTTATCATGTTAGCACTTTATTATTTTAAGCGAAAATTTGATACAATATTGTATATTGTACACCTACGGTTTTGGAGTACATACAGTTGTAGTAATTAATTTATATCACCCAAAGATTGGCTGGTAGGGAATGTGTATTATTATTTTGCAGGCAGTATCGAATAATTTATAATATGAGTATTCACCAGTGACCATAATCTGCCTCATGTTGGCGTCGTGAAGATCCTTGATGACCGGGGTTGTCTCTGGCTTCAGGCTATTTTGCATGACTAGAAAGCCTATGAATAAATAGAATACAATATAACTATACTGCAGAACTGTATAAGTACGTATTGTCACCAGATGAAGATTACGGTTATGATTAAAGTATCAAGAGTTTTTCTATTCGGACTTATTAGTTAATGACTAAAACACTATCGCACTTATTAAAAACCTTCACCTAAAATAATAATCGGTCCCATCTATGTTTGTAACACGGATTTCAAAAAGGAAGGATACATATAAGGATATATTTACTCCGAGTTTGGTATAGTCTTGGTGTTGTCATGTTTTGTAATAAGGTGGTATAAGATGGTAAGTAGATACTATAAGTACTAATAAAATCTAAAATATCTCCTAAAACAAACAAATGTGATCTCTATGAAGCAGCAATAAGGCACATAACGATAATAAAAATGTAAAGATGCTTCACCTAAGAACGCCATGTCGCACTCCAGAGTCTCCCTCTTGATCCTCTGAGCATCGACCCACTTCATCTTGCGGTCGAGCTTCTTGTGAGCGAGCCCGATCACGCGGAAACCGTTCGACGTGTATTCATTCAGTATAATACTGAAGTTGTCCGGTAAAGTATCTGGGTTGCACATGCCCGCCACCTGTCATGTATCAAAATGATCATCACCAAACGCTCAATATAGATGGTCACATTATATTTGGTCTTGAAATCTCTAGTTGTAATGAAGTTGTTCTTTTCCTCAATGTTCGCAAACCGAAAAACCTAAAATTGGTATAGGTATAAAATTCAAAACATCTTTATTTGATAAGACTTTTAATAAAGTTACCAACGGGTTCGGCAGGTTGCGTTTACTGAGAAGAGCCCGACAAGAAACTCAGTAATTGCTTTTTATAAAAAGATGCTTACAGTTTTAATTACTGCAAAATAAATCACAACAAAGCCATTTAAGTCATTCATAGAAAGTACCTACTATGCAAAATAAATGTATATTTGTATTTTTACCTTTTCAGGGGCACCTTTAACAAAGTAAACCATTTGAGGTTGTCCGAGAACCCTCGCAATGACACCCATCGATTGTTGCGAGGATGAGAAGTGAAAACGCCGTAATAAACCAATCTGAAATAAGACAATGAACATTATTATAAGCCAGTATATTATGGTTCATTATGATCAAGCTCAAGACAATTCAAGATTTTAACATAACACTTAGTCAATGTAGTTGTAAAAAAATTTCTAAAAGAAATTATCGTATGTTACCTCATAGGGTATCTCCATAGTGAAGGGGTCATAGTTATCCAGAGCTTGTAAATCCTCATCGCGTGTGGGTGCAGGCTTCACGATCGCCGGCGTAAGGTTGTCATACCGCGTATTCTCAGGGCCGGGCTCCTCTAGTACCTGCCGAACAATTTTATCTTCACCAGAGGGCTAATTATGATCGATTAAACATTTACTACCATAAGAGAGGTACGACGAAAAGCCGTTAGAAATAGGTTGAAGAAGCCGGTTTCGATCAGGCGGACTGTTACCTTGTTTGCCACGTATGTGCTTAAATTTTTTTACTTCGTAGCTAAAAAAATCGCGTGCTGCTTAAAACGATCATAGTTGCCCCCCAGTTCATTTATCACACAATTTACACGATAAGTAGTGTTCTTATCAAACTCATCGACACTATATTCTTATCATGATTTGTAAGAGTACGCAGAAGTGATATTACTCTCAAAAATTTAAATTTCCTCATGGTTTGCTTTGAAGTCAATGAAGGGTCCACGGCGCGATGGTGTGGTACAAGAAAAGGAATAGTAATTCCATGAAAATTTCTCTGAAATGACGTACTTTAAAACTATATAATATATTTATTGTAGTTACTACAGTTGTGGCAGAAATTGTATAATTAATGCTTAACTCAGTCAAATATTTAGATAATACATTCAGCACACACTCAGTGGAGATCAAACTCGTAACTTTTATCTGTACACAATATGGGGGTATCCCTTATTTCAAAACATGGTTTAAGCGAAGACTAGATCATACTCTGACTAAAACTACTTCCATCCCTATCGAAATCCATATATCAAAAAGGGACAGAGCTAATTATAAGCCAAGGAGTTTCTTAGTCCATGTTTTATAATAAGAGGGAGACAGTTCACGTTGTAAAAACCATGGTAGAAATAGCATTAATACATAACAGTAATCTTCCCCTCACTTACCCATTGTGTGAATTCGAACATCTTCAAGTCAAGAGGGTCTCCTTTCAGCTGTCCTTGGATACTGGTGAGTGAATGACACGATGCCAGAGCTTGTACGAGAGGACTGCTCGCTGGGAGCGCGCTCACCTCCTCTACTCCTCCACCGAACTTTTCAGCAGTTTTTGCTGGTATCACCGTGTAAAAATCCAGCCCGTCCTCCGTGAGAGTACCCGTCTAGAAATAAATCATATCATATAAATAGAAAAATTAAATTAATCTATTCAAATCTTTAGCATATTAATAACAGTTAAGTACAATGATCTGCCTCATAGTAAAGCACTCACTCGTATTTGTCGTTAAAAAGTCTGATCTCTCTGAATGTCTCTTTGTCTGTCTGTTACTTTTCACGACCACTGAATATATTCGGCTGAAATTAGGTATAGGGAGGCTTTAAGCCCCAGAACGGCCATAGGGTACAAAGAAGTTAAACAATAGTTACGCGGACGTAATCGGGGGTAAAAGCTGGTGATGGTAATATACCTTATCAAAGCACATGACTTGCAATTTGCCGCACATAATGATCCTGGGCGGGGAGACGCAGAAGATCTTGTTGTTGCGCAGCCGCTGCTGGCTGTACACTATACCGGCCGTCATGGCCGCGGGCAGCGCCGGCGGGACCACGATCGTGATTATATCCAATGTACGCAACACTATCGTGCCCAATTCACTCTGCGAACCACAAAACACTAATGTTATAAACACTCCCACTTAACCCTTCAAAAATTACATTTATTGAACACTAGCGGACATTGTTAGTTACATGTTAGTAAAAACCTTATGAAGATCCTTAACATAGTTTAGAAGATTCGTTGGAACAGAGAAAATATTTTTGTATGGCTTCTTAATGGACTTCAATTTATGTTATTTATAGATACCACGTGGACGAAGTCAGTATTATGATATATAGTGATAAAGTTTGTACGGACTCCTATATTACGTCACGTAAGACAAGATGAACGCGATTGTACAAATATTACAATCATCTTATCTGACATGTATGACGTCACAACCTTATCAATGGCGATTTACATTCATGGGTGACTTCAGAATCGATATTGTGACTCAACATTATTCTTGAGTATATCGTAAGCACATATCACTCACCCCTCTGAGTACATACAGCCAGATAGAATAAGCCATTCCAATAGCAGCAATACAGAACATGAAAATGACGAATTTCACGGCATCCTTGTAGAATTGGAAGCTGAATCTCTTCGGGAACAGGATACTCTTTATCAGCTCGCCTTTAGCCGTGTAAAAACCTGTGCGCACCACTTTAGCGAGAACCTGCAAAAAGTTCACTCTATGAATAAAAAATACGATGTAAACAGATGAAATAGGCAATACAAATTGTTTGTGTTACCTGATTATTGCCGTAGAAGCGTGTTTGGATAACGTGAGTGCCGGCGAATAGGGTGTGTCTCTTATGGGTTTCTGTGGAGTACACCTCGGGGGATGGACAAGGGGGGCCTTTCATCACTGGAACACTTTCACCTGCACAAAGATAAATAACCACACTGAGAATTATTCATATAGAGTGTTAAGTAATGTTAATTATTCGTATAGTTAGTTGCATATTGAGTCCAATAACAGCGACTATCATAGACCAATCAGTACATTTTTTAGAACACACAAAGTGAGAGTTAGCCGTGAAAACTGTATTTAAATAAAATGAAAGTTGTCCGTTTAAGAACGAAAATATTCCTGCCCCTTTAAAGGGTGAATAACGCTCAGAGTGTCTTTAGGCTGACAAAGGCACTGCGTTCCTATAGAAATCTGCGTTTACGTCGACGCGGTGACTTGTGACGGCGGCAATGAAAAACTCGCACTCGGCCCTCAGGTATGAATGAGCTTTCAAAGATGTCAGCAATTTGAGTGGATATGAATGTTATACCAGTAAGCATGCTCTCGTTGACGATGCAAGTGCCGGTGAGGAGTAGTGCGTCGCAAGGCATGACGCAGCCGTCGGGCGGCAACAGCAGCACGTCCCCGGGCACCAGTCGCCGCGCCCCCACTACACACTCCTCGCGACCAGCCCGAGACACTGTCACGCTGCAAGCGCTCGTCGAACCCGCCATCTTGTGCAGGTTTATGCTCATCTGCACGTCACAAACACATTTTCTACTAGTCTCTTACACATCTATACAGATAAATAAAATTGAAGCCTGTTTGTAATTCCAAAATAACAGCTTTTCAGTAAATGCATATGAAACTATATACGATACTGGCATAGAAAAACCAATTTTTAACTATTTTCTCTGTCTGTCTGTTTGTTCCAGGTAATCTCCTTTTATCCGATTTTAACGGGACTTTCACTTGCAGATAGATAATGTTACAAGGAGTAACTTAGGCTACTTTTATATAAAAAAAATCTCAGGGTACCGCGGGACACCCATGAAACTAACACTACGCGGGTGAAACCGCGGGGCACAGCTAGTTTTAAATAAATAAAGCCGTGATGAACGTGGACTTTAATCAGTCGCCTGCAACGCAAGTTAGACTCCCAGCAAGGCCTATACAAATGAGTTTTTCTAAAAACTTATGTGAAGTGATTTCGGTGAAGGTATCATTGAGAATCATATGCGCTGATTGAAAAGATCGCTGTTAGCCCCAGGTCGCCGAAAATTGCGCAAAGCCGGCGAATGTCCCACTTCACCACGCGGCCGCTGAAGAAAACTTCTTGACATAGTAAGTATCAGGACGTCACGATCCTGAGCACTGAGGGGCCGCCAGGGAAGAGCTTTATTAGAATAAAAGGTTTGGGGTCCTTATCGTAATATTGGTTATTGGAAACATTTGAGCAATTCGATGTATGCAATCTTAACTGGATGAAATAAATAAATTTAACGAAGTGCTAATCAACTGGGAATTATGATCAACGAATTCTTCTCTTCTTTATCTTTATGATATGGGAGACTACATTAAAATAACTCACCTGTTTAGTTTGGTACAAAGCCAACATACAAGAGGCTGTAGAAAGGATGAACACGCACGCTGCGTATTGGTAGTATTCGTCCAACGACCACAGTATTATGGAGAACACTTGGAACAGGTAGAAAGGGTTGAAGACTTCATTTACAAACAACGTCCAATAGCTCTTCACTTCTACTTCCACGGAATTGGGGCCGTATAGTTTAATCCTAAAAAAATAAATTAAGAAATTTATAAATCCCCGACATGTTCAGAATAATGTACTGTAGGTCAAGCAACCTCTTAAACAAAAAATCAAAAAAAATAATAATATCAAAATCGTTGATCTTTTGGGAGCTAAATTTATAACACCCTCAGCCTCTCTCACATCGGCCCTCGTTTTTGCACCAAGGGTTAAAAATTACATATATTACAATGTGCTTAAGGTGAGTGGTTATATCAGACGAAATTTAGTTCCATAATTCATGACTGTTTATTATCTGCTTCGTACTTTGTATAAGCCATCATGGATTGGATGCGGTTTTCATTACTATTGAAATTTTAGCTATATACATATAGGTTTTCCGACCATAATATGAAACCATGAATGAGATAATTTATTAGCTTACTAAATAAGAAATACTGGTAAATTCTCGACTATCATAAGTGCCTTACCAGGGCCTAAACTGAATAAATATTTTTCATTTTCATTTTCATTTTCATTTTCAGATAAATGAAAAAGGCTTTGTTAGCTTGTGTCTCACGTTGCAACGGCACAATAGGCCTATTTTTAAACATGTCTTATATCATAGGTTTCAAAATAAGAAATCTTTATGACGCCAGTGTATCAACCTACTTTTGTTCACAAATACAGGCAGTTCCTATGGGTATATATATATCAGTGATACAGGAAAACAGCTGAGCGCTAGTTTTATAATCGGATTCACTCACAACTCATTCTGCTGCCTCTTGTTGATCCCAGACATGTTCTCCATGAGTAGGTTGATGGTGAGTTTGTCGTTGAGAGTAAGAACATGCACAAACGTTCCATGGTCATGCAGCCAGATGAATCGGCTGTGCTGGTAGATGAAGTAACGAAGCTTGTTGTCTCTGTGGTTCGACAGGTTCAGATCAATCTCCTGAACATCCTCGATTGTGAATATCTCATCGGAGTCGGTAACTAGAAAAAAAGAAGTAAGTATTAATTTATGAGACTACTAAGGCTACAGAGCGAGTACAGGATGGAGTTCTTAAACAAGGGTTGTGAAGAGATTCTTATAGGGTCGGCAAAGCGCACGTGACGCCCCCAGGGGCATCTTATGGACGCTTGCGATACTGGCATCGCATAGGCTCTGGTAACCTCGGAATATCAAGTCATATTGGTATAACGTTACTCAGTGGAACTATGATGGCTATAATAGCTTATGGTAAAGACCCAGGTGGACTGTATACCTTTTTACCACCTTACTGGTATAAGATAAATAATAAAGAGACATACCACAAATATGTTCAGCCGTTTTCAAACTGCATCTTAAGTATTTGAATCTGTTGAGCGAGGGATAATAAGCCAAAGCAAAATACGGCAGTCCACATAGTAATATGCACACGGTGTGAAATAAAGAAGCGCGGAATTTGGAGTAGTTGAAACCGTATATTTTTAGATTTTGCTCTTCGCCGGTGTTTTCCAATATCTGCCACTGAGCCTCGCCGATAACTTCGTATTCGTCTGTAACATAGAGAAGAACGGTCGGCAACCTTACCGGGAACACCCGCTGGACGTTGCGACCACAATGTGTTTGCATCTACTTCGATCACATTCTAACAATTTGTTAGCACAGTACAGTTAGAAAAACAATTTATTTGTGTATGGGGTAAATGTCTCATATGCTTATATACGGAATTTTATATAAAATATTAAAAGTTGAAAAAAATTGTTTATAGCCCCAATTCATTTTAACCCAATACTTAGTATGCCAACCCCAATGAGTTTGAAATGTAAGGGATAGAAGTGATTGGTCAACCCACAAGGTTCATCCTCCTTTTATACTAGAACCAATGGAATTGATCTTAGTATTATATTATATTCTTAATTATTAGGCATTTAAAAAAACCTGAATTATTTGGTTGACTTTAGTTTCGTCAATGCAAGAACAAGTTGTAATTGAAGATTCGATTCTTTTCTCGAGACATACTCTCCTTAACAAATTTGTTATGTGGAAAAACCCAATAAATTAAAGTAGAGCCAAATCAATGTCAAGTGTAATATGGTATGGAATACTAATGAGGCATTTCATATTGGTATGATATACTGCACACAAACAGCTAACATGAGTGTGATGCTCTCCAGAACTAATTAATAGTTTATTATATTAAATTAACACTATAAATATTAGGGAATCGCAGTAGAAATAAAAATATCCCACAAGCAGGAAATGTAAGATTTTAAATAAATTCAACTTCATTTACAGATAAATAAAACAGAAGTGTCTGTTTGTAATTCCAAAATAACCACTTTTCACTAAATATATATGAAAGTATATATGATACAGACATGAAAAACCAATTCGTGAAAATTTCCTCTGTCTGTCTGTCTCTTTGTTTGCGAGGGGTAATGTCCGAAACGGTTGGATCGAATTTAACGGGATTTCACTTGCAGGTAGCTAATGTAAGGAGTAACTAAAGCTATTTTCAATTAAAAAAAAAAGTGTAAGGGTTCCGCTGGACACCTATGAAATTAAGTTTATGCGGGTGAAACCGCAGGTACAGCTAGTTATGAAATATAATTATAGGCAATTCAGTATTGTTTACTCAAACTAATATTGTTATGAATGCAATGCTGTTAAGTGTACATAAAAAGGCCAACAGTTGGATGATTCAATGGAATGGGCCCATATCAATTGAATGCTAAGTAACAATTAATGATAGTGTATATGTAAAGTGATCATATGTGCACAGTGGGTAAGCATTTATAAGCATTGCGTGATTTTCATTTAATAGCATACATTCAGTATCTTGGGGATGGTAATATAAGAACTAGACATTAGATAGAGTTTATAATATTACAGTTGAACACCTTCCATTAATTTAAAAAAAAATATGTGTTGTGGTTTAGATTAAGTAAATAAAACCAAGTTTTTTTTTAATCAGTATGGTGATAGGCCATCACATTTTTGACAAATTTGGATCAAAGGGATGAAAAACTTATTTGATATTGGAAAAACTTCTTAATAATATATTCCATGGAAATTTATTACTTAAGTCAAGTAAGAAGACAGACATATTATTTATTAGTACTTAAAAAACTCTTATCATGCACATTAGGCATTTGTGGGTAAAAGCTAGTGTGCACCAAAGAGATTTTAACTTTACTTTTTTACTCTCAAGACTCAAAAAAACATGTATTGTTTTAGTTGTATGAAATTAGCATGATATTATTATGCAGCATTATGCAATGAGATTATTCCAACAAATTCAATTTCCACAATAACATTTGACATGGTAGTAATCATTGCATTATATTTTATGCTCCTTAAAATTATTGTTGGTGTACAATTTGATTTCAAACATAGTAATTTATTATAACACATATAAGCCCATACAGAACACAAGCTTACCAGGACACAGACTACATAAAAACATTTACATGTGCAAACACATTGTGCAATCACAATACCAATAAAAGTAAGCATACAATATTTTATAAACCATTTTGTCTTACTGAAAATAAATATTGTATGCTTAAATTTATCCCAGCGGTGTCCCCGGCAAACCATAATGGAGACAAAACAATGAGAACTGATGCTGAAGTATTTTTTCAATTGGCTGAATGCACAGAAGTAAGCAATACTTTAAGTGCACACATGATGAGATCATACTCTGTAATATTATTACCGTTTATTAGATATGGTAAAGCACAAGTACAAAGTTATAGGTAAAATGAGGAAATATAAATACATATTGACTTTAGCATGTATTTAAAAGAAAATGTTAGATGTTAGTTAACAACCACGTAATTAATATTACCATAAAAGTAATCATATATAAAATACCAAGTTTTAAAATAAAATGCCTACTGAAAGGGGTCCTTTAAGAATTCTTAGAAAAATTTATGATATCTTAAGAAATGGCTATTCGTCCAAGAGAACATATTAATTGGTTGTAATTAATGATTTAATAATGAAAAGAACAGATTTTTTTATAAATACATTTAACATATTGGCATTATGGTATATTACATTTAGGAACACCATATTGAATTATATTTGTTTATAACAACAGTAAATATAACAGTTACTTCAAATAGAAATAAATAGGCCTAGATAGTTTAAATTATATTTGGGTTGTCATGTACTCAAAATTAAGTAAGTATACCTAAGTTATATCTTGAAAAAGAAAGTAGGATGACACATGCATAACCTGCAAAGTGCAATATATTTAAGAATTTTTTATATTAATAAAAAGGTGTGTGTAAAATGTATTCTTAGAAATGTTATGAAACAATTTATTTATCTATGAAGTCATTATTATGAAGAAGAGCCTTGAGCTGCTATCTTCCAAGAGTAACTAATAAGAGCTCCCAGCATACCCAATACAATCACAATAATTACATAGAAATATTTATGGACGTTCGATGTCAAGGCGAGTTTCATTCAACCGGTGGGAGTAGATCAGAACAATCGTGGAAGTTAGCTCTTATGGATTGGCTACCTAGATTTTATAGCAAGTTTACATTATTGTAAATTAGGCGGGCAGTCTTAAATTAAGTTTTAATGTAACACTTTAATGGATTTGATGCATGTTTTAGTGATCTTTTTATGAGTCACAAGATATTTAATCAAGTGAACCTATTCCTTCCACTTACCATTCGCGACGGCAGCATTGTTAATGTTAGGCATTCCCGTATATCCAGATATTCTTGATTTATAACACAAAAAAGTTAAGGCATATTACATAGATGTTATTTAATTTATTAATGTCTAATGCTACCTCATTGCAAAATATTAAGAGAAACTATCGTAGAGCCAAGTCTACTCACACCACACTGGGCTACGAAAGAATGACATGAAACATGACTGACTGACATATTTTAAGTCAATGAAGTGACAGCAGGAAATTACATAATTTCTTAATGTCAATTCAATACTAAAGACAAATCTAATTTTGTTTCATCATCCGGTAACGCTCGAGTCATATATCATACTTACGAGTATTTGTGTTTTTTTCAGTTTTATTTACCAGAATAAATGAACAGAAAATTAGTTGACTGTAGGGCGTTCATAAACACAAAAATGAAATATACTAACGAACAAACGAGTGGCCAGTGATAGCGATGCGCACTGGCGAGAAGTTAATCGCAATTGTATCGATTGTTTAAATATCTATCTATCTTTAATATATGCATCTTAATTGTTTTCAATCGCAGTCGATGGTAGTGAGTCCGACTCGCGTGTTTACGCCACTCTACGAAAACGGCGCGATGCATCACTTTGACCGACGATCGGTCCCATTTGGCTAGATTCGGCGTTACTCGGACCAATCACTTACATGAAGACAATCTCGATTGTTTAATCGCCAGTGCGAGTCGATTGAATTTTTGAGCGACTTCGATTGTTTCAATTGTTGAAACATCTCGCAATCGTATCGTTAGCCAGTGACACCATTGATGTAACAAGTCCAATATCAATTCAAACTGAATATGAGAATTATTTAAATCTTTAAGTATTTTTTTAACCTTCTTTTTTTTACCTTTGACATCTAATAAAAACTGGCAGTAAAATAAGTCTCATATTTCTTTAGAAGACCATATACTTGCCATACTACAATATAACATAATAGAACGCTAGATGGCGTTGTTGTTCTTTGCAAACAGAAAGCGGATGTTATTGATTTGTTTTTGAGAATTTGTTGGTTTTCGATTTTGGCGGGGAAGAGACCTCGAATAAAGTGTTAGAAATAATTGTATAAATATATACATGCGTTTAATGTGAAAAATAACTGTGCTTTGATATAATAATGTCACAACGTGGGTTATCTATACAGAAACCAGATTTCTTAGAAATCGGAGAGTATAATTTTTCGTGGCCTGGTGAGAATGGGACTTTTCAGGATTTAGGCTCTCTAAATTATACGATGCCTTCAGGTGACGGTCTTCTTATTTGTATTAACATATTTAGTACACAATCAAAACATTCAACTGATCGTTATATCTCATAGGTCCATGGTACTGGCCGTGGTGTCCCTTATGGAAAATTACTCAACATCCTCTATTTCAGGTGAGTTTTTAAAGACAAACAATTAAAGAGCTTCATAATTATGTACCCGTCGTACTAACATGTATACGATATTTTGCCAATAAATTTACATTAGGAAATTGTTTCAGCTTTCAAATCTGCTCTTTGTGGCTTCGTATTGTGCACCGAGTACGAAGAAGGGGCAGCTGTGGATGCACAGTATCCTGATATTTGGTAACATTTTAGACCTAGGACCTCATAATAAATACTTAGGCATCCCAATGATTTATAGGACCTCAGGCATAAGCTCATAAACACCAGCTACTTTATAGTAGAGTTGCATCTCGAATTAAGAGCGCTCAGCGAAAATAGTGGAGGTAACTGCGGATTTATTTGCCGTCACGCTATACAGAGAGACAGAGACAGTGTTATAAACTTACTAGGTACTGCGCATTCAAGGTCAGCGCTCATAACTCGTGACGGCAACTGTACCAGGTAACCGATAAAATAAAATTGAATTTATATTCCTGTTTAAGAAAATCATGATGAATCATTCCACGACCTGTGTTGTCGAAGGGAAAAGAACATTTTACGGATTTAGGACGTGGCTATTTGAAGAGCCGTGGTGGCCGTGGGGTTTAAGCAGTCGCCTGCTACGCAAGCGACGCAACTTTTAATCCCAGCCATGTACCAGTAATTTCACCCCACGTGCTTTAAGGTGAAGGAAAACATCGTGAGGAAATCTGCATAATGAAGAAGTAATTCAAAGACGTGTGACTGAGACGGCGATGGACTCACCCGCTGTCACGTTGGCACTTAATCATATTCGGTGAAATTTGAGTGTTGTAATTAAAACACCTCTGCCTATCCCTTCGGCGAATACTATTTTAATATTACCATTCAGGCTTCATGATATACTCGATCTGGGCTTGGCACGTAATATGCTCTCCGGACGCCTTCTCCTGGAATTTCGGCTTCGTGTTCCTGAACTTGGCGCAGGTAGTATATCTCGTGTATGAGATGCGCCCTGTTAAATTTGACCCCGAGCTTGAAGAGGTCTACCATACACTCTTCGATCCTTTCAAGGTGAGTGATGTTTGAGTAAGTTCGACGGTTTATAGAATAGTCTGTATGTCAATACTTAGGTAGGTAGATATGTCATTCATTATTTCAAATTGCGTTTATAAACCTTAATAAATTCAGTTGTAACATAACATCCAAGTGCCATATTAAAAAAAAAATATCCTATTTATGCCATCTGGAGTGGTTTATTTACTTTCTCAAAGACTTATTGACTTATAGAGAGATACTCGTAGAGCAAGACAGAAAGTCCAGACAAGCTATTGTGTTGCTAATTAAACAAAAAAGTTAGTTTAGTCCAGCAGCACCCTCCACACGCTTTCCTTCTGAACAGACTATAGCATTAGTAGCCAGCAATCCAACATGATATATATAATTTTCATGCATAAAAATCTTTTTAACAAAAACAAGGCCTTAGTTGTCTGCGAATGGTAGTGACGTAACACATTTGATGGTAGGTGTCAAGACTTCAATTCAAGCGCATGGTGTCTCCTGACTTCGCGCACGTGATGTCGCTCCACGCGGGCGAAGCGTATGCCATGCAAAACCTTACCAAAACTGACCGCCTAGGATTACTTCTTTCCGGAAAGGTATACCGAGGAACAAACATTCATTCATAACACTCATTACCGATTTCGTTGAGGTGCACTCAAGTACTTTCCTAAAACATTTCAGCCCATCTCTACTGGCTAATATTTACGTATGTTCTTGGTTAGTTAGTTCATAACCAAAGATATTCTGCGATGAAAGATCGAGTCGAACGATCAATCACTATGACTCCAAGGGCTATTTATGTTTCGTTTAATTTCACGGTAACAAATGAAACGAAAAAGCTCAGAGGGCCTAGTGAGAGTTTTTCACCGCCGCCGTCACAAATCACAGCGTCGACGTAAACGCAGATTTGTATAGGATCGGAACATCGCCTTTGTCGGCCTAAACATGACACTATTGTGAGCCCATACAAATCTGCGTTTACGTCGACGCGGTGACTTGTGACGGCGATTTAAGAAAACTCGCGCTCAGAAATTCTTAATAAGAACTTCTTATTACGCTCTCCTAAAACCGATGATGGTCCCCTTGGTCAGAAATAAGTATATAATATATAACGACCTATATATAGAATAGAACGTTGAAGAAGAAACCGTTTAGTGTTTCTTCTAAATATCATCAACGACTCAGAATATGTAAATGTATAGTTTATGTATTAATATATATTCCGGCGTTACACGGGAGGAGTTTAAAATAATTTTTGTTCATGCACGTGCCAATGTTTGTAATGAATATATACGAGCGTTCCCAGCGCCGGAGCTACGTGCTCACAGCCACCTACACAAAACCACTACACATGATCAATGTTTCATAAAATGTATATACACTTTATGGAGCTACGATATTTACCTCTGTTACCTACTACCGCGTATAGGTACTTGATGTTAAATTTTATTGCTACCAACTAAGCATTGAGCACATAAAATGTGTAACAATTTCGTATGCAAGGCTAAACCAAGTATACTTAAGAGCTTACTAAAAGAAATACGGAATCTAGGAACAAATCGTTCGAATTGACACACTCACACAGACGTGCGCATCTACGGGATTGTAAGCTGGCGTAATGTCAGTAAGGAGCGTGTCACGTCGTGGCCGTAACCGTAATAAACGTCATTAAATTTTTCTATAATTCTAATCGACATTAGGTACTTTGACAGTAAATTAAGGATTACCTAAATTAAAAAAAAAACGTTAAGAGTGGCAACCCTCACATTTCATGGAGCAAAGGTTCTTAATTCAAATGTTTGGTCTAGATTATACTGCTTAATAAACTTATTTATATACTGTGGCTTAGCATCCGGTTACTTTAAAAGTCGGTCAAAGTCACAGTTCTTAAAACTAAGACTAGGTACCTAAATACGAAACATACTTAATACTAACAACGCTTTGATTTTTAATTTGCGATTGCGAGGTGTGCTTGCTAAAGTTTGCCCATTACTATTTCCGCTCCGTACCTTACATAAAAGAAAATGGTTTATGGGCGGCGGAGGACTAATGACTTGACATTATAATTAAATCTGTTACTTATTGGTAGTATTTCGTGTGCTATTTTGATCTCCGTTTTTTAAGTTTACTCGCACTAACTGAGAAAACACCTTATTTATCAATATATGTAACAACATTAGATACATAACATAATTTTGTTTTCATACAAGATATTTAAAAAACATTTGTATATTTTAAAAAAGTTACTGATCTTGTTAACTTAGCAAGCAAAGATAATAATCAAATACTTTTTAATTGTGGTTACGAAAAACACGGAGAAACGTTTTTATCAATCCTTTCGATTCATAATTGTTGCATAATTTGAAATGAAGATATTTTGATGTAATTGCAGGTACTTGTTGTGTCTTAGTGTTATAATCCTATAAAACCTAATTATTTGACAAACTAGGTGAACGTGATGAGCGGCCACCAGTTTTTGCATCCGATCCTGCCGTGCGAGTTCTTGGACTCACCTGAGTTCGAGTCGAGTCGGGCTACCATTGATGAAAAATTTAAGGTAAAGATTGTTTTCTACTTCAGTTATATATATATGCATTAATTTTATAGTTGCATGCGCCTTCATTAGGCTTCTACATTGTATTCTGTGTGTTACTTTGTCATCCCCTTGGAAATCAATACTCCTTGATTAATGAGAAAAGAAGAATATATAAGTACCATTTTATTTTATTTATCATAATAAATGGACTTGAGTGACTTCATACTAGGTATACACTACAGCAATACTATTCTATTGTAACACTAGATATTTTGTTATATTTATTGAAATCGACATTTAAAATCTGTTCCTGGAAATGAATAGCAGTAATGAAGATAGAATTGAGTAAGAAGATGAGAAGTGAGTTACGCCCCGATTAGGATGGAATTACAAACAGTTATAACAAATTAGTAAGTAGTCTGTTATAGATGTATGTAAGTCAGTTAATACATTTTCGCCAACATGGAAATACGAACTGCAAAATTGTATTCCTCTTGCTGAATGTACGAACGTATATTTGGTTCCACAGTAGGTAAGTAGTAACAACAATAAATTACTTGTCGCTCTCGCGCGTTCAGTGCCTACTGGACGTCTGAACAGTATGACGCCCAATAAAAACTTCAGCAATTAAACGAACATACAACTTGCAATAAACCTGTTTTTATATCCTCTTATTACTTGCAATAAACGAGTTTAGTTCCCTCTTAGAAATATGCTTTTAATTAATCTATACAGTGTAGGTTTATAGGCGTACATTTTTGACACAGGGCCTCCGTATGTGGTACATATCATATCTAACAAAAATAAATAAAATTTACGACATTTTTTTAAAAACGACTCGTGATTTATCATTTATTTTTATTTTTTACAATTTCTGTAGCACCAACCGAAGCCCTGTCCCAAAAAATTACGCCTAAAAGTCTACAGCCTGTATATACACAGATAAATAAAATTGATGTGTTTTTCACTAAATTCATATGAAATAACGGGATAATATGACCCACCGTGGGTCCACGGGTCAATAGCATTGGGACCACGGGTAATATTTCGAATAACACGATACTTACATAAAACCCCTTTTTTTTAAATTATCTGTTTCTTCCGCCTAATCTCTGGAACGGCTGGACCGATTTTAACAGGACTTTTACTCACAGATAGCTGGTGTTATATCCTTATAAGTAACCGAGGAGTAACCGAGGCTACATTTATTTAAAGAAGAAAAATCCCATCAAGTAAAATACATCATTGTTAATGCTCCTCAGGTAAAATCGCGCGGATCCCTTGGTGCTACGTCGATTTAAGTCGTGAAATACTTTTTACAATATAAATCATGTTACTGAGTACATTTACTTACCTACTTACTCTCATTCACGTGTCCAATATACCACAGAACCTGCCTTTGCTATATACCTGCTATAAAATATGGCATTCACTGTAAAGAGAGTGCCCTACCACTTTTTTATTCATTCACATTAAATCACCATATTTCATGTGAATAAATAGTCCATTTCTTTTTCAAATTATGGTTACAGCTTTTATATCGATATAAATACTTACCGGGCGTAGGTTCGTGGAAAGTTCATATTGTTAGTGACCACGTGCTCGTATTTGTTCCTAATTCATTCTGTGCTGATACAGAAATCATCAGTCATGGCAAATGCTGACGTCACCTTGTTAAGTAACGCAATGGGGCTAACTAACGCGCCCGAACGTTGATGACTTCATTATTCAGGGGGATGCTCCTACAACAGCCCGCTCCTGAGCCCACTAACCTATTTAGACAAAATGTTATATAGGGTCTTCGTCATAAAGGTCGCATTCACTATCAAATGCCAAACCGATATTAAAAATACGTGGTGTCAATAGCTTCTTTACAGTAGCTGTATACTCTACCTCCCTAGATAAAAAATATTTGAAAGGTGTTGTATTCTTTTGGAAGTCAATTGCTGATATAAGTAACAATAGCGGGCAGAACCCGCGACTTCGTCCGCGTAGAATAGTTACTTTGGACTAACACTAACTTTAACCCACGATTGGCCTAAGCGTGTTGACATATAGCCCATAGCCTTCCTCGATAAAAGGGGCTACCTAATAATGAAATATCGGAACAGCAGTTCCTGAAAGTAGCGCGTTCAAGCAAACAAAGAAACAAATTCTTCGGCTTTTCATATTGTAAAGAGATGTAATTCTTCAGACGAACGTCGTTAAACAAGTGTTCCCATACCTACATGTTTTTACGAACGTTATTTGAACAGCACTTACATATGTATAAACTATCCTAGAACTTTCAAACCACCACGAATATTTATGTGAAGTACATCCAGTGGCGGCCGTAGTTGCTGGCAATAAATAAAACGAGAGCACAAGTTAAAGGTAGGACGAGAGTCATAAACTACGGAAAGCTAAATTGAATAAATCGTTTCTGGCGTCCGTCGAACCTGGAGTTCCTTGCCGGACCGACGGCCATTGCCAACAATGTTTAAATGCTCGTAACGATAAAGTTTTTGCATGTCCCATATCACAATTTGTATTTTCACGATCGGTTTACTTGCTCGTTGATCACGGCTCACTTTGGCATTACCTACCCTATTCCGGTGACCCAATTGTTGTCTGATGTGGGTGTATACCAGCCAAAGTGGCTATAAATGCAAGAAACTGGGTTAAATATCGATGGAGTCTAAACAGAATGTAGCAAACGTTCCGAACTTACCTAAATTGCTTCTTTTCGCGTCAATCCGTCAGCGAAATATTGGCAGGCATAGTCGCAATTCGCAACCTATCATTTTGTTTGCAGATAATTTAATTTAAGCATGGTTTCTTGCTTTTTGTGATATATGAATAACTTGGTGAAGGTATATTTTTATTGGCGTAGGTATCGATAGTAGCTGCGTCATCGTGTCGCTACGTGTATTGGCAACGGAGCTCGTTGGAGTACCTTTTCGTAAAGGAGCCATATTTAGCTTGCGTGGTGACGACGTTGATAGCACGAGACATCACCACAAAACTATATGCGATGAATAATAAGATAGTGACGGAGAGGGGGTCACACCTGGACATACGTCTGCCTAGTATATCACACGCCTTGGCTCGCAGTCCAAGGAAGCTGAGAGCTGCAACCAAACTGCCCCCGCCGACCACCGTGCAACCGGTCCCGCCTGAAAAGCGTCCTAGTAAGTATTTGCATAAGTTAAGACTCTAACTGTTATTAATGATATTATGGGCACATGAAGCGACACTTTTCAGTTCCCGTGCTCCGGGAGTGTTAAACCCAGAGGGGTCAATACTTAGCTTATTCCTGAATATTATGGAAACAACATGACCATGAGCTATAAAATACAAAAACACATTCATATCAGCTCTGTCACGTTTTAGATTGCAAGCAAAGACAGACAGAGAGAGATTTAAAACTTTTTGAAATTTAGTAAGTTGTAGGTATACTTATTTTGCTTTAGGGACAGCTGAAACAACTAAGTTATCGGTGAATAAATTTCATAGAACAACGAGAATATTTTGTGTAGAAATGTTCCATCGAAGCTAAATATACTCACATATTTAATTTACGTATCACCAAAAGTATTGGATGTCAAAATGCAACGGTAACAAATGTGACATGGTTTCCAATCTAAGTTATTGGTCATTACAAGCCCTTTGAGTCCGGTTCAGTCCATTCCAATATACTGGAACTGGACAAATTTTTTTTCTTTTAAAAACAGTATTAATGTATAACTCAAGTGAATTTTAATTAACTAAACGCTTTTAGGTGTCTGTCTATAGGTACTAGAGACCAATTAGTTATGATTAAAAAAGTTAAATATAGCTGTAGGTATTTGTTTATGGAATAGTGCAAACAAATGGAACAGAGCCTTTTAACTATAGATAGTGTAACTGTAGAACCTAGATACGTGTGTGACTTATTTACCGAATGCAATATTTAAAGGACCCGAGCACTGAGAGAACGTGACCCATTTGTATTCTATATTTTATCAACCTTGTTGGGTTGATATCTACCTAGTCTAAAAAGGTACGTGCGGTGTAGACAATCGTACATTATACATCTTTGTGCCATACCGAACGCCATTAAATTGATTAAAATTTCGCTACGCTGCCATTTTTATTCCATGGCTTTAAATACTACTTATCTAATCAAATACATGTAAAAAGTGAATATGGTGTTTCTCATCATAGGAGTTTGAAAGGCATCACATAATATAATATGCGACGGATTTCACTTAAGTCCAAAGAGCCTCGGGAACACTTTCATAGACGTGCAATTCTTTGAATTGAACAAATCGCAATTTTATCTGCGTAGAATTTCTAAAGGGTCGATGTAATTTTTATCATAAAAGTAGATCACTACTTAAAAAAATATTGAAGGATGTGTCTGCTTACAGTTCCACTGTAAGTAAGACGTGTGTATAAAGATACATATTTTTTAAGTTTTTATATTTATATTTTTCTTGCCAGCCTGTTGGGCGCGCGACTCGGAAGTAGCCATGATGAAGCGGAATTGCGTGGCGCAGTACAGTGGCGGTGATGAAGAGCTGATGCCACTCGCCGCACATGAAGCACCAGCCTCGTCCGACGACTTATCAGTAGCAGACAGCTGCCCCGACACCTCTTCTAAATACCACAGCTGTGAGGCTGTTGAAACCGATGACGAGCTCCGACACTAACCCTATTCAGTTGTAACTTAGAGTTGTTAATCAACAAAAAGCTTAAAGTGATATTAGCAAAATAAATAATAAATACTATTGTTATTCCAAATGTTTCTCGTATTGATTTACTTATCCATCCATTCATTTGATATTGATGCAAGGATAAAATTTCACCAATAAGTACAGAAGAGGTCTTACTTAACTTTTCATAGAACATTATTAAGCGACAGAAACAATTCGTATGAACAGCAGTAACAAATTACTCAATAAAATTAAAGCTTTATTTTCTAAGCATAGAAAGAGAAACTGTTATGTGCTTGATTTATGAAGTAGGTAACAACACGTATTTTATGTTCTAGTTTGTAATCCAAGAGCGTAAGTGTAGGTAATAAAAGGCGTTACTTGGTATAAAAGGCGTAAGTAATTATTAATGTGTACAGCGGGCGGCGCGGGTGTAATAAAGGCACATAACGAGTGGACACCGACGCGTCAGCCGACCGGACTACGGCCAATCAATCAGCCGGAACCAATCCTGTTATCGCTTCAATATACGCTAGCCCGCCGGATATTTATTTTTTCGCTTATTGAATATACAACTAAGCACGCGATAAAGCTATTGGTTTGCTTATTATAAGCTATACTTAAGCAAACAACATTAGGTCGATATTAGAATTTCTTTACTTAATTACGCAAGGTTGACTGTTGACACGGTACGTGGAGATTTAATTATAATTTGGATAAGTGCCAATTTCATTTTGGATTCGAATCTTGTAAGTAATTAGTTGATAGTGCATTCATCTTAAGCCACTTTCTATAAGTGCCAAACTATGGATGTAAATCTTCTTTTTCTACTCATCCTACTTTTCATAAAGTGTACGTAAATGTATTTTTAAGATTTGAAAGGTAAAACTCCGTAGTGTTGTGTGCCAACCATTATTATCCTTAGCCATCTGCTGAATTATATGGAAGTCGTCGACTGGAACCGTTTGGCGCCCGCGGGGCATCACATTGCCAGCAGAAGCTCCAGATCCCGTCCCAGGCTGCCAAGCACTTTCAGCCGCAGATGCTACCTTCCCCGCCAAATAAACCTCATCTAGCTAAACTGCAAGTGTTGGCCCACTGCTTTTTGGCGGCAACACTCCTATACCTATATTATTATTATTATATTTACAGTTGGGCTACGATCATGAAACAAAATTCAACTTTACGACATTTGGCTAAGGAATAGTCTCGAAATAACGAAATCGTTAATTTGCTTACCTGTTTAATGATACTGTATTTAAAAAACGTTAATAGCTAGTTAAGTATGTAGGTAATAAAAGTTTGCTCATATGGGAAAATTTCATAGCGTTTAACCTCATTCAGATTTGCACAGAACATAAATAATACGTTTTAGACGTGTAGCTTATACCCGCAGCTTAATCCACGTGGCATGTGATGCAATATATTTTTGTAGCATTTTTCGAAACACAATTTTTAACTCTAACCATGTGAAGTGTTTGAAACACAGGCCGACAGTTTTTCAACAAAATAGCACTCCGCGTCAGATAGGACATGCACAAAGGTGGTCAGTTATGCGACGTTCATAAGTGCCTTCCAAGGCCTAAACCCAACAGGGATGTTTTGCCATTTATAATAAGTAATAATATTACAAAACTATAAAATTATTTTAGTAATGAATATTTAGAAATAAACAAAGCAATTTAAAAAAAAACTGATATTTTATTTGTAGTTAGGTAAGTTACCTCGTAACTAGCGTTGCGGGACCAAAGGATTAGAGCATACAGTGTCATTTCTTGTATCCTTCTGACGATTTGAAAGTACCTAAGTACTTTGTGAGAAATCTAATCAAATAAAGATAATAGTATTGTTTCAATATGTACTCTAAGTATAACACGGTTTATTTTATATTTAAGTACAATACAAGCAAGCTGTTTAGTGAGAATTACGTGTAGTTGTAAACGTCACTTTTAAATTGCAAACACAAATAACTTGTTACGGACTTGCGTGACCGACTGTATCATGTCGGTACAACGGACTTATATGTTGAGCTTTTCACACGAGGCAATAAAACTGAAGATGTGTTGTTGTAATTAACTTTAATAGTTTCATGTTTGTACATGTAATTTCTAATGTGTGACTATAATACTCTAGCAAACGTATAATTTCACAGAATATAATTCTAATGCATAGCATAAAGATTCACTGCGAGCGTACCGGTTTTTTAATCTATATATATAATAATTTAGAAGAGGTTTGTAAATATGAATAGTATGGGAAGTACATACTATGTGAGGTAATGAACAAGTGGCCTTACAGCAACGTGAGTCATCGAAGCGATAGTAAAAGATATGATCGGATCACCTGCAGGCTGGTCAAGGCTGGGCTGACCTGGCGCAGGCGGCCGGCAACTGCGAGCCTTCCTTATCCACACCTTAACAACACTATTCATGAGCATTACGTGCGATTTACAATTTGAGCCGTTATCTGATGGCCTGCGACGCCAACAAAGACCACTGAATAATGTTCAAGTAAGATCGATACGCTCGACCAACCAATCCCATAGGGAAATTACTTTTTAACAACTTTAAGCGCAATTACCCGTCGCTGTTCTTTCATTAAGTTAAGGGAAACATTTTGAGCTCGTAAACTAAGTCGTAAGTTTGCACTCACCAGAGTGTGCTCATCCGCAAACGTAGGTAATTTATCTCGTTTCGAACTTTTTGCGTAGTCTGTAAACGAAAGTAACTTACTTATACCTATATATTTATCTGTTTATAGCGTCTAGTCGTCTACCTTCACAATTTTGTACATTATTATTCTCTCGCGTATAATATATTACATTTATGCCGGTGTAAAATGTTGAGATGTTCATAGCACGTAGCAGCAGCTACGAATGCTACGGTTTCGAAAGTATGTGCTAGCTAGTACGGGCGATTCCAATTCATTGAAAAACAAGAGGATATTATTGATGATACAAATTATACCGATTTGGATATATATATTTTTTTTTAATTTATTTTGCTTAAGTACTTAGTGTTTATTGAAATACTATTTCGGTACAACTAACGCAGGGCCCCACAGTTAGAATATTTTTAATAACTAGTAAGTACTTACTTATTATCAGACTTATCTGACCTCTCTTGGTCTATTAATAAGAAAAACTTGTCTGGTGAGTTATTAAGTTTGAAAGGACAAGGTCAGGGTTACACAAAAATATTTATGTAATAACATACAGTTCAAATCTCAGTTTCCAGTGTGACTCTTTCGTGTTACATTGGGTCAAAAAGAAATGATCAGAAGGACCGAGGGTGGTAGTGCAATACTATGGAGGAAAGAGCGGACCAGGATCCAAGTACCTATGTTTGTTTTAAGCAGAGCGTATTAAGAACTACTATGCTTTGATGGAACCCTAAAATAAAACGTCAAACCTAAGAACTGAAGATTTCTTTAAGAAAAAAATCCTAATATGCGCTGATCGCTTAAAGTATTGGGCCCCAGCACCAACTGAGACACTTAGGAGACGCAAGTATACTGACTTTGTCATGAAATAAGTAACGGATTAGCACATTCGCCGCCAGTAGGCTATTAACTTTTAACTATTTTGCTGCCCTTACTCGACTGTTAATTTTCCTTGTTCACAATCATATTAGTGCAGTCAATTGTGCCAGCCGCACAAAGCGAATTACGCACATTGTTGAAAATTGAAATTCATATAAGTGGTGAAACATTATTACACGTTGAACTGATTGTGTGGACCTAATAATTTTACATTTTGATTAATATTAATCGTTTTATTTTCTAACACGCAAAATAATGTTTTGGTTCCAAATCTCCCCACTCGCCCACTCAACGTGCTGGTTAATCCATTGTTTGAAATCTTGGTGACATTTCAAAGTAGCGTGTCTCTACAGTGAGAACTCGAAGGTATTATTAATGTATCATCGGTTGGCGCTCTTGGGTTTCCTGTGGGACGGAAGTACTGCGTCGTTGCAATGTCCCGCCACTCCCGCCTCTGGTCGCGCGCTGGAGACCTGCCAACAGTTAATCGTCGCGTGGTTATACATTCAATCTAAGGGGCCGGTCCATGTTATCTATTAAATTAATTCACAAATAAATGCCCCATAAATACGGCTATACGGAAATACTACGATAAATTCATAGTACAATTTTATGCTTTATTTATTACTGCGTCGATCTATTTGATTGCATATATTTATGTTGTTTGTTGCGTAAATCCAAAGCATTTAGACCGTATTAAGTTATAACAACTCATACTTATTACATACATTTTTACAATACGTGAAGAAGTGTCAATAATAAATTATACAAATTGTAACTTTCGAGTTCTGATGATATGTTTTGAATCTTTGATTTAGGTACCTACAATCATGGCGCTGCGACTTGAAAAAGAGTTTTGATAAGAGCAGGTATTTTTGCCATGTTTATACAATATTTGTACCATACATGCATGATCAATTATAAAACGTTATTATTAAAGCTATTAACGATTCTTGATGAAATAAAAAAAACATGCTCAAGCCATCCTAGAAAGATCCCCGAAGGGTTAGGCACAGGTGTTGTAACAACACCCACATTCACCGAATATATTTAGTGTCACCGTGACATAGGGTGAGTTCATCGCCGTCTCAGGCAAAACTCATTGGTGACTTTGATTCTTGATGACTTATACTTATTAGTAAGATACTGCTTACTTAATCCTTAAGCCTTGCTGAGATGTAATATTCTCTAAACTAAGCTACGCGTATTTATCCATAAATCATGGGATTTCAGGGTCAATAAATACGACAGTTGATAGGCTGCGGCTATCGGTCGAGTTGATATGGTAGAATAATTTTATTGATAATATCAAAGTAGGTAGGTAGTAGCGAGATGGGAGTAGGAGTAAAGTCGGGTTGTGTGAGCGGCGCGCGGGCGGGTGGAGGAGAGGTGAGGAGGCAGCGCGCGTGCGTGCGCCGTCCGCCGCGCCCGTCTCCGGCGATCCGAGAGCAGGCGGTAGTGCCGCGCTCCCTGCCACCAGCGCCCAGCGCGCCGCACGCGCTCAGCCTCTATTATGCCACTCGCGTGCCGCGCTCATTCGTGTTGTGGTGTTTTATGATGGTGCGGCATGAGGGTGCAAGATATGCGGACGTTCCGTGACCGACGCGCTGCCGAACTCACCACCGCCACAAGTGGGCGGAGAGACGGGACGCGTCCTAAGCTGCTCAGGTGAGCGGCCCTTCGCATCTCACACCGCGGCACGTTGGTTCAAAAACGCTGCGATCTCGGGGTCGATAAGGTACACTTTGTTAATTGAACTTATTTAGCATGTAACAAGTCTCCGTAGCACTTTGCTACGAAAAGCGTAGGCAGCGCTACGCACAACAATTACCTTAATATTCTGTTATCATTTGAAATCAAATGTCAAGCCTCGTTCCTTAGCATATCTTGGAAGTGTATTTCAACAAATATGTCGAGTGGGAGATCAATGAAACTTTTTCATTTTCGCTGCAGATCAAACATCCAGATACTTCCAGTACCTACCGCTCCTAACTGTGACCGTCATGTTCATAGGGGCTATAAGCCTTTGACGTGTGTATGTAGCCATAAATTGTATTCTATTGACGTATATTTTAGGAGCATATAAGATAAAGAAACGATAAAATCTGCTACGTCGTCGATTACGTTACCTCAAACCGCTGCTGGTATAAATAAACGTGATGCATCCCAAATTGCTTTTCCGCGTAGGAAGTCGATAAGTACCTACAAAGTTTTTAAGCGCGGCTTAGAAACTAGTCTTCGAAAACGTGGGTAGGTACGTGTCACTTCCATGTGGTCTAACCGACACGCCTACACAAGGGCCTCAAATAAAGTAGATACAAATCTACCTGTAATGTTATACGAGTATTCCATAATGCTTTTTTCCTTTGTGCCGTTTTAACACGATTCCCGTGCAGATTCCCTAACTAATACTAACTAACTTTTTATTATTTAACTAACTAGGAGTTAACGACTGTCAATTAAGCGATAAAAACTCCATGTAACAACGACTATCGTTGCTTCCTTCCAAAACTGCATAACAAAACTGCACAACAAAAACACGGATTATTTTTAACATTGTTTCATCGAACTGAATAATACCGGCGCTTGTAGTAGGTCAATAAAATCTGAAAGCATATTCGTAGAAGGGCTGTGAATCGTGACTTTGTGAGTCGTCACGCAACATCGGGAATATAGCTTATCTTCGAGACGGAAAGCCTTCGAGCCACCGTCATCAATCTCAGGCCGCAGAGTACGACAGCTCATGTACACTCGGGCTGCATTAAGGGTTTGGGGAACTATATATTTTACTCTTTCTATACACATTTCCGCCGCGTATTCACAAATGAAGCTAACGCACCAATACATTAGGCAATAGTGTTATTATGGAAACCACCGAAGGGAACATTATGATTCTAAGCCACAAATAACAGTAATGACCTAATGACAATGTTAAATATTAATTTGACAGCAACGGATTAATAACTTAATTTCTTTCCAATCAGAAACTTTGAATACCTCAAAGGTACAACATCTATAAATCTTGTTTCTGGTAAATAAATAAAAATGCTCACAACATCCCAGAAAGGGTAAGCTGAGATGTTGTAACAATGAAGCCGTAACATTTCACCGGAGATTTTAAGTGCCAACGTGACAGAGGGTGAGTCCATCGCCGTCTCAGGGACTATACATATTTTCAAATAAGACCTTCTTTTTAACCTTTTAGTTTACGTTTGTATAAGTTATTATGTGGATGTTGGCCGAGACGGGCGCGACTCAGCGTCGCCGCACTCGAAGCCTGTGCCAGCTGGGCATGCACTCATATCCACATTATACGCAAATGTCTACAAACAGCTCTGGCACAGATATGAATTTAAGATACGACACAATGCTTTAGTTTTCGTAAATCTGCTTTTACGAATTTGTAATGTAAATCGCCCAATAAATCCGTAGTATGTCTTGTGGTAGCTCTCATTGACATGTTACACTGGTATAAGAAATATTAATACTCGCCTAGGGACACTTATGAAAAAATTTCAATTCAAACCAAAACTTCGGAACTACGACAATTTTTATGCGTTAAACTAACTGTGCCCGGCAAACGTTATCTATATTATTACCATAGTTATATTTTTTTGGTGGATCATCGTTATCTACTCGATATGCACACTAATTTAATACAAATCGATCCACTCGTTTGGGAGCAGTTTGGTTACAAACTCCGCGCCACTCATACCGTTCCAGAATGAATAGGCTTTGGGTATATTCAGATGTAAGCCAGTGCTATAACTAATTCAAACATACAATTACCTATAGCGATAGGTTACTATTTATAGCTACAAAATTTATGGTCACACACATGTACATACTCGGCCGCATGACTGCAAAACATGCATATATTTTGTTTGAAATGTTTGCAATGTTATGCACACCAAATACTTAAGAAGCCACTTTTAACAATATCATTTTGCAGGAATTTTATTTCATATGCATAGTAGCAATCCTTTAATACTTGGATATTTTATATTTTATTATTAGTGACCTTGCCACTATTATTCTTGCTTTAAAACATTGTTTTTCTCATACTATGTACTATTCGCCTAATTAAGATATACGTAACATGAACAATGAAGTGTTTTTGTTGTTTGATAACGTTACATTGAGTTATACATAGGTACTATATACCGAGGCTTGCGTTCAAATATTTTGCTACTCACTGTTTCATAATAAATCAACCATTATTATGGAGATCATAAGATGTCGAGAATGGACAGCATATTTGGAATTTTGTTGTGTACACACTAACGTCGGAAGCAGGGGCTTGAATTAGAAATTTCAATTAGGTCGTCCAGCGCGAGAGAGGGTTTACTATTTTCAATAACACTACCGCCGAGCTGAACTCACAGGGTTAATTAAACTTTTCCAATGTAGGCATCGTAGTGTGAAACTATTTTAGTGTTTGTGTTCGTGAAACGAATGAAGCCATCCTCTCTGTTGAAATAGTCTTAGCATCCAGATCCAATAGTTTAGAACTAATCTTATAAAACAACAATGAGGTACCAAGTGAGAAGAAAATCTTAATACTATAAAGTAATCAAACAAGCATGCTAACAGTGCAGAGCCAACCTTATTGATAGCTCAAGGGGTTATTATAAAAATAGACTTAGACCCTCTTATTAATAACCATGGCGTAAGGCGTGCGTCAAGTAATCCTACCTAGATGTATTTCTTTCGAAAATATAGTATCTAGAAAAAGATAAACATTTTTTATTATCCCAGTTTATGTTTTTCTAAAATACATGTCCTCAATAGTGGGCTATACTATGTATTTGTATCATTTATTATTTCCTAATAAAAGTAAATTTCCCAGTAGCAGTCCGGAGTCAGGATTTGAGCCCGTTTGATTTGGCTCGCCCCCTATGGGGACTTAAACATAACTGGCGAAAGGTGGATGCATATCCGTTTATTTATGTATGTAATAATAATATTCTTAAGTAGCCGAGAGTGGGAAACTTTAACGATGTGCATAGATATAGGAACTCAATTTATGTGAAATACGCAGCTCGGATATTATGTCATTTATGGGTATGTATTTTGAGCGAGTATAATAATAATAATATATTGGTTACCTTGCCGTGTATTTTGGGACACACAAAAAAATGTGCTTAAATTTCTAACTCATTCCGATCACGAACGACGCGAACGGACGGACACGGATACGAGACAGTTACTAGAATTATATCGATAAACTAATGGCCTCTTCGATATTGTGATGTAATACTTACACCACGTTAGTTAGAGAAAAATCTAATACAGTCTGGATTGCTTGTGTGAAAGAGGATATGGCTAGAAAGGGAGAAAATACAGATGATTGAGAGAAATTAAAGCGAAACATAGAGATGACTCCAAATAAATAGTAATATGATGATGAGTCAGTAGCATGTTAGTAATCGTTACCTTGAAACTGAAGAATGCAATACTTTACAAAACACATCTCATATATAGCTAAAAACTTGAAACAAAAAATATTACTTCAAGTAATGATACCTGGGTAGACCATGGTCAAGTGACACATATAATTGTGATGTTCTTCGAATGCTTTGAGTTTTTTACTCTCTATTCAGTTATTATAAAAATGTGGGCTAGAATTGGACAATATTCGAGTTTTCCCGACTGTATTGCCACATTAGGGGTTCATAAAGATTTTATAATGGGGTGTTATGGAGACATAATCACATCATCACCTCCGAATGGGTACCTACACAACATTGCTTCTTGCTACATTCGTATGCGCCTTTATAAATAATGCTGTCATTTTTATACACTCGAAGGAAAGCTAAAATGGGGTAACAGTCTGATGACATGCAGATAAAAAGAATGGTCGCCAACAAGACGAATTTACTGAAATAACAGCGCTCATAACAGCATTGTATGTGTAATTTATTGCTTCGTATTTAATACAAACAACTTTTTAACAAAATGAATACGGGTTGCTGTATAATCGGACCATGATAATATTAGTCTACTCACGTATAAAGTAAATATAAATGCATATTTTCATGTTTTCATAACATTGAGCCCTAATTGATAGAGAGGTTAGAGGCTTAATGAAGCTTGTCAAGGCAAATATTAAGGTGCTGACGTTACAGGCACACATAGAAATACCAATTAATAATATTATAAAATGCAGATAATATACGGGTACCATCGAGGCGGTCTTTCTCTCCCAAATGAGAACGAGATATTGTGATTTTCGCTACACACGTTCTTATGTGCGTTATTCGAATTTATGACACGTGATGGAGATGGATTAAGTCGGTTTATGATCTTGGTATATTTTCTGGTGTGCAGGTTGTTATAACATACAAGGTGTATTGTATCGCTATAATATAATATTGTATAGCTATAAACTGGTGACTGTCGCGCTGTCGTTAAAATATTAAAGTCTCTATTGTAATATTTAAAGTTCATTTCATAAGTCGCTTTGTGACCTCGACTGCACACAATATTGTACGTACAAATATTGTTCCAAATAAATAAAGATGCACACGTAATATTTTATCGCCAATATTTGTTATCCTGCTTATCCATACAAAGGAACAGTAACAATTTATAGCAGATGTTCAATTCGAAACCAAGACTAAGTACTCAACGAGCTTTTGTGGGCAGTGAGGCACGCCAGGAGTAACTCACATTATTTACACGACGTTGTTGCTTAACTGGAAAGTAGCAACTGTGCCACGGCTGTTCATTTGTTTATACAAATTGTAATTATTTACAAACCGATATAGCGGAATGCTATAAAGGTGCCTCGGAGCGGCAGGTGTGGTTCATCAAGAGCGGGCGTTTAATGCGTTCCGCCGGCGGTAGCAATGTAATTTGATGTAAATGTGGTGATGTGGCGATTACGATAACAGGCTTCGGGGCCGCGAGTGCAGTCGTTGGCTCCCCGCGGCGGCGCCAATCCTTTAATGAACGATGCACTTTATTACACGCCTAGCCAAGTTCATAAATAAAAATATCCACTTGCCATTAATTTATATGGGAGTGTATAATATGGGACTCCTGGTTGGTATTATAAAGTTTAAAAATGCGAACACACGTTGCAATCTGGTGAAATCGAGTACGTATTGAATACCTCATTCGGAAAATACTTTGGCAAAGTCATGCGAAGAAAAACTAATATCGTAGAGAGTGAAGCGCGCTGAGCGTAGCAACTAGCTACGAGAGCTACGCGAGGTCTACGCCGCAGCTACGTGGTTGAGATATTTATATACCCCGCCTACGTTGCTTACCCAGCCTATGTTTTATGCCCAACACGAAACTCAGATGCGAGTTGGTCGAATTATTTAGCTAAACTGCCATGCTTGACCTCAAAATATTTTAGTTATCAAAATTGTTTACGTATAGTACTGAAGCAAGCTAATGTATTTATTTTCGGATTTCGTATTAGTAATTTTGAGATTTTACTGCAATACAGTTTATAATGGCGCTGAACTACTAGATTGCACGTTATAATCACTGTCCATATTTCCGCAACTAATAACTTGGAATTTTAGTATGGAGAGAGTTAAACCTATTCCAAAACACCTACACAGAAAAAGGTTTTAAAATATTTTAAAATCTCCATTGAGGTCAAGTTATCAATATGTGAAGTAGCTTTGTTCAGAAACACGACTTACTCCAATTTTGCAATTGTTTTGGCAACTTTGCAAAAGTATAGAATGGAATAAGAAATGATAAGTTCGAAAGTTTAAGTTATGAGTATAAGTACTTTTATGAGAAGTTCGATTTTGGAGATCAGGGAGCTATAGTTTTGGCAACGAATAATTGAATATATTTTGTATGTGTACAACTATATAAAAGCGAACGTGTGTTCACTTAGAAGATATTTTTATTCCATTCTAAGGGGTGGGAAAGAGGTGAAATTTATTTTGATGAGATCTCCCGACGATATTCAGAGCTGGAGCACTGTACCTCCATGCTATTGAAGAATGCAGCCAAATAATGCCTAAGAATAGTGTTATCATCCTCCAGTGATTAAGGTCGACAGGTAGATAGAGGGCATTAGAGGGGAGGAGTAGAAGTGGAGTCGCTGTGCTTGCAATATTTATTATTACGTTGGCACAGTGATTTCTTTATTTTAAAAGGTAGGCGTGAAAGACGCTTGGTGTTTCAAGATACATATTATATAGATATGCGTTAGTAGCCGCTGAGCATCAGGCGGACTGTCCAAAAACTAAGCAGCCGTATGTGCAATTGCAGGTAGTGTGGGCTCGTGCGCGCAGTGTGTGCCAGTGTGTGGTGATGGAGTTGGTAATACTAAAGGCGCGAGCCCAGCTGAATCGTCTGGTGTCCGGTGAGAGACGAAGGGGCGGCGGCGAGCGGGAGGCGCGCGCGGGCGGCGGCGCGCGGGGGGGTCGCGAGCGCTCCGCCATGGCGCCCGCGCCGCCCGCGCCCCCGCCCTGGCTCAACGCCACGCTCGGCTACAACACCACCCTCAACAACACCTTCGACACCGACTACGAGCTCCTCAACACGAGCTCCACTGATGAACACGATAACCATTGGTTTTGCGCTAAATGGACTAGCGCACAACAAGACCTGTTTCAGGTAGCCTATTAACCTATTTATAAAACGTAGCCTAATATAAAAACCACCTGTGCTTTGTATCTTAGGAGATCCAGGGGTCAACCATCAACGATTTAAACAGAGAACTTATTAGCTTATTAGTCACTGCTATAACGATGGTAGTAGGTCCCCTGACTTAGGGGACTAAGTAGTTATCTAAAGCAAGTGTTCTACCGATAGGCGGCAAACCTGTGCTTCGCGATAGCGTTTCTGGCACCGAAGAGCTTTAAGCAGAGTATCCTGGTGCTCCGCGCGCTGGCGGCGGCGGGTGCGGTGCTGATGGGCATGTGGGCCGGCGCCGACGTGTGCGCGCCCGACGTTCTCGCTTGGAGCCTCGCGCTCGTGCTCGTCAACTCTTTACACACTATCTTTTTGGTCATAAGGTACAAAATTCTTAATGTTAATCATTATGATTCTAATAATAGTTCCAGCTTTTTATCTTGCTGTCGATGCCGCTATTATACCTACCTACGTGACTTAAATGCAACTTTTTATACACGTCGTATGCTCTCCAGATTTCTCCCACCAGCGCTGTCGCTGGAGCTGACAGAGCTATACTTGAAGTTGTTCAAGCCACTTAAAGTCAATAAAAAGCACTTCCAAGAGTTAACACGCGAGGCGAGGATAGTCCGCCTCGACCCAGGCGAGGCCTATGCCGTCGAGGAGGTCACGCCTGCTGACGAAAGACTCTCCATACTTTTGAAGGGCAAGTAAGTAGCATTTGTTCTGAGTAGCGTCGAAATTAATTTTCATTGTTCTTCGAATAATGTTATTATTTTACTAAAAGCAAAAAAAAAATAAAAGCAACACAAAATAACTTTTATATAAGTGTCACATTACATTATATGACCCATTTCATTTCTTTAGTTGAGATATTTCATTCTCTTAAAGAATTTTGTTGCGCCGACGGAACTAAAAGCATACAAATGTCATGCATTAGCTAAGTACATAATGCTATTAATGTCAGCGATAGTTCGTGGTCAACAATCCTACACAGCTCCATAACATGTGACACACTACTATGACACGTTATCGTAGCATATTTTACTAGCTTCCGGCCGCAGCTCGCCCGCGTGTTATTTTACTATTCATGCTCTTTAAGATTTATTTAGGAATAAATTTTGGCCTAATATTGGATTACCTACTACTGGGCACTATAAATACCACCAATTTTGAACTTAATTGAATCACACAGCAAAAATGTATATATACATATATAAGCATCGCATTTATCATATTGGAGGCCGGATCTAAAAAAATATTTTCTATGTAAGATCACTTCTACCCATCACAAAAAATACACCCTCCAAATTCCATGTTTTACGACCAGCAGTTTACGCTGTGCGTTGTTAGTAAGTGAGGCAGGACTTTGATTCTTAATATAGATGCAAGTAAAGTGGGTTTTCAAATTGTCCCTATTTGTAAATATACAAAGATATTTTTGTGTGCAGTATTTTATACAAAACTGTCGTAACTGTCAACACTGCGCCGCTTGGAGAGGCTATATCTAACACGCATGTAACTACGTTTGGGTAAACCACAGGGTATACACACATAATATTCAAATATTTGTTTTATATTTTTGCAGTCGTATTCTGTATTTTACATCACATGCTAAAATACGTCTGCTAAGAAACTTATCCGAGTGGAGCTAGAACTAGGTATACTATATGTGTAGGAAGGTATCTGTTTAGTCAATTTTACAAGTATAAAGACACTTTTACATACCTGAGGTAGCGGAGCTTTATTTATGGAGAAAAAGATAATGGAATAGGTATTATTTGCGTACCCTCCATTTCATTTTGGAGTTATTACCAACGCAAATGTATGTTACACCTGTGTGTGATACTCCACTCGAGGAATAATGTGAGGGTATTTGTCGAGCTTCAAAACAATATAAATGCACCCGCCTTTTTAGAGAAGGACCTAAATTTATAAAAGTCGTTTTGCGCATCGAACAAAAACATTTACACTTATCCATCAATGCCTAACCTATTTCTAAAATCTAAGTTTCAGGGGCCTTACCATGAACTCTTATTGCCATTATAGTTTCACTCATTTATGAGACAGATGTCACTGTCGCACAACTGAATTAACATTGCAATAAGAGCTCATGGTTGGGCCCCAGGTATAGGTAACACACGCACCTCCTTCGGTTTATTATGTCGCAATCTTAAAAATTACAGTTATAAAATTACCACTCTGTGTACATAACAATAATTATAGGTACCCTTACATTTTCCAATAGATTGGTAAATGTAAGTCAATATGCGTCATTATTGTACAAACCATTCGTTCCTAAGTACATGATTGCTCATTTTAGCATACCCTAATGGCTATGATGTCGTAGATAATAACAGCAACCGCTCTTTAATTATGGCGTGTTCAATGGTACCACGCCGAATGTAAATGCTCCATCCAATATTATTTTAATCTCTTTAATAATATCGCTCCATCTGCTAACTTAATGGAAATTTTTTTTCATCAATTGAATGCAATACATACTTATTATCAATGATCCTTATTATCAAACTGATAATACTGTTCTTGGAACATTTTTCAAACAGTGAACTAGTTTCCATGTACTTTTACTTATATTGAACAGAATCAGGAGTTACTTTGCTGTAGTCCTTGTTTATGTTTATAGAAAAAATACAAAATATTTGTTCTATTACCTTAAAGTGTTATGAAAATTTTACCGCGACATGTCCCTTTATGCAATTACTTATCAACAATTATTTCAATTCTTTGACTACAAAGGGGATAAGTAGTTGCACAAACCCTGACACCAGTACCCGATTACAGTCGTATTATAGTTTCATGTTCAGAACAGTAAATGTGTGATTGTATATATTTATGATGTCTATTTTATTTCTACTGGGTTATATCAGGTTGCGAGTGAGCTGTGACGAAACACATCTACACTTCATACAGCCGTACCAGTTCGTAGATTCACCGGAATGGGAGGCTAACAGAGAACAATCCGACGATGTGTTCCAGGTATCCGATTTTATGATTTGCTTAGAAATCTATACCTATACATGTGTAAATTATCGATTCTTTCATACAAGACAGATCAGTCAGTAATTATGCCAACAAAAAGGCGGATGGCAAACGGGATTTCTCTTCAAGTTTATAACATTTAAAATTAGTACAGATTTTTTTTACGATAGATTGGTAAAAGAAACGTGTGGAGAGAAGAGGAGACGATTAAAATTTAAGAATATGGAAGAAAGAAAAAAAAATTGGATACGCGTAAGGAGATATGTAGTGCTCTTTCTCTCGGTATTGGATCCTAAGAAATAAATCGTATTGGTAAATTGATTGATTTGTTTCTTGTCAGGTGACGGTGATAGCAGAGGAAATGAGCACGTGCGTGTGCTGGCCGCGCATGCGTCTGGAGCGCGTGCTGCGTCACCGACCAGCACTTAAGGTCGTTCTCGACTGCCTCATAGGTGAGTCAAGTCCTTTCGGGGTGTGCCGACTCGGCTTGTGTGGCTTATTGACGACATTTCACTACGAAATGTCAATACGACAAACAGATGGTGAGTCCATCGCCGTCCGAGGCACTATACAAACGCCTTTCCTCACCATATTTATACTTCACCATGCGCTCGAGGTGTGAAATCACTGCACTTAAGTTCTTAGAAGCTGGGTTTTTAATTTCCTCCGTTAGGTACCGGTGACGATACTCAAACCACTCTTCCACAGCTCTTACTCGGCTCCCCCGCCGCGGCGCCCACCAGGGCTCTTATTATATCTCGTTAGTGATATTTCTCTGAAGAAGTATATTCCTACAGTGACTGAAACTTCATCGTCAGGAATCTTAATGAAATTTTATTTTTATTTTAAACTAATGTCTTGAAACGTTATCTCAGTGGAAGACACAATGTAAAGCGAATGTAGAGTGAGCGTATCTAAGTTTTGCACTGTGCATTTCGTTGGAGTTGTTGAAAAATAAAGTGGAAATATCTACTCCATGTAAATTCGACTGTAAATATTATTTGTGTTCCACCAAATTACCAAATTAAGCGTTGAATGCATACCAATTTACAAAGTGCTATTCGGGTTGCCCCGATGCTTCGCCGTCCTTGATAGACCCCTTGCGTGGGAATAATAAGTAATCTTAATAATTTACTGATACAATCACCGGCACTTGTTAGAGATTGTTCGGAGGTGACGAAGCAATCTGAACCCAGTGCATGCGAACGCTTCAAACATTTCAAAAGTACATTCTTTATGTGAATATGAATGAAAATGTTAATAATGTTTGAATTCATCAAACAATATCCCAATCACTTGCAAATAGAGCAGCCTTCTATTTATCTACCTGTCTAATAACTTAGTAGAAGCTTTTGGTATTTTTATTCACTTGTCATTGTTATCCACTTAACTTTTCCTACTATAGGTAGGTACTAAGATAGAAGATAGAGCTACACTTAACAAGAAAAAGAATAACTTATTTACACGAAATATGGTAACAAAATATGTTGTTTAATATTATAATTATATAGCATATTTCACATATTTTGGGTATATAAATATTACTTTTATTTGCATAGGAGGCTATATAGTTACAGTAATTAGTAATTTATGGATAATTACACAGAACCATATATAACCGTCTAAAATTTTATGCGATCATCCGCTACTGTACGCATTAATTGTTAACCTAACTTGCAGGTAAGGATATAACCCATAAGCTGTATTCTGTGAGCGAGGGTCTGACCGCGGGCACGGGTGTGGAGCGTGACGGCATTCCGGCGCACCTCACGCGCTCGGCCAGCGTGGACGCCGTGCACGAGGGCGCGCGCGGCCGCCTGCGCAGTGTCGCCTGGCGAGCGAGGACCACTCCTACGAGAGGTTTGATTATACTATTTTGTATGAACGATTATCAAAGCCCAGCGAATACTCAATGACAATAATATTTAACTCAGACCTACCTAAAGGGCATGCTTAGGTCAGTATTCAGTTTGAGTTCAAATAGAACATACAAAAAGTAATTACAGTACTTATATTTGTGAGTCGTAGCCCGAAAAAGTTTGGACAGTTGCTTCCACAGCTTGGTTCTACTAAAGGACCATAATGATAGAATGCGGCATTTAATTGCAGGGACGTCGTACTGGCAACCGATGGTTGCCCGTCAATTTCTGCGGCAATCACCATTCGGCGGGCGGGCATCGCAGCCGCCGCGGCTGCTGGCGCAGGCGTCATCAGCGAGCCTGCAGCCGCCCGTGCGCCGGCGCAGCCCGCCGCGGCGCACCGCGTCCTTCCGGCGCGGGCGCGAGGTGAAGTTCGCGGAGGTGCCGTCGCCCGAGCCGTGCGTGTGACGCGGGCCGCGGCTCCAGCCCGAGCTGGTGCCGCTCGTGTCGCCGCCCTTCTCCCCCGCGACCTCCTCGCCCTACACCAGCCCCTGACACACCGCCGAGCGAACGATCACGCCCATGCCTCACACTACTGACTTCTAAACTAACGCTGTTTAGTGAGCGGTGTCCGCGTTCATCACGTTAAACTCGCCATAGATGGGTATAAACTTAGAAAATTGCAGTAATTAAAAAAGAGCTTCCTGTTACATAATGTAATAAGTAAGTATTTATTTTGTTTAATCTAAGGGTAAATTTGGAATATCTTCGTTCGCTCTAACATTATATGGAAAAACTGTTGTGTCCTAGAATACTGTGGCAATGAAAGAATTGACTAGTGAATCAATATAGTGTTAATATAATATTTTTTAAGTGACCGTATAATGTTTATAATGTACTGACTGTGTGACGACGTAGCCTTAAATGTAGCTGTTAATGTGTTTGTGGTGTACGTACAACAAAACGCTCAAGTACCCCGAAAATACTATCCACAAGTGCTAATGTTTTTAGGGACCTTCTACCTAACAAACAGCATAAAACGAACACAGCGCAAAAACCTAGTTGTATAAGTCAAATGTGGGATTCTAAAAGTATTTTAATGTTAACATCATTAATTGTTTATTAGGTATTAAGATATGTTACATTCGTGATAAAATATTTAAATAATCTACTGCGCGGATTTATAATTATATAAATAATGTTCATTAAAACTGTTGTTCAAAAATAATTTACATTATTCATGTCTCAGAGCCGTGAGAGAGCGTAAAGGCACTGGTATTTTGTTATTTGCACAGACATAACGTTTCGGTGGTTATTTAATACCTCGACCATGGAAACCTTCATTGATGTTTTTGCAAACAAATAAAAAAGACTGTTAAAGGAATTTCATTACAATTATCTACTTAATTTTTCTATAAGGTGATTTTCTTTACAAGCGTCATGCATTTATATTATATTTCCCTAGCGTACTATAATTAGTACACTTCAAAAACATGTATTATACACTACGTGTGAGCACTTAATCTCTGTGTAAAGGAACTCACTACGCCTTAAAATAGCAATATATTCATACTTGTAACATTTGAGCCTATTTTACCATCCTCGACTTACCTGCATGTTATTTACAGTACAGTTTTTGTAGAACTTCCTGTCAATAGTTTCGAAAATATTTATTTCATTGATAGGCCAATGGGCAAACATGTATTACAACGAAAAGCTATGAAACCAAACGAGTAGGATAGACACCGGCAATGAAAGTTGCAAAGATTTCTTTAAGATTCACATAAAGTGCCGTTCAGATAAAATTAGCAAGTAATAATAAATTATAAATGTTTAGTTCAGCTTTGTTGTCTGTCAATGTTTTATGATGCAACCGCACAACGTACTAACGAAAAAAAAGAACAATTTGATGTTGCACTTTGAAAATATCTCACTGAAAATAAAATCGTATAATGTTATTGCTACGAGCTGGGCTTTAGTAAAATATAATTATTGTATCGTAACGTATGGGCTCACAAATGTAATTGTAAGTGTTGTTACGATAGTTCACATCAGAGTAATAGCTAATACTTAGCTAAATAAATGTATCTCACTGGATGTTTAGTTGATGTTGTTGCTTCGTTACATTCGTGTACCTTCTGTCACACTAGGCAAGCAAGTAGTATTTGATATTGTATTAAACGTTGTTTCGTAAGTAAACGGAATCGAATAAAATAACCGTACAAATAGGAGACCAAGCATACCCAAACCAACGTACCAAACTAGGTAGATTGTATATCATTTCCGTTGTTTTTGGAAGTTATTTCGAACAACTAATTATTTTTTTGATTTAAAAATATAACACAAGCCATCATTCAATTAATGATATTGAATATCTGCTGAAATATCCAATGAAATCACTGCTCTTGTCATGTTTTCATGTCATTCGTTGGTTAATTTTTTGTCATTTTCTATGGATACTTACATTTCTAGTAACCCTTCATTCTAGTACTAGTATTTCCAGCCACTTGTAGGTATTCATTTGTAGTAAGAACGTTAAATATAAACCCTAATGCTCACAAATAATATCCTAGAGCGTAGCGGTCGTGCTGACCTGATTGTACGGTGACTTTTACAAAAACATATCGTTCTTGAAATCGTCTCTTTGTCGTGTCGTTAGTTACTTCTATAATGATGTTCGTAGTGAGTATCTTCTCGGCGAGCTGCATATTGTAAGACGACTGATGTTGTTGAACGATATTTGTCTGTATACAATCCTGGTTATTTCTTTTTTTATAACCCCGATTTATGATTTCCGAAGATGAAGACGAGAATGCGGTATTGCGATGTTTCACAAACGATTTTTTGTCACAACTAATAAGTTGTATAAACTCTACTTAAACAGTAATTATATCACGCAGTTTGATATTAGAGGTAAGCTCTACGATTGTTATTCGATATGAAGTAATTATCTAGATGTCGATGACGGGAAGGTGGGTACCTATACCTACCTTCTTATAAATCATGTAACTTTCTATTCGCAATCCCGCACCTTTGTCTTCTCCGCACGATTCTACAAAGATTTTGGCCTTGCTCTTATGGTGTATTAATATAACATTGTAAAAGGCTAGTGAATTTTTATAACTAAATAACAAATAACTAAACTTGAATTGATAAAATGATAAGGTTCGAAATCAATATTTATTGAACAAGTAATGTATGTGTAGAACTCATACTGGATAGTTATATGTTTTTTGTAACGATATATTGATTGTAAGTAGGTATGTTACTTTTGTTTAATCGATCATCGGAGCGATACTCGTTGATAACCATAATCTATTCGCAAATAAGATTGTTTTGATTGTATATGAAAATGTTAATAAAAAATGTACCTATGAATGATGCAGAAACTGTAATTGACCTACGGGAAAGCCTATCTTATTATGTCTTCCATGATTCCAAAGAAACTTCTCGCTCTATATGAACATACTCCATTCTGTGTTGTGATTGAATACAAGCTCTCTTCCAAACTACGTAAAGTCTAAGTTCGTACGTTTATTGATGTAATTAGCTGCTTCCATATTTATATACCTAAGGAAGGCCGTGACTTACAAACGTATAGTAAATATCTATATTTTATTTAGAGAGATATAGTGCATTGTTATGATTCCCAGATTATGATTTTCATTCCTTCTGATTGAACAAAGAAAATTAAAAGTAGTGTCATTATCAACTAAAGAAATGTTACTAAGTGAACTAAATTATGTACTACAAATTGAAGAGTAATTTAATTGTAATATTATGTTCCTACATATTTGTCTGATTAAGATAATTATCACTAGGGGGGTTCTCGAAAACACCTTATTTTATTGAACGGACGATATTTAAAGTGAGAGTTAGGCACACCGTATCTCAGTCAGATATCTAGTCCCGAACATTAAAATTACAGTTTTTCCTATTGTCGTCTTCTATGCATTTTGAAGGAACAAATAAAATTCAATAAACTTGAGAATTGAACCTGGAATTGAACTTACCCAAAGATTCAACACCAATACACGTGCGGGTGCGTTTATTGCAATGTTAATTAGTTAAAAAAATTTGTTAATGGCTTAAGTCTTTGTAATTTCCATCTTACACGTGAACATGTATAGCTCCAAAATTCAAGTCTTCACTTCCACTCAAATACTGGGAAATCCTTTACCTTAAAGAAAGTTGAATAAACGGTACAAATTATTCTAATTTACCTAATCAATATCATAATTATTATTTTTCAATAGAGATTTGGAAATGTAGCTCCGGAGGTGTGTCAATGTAAATTGCCATTGCTGTCCGTCAACCAAAGAGTAGTACCTACTTGACTACTATTGTACTTGGCAGAGCGCCTGGCAGATCAACACATTTTGAGCCAGGCAAAACCACAAGGAGAACGTTTGAACATTTACAAACTTGAAAATTGTACTTGGATTACAGGACCCACTACTTATGAGCCAATGGCAGTGGGACCACGGTTAATACGTCAAAATGAATTGTCTATGTTAGTATGGTCAATGCTCATGATACAATGCCCGTGTTCACACTTATGAATTTCTTTCAGGAATTGACGATTCTTTACTGGAATAAGGTGCAGTTTCGATGCAATTGACATACATAGAGTGTTTACATTAGGTTGGAATGCATTCGTTATTTTCTTCTTAGTTTACCCCCGCGCGACATCATGTCATGCATAATTACAGTAAGATACATATTGATTATTGTATTTATTCACTTTATTAACATGTTTATTATGTCTTTAATAAAACAAATGCTTATTTATTAGTTTCATTTCAACAAACGCACGAATATTACCTACCTACAACAATTATATGTACACCTCCATACGAAAGTTGTCTACTTACTCCAATGCAATCAAAGCACTATAAAAATAACCTAAATTAATAAAATACGTACAATCAAATTGAGTTATGTATTCAGTACACCTGTGGTGAATAGTAGCTAAAACACGTCCAAGTTAAACAGTGGAATATTGACATATTGTCACCGATGTAACGTCAGCGACACAATTCATTTGTAAAAGTATACTTTATTTATGTTAATGAACGGCCCCTGATAATATGACGATAACATCCAGTAGTGCAGCCGCGACCGCTCGCGACATGCGTGTGGCGCTCGCTCTTTGATAATACCATACTTACAAGCCAATGATATTTTACAAACTATAGGTACCATTTATATTAATGTTTTGTCATAATGGCGTTATTGTTGAGGAAGTGCTTGGTGAACCTTAGAAGTTTTAACAATTGGCGCAGTGTTTGTGCCCTTATACAAAATGTAAGTGAACACATCGTTTGTTTCTTTACATTGATATGTAATTATGCGAGCTGGTACATTTTATGTTCTGTTTAATAATGATCTTTAGTCTGACCTCAAGAACGTTCAACGCTTTCAAGGTCTTTTACTCTGTTTTCTATACCAATTATATGTATAGTCTCTAAGTATTCATTTAGTTTATAGATATTTATCGGAAATATGATGAAGTTACTATGCATGAAATGCTCTGTTTCAAATTCCGATGAGTTGGTAGGTATAGTAGGTATTTATAATTTACGTCAGGTTACTTAATGGTCGGCAATTTTAATACCAGTGACACTTTCATACAAACCAATTAATGTTATTTGATGACATAAAATCACAGTGAAATCTGTGTACGATACGAAACATTTTTATCAATTCTACTTAGCAATAAGATAAGACATAATATGATGAAAGGTTTATCAGGCTATTAGCAAATAATTGTGAGCAATTACGAGCGAGATTCGAGAATTCTATAAGTAATTTTATCAAGCAATGAACAAGTTATTATAGGCCAGGTTTATGGTAGGTTTAGTATCCATTACTTGAATTAAAGTCACAATATACAACTGTAAAAACTCTGGTTAAAAGTTGATGTAATACCTACTTCCAACTTTACAAAACACTTTTCTTAGTCACAAGAAATTACCCAATGATAGTGATAACTGCATTAATACGACGTATTTGTTTCAATAAACACAAAATTTTAAATATAATCATATAATAAACAATGCCTGACATTTTGCTAAACGTATAGCAATGATCTGACTACAAGATCTGAATTTCTATATTTTCTCTATTATAAACTACAATGTAATAACATCTTATTCTCAGGAAAGACATCGGCTAAGAAACACTTCAAATATTTTTTTGAAGAGTACTAACGTTGATAGTCAAATTAAGCAAAGACAATTCCACACGAGTCTCGTTACAAATAAGATTGTGGCTTTCAAACTGTCCGACATCGGGGAGGGGATTCGTGAAGTGGTCATCAAGGAGTGGTGAGTTAAAGATCGTCTCCTAAAATAAATTTACTTGTTCATTCATTTCAACATCGGTTCACGAGTACTTTATAAATACTACTTCTAGAAACGTAATTACAATATTTTCGGGAATCAGATTGATTTAATTAAATCGGATATGAATTAGAAGACTTATAGATTGGGAGTGTTTTCCCGTCTTTCAGGCTCGTCGTTGAACTTCATAATGTGATGAGATGTACCATAACTTTAGGGTTTCTCTTTTGCACCGAATGATATGACATTTAAAAAAACCTGTGTGAACTACAGTAGTAATATGTACATGTGACTATTTTACTTAGCTTAACTTGAGAATCTAATTCGACTCAAAATTAAATTTACAGGTTCGTGAAAGTCGGCGATAAAGTGCAACAGTTCGAGAACATATGCGAGGTGCAGAGTGACAAGGCAGCCGTGACAATCACAAGCAGATACGATGGAGTTGTCACCCGCCTCTACCATCAGGTCGACCAAACAGCACTGGTTGGCAACCCTCTCGTCGACATCGAAGTGCAGGACGACACTGAAGAAGGTGAATTTCAACTTTCCAACTAAATGGCATAAAAGCCAATTTGTGTCGTACATAAACAAAAAGCTTTTCGAATAAGAATATTGTCCAAAAGGGAAATGTATCCACCTTGCTTACAATATTACGTAGGTATAATTACCTACTTAATTAAATAAACTAATGGAACCGCTCATTAATGCCAAATTGCAAGTGTCTTACGGAAAGAATATTTCTAATATTGCTATCTTTTATCTGACAGGTGCAGAACCTGAAGCAACGTCGACGACTGATAAAACAGTTCCTACAAGTACGGATTCAAGCCAAAGAGTAAAAGTATTGACGACGCCAGCAGTTCGAAGAATCGCAGCACAATTCAAAGTTCGTACTATTATAAGTAAAATCACGTGAATTTGCAAAAATTCATAATTAAACATAAATAAATGCTATTCTTTAAGGTAGACCTGAGCAACGTTAAAGCAACAGGAAGAAATGGGAGAATTCTTAAGGAAGATATGCTGGCACATTTAAATATTGATGCAGAGAATTCAAATGAAATACCAGACCTATCCAGTGTAAAAGCAATGGAAATGCCAATGACGCCAGCACAAGCAACTATTCAAGTTCTGTACGAGGATAGAGTGGTTCCCGCTACTGGTTTTACCAAAGCTATGATTAAGACGATGACTGAGGCTATGGTAAAGTCAATATACATTATACATTTCCGTACATTGCAGTATGAATGAACTAATCTAATACTGTATTAAATCTTCCAGAAAATTCCGCATTTTGTGTTCAGCGATGAATACGACGTAACAAAGTTAGTTGAATCTCGACCGCTGCTCAGAAAATTAGCCCAAGACCGAGGAGTTAAGTTAACATACATGCCGATTATTATCAAGGCCGCTTCACTGAGTCTTAACTTTCTGCCAATTCTAAATAGTAGTCTCGACAGATCTGGTGAAAATATTATCTACAAAGCGAGCCACAATATCGGCGTCGCTATGGATACACCCAACGGCCTTATAGTTCCCGTAATCAAGGTAGGTACATACTACATTTGTATTTGAAAATCGGTCAATGTAGCTAATATGTCTCCGTTCAAAAAGTACTCAAAGGATAAAAAAATCTGATTCCGCTTTCTTAACTAAAACGATTTGATTAATGTCACAAATTGCAATGTAAAAATCTACCTATGCTTTTTATTTATTTTTTCCAGAACGTGCAAAATAAAACAATATTAGAAATAGCACGTGAACTAAATAGCCTTCAAGAAAAGGGATCTAAGGGACAACTGGGCCTCAACGACGTATCAGGAGGGACATTCACGATTTCAAATATAGGCATTGTAAGTAAATATTAAAATATTAGGTATATGTAAACAATAAAGTATCCTAGAAATCAAAACAAATACAAAAAACTCCCTATTTAACATAAACTAAAGATTCAATTTTAGATTTATCAAAATTGTGACAAAGGAATGTTACAATATACGTACAGATCGATAACTCATCTTTTTGTATGTTGTTTCAGGTTGGCGGAACTTATACAAAACCTGTCATTCTTCCACCACAAGTATCAATAGGTGCTTTAGGAAAAATCCAGGTAAACTTGTATTTGTAATGCACTTTTTTCCTATGGAAAAGTTAATGACTATACGATCTCCGGGTCGGCCAAAGTGTTATTGGGTTTCCTTATCTGTAATTTCCTAGTGGCAGCCCGGAGTCTGGATTAGCGCTCAGTTAGTGACAATAAGCTCGCCCCCTATTACATGGGTCTTAAACTGGCCGAATGTGTGTGTAAAGCCGCCTTTGGCGTACAGGCGTGGATTAGGGCGTAAATTTATACCTACATTAAAAAATGCGAATAATTTGGATTCTCCTCTGAGTACCAAAGAAATCTGGCAATAACACAGAAAATTACAAAATTTACAGGTGTTACCTCGGTTCGACGCTGAAGGCAACGTGGTGAAGGCCCATATCCTCACAGCCAGCTTCTCCGCAGACCACAGAGTCGTCGACGGTGTCACCATGGCGCGCTTCTCCAATCACATCAAAACATATCTTGAGAACCCCACTGCGCTACTTCTAGACTTATAACACATCTATGTAAGAAGTTTTGATTCTGTTAATTATTTTCATGTTTTTTGTTAAAATAAAACAAAAGAATACACATACTTATGTTTTATTTCCAAGCAAAGAGATTATCTTAAAGTATCATCAGGTACAAATTCATAATAGTTTTGTTATTAATTCCAGCCAGAACATAGAAATCAGTACACAAATTTCTTTTATAATTTGAATTACAACGAAAATAAATTCAAACCAATGTTATATGAATGAGTTAATAGTTTAGAACAACGGCTTCTTATTTCGTGATTGGGTTAGCTACTATATTTATAAATTATCGCTTGCCATAGGGAAAATAGTCTGAATTTCACCTGCGTAAAACTTCAAATCGAGTAACTTTGAAATATGCGATAGTCCATTCCGGTATGCAATGAGGTGTGTACTCGCGATGGAACCTGGCGAATATTTCCGTGAATATTAACGCTTCTATGCTGTTGATCGGTGCCCATTTGAGGGCCAAGAACGCCATATCCACATCACAGAACTTTTTATCTGGAATTTTTATTTAATTCGATTTAATTTAATGCTTCAAGTCTGGGTGGTATCAAATCTACTCCGGCTGTCATTAGCGGTATTCTTTTCTACGATTGCAATCAGACGTCTGTAGGTATCGGCACTAATAGCAGCCGCGTTATATATTAAGGTTTCTCAGCGTCGCACTCGTCGTCGAGTGTCGGTTTTGCAGATACGAAATTAAAACACAGCCTTATTAATAGTCACCTTAGAAATGGGAAAAAATAAATCCAAAATGTTTTCTATTGAAGATGTCATTTTAGGGATAATATAAAACGAAATCATAGCGCGACCTAACTGACGTGTGGCGCCATCACGGTTCAAACATAGCACTGACTTTGATGATAATATGGAATAAAGATAGCATCCTCAAGGACGGACATAATATAGGTGTTACCAGCTATCCTGATGAAGTAGACTTTTCTCGGCGATGATATTTGTATGTCTTCGTGCTTTAACGCCAGCAGTCCCCTTTGCTTCTCACTCCAGTTGCGGTCCAACTCTCGCATCAAGCTCAGTCGAGCTGCTTTTGTTAGCAGACCATTCAACTCTGTATACTGACCACCGCTTATGACGTTGGTCACTCGAGATATCGCCTGGAAACATTATTGTCTTTTCAAACCTGCCATGCAACTGAAAACTGAATGTGAAAACTGGATGACATAGGTATCATTTTAATATTTACTTCAATGGATATTTACCAAATAAGATAATGAGCATTGTATTGTAAGACTATTGACATAAGACTTTTTTTAAATATACCAGTGAAGATACCATATCTTAGAAGGAACTTACCTGCTTTGTTCCAAACTTAAATTCCTTCTCCTCAAAAGATGGATCCCAAATATTTCTTAAAACGCTGAAGTCGATCTTTATCATTAACCATGTCAGTGGATTCTGCACTAATATCAATTTCGGTACACGTCTTTTTTTGGGTATGTCGTTTCGTTTTCTAAAGTAAAATGATCTCGGAAGACCTCTAAGAAAATTTAAAGAAGTTTTCGACTTCTTTAACAATTCTGGATAATCGTTGCCGCTTCTGTGAGGTTCAAGTTGGTGAAATTGAACGGGAAGGTCATGACCATAACTTGAGACAGATGTTACAAAAGGTTCCAGCGAGAATGCTGAAGGATTAACAGTTCGCGCGTCGATCTTACAAAATTTAGTAGCCAAAGATCGAGTTAAAACGGGACGAGCACTTCTCATTAACTTTATTGCTAAGGCCATCTGAATACAATGTCTACGTAATTTTGCCTTTAAAATATGTGATTACAGAGGTCAATTACGATTTACCACATTCCCGTGACAATACATGAATTTCTAAATATAGTGTTTTTGTATCACTTATAATTTCTTGCCATATTTATTTCTATTTACATTTACATTTTATGAAATTCCTGAAAAATTGTTACATCGCTTGTTTGAATGACGTTTAAAAACCCTTTTCAGCTGTCAAGGCAATTATTTTACAAAGGGGGCGGGTGTGTCAATTACTGACAGAAAAAAGGTCAGATGTAATAATGTAAGAATCATATAGTCAGATGTAACAATAATTATTCTTGTGAATTGGTAACTTGCAGAGAGATAGCTCACAATCTTTCACGCTGACTCAGTTAATTATATTTTACTTCGTAGTAGAAAGAGGTGAAGTCAGTGATATAATATTGTTGTACGACTATTGATCTGTTGAGTTCCTGCAGTGATTTATGTTTCCAGCGCTCCATAAGCTCAATCTTCTCCTTTGGTGAAGTGGTGATGAATCAGGCGAGACTCTATCCTTGTATAGCACGATGTGTAAGGCTCACACATGTTAATGTGTCATTCTATCAATACCTACTTACACGAGAACGCACCTCACGTGGGCGTGCGCATTGTCTCAGTTCCTCTCGGGTAACTTAATTTGATGGGTTTATTTTCCGTGTAAACAAGGACTTACCTATAAATCATTTCAATAGCTGTCTAACCCAACATTATATTATTTTCCCTTCACTCCGTTACTTGTTTGATGTGGAGCAGTTGGTGAAACAATATACCTAATTAGTAGGTACCAGATTTTAGGCAAATATACAATTTTGAGTCAATACTTAAGTTATAATCAATTAATTATTTACCTTTGTTCAAAATAACAGTGTGATAAAAAGATAACCACCTACGCAAGGATACTATCAACTTACAGTGGCTTCGATAAAATCACTATTTAATCAAAACATTCTAAAGCTGAGGTAACGCCGCGTCATCGTCTGCGATTCTTGAAACGGTAATGGGTTTGCATTTCGATTTACATTAAATTAATCAAGTTATAAATTATAATTTTATGTGTCTCGCTTTATGCTAAGCGAAACATTGTAACCTCGACCTTAGATTTTTAAATGCATAAATTAAGTTTAAATAATAAATTATTCAGTATACATTCAGAGTTGCCAAATAAACAACTGAATAGGTAAGTAAAAACAAATCTTGAAACTAAAATAGAATTTTTTGTTATAAACAAATGTATTTATAAATTAAGTACTTACCATTAATTTCCCCATGATAAATCATTATTTAGAGCAAATAATTTACATTAAAAAAAAATGCATTAGTAAAGGCTTACGTTCCTTTAGGTATTTATTTTATCTATTATTTTACATTCCATTTCTGACCCCTATTTAAATACAATTTGGAACGTGCTTGTTGGACTAACTATAACCATGCCAATCTCAAGTCGATCGATGGCTTTGTAGAAGCAAAAAATCAGGCTGTGACTGACAGATATATAGGAGCGAGCGTGCGAAACATTAAGAAGTGAATAATAACAAAGAACCCTACTTTATTAAAATAACACTATTATATTTTATTCAATTTTCCTTCGTAAAACTCTGATAGATCTATCACAAGATCCAAATCTAATCTTATCTAAAACGAAGTAAGTTGGTACAATGAGCTTCAAAATAACTGCTACCTTTTGGTGCTAAAACAAAGATTGAAAGCAAACTAAGAAATAATCATAATATCATATTTTTCCTCATTAGGTATAACCCTTCCAATCACTAATGAATGGCTAGGTGGAAGTAGTTCTCAATTAATCTGTTCGATTAATCGTCCACTATCAATACAATACCTACTGGCCTCTAGACTTCGTGTTACCTGCTCTAGTCTGATATCGTGTTCAGGTCTTAGATTTGGAGATCATCTGCATCGTGATAGGTAGGTCCTACGAATAAGTGAACGTGAACGGTCATTAAGTACTGAAAAAAAGTATTCACAAAGAACTACCTTGCCTGCCTGCCTGCTAGATTTACCTAAGTATTATTTCATGAAGACGAACTTTAAATGCTCCCACTTTTGGGTTCTGACTGTACATTTAATAAAATATATTTCTTTGCAGGTAGGCAAGTATTTAAGTGATATCGTCGATCAGTCGGTATTGAGAATGTTGTTATTACTGGTGAGCGTTGCCACGATATGTACCCATGTGGTTGCGGTGGTGATTCCGATAGCGCCAGAAAGCGTGTGCCCGCGGACTGTCACTTCTGTTAGCGGCACACACGCACCTACTGGAAACCTTTGCGGGAAGACTCTCATTTTTTCTGATGAATTCGATGAATTGGACAACGAGAAATGGCAACACGAGAACACTCTGGCAGGCGGTGGGGTGAGTGAACGTTTGGATAGCTTTTTATATCATCAAAGGGCAAAGAGAGAAGAATGCATCCTCACTCTAACTGTGGAAACAATTAAGAATCGGTTAAAGTCAACTTGTCTCTCGCTTTTGCTACCCACTTGCCGTGAAGTTTATGAGATTGTAACTAACCAAGAATAACAATAATAGCCTATTATTATTATATATTAATTTTCAGAATTGGGAATTCCAATACTACAACAACAACCGCACGAATTCATTCGCCCACAGCGGACGACTTTTCATCCGTCCGTCATTGACATCAGATCAATTTGGTGAATCTTTCTTGTCTAGTGGCACCCTTAACGTGGAAGGAGGAGCACCGGCTGACAGGTTACTACTTAAATAGTCTATTTATGTACCTTCACTTACCTAAGTAGGGATTACAATTTAACAGGCACATCTTAGGATACAAGTGGTTTATTTTTCAGGTGTACGAACCCTCAGTGGTGGGGCTGTGAACGCACAGGGACGCCGGCTAACATAATCAACCCGATCAAAAGCGCACGTATCCGCACCGTTAACTCTTTTAGTTTCCGCTATGGGACTGTTGAAATACGAGCTAAGATGCCAGCTGGAGATTGGTTGTGGCCTGGTAAGTATTTTTTTAAACCAGCGCGGTCTCACAATAATTGAAGGTACTTTAACTAAAAACTTGTCATTGCTATTTCCAGCTATTTGGCTAATGCCAGCATTTAATAGCTATGGCACATGGCCGGCGTCAGGTGAAATCGATCTGGTGGAATCGCGAGGAAATCGAGAAATGCTCCAAAATTGTTTAAATATCGGCACACAGGTATAAACAATTTCACTCACACACTAATATTATTTGAATAATATAAGACAACTTGAATTATTGCTGTGTTATAGCTAGCCGGATCAACCCTGCATTACGGGCCTTACCCGGATCTAAATGGATGGGAACGCGCACATTGGGACAGAAGGAATAAAACTGGATATGACACGGATTTCCATCGTTACCAACTTGAGTGGACTCCAGGTTAGAACAAAATTACAATATACAAATGGGAGAATACAAGTTGGTGTTTTGTTTGTCATGTGCATTTGACTAAGTACTACTTAGGTCTACACTCGAGTGTCGGTTTCAAAAATACGAAATTGTACTTTATCGTCTATGTATTATGAATCAGTTTCCTATGATTTAACCCGAAGATCGACGTCGAGCTCGACGCTAAGAAACCTTACAGAATAACGCGGCAGGTTTTCACTCTTAGGCTAGCTAGGTACACAAAAATAGCTTGAGAATATATATGTATGCTAAGACCACATAATTATCATTGCTTCTGCCGTTTTTAGATTTTCTGAAATTTAGCATTGACGACGTAGAACTCGGCCGGGTGATGCCTGGCGACGGCGGGTTCTGGGAATATGGTGGCTTTAACAGCAATCCCAATATTCTCAACCCATGGCGCTATGGAACTAAGATGGCACCATTCGATCAAAAGGTAATTCAATGCTTTCATTGTACAAGTTTATTTGTAGCGAGCCGTATCCATGGGTACCTATAGCACTAGGTAGTTACATTTAGGGCCCCTTCAATATGGATGGAAAATGTTGTCCGAATGACCGAGTTTCTGTGAGGACTGAGGGTAGGTACCTATGTGCGTGTCCATTATTTATTATTGTGTTAGTTTAGATTTAAGTACTTCAATATCTTTTGTTAGATTTAAAATTTCCCTTAGATAATCAGTATATACGTATGCCGCGGGATAGATATCATTTTTGTACTATTACGTTGTTTGACATTTACTAACTTTATAAATATAGCTTTTTGTTTAATGTTAAAGTTTTATATCATCATAAACTTGGCTGTTGGTGGCACCAACGGATTCTTCCCCGATGATGTTACGAATCCTACTCCAAAGCCCTGGTCGAATGGATCTCCGACGGTTAGTAACTACCTTTCTATTATCTACCTCCCGTATATAAAGAAAATATACAATTGACGATTTCAACGCCAAGATCGTCACCTAGATAGGTAAGAATGGAATGGTCGTACCTACTTTCGTACATATATGTTATCATTCTAAAATTCTGATATAATAACTAAGAAGACACATCCAAGCCCAGTGTCAATGGCGCGTCAAGGAAATAGTCCAAAACTGGTCATATGCATAGGTCACATATTTATGATTATAACTGTACAAATAAAATGAAAGACTAAATGATTCCAATACAATTAGTGCAGACCTTTCTTCCCCCTTCCACTCACCGCAGGATCACATCAATGCTATAAACTCACGTTTTTTGGTTGCGATCTTCTGTATGGAAGATATAATTATGTAGTCCTCAGAAATTGGGCAATTCTGAAATTCGAATGTGGTCCATTATGCGTATGTCATACCTTTTTCACCTTTTATATGTTCTATAAGCAATCTATTCCTCAGGCTGCTGCTGATTTCTGGAACAATCGGAATTCATGGCTGCCGACCTGGAACCTGAACTCTAACGATGGGCAAGATGCGTCGCTTCAAGTTGACTACGTGCGTGTTTGGGCTTTGTGAAACAAATACCTATCTACCTCCAACCAAACCTATACCTTATTTTAATCGCTTACCTACTGAAATAAATATATTATATTCCATTAATATTCTGAAATGATTCGTCATGATAGATATGATACCCGAATGAAGCCCGTGACCCGTAATGAAAGAGAACAAAAGCAGTTAGACGAATAAACTTTATTTCAACTTTTTTGGAATGGCGCACGATCTCTTATACAATAGACTGTCAAAAAGGAATGATACAAAAATATTATTTTATACATAATCTATAGATCCATCTACACATTATACATATATACATCTTCGATATCTATACAGATAAATACAATTGAAGTGTCTGTTTGTAATTTCTAAACAACAGCTTCTCACTTAATGCATATGAAAGTATATACGGTACTAACATAATAAAACCAAGTTTTTTATGTTTTCTGTCTGTCCGTCTGTTTGTTGTGTTCCGGCTGACCTCCGAAACGGCTCTTTTCTGTAATATAATAAGGCTTCTATATCGGCAGCTTTGCCTCAAAGCAAGATATCATACGACATAACGCTATGAAAGTAACTAAAATAAACTAACGAGCCATGTCTACATCTATGAACTGTTTTACTTTCGTAACTGCATATGCTGCTGAGCCGAGTTTCCCTGCTAGACTAGATAGGTATATGTAGGCCCCATTGAAGTTTATTATCAAGTGTTACACCTAGAAACACTACTGGTTACAATATCCAGTTCTTCTATAGTGCGTGAGAAGGCGACGGACTCACCATCGTGAGCATATGTATCAGGGTTCCGAGGGCCACACATGACATTACATCTACGCGGGTGAAACCGCGGGGCACAAATAGTCAATCCATATGATAGAATCTGGGGCTCATGTACTGGTTGGGCCTGTTGGTCGAGGAGAGAGGCGTCGAGGCGGCCATGATGTATGGAGGTATACGTCTCTTGTCCGAGAAAGGACTCACTCGCGAGTAATACCGTCGCTCTATGACCTGAAATTATCAACTGGTAAGTATTACGTATTTAAATAACACATACCACATGAACCCTATCACGAGTTATGCACCGTTTTCATAATCTAGAGGTACCGCACAATATTATAGTTCCTTACGTTACCGCTAGGAAGCGCTGTACAATTTCTCGTACAAATATTGTGCGATGACGCTGGCGACCATAGAATAGTAAGACGGTAGCAACTTCGAAACAATACCCCTATCACGAGTTTGCCACCGTTTTTATAATTTACACTCGCTAGCGTCTCCCCCGAATATTTGTATGACATATTTTAGTCCTTCACGTGGTGACGTGAAGGACTAAAATATGTTACACAAATATGTTATACTTGGCTTGGAGGCGCTGTACAATTTCTCATACAAATATTCGGGGGAGACGCTAGCGAATGTAGATTGCGAAAACGTTGGCAAACTCGTACTGGGGTACCCACTGGTAAGCTTTATTACCGAAATTACATTTAACTAAGCATTAAAAGCATCATAATAGAAATCTTACCTTGTCGAAGAATCTCGTCAATTTGACAGAATTCCCTGTACCTGGCGCTAATGACCTGTAATAAATTAATTTCATTTGTCTAATACCTTTATATTATTTATTATTTATTATAGTTTTAAAACAATAACCAAAAGCAGTCCAACGCAGATTTACCTACCTTGCTTGGTGACAATTAACAAATATTTCGTCAGCGCCGCATTGCTCAGCTATACTACTTGCTAATCTTCTATATTGGTTTTTCCTTTGTTTTTCTTCGGCCAAATCAAATTTGGTTCCGATAACTAAAATGGGAATCTGAAAATACTTTTGAGTCATTTCAATAGTTTAGATCGGAGCGTTGGGCGCTAACAATTATGAAATAGACATGACACATTTGAACGGTTTAGCGAAAAGGCACAAAAAACAGCACTAAAATTCTTCTTCTTCTTCATTTAAGAGTTAGAATCTTGTCGGTGCAGCTGATGAAGCTCCCTCCACTTGTTCCTGTCCAGTGCTGCTTCTTTGACCTCCTTATACGACGTGACGGTTATTTTATCCTTTAATTGTTTGGTGTAGCTTATCCTTGGTCGGCCCCTGCCACGCCTTCCCTCTATTTTACCTTCCAAAATGGTTTGTATAAAGCCGTCATGCCGTAAATAATTGAGCAAAAATACATACATTACAATAATATGCTCACGCCTGTGTTCCCCGAAGGGGTAGGCAGAGGTGTTGTTATTACAACACCCACTTTTCACCAAAGATGATTCAAGTGCCAATGTGAAGGTGAGCTTATCGCCGTCTCAGTCACTATGTATACGTCTTTGAATGACTTCTCAGACATATGCAGATTTCCTCACAATCTTTTCCTTAACCCTACAGCATGTGGTGTGAAAGACTACACATTTTTAAGAACTCATTGGTACAGGCCCAGCTGGGATTCGAACTTGCGTCTATGGGTAGCAGGCGACTGCGCAAACCCGAGGCCACCACGGCTTGTGCACTTAGGGACATATGGACACAAACCCATAATGTTGTGATTAACAGTATTTAATTTAGCAGTAAGCAAAATGTACCTGTGTAGAACCTAAGAATTGTTCCGGATCCACATCCACATGTTGTAAAGTAGGGTTTGGACTGTCTTGGTTAAGGATCTCAGATAACCATTTTTGCAAATTTATTTGACTTTTTCGATTTGTCAAGTCGTGCACCAATATTATACCTGAAATTAATATTTTAAAACAAAAGTTCAATATGATGATGTCATGCTGAATTGTATTAGAAAACATTTATTCATTACAAACATTACGTACATAACGCAACTGCCCAAGGTGGTGGTAGAATAGGTATTTATTTTGAATTCACACACGAGAAAGAGGCATAAAATTATTTTAATATAAGTACCTACTTATTGGTAAGAGATACAATCTACAAAGTTAGATTATTGCAGCTGGGTAGGAAGATATATTTGTTAAAAAAAACTATAAGTACCATGGGTGGGCTGATAAAAGACGTTTCTAGTATTCCTATGCCCATTTGAACCCCCAACATCCCAAAACTCTACAAAAAATGTATTTTGCGCTTGCGTTCCTTCTTTGTAACGGTGGAGCTTGACTTCCACCGAACATCCCACCGTCCATCCCGGAGACAGCAACGGTTTGTTATGGGCTATTAAATGCGTTAAGGACGTCTTGCCCACACCTGGAGACAATAAAATAATTATTCCAAATAACGAAAAATACAGTGCGTAAGCGTGCTTTATTTCCAAAATCAAGAACTAAAAACATAAGTTAGGTATGCAGTTTGAAGTTTCAAAAACAACCAGAGTCTCCCTCGGTTAGTTTTCGGTGTTCCTCATTGTTCTGGATTTAAACTTATTCGCCAGGCTCTTTTTAAAAATTTAACCTGTACCTACTACCTATAACTAACGGCCAATCAAGACGCATCAAACGATACCTCATTTGCCAAAATTTGTTACCTAAGTAATGTTGGAGTTCTGACGAAACAGATGAACATACATTACATACGTACTTATACATACTTAACGGTTAAAATCATAACCCACCATTTGCTTCGCCGTAGTCGAGTAGTAAAAAAAAGTTTGTATCTTTCTACCGGCCCCAAATTTAAATTTTTCAAGAATAGGTTAAAAATAACTTTTTTAAATTAAATAAAACCACCGATTATAAAACTTATAGTCAGAAATCAGAATTTGAACACTCAAATTTTACCGCCATATGTGTTAATCAACAATTTATTTTTATGTTGCAGTTGCCTAATCTGAGTGTCATGGCCGCGGTCATGTTGGCAAACGTTAAGCTTATCGTAGTATCAGTGATAAAAACATAGTTACTCTAGTTACAAACAAAGATCCAGGAAATAATATAGTGATACAGTTCTATTTACCTGAATCGCCAAGAACAACGACCTTAACTTTCTCAATTGCAGCCATTCTTGTAAATCTACACTCGGTAAGTTTATTTTATTGTGACATACACTGCTACCAATATAACGAACATAAGACGTCTCGTCTGTCATACCACTCCATAGAGTCTAGGTAAGGTTGATTATTTTGTTGCCATATAAAAAGTACGTTTAATTTATTATTCGACTAAATGTACATATGAAATTATATAAATGTTTAATTATATAACTAGTGGTTTCAAAGTAAATAAGTAATCATAAACCTTAAATGGTTTAAAATTTAAAGCTGCATTAAAATCATAAATTTACAACTACAACTTACTAACACTTTCTTATGAATTTAAAATCAACATTTTTATTAAAATCGTCACTAATAATCTCGTCACATCACTACACACAAGGCGTTATAAAAATAGAATGTAGTCTGTATACAAGTCAGTCACTACACTAGTGTGAGTAAATTGCCTTTTGCTTTACAGTACCTATATTGTGAATTTCAAGAAAACTAAAATCAATATTTAAATTATAACATCCGCCATTGTACGAGAGTCGTGTTGTGTTTTTGACTGTAGACCTACTTGGCCTTTCAATAAAATGCGAAGATCTAATATAAAATACATCGAAATACTGACTCTTTTTTAGTCATAAATGACAATGAACTACTTCTTCGGAGTATTTATTGTGCTCCTTTTTATAAAATCAGTGCGCCTTGATTGTGGTCTGTACAATGGACAAATATGTAAGAATTATACCAAAGGCTATGTATGGTACAACGAAACCGACGGCCTGGACAACGAGAACATTACCACCGGACTATGGACGGAAATGATATTGACTCTCAAGGAGCCCTGTAGGAGTAGGGCCGAAAAATTACTCTGTGCTTATGCTTTCCCTAAATGTATTGATAAAGAGGGAGCTGGATATTTCCCATTACCACTTTGTTATGAAGACTGTATTGCTGTTAGGATGCAATTTTGTTACAATGATTGGATTGTCATGGAGGAACAAAAACGTCGTGGCGTATTTTTTCAATCTAGGGGGCATTTCCGATTTCCGGAGTGCGAGAAGCTCGAAAGATTTTCAGGAAAAGGATCAGAAGTGACTTGTAACAATATAGGAATAACAGACATGGACCACAGTGAAGTCACCACTACATGTTACAAAGGCAATGGCCGCTATTATCAGGGAACGAAGAACGTAACAGAAACAGGTCGCACTTGTCAAACATGGGGATCCCAATTTCCCCATCAGCATACTAGACCACCATTAGTTTTCCCAGAAATCAAGAATACCACGAACTATTGTAGGAATGCCGGTGGTGAAGAGCGTAAGCCCTGGTGTTACACAATGGACCCTAATGTAAGGTGGGAACTTTGTGATATAGCAGCATGTGCCAACTCTACTGAGGATAGTGACACCATTACAGGGTCTAACATAGTGATGGAAGCATATTTTACACCCACCTTTGTGTTACTGCTCTCTGTTGGTGGTCTTGCATGTGTTTTAGGAATAGCATCATTTGCATTGTTATGCCATTACTTTCTGAAGAACCACTATTCCAAATGCAATGTTTCAAATCGGAGAAACATTCAAAATGTTGATATTGACCTGGATAAACTACCAAGCAATCTTGCTTATCATACAACTGGAGCGCAGCTGAATCCTAAATTAGAGAAACTAGAATTTCCCAGGAACAATATAATTTATATTAGAGATCTGGGGCAGGGTGCTTTTGGTAGAGTATTTCAAGCCAAGGCACCTGGACTAGTCCCTGAAGAGGAATTCACTCTTGTTGCAGTAAAAATGCTTAAAGATGAAGCTTCTCACGATTTGCAGCTAGATTTCGAAAGAGAGGCCTGTTTGCTTGCAGATTTTGACCATCCAAATATTGTTAAGCTGCTGGGTGTCTGTGCTATTGGACGTCCAATGTGTTTGTTATTTGAATTTATGGGGAAAGGAGACCTGAATGAATACTTGAGAGCATGCAGTACTGCTACTAATTTTGTACCAGCAGTAGAGAACAGAGAAGATCTTAGGTTACTGGCGACTCCTCTGAGCCACATGGATCTTTTGCATATATCAAGACAAATTGCTTCTGGAATGGTTTATCTATCTGACAGAAAGTTTGTTCACCGAGATTTAGCTACTAGAAATTGTCTTATCAATGATGACATGGTGGTCAAAATAGCAGACTTTGGGTTATCGCACAAAATATATTTACAGGACTACTATAAGGGTGATGAGCATGATGCCATCCCAGTGCGGTGGATGCCTTTGGAGAGTATTCTGTACAATAAGTATACTCTGGAGTCTGATGTATGGGCTTATGGAGTTTGTCTTTGGGAAATATTTTCATTTGCTTTGCAACCATATTTTGGTATGACTCATGAGGAAGTAGTGAAGTTTCTTAAGGATGGCAATGTTCTCGCCTGCCCTGACAACACTCCTCGTTGTGTGTATGAGCTCATGAAACAATGTTGGAATCATCACCCAAGTGATCGCCCCAACTTTAGAATTATTTATCAGACATTAGAGAACATTCAGTTGGTACTGGAAAGAACTCACACTGATTAAATGGTTTCAGCATAATCTAATGATGCTCCAGCCCTCAGAATGTCGTAAGATCTATTTTATCATTATCGCAAATTGTTGAAATTTGGCAGCTACTTTGCAAACTGTATTTTTCATGTTGACCTGTGATAAACCCTTAAAGGTCAACCTGGTAAACCAATACACACAACCATATCGTGACATTTTTGCCTATGAATTAGTAATAGAGCGACGATATTACTTGTGAGCGAGTCCATTCGGACAAGAGCCACATCAGGTTAAATCAAGTGCCGACCTAAACAATGTATAAGATAAGGCCAGGGAGATAAATTAGTTAATGTTATCATGTTATTATTTCTTAAAGGTATAACTGATTAGCATGTCTAATTAGTATGTCAAATGTTATGTTATGTTCCCCATACAAAATCAATCCAATTTGTTTGATTTCTGTCCTTTCCTATTTACACTACATTATAAAGACTGATTTTTAGTTAGTGTTAAGTTTATAAACTAAGTAATTAGTAGGTATCTTCACATGTTTATTTTAATTAATAGCAACAATGTTTCAACCCAAAGAAATTCAAAATTTGCCAAGATGGTACTTATGCTATCTTTTATTATTTTTATTTCATTGTAGGTTTTAAGCTTACAATTTACTATTATGTACTGCCAATTTAAATCCTATGATAGCTTTATTAAGACATTTTTAAACATAATTAATTGATACTGATACATCCATGACTTAGCAGTAATGTGTTAAAGTCCTGTGTGGGATCGCCAGATTGAGCCAATATAAAATGTAAGTTTCTATGCAAGTATATACCTATATGTACTTATATATGTATTCTTTAATACATAGACAAATGCATAAACCATTAAATGCTTGAGATTGGCAATGTGCTGTTGGCGGACAGGCTCATTATCTAACATGTTGGTTAGCAGCTAAATATTTGTCGTCACTAAGAAAGAGTGTTAAAGATATTTTTACCAGTTGGCTAAGCTAGTACCAAATACTGGAGATAGACTATGAATACAGCACACCATTCTCGGTAATATTACAATGCCAGTGTGCTGCCAAAATACAGTATTGTAAAAGAGATATTATATATTTTCATAAAGTCAAATCATAGTGTATTTTAAATTCATTTGCGTTGATTCATACTTTAGTCATAATTATTTTATTGAATGGAATCAGTTAAAGACTGTTTTATTTGTGAAAATTTAAATTGCCTCCATCATGAGGCTAGTATGAAAAAATAATTCCAAGAATGTGTTCTGATTTACTTTGTGTATTATGTATATAATATATTTATTTTAAGTATTCGGTATAAATTAAATACAATAATAGTTTGTCGCTGAAAATAAATTAAGTGATCTTAATAATAAGGTTGTGTTTGGATTACTTATGTTTAGTTCTCTTATAAAACCCTTAAAACATGCTTTTTTTGATATTGTTTGCTTGTCGATGCAATTCTGAATCACAATCTTATCAGAAAAACTGATAATACCTATATTTTATCAGAAAGTACCTTATGTATATTTACCTGGTATATGTGAGTCATTATTATTATTCACACAAATATTATACGAGAGAGAGAGGAACCCTAACTGATTGACTGACTCATCAACGGAAAGCCAAAACTATGTACTATGATATGATCACCCTATGAATGGGGTTGGAAGGCTACTGACAGGATCTACGTAATAATGTTTTTTTTTTTTTATTTGGCCCTAAGACGGTTTAACTGGGTGAAAAGTTTGAAGATACTTCTTCAACTGAAGCGTGACATAATAGAGAAAGCTGAGAAAGTTTTTTCTTAATATAACTCGACATTCAGTTGCTGTTGAAACTCGATGTTGCCATGTTAAAAAAAAATATTCCTTTATAATTGGATATGAAATCCATTTCACATAATCTGTCATATTAGAAATTATATCAAAAATCTACATGAATTAAATAGAGCATTTTTGGTCATTACCTACTATTACCTCTCAACAATGCTATTGCAACCAAATGGAGGTTTTAACTACATACCTATTAAGTATGCCATACCAAAATCCTATCTAGCTACGTTAACGATAATTAAAAGAACCGTTCCCAAGATTACAAATAGAAATATGGCAAAAAACCTGAAATTTAAGATCAAGATGGGATTAGAGTTGGCAACGGTCATTGTTGCCCTTGGCATCTCAGGTGTATAGTCTGCGGTGACCGCTTACCATAGGAGGTCCATATCCTGAGGCGACTAAAAGGGGGCCGGAGGGCCTGCTGGTGGTGGTCGGGGTTGGAGCTTTGACCACCGAGCCGCGGGCCCGGGAAGGTGGCAGCGCGATGTGGCTCGCGCTGCCTTGCACAGCGAGGTCTTCAGGGGCGGCGATACAGCTGCCCCGGGGATGTGCCCCGGCAAAGTGTGGGGGGACACCGGTGCGATCTATCAGAGTACCCGGAGTCCCCCCTGAGCACTGAGGATGGCCACCGGGGGGTTTTAGTGCGGTAAAAATCCCACATACCCCGATCGGCCTCTCCCAGGGCGGTCGGGGACCTTTTGAAGGTTTCCCCCTCGTCAATAAAAAAAAAAAAAAAGGAGGTCCATATCCTACTTGCCTCCGTAGTATTTAAAAAAATATGAACATTAACCTTACTCACGTGATTGATTAGGTAGTCAAAAGACACACACTTTCTTTTAAAATAATAGCCATATAGCAGTTTATATATTACCTATTTTGATCATTTACAGAATAATGACAGAAGAACGTCTCGTAACCGAAGTTCCAAGCAGTCTTAAACAACTAGCTCGACTAGTCGTAAGAGGCTTTTACACAATCGAAGATGCACTCATAGTGGACATGCTTGTTAGAAATCCTTGTAAGTACTTACACAGATTGAAGATTCCATACAATGTCTCTAAAATTGTAACTACCTAACTATCTTCTTACCGCCTTATAAGTGGATTGAATGGTTTGAATAGACGTCTTCATACAACGCAAGAGACGCGAGTTTCTATCTTATCAGTCTGTGCAGTATAGTACGAGCTTTATCTACGGTGAAGGAAGTATCGTGCGAAAACCTGCATACCTATTTCTGAAATGTAACCCAGAAGTATGTGCTGTAACATTTCTGCCAACCTGGGGGTAGCCTCTGAGATACTTGGTTTATCCCGCGTTCAAGGAACCACCTGTTATGTTATTCTTATTTGCTAACATACACATGTTTTGTTAGGTATGAAAGAAGATGATATCTGCGAACTATTAAAATTTGAAAGGAAAATGTTGCGAGCCAGAATATCTACATTGAAAAATGATAAGTTTATCCAAGTGAGATTAAAAATGGAAACAGGTACCAACTTAAAATATTTTATTCTTCCTTATATTAAGGAGAACTAATGGATAGTCATTGTATATTTTACTGTCGAACTTCTAGGCGCTGATGGCAAAGCACAAAAAGTAAACTACTACTTTATAAACTACAAAACATTCGTGAACGTCGTGAAATACAAATTAGATTTGATGCGCAAGCGCATGGAAACAGAAGAACGGGATGCCACCAGCCGAGCCAGCTTCAAATGTCCATCGTGTGGGAAAACATTCACAGATCTTGAAGTAAGTGCTGAAAATTTTTTTTCCTTAATCTTAGTGGTTAATACCTACATGATGAACAAGAAGGGTATATGCATGTTCATAACACCAAGAGACTCTCGCATTGCCTACACTATAAATAATGGAAACACTAATCCAAAATTTGAAAGAACACAAGGCTCCCTTCCCTCTATACCTACCTACATAACACACAGCCTTTACTGCCCTACTCCCCATGGACCACTGCTTAGCTGCGATCTTCAGTAAATTAGGCGTCCTACAGTATCCATAAATAGGGCAGCTACGAATTTCGAACGGGAGATCCCCATATTCTCTACCGCTTCTATGAAGAATTTAATCTTTATATTGAACTTGTCCGTCTTGTGGAGATGCATGTACCGTCTACATCGGCTCCCGTTTAATTTTACAGGCCGACCAGCTTTACGACATGATGACACAGGAATTTCGCTGCACATTCTGTAGTCAAGTTGTCGAAGAGGACCAGTCGGCACTACCCAAGAAAGACTCCAGATTATTATTGGCAAAGTTTAACGAACAGTTAGAAACTCTCTACATATTACTCCGAGAAGTAGAGGGCATTAAATTATCGCCTGAAATATTGGAACCAGAGCCAGTGGATATCAACACTATACGAGGGTATGTGGGACAAAGTTATTATTTACTACGAATTACTGAATGTGAGATGCCGTTACATATGCCCTACCTCTCCATACACGCATTACACATCAAGTGTCATGTCTATTTGTATTTCCAAATTAACAGTTTTTCACCCAAAGCCAATGAAAGAAGATATATAAATACCTACAGTATTCAACAAATAAATACATAGAGTATTTTTTTGTCTGTTCGACCGATTGTGTTTGTTCCTAATCTCCGAAACGACTGGACTGATTATAACATGACTTTCTCTGGCAGATAGCTGATGTCATAACTTAATAATATAGATTGTGGGTGATGTTAGGTTGACAATGAAGCAGCAGGCTCGCGGCACGGGCGAGCAGTGGTCGGGCGAGGCGACACGCAGCGGAGGTATGCTGGTGGAGGAGACGCGCGTCGACGTCACCATCGGCGAGGCCGACGCCAACGCCGGCGCCCAGCCGCGCAAGGAACGACCCGTCTGGATGCTCGAGAGCACCATCGCCGCCAACGAACAGGTAAACTCACACAACAAACCTAGGGACTGACTATGATCTTGTGGCGAATTTACCTACACGCTGAGTAGGCTTCGCGACGCCAACGCCGGCGCTCGGCCGCGCAAGGAACGAGCCGTCTGGATACTCGAGAGCACCATCGCCGCCAACGAACAGGTACCTCCACCCACACAACAGACCTGGGGACTGACTATGATCTTGTGACGAATTTACCTACATGCTGAGGAGGCCGAAGCCTAGAGTGACAGATTTTAGGAGGGAAAAATTTTGGAACATAAATTTTTTATATAGTGCAGACTGTTAGTATGTACCTTAATGTTCTCTGTGGTGAATATTGTCGTCAGTCATTTAGTTGTGGGGACGGCAATCCTTTAAGTCTACTGGCGGCGAATGTGTAAATCCATCACTACTATGATCGGTAGGTATAGCAGCGCGTAATAAAAACTGCTTGCTTTGACCAAAATGAAACGACAAAACTATGATATATGACACTGATATGATAGGTGACGCTAGCGAGTATAGATAACGAAAACGCTGGCAAACTCGTAATAGGGATACAGTATATTCAGTACAGGTACGTACACCAACAGGATATTAAACGACATCTCGTACTGGATTCCCAACACTGCATGTGTTACTTAAATAAATATAAGTAAATATTGTATTACGTTATTTCTTTAACAGAGCGATAGTGTGCATTCCACGGACGCAGCACTCGAGAAAGCGGCCAGTAATGCAAGTAATCCTAAGACTGTCGGGAAGGAAAAGAACGACGATATTATGTCTGTCCTGCTTGCACATGAGAAACAGAATACTGGTAAGTATACAAGGACTGTAGACAAAGTGACAGTATCCTCTAGCTCCGCTAATAGAAACGATATAAAATATATGGGAATGACATATGTTAGGTGACTGATTTATATCATTTCCATACAGTTTGTTTCGTTTCTATTTTGTAGTTTATAGAGAATGTTACTTTCTCTAGGCCTACCGATATTTTATGACCGATAAAACCTTTTAGTACATTACCTCCCCAATCCTCAGTTGATAGAGTAAAATGTATAATCTAATCCATATAAATATTATAAATGGTGATCTGTCTGACTGTCTGTCGGTCTGTTTTAACGGCTAAACCATTGACAAATCCGACGTTGTTGAAATTTGGTATAGGGAGTTACCATATTTCAGCACCGACCCTTGACGACCGATATTTGAGCCCAAGAACGGATGTATGTGTACTTAAAAATCATTACGCAAACGAAGTAACGGGTAAAAGCAGGTATTTGTTTCAGAGAATGTCCAATTACTTGTATATAGTTATATATAAGAATAGATAAGACAACACAAAGAGAACTATCACCTTACTAAGATGCATTTATTGTAGGTAATGCAGCAACGAATGCATTGAAGGGCATAGAGCCGGAAAGTTCCGACTCCAGTGATAACGAGTCAAAGGATCCTTACAAATTGAAAGATGAATTGGCAGCAGTCGGTAAGTTATCTTCACAATTAATGTGATAGCGTTATTATGAACAGACACCTTGTTGTTCGTACATTTTAAACACAAACTACTTGAAGTATTTAGTTCCTAAATCATTTTGTATTTCGACCAAATTTCACCACATCAGTATTTTTCAAGGCCCATAAATATTATGATTATTGAATGTAAAATTTACGCAACTCATACTTTTTATAACTTTACATTTTTTTTTTTGTATAATTAATTGTTCTACCTATATGGACTATACAATTATCTCTCATCTATACAGATAAATAAAATTGGAGTGTCTGTTTGTAATTCCAAAATTACAGCTTTTCACTAAATGTATATGAAAGTATACACGCTACTGCCACTGAAAAACCAAGTTTTAAAATTTTTATCTGTCTGTCTGTTTGTTCCGGGTAATCTCTGAAACGGCTGGACCGATTTTAACGGGACTTTCACTGGCAGGTAGCTGATGTTTCAAGGAGTAACTTAGGCTACTTTTATTTATTAAAAATATTAGGATTCCGCGACATGAAGCATGAAACGAAATCTATGCGGGTGAAACCGCGGGGCACAGCTAGTATCAGAATAAAAATGTATGTGTAATTTTTTTAATGCAATTGATTTCGGTATTACGTTTGTATGTGTACTCCTCGGTGCATGCCTCTCATTCTGTCTCATTTAATTCCGATGGATTTATATCTAAAAAACCATGTTATATTTATAGATAGCCTTAAAAAATCATAACCCGAAATGAACCATAATATTTTGTTTGTAGCTGAGATGGAGAGTGAAGATTCAGAATCTGATGACAACGCGCCAACAGTGCTGGTGAATGGCAAGACAGTGCCTTTGACGAGCGTCGACGATGACGTCATCGCACAAATGACGCCCTCCGAGAAGGAGACCTACATACAAGTCTACCAGGAGTACTACAGCCACATGTACGATTAAATTATATCACATGTCAATAAAAAATATAACTATGTATTTTTGATTTTAATTTCATATCAATATCAATGTATAATTTTGTACTAAAAATAAAACGGAGTTTCAAATAAAAAGTGATTTGTGTGAAAAACACAATTTTAGTGAAATACATACTTAAAATCTAAAAACCCAAATTGGTTTGAACTTTGACAGCCTCTTCATAAACTAAAATACAATAACAGTTCTATTATGTACAAACAATAAATTAATAACAAAATATAAACATTATGTATGTACCTATTTATAAACAATCATTACATTACTATGTGTAAAAGATAATTATCTACAAAATATGTGCCCTATTGTTGTAACAATGTGAGGACGAAACATTTCAGAATGTTCACTAATACTGTTGAGATGGCTTCCTAGTTCCTAACAAACAAAACGATCAAAAAGTCAAATTATATTGCTAGTATTTAATGAGTCTCAAAGATTTGAGACAGTCAAAAGGTATTAAATAATACATTCACTATAATGGTGATATTATAAACTTTTTGTATTAAAAGTTGATACCACTAAACTCATGTCAACTGCTACAGATAATTGCTCTGATTTATTAGAAAAAGTTAAATATTAAATAGTGGCAGATGGTATAACACTAATTGACATGTTTGCCCCACTTGTCCCAGTATTCGTCGGTTTGCATCTCCATGATGCGCGAGAGACACCTTTCGCAAGCAAACATTTCTTCTTCACCCGTAAAAATGGCGGCATTTGCATCTTCCTGAACACAAAGAAATACACTTTACAAAAAATAGCAATTATTATCAATGAACTATTCAGTAATTTTACTTTTATTATTCAACTTTATGATATTATGATTAAAATTTAATTATTAACTAGGTAATTTACATTATGAATGTGTCTCTATTTTTGTCTTTGATTATTATTCCTCCACCTTTATTTAATAAAATGAAGCACTTATGGCATACCATTTAGAATACTCACAGAATCTTTCGAGATTTTTAAGTCATCCATAAGAGCCCTATCCGCATCACCGAACTCTGTATCATCTAACTTCATAAAATCTTTTGGTTCACAATCTGCTGCTATGACAACCTGCAACATCCAACCAATAGAATAAATTAAAAAGGCCTATGAACATTAACCTAGTATCCGTAGTATCAATATATTCGTTTTAACATGGTATGTATATATATATATATATATATATATATGTGATTATTTCAAATGAAATTCAAACACAACAACTTACCCGAACTCTGTTGTCATACAGTGTATCAATAAGAGTAATGAACCTTCTCAGTTGTGATCTGTGTTTGGATATTGATAATTGCGGCAAGTTTCTTATGAACACAGTGTGAAAAGTCTTTGATATGACTAGGTAATCACTAGCTCCCACGGGCTGCAATGAAAAGAACAATCAATGACACAACATTACTCATTTACTTGCATTTTAAAATAGCTAGAAGATTTATGACTTACTCTGTCACAAAGCTCCTCAAAGGTGGAATCCAATACTCGCCCACAAGACTTGGCAAACTTAACATTCCTGCCCATAATATTGATAACCCTCGGTCTTACAGTATCATTCTCTGATGATACAAGGAATTTAAATAAATTATCTACAGGATTGTTGTCAGGTGTTAGCTCTGAGTTTCTGAAATCATCATAATAATAAGCAAATGTTAAATAGACCACCCCAAAATTCAAGAATATACCTGTCCCAGAATAAAGTTCAACTTCTCACTGGTATAAAAAAAAAGAAAAAATCCAAGTCAACTGTATATGGGATATATGTTTTTTTAATCTTGCAAAATCACAACCTGTATAACATTTTGAAGAAATTACTATATTTGAGTTGAGTATTCCACAAATGGAGATTTTACAATTTAAATTTTAGATTTTACTTTTCGTTTTTTTGCCTGAATAGTCTCACTATATCTATATTGTGTTATTTATAACCAGTAATTTAGTTTTTTTTCCTCTTATTGATAACTTGAGCCCTAGAACCATACAAGAAAATCACAGCTACAATAAAAAAATTTACAAACCCAAATAGAATAATATTAATACTTACAAAAAGTATTTGCTATATTTGCTGCCAATACCTTGTAGCCTGTAGTCAATCCCAGAGTCTAATTGAGCCACATTACAGTGCGCCTTCAGTATAGGAATGAATGGCAAGAAATTAGATCTCTGCAAGCCATTCTTATAGAGATCATCTGGTTTTCTGTTACTAGTTGCTATAACAACACAACCATTGTCAAAAAGTTGTGTGAATAGTCGTTTTAAAATCATAGCATCTCCAATATCAGTAACCTATAAGCAACATATTTGTGAATCATACTAATAGGTATTATTATGATTGTGAAAGTTTGTATGTGTGCCACACTCATACTAAAGGACAGATTGGATAGAAAACTATGTTTGATACAGGTCTCATCATAAGTAAAGAACACACAGCAAAGAAAGTGGGGATACTGTGCATGTCATTTTACTCCTCACGCCATACATAAAGACAGAGACAGTCTCATAAAATTAGTACTGCCCATTCAAGGATACTCATTCTTATCCTGAGAGAACCTGTTTGGCTATCTAGCTTAAGGCAGAGGCTATGTAATAATTTTTGCAGGGACAAACTAGTGTAATGTTAGTGAATATCAGCAGATATATAGGCGAATAAAAGCTTGTGATTTTCTTTTCATTCACTTCTTATCTGAACTCTCTTCATCTATAAAATAATACTTACTTGAAATTCATCAAAGCAAATTAACCAAGACTCCTGTGTAATATCCATGGCAACTGGAGGTATTGGATCAAATGGTTTTCCTTCATCTCGAAAGGAGCTTGCACCTTTCCCAGATTTAATTTTCAACTCATGTATTCTAGCGTGAATATTCAACATGAACGAGTTAAAATGAACCCTTAGCTTTTCTTTAATCTGTAAACAAATAAAACATTTAACTACAAAATGTAGTCAAACACATAACAGACTACAATATTGCATTGAAACATACAAAATGGCCAAAGCTAGTTTACCGGTATTGTATCATAGAATAAATCCATCAGCATTGTTTTCCCACCACCAACACTACCGTGGATGTACAGTCCCTTTGGTGCTATAATTTTCTGTTGCTCATGTTTTCTAAAGAAGTTAAAAAAAGTATTTGATGTTTCGTTTCTCAGCACTGGTCGCTGAAATGCTATAACTTCATCATAAACCTGTTGAAGATGCTGTACAACTTCCTCTTGGTGTGAATCCTTGCTCAGTACGCCTTTTGCCACTTTTTGAGAGTACTCATGCCAAGGTCCTTCATTAGTAACATGTTGTTCTCGAGCTTGTGAAGAAATCAATTTCATACATTGATTACATCGCTTCCAATGGTACTTCACTAAAGAAGAAACGTGTAAACACGTATTCTTTGCAAACATTTTGCTATTGTCAGCTGATTGTAGTAAAAAATATATATATTTTCATTATATAACTCCGAAATAAATTAACCTCGCTTGGGAGAACAACATTAATAATACATAGTGACTGACATCACATTGAATTTAAACGTCATAATCTGAATGACGTTTCATGTTAATGTCATCAAATATAATATTTTCATACAATTTTTTATTCTTTACTTTCACTCTGACATTTGACAGTTACAGATAGTTTAAAGCAATTTTCTTGTCTTTATCTATATCAATGGTTTTAAAGTAAGCGATTTTTTTCTTTATGTGTGGTTCTAGTACCATCATCATCAGCCGGAAGACGTCCACTGCTGAACATAGGCCTCCCCCTTGGACCGCCACGCCGAGCGACAATGCGCTATTAGCATCCATCGGTTGCCCGCGACTCTCACGATGTCGTCGGTCCACCTAGTGGGAGGCCTGCCTACGCTGCGTCTTCCGGTCCGTGGTCGCCACTCGAGAACTTTTCTTCCCCATCGGTTATCAGTTCTACGAGCGATGTGGCCTGCCCATTGCCACTTCAACTTGCAAATCTTAAGAGCTATGTCGGTGACTCTGGTTCTCTGGCGAATATCCTTGTTCCGGATTTTGTCCCGCAGAGAAACTCCGAGCATAGCTCTTTCCATTGCTCGTTGAGTGACCCTTAGTCTTTCTAAAAGGCCAGCTGTCAAAGACCACGTCTCAGCTCCGTATGTCATCACTGGCAACACACACTGGTTAAACACCCTAGTCTTAAGGCACTGCGGGATTCTCGCAAACGCTGCCCATCCGAGTTGGATTCTTCGGGCGACCTCTTTGTCGAAGTTGGACCTACCTAGCTGCACAATCTGTCCAAGGTAAGTATAATGGTCTACAACTTCGATAGTATCGCTCCCAACAACAACCGGTACGGGTGCCGCGTGAACATTCGACATGACTTTCGTCTTGTCCATATTCATTTTAAGGCCCACCTGTTGGGAAACGATACTGAGGTCGCTGAGCATAGTATTGAGGTGCTCCAACGACTCTGACATGATGACTATATCATCGGCAAAACGAAGGTGAGTGATGTATTCGCCATTGATGTTGATGCCGAATCCGTTCCAGTCCAAGAGCTTGAAAAAACGTCCTCCAATGCGTTCGTGAACAGTTTCGGAGAAATAACGTCTCCCTGTCTCACACCTTTCTGCAATTGGATTGGCTTCGTGCTCTTTTCCTGAAGTCGAATGGTCATGGTAGCGTTTCTATACAAGCACTTCAACACTTCGATATACCTATAGTCGATCTGACATCGTTGGAGGGACTGCAATACTGCCCAGGTTTCGATTGAATCAAAGGCTTTCTCATAGTCCACAAACGCTAGACATAATGGCCGATTATACTCCTCTGTCTTCTGTATAATCTGGCGGAGCGTGTGAATGTGGTCTATGGTACTAAAACCTTTTCGGAAACCGGCTTGTTCGGGAGGCTGGAAGTCATCAAACCTGCGTTCGAGACGATTCGTAATGACTCTCGAGAACAGCTTGTAAACATGGCTCAGGAGTGAGATCGGTCTATAATTCTTCAGCAAGGTGTTATCACCCTTTTTGAAGAACAGAACGACCACACTCCTATGCCATGCTTCTGGCGTAGTACCTTCGAGTATGACGGAATTAAATAACTTCTGGAGGACTAAAAGTACCGGTTTGCCACCCGCTCTCAGAAGTTCTGTCGTGATTCCGTCCTCACCCGGCGCCTTGTTGTTCTTGAGCTGTTTGAGAGCCATTCTAATCTCGTACAAGCTGATGTCTGGGATATCCTCGGTGTAGTGTCGGGTCAGTTTAGATCTTGCGTCCCGAGCTGGACCGTCACTGGGCTTCCGTGTTGAGGCGTACAGCTGTCCGTAGAACCTCTCGAGCTCTCTCAGGATCTCCGGTTTCGACGAAATGAGACTGCCGTCGTCGATCTTCAGCTTAGTCATTTGGCTTCGCCCAATAGACGAATTCTTTGCGAAGACTTTAGAGCCCTGGTTCCGCTCGATTGCGTCTCTGATCCGCGCCGCACTATAGGCACGCAGATCACGTCGCATTGATTTAGATATTCGTCTATTGAGTTTGCCATATTCCGACATGTCAGCTGAAGATTGCAGCCTCATCTCAGTCCGGTCTTGCATCAACTTGATGGTTCCGTTCGAGAGCTTTTGAGGTTTGTTCCGGCGTGGGGTCTTAAAGAACTTGGACCCCACTGCTTGGACAGTTTCCACCAACCCATCATTAATCTCGCCCGCAGTTTCGCATTCGGTTAGGCACTGGAAGCGATTATGCAGTTCGAGTTGAAAGTCTTCGGGGTTCTGGATCTGGGCAGGACCAGGTCGGAGAGTGGACTTCACCAGACGTGACCTTTCAAGCTTTACATTGATATTCAGTGTGCCTCTGACGATACGGTGATCGCTACCGGTTTTTACCTTGGCGATCACAGAGACATCACTGAATATTCGCTTCTTGGTCGTCATGATGAAGTCAATCTCATTTCTGGTAGTACCATCGGGGCTCATCCACGTCCACCTCCTGGATGGCCGCTTTTGGAAATAGGAGTTCATCAAATAGAGTTCCTCCTTTTCCATAAAGTCGACCAGCCGCTGGCCCCTATGGTTTCGCTGCCCATAACCAAAAGACCCCACTTTCAACTCATCGCCATTCCGTGCGCCCACCTTCGCGTTGAAGTCCCCCATAACAACGGTGAAGTATGCTTCGGAGGTATGTATGGCTTCGGATATCTCCTTATACAAAGCCTCTACTTCATCGTCACAATGTGTCGAGGTCGGTGCATATACCTGTATGACCTTCAGCGAATACCGGTTGGTTATTCTGAGTATAAGGTATGCTACCCTACTCGACACACTGTCGACTTTCACCACGTTGTTGATGAGGGACCTGCGGACGAGAAATCCAACACCACCCTGGGATTTACCGTCTCCTTCCCGGAAGAAGAGCATATTGCCGGAATCTAGGACTATCGTATCCTGACCCTCTCTTCGGATTTCAGATAATCCCAAGATATCCCACCGCATTTTGCTCAATTCTTCCTCCAGCTCGACTATCTTTTCATCGGTCCTTAATGTGCGGATGTTGTGTGTTGCTAGGGCCAAAGTTCGTTGGGGGTTCTAGTACACAGTACAGTATATAGCAAATTTTTTCCTTGGTTAGTTTTAGTATGATTCACAGCACGTAGGTAAAACAAAAATTATCTTATAATTTGTATTGTCGAAAAACGATGATTCTTTGGTAGGCGACACACTGCAATATTCAGGTATTCTGAGTACCTACCATAATGTCGTGTATCACAGTCTCTTAGTACTAGTATTAATCAATATAATACATAAAATCTTATGGTAATATCTTGTGGTTACCTGTCTTCATTTGACTTTCAGCCGCTCTACTTAATTAAATATCTAAACATAAAGCTAATAAAGTATAATTGAGATTATGAACTTACTCCAAAAGAAAAAAGAAACCACCTAAGCAATACCTGCTTCTGAATAGATGCTGTCCTCAACGCCTCAACTGGAGGTAAGTACTTACTTAGGTACTGTACGTACTTATGTAGGATTGTATAGGTACTCACTGAGAACATACGAGTAGAGTAATAGGTTATTTGCTTGTTTAAATAAAAGACGAGGCCAAACATAGCTACATCTACGTGATATATGGGTAAGTATGTGTAGTGCGCTGTCGAAATATTTTACTTTGACTGACATAAAGAAACAAATAACTCCAGCACCTGGTGCGCTGTTAATAGCCGACCAAGTGCGATAGGACTTATGTAACAGTGAGGTGGGCTCTTTGAATTACATTAAGTACATAATTTATTAGTGTAAATTTATTTGTGTAGTGTGGAGCACAAAAAGTGTATTATTAATTATAGATCGATGAGATTTAAACTCGCACTGCGTGACCACCACGGTCTACGAAACAATCAAATTAATGTATTATTTAGGTAAATACCTACCGTACAATCTTACTAAAAAATTGTAAAAAAATAATAACATCCAATTATAAGATGACAACCACAGTTTTAAGGGGATGAATTATCTAAGTAACATTTAAGAAGTAGAGTAGAGCCTACAAGTAGTCTTTACTGTCAATACACCACGTCTACAATTATATTTTGATGTAACTCGTATGTATCATAGGTAGGTTGTAACTTTTTCATATGTTAGGCAAGTGTTAATATATCTATTGATTGTAGTATCGAGGAGAGTTTTTTGGTTCGTAGATACCTAAGTACCTACTTACTTACCTACTTTATATCATTGTTAAAGGGTAAACCAAACGCACATATTGATTAGTTTCATAAAACGGTAGGTATTAAAAGTACCCTTTTTGCTTAGTAGCATATTGCGTTTGTATTGATATCGCCGCTCTTCCAGGCTCTTCTGGGCGGGCGGCGATCAATGTACCTATGTCAGTAAGTAAAGGCCTAGCGGCCGGCACTGTGATGGATGAGTCAGCAGTCAGCAGTCAACGTGCGGCGAGTAGCGGGCGACAGCGGCGCGGGGCGGCTGCAGCGCAGCGTGCCGGGCCGGGCCGAGTGCGCGTCGTGAGTCGTGTGCACTGTGCAGTGTAGCACGCGCCGCCCGCGGCCGCACATCGCTCATCGCGCTACGCCGCCGCCTCCACGCTCTGCCGCACCACGCGTCCGCTGGGCGCGTCGCGCGGGCCGCGGGCCAGGCCCGCGAGCCTGCTGCTGCTGGCCGCGTGGCTGGCGGCCGTCGCTGCTGACGTCGCCTGCCCGGAGGACTCACCACCCACGGGGACTGCTTGTGCCTCCTGCCGTTCCTACGAGAACGCCCGTGAGCACAGTCTTCAAGTGATCCGAGAGAGTCTGCTCGCTAAACTTGGCTTCAAACAAGCCCCAAACACAACTGGAAGGCAGCTACCTGACGTGCCAGCCGATATCATGCAGCGGTACGACATCGAGCGCCAGAGGCCGCCCCCGGGCGTCCAGGCAGACGCACCAGCACTGTCACGTACCTTTGTCACTCACACCGAGCAGGATGACTTCCTCGCTCGCACCGACAACGTCTTCATATTTGCCCGTTAGTACAAATTTCTTGATCTTTATACAGAACTGTAAGTTGTTTCCAGAATATAAGTTCGATGCCCTCTGTTGTAGAAGCAATTCATCATATATATTTTGTGTCGATACATCCTTATATTCTCTATTCTCAGTGTTTATTTTTTAAATATTTACTTAAGTACTTTAGAGACCAAATAATCCTAGGTGCCTAGGTAGACAGATACCTAGTAAGTACCTATTACCTAGATACATTTATGACTCTCAGTATGGTGTCTAGTTCTCGTCGTAGCTACGTGATGATATTTGCGTCAAATTGAAACGGAAGAATGAAAACGGAATTGAATGAAAGGGTTGAAACTGATATGATTTCAGTCATGTTCATAAAAAGTCATCCTTAAAATCATTTGACTAATATTAGTTAAATATAGAACCCTGTCTACTAGGTACTAAATAAGTACTTAAATTCATATACTGTTGAAATAGCAGTGTTGGCGCCCTGGCGAGTACGTGTAGTCTAGCCAGGTCTCTTGGCTAGTGCGTGGTGATGGCAGGCTATTGGCTTGCTTTGCGAAGTTCATTGACAGGCACGTGTGCAGCCTTTAAGTGGGTAAGGCACTTCGTGGTCGCGTCACGCACAGCAAATTTTAATTAGTCAATGATTGCTTCAACTTCAACACGTAGCTACATAATATAGCTGGTACCATTGTCTATAGGCCCATGACATGCTGGAGATTACTATCGCGATCGCCTCTAACACTCTTGGAATAATAAATTCGGCAACGGTTAACTTATGCGTTTTTTATACACATACTTACCTAGATTGTTCTACGAATTATAATTTTGACCAAGCTTCAAGCACGTGTAACTGGAGACTATCAAGTCTAAGGACACGAATAGCTACATTATTTTGGATAATAGAACATAAGTAAATAATTATGATTTTATATGATGCTTATGTTGGTAAATCAGGGCTATCTAGGTTCAGGCTAGAATGTAATCTGTAACGTCAGCAAGGGGCTTCGACCGCAAACGATAACGTTAACTCCATCGTCTATATTATCCAAGTACACACAATCACACAAATGCTTGCTTTATATTGTAATTAGTCTAGGAACGGAACTAAACTACTTAATTAAGTTGATGAAGTCATGTGAGTTTATTATTAATACGCACTACATAATCTACAATAGATGCATATTGTCCGAAATACGATAACTGCTGAAATGATCTCCTAAGATTGTACCTCTATGAGAGAGTTTCTTGGTCTGCTTTCATGGTGGAGACCATTTGCAAATCTTATTCGTAATCTCGTTTAATTACAAAGTTTCAAATTATACCACATCTTAGTATGATGATCATCATCACTCATCATCATATCTTAGTATAATTATATTGCAATGATTTCTGTAAATCTAGCAGATAGTGAATTCAACCCCTTGTTAATATTTTTATTTTTTCTTCATAATTAATTTCTAGTTTGCAACACTGATGGGTAGTTAGATACCTACCTAAAGATATTCCGACAAGTCTGTTGGGTAAATAGCCACATCAATTTATTTTTAGCGTAATGTTGATAAAGACCTCACAATTTATAACCGTAGTACCTAGTATATAGGTAACGATTACTTAGTTCTGATGACCGAACAATGAGAAGTGAAGGTGCAATACAGATATCGGCTTAGTTATAGTAGAGATAACCTGTGACGTCTTGTTCACTGTTTGTCAAAATTATCAAATGTGCCCATAAGTTGTTTGTTTAGTATTGCTCATTGTTCATGCGTTTATTTTAGTATTCAAAGAATTTACAATATCTAGCCCGGGACTAAAATAGCATCTCGGAACAGCTATAAATGTCTTCGTATTATCGTAAAAAGTCTATCCATACCTAAGCGCTTACAGCTGATACGCACCATAGAATCGTTTACGACTGTTGTACCTAACTCGAATTAGTATAGGTAAACTCTGATTACCAATTTACATTCAAGTTACGTTGAGTTAAGTTATCTCTATTGACCATCTAATCGATTCCTTTGTTTGATGAGCTACATTCTAACTTATTTATTATTATAGTAACTTCTATAGACTAATGATATTGCGATTTTTTATGAAATCTGATGATATGCCAGATCAATCGCAATTTTGCTAATCGGGTTGGAGAGTGCGTGGCCGCCACTACAAAACTTTTTACCTGATTATTTGCAAAATTGTCGAGTGAAAATTAAGAGCTGATGGCTGAAAAGTTGTGTGAAATTGTTAAGGTTGAAAGTGTGAAGGTTATTATGATCCTAATAGTCTCTATAAATCATCATTTCAATAGTGGGTTATAGGTTTGTCGTAGTTCGAATGTAGGTACAATCTTGTACAACCTCGCTCTTGAGAGACCCGTTGCTAACTGCTTTTCATTACAAAAGATTATTATCTCTATGTCAGTTACGGTAGCGACGTTATAGTTTTAGGCTGACTTTTACGTTCTCCACTAAATTTGTTTCTGGGAGCTTTACGACCAAATGTATTTTTTTTTTCAATTTCACTTTAAAAAAATTTTTATTGAGTTAAGTATAAGTTATACATACATATTATACATGCAATTAGATTAAAACGTTAAAAGAGCTTACTGATATGACTGGCGTGATACGATTCATATCAGTGGGGTTTCACGAGTAGGTCGGTATGAGTACGTAAGTACATTATGTATTTTAAAAAAGTGTATCACAATAAATCCATTGATTGGGTCAATGTGCAAGAATTTTTCACTAGCTTTGAGGACATTCACCATAATTGAACGCGTGTAGTAATTACTTGTATCTATGAGTAGGCGTGTGCCGTCGCTCTGTCTGCCATTCCGTGGTCGCCCTCGACTCATAATAATCGAGGTGCAAACGCACCGCCTCCGTTTCACTGAATGACACAATTCCTGACACATTACCTAATTTCGACGTACGCTACCACGATTTTGGACCGAACGTGATTGGTCCAACAATTTCGCATCGCCAATTTTGCTTTTACATCTTCCAGGTAACGAGATAAATAGTAATATATATATATGTATATATATATATATTTCTATTTATCTATACGACAATCAGAGGATTAGGCCTACTGGGGAGACCTCTATAAAAAAAGCGCACCTTGGGTTCTTACCTCTCAGGTGGTGTGGAAAGAGAACCAGTCTTCAGTTTTAGAGAAGAAACTCCAAAATATTCAATCGGACTTTAGCCTTTACTTTAGGCCTGTCCTATGCATGTTACCATTATCTACATGAATTTTGCATCCTGCCAAATCATGGAAACTTATTTTGTTAGTTATCTGTTATCGTATTTTTCCGTCTCTCTCCAACTGAGAGACAACTATTAAAGATCTATTGCCCGGATCCGCCATAAATTGAATATCCTTCTAAGCTCTCATAGCATCATTATATTTTTGTTAATTAATGCTTACTCCCTATTAAACGATTTAGAAGTAGTTATATACTCTATACTTAGGTATGACTAGCTGTGCCCCGCGGTTTTAGATTTAGATTAAGTTTCATCCTTATTGTCGCGGAACCCTAATATTTTTAATAAATAAAAGTAGCCTAAGTTACTCCTTGAAACATCAGCTATCCGCCAGAGAAAGTCGCGCTTAAATAGGTCCAGCCGTTTCAGAGATTACCCGAAACAAACAGACAGACAGACAGAGAAAAAAATTTAAAATTTGGTTTTTAGTGTGTAGTGTATTTTGGAATTACAAACAGACACTTCAATTTTATTTATCTGTATGTATAGATATGGATAAAACAATAAAGGTTGAATTCACTGACCGCTGGTCGTAGAGGCTTGAAATTTGGAACGTGTATTTCTCGTAATAATAGAATGTAAAGTGATTTTAATTCAACCCTAACCCCCTATTCATAAACATTGTTCAAACCAACACTAGACCAAACTTTGATTAAAACTATGTGGATAAACTTTTGAAATCCATATAACAAAAAGAGATGGAGTTACTTTTAAACTTTACTTTAGAATAACGGCCACTTCCTCTACTTGTATCGATAATGTAATAACTAATGGTAGTATAATAAAACAGTCTCAGATAAGTGGAATTCGATCTGACCACATGGCTCAACTAGTTGAGTTGCAATGTAGTAGGCAACCTTCTAAATCTTTTAGGGAATCTAGACCTCTCTCTGTCCATAGACTGCTGAAGTTTAAAAATAATGTTGAGTTAAAAATTAAAAAAGCAGAGTCTCGCGAACCAAACAAATATTTCAATAAATTACATGATGTCATATGTACAGAATTCAATAAGGCATGTCCTAAACAACAATATAAATTAAATAACAGATTACAGTTCAACAACTGGGCAACCAAGGGCATAAGGAAAAGTAGGGACACTTTATATGAGTTATACCACAAGAAAGCCCAAACAACTAATGTTGCTTTTCATAGTCACGTTAGAATGTACTCAAAATTATTTAAAAGAGTTTGCCAGATTGCCAAATCAAAACATATAAGTAGTGAAATTAGCCGCTCTGATGATAAAATAAAAACTGTTTGGAAAGTTATAAACAGGGAGACTGGTAGAAATAAAACTAAAGAGCAAGTAAGTAAGCTTAAAATCAATGATAGTATTATATCGGATAAGTTAGAGGTCGCAACTGCTTTTGAGAATTTTTTCGCTAACATTCCCACAGAGACTACCAAACATCTTAACTCTAGTCCGAATACAGCTGAAAGCTTATTGAAACAATCGTTACGAAAAAGCTTCCCAGATTTTAGTTTTAAACATGTACGTCCTATTGATATCATGAAGGCATTTAAATCGCTTAATATTAAAAATACGGAGGACTTATGGGGACTCTCAATTAAAAGTATCCAATCTATTATAATAACAATTGCTCCCGCATTAGCTTCTATTTTCAATTTATGTATAGATCAAGGTATATTTCCTGATATTATGAAATATAGCAAAGTAATACCGATATTTAAAGCAGGCTCTAAAGAAGATCCTTCTGATTATAGACCTATATCGATTCTTCCCGCGCTTAGCAAAATATTTGAAAAAATTCTGCTTAATCAGATGTTAGCTCACTTTAACGTACATAACATCTTGCACGATCACCAATTTGGCTTCACTAAAGGTAGATCAACAACGGACGCGGCAGCAAAATTAATAAAACACATTTTTGAGGCTTGGGAGGGCGCCTATGACGCAGTAGGAGTCTTCTGTGACCTTTCTAAAGCTTTTGACTGTGTGGATCATCGTACGCTACTTCTTAAGCTAAACTATTATGGAATTCGCGGAAATGCTCTCGACCTTTTATCCTCGTACCTATCAAATCGTCATCAGAAAGTTGGCGTCGGTGGTGTAACATCCAAGGGGTCAATAATCAAAACAGGCGTGCCGCAAGGCTCCATACTAGGCCCATTCCTGTTTCTAGCGTATATCAATGACCTACCACTTGTTGTAGAAAATATCTGTGATATTGTTCTATTTGCAGATGATACATCTTTAGTTTTCAAAGTGAGTAGAAAAGACAACGATCTTAAGGCACTAAATGAAACTCTAACATCTGTTTCAAAATGGTTTGATGCCAATAATCTCGTTTTAAATTCTAAAAAAACAAAATGTATCCGATTTTCACCACCTAATACATCGCAAATAGATACAAATATATCATTAGTTGGGAGTCAATTGGAGTTGGTCGAAAGCACAGTATTCTTAGGTCTTACCTTAGATTCAAAATTACAATGGGGCGCCCATATTGAAGCATTGTCAAAAAAGCTTAGTTCAGCTGCGTTTGCGGTTAGAAAAATTAAACAAATGACGGATATTGATACTGCTAGATTAGTCTACTACGCTTACTTTCATAGTGTCATGTCATATGGCGTATTGTTATGGGGTTCCGCAACAGACTTAGATTCAATTTTTATACTTCAAAAGAGAGCCATCAAGGCAATATACTCGCTGGACCCCCGAGATTCTCTTAGAGATAAATTTAAAGAAATAAATATTCTCACCCTACCGTCACTGTACATTTATGAGAATTTGCTATACATGAAAAAAAATATTCATCTATTCAATTTAAACTCGGACATTCATTCAATTTCAACACGAAATAAACACAAAATTGTAGCTCCTAGATTCAGGTTAGCAAAGGTAAATAAATCATTCATGGGGAATTGTGTTCGTTTCTACAATAAAATCCCACAGTCAATAAACGCGTTAAATTATGATAAATTTAAGACACACATTAAAACTGTACTGATGAAGAAAGCTTATTATACAATTTCGGATTACATAAATGATAAAGACATATGGAATTAAAACTCTGCACAAGTAGCTCCTGGCAATGACATGGTATGCAAACATGATATGTAAATCATTTGGTATTGTTTTTACGTTTTTAATTATTATTTTTTACACATGCATGCTGATACAATTTTCACTATTGTGAATAATTTATGATGTTTTTTTTTTGTAATTATTATTATTTTACTGTGTAATGAAATGTACATGATGCCAGCTGAGTTTCTTGCCGGTTCTTCTCAGAAGGCTAGTTTCCGAACCGGTGGTAGATTCCTCGACGTTCATAAGTGCCTTACCAGGGCCTAAACTGAATAAATCATTTTCATTTTCATTTTCATTTTCAAAACCAAAGACTATTATAGTCAATGTTTCGTAATAACGGGAAAGGTAAATGACTGTTTAAGTATCTATGAAAAATCTCCGACATCGGTATTGTTTTTTAAAATTTTAATTTGTACTAGCTATGCCCTGCGGTTTCACCCGCGTAGATTTTGTTTTATTCCCGCGGAACCCTTAATGAATTTTTTTTTAAATAAAAGTAGCCTAAGTTACACCTTGTAACATTAGCTGCCTACCAGTGAAAGTCGGAGATTACCCGGAACAAACAGACAGACAGAAAGAGAAAAAAATGTAAACTTGGTTTTTTTAGTTTTTATATGCATTTAGTGAAAAGCTGTCATTTTGGAATTACAAACAGACACTTCAATTTTATTTATCTGTATAGATGTATAGATTCCAGTCTGAACGTCTCGTACACAGATACACTGTATTTGTACATTTTGGTATCTATAAGTCCTCAATCGTTAAATGTTGAATTCTTCTCATTTTTATTAATAACTATTTCTTATCATTTGAACCGAGGACGCGATAATGGAGTACGCATGTTTCATAGGCGTTCGTCCGGTGTCTGCTTTTTTATACGTTTTTGTGAGTAAAATTTGTGTAATTGGTGCTCTCAAAAGTTGACCCTATAATATGTTGTTCAAGGAATGTGCAGCCCTGAGAAAGAGCAAAAAATTAATGCCCTATACGTCCCGATTCAATTTTACAGTGAGTATCGATTCAACTTAAGTACAAATTCATATTCGATTTCGTTTTGCTTCGATTGCTTAGGTTTTTAGGTTTTTGTCATGTCAAAAGGGATTAGGTACTTTGTATTACTAAAAATACCCCTACGGTATAAGTTGTTACGTACGGTAGTAGTTGGTAGGTAGGTGGTGTTCTCGCTGAGTACCAAATTCTTTGCATACATTTATTAAAATTAAAAATTCGCATGACCTTAAAGTAACGTAAAGTTCAAAGTGGCAAGATGATTGTGATCGAATGAGAGTCCCGGAGTGTCAGAAGGCGTAGAGTCGAGAGCGTCCGTCTGGCAACGAGAAGGCCATTTGTAGCGATCGATTGTTTTGGCTGCTGGCTTAATTGCTCATGAATCAAGATGACTCGAGCGTTTTTGTGTAGAATTAGACTCGTTAAATAAGTATGTACACCCAACCGGGAAGCGAACATTGCTGAAAAGCTTATCAATGTTTATACAAACAATTAATTATCGTGGAAAGGTTTAAGTTACGTTATTATACACAGCTTGTCTTAAAAAAATATATATAGCTAAGTAAGTGGGAAAGCCCAAAATAGGTAGGTAGTTACGTATGTGTCCCCACGCATCAGAAAATAAGTTCAACGGTGAGAACAAAAGAGAATAAAATATTTTAAGATGGGTATACTACTAGGAGGTGTCCCTATCGCCACCTTAAAACCTCGTAGAGAGGAAAAATTCCCAAAAATAGTTTGATGATATTAATGTATGTAGTTTATTTAATTTTAAGCACATCTTTACTTATATACTTGTAATTAAGTAGGTAGGTACTTACATTTATACAATTTAAATTCAAATTGACCGAGTTAGGTAGTCAGGAGCCATTTGAAATTTGGGTAGCAACATCATAGCAATCATCTTTTACGAATTAGTACATTCTAACGCCATCTGTTGTCGGAATATATAACTATAGGGGAACCTGTTGTACCTACGTGATTCTTATACAGTATGTTGTCCATATTCAATATTCAACCTACTGGAAATTTGTAAAAATTTTTTTAGTTTTCATTCCGAGCTGCTTTCCATTGCAATGGGGATTTTTCGACTTTTTTTCCAATATTCCCCATTGATGGGTATTATTGGAACAACCCAGTAAGAAGGAAATCTACCCAGCTAGTAAATGGTCTAGGTGCTTGAAGTCAACTGCAAGTTAAAGTTGTTTATGAAGCTTGCAAAATAAATATGACCTGTACTCTGTAGTACTCTGAACAGTTTACCCTTTTTCTAACTGCTTTTATAATCAGGTTTTTTAGAAAACACATAGTTTTGTATAATCTATGTGTATACAGGGTGTCGGTTAATTCCGGTCAGCTCTTAAAATGTGTGATAGGGTATAATTTTAGGAAGCATTTAAAATAATTACGACAAAAATATCTTCTTCCGTTTTCGAGTAATTGACGTTCAAACTTCGCCATTTCAATACCTTATTTTCGCATAAAAGTCAGCTGTAACGTAAAGTTATTCACCTGAAATCTAACTACGTTTTTATTTTTTTTCTCCCACGAATAGTTCCTGAAATAACCCCATGAAACCTGTTTTCGAAACTATTTATCTACTTCTTAAAATTTTTATGATTTTTGAGGTCATCGTTACAGTTCATACTCCTGTGAACTCTGATAACCTCTAACGGGTTCAATTGAATTAGGTAAAAGACAGACCGATGATTTACAAAGAAATGCCGCCACAAGAATCAAAGTTACTGCCGGCTTTTCGGTACGATATCAAAGACACCGCGCGGCATCATTAAAAAAGCGCGGTGTCTTTGAGTTCAGGCGGCATGTGCAAATAAAGAGATATCGCGGCGACTTTCGGCAGCGCGCGGCACGCTTTGTGTTTATTAGTGTGTGTGTTTATTAGTGGTGGGATTATTTTAATCGATCACTCGATTAAAAGAAAAAGTACCTAATGCTTCCATTAGTAGTAAATACCAATTCATTGTTCGCATAGACTAAGTGAAAAACCTAGGTACTTACGTTATTGTAGTAATTGGATAGTAGAACTTTTGTAGGTAAATGTAATGTAGTTAGGTAGAGTATTTCTAATTCTCAATAAAATTTGTGATTTTATAGGATTCTGATATTAAATAAACTACTTACCTTAATTATCATCTGAGTACAGATTCAATAATTTACTCTTGTAGTACTCACTTAAAGACAACACAATTTTAAACAAGAATACCCGAGATATCTTTTAATATCACGTACTATGTAAATTGTACCTACATAATAACGTAACTTTATTAAATCGGTTCTGTGATTTGTTTTTATTATCAGTATTCAGTAATTTAATTTATGTTTCGATAAGTCTATCGATAATAGCGTCCCATCCCATCCCTATTTCGTACGTGCCCTCGCGCCGCGCCGCTATGATAGAACTGTATTAGGGCTGTCGAACATGGTCTATTTACTCTACTTGTTCCACGAACCCTGTTCGTAGGTATTAAATTAATTCACACTCTTAATTTATTTTAATTTTATTCTTAACGTGAATAAATAAAAAGAAAGAATGAATTTGAAAAATGTTTATTTTTACAAAACATCGTCTAAACCAAGACTACTATTCTACGGATCTTCTCAGAAAGCTAGTTTCCGAACCGGTGATAAATTATTCGACATTCATAAGTGCCTTACCAGGGCCTAAACAGAATAAATCATTTCCATTTTCATTTTCACTAGACCAAACTCTGACTAAAACTATGTCCATCCCTTTTGATATCTGTATCACAAAAAGAGATAGCACTACTTTTAATTAAACCAAGGGGAAATGGGTAAAGTTTTGATACCGGGATTAGAACCGGCACGTCTACGCTTGATAAGCGATGTCTAATCCACATATTGTGTTACCAGTCGGAGTCAAAACTAAATCAAAATAATTCGTATGTTAAAAGTTGTATCTTGAAAAAAGTGTGTGACACCCCTATTTCATTCGCACTTTTATGATTTAGTACCTATTTATTTGTTTCAAAATCAGTCTTATTCGGATAATGGTCGCGGGCGTGTGCTTCTAAGCAAAGTTTTTTGTTTCCGTCGTGACCTTGTTACTTTCATTTTCTCGTTAGTTTGTTAGGTACTTAGTACCTACTAATTAGTATTATCATGCCGAACTTTCAGTACTCAGATGTTCAGTATACCGACATGGTTTTGGCCTATGCAATAGCAAGCTGCAAGGGGTAATACTGGTGAAGCGTTGTGTTTTTATTTGGACTTTTACGGTCATCGAAGTGATGAGTGCGTGCCCTCTTCAGGTAGAGTGCTTATGAGAGTTGTGCAACGGCTGAGGGATAACGGAAGTCCAAGCTCAGGCTTGTTTGGATGTGCAAGGGTGCAATTTCGAACACTTGCCCATTTAGAAGTTGACTGAACTAGCGGTAATAATGCTTTCAGTGATAACAATGTTTTGTATGTGAGTGAAGTGATATGGTCCAGACTAAGGTGTATCCTGTCATAAATAAGGTCAGTTAACTAAATGATTTGAAGTAGGTACCTACCTATACTTACGTAGATTATTACCGCGTACGTAATGTAGGTGAACGCGGCCGCGCGTTCATGCAACCTGGCTTAAGGCCGCGAGCTCTTCGACTATAGCTTATAACTACGTTATCGTTGGAGCTAGATATTTAAGACTTCAACATAGTGCTATATTCATATAACCCTACAACTTCTATAAGACTACTGTTTCGAATTCTCCGACACCCTGTATATAAAATTTAAGTGTCTGTTTGTAATTCCAAAATTACAGCTTTTCACTAAATGCATATGAAAGTATACACGCTACTGACCTTAAAACACCAAGTTTTATAATTTTTCTCTGTCTGTCTGTCTGTCTGTTTGTTCCGGGTAATCTCCGAAGCGGCTGGACCGATTTCAACGGGACTTTCACTGGTAGGTAGCTGATATATCAAGGAATAACTTAATTTAATTTAATAAAAAAATTAGGGTTCCGCGACAATAAGGATGAAACTAAATCTACGCGGGTGAAACCGCAGGGCACAGCTAGTTTTAGAATAAATAAGCTACTACTTACTACAAAATAAGAACTTTGCAATCGACCGAAACTTCGTATTTCTTTGAAGAAGAGTAGGACTAAGTAAGACTCCCCGGACAGGCCGGACACCGGACGGAGGTAGCCCATACTCTAGAAGCAATCCCATAGCAAAGAGATCACGCAAAAGCGTCTTGTATCATAGTGGTATAATTATGCCGCATAATGTCGCATATATAATTAGGCTTACAATGGAGGCGATGTGTTGGCTTTTAGATATCGTGACATAAGTTAATCTTTTTACCCGACTTACATTTATTTACTTACTACTAAAAACAGAATAAAATAAATTTTTAGAGGGCTCCCACACACCAAACCTGATTTTTTATCTCGTTTTTAAAGATATTGGTGCTTTACCGTTCGCGCGCGAGTCCGATTCGCACTTGGGCGGTTTTATTTTTATGTTATACTAGATGAAATTGCGGATATCTTGAAGAACGCGCATCCGCTGAAAACGTAGTTCAATAACAAGATCTTGAGCACAATCGTGGTGATGTGAGAACCTCGCAGCTGAGCCCGCATTGCACTCACGACCACCCAACATTTTTGCCACATTATTAGTCATAACAGTAGGGTTCATAAATATCAATACAAACAATAAAAGTATACGGGATAGACGTTCGTGGGGGCAAAGTGAGTGCCGAGAATTGGAGAGAATCTAAAATACTTAATCATTAGGTATAGTTGACTGATGACTCATATAATAACTGAACACTGGATACATATATGTTTATCATACTAGACTGATATCATACTAACCAACCACCATATGTTCAAAGAGTCTAAGCCTCGTATTAATCGAGCTAGGCCTCTTTTACTTAGGTGACCTGGAACATAGTATGTCGCTCAGTGGAGGTGAAACTGGTCCAACCATCCAACGTACATTAATGTTATATAACATTGCTTCTGTGATAGTTATTGATTTTATGTGAAAAGTTGTTATTACAGCGTTAATCTTTCATCATCATCATCATCATCTTCCTGCCCTTATCCCATGTTATTTGGGGTCGGCGCAATGTGTTCTTCTCTTCCATTTCTCTCTATCAGCCGTCATATCTGTATTCACTCCCATTCTAGCCATATCATCTTTCACACAATCCATCCAACGTTTCTTAGGTCTTCCTTTCCCCTTGTAACCATCCACATTCATAAACAAAACTTACTTAATCTTTATTGCACAAAAATTAAAAACTCATTGTAAGTATTACCTACTCCAAGATACGTACTTAGCTCTCTCTTATCTCTACATCAGGTAGGAAACTTGACTGAGTCTGCACAATCAAAACGTGTAATGATTTCGATGACGTTATAAAGATTAATTATTTGTATAAAAAATGTGTAGTCTTGTCTCAATCCTGCTAAACATTAAAATGTCAGAGTGTTTAACCTTGGGAGAGATAAGATAACGGACAGACATGATACGTACGTAAGAATATCTGCATCAAGACCAGTGTGCTCAATTCAACCCCACTGAGTTTGATTAAATAAAAATACCGAATGATTCAACCAATTTAAAAGCAGTGCCAGAAAACTGCAATGAATTATTAACGACATGGTAGCTTTTTTTAAATTTAGAGAGCGTTATCAGCCTGTGAAACTTTAGTGGTCTAGATAGAATCATTATTAAATCAGTGTGATAAAGTGTAAAGCGCAGCGGGCCTAGAGATTTTGCGACTTCCTCTCGATATACAAACAGCAGGCACCTTGACACTAAAGGTTGTTAACCGGTGCATTAGATGGGGCACAATTGAGGCCAGTGTGTGAGCGAGTTCAAGAGCAATTTAGGTTCCGTAGGTCAGTTCGCCTAAGGTAACCTTGATATTGACTACGAGTACAATAGGTAGTTCCACCTGGGAACCATTGTCCCGATGGTTAAATACATAATAATACAATAATGGCGAAATTAGAAGGGAAACTCAATGTGGGGTGGGGCTGTGATTAATAAATCGAATAATTAATAACCAGCCAGTCCATTAATTTTGTTGGAATTAAGTATGTTGGTACCTACTTGGTTTTATTACATCTATCATCATTTAATAACAAAAACAGCTAAGTACCTCGAGGTACCTACTATTTAAACGTTTATATCGTAAGTACTTACTACTTACGTGTACATACCTATTTCCATGCTTAAGTGATTGCGCTCGCAACTCGTTGTAGCAAACTTAGATTCTTAATTCCCTAAATTGTTATTTTTGGGGAAAAAACGTAGGCGTGTCGTACAGTTGTAGGCTGTTGCGTGAAATTTAAAAGGGCAGTGCAAACAAGAAAATATGACATAGAATCACAGAAATATAGATAGTAAAATCTGTCAAAATTTTTTGAAGTTGTGGATTTTGTTTAAATTAATTAAACCATAGCATAAATTCGATCGAACAAATATCCTTTCTCGTTTTTATTAGCATGCAAAAAATAGGGATTCGGATAATCTAGCCTCAATTCCTTGCACATAATGTACAATTTTAAATTATGAAGAAAATCTCTTCTCTATTTAGGTAAGTGCGCACAAAACAGGGATACTTAAGCAGCGTAGGGTTACAGAATACTGAATACTAGATACTGAAATGTAATTTAGAGTAATCGATATAGTTAAGTGGAATTTATGTAGCTACCTAAACAAGCAAATGTTCAAAAGATGTATCATCTGAGAAGTATCGGAGATATTAATGGGCGTTTTACAACAATAAATAAAGGACAAAGCCAACGCTGTGGAGTGAACAGTTAGTTATTTATAAACTGCAAGAGGAGACTGCTTCAGCACTTGGAAGTGCAAATACCTCGATGGACAGTAATGTTACAATTTCTTTTATGACGTTGTTATGGTTGGAAATAGCCGGAGTGCTTCATCCGTCGCGACAGATTTCCAGGAGACATAAGGGACTGACAAAAAAAGGAACAGCTCCTAAATAAGCCGGTAGACGGTAGACGCGTGACTTGGTCGTTTGCCGACTGCCGTCAATGATCTCCTCAGTTGCTCTGCTTCGACAGGGGTGTTGCTGTTCAATGTTTAACCGTCTTTTTAATGTTATTTCTAGAAATAAGTAATAAGTCTTGTTAAAAATTACAAAATAATTGCCTGATAAGTGCACAATGCATATATCGACACTGTGTTATTGGAATACCTACCTACCTAAAACAATTTATTTAAGCTACCTATTAGACTGTAGTTAGATACCTACACCATTCGATAGACATACATTGCCGAAAGACATATTAACGTTTTTTCCAAGAGGATAAGTTGTCGTGAAGAAGCATCTATCGGTAATCCTAAGAGTAGCGTTCTCTCGATAGAGATTTGATTTATTCAGTGGTAGAGTGGCAGGTGAGAAGAAACGATAAAATATTGGGTTAAAATGTATTTTGAACGGTGACTGCCATCCCTATTGGACACCGGACAAGAAAAAAAGGGTATGATAAATACTTGATTGTTGATTGCAATGAGCAGTAACTTTGCATCAATTCAGTCAGGAGATCGTCGATTTCAATTTGACCGCATCCTGCTTTCTCAAGATATATTTATAAGCAAGTCGTTTTTATTGTCAACGGAGGGGTCAACTTTTTGCCGTTTCTTGGAAGTAATACGTTAACTAGCAAGTAGGTCGGTATAAACATTTATGTTATTCTCCGTAAGTTCCTAGCTAGGCATACCTATTACAACTTTAGTGTTTGTGTGTCAATGGTTCCGAACTATTCTACCCTCAATCAAAGAGGTTTTTGATTTTGGACAGACACCGAAGTGTGCAATAAGTTTGCTACTTTTACATTTTTTGATTAATAAATAATAGTTAAAAACTTAAAGAAAAAGTATTTTTTGAGATAGCTGTGAAAGAGCCACGGTGTCCTTGGGGCTTGGGCAGTCGCCTGCTACGCAAATTCGGATCGCAGCGGCCTGTTCGGGGAGCCTTATGAGATGGCGTGAGCATATTTATTTTTATTTGAATTTGTATTTTTTTGTGATTAACCGGTTTACGAACTCTCCTTCTTACGATGTCTCTTAAAAATTACTAAGTAGGTAGTTAGGATTAAGTACTTCACACACGGACGCAATAAGATATTATTATAGGGTGCTGCTTACTACCTGTCTGGGACCACCTTCAATTTTATTGACAGTGACAAAAAATACTGTCTGATTGACAGTGTCATATGGAAATGACAGATAAATATTACAAATCATAAACTCATGTTGGTGTTGTTTGTTTATTTCTTGATTTTTTTTTATGAAATAGAACTTTTAATAATTTATTTTTAATTACTGTGTTTCTCTTCTAAATGAAGATAATCAAAATTTAAAACAAGGTACCCGTTAGGTATTTAAAAAGATAAATCTAAAATGGATAAGTGTCGGATATGTTTGGAGTACCGGAAGAAATTGCAATCCATTTTTGAGGCAGAAAGTGATTTAACCTTTGCGGATATGATTATTTCTATTTCAAACATAAAGGTGATCAAAATTGATATAATATGTGAAGACAGACCATCATTTGTTTAATTGCTTATCTATATACTATATTTAATTTTATAAAAGTGTATTTATAATTTGCTCATCAGGGGCGGATCGAGCTTTGGTGCCAGGAGGGGGGTCACATAGTCGTTCGTTCCCAAACATTTGCTAAAACTAATTTGCCAAAAAATATAATATAAAAGTTATTATATTATATTAAATTAATTAAATATTGAAAGCATGTAGTTACATAAAATCTGTATGGTGACAAAATATATAAATAAAATCATTATGTTCATGTCCCCCATGACCCCCCCCTGGATCCGCCGTTGTTGCTCAGGCCATAAATGCTTGTACCAACAAACATCAATAGAGATCACTTGCCCACCTTCAAATCATCTAGGCAAGCTGCTAGCTATATGGTATGTATTAAAGGAAGCCCCCGAAATTGAATGCCAGCATAATACATTGTTTGAAATAAAAAAGTTTTGGGTTGAAATAATACATTTAAGAAGTAGTTGATTCAATCTCATCAATTACATAGTTTTAATTTATACTGCTTGTGTTTATAGATGCTGAACATACCTGGAGTGGTGAATAAAATATGCAATATGTGCATAAAAAAGCTTAGAGAGTCATATGATTTTTTGATGCTAATTAAAAGGTAAATGATTTTCAAATTTATATTCTTATGCAAAGTATTAATAACACTATTCTAATAGTATTGCTTTTGTAGATCTAACACTATTCTGGAACAGACTGCTGATATTAAGAAGATATATTTTGATAACATCAGTGATATACAATTAAAAGAAGAATTGGCTGAAGATAACAAAGATTATTTTACAAATTTGAAACTTCTCAACAGATTATTGAATGAAGGTGACTCAACGATCACCTACAATGATACTGTTATAAAAAAAATTGAGATTGATAATATAAACAATGAAGAGAATGAAAGAATATCTGAAGAAGGTTTGTTTTTTAATGTTCGTGAAAAAATCAAGAATAATGCTGATTCAGTCAATGTAAGTAACTGTTGGGGTATTCTACCCCCTAACTATTACTTATTTACCACTGAACTTAAATAATATCCAAAAATTTCTATTAATCAGCATGCCATTTCGCGATTTGTCTGTTCAACATGGATTAATTTCGAACTATCAAAAATTCATACATTTTATTGTAAGCAGCACACAGCTGTGATGATTACAATATTGCATACTAGATTAAAATTTCAGCTTCAAATTTTTGTAAATGTGGTTGTGGTTTTATTATGTTCCACTAAGGTGGGTAACAAACATGCCTCCTGATGGTAAGTGCTTACTGCAGCCACACAAATAGGTCCCAAATTGTCATCTACCTCTCATAAATAAAATTTTGACAACTGACCAATTTGTAACTCTATTACTCTATACTCATTATTCTTATTTGTTATTGTATTTTCAGGATTATTTTAATCATGATATTGTATATGATGGATCCATTGATGATGAAGATTATGAACCACCTCTAACAGAAAGGAGAAATTATAAGAATAAAACAACAAATGGTATATCCTATGTATTATTTAATAGCTGAACATGATTTTTCTATTTTATTATACAATGTTGTAACTTATAATTGATACAATTTTTCAGAATTTAAAAGCCCTAAAAGGAAAAAAATTACTAAACTGTGTACTGTCAAGCCAATTAAGCCAATAATTTTGAATGATATCAGAATAATGGCTAAAAATAAACATTTAACTAAAACACAATCCAAATATAAAACGAAAAAAAAAGAAATATGTCCATATTGTGGGATTTTTTCTAAATCTTTGACTGTCCATATGAAGATGCATGTAATAAACAGAGGTAATATAAAATATAAAATTACTAAATATATAATATAGGTAATATAGTAGTAGTAGTAAATATATAATATAGGTAATATAAAATTGTCGAAACATAAATTACTAGCTACCAACCCTCGCTTCACTTTGTGTCACGATTTTAAAGACTATTACAAAACTATCAATAAATATAATACGGATTTTTATAACTATAGTCCCATTGTAGTTCAACTCCTACATGGTTGTAAAAACCGTATCAAGATCCGTGAAGAAGTTTAGAATACCAATGTGTACCAACAGACAAATTTTTATTTTATTGAAATGGCGATATTATGTTATTTAAAAAATAATTATAATAATAATAAATATAGTCTTTTATTCCAAATTCGCTTGGTAAATTTGGTGGCATTGAGGTCTATCCTCTGCCACTCTGGTCCAGTAAGGTCCCAAGGTTTGGCATATATAGCCTTTCCACCTTGTTTTCGGACGCTCCTGTCTCCTGGTGTTGTCTCTTGGCACAAGAGAAACCGAACAAAATGTTGGGTTAGTGTTATACAGTGGGTTAGTATATGTGTCATTTAAAAAGTTTGTATTTGTTTTAATTTCAGGACCTAGAACATTTGAATGTGACACATGTGGTAAAGCATTTTTTAGAAAAGCTGTTTTAGAAAAACATTTGTTAATACATTCATCAATTAAAAACTTTAAGTGTAGTTTGTGTGTTGCAAGCTTCAGACGCAAGGCAGATCTGAGCAGGTATTTATATAACACTATTTAATAATCATATTTTTAAGAATAGCCATAACAAAAAGTCTCGCGTCTGTAATTCTGTTTTTGCTTACCCATATCCAATAACGTTCCCGTTTCCCCATCGCCATCCTATCTTTGAAGTTACATAGGTACTGAATAATATGAAAAAAAGGACGAATTAGTATGACACCGAAAATATAAGCATTTCGCAATGAAACATAGATTCCAGCAAAATTATAGATTTCGTTTCCAAAGGAGCATCCTTTCCTGGACGCTCAAGTTTTGCAATGAACTCCCCGAAATAGTTTTCCCAAACGCGTAAAGCATGGGATTCTGGGCCGCAGTCTTGTTTGCCACCTTTGAGGTATAAAATAATAATACTGCAATACGCTGTTTTTATTAAAAGCCATAGGAGGAAACCATGAATTTATGGAATATCGTCTGAATACTTTCTTCGCCTTGAATGTCAAGAGTTACTTTTTTTTAATAAAAACAAATCGTCACTGAAAAGTTTAACGCATTCGCTGCTAACGACGCTCCTGTGCGTTTATCCGAACTTTCCTATATGCTAACGACGCTTATGTGAGTCCATACAAATTTCTGTGCCTTCACTGTGTGCTACGGCCGACTCTGCGCGTCTATTGTTTAATATAAAGCTTAATAGTAAAAGAAAATTGTTGAATCAAGTGCCGACCGTGAAGATACATGGGATAAGGCCAGGGAGTAAAAGAAAATTAATATGAAGTTATAATACAGAGCCCATCTCATTGAGTAAAATGCAACTACATAATAGATTTTCTGTCTGGTAGTTGTGATTCAAGTTGTTAATTTAATTAATTACGTTTATTAGCAGATTGCTTACCTTTTTTTATTGTTACAGCCACATGTTGTCACACACGGATGAAAGGAACTATATTTGTGGAATATGCAGGAAAAGTTTCAAAAAGGTAGATATTTATGAATGAATAGAAATTGCCATTCACATTATCTTCATTAGAATATGATTAAGAATACTTTTTCATTACCTAGAGGAGCTCGCGGCACAGCTGCTATTGCGCATATCATTCGATAAGCGAAGTTAAGCAACCCTGACTCTAGCCAGGAGTTGGATTGGTGACAGCCCCTCCATGCCTCGGAGAGCACGTTAAGCCGTCGGTCCTGGTTGCTAATTTAACATCCTTGGTAATCGTTACAGGTCAGTCAGAGGCCTAAGAAAGTCTGACAACTGGTTTAACCCGGATTTCCAATTTCTCTCAAAAAAGGGGTCACAAAGGTCAGATGGCAGTCGCTTCGTATCAAAATCAAGTGATCAACCTCATCCGGTTATATCAAGTGGTCGGCACTTGAATGGGATAAAGGCCAGGGAGACGATGTTGACTTTTTACATTACCTTTCAGAAATCAACACTCACAAGACATGAGAAGATCCACAATAGTAACTGTAAAACAATCAAGTGTGATTTATGTACTATGTCGTTTTTGTCAAGAAGTAATTTGAAACACCATTTGCGTGTACATACTGGCGAACGTCCTTACAAGTGTGAGGTAAGATAACTTTCACTGTTTAACATTATTACATCATATGTTATCGTACCCAATGCTTAGCCTAATTGGATTGGATTTTACAAAGCTTTTCATACTTTAATCGCTATAGTTTATGCATGCAGCATCACGAACGATGTGTAATCGGACGATTGGGGTGCGTGTTTACTGTTTGGGTGGTAGGGATTGATAGCCACCATTGAATATTTATTTACATCTGAGGGAATGGAAAAAAGGATAGACAGAGGACGTTTCAAATAATAATGTTTATCTTTTATCTATGCTGAAGTAGTGGAAATTGGTATAACATTTACTAAGCAGATTCACTTATATTGCAATTCTCGCGTTACATAATAATCGTATACCTTTAAACGAGCAATTCTTGTATATATAGAATCTCGGGAACGGCTGCAACGATTTTCATGAAATTTTGTATGTAGGTGGTTTTGGGGGCAAAAAAATTATCTAGCTAGTTTTAGAAAACATCGTTTTGACCATGTTTTCATGCACTGAAAACCAAAATGAAATCATAAAATATCAATACAATACAACAGTAAATTTCGCCAACAACTGTCAAGTTATGATAGCTCAGAGGTGAGGCTATCAGCTTACGAGGTGTTAACGAAACTAGAGTACCCCGGTTCGAGACTGACGTTCACCGGTTCGATTTTTTTCTTTTGGTTCCTTTTATTTCTACTAGCTTTTTGAAAAACAGGTTAAGTTTATTTTCTTTTATGGGAAAAAGTTTAGTTTTTTGTAAGAAAAAGAAACCGAGCACAGCCCGTTCAACCAGGGGCCTTACCATGAGCTCTTATTGCCTTGATAGTTTCACTCATTTATGAGACAGATGTATGTGACGTGTATACATCTGTCACTTTCGCACAACTGAATTATCATTATAATAATATGCGTAACAATATCTGCTAAGTATTGCCTTATGCCTTATTACAGATCTGTTCACAACCATACAGCTACAAATGTGATTTCAATCGCCACTGTTTGAAAAAACACGGCGTTTTTCTCAAACGGAGGTCTGTTTACGTTATGAATGAAGACGTGTTGAAGATGGAGCGCTTGCTTATGAAGGATTTATTGTTGAGGACACAAAGCATGGAGGTTGATAAAAAGCTGAGCCCCTTTGAGGAGGCTCAAGATGCGCGAGAAATTGAACAGGCCGTTAAAACACTACAGAATAAACATGCCTCTAATACAGTTCAATAGATTCAAAAAAATCCAAAGCGAGCTTATTAAGTATGTTTTCTTAATTATTGTTCAACTTATTAATATACTAGCTGTGCCCTGCGGTTTCACTCGCGTAGATTTAGTTTCATCCTTATGGTCGCGGAACACTAATATTTTTGATAAATAAAAGTAGCCTAAGTTACTCCTTGAAACATCAGCTACCTACCAGTGAAAGTCCCGTTAAAATCCGTCCAGCCGTTTCAGAGATTACCCGGAACAAACAGACAGAAAAATTTTAGAACTTGTTTTTTTAATGTAAGTAGCGTGTATACTTTCATATGCATTTAGTTAAAAGCTGTAATTTTTGAATTACAAACAGACACTTCAATTTTATTTATCTGTATAGATATTTAATGCATCGAGCTAGCCGTTGCGTGGCTGAGTGGTTCGAGCAGTCGCGCAAGCGATGCAAGTTCAAATCCCAGCGATCTGTAGTAAGTGTAGTGATTTCACAACACGAGCTTATATGGTGAAGGAAAATTGCATGTGTCTGCGAAGGCGTTCGAAGAATTATGTTTAGTGCGATAGACTCACCATCTATCATGTCGGCACTTAATCATCTTCAGTTAGAGCCATCGTATAGCCGAAGTTTCTCGGTAATATCACGATATTACACTTTTCGTGGCTCAAAACATATGCCGTAACTGATATTGAGGGCGCCAATACGTAGGTGGGTGCGTAAACTGACGCACGCATATGATATTAATATTTTTATTCCAAGTAAATAAGATCAGTTTCATGTTACGTATTACGTAGGAGCTTCTTTGTCCCCTGGTCATTGTTATCCTTTGGTGTGGGATATATTGTCTCACATGATTGACATAATGAAAGCATTTCACCTATTCCAACACCTGATACTACAGAAAGCTCCCTATTATTAGTTATAACAAATATATTTTTCTTTCCAGCTAATGGACCTTTTCTTCGACCTATCAATCAAATTCCCGTATATAACGGGACAAATTTGTTTCACCAACATTAGTCTCACTCGGGAACTGCTCATAACAGCATCATGGTAAGCATTTTCAAATTCACTCTTGTATATATATTATATATATATATCTATTATATTATTCACAATTTTGATTTATTTTGTAAAGCAGTCATATAAGGATTTTTTTTTTTATTTCAGATCAACAAACCTCTTCGAGTGGCGATCTTAATATGTTCCGCCATTTACACTTTGGTGCCCAAAGCATGGGCCCAGAAGAAGGAATTTCTGGAGGATGATCAAATAGCACCTAAAAGACAAAATTATATGCTGCAGAGAGCATGCAAGGACGAAATTTTACGGAATATGGAAACCACCGGTATGACATACGACATCGAGCCGTTCGACCCAGACACTGACAGCGAAGACCTATCGGCCTTTATAGAGGACTACGCTGTGGGCGGGAACGATGTTATGACGCTCGAAGACTCCTTTAAGACGAGATCCAAGAAAAGGGGAACTTTCAAAGTCAAGAAAATGAACGTAAGTGATGTCCCTTGCCCGTGTATACTTCGTGTTCCAACTATAAACAATAATAATAAAATTTATATAATTCCTGTCCATACAAGCAAGCCATTCCGGATCTTCCGTGTAGCTGTCAGTATAGTGTAAGTAAAGAATCGCAGAACTAAACCTATTTACATTTTAAGGTCATTTTTAGGATTTTATCCTCGATAATTCTTTTAATAAGTGCTTTTTGTACTTTCAGAAAATAATTGAGGACCTTGGTGATAATTTCTTTCCGCGATACATAGAAACAAGGAACTGCAGTCGGTCCCAGCAGACATGCAACCACCCTTATGTATGCAAAGAAAATTTGTACAATGTAAGTTAATTATTGTATATCTTGTAAATAAGTCGAAAATGTCACAATAAAAGCTATTTATAGCTACTTGTGATATTTTTTCCCTTTTTAACATTTTGCTTCAAAGCGTGATTTTATAAAGTCTGAAGCATTAATCGATAAATGAACTATCCACCACAAAAATATTATTTTCAATTTAAAGCAATAGTTACTTAGCGCTTACAACCAAACCAACTCGTATAGATTAAATATTTTTTTTATTTCAGTTAACAATACTGAAGCTGAGGGGGCAAGAACCATTTGACCTAACCGGAATACCGAAGAAGTTGAAGTACGAGTGGGTATCCGTGAAGCTGCCAGTGAGCGTGGGGTGTGTGTGCACCAGAGACTACCAGACTAAGCTGACCCGCGGCACGCACGATGAGCCCAAATGGCTCTACTAGACAACGCCCCATACACCAGACTGTTAGCGGACCCCGAGGACCTAAATTAATACATTAACGACAACGACGTAATTTTCTTAATGATTGAAGTAATAAATATACGAATTTGAGAATTTTCTTGATTCAATTAAACCTACGTAATATATTTATATATAGCCGTACCCCGCGGTTTCACTCGCGTAGATTTAGTTTCATGCTTTATATCGCAGAACACATATATTTTTAATAAATAAAAGTAGCTTAAGTACTCCTTGAAACATCAGCTACCTGCCAGTGAAAGTCCCGAGAAAATCGGTCCAGCCCTTTCAGAGATTACCCGCAACAAACAAGACACGAGAAAAATTTTAAAACTTGGTTTTTTTATGTCAGTAGCGTGTATACTTCATATGCAATTAGTGAAAAGCTGTTATATTGGAATTACAAACACTTCCATTTTATTTATCTTTATAGATAGCTCTTTCGTGTCTTACTAGTGTTGGTCACGTCCATAGGCTAGGTAGCCGCTTTACCATCAGATAGACGCACGTTTGCTATAAGGGATTGGTATTATTAAAACTCAATGCTTCTGTAGTTCGTTATTTTACCTCGAAGTAAAAACAATATCAATTTAAATTATTTTAATAGTTTAAAATAACTAAATTACTATATATACAACAAATGTATTATCATAGTGATGTTAAGAAAATAAATCAATTACGAAGGAAATAAACAAAACATAATGAATATTTGTCAAATAACTAATCCTACAATTTCAATAAAAAGCAAGTATTGTTAAATAACAAAATGGCAGGCAGGTGCGCACTCTCCTGCATATCTTGCAACACTTAGATACAGGTCCCGTCATACGAAAGAACATACAAAGAATCATAAAGAGACCAAATGAAAATTTTTACCGCATCCTTAAATCGTGACGAGACCTATACAAGTTCAAACCTCATTACCCTGCACCAATGATTTCTTTTAAACTTATCAGACCACATTGAATGAAAACTTAAGACGAAACCTGCACACTTACAGGAAACTCAGGCACTTGACTTCACCACTTCACCATAATATCAAGTTGGGTGAAAAGAATAACAACCGACCTAATCAAAGGCGTGAACATATTATTAAGACTAGCTTCTGCCCACGACGTCGTCCGCAAGGTATAGTTACTTTGTACGAATGCAACTGGATAAATGGGCGATCTAACACTGATTTTCAAATTGGACCAGTAGTTCCTGAGATCAGCGCGTTGAAGCAAACGAACTCTCCAGCTTTATACATTATTGAGTAAAGATAAACTAAACAGTGTATTCTGAGGAGTGATGGGGCACAGTTTCGTGGGCAGCAGGCGTGGGCACATCGCCCATTTGTGGCAGCATGTGATCCGTCACCATGCCCATCTCACGGCGGAGTACGTCCTCTGTCACTATGTGGATCGACTTGAACTTCAAGTTGATTCCGTGGACTTTAAACACGTGATTGTTCAAATTCACTTTGTAACTAAACGCCACGTTGCACACCTGAAAACGAAAAGACAAAGTGTGCTGTAGTATGCTATTGATTATAGATTACGAAATGGTGGCAAACGCGTAATAATGCTGTTGTTTTTTTTTTGTGGTAGATTAAATTTTTTTTTTTCAATAAGACCTTATGACTAGGATATGAAACACAATGGTTGGCTATGTGGAAGGGATGGATGAAAAAATAATTTGACACAAATATGTTAATGTGTATGAAAAATTGTATCAAAATTCAATTCACGAACATAAATTATATTAATTGTCAAAGAGGTCAAGTTCTTATGCACAAAAGATGATATGATAGGACTAAGCGAGGTGGAGATATAGAATATCATACACAAGCGAAGTGACGACGAGTGAGTGAGGCGAGAGAGCTGAAGGGTCGTCGCAAGAGTCCTGAGACTCTCATGAGTACGGCCTATTGCCGGTGTGAGTGATGAGTGAGACGAGAGGAGAGGTCATCGCAAGAGTACTGACCTCGCACGAGTACGGCCTATTGCCGGTGTGAGTGAGAACGTGATTTTGCAGATGGTGACTTTGCGTAAAGCTCTTAGCGCAGACGTTACAGACGAAGCTTTTGTCGCCGGTGTGTATCTTCATGTGGCGGCGCAGGCCGGCCACCTGCAACGAGAGGAGAGAGTGAGGCACGCACCTGGCAGGAGTAGGGCCGTTCGCCGCTGTGCATTCGCTCGTGGTTTTGCAACTGATGTTTCGCGTTGAACGACATGGTGCAAGTGCCGCATTTGTACGGTTTGTAACCCGAGTGTATGCGCAGGTGCCGGTTCAGATCGCAACGCTGAAATACATCAATCGCTTGGTTTTTTGACACATTCTTATCACAAACGAAACCTTTAAATTCATTATTCATCATCTCTTACATTATTCAGTTTTATGTTAATGAAGGCTTATAACGTCGAAGCCAGTTAGTTCCAAAGATGCATAGAAATATGACGAGGTAAGAGGGAGCAGAGGTTTGACTTTTAAAACTACCTAACGACTATTCAATATGTCTGTACTAACTGTAATATGTATGTAACTGTAATACCCTTTCCAAGAATATATTTTCAATTTTATTCGTTGAAATAAAAAAAAATCATAGCAACTTACTGCAATAAATTTCTTGGTACATAAATTACAGGAAAATGGTCGTTCCCCTTTATGTATTAAATTATGTCTGAAAAAATAAGGCTCATTAATACAAATTCAGGATGGAATACAATTAAATGATATTAGCAATAAAAGTTTATAATAACCTGACTAAAGATTTCTGAGTGTAGAAGCCAGCACCACATATTTCACAAATATGGTCCTTTATTCCCGTATGTTGTTTTGCATGTGTCAATAAGTTACTCTTCTGTGCAAATGTTCTTGGACACTGAGTGCATGTGTATCGCTTTTTCTCTGCAAGAACAAACAGAAATTGCTAAGCAGGGTCGGACCAAGTGCAGGAACGATTAAAGAAGTTTATAAAAATATGGATTTATTTCGAACATCACTACGGCACTTGCATCTAAAGTAACAACCACAACATAGCAACAGAAAGCATTCCTACATTAGATATATTTATAACTAGCTGTGCCCCGCGGTCTCACCCGCGTAGATTTAGTTTCATACTTATTGTCGCGGAACCCTTATATTTTTAATAAATAAAAGTCGCCTAAGTTACTTCTTGAAACATCAGCTACCTACTAGTGAAAGTACCGTTAAAATCCGTCCAAAGATTGAGAAAACTTGGTTTTTAATTGTCAGATGCGTGTATACTTTCATATGCATTTAGTGAAAAGCTGTTATTTTGGAATTACAAACAGACACTTCAATTTTATTTATCACTATGTATAGGCAAAAGACAAATGCTTCATATTTATTTATTTATTATGACCGGTATACTCTTTAAGACTAATGTGGCCATTAGACATACTATTATAGGTCGCTCATAAAAGTATTGAAATAACTGCTTCATAGGTGTCTACTTCACCAAATCAATACAAGAAAATACTTAAATAATTAAAAGAATATGCATCAATAATATACCTTGATGTGTGGCAATATGATTCCCTAATGTGTATGTAAGTATACCACAGACAGGACACACTAGTTTCTCTCTTTGTTTGGCCACAGCTGTCTTCACCATCCGCACAGGCTTCTCCATGCGCGTCCGGGACCCCTCAAACGCTATTGATGAACCTGATGTTCTTTGGAAACTGGAGTGAACTTTTAGCACTGTAGCATCTTTTGGTCTTTTCAAGAGTATTGGTGCACCTCTTGATCCATTTTTAAGTATTGGATCTGTAAAAAGAATAAAACACATCAATGATAAAAGCCCACTCCACTAAAAGGTTACCCTAAGCTTTAGGGTGTAACATTTGGGAGATATAACAACACACACATTTCACCAACAATAATTAGGGGCTATGGGTGCTATAGAGACATTAGGTCATTCCCCATTCCAGACACATAACATATTTAAAGTTATTCATACTATATACATACTATTATAGTCTAATCCCAAAATAAGAAAACTTGTGCACTGCATACCAGACTGCTAAATACACAGACTTTTTTTAAAGGTAAGCTTTATTTAAAAAAGGTCCCATATTTAGTTAATATTAAACTTACAGCATGTGATAGTTGTGGCAGCTTTGCTTTTAACGCGAGTACCATCACTTCTCACTCTAACCCTTTTGTAATCATCCTCATCTTTGATTTTGTTGACAATCTTGATCTTCCGTAACACAGTTTTGTCTTTGAATACTTTAATATCTGACAACTTTGGCTTCTTGAATTTAGTTTTCGGTTTTTCAGTTGGTGGTAGATAATCATCGTCATCATCATCTTGGAAAAAGTCATCATCCAAGTATTCTGCCTGAAATTAGTAAATTTATTTTTATTAGATGGCAGGAACACCATTGGTTTAGTGGATAGCATTATCCACTAAACCGCAAGCGTACCTGTCAGTTATGTATATGTTGTATGACAGGATTGTATTGCAAGTTGTGACACAGTCACAATTGTACAGCAACTCCTAGTAGTGACGAAGGGTCAAAATTTTTAAGACATTTTATTGGTTTGCTGGTTGTTTGGTATGTATTTAAGTACTAGCTGTGCCCCGTGGATTTACCCACATTATAATTTTGTATCACACACAATCACAGAGTTAATTTCATGGATGACCCTTGTTTTTCTCAATAAAAATAGCCTCAATGACTCCTTGTAAAATTTGCAATCTGCCAGTGAAAGTCCTCATAAAACCAGTCCAGCTGTTTCGGATATTAGCCGAAACAAACAGACTGACAGATTTAAAAAAAAAAATTATGTCCGTACTGTATATACTTTCAAATGCATTTAGTGAAAAGCTGGTATTTTGGAATTGCAAACAGACACTTTAATTTTATTTATCTGTATAGATTTGTATCACTTATCTGCTTAGTTTTGGTACTAAATTGTGCCATATATGGCGATGTATATACCTATATTGATTGATTTCTTATAATCATAATGGAGTCAAAATTGTCAACCACCTAACAATATGTCAGGGCTTTTATTCCTTATAGATACCCGTTAAATTCTGCACAATAAAGTAGCAATAGGTATTCTTGACAAAAAAACTGTTCAGTAAATCATTGCACAGACCTCATTGACATTGGTGTTTGAAGCTATTTTAGAGGATTTCCATACAATATCAGCATCTTCGTCAACAATCTCAGATTTGGTTTCATCAGAGTGAGGGTCAACCTTCCTTATCACCGTATTGGCAATAACTATGTCTTTGCCGTCAATTGTCTCCACTGGCGCCTCATGATTCCTCTCCAAGTTATCCAGATCAATCTCCATTTCCCATTTGGGTTCAGATTTTATTGTGAGCGGACCTATTTCACTCTTTATGTCGGTAAAAGAATCAAATGCAATTTTCTTTGTTGGTACCTGACTTCTGAGCTTTGCCAACATCTTTCTAAGTTTTCTATCTGACCTGGAATGGATATTACAATGTCAACCAAGGTAATGTACCTATAATAATAAAAAGAAATGGGTTCTTGTATTCAGATGCTAGTGTTATTTGTGGAGCTAGGTTAATATAACGGCTATGGCCCGCAGGCAACAGCGTACCATCTAACAGGTACATCAATGAATACTATTATTTTAGTACATCGCCATGTAGAATATGATCTTATCCATATAAGTAAATGGCACTGATTCACCAAAATTCATTGACTGGTTTTCTCACAAATAATCTCATACATGAGAGTTATAGTTAACACAGTATAGTGAGTTTGCAATAAGATTTTGCACAAGCTGATGACTGGAAGTGACTTGTTACTTTTTATCCAAGCACATAATCATAAAACAATATACCTTTCTGCCACAGTTTTAAGCAGATATGCCTTTTCCAAAGTAGTGCAACATTTAGGACATATCTTCTCAGGAAGTCCATCATTAGAAGACACCTGAAATAGATCTATTATTGATTAAAAGTTACCTACAACAGTCCTCACAAAACGATAAAATATATATTGAATCCAATCAGGTATTTATGGCGCCAACCACGAAATGATAGTTTTTATTTATCTTAAGTGTCAATACGATACGGTGGCATTCTATGCGCGTTTTAATGAAGTACCTATTACTGATATACTTAGAAACAACAAATAAGTTGCATGGGATTAGCCGTAGTGTAGTCGAGCTTCATAGTCAGATCGAAACAATAACAGAATCTCATAGAAAAATAAATCAACCAAATCATATTCAGATTTAGGAGTTTTAGCACAAATCGAACGAACAACAAATACATTATTTAATGACCTTAACATCAGCAATTGCAGTAAGCATTTCAGCATAATTGCCAGACAGTTTGTATCTGAAAAGAGGGCACAATGGTTTCTTGTTTGTCAAACATATACGACATGATTTTTTGTCGATAGTTTCACTAGAATCCAACATTTTCCAACACTTTAGCTTGAGTGATGATACAAATCCGTTATTATCGAACTTATTTCTAGCGTTGAGTGCGGTAGGTAGGTGATCAAGTTGCGACTTGGGATTCTATCACACCACCATTTATTTATCCGCATACACGACGTACGTCACGTCACTATACAAATTTACTGATGAACGTATGATTAAAAATATTCGTGATTTGCATAGAGTCGAGTTATTTCAAATATATTGTACAGCTCGAATCAGTTTCTTCACGATTCGATTATTGAGATCAAATCGTTCCAAATGTTATGTTTATACTGAAGTCTACTAGAATCTCGGAACGGAGCTGTAATAAAATCAAAATTGTCTATGTCACTTCCCTCTTCCTTAATTTTAAGAGTTGAGTAATTGGAAATGGTAATTTAGGATTGAGGCGTTGTGATACGCACGCGTGACGAAGACTAGTCTAAACTAGTCAAAACTCGGACTTAGAATGTTGATCCCTTTTTAAATCCGTATCCGTACAGAAAGAGATAAAGCTATTTTTAAACCAAGACTATCTTAGTCTATGTTTTGTAATAAGGGGGATTAAATGGAATGCTCAAGTCAAAAAGACCTCTTCTCTCCATCCAAATGCCATGCCATAAATATGTATGTAAATTTCGACACGAGGTGACAAACAGTCGACCGATCTAAACCGAATAAGCAAAATTCTAAAATAATTTTGACAATAAAAATCATAAATTAGTTTTTGCTTTCAGTAATATTACTTAATTTATAATTTTGGCTTAGCTAAGCGACAGCAAAAGTTTGGGGCAGCGATGATCGAAACAGCTTTGCTTGGAAATAAACGCACATGCTTTATCAAATAGTTGTATTGGAATGGTTAGCTAAATGAAGTCGCTTATCTTGCGTTGTGCAGCGCTGTCTAGCTAGCCAGCACCATAGATAATAAACTATATTGCTTTTGCTTGCTAGCACCTAGCACCTGTCCTGTCAAATAGAACTGAAGTTAAATCAAATCAATCACAAAATGTGTGGTGTGTGAGAAAAACAGGGTTGAAATTGAAGCTTTTGAGCTGGGTTTTCTTCAAAATACGTCTAAAATGCATTATTGACCTGTTTCAATTTATCTACTGTTTTTAATATAGACATACTTTAAGCAACACAACTGTTGCGTAAAAATGTTATGATGGCTACCTCTGAGAATTGGTTCAATCTTAGAAAAGGTAAATACATTATAACGTTTAATTAAGTACTTTCAATGAAAACATTGCTTGGAAAACTATTTAGCTCATCTCTTTGTATATCGTATTTGTAATTTGGGCAGACTATCAACGAGTTTATGTTTCAGGTAAACATAGTGGGGACTTGTTTAAGCTAGATACTAAGAATAAAACACCTGAAGAGAACATTAAAGAAATTATACAGGGTCTGTATATAAAGAATCCATTCCATAATGATACCTCACCCACCAACAAGAATGTGCCTGAGTACAGGTCAGGTCTAAGAAGCATGCAAAAAACTGGCTCTGACAGCCGAAGACTGTCCTACTTTAATGCCTTAGTCACAGTTTTATGTAAGGAAGATATTAGTAACTTGGGTTTTACGGCTCATGAGCTGATGACATGGTGAGTTTTTTTACTGTTATTATAAAAATATATAGCTATAAAAGTTAATTATTATAATATTTACTAAGTTGCTCTTCAAATTTACATCATTTTTATTTACTGCTTCCACCCTACTTAAAAATAAATCCATTTGATGATACTGTAAATCCTTTATCTTATAAATTAAACTACAATTAACTCAAAAAAGTCTTGACTAAAACTGAAAAACATTGCGTGAGCATTGTAGGTTAATGTTTCTCTATACTTTTGCAAAAAAGAAATGACTAATGCCAATATTCAAGCATATTTTAAAAATTAATTTGTATATTAATATTTTTTTATTAATTAGGATTTGTTTCCAAAACTGATAAATCAGTTTTATGATTATCTTAAATTAACACATTCGCTGCTGAAATTTCGTCTTCTTCGCAAATTCTCTAACAGTTGGACACGTAGGTGCATCCTTAGCAGCGAATGCGTTAATATCAAATTCATTTAATTCCATTAAGTGTGAAATCACTGTCTAATAACTTATTAGGGGAATACAGGCGCGAGCATATGTATGTATGTTATTTTTAACATAATTATTTATTTTAATTACCATATCCAAATTATATTGTCTCATTGGTTGAAATAGCTACTACAGAGCAAGGTCCTGGGTTATATCACCCGGTTGCTTGAGCAACATTTTATTAGGTTTTTGTATTTGTAAGTTCCCAGCAGTGGTGAAGAGTCTTGATTAGTGTCTGGTTAATGGCAATTTGAGTCCTATGTAATAATGTGGGACTTAAATATATTATAACTGTGAGCATATGTATGTATGTATCTAAATTATAGCTCCCTGTTTTTGACATGTGTTCTAAATCATATTAGACATTATCATAGAGTGCAATCTAGTCCTAAAGCTTGTACTATGGGTAACGGACAATGGATTAGTATTCATCAAAATTACTGTATTGTGTTTAATTTATTGGATAACATTTTAATTCACAGCATAAGAGTGAGCCTTGTAGATGAGTCTATGGTTATGAGAGTGGCAGCCTTAAGAGTTCTACGCTACTTAATTAAAACTGAAAGTGATGTTGCTACATTTAACTACCTTAAACTGCCATACCTGGTTATAAGGTAAGCATTAAAACCCATCTGAGGTATGTTGCGCTTCCAAGGAAGTCTATGGAAGTATTTTATTTAACAAATTAAAAATTTCCTTATTATTTAGAGAGCATTTTCCTAGATTAACTGTTTGTGGATTAAATTTTCCACAGAATGCTTTGTAACTATAAAGGTTAAGGCAATGTTATTAAAACCTTTGTCTAATGAGTATTAATCTGAGAGTTGTGATGAGGTTTTATAGATATCTCTTGTTTTTGTCAGATCTATGGACTTAAATCTTCGCAATGAGGAAGAGCGAGCGCAGGCATTGCGTGTAGTTCGGCGTGTGATAGCTGCCGTGGGGGCAGTGGGACCTGGGGTTGGCAGTGGCACTGGGGCTGGGCTAGTAAGGCGTCGAGCCTATGTGGACCTCGGCCTCCTACGCTGCTTGGCTGCCGTGGCGCGCGCCGGCAGCGCTGGAGATGGCTCGGGGGATAGACTGTCGAGACCCGCCATTGCTACTCTTGCTGAAATTTGTAAGTTGACACTTCATTCAGCATCATTCACACTAACCTAACTTATTGCTATGATAGCTCCATATGTATTAGATCTGAACTCCCCAAAGGTAGTCAATACAACGTGAATACTTTTGACCGGCATAAATCGGCTTTAATCTTTGAAAGGGCACTATCAAGTTTACAAGGGAGGTGTGTATGTTGCGGTGCAGGCGTGGTGAACGGCGAGCTGTTCGTGGGTTGCGGCGGGGTGGGTGCGGTGGCTCGTCAGCTGGGCGAGTGCGCCACGCCGCGGATGGCGGAGGCGCTGTGCGGCGTACTGCTGCACGCGCTCGACCGGCCCAAGTCGCGCCGCGCCGCCCGCCTTGACCTCACCTGCCTCAGCGAGCCCTACACTGACTTCCACTTTAGACCCGCTGGCACCACCACTAGCCGGTACGTACCAACTCTTATTTAGTATCAGTTTTTTTGTAAAGACATGTCAATGAATCACACTCCATCGCAATGCTGGGTTTTTTAATAATGTGATTTTAGCTAAGCGAATATAAATATACGCACTGATTTTTCTTAGTGTTCTAAAAACCTGCTATATCTAGTGAGAATTTCATAACTACATACTTAATTTTTCATCCCATGATATATGATACGAATGTACCAATAATATTAACTACCTCTTTTTCGGCCCTTGAAAAGTTATAACTTAAAAGGTCCAAGCACACATAGATATAAATACTAAACTGCTAGTGTAAACTTTTCCCGTAACCAATTGCGATGTATTGTGAATTGTCGTTAGGGATGAGCGTGAGATGCGGTTCACATGCAGTCGTTTAGCGTTGCTGTGCGTACTGCGCAGTTGGCCAGGATTGCTTCACTTCTGCCATCCGCGCAGTCCGGGGGGACTCCGCGCATTGGTAGCGGCGCTTTATCTGCCACGGTTAGAGGTTCGAGTGAGTATGCGGTACCAAAAACATTTTAAAATGGACCTGCTTTGCCACTGTCACTTAAGTTTCCATCCATGAGTATAGGTGCCGTCACGTGCTATGAGCGCTGACGTTGAACGTGCAATGTTTCTAGATCGTGTATGGTAGGAAAAGAACAAATACACACATCATTAATGACAGATAATATTATTTTACATGACACACCTGCAAAATAGAGGAAACAACTATAAGGCAGCCTACATAACCTAACAGCCTTAGCTACATAGCCTTACAGCCTAAATAAACTAACCTAACCATGAAATTTTATTTAATCCCTCCACCCAATATATTTCGACGTAAAATTTCGATGCAGCCTTTGGTTCTAATGATTTTTTTTTTATCTCGTAATTATTTCATAACAGAAAGCAATATTGGATCTACTGTACGAACTTGTTGGACTACCTCAGCCAGAATGGACGGATGAGATTTCTGTGGCGTTAGACGCCGTCGACCCTTGTGATTTTCAAGTAAGAATCTAATTATTTTAGAATAGTATGAAATTGCTGTCAACCTATACAATTTTACAATGATGTATGTCCGTAGGATTCTTGGCGACTGAACGAAGGTTTCGTCGCCGCCGAAGGAACTGCTATACTACCTCATTTGGCCGCCACTGGACCTGACATAACGGAGATACATCTCGCCCTCTTATTACAGTGTTTTTTAGAGGTATGTGTTTTTAATTATTATATTCCTTTCTCACACACACTGTTGTGTTTGCTTCTTTCTCATTATAAATTCTGTTTATTTATTTATAGTAAATTATAACGAACATACCAATTACAATAATTAACACAGAAATTGCAATATAATGATATACACTTATAATTATAGAAACTGTCAATAAAGTTACTGCTTGAATGTCTTATATCTATGTTCAAGTTCTAGCTTGAAATCCTCAAAAGAAGCGCATCAGATGGTTAATATGATTTAAATACTATTCTTCCTTTGGTCGTTTGACTAACTATCGTTTTTGTGCAGGCGGGGTTAGTGGAAGGGCTTGCGGAGGTGATAGTGAGCAGCGACACGTTCATATCAGTCCGAGCGACGGTGCTAGTGGGCCAGCTGGCAGGGCTGGCGGGCGCGTTAGTGCCGGGGGCGGCGGGAGGCGTGGCCCTAGCACCTTTACTAGGCGGCGCGGCGGCGGGAGGAGCCAGAGCTCTAGCAGCTGTGGCAGCCCTACGCCGCCTCCACGCCAGGAACGCCGCCCGCCCCGCCGCCGCCAGCCTCTTCCTCGACCACCAACTCGCCTGCTGCAGTGGCACCTTCAGACACCACCCGACCGACACCCACTCCGGGTGCATCGACACCGACGTCGAACCGAAACGACACAGCGTCGGCTCCCGAGCTGACGTTGCCGCTAGGAACGTGAGCGCCCTCGTCAAAAGCAAGAGTGTTACATCACGCACCAGCGCTGCAGTCAGCAAAGTCACCAAGACTGCCAAGTTCTTCAATATATTCGAACGAGACGGCGATAATTTAATTAGGGGCACGCTGGTGATGCAGAATAAAGATGGTAACACATGGAATTGGGAAATTATTCGGACTATTTTGAAGGTATTTATTGTATTGGGTGGGGTGTGTTATTCTTCTTATTATGTTATATTTTGATACTAAAATAAATGTTATAAATTTTCAGGAGAACGATGATGTCCCATTGCTTAATTTAAACGACAGCGGGCATAAGGCGTGGGTTGGTCGAATCATTAACTATCTGAAGCCTTCCTCCAATAAATACTCTCACGCAGACTTGTCCAGTTCATGTCACGGACACACCGCCACGCGTGCGGGTTGCCAGCTGATACGACATTTATTGAACCATGATGATGTACGTAGATTTTATGTATTACATATTTTGATGTTTTGTGTCAAAATTTTTGTATATTTACGTTTCTCTGGTTGTAAATTTGAATTATATTGTCAGATCGATTCACGGAGGCTCCTAGAAGATCTCTTCCTGGACGTGAGCCGTCAGATCGAAGCCATCGAGACGGGTCTCAAGGCGCACGAGTGCCTGTTCAGTCCGCAGCATATGTGCAACACCATGTGTCAGATGTATTTCCTCTTCATTGGACAACTGTGCCACTCGCACGCTGGCTTGGCTCTCTTCAAACAAACAGGCTTGTATGACAAGTAAGCATCTCTCTCTCCTAACATAGGTCCGATGCAATTTACCAGATACTGCTTTACTTAAACTTTGAATTCGGTAATTCAACATCTATGTGTAATAGTGTTGTATTTTGGCATAATTAGCCGCATTTTACTAGTATGCAGTAATATATAGAGTGTAACGAATCATTTGTAAAAGTTTATTATTTTATCTTCATAATATTTTTTTTGTTTATTTCTAGCCTCCTAGAGTTATCAACGAAGACTCACCACAGTTGCTACGTAAAGCTAGTTATCTCAAGCTTGGACTACACCCTGGACTCATACCCTCGCGACATTCTTGCCAAAACTCTAACGTGTAACATTCAAGCGTCAAGGCTGTATACAACGCAGTTCCTAAACGTTTTGCTCCGAGCTTCGTGCAAATCGCGCGATTTAGTGCGGAGGAAATCTAAGTTGAAAAAGTGCTTTGCTCATGACAGTTTGAGGAGAGAGGATAATGATTCTGTTGGCGTGGATATGGACACTTGGATATTGCAAGTATTGGTCGGGCAAGTGAAGGATGAGTCCAAAGCGATCGCTAAAATTGCGCTTACTATATTGGAGGAAGCGCACAGCGTGCCTGTAAGTTTTGAATATCATATTTTAAAGACTAGCTTCCCTCACGAGTTATCTTGTTTTAAGCCAAAGCAGTATATTTATTATTCTATGAAATGTTTACTGCAGTTTTATCAAAATCCTTTCAATGTTTTTTGTGAGAAAAGGTAGCAAGCATCTACACATCGTGAAAATTTTTAGATACTGATTTTGTCATACTTGATAAAGAAGTGAGTGTCAAAGATCTGCAAACATTCAAAATTTAAAATACCTTTAGATATTTTGTATGATTAGTAGTACTTTTAAATCGTCAGAATAACATGATTATACAGGCTTATAAATGTTAACGCCGGGTTTGGAAGGTATGCTTTTTAGAAACTCAGCAAAAATATACTAAGACGACCTTATTGAATATTGCAGGCCTATGCCGAGAAGTTGATGACAATGAGAGATACGCTATGTCAGAATTGTCGCCTGGATAAGAACGCAGATCCCGCGACGTTCGACTTGAGTGCGGTGGGAGACAGGGGATACCTTCTATGGCTCAGTTTGGAAGTGGCGGCCGCCGCTCAGTCGGCTGATTCTAAGTCAATCACGTTTATCAAGAAACATCTGGACTTCTGGACAAAGTCATATAACTTTAGGTATTTATGTAAATAATAATTTGTGAATGAAATGAATAATTAAAAAAACACAGACCTGTTGACCTTACTTTTTAAGTCTACCAAAAAATCTCTTTGCATTTATATTCTGTAAGGTAGTAGTATAGTTTTGGGCCGAAAGTTGTTGGAAAGTATTTACAAAGCAATAAATCGTCCTGATCCGTGCCCCAAGAGATTGTGAAACGTTCTAACGTCGTTGCTTGACCTTGCGTTTTGCGCATTTTTGTATGGAGACATAACTTCCTACAAATCCTCCACAACAGAGGAAAACAAAAACCTAAACTTGAGGCATTTTTGCTGTAACAAAACAATACTTTATAATAGTATAGTGGTATATGGCCACGGCTATCCTCTTAACATCACTTGTTTCACTTACTTGGAGGGCGTGAGTTTCAGTAGTCGGGTATTAGTTTCTAAATAATTTTTTTGATAACCAAAGAATACAAGAGCGATAAAATAGCTGAGAATGAACCATCACCGTGGTGTGTGTGTGTAGGTACGTGCGTGTAGTGGAGAGTGGTGTGCAAGAAGCGTTGTCCTTGGGCGCGGGGGGTCGGTGGGGGGCGCGGCGCGCCGTACGACCGCCCGTGCACCTTCACCGTGCACTCGCCGCCTCCACCGCACCCTCTACTGCCAGGCATCACGCACACCGAGCGAGGGCCCTACTTGCCAATGTACTGCCTGAACACTACAAGGTAATTCACATAATTATTGTACACCTTACTGATTTACGTTTAGTAGGTTATATTCTAATATATAGTACTAATGGCGGTTTTATCGCACTAGACAATATCTTCCAGACACTTCTTTGGGATGGACAATACCCCAACTATAGGATCATACACGCGTAAAAGGTTTCAAGGTAACGGTCAGGTCTCATTGCTACTCTTACGACAGGCTCCTTTTTATTAACTGTTATGGATACACACCTCTGCCGCGTAGCTGAAGTAACTGAAGGGTTATGTCTGACTCGCATCGACGAAACATCCCGTGTACACACAGTGCCGTTACTCGTGGTTATTCAAAATAGTTCGATTTCAACAAAATATTAATGATTGAGCGGAAATTTGTCTCATTTGAGCCTTTCATCCCGATCATTCATATTCATCATTTTGTAATCAGGCACTGAAAACTGGGTGAAATTAACGTGCAAAGCATGACCCGAACATACGTTACGAAAAGGTTTTCTATAGGTGGTGCAGCGCAAGAAGTGGTCGAACGCCCAGGAAATAGCTGAAATGAAGGCTTCGTTGTGGGCGTTGGGCAGCACGGGCGCAGCGCCGGGGGGACTGTCTCTGGTCGTGGGACTGGGCGCGGGGGGCACTGGGGGGGACGTGGTCCGTCTCGCCGCGGGGCTGGTACAACGCTGCCCAGTCTACTCTGTGCGAGCGGCGGCTTTTTACATGCTCTCTCTACTCTCCTCTACACCACAAGGCGCTAACCTACTCGCTGAATTAGGTATTTAAACAACTTATTAAACCGTTTATTAAAAGGAATAATTTAAAAAAAACAATCAAATTTATTGAATCGATAATCAATCGACAATTTTAGTATTAACTATATATTTATGAAGTGATAAACTAATTATGTCAGGATCATGTCTGTCGCGTGTCAATTGTAGTATGTTTTGAAGCAGATTATATGAATCGCAATATTAAATGCCTTGATGCCTGATCTTGTCGAGATGTGTGCGTTTCTTGAGCCGTTATCTTTCGCATTGACTATATTTAGAGTTCTTTCTAGGTTTGTAAAGGAGCTATAGAAGGCATTTTTTAAAACGAATTGTTTTGTACTTCTAGGCTGGTTAAGTATACGCCATACGAGGCACGACCAGTTCCCGTTGATACCAGACGAAGTGTTGAAACCGGACGGCAACCCAGACTATCTGCTGTCACCTGACAGTAGGTACAACGCATACGAGGGCGAAATGAGCGAGCACTCGGACCACACCGACCAGAGTATGATCGACAGTACCCACTCGGACATCACCAAGCATTTGAATCAGTCATTCCTGGACTCTGACTTGAAAGAACAGGACGTTGTGGATCATAAATCTTCGTACTCGGACTCGAGGCGTGAGCCGGATAAGAGAAAGTCTCACACGCTCCCTTCCCACGGCTGCTCCAGCTCCCACGATCGTCCCCTACTGTCTGAGTCGAGAACGGTGGATATATTGAAGGATTATTCGACCTACGAACGCTCTGGCCCTCATCGAATATCTGTTGCTGAGAACAGGTTGTTACTTGCGCGTATGAATTCGTTGGAACACGCGCATGAAGGACGCGTTAGGAACACTAGCGAGTCTAGCACCAGCGGTGTGAGCAGTTGCGACTCATTCCTAGGGAAATATGCTATTCCGTAAGTATATCTTGAGGTATATTGATTGTTCTTATAAAAGTATTTTTTTAATGTATGCCATTGTTTTTAGTGACAGAGTGCTGACTCTCAGCCCAATTCCTAGTTCGTCGAGTTTATACGGGATGAAGAGTAGCAATAGTTCGCACAGGCCTAGATTGTTGCAGAGGCGGACTTCCACTTCTAGTGAGTTTATCTTATATGTATGTATTATTTCGTTTTGCTACTGAATATTATTATAACTTTAACGAATATTTGTTTACATGCATCAGGTTTCGCAGGGAATGAAGTTGCTAGTTCACCTCCTACTCAATTGGATATGACTGGATACGCAACTCTCAAGTCAATAAGTAGACGGTAATACATTTTTGGATATTTCTGTTCTTGGCCATGTCTGCAGTTCATACAGCGTATATTTTTCTTATGTAACAGGCCTCATTTGTCGGAAAGTGCAGTGTCTGGATCGAGCGACATGGACGACCTTAGTTGGTTGCTCTCAGATACCGATCGACGAACTAAACCATTCTCTTCGCTGCGGGATCGAGGAAAGACGTCTAAAGAGCGTGCAGTCAAAATGAGGTAAGAATTTTAATAAAATTGGTTCAGCTGTTTAGTCGTGAAAAGGTTATTTAATTTTTATCCAAGATTCGTCTGAAAATATCTGTACCTACATTAATAAAAACAAATGCTGATTAATTTAGGCTATATTTTATCCCCGTACTCCCACGGGAACGGAAACCACGCGGGTGAAACCGCGTGACGTCCTATAGTACTATTAAACAGAGGAAAGATTTCTATGTAAATCGTAGTATGTTTGTAACGAATTGGCACAAAAAGTACTGGATCGATTTAAAAAAAATTGACTTTCACCGTTTTCACCATTTGAATGTTACATTATTACTGATTAATATAGGCTATATTTTATCCCCGTACTCCCACAGGAACGGGAACCACGCGGTTACGTTCGCTAGTACACAACTAAAGTGATTGTTGAATATTTTCAGTTTATTGGAGTACGACTGGCGACCATTGCCGGTGAGTGGGGCGCCCCGCGCGGTGGGGGCGGCGGGCGGCGCGCCGGCCCCTCTCCCCCGCGCTCCCCTCTCACCACCCACCGCATACGTCGGCATCTGTCTACCTAGGGATCTCATGCAACTCTTCCCGGGGTAAACATTTTATCTTATACTTATTTTTGAGATAAAACACGCTAGCCGACTAGTTATCTAAGCATTGAAAAATCGACCCTAAGGCGACTGACGAGCGTACAGTCCTCCTTAGCGGCTATGTATAATACCAAGTGTCCCACGCGTCGCATACCTTATAAAGTAAGAAATGTGCCAACATATTTACAACTATTGCTAGCATAGCGATTTCACTCCTACTCCTGCCCCCCATGGAGCACTGCCGACCTTACTCACTGCAGGAACACAACACTTCTCAAAGGCTTGAAAATACTGTTACAGCTGCTACGTGAATGAATAAATGTGACACACGAATGAATTATACGTGCCGCCACGTGCTATAAGCGCTGACATTGAATACGCAGTAGTAATTATTTTGTGTCCTGTATGGCGCAAGCACGAACAAACACGTGCTCAGTTATTACAACTATTTTCGACACCTTTCTAGAATATAATTTGAATCTACTAGACATTTCCTTCGCAGTGACGATGATCTCGCGGAAGACGAGGAGGTAGAGAGGAGCGAGTCGACAAGAAGACACCGGGTGCCTTCCTTCTTAGCGGACTCGAGTACAATCAGCACTGACAACAAGTCTCGTGCCACTCCAGACAGCCAGAAATTTGCGGCCTATAAAGGTAATTAAGCAGTTAAAGTTATTATAAATAATTACTTATCCTTTTAAGTCCAAAATGATTTGGACATAAAGACAAACAGCAAACACCACAAACCATGCATCATTTAAGATTTCTTATCGTTCGTTCTTTTGAAAGGAGCAGAGATCAACGTGCGTGGTACATATACTGCGACGATGAACGCGATCGCTGTCGCCATAACTGGCGTCAACCCCAGTACAAGCACGGCGGCTGTCACTAACACGAGCACCACTGATGGCAGCTCGGGTCACCAGCTCCCATCAACGCCTAAAGCGAAAACAATAAGCGCTAAAGACATCGAGAAAAGTGCTATCGAAGGAACTCCGGCGATAAGTTCAGATAAATTGACCAGTACGGTGGAACGCAATACTGATGAGAGTAATGTGAAACCAGATACTAGTACAAGTGAAGTTATATCGTCAGTAAAAGAGGCGCTGGAGGCCTGTGGTCGCTGGCGACACTCGCCCGCCGACTGTCTAGCCTGCGTGCGAACTAGACCACCCTCTTCACACGAACTGCGAGAAGACTTTTTTTCTGGTATGTTGTTATACATTTTACTTTAATGCAAGGGACATTTAACACGAGCAGCAGAATTGCAAGAATAACTAAACGGAATGCAGAGGTGGTCGCTTTTTTTTTAAATCTTCGAAGAGATTTGTAATGGTTGATGCTTTGTACTTATTGGTTGGAGGGTTATAAAATATTTCTGTCTAATTAAATGCAGGTATGAACATAGTAATGGAGGGGCGCAGTGCGACCTCCAGCCCCGTCGCCGCAGACAAACCTTCGCCGCAGGCCGAGCTTCTTCATCACGTGCACTTTATGGCCAATCCCATTCATATGAAACAGGTGTGTATATACCAGTAGTTGTATGTGTTGAATTGCCTTATTTTATATTTTTTTGACATTCCTCCATGATAACTAAAGAATGTACGCGGTCCAATCCGAGGAAAGATCTAATTGTCATGAAACTTATTCCTCACGGAGTAGTTGCGTCTTTAAATCTTGAAGTGTCTGTTTATAATTCCTAATTCACCTCTTTTCACTAAATGAATATGAAAGAATCTACGGTGCTTAGATAAAATATCAATTTAAAAAAAAAACTATTTGTTCCGGGTAATCTTTGAAACGGCTGGACCGATTTCAACGAACTTGAAAATGTTATTCGGCTACTTAGCTACTTTAGATTCCGCAAAATAGAGCTCATGAAATTAAGTCTGCGCGGGTGAAACCGCGCGGTACACTCTGTATACCTGAACGACTGGTTTAGCTTATAGCCTTGTTTTTCTTTTTCTTTATAAATATAATAATATTTATATTGCAGAGTCGGTCAGTATTAGTGTCATTGAAGCAGCGGCACCCCGAGGTGTTTCGCAGCGCGTGCGTGTACTCCGAGGTGTCCGCACTGTTGGGTCGTGACACCTACATGCTGTGTGCGCGGCGCTTCCTTCAAGAGCTATTCCTTGAGGCGAACTTCGACTGCTTTGCTACTGAGCCCGCGGCAATACTTGCACGACACTAGCATATACAGGTTTGCTCAAATACCCAGATATAGGATTTCGATCCTTATTCTAAACAAATAATTTTGTTTTCTTAGTGAAGGGGGCAATTGCATATAAATATATTGCCCCGTTTCCGTGTCTACCTCTTATATTTCTAACACTTTATTTCCACGTTTAAATGTGGCTGACTAATTAGACCTGTTTTACTTCATCGTAATGAATTCTCAAACCAAAGTTTTTATTGTCTTATAGCCCATAAAATAATTATCAAATTTCTTAGGCCTTATGTAATTAACATAGAATTTCATTACATATGCTTCCCACATATATAAGTTAGGCTTCAAGATTAAATTAGTTTCTAAAATGTTAATTATTAATAAAACTAATTGGCGATGTCGCCAAAACCATATGACCACAGTAGTTGTGATCAGTTCAAAAATAGCATTGGAGGCCTTAATATTTGCTAGATTGTCGAGATGTACATGTGTAATATATAATGATACATTATGTTATTAATCTCTATATTATTGGTTTAAACGAAAGCGAGTGTGTTGTATGGTTACCATTACGCAAATGTAAATGCTCGCTACTCATCAAATTAAATATTAGTTTTAATCTTTAATGCATGCAATTGTTTGTTGGATAAATTAACCAATATTACCTAACTACATTACATTATACATAGTGATATTTTTTATCGTAACACATACATATTATTTGTACATGAGGCAATATAGGTAATTCAAGCAGTTTTGATTCATTGTATGATATTGTAAATACACTTTATGTGGAATGTAGGTCGAACTAAACACCAACGCTATAATATAAGGCAGTGATACTACATAATATGCTATACTGCTTGGTTAGTTATATTTATGTTTGCATGTAAGATGAGTTATAGCCTTGGCGGTTATTAATTTATTTGTTCCGTTTGAATCCAATAATCAGCTAAGATTAATGTGGTTCATAATGGTATCTTATAATTTTGTTCCTTTGTTGTATGAACTTGTTTGTGCCCCCAAACTACAGATATGTGCAGCTGCATTTATATTATTGTTACTTTAGCAATAATATTATAGTATTAATTTCAAAGTAGCATAAATAGATAGTTAATTACAAGCTGTATACCTGGCCGATGGAGAGCATGGTCTGGGGCCCTATTATGACCTCTTATTGACATTATACATTGACAATGTTTATGAAACAGATGCACACGTATTGCCACGAGTTTTGACAAACGCGCAGTTGTAATTTTGTGAGAGTGTACACATGCACAAGCCCCCCACTACTTTCGATGAGCGCTCAAAACTCGTAACAATGCGTGTATAAGTCTGTCACAGTCACACAGTCAAATGATTTTGGCAATAAGGGCTTACGATAAGGCCCCTCGTCCCCCCGATGACAATAGCAATATCTCTGACTGAACATAACGCTAAACCATTCCCACTGACACCAATAGTTAATTTAAGTTTATCCTATTTTTTATCCCACCTAAGTAACGGTACGAAATGTTCCCTAGTTTCCTTGCAATATTTGTGTTAAATCAATTGTCACTGCATTTAGTAGTTGTTGTCTTTGTTGACATATTTTTGTTTTATTTATTATAGCTAGAACTGAATAGCAATTTTGTGTTATCTCTTACGATATTATGAGTATTATTTATTAATAGAGAATACTGGATTTCACATATTATGTACTAAAACTAAAGTAATGAAACAAATTGTTAATATTATAAACTATAAATAACATAGCAATAGCAAACAATAAGTTATTCGAATTGTTTCAGATAGTAATATTGGACACCTTTGTAGAATTATTTCAACTGTATAGTTTTGTTATAGGTATCTGTCCAGTCTCCTGCATTTTTACATCAATAGTTTTCTATAGATTAAACGTATTTATTTCTAATGTTAGCTGTAATAAACTTATTTCAGTAATATGTATGATATTGTAATATGAAGCAACACTTACAAAAGTATTAATGTAACCTCATTAAAGTAATCATTGGTTTCGGTACTGGAATTTTGATTGTATTCAGTAAAATGCATCATAATACTAATCAATGTACCTATTTGTATGTTCCTGGTTTCAATAAGTATAAAATATTCTTTTTATATAAATATATAAATGTTAAACAATATAAATATACCGTAATGTACTGAAATTATAGTGCCATCACACAGGTTCCTTACAATCTTATTAGAAATCCAATTTGGCCGATTCCTAAGTTGTATTGTACTTTAAACATCCCCAACATTTTACAGTGTTGCAGTAAATAAGTACCGAATTACAATTATGTCATTTCATTATAATAAATATATTATTATTTTATACCTCACGCTGTGTCTCACTTTACAACATACCTTGTAGAAATAAGTCCACGGCATTAAGCCCTCCGTTCTGGCTTGAAACGGCTGGACCAATTTTACCGAACTAAGTGTAACGAACTTAGCTATATTTAAAAGTAATAGGGCAGGGCCGTGGTTGCGGTGAGGTTTGTGTGGTTGCAACACAAGCGACTTAAGTTCCAATACCAATGAGTTTTTTAATGTGTAATGATGTCACACCACGTACTTTACGGTGAAGGAAAACATCGTGAGGAAACTTGCACTTGTCTGAGAAGTAATTCAAAGCCGTACTCGTATAGTGCATGAGACAGCGACAGACTCACCATTGTTCGGTGAAAAGTGGATGTTGTTATTACAACACCTCTGCCTACCCCTTCGGGGAATACAAGCGTGAGCATATGTATGTAATTAGGGTTCCTCGCAAAAAGTTGATGTGTAGGTAAGTTAAATTTGTTCTCTATCTTTCTCAAGGGTAGGAACATGTTTCTAACTTGAAATTAATTTCGGTTTCGGTTTCGTTAAGTATCGTAAAGTTGATTGATGAAGTAAACCGATTTATACCAATTCCGTATTTACTTGTGCTATTCCCATAGAAGCTTTAGATTTTTTTTTTCTGTGGAATAGTTTTCGGTATCTGACGTCTGTGTCATCATGATTGATTTGGCATGTCAATATTGTCAGTCAGTGTTAGTAAATTTTTTGTAACAAGCTTGTCGCCACCAATAAAATAAGAAGAAGTAAAATACGAATTATCATTTTATTATTTTAATTAGTAAAAATAAAGAAACCAAGATAAAAATACTTATGAAAATAAATTGAAACGTTTAGAAACTAAGTTTTTATGTAACTTGAAAGTAGTTATTGCTACAGCATTTATTTCGTTGGTGTTTTAAATTTGTGCTGAGGCTGGCTGGGAGCTCAATCAGTCAGTCAGCGTTGTGAGTAAAAAGCTTTATTGTGATCAGCGCAATGGAACAAGAACTACCACATAAAGAGACAGCTTTACTTGAAGGGTGGACAAAAGAAGAAAAATTTAATCTTCTGGAGAGTATAAAAGCTTTTGGGTCTCAAGACATTGAACAAATTCATGACAATATACCAACAAAAAGTGAAGAAGAGATCATTGCTGCGCTTGATTACTTCAGGAGCAAAATTAAACTTATGAACCCGCCAGCATCAAGAAAAAGGGGACAAAACTATAAACATGCATTTGCTCCAAGAATACCTTTAGCTAGCTGGGCAAAGTATTTAACTAACTCCCTTACTTTTGAAGAACTCCAAACAGAAACATCAACTGCCCTCCGACTGATAGCTGACCTGGAGGATATACCCTCCCCTATATGCACAGAGAACATTGACTTTCGTAAAATATACCATCAAATTGCAGATGCAATGGATGGGAAGGAATTAACAGAAGACAAGGGGGTTGACACAGTCCTTAGCAAGTGTATTATTGAAACAGCTCTTACCAGTAAAGCATTTATTAGAAACTCTACCCTGAAGCAAATTGTGTCTGCTATAAACATCTCCGCCACAGATGTGCATGTTTATTCAAAGTCTGCACCAAACAATGAAGTTTTGACATTCCGCTATTTGACTTCACAGAGAAATTATAATCCATTGAATCTGTCTGAGGAGTGTCTTATACCTTTTTGTAAATAAAAATTGAAATAGACAATGTGTGTCAATAATTACCATGTATGTATTGTCATTAAAGATCCTTATTTCAGTTACACTAACACTGCATGGATAGTGAAGACAAAAAACATAATGTTAATAAATACTCACTGGATCATTAGCAAGTATCTATGTCTGATCTATAGTTAAATTATAAATAAGCTGCTTACACTGTAAGCTGTACAACATGCAGCTGTTACAATACACAACTTACACTTACAATAGGCCCTCCTGGTTTGAGTGGTGGCCAATTCAAATACCAGTAAATTAACCAGCTTCAAAAACTCTTGCAATTATGTCCCTTGGCAAGCCTTAAGGTGAAGGCAAACACCAGAAACCCACATATGCCTATCTCAGGCATTGATCAAATGACCATCTGTCACTGGGGATGGACTCGTCATCTGTCACATTGGCACTTAATCATCTTAAGTGAAAATTGGGTGGGCTACCTCTGCTTTTCCCTTTAAGGACTCTGGGAAGGCGAGAGCAATTTTGTATTTTTATCTGAATTACTTTTACAGATAGGTAAGAAGGTGGAATAGGTATATAGGCATGTGTGTACTTAATTATTAATGCATAAAGTTTAAATTTTGTTTTTAAATAATTATTTCATTCATTATTTTAATACAAAAATAGTTAGGTATTTCATTTAACAAGTTGCACCTACTATTGTAAATAAAATCGGACAATGCCAGTAGGTAGTTATGAATTCAACCATTCTACAAATTTGCTGAATAACTTAAGGGCTACTTTGACCACTCTGTCCCAAAAGCCTGGTTCTTCTTGAGAATCTTGGCTTTGTGCTGTTGGGTATTCACCACTATCGAAATTCTCAAGCTGACGCTTTTCCCGCTGTAAGTTCAAGTAATCGATCGTGTTTTCACTTTGCCCTGAAAAAAAACAAACAAAATTACTAGCCAATTCAATGAAATCTGTATAATTATCTCGTATACGTACAGACGTGTTATTCACTAAGGTTTCTCAGCGTCGAGCTCGAAGACGAGCGTTGGTTTCAATCAAATGATTGGTTTTATGCATAATTCGTAGGATATAAGGTTCAATTTCATTTATTTAAAACCGACACTCGATGACGAGTGAGACGCTGAGAAACCTTAGTGAATAACGCGTCAGCACTTTGTCGTCATTCGTCACTACTCAAAGGTTGAATTACATATTTGGCTGCGATCTTCTGTAAGGTGGTAGATGGCCTGCTTGTCAGTTAGAAGAATAATCTTAAAGAAAAGACAACACTTAAAAATACTATGTACTTATCGATAATACTTAGTTCTTGGTTTGAGGGATATACAGGTCCGCCAAGAGTTAAGAACGGGTACTTTTGAATGCGCAATATTTTATTATTTAATGTTTCCCGCGACGTAAATAAAATACATGCGCAGTTAGCCCCACTATGTTCGCTGAGCGCTCATAACTCGTGACAGCACCGGTCTCTAGGTAGTTACGTCCACAATCAATGCACATAAGTAATTAGGTTTGGAACACTCACTTGCTAAACTGGAAACTTCTTGGGGTATCTGAAAATAAATGGGTTATTAATAGGCTGTTCATACAATTTTGTACATTTGGACAATTCCCATAGAACAAAGATAAAATACTAAAAGATATAGATATTCGTGTTCATTACACGAATATCTACCCCCAACGGGAATCGGACTTGCGACCCTGCGCTTAATTGAATAGAGTTGATATGGTACCTAGGTCCGTGTACCTACGTAAGTACCTACTTTTATTAAATAGTGTGGCTATCTAGGTGTTCGTTAGTTTAGAAAGTCTAAATATATCTACCTATGTAAACAAAATCTACAACCCGCTGGTCGAGCCAGCGGGTATTGATATTGAGTGGCTAAAGCAGACTATGAACGCTCGGGCTCTGTCTACTCTACTTCATGTTCGGTAAAATCGTTCTGCTAGCAGTAGGTATAAATGACAGCTCTTCCTAAGAGAGCTCTGGATAAGTACTTTAATCGCCATAGTAAGAAACATAACACTACAAGGGAGTAAGAGCTAATGCGATGCCATGTGGCTGCAAATGCAAACGTGGTGAAAAAGTCCCGAAGAAGGCAGCTCGAAAATGAAAACAACTTTACAATTAATTTGGTGATGGGTAAAAGTTTTAAATGAAGGTTTATTGCTTACTTGTTTTCCATGTGTTAAACACAAATATAAAGTTACTAAAGCGAGGAGCGACAGAACGTGAAGGCGGATTGGTCTCATGTCGCAGATGTCAATTACCACATTGACTCCCCATGACTGTGAACTTGCCTTTTATACGAGGGCGTGGTTGTGATTGAATCTAGCGGAAAATCATGGTTTGTAATCACCGGCAATTCAACAAGTGCTACCGTAATTTATTTGCTTTTTACTTAAACGTCTTGTAAGTTAATAAGACAATTGACTCAATTGTCCGCTAAACTTAATTATTGTTTGTATTGTTAGAGCAGACAGAATAGCTAGGCAAGTATCTGCGTCTATTAGCGTTTAATTCAATTATAATTAACGTCTTTAACACATAAACATCGAAACACGGGTTAGATAATACAATGTACCTAAGTAGATAATCTTTCTTGGTACCTCGGTACATCTACTCTCGCGTAAGGAGCTAGAGTTACTTCATTTTGGGGAGGCCTGCCTGCCTTAATTGTATGGAACTCCGACAAATTGGAAACTTACAATTCGGTAAAAAGTAAGTTTTTGATTCGTTTCCCAATATCCATTCTGTGACTTTTGAGATTGAGGGAGATTAACCAACTTGAAAAATCAAAGAAGATGGTAATTTAAATGCAAACCATTGATGTTCTCGATTGTACACCAGTTCAACCGATGCTATGCATGTTTAGTTGCGTGTTAAGTATCACTGTGGCGACCTTGCCAATTCTACGGCATACAACATGTTCCGCATGAAAGCTTGCGTACAATACCACACAGGGCGGTGGATTTGATAAGCACAGGCTTGCCGAGTCATCTTTAAAAAGACTCATTGTTGTCGTAACCTATTGGAAAGATACACTGAAAAAAGTGGGTAGGTAAAGTAGGTACCTAGTACCTACCACTTGCTTAGGTACCTACTCAAACAACGCAAAATAGCGAGTAGTGGGAGATTAATTTTATTGAAGACGTAAAAGTTTCGTTGGGAAGTATCTAGGTAGGTACTTGCATGATGAGTTTTCTAAAAACGAGGTTTTTAATGTTTTCCCTGTGGACCACTACATTTCTACAGTTTATCGATTACCGATATACATCGGTACCTACCTACTCCAAAACTGGTAATCCGATTTGTGTGCCGCTTAGCTGTAAGACACTTAAGGGTAATAGTAAAAGTAGCTTCTGCCCGCGTGGAATGGTTAGGTACTTTGGTCTCACCCTATCTTTAACCCGCTATTGGTCATAGCGTGATGTAATGATATAATAGCCTATAACCTTCCTGATAACTATGATAAATCGGCTATCTAATGCTGAAATAATTTTTCAAATCGGTATAGTTTAACACTTGATGAAATCTTGGATATTGAGATGGGCAGATTTAAAATATGCGGTGTTAGGGCTTTGCATTTTTGAGCTGAAGTAGTCAGATCAAGGAGAGCTAAAGTGAAAGACTAATCTACGACAGACTCCATCTGAGTCTGACACATACGTTGGCTTTTCCTTTACTTTCGGTAGGAAGGTTTTTTTAATAATAAATGTTTTTAAAAATAATAAACTAACCACAAAGGTACCTTCAAACCGAAAATAATTAGGTACGGCCAACGTGTGCCCGATTCGGATGCGAGTCTATCGCTTTTTCTTCTTGAAATTCTTCTTAATAGTTATTTTTCTAGTCAGGAAATAAATCAGGAAAACATTGGTATAGGTTTGAATTAAATTTATGTAGTTAAACTTTTGTAGATAAGCTTCAGGCAACTTCTCAGACCGTGAGTCTTTTGGTTTATTTCAAGACTTGCCTTATGTTGAGTCTATGGTTTGTGGGGTAAAAAAGTAAAAACAAAAACTATACATAATAATAATTTTTACTTAAATAGTCAGTGTTATGATGCTACTTTTTTGATGCTCCAAAGCCAGAAAAGCCCATTATCTGGGCAAGTTCAGACTGAGCAGGGGTGTCTTCGTTGTCTTCATTGTCCATCAACTTGCGTTTCTTGTCTCGTCTCCTCTCCCGCCTCAGTTCCTTGACTCTTGCTTCTTCCTCAGCAGCCTCTCTTAGTCTTGTGTCAAGTTCATACTCATTCTTTTTTTCTTCCAATTTACGTTTATTCAATGCAAATCGTGCTTTAACCTGGAACAGGATAAAGATAAATATTAAATAAATTAAACAAGTTAAATTGATATCTGAATCAGTAATACCAATTATTACATAGAGTATACAAAATAGGATCAATATTTGTGTTTATGTTTATCTGTGGATTAGAACTCTATGGATCAATGTACATTTATTGATAGAGTAGTAGTGCCTGTGCAAACACTCAACTTTAAAATAATATTGTCTACCTTTAAATAGAATCATTACAAGGGATTTTCAAACATCTCAAGGGCTGTTACTATAAATAGTTACTGTGCATGCAATACCTGTCTGCAACTCCTACTTAAATGTTCAAAGTACTTGTTTACTATAATATTGTACTACAATAAACTTTCTACAAGTTGACACAAGTCTCCTCATTTCACACCAATAAAGAGAAAAATTGTGTATTAAATTGGAAGATGCTATGCATTAGCATTCCCTTCATTGTGGTTATTCTAAGCCCATATACAATACATCTATATCTATACAGATAAATAAAATTGAAGTGTCTGTTTGTAATTCCAATATTACAGCTTTTCACTACATTCATATGAAAGTATACACGCTACTGACACTAAAAAACCAAGTTTAAAATTTTTTCTCTGTCTGTCTGTGTTTCTGTCAGTCTGTCTGTCTGTTTGTTCCGGGTAATATCTGAAACGGCTGGACCGATTTTAGCGGGACTTTCACTGGCAGGTAGCTGATGTTTCAAGGAGTAACTTAGGCTACTTTTAGTTATGAAAAATATTAGGGTTCCGCGACAATAAGGATGAAACCAAATCTACGCCGGTGAAACCGCAGGGCACAGCTAGTACAGAATAAATAGCATAAACTATGAACCTAAACTACTCAAAAAGGTTTTGGATAAGGAACTTAAGTCTTCCAAGTGAAAACTTTCCACTATGTAAACTTACTATATTAACATGTACATGTTACAGGGGAATACTTAAGATATTTTACTGTCACACAGAATCTTGTTAAATATGTATAAATAAGTGTCTTTACTGTGAGAGTGCTGCCTATCTTGTTAAACAGTCTGTGTACCTACCAATCCTGAGTTATCAAATCTCTCACATTGCAGTTGAAATAACTTTATGTATTGCAACAAAGTTCTTAAAAGCTAAACTTTTCAATAGCTTAAGTGTTTCTAAATGCCTTCACTAGCTGTTATGTGTGTGTATTTACATTTTTGTGTCTATTGTGTATTTCTCTATTTCCTATACTTACATAACAAAAATAAAAAAATATTGAAATAGCTCTTGTGACAAGCGGGCTAGGGCTTTTTTTGCTCAGCATTGCTATTCAAAGTGGCAATGCTTGCAGCCTGCTTGGCACAATTCCGAGAGACACCAATTTGGACAAAGTTTTCTACTTGTAATTAGTTTTGATAACTTTGCCATATATGCATATATAAAAAATGGTTTTTATTCAATAAATTAAGACAGAGGTTATGATAATGTTATTCACCTGATCTAGTGAGCTCCGTTCGATCTTCATGGACATACCCAGATTCCTTTGGTGCTTTTTCCCATTGATGTGATCCAAAAAGTTGATAGAATCTTTGACAACACAGTCACAAACATTGCAGTAATATCCTCCAGATTGTGAAGTTGGGGTGTTCTTTGTGATCACAACACTCTTCCCTAGTTTAGAGTCTAAATCAACCTTGTATTCTCGTTGTTTGAGAAGTTCTCTTTTGATCGGTGGAGCTGGAAATTAAGATATTTAGTGGTTAAAACGCAGTTCGAGACGTGCTTTTTAACTTGCTGAATAATAAATTATACCTTTCTTTTTAAGCCGTTCCTCCTCGTCTAGTTCTGCTTGCAGTCTCTCTGCAGCAATTTTTTCGAATTCATCTTTGTCCCATTTTCGACGGTGATCTTCGGGTCTTAAGCTCATCTTGGTAGATTAAACGATCAGGTCCTGCGGGGAAGTAAACTTAATGAAATAATAAACTTATGTCGTGTTATGGTTGTTTACTGCACAGGAAATAAGAAAGAAATAAATACCAGATAAACAGACAGATATTGATTGACTGACTGACTGAGTTACTTTGCTTGACTTTTTGAGACACGGCGGCATTGACAGACGAGTGACAATCAAGTGAAAGGTAACTGACACTGACATCTGATCTGATAATATTTCTATTTTTCTGAGCAATGGGTGTTACCCTAACGAAAATTATTGGTATCAAGGGCTCAAATTTTTTTTTAACTTAGATCTTAATAATTCATCACAACTTTTCTTAAATAAATACAATGTTACGCTGTTGACACAGTAACGTGGATACCAGATATATTATACAGATTGGGTGGGTTCGATTGACGAGACAAACAAACATTTTAGGTATGTGATGAGATTTTTGTGTTTTCCTCGTGTCTCGTGTGTTTGTGTGTGTTTGGAAGTGTTTCATATAAAGTACTAGCTGTACCCCGCGGTTTCATGCTTAATTTCGTGGAACCTTAATATTTTTTATAAATAAAAGTAGCCTAAGTTACTCCTTGAAACATCAGCTTCCCGCCAGTGAAACTCCTGCTAAAATCGATCCAGCCGTTTCAGAAATTAGGCGGAACAAACAGATAGACAGACAGACAGACACACAGAAAAAAAAAATTAAATTGGTTTTTCTATGTCTGTACCGTGTATACTTATGCATTTAGTGAAAAGCTGTAATTTTGGAATTACAAACAGACACTTCAATTTTATTTATCTGTATGTAGTATGTATGTAGTATGTATGTAGTATGTATGTACTGTATGTATATATCTATAGATATCGATTATTAGTACGAATATTTACTGAAGTATTGTGTCCGTTGTTGGGCACCCATAGTAGGTACTTTACGTAGGTATAGGCAATGCGCAGTTCGGGATCACTAGATCTCATATCATAGGACTTATATTTAAAAACCTATAATATTTTCCAAGGAACAAACCGACATCATAGTCAGTCGACTGCAGGCGAAGAATAATTCTTTCAACTAAGGAAGTTAATACTATATTTGAATAAAGTATATACTTGAACGGTATTCAATTGGATCGCAGTCTGTTTCAACCAATGAAAAAAAAGTACCCATTTCTATGCAATGGGTATTCATAGGTAATGAATGATGTGGTGTTCTGAGACTTCTGTTTCGGTAATTTATGTACATATACAAGTTTAAAATGTAAATACCTACACTTAGCGAAATACTTATAGGTTACTGCCGAGAGATAGGTCATGGGTATAAGGTAACAAAGTATATTGGTAATAGAGAAAATATAGATTACCTACGTATAAATTCTGGAAAAGCAAACATCAAATTTGTTTATTCGTCTTATCTGTAGGTAGGTACAATACAAAGCTTTGCGATTGTATAGGTCCTATGGAATGGAGCGGATTAATACAAGGAGAAGAAGCATGGGTTAATGCGACGCCATTTGGAGCAAGGAGCTTGACGAAGTGACGTCACGACGAAAATGAGCGTGGCCGCGCGACTGTGACACATGGCAAAGCTATTACATTATTATCACGAAAAATTTCTTCATTTTGCCCTTTTTACCGCTGGGGTAGTAGCTATCTATCACAGTCCTTTGTTATTATTCCTTTCACTTTTGTGCGAATACCTAACTAGAATAATAGGTATTAATCTACGTATAGCATAATTACACATTTCTATCTACTAGGTACACGGTTTATTGAATATTAAGTGAAATAACTTACCTAAATTAAACGATTCATTCAGTATTGCACACAAATTAGTCTCCATTAAGGAAGGCTTTAAGAGAATATTTCAATTACTTATGCAGCACACGTACTCACGTAGGTTAAACGAAATAGGAAAACAGTTTCTAGAACAAAAATTGTAGGAAAATTCTACGTGTGCTGCGATAAAACAGGAATAGATAAAACACACGGAAGCTACCTACAACTGCCACAGTAGCTCACCTGCTGCCATCCACCCGAATTTCAATCATGAAAAAAATGCGTAACCCCGAGACGCAACACATGCGAAAACTATAACCACTAACGATACCTACTGGAAGAAAGAAACTTATTGAATTTGGGAACATACATATACACAATTTACGTGTAGGTAAATGTAAATTTAACAACAACAACGAACTTTTTGTTCTTGGTTTTTGTCCCTATTTGTTTTGTCTCAGTTCTCCTAGTATTTCTGCGCTTTTTTGTAAATCAAGTAAGTACTACCTTGCCAAGCATGTAATGCACTAAATTACTTACCCTGGGAAAGAAGTGAACTATATTATTGAATGTGTGCCACTACGACCCTGTATAGCTCGAAAGATTTAGCGTATTTTTTCATAGTAATACAACGCGAGCTTTATTTCGGCAGAGTTCAATGTAAATTGCATAGGTCTCGTGAGGCGAACAAAGCTTGACTGACGTCGAAGGGCGCGCCGGAAAAGCTAAATGTAAGTTTATTTAAAGCACCAGTCAACGTGAAAATATCAGTAGAATTTATTACACGGTTGTATAATCAAACGAGTCCCTTGATATACTCTGTAGGGACATTATTTTCGTTGGTTTAGAAACAAAATTGGGTAGCAATTTTCTACGAAGTAGGCTTGCACGTGAACGTCGCCCACAGTGTTATTATATACATAATATAATTAAAAGTTTAACATTTGATCAATTAAATGGGGAAGTCGTGGCACTACATGATGAGAGTAAGAATATTTAGAGATTTTAACCATTTCTGTTGTTGAACCCTAAGTAAGTCTTAAGAAAATGTATGGATTGTGGTAAGTGAGACACAACATAACTATGAAGCCAGTAAGTTCTGAGACTAAGGATATGTCAGCTTTTCAGACCCATCATTATGGAAATTCTTAAAACAATCTATTTGGAATACCTACCTAAGTCCTAAGTAAATAATGACGAGGATGAATATTCATTACGAAGATATTTATATGTAGGTAGTTTATTGTGTTTGAAGACATGGTTTGTGGTCAAAATACTCTAGAGAGTAGAGTTGAAGTGTTAGCCTATAGTCATGGGTATTGTGGCAACATACGCACACGACAGTGCCACAGTATACATATATTACTTTTTAGGTTATGGTCTCTCGCAGTTAGTAGGGGGGAGTTACTTTCTCTGCTTAACTGCAAGGGTCTCCAGCCTTACTGATATCACACCGATGCCGCTTATAATCCCGTAGATGCGCACGTCCGTGTGTGTGTCATTTCGAAAGATTTGTTCCCAGATCCCGTACTGCTTGTAGTAAGTTCATATGTATACTGTGACAGTGCGGTGAGTTGTGTCCGTGTACGGGACTGTAGGACTCCGGTTACATGTCGCCGGGGAGCTTGCATAAATTATCGTAGAGTGGCAGGCGCCGCAGTCAAGGCACCGATTTGTAGTCAATGCTTCCAAACTAGGGTTTCTGTTTCCGAATACACTTTTCCATAATATAGAGTAGCATAGTTCGGCAAAATAAATGGGATTCGCTACCGACGACGCAGACGTGATCCCAATGAACATTTGGGCGGTTCTCTAGTACTTAATGAAAATTAGGTGCCTACTACAGCCCAGTATAATTGATTAATTCTTTAGAACGTTTGACCTTTCTCTCTAACCTAAAATAATGTTTCTTAAAAACATTGGAAGATAAAACAATAAATTAAGGTACCGGAATGCTAGTCTTCTTTCGCGGTAAAGTAGATTACATTAGGCAACTACACAGTGAGTGGTATGAGAAATTCCCCTATCAAGTTGTGTCTCACTATCACATTCCGATAAAAGATATTGAAAAACAATTTGTGATGGAATTTTCCCTTCAGTTCTTGCGGGCGATTAGAAATGCTCAAAATGCATACCGTTCGTTCACACTTTCTGGGACTATAACTTATCTTCTACTTATCGTTCATTTGCGCTTTGTGTAGTACCCTACATATCCATGCCTGGGTCGTATGTGGTCGCTTGATTAATATCATATGAAATTAATAGGGTAAGTAAGCTGGGTTGATTAGGTACATCTTCATTAGGACCATTCATAGGACTTACAGTACTGATGCATCCGTACAGGATGAACCATTAACTTCTAGCTATTCTAATAAACTGAGGTATGAATATAAACTGAAACATTTTGTTTTACCCACACTTGTCGATACAGCATAAGCGAGCAAAGCAATTTACAATAAGAGGACATGCCTTATTGCCGTCGATAAAAAGTTGAAGGTCCCATCAAGGGATATATTGGTCACAAAAGTGAAATCCAATAAGTGTAAAATGCAATAGATAGAATGAAGATAAAATACGTAAATGGAAATGTTCACAAAAACGTCAAATTGGTGCGATTCCCCAGTCAACAGAGAAGGTTTTACAATTGCCAAACGGACCAATTTGTATTTACTGACGGTAAAAACGAATGTTTGTATTCTGATGGATGTCCATAATTTTTTTGGGAATACTAAATTCAAATGTAATTCTGATGCGTTCGCAAAAATTCTGTTCGGTACTTACTCAATTACTAAGGTGTATGACTAGCTGGTTTTCAATCAATTCGTATTCTACTATATTTTAGGATAACCATAGATACTTTTTTTTAATAATAACAATTGAAAATCATTAACAGGGTTGTTATCAAAATCCCTAACTTAACTATATCTCCCATATCATTATTAATCATCTCACTGATGAGACATCACAGAACATGGAAACATGGAAAGAAAGTCATCATTGGATATAAATGTTTGGATCATTGAATACCTATATACGATGCTCACGAGAAATGGTCTTCGAGAAATAAGGCATATAAACAACGGATGGCGGATAGTAAACCAGTTTCATTTCTTTGGCATGATATGAAAGTAGGTACATAATGTAGATGAAGCAATGGTGTGCGGCAAGGACAGAGTAATACAACGCAGACAACTGGGAGCGTTGGTGACATTATTCAGTTTATTTCCCAAAGGCTCTTGTCCATATTTCCGAGCACACCATACTAACCATTGTTTGCCTAAAATCATTCGTAACATGTAGGTCTGTAAACAATTTAGAGGTGAATGCAGACGCTTTGCATAATATTTACTGTTTGAATATGGAAACTGAATCCAGTTGTCTATTGCTATTTTCATGCCAGCCATTTGTATTCGGATATGAAATGACCTATTTTACAAATTAGCTGTTTTCGTTATCAGTTACGAGCAGGCATTTGCTAGGTAGCATTTAGCACCATCTATACGTTAATTAATTGTACTGACTGACTGATTCATCAACGCAGAGCCTAAAACGCAAACTTTTAAGCGTGACCTCATCATAAGTTTTCTTACGTTTGTAAATTCTCTGCTCATCTGAGAACTGACCCGACACGTTACCCAATTATGATATTAGCTATTATGGATCCGTCCAAAGTAAAATTAAAAGTTTAAATTTAATGCGTTCAATGATTTTCATTTCATTCATAACTTTTTTAATGAAAATATTTGGTATTAATTCATATACTTAGTAATTAGTTCATACAATTAGTATACATTTGAAACTTGGTTTTGGTATTTTTTTTATAAATGTCTGCCTAGTTCCAGGCTTCTCCTTTGAAACAAGGGCTGCGACGTTGATAAATGAATTAATTCCATTTCTCTAAATGGGTGGCACTTATATGGATTATATTACCGGTGGTAAATTCTCGACTTTCATAAGTGCCTTACCAGGGCCTAAACTGAATAAATATTTTTCATTTTCATTTTCATTTTATAATACATTCTCGGACTTCTACATTCTCTATGTGTACGGATCAGAATGACAATTAACACTTGTGATTATTTTAAAAAGTAACTTTATTATAGTCGGTATTAATTAAATTTTGCACGTAGGTAGATGAATAGATAGATAATTCTGGGTATAAAGGATCCCTTACATTCCTTTTGGTAAAAAAATCTTTAATTTAGCGGGCCACCAAAGCGTGGGCCCGTGAATCTAATTATTTCTACATATATTTATTTTAAAGGGCTACATTTTACTTTATACTTTTAGCCGCTCCTTTCTGTAGTAAAATACTTATAGAGAATGCCACCTACTTGCATAATTTTATCTCTTATCAATGTTGTGAGGCACCTAAAGTAAAACACAAAATCAATTAGCTATAATTGTGTGCAAGTTAGAACGATAAAAGTAGTTTGAGGAACTGTGGGTTCCACAGACAAAGGACTGCAAGATATTGTATCATACATAACAAACACATTACACTCTCTGAGGTCTGTACTAACATCATTTTTAAAAGGATTTATAAAGTCCCAATTCTAGTTTAAATTTTGGCCAAAATGCAGTTCCAATCCTACAAATATCACGACCAATTAAAAGAGAACAATTTTTATTGGTTTATTGGGAGTCTAGTGACAAAAAGTAGTTTATTTTATTAGTATTTGTCTAATAATAACGAGTAATTGCCTACTAACATTTTTGTGCCCTAGCTTACGATAAGACGGAACATTTATATAAATCTGACTGGCTATACTGTATAGGAACACAGAGTAATAAATAGATGTTAGACAATTTTCTGTGTCTACATCATAAAAAGGTTCTATGTTTACCGCGTATTTTCTTTTTTAATTAAATTTCGTAATGGTGGCTAATGAGTTGCAAAAAAATACCCTTTAGGAAAAGAGGACCTTAAGACTTTCCAGGAATAGTGATTTGTTTTTGTTAAATGTGTACAAGACTAGGATATACACATATGTGATTTAGATGTGACGAAACGTAAGTAGGTACCTGGGTCTGTAGACAAAGTAACATTTTCCTCACGTTTCGCTAGTGAAAACAATACCAATTGTACGGGAATGACATATTATGTCACGTGACTGATTTATGTCATTTCCATTTTTTTTTATCGTTTCTTTTAACGCAACAGAGAATGTTACTACTTTGCTAATTTGTCTTCTAATTAATATAATCGAACAATTCACAGGGTGAATAAAATTGGTTTATCTTTTCTGAACAAAGAAGATAATCACTCGTGCCCACTACTTACTTCCAATAACATCTGATGATAAAATATGTCCTTTATATTCATACCCATGGAATTCATCCAACATTCCTATCACATTTCATACACATTTGGATGTTTCCAGTTTACTTCCGCACAAAATGACACTCGATCTTGGGCATGACAAGAATAAATTAGTTGGGAATAGGTGTACTTTCTTATGATATATGTAGGAAGTGGAAAGTGAGTACTTTTAAGTTTTGATTATTTAAAATCTTAATAAATTAAAATTAAAATCTTTATAAACTTGTTACAGGTTTGTAATCAATGTAGGTATCGAACATATTCAATACTAACGCTCATGTCGTCTGTATTCCCCGAGAGGTATACTTACAGTACACTCACATTTCGACATATATGATTTTATGTATGCATGGCGAACAGCTGGTAGCTGGAACTAGAATATACAATGTCTTCTTGAGGAGTTGAGGGTGTAATCCGTGTGATGGCAGTTAGCTTAGTTTGAGAGGTGCCGGCGAGTTATTGTTTGTCCATCGCCGCAAGGGTTCCGGAGCTCCTACCAACCGCTGCACGCGCAAATAGGATTACGGTTCGTCCTCGTTGTCCTGCAACCTCAGCCATGGCTTAGGAACTTAAGATCCAATAAGCCACATGCATTTTAGGTACACGTGATAACTTACATAAAATAATATACGAATACTAGCGGTGCCTGGCAAACGTTGTTTTGCCGTCAGTAAACTTTTGTGGTGGATGCAAAACAGTTTTAACGTCATATCGAATATACAAATCATAAAAATCGATAAAGCCGTTTCCGAGGAGTTTGTTACAAACACGAGAATTTTATATATTTTAAAGAGCTCTATTTTTATCTACAACAAGCGATGAGCCGTCTCGACTCTCAATTATCATATTTGCGGATGAATGATTTGATTAACTTATTCAAATCAGAGGCTTTGCTTTTTAGATTTCAAGGTATTTTCCTTCTTTGTGTGTCATCTCTCCACTTTAATGAAGTTGGATATAAACTAAATCCATCTGAAGCTTTCCTTAGAACCTTATCTTAATTTTTCGCCATTCAAAATGTTTAGACGAAAACACTCGTCTGTGAATGAAATGTTTTCCGAGCATATTTAGGCCGCGTCAGAACAAGATTTAATTTAATTTTTTCTTCGTCGCTATTTTATTTTATTACCAACTCACCTTTTCATGTAGAATGCTTACGTTTTTTTATTTCGTAATATTCGGGGTTTAATATGGCTGTGGATTGAAATAATGGTTCACTGGGTGCGAAATCCTGAAAAAGTAAAATACAACGTGCACCAGCTGTAGGTGTTGGTAAATAAAATATTATTTGGCATCGTTCGTTTTGTATTATTTTATTTAGAATGGACAGGGGCAGGTCAGTTGGCTGGCGGATGTGTCAATATTTGTTCTATTATTGGAATAAGTTTTTAGAATATTGAGAATGAACTCAGCAGTAATAGCGGAGTGATTTTGGAATCTTAGAATTAACAGTAGAGAAGGACTTAGAAGTGCTACAACATACATTGCGTGATTCATGTTGTGGACTTTAATTTCATACAAATACATTGTATAGAAATTGCATACAATACAATATTAACAAAAGGACGCGACGCTCGAATACCTTCTAATTTTCCAGATAAGTGTACGAAGACCGTTCATATGTAAGTACAGTACACACACACACATTCAAAGTGAGCGAAATGTTTAGTTTCTTCAAATTATTTCTGTTGAAATCGATGATTACGCTTCATACATTTATTTCCTTAAATTTGAAAGTGATTCCTAGACAATCTCTCATTTCCAATATGTTACTAGGAAGTGTACTAACTACCGTAACTACAACTTGTTTGTTTGGATATCATCTTGGGGGCCAAGTTTCAATTTAAAACGTTATGAACGCATAATAAAAAATAACAATCATTACAATTTTTCTTTACACACAAAAATAAAATAAGTAATTAGAAAAATAAATATGAATGAAATGCTTGTTCAAACAAACACTTCAAAAAAGGTAAGTAAGTATTATACATTTTTATATTCAAATATTTTTTTTAATGTGTTTAGTTCTTTTGCATATTGAATTAAAATCGACTTCCTTATTCCGAACCAATTCCAAAACAAACACTCAATCCGAAATTAATCAAAGCAGAAATCGATCAAATTAGATAAACAGTCAAAATATAAAACGATTTGTTTGTTATTGTCTTTACTTCAAAGAATAAGTATAATTAAAAACAAAGTATATATTTTTTCTTTTATCCAGTGACGCTGAAGTCTTTGAAGAAACTGATGTTATTTTTATTTTGTTGTATTAATTTCGCAGTTCCTGATCAGGTAAATTTGCTTTTGCTTATATCATATCAGCGACCCACCCTCGCTTCACGGGTTACGACTTTTAAAGACAACCATTGACTTTTCTCTACATTAAAAAAAAATATCTATAAATCCATTGGAGTTCAAATTCGATATGTTAGTAAAACCGTATATATAACCGACCCGTGAGATTAATAATTTTCTGAAGAAATGGCGACTTACAATTTTAATATTTATCACATAAATCAGCTTTTAAAAACAAAATGATGATTAGCGTGCACTTTTTTGTCAATACATTATCATGTTAAGCATAATTATTGGTCGATACAGAGCCGAGACTTTTAGGCGAACTTTTTTGTGACAGGGCATCGGCTGGCGGTACATATTAATTAAAAATAAAATAAAAAATAGTTCTTAATTTTTTTATTAAACACAAATGCGAGGCATTTTGGTTTTTAGAATTTCATTTAACAACATAAATAAGCATTTTCTTATGATCCACATACCATTAGATAAACATTGAACCTCTAATAAGCTTTTACACCTGTACTTAACCACAAAAATACATAGTACTTAGGTAAGTATAACAACGAAAAAATTAAAGTATTAAAAGAAAAAAAAGGTACATATTAATTTAATTTTTATATTGTTGAAAAAAATGTTCGCTTAGAAAGTCTAGACCCTTTATATTTAGTAAAAGTATAACCTTTTGAAGACGCAAAAGTAAGACTGTATATTGAGAACTTCATAAAGTCACCTTTGTTACATAACGGGTAAGGGATTTAATCCCTCCGGCATACTTATGGCATTTTCAGGCAAACGAAGTCCTGAGAAAAGCTCACAATATAATAAGTTGAATCTTTAGGTATCTCTTATTTGTTCCAGTATAAAGCTAGTAAGCTTTGCTAATGTAAGTAGGTATACTCTCCGTACTCTATCTTTATAGGTATAGTTGTGACCGAATTACAAAATTATGTTTACGAAATGGCTCGTTGACTCAACTGTTATATTTCTTAAAACAATACGAGGAATATTTCGATACAAAATTGACTGAATAGAGCATTGAATTTAGAACAGAAGAACCTATACGCCCCAGAGGAGCTTCTATGTACGTGAACATTTCTGATATGCTTTGCTCGTTTAAATTCACTTTGACGCAAGCCTCAAGTACCTATATCTTTGGTCGTATATCCCTGTAGAGAGTAACAGATCCATAACTTATATTCATATTACTTTGTTTGACTGAAAAGTAAAGTTTTATTCGTCATCTTGCTCCGCACGAAGTGGAAAACAAGGCAATCCCAAGTTTGTCACAGCACTGAAGAAACTTTCGGTCGGGTCTGCACCAAATTGACTACATTGTGTTAGTGGCCAGAAGAATTTACGGTTGTACCAAATAAAAATACGACTTCGAAATTGGTTTAATGGCTTGTTTGTTTTCATAGTGTAGCACATAGTATATTATCTGTTTATAGGTATAACTATAAAGTTTTTATTATTGATTTGACACATCTAGGTTCAAGCTTTGCTGTATGGGTGCAACAATATCCAGTACCCAAATCTTTAGTGTCTCAATCGAGTTAGGTGTTAATTTAAGAAACAATACTGTATTGCCTGTATTACTGTATAAAAAGGATGCTTTCAGCTGTATCGCTTAGTTTAAAGTCACGCTTGGTTGGAGACCTTAATTGGACTCGCTATTTTTCTCAGTTAGGTAAGCAGAAAAAGTTTTGCTGAGCTAAGAATAAAAGGACTTAATAGTAGAACAAATTTATTCTGAGAAAATAGGAAATCCAAAAGCGATTATTTCAGTGTGTGTACTTATAAAACAAATACATAATTTACGGGCGCGAAAGGGGCTTTCACTTTTCAATCAAATAATGTTTCGTGCCAAAACTTGTCAGGCTGATTGGATTTTTTTTTATCAAGACGTATTTAATAATGACCTAAATGACACCGCAAAAGAATGGTAACTCTTTCACACAAAGAGGCAAAACAGTTTCAATAGAGTCACTGGAAGTTTATATCAAAAGAAATATTCCTTACTTATCTCTTTGTGAACTTTAAAATTTCTCAGACTTAATTCAATAGAGAGGACCGTCTCATCGGTCATTTACAGGATGTCTGCTTTAAATATTTTTCAGCCCAATTAGAAAGTCCACGGGATGATTTAAATCTCGATACTTCTCAGTCAAGTATCTTATTTTGCACATAAATTTCATTAAATTAATTACATGATATAATGTGTTCAATTGGTAATTTATTAAGCCTAGTAAAAGCAGGGCATGGTATTGTTTTAACAAAGCAACGACTTTTAATATAATTTATGTCGACGCTTTTAGGGTAGGAACAATTTATAGCTTTTGATGAGCGACGAAGGTTGCCGTGTAAATGGATTGGTGATGTAATTGCGCGTATAAAATACCTATTTGGCGGGTACTCGTCACCTGCTACCGGTATTAAGGGTTCCATATAATATCATTTATTATGTTAAATTAACTAGTCACTTCAAGGCTATCTATCTATCTCGTTCGCCCGGTGCTCATGTCAACACAAGACGCTGCTTTCATCAAACTGGCTTAAAGCGCTTTGGTCTTCCCTATATGAGTTGGCAATAGTTTAATTTGAAGATAATATAGTAATCAATAAATTATTTATTAGCTTTCATGAGCAAAGTCGCCATTATAAATACGTAACTTGTTCAAAATAAAATGTCGAGCAGCTTTCTAAAAATGAAATAAAGAAGTAGGTACCTACTTTACAGACTCGTAAGAGTTAAAAAAAACAGACCGTGCGAGTCGGACTCGCGTTCGAAGGGTCTCGAATCTATAAAAACGAGCAAATCAAATTAAGTTTGTTTTATGAGCCCCCCTTTAACATATATAGTATTTGTTGTTATAGCGGTAACATAAATACATCATCTGTGGAAGTTTCAACTTTATAACTATCACGGTTCATGGGACAGCCTGGTGACAGATAGCGAAGTCTTAGTAATAGGGTTTTTGATCCTTTGGCTACGGAACCTTAAAAATCATATTGATAACAGTTTGAGCTTGTATCGTGTAAATGGTATTCACCTGTCGTGGTTGGCAAACTGCCGTGTTTAGAGCCTAAGCACCGAATGCTAAATGCCTAAGTGAGGTGTTAGCAGGTACAGGCCGGTAATGGAAGATATCTTGGTACTTAACAAGTTACTAACACCCTTTAACGACTGCTACATAATGGCTGACAATCGAAGTTTTACTTTCTGAATCTACTTCTAAACATCAAAGGCTTGCTTTTTTACATACGAGAATTAGTCGTATATAATAACATCCTACTTACATTATGAATGTGAATGTAAGTATGTTTGTTACGCTTTCCACGAAATTATGTACACATTCTTGGAGGTATTAGAAGTAACATTGGATAAGTTTAACAAAAAAAAATGTATCAATGTGGGTGAAGCCGCGGGTGAAAGGGTATATATAAATACATTAATGGTAGGAAGAAATTACTTAATATCAAAAAAAAATTGTTACTCTATAATTCCAGAATACAGGCTTTAACAGCAAATGGATTATTCTCGTTGATATATCAAGTTCGATTCAAGGTTACGTGTGTTAAGGGTGAACCAGGGGCCTTACCATGAGCTCTTATTGCCATGATAGTTTCACTCATTTATGAGACAGATGTATGTGACGTGCTTACATCTTTATCATTTATCATTATTATTTACATCTTTATTATTATCATTGCAATAAGAGCTCATGGTTGGGGCCCAGTACTTCACAGCGCGAGAAGTGTGTGGTAAGGTTGCATAAAATTATATAAAACTTAAAAAATAGAAATGTGGATATATCCAATTCGACTTCCTCCAAGATTAATGATTTGTGGATGTCTAGGAACAACCCCCTATACCTCGGCTTGGCGTGAAGGAAGATTCTACAAAATCGTTTCAACCAATACAATGCGAATATCTCAGAGGTTGCTGCTACATTGTTTGTCGGAAGCGCATGCCGAGCATTCCTTAGGATCCGCGCGAGCAATCGAATGATTTGCTATTGCTTCTGTTTTACATTTACTCGCAATAGTATTATTATCACGGGGGTGGATTCTAACACTATTATTGATTATATCTGTGGACAAGCTCAATTACTAACGAATGTAGGTAATACAATGTAATTGAGTTCTTACTGTAATCTATGACTAAACACAAAGGGGAAAGTATCACTTACTTTATAGGCGTGCATTTTTAGTCTTGGAGATCAGGGGCAACCATGAGCTCTTATTGCAATGTTAATTCAGTTATGCGACAATGACAGATGTATACACATCACATACATCTTTCTCATAAATGAGTGAAACTATCATATCAATAAGAGCTCATGGTAAGGCCCCTGATAGTGCCCCAGAGCCGCTCTTGATAGAATGGCGTCGTGATGTATGAACAAATGTAATTTCAGTTGCAAAATAAACGACTATTTAAATTTTTAATGACTCAAGTGATTATTTTGAATATTCATGTATTTGTCGAATGTTGTTCAATATTTATTAAAATTAATAACAGTAAAAGTACTCGCTGCTGCAATATACGCAATGCTGGAAAATTGTTTGTAAAATTCCAACTGCTTACATTCAGACGGAATATATTAATTTCAGTTTGCATTACTGATTGTTTGCTCAACAGTTGTGTATAACAATAGGCATCAATTGATGAGATGAATAATTGTACGATGGGAACATAGCTTTATCAGGTTTCCAATATAAAAGGTTTGTTAATTGAACCTAAAACAGGTTCAATTCGTATTGTTTAAATATTGCATCGTTGCCGTTGATAAAAATGAAATATCTATACAGATGAATAAAATTAAAGTGTCTGTTTATAATTCCAAAATTTCAGCTTTTCACTAAGTGCATATGAAAGGATACATGCTACTAACACTAAAAAACTAAGTTTTAAAATTTTTCTCTGTCTGTTTGTTCCGGGTAATCTCTGAAACGGCTGGACCGATTTTAACGGGACTTTCACTGGCAGGTAGCTGATGTTCCAAGGAGTAACTTTATTTATTAAAAATATTAGGGTTCCGCGACAATAAGGATGAAACTAAATCTACGATGGTGAATCCGCGGGGCACAGCTAGTTATGAATAAAGAAAAAGGGTTAATCTAACATGTGAGGGTGAAAAATTAGAAAGTATTAAAAAGCATAAAAAGGCATTTTAAGTTTTTATAAGGCCTGTTCTGTGGTGTGAATTTAAACCGAACAATTATAGTACTTATATCAGATGAAGGCATATAAGTAACTAACTATTTAAACTGTACTTAGAACGATTACTTTCCTGTACATTTATATTGATCACAAAAAAAATATTTAATACCCGTACTAAAACTCAAAGATAACGATTCTTTCATCCTTAGCGGTAACAAAGCCTTATAACCTTATAGCCTAATACCTTTGTATAAATAAAACAACGGTGCGTTTAATAAAAATATCGATGCGAAGTGTCGTGGTAAGTTTTCACTTAACTTTCAAATGCCCATAAATATATGGGAAATAACATAGATATCAGATATCGTTCTTGGAAGCAATTTTGACAATATCTTATCTTGGGCTATGGACGTATTTGAGAGGGGTTTTTCAATGTTATGAATTGTGATCTTTCATTTCGACAAATCGTACTGTTAATAATAACAATTGTACCTTTCAATAATGTATTTTATTTATTGTTTCTGTAATACTGTTGTTACCGATGTAACTTTACTATTATTGAAGTACCTGCGTAGAGGTATTACTAGGAATACTTATGCTTATTATATATATATATATATATATATATATATATATATATATATTTTACATATGCATGCTGATACAATTTTCACTATTGTGAATAATTTTTGACGTTTTTTTTGCTGCTGAGTTTCTTGCCGGTTCTTCTCAGAAGGCAAGTTTCCGAACCGGTGATAAATTCCTCGACATTCATAAGTGCCTTCCCAGGGCCTAACCTGAATAAATCGTTTTCATTTTCATTTTCATTATGATAGCACCACTATCGGATATTATGAAAAGATTAAACCAAGATTTAATTAGAGGTTACCTCACCTAGATTTAGTACTATATTTTTTAATTTTATTTATGTTGCTTTTGTCGTAAAAAACAGTATTCCCGTGATATCATCAAGTCGCGCCGAGGGGCAGAGGGCGTTGTTTATTTATATGAATACTTTAGTTCATTTCTGCTTTCTTAAAAAAGCCGAGTCTCTCTTTTCGCTGGTTTTTATATATATTTTATTGCAAAGGACCATTAGCTGGTTTATGGAGGCTGGCGGTAGAAAGGCTGATTATATACGAGGACGTACGTTTCTGAAATTGTTTAAGAGAGATATTTAAATGTAAGAAGCACATTGATAAACAAATTCTTAAATTGAATGAAATCACTCTCTTCGTCTAGGATTCCCCAAACGCATCCCAGAATTATTGATTGACCACTGATTCATTATTACAATTAGGAACGAAAATTACTGATAGTAAGCTATAGAAATATGACAAATCTTACGTCTGAATTAGACAAGTTCATTTCAGCGTGTGCTAGGTTGGGGTTGTGACTAGTAATGATCAGGAATATGGTCAAATAAAGTGTGTAGCCCGTTGGTGTAGGTACCCCTGGCATGCCTTGGGCACAGTGATGTAATGTGGCACATTAATATCAGTAATGTCGAAGCCGTGTAGCTATGCGCGACCGCGTGCGAGTGGCGCGCCCGGCCCAGACCGGCCTCATTAATCCTCTCGGCCAACAACTCGCCAGCGCTGTGTGAGAATGACAGCACTCGTTAGTTATCCAACCGTTTGTTATGTTGTTATGACTCCGACACTATCTACCTATTAGCACCCGCTGATATAGTTATTTACGACGCCATTCCCAGACCTCGTTTCACAACAGAGTATAGATTATCGGGGAGCGCCGTGAGTCTAGAGGTCGTTACAAAAGCTGCAAGGTATAATAAAACTAAACATAAACTAAGTACAAACTGGGTGTTCACGAACACGTTAAAGCTCAACGATGCTATCAGTTAGAAGTGTTATTTGAGCTGAGTACTAAGGATGGGAGTGCAGTGCCGGCAGGGAGAGCCGTTAGTTTGCAGCACCCGTAGGCCTCTGGCTGAGCCATGCGCCAACTGTGACGGTAACGTCTTACTTGTCCCTACAGCTGTTACTACCGCTATTAGCGATTATGGCCACTTTAAAGTTACTAGCAATCCTTACAATCTTATTCAGACTCATGTCGGACATTCCTGACGGACTTGTTACCGTGGTGTTATCAGGAAGAAACTTAAGAAAACTTCTTGGGAGTGCAGTGATGATATTTATGTTGGGAAAATGGTCTTCTGGGACACTAACCATTGTATACTGATTCCGTACCCAATAGGTAATAAACGAGATCCTATTATTAAAAGTTCCCTGTCAGGCTGTATCTAGTGAACCGTGATTAATAGTTAGACAGTTAAAAATTGGACAGATGATGTATTTCTGTAGCAACTGTAACAATTATTTTAGTAAAATAGCATTGATGCAGGGCCTAAGTTATTGTACAAAAAACCGTCCATCTTATATACGGATAAAAGTGCCAATGTGTCAAGGTAAGTTACATACCATTGGTGGCTACGAATATAGGTATCATTGCATTAACACTTTCGTTTTTTCAGCATTCATAATCGAGGGTTCAAATTGAAAGCCGCGGGTAGGGTAGGGAAGTAGCGATTTCCCCCTCAAATGATATTGTAACAATGGCAGCCCTTTGACTTGTTGTGCTCGACGATACAGCAAGTTGGTCCGAAAATACTCCAGCCCTTTGAGGTTATTGTATTTCATAAACTTTTCGCATCAAATTATTTAAAGGTCTTAAGTAAAACTCTTTCGTTTTACGATTACGATAACCTTATAAACTTTTTACATAATGGTAACCATTAGTGTAACACGAACACTGTGCTAACTTTGTGACCAGTCAGTTTTCAATGTAATGCATATTAAAACGGTAATCTGTTTCACAGGATTTGGCAATAACTAGGCTAATTTTATAATTTGTATAGAGCACCACTGAAATAAATATTACCGTTAGTGAGAATGCGAGAATATGTGCGTAGAAGGGAGAGGAGTGTGTTTAGGGTTTCGAAGTGTACAAGCAATTACAACGGCGCCCCGCTCGCCCAGAAGGTTCTCCGGGATATATCTAAGTAAATAATTAACGAACTCGCTTGAATTAGGATGCGCGCGCTGTTCTCATAGCTCATTTTATGTTTATAGTGAAATGTGGGCTTGCAAGCTTCCATTAATGTGTACATAACAACGTGTGAATACACTCCAGACGCCTGAAAGGGACGTCGTCAATTCCGTCATTAGTTATTCATCACACATCTACTTATAATTGATTTTGCTCAACTTAGCAGGAAAACATGTTGTTTTCTACCATAGTACTGTAGTTGTTTGTAGAACAATTTCCCTAATAATCTTCAAGCGTTTACAAAGGAAATTGGAGACCGGCGTTCAGGACACTTTGATCTTTCTAGGAATGTGGGCCCGCGGGAAACGGCTCTTGGTACCTGCATTTTTAACATGGCGTTAAAACAAAGTATTTGAGAACGTATGATTGCATAATTTTATATATTAACAGCATATCGTAAATAAATTGCACAAACAATTTATGTTCTAATACAATAAAAAAAATATAAAATCCAGAATTGATGTCCTTTTTATTTGAATTATCAACAATCATTGTCTTATCAATTCACGAAGAAGGAAGATTGTGTCAGACGAGTGATGGGCTCTTTTCGACTCAAACTAAATTACAGACGAATTCCTTTTGGAAATTGTAGAGAAATACAGATCTTCGACACAATGGAGTGGATCTTGAGTAATATGTAATCAGCGTAGTAAAATCTAAAGCGGGTCTGTTCAAACAACGTCATCCTTTTGTTCTCGTAATAAACTGTCAGAGCACAAAAGAAATTCACCGACATCGGATGTCGTCCTAAAATTTAAAGCTTTTCTCACACGCTAACGGCCATATCCCATGCACTCAAAGGTGGATTACGAAATTAAATCGACATCTAAAAGCAAGTAATACCTATGTATAGGTTTCATAAATATGTTGCATAAATATAAGCCTTTGTTTGTAACGTCCGCTATTCTAAATAAAACAGGTAAATAAAACATTCTTTGACCCTTAGAACATGAAGCAATCCATTACAATGAATTGATGAAGGTAAAGCGGAATTACTTTTCTTATGGTATGGTCAGAACATCAAAGTGATTGTACCGCAAGATGTAATCGATGGGCGTTACGCTTTTTTATTACATGAAAACGAAACTAACGTTGAAACTATATCCACTTATAAATACCTACAAAGGGTGTTATTGCGTTGAACTACTATTTTGGCAGTAATAAAGAAAGAAGTTGCAAGAGATAAGATAAAACACTACTAAAATCATCTGTCAAGATGAAGTTATATTAAACGGTATGGTGTACCTAGGTACTACCTGGGCTACTGGGGGTCAACTATGTTCGTCTTTGCAGCGCTTATTAAGAACTTCTTCGTTTTAGCGTTTAATGTACGGTACAAAAATGGGACGTCAAAGTTCAGAAGTTCTTAATACGCTCTGCTTAAACCGATGATGTTAGGCTCTCATCAAACTTTATTTCACTGTAAAATGTCCTACAAATCATCAGAGCCGCTTATAAGATTCGCGAAATAAATTAAATCATATAGAAGGAGTACTTTAAATAGATAAGATTCTATACTTTACTGTTGCAAATGGCAAATGCGGACAAAGCGAAGAGGTCTTCAAAGAAGTGAAAATTCAGCGTGTTAATTACCTTTATGAGCAGGAAAGTTCTGATAGGAAAGGACATCGTATTATATAATATAGTATAATGTATCTACTTAATAAACGTATTATCAAAGCGCTGTAACGTAGAGAGGAAATATAAAAGGGCATTGTTTCCCTGCAGTAGCGATGAGACGGAGGTGGCAAATCACTGGCCGTTTCCGGAGGGACCCTCTTCAGGAAATTGGGAAAGTCTCTCGCGGGCCTCCGTTAGATCATGACAAAACAAAGAGCGCTGATGTGCCACGTTGCGTCCCGTCATCATCATAAACAAAAATGATTATGAATAACAATAAGGATGGTAATGTTTCGTTTTGGCGCATTTCACGTCTTTAATACAGGCGATTAAAAGCGTGGCCTTCATTTTATGGATTATTAAACCACTTCTATTTTAAGTAAATGAAGAAAGTTTCCCTATGTGTTCGCTTTCTGAGTGTTATATATGGCCTATACTTCTATACGGATGTGAGGCTTGGACAATCAAAGAGAACCTCAAGAAACGAATAGAAGCCTTTGAAATGTGGACCTACAGACGTATGTTGGCTATTAGCTGGACACATAGAGTGACTAATTAAGAAGTTCTCCGTCGAGTTGGTCAGAAACGCCAAATTATACAAACCCTCAAACAAAGAAAGGTTGGTTTTCTGGGCCATATTATGAGACATGCCAGATACGAACTGTTGCAACTTATTATTATGGGCAAAGTGGCTGGGAAGAGACCGGTAGGCCGAAGGAGAAAGTCGTGGCTGCGCAATATCCGCGAGTGGACTGGCATCAGCAGTGCTGCTGCACTCTTCCGCCTCGCGAAGGATAGACAGAAGTTTTCCGAACTGACAGCCAACCTTCAATAGCTGGAGAGGCACTACAAGAAGAAGAAGAAGAAAGTTCTAAGTTGGTTTTATTTTATCAAACTAAGATAAAGAAATGTGAACTTTTCGAAAACTGTATTTTTTCAGGAGTGGTTGACTCCATGTGAATGGTATTATGGTAAGTAAATATTAATTCGGTCCCAGTGCTTATATACTTTGTATTGAGATTGTAAGTACATAGAGATGCGAGTGGTGGAATATCCATAAAACCATTCTTGCAACATTTTTCCTTTATGTATTAACATTAAAAAGCTCTTTATTGAATGATTTAATAACTTTTTATATACGAGTAGATACCAGTTTATTACTTTAAAATCTCTCAGAATATTAGTCGTAATTGTTTATGACACGAATAATAAAATAACTTTTACAGCGGACTTTGAGGGAAAGGAAGCTCGGTAATGATTTTAAAGGTATATAAATTAATGGACCCTTATAATTTGAAAATTTCCAAGGCAAAAACGATCCCAAGGGAAGGTCAAATTAAGCTGGCATGATTTTTTGGTGAAAATGTGTTTGAGTGGAGTTAGGAGCGATCAGGTGACCCCAGCGGGGTTGGCCTGGCAGTGACTAATGAGCGGTCAAAGCGCCGACTGCTGTCCCGAGGGGACTCCGCCTCTACCTACCTTACACCTAAAACACACGTTCTTGCTGACACATCATTATAAACGGAAAAAAAAACCAGAAAGAATTTGATAATCAGTATGGTAAACACTTAGCTTTTATTTTCTGAACCTAACTACTTACTTATTAATTACAAAAAACAGTCGTGGTAGGCGAATGGTTTGAGTATTTATGTGCTATCTATGCAAGCGACATAATGATTATATAATATATAAAAAAAACTGTAGTAAGATACTTTTTTCACCGCAGGCAACCTGTATAAGTTTAAAATGTAATTTAATGTCCTAATTATTAATCGTAATTATTCACTATCCTTTGAAATTGGGTGTTGTAGCACTTGTAGCCCAATTCAACCTCTTCGGAAATACTTGAATATTATTATTATCATAAAAAAAAAATATTAGTCTGTTTATCTTTAACGATAATAAATACCAATTCATTGCATATCTTCTGACGGATTGTAATAAACGTGCAATATGTCAGGGGCATATGATAGACGACTATGGTTCCGCAATTTGGTATGGAAATATGTGCGAAATACCTGCAACAATATTTACGGCGCGGTGCTCGATTGACAGTCGCCTAGAGAGCGGCTTATTTATGGCGTACACTCCACTCCGTAGACTCTAGAAGCAGGAAGGTTACAGAGAGGTAAAGCATGCGAGGCAGGCAGGCATGTCCATTCGGGCGAATTTAATCCATCAAAGTGAATATGCCAGTGAATATGCAAAAAGGTGATATACAACCTCAAAAATCATTATTTCGCGTAAATATTCTATGTGGCTCAGTCCAAAGTCTTAAACAGTCAAAACTACTTTTCACTAACAGAAACAGTCCCTTGACTGATTTAGAGTGTTTACTTCAACATCATCATGGCCCTGGCCTTAATCCCATGTACTTGGGGTCGGCACTTGATTCAACCCGATGTGGCTGATCACCTGATTTTTATAAGAAGCGACTGCCATCTGACCTTCGCAACCCCTTTTTCGAGGAAAATCGGCAATCTGGGTTAAACCAGCTGTCAGACTCACTTAGGCCTCTGATTGACCTGTAACGATTGCCAAAGATGTAAAATTGGCAACCGGGACCGACAGCTTAACGTGCTCTCCGAGGACGGAGGGTACTCGGGCGGTCACCCATCCAACTACTGGCTAGGCGTATGGTTGCTTAACTTCGCTGATCGAATGATATGCGCAATAGCAACTGTGCCACGAGCTCCTCTGTTTTCTTTAACATATCACTTATATATTCATAATCCATAATATGCTCACGTTTGTATACCTATATCCCATTGGTGTGGGAGGGGACCAGCAGTTGCCACGTGCTACGATTGCCATGTATCTTTTGAAAATAGCTCTAGGGCTCATTATAATGTAGACCCACCGCCCACGACTCGCCTATGTCCTCTCTGAAAGAATTCCAAGTAACTCTTAATGTTACCTTTTTTCATAATAGTAAAGATTTGATAATACCTAAAACATAATATTACTATCGATTTTCGATATTTCGAATTGTTCGATCTTCAGTGGAATGAGAAATTATACAGTGTATTGTATGATATTGAACACTACAGACGATCTATTATGTTACAACAATGTTGCGTCTTCTGCCGCGCATACCTACGATTTACAACCATTTGGTTTGTGCTTGTAATAAACCCGATAACTCAATTTATGGCACTAAAACGTCCGCTGCGTCGCCTTCCCCACGTCTTTATCTACATCAACATGAGTAATGATGACGGCTTGTGCTGGACTCATATACTATACAGGAAGGCAGACTATTTACTTCTTACTAGAGACATTTTAAGCAACACAAAAAGTTATATATGAAAAATAAAAACATTATTTCTGCTTATATGTTTCAAAATTGCCATCATTTTCCACTATTACAATAGAAAAAATAATTTAGTAGGTGGACCTCATAAGAGTTTTGAAAGATGTTTTATGATTAAAATACCCGTAATTTTACTTATTCCTTAGTCTACACTAATATTATTAAGAGGAAAGATTTGATTGTTTTTTTGTTTGTTTGTATTGAATAGATTAATCCAATGCGTTGCTAAGACTGATTAGTTTCAAGACTTCATGTGTTCTCGTTGTAAATACATACGTAATAACATGGAATCAATTAATTAGCACAATTTTACTTTCACCGTCGTCTTTGATTACCATAAAACGCGGTAAATGTATTTGTGTTGAATGAGGAAAAGCTCTAGGCAAAATTAAATTAATGTCGTTTTTGTTTTTTTTGGCCTGACTTGGTCGTTAATGTTAAGGTTGTAATAAAATAAGACGTTGAGGCTGAATCTATGAATTGAATATAATTTTGAGTAGCTTTCAGGTCTTGAACAACAGGTCAAAGAGAAGTTCCACCCAGCTTTGTCAATGATTACGATTATGCGTTAATACGCATAATCGTAATCATATTTGGTGTTCAATAAAAAAAAATGACTTAAGTGACACTGTTCAATATATATATTGAACATCTGTGGTTAGTTAACAATAACTCACTAAAATGTTATCGCCTCACTACTGCCTGTTGTCTATGGGCACGCTCTCTCTTTTTGCCGCCATTATCTTGACACACATTATATTTTACTTTGTTTAAAACAATTTGTTTCATTTAATCATATAAGTACTCGTATCGTCCAGACACTAAAAACTTAAGTATATATACAACGAACAGTACTTAAAACTAATGAAAGGTAGGAAACTTGGCCCAAGTCGGTGTCTCTCGGGACTGTGCCAAGAAGCCTGGCAGCATTGCCACGAAGAATAGCAATGCTGATTCTCTGAGCGAGAAAAGCCCCAGCTCTCTTGTCGAGAGGCTTCTAATAGACGACGTGCAACCTCTGTGAAAAGTTGATGAGCATCCGGACCCCAAGGCCCCAGAGTTTCAACCACAAACGCAGAAAATATGTATCCTTGATCAATGCCAGCATACCTTGCCTGCAGCCTTGATATTTTCGGCGCATGAGGCACACCTGCTGAGCAGCAGCAGCACCTTCCGCCGCAGTAGTGCCTTGTGGGACGTGGACGTGGGACTTGTAGGAGATGGGACGGAGCCAACATGTCGACACACGTGGCATCCCATACCAGCAGCCACTTGGAACACTCATGTTTTATCCTAACTTAGTTTATTTACTACAGTTTCCAAATTCAAGCCTATCAGGCGGGAGAAAGTGTGAGACAAACTCACCGTTTTTTTTACTTTAGGTAAGTATGTACAGGGATGCAAGTCGTTGTTAGGTAAATCTCAATAATTTGAGTAAGGAATAAAATAAAATCACATGTTATAAAAGCTGTCATACAGATATATATATAATCTACATTTTATACCTACATAGGAATTAAAAATAAAATCAGGCGACGTTCCATATTTTTGTAGTACGTGTCGCCTGTACGCGACAGACGGATGATCATACGATAACATTAAATTAAAAGTTCCACTCCCCATTTTTGCTATGATGAGCACTTCAAAAGATAGCTTTCTGCTCGCGAAACGTATGTCCTTAGTTCAGTCGTAATTTTAAAAGCAATTTCAATTTAAACATATAAGCCGGCAAAAGCTTCTTTAAATTTAAGTTAGTTCCGTACTTGTTCTCCATTGCCTTGTTATAAGTTTGTAATTAAGATCCAGATGATTGGTTGCAAAACAGGTTACTCTATAATATGTTACATGCGGTTTTACCCGCGTGTACTTAATTTCATGGGATTTTCCCCGGTGTGCAATTTTGTAAAGTAGCCTAATACTCCTTGTAACATCAGCTATCTAGCAGTGTAAGTCCCGTTAAAATCGTTCCGGCCGTTTCACATGTTAGTCGGAACAAACAGACAGACAGAAAGAGAAAAAATTGTAATTGGTTTTTAATGTCAGTAGTTACACCATATATACTTTCAAACGCTTTTAGTGAAAAGCTGTATATTAGGAATTACGAACAGACACTTCAATTTTATTTATCTCAAATCTGTATAGATTTATTTAACACGGTAACTTATTCGCTGCAATAGTATATATGTATAGGTATTTATATTTAATTGTTCCTAAACTGAGCAGCAAACTTGCAAGACTGCTTAATTAATAAAATCTTCATATTTGTATGAATTTAATTAAGTGCTTTAAATAACTTTCAGACTGGAATTAATATTTCGTATTTGTGTGTATGGATTTTCTCTTCGAAGAATTTAATTGTAAACGAGAATCGATGCAGACGTTTTTCACTCATATACCTAGAACGTAGTTCTGTAAATTTCGCCCCAGACTAAATCTCAGGCGATTGCAACGTGTGAACAAATAACTTTAGAAATACTTGTAGATCAGAGGCCTCCGCTTTTCTTCATACACCATTTGATAATCTTAAAATATTTGATTACATACTGGCAAAGAGGCATGAACCCTGACTGATGGTAGGCAGATACTGCAGCCTATTGAAGATGCATGAAGTAGATAGTAGAGTAGCAGAATAGAAAAGAGAGGCAGGAAAAGCATTAGTTGATCTGTTATTAATAATTATCAATCAAAAGTTCTAGCACTTCTTGCGTAGGTAACTTCTCTCATATGCATTAATACAGAATATTTAATAATGATATTTTATGTTTTGTCCATTGGATGTAAAAAATAATATTTTTATTTTCCGCTTATATAGGAATCTGCATCACAAGGTACAATTTATAATTTTATTAAAATGTCTCGTTGACAAGCTTGCATAATTTATGGTTTGGTTTATTATTGTTGAGGACATTATTTATGTCTGAGAAATGGTTTTGTGATCCTTAATATCTTTGCAACATACATTGAGAAGTAGTAATTGTGTTTTATAGACGTAGTATTATGTATGCCACGGCATGTAGTGTGAACAATCCATTTATCCCATCTAAATCCCAAGTAGACCTTTTTTCACTCAATTACGACATTACGTCACAAATGGCCTGATTTCCTTTAGACCTCCTTTGGTCTTTAGGCTGTCAGTTTCAAATATTGTATCACATTTTTCTTTAAGTAAATTGTCCGAGTCTGTGTAGAGTGTGGTGGAAGGGAACAATAGAAAATGACTTAGAAATATCACTGTGCGGGGGCGGGTGGGCCCCACGTACCCCCGCGTGTTGCTGGGGAAAACGATAGCAAATTGGAAATTGGATAAACAACCTAATAGAAAATATCTGTTAACGAGACACAGCATTCGAACAAATTTAATTATTAACATTTAATGCAACTCATTGAATCTTTATATACCTACTAGCTGTGCCCCGCGGTTTCACCCGCGTAGATTTAGTTTCATCCTTATTGTCGCGGAACCCTAATATTTTTAATAAATAAAAGGTAGCCTATGTCCTTTCTCAGGGTCTAAAGATTGTCTGTGCCAAATTTCTTCAAAATCGGTTGAGAGGTTTAAGCGGGAAAGCGTAACAGACAGACAGACAAAGTTACTTTCGCATTTATAATATTAGTAGGGATGATAAGTTTTCATACTCATAAATTTAATCGTAATCATGCAGCTATACTTTGTTAATTGGGAATAATTTTCAGCGCTATCAATTTTAAAGAACTCTTACCTATTTAATTTCAAAAGCAATGAAACTTTAGTGAGTTCTAGTTTAGTTAGTAGAAAAGCCTTATCGTCCTGAGAAACCTCAAGAATGAATTTGGGAGGCTCTGCGCTCAGCGTGTAGAGGGAGACACATAAAGGGCTGGCAGGTAACGAGAGGACAGCAAGACGAGGCGGTTACGCGCCATTATTCCATCGCACAGTCTCAGGAAGCTATTACGAGTAATGTAGTGGCGTCGCTACGACGCTTTTTGTTGCGCGGACAAAGAACCGCGCAACTAGATTGTTTCTTACGAGCAAACAATGGGAACTCTTGCCGTTGTCTCTGCAGGATCAACGCTTTGTATCAGCTACTCAAGTATACATTTTTTTTTTCATTAACATAGTCAAGTGTGCTGTGGCGGATTAAGCAGAGCCTTTGGAATGATTCAGGGTATCAAGATTATGATATGAAAGAAATAATAATTTGTTTATTATTCCTTCTTTCACGTCGCAACTTTATTTAGTAACGGATTGACGTCGTGATTGTTTACGTACTTAGGTACATTGTAACAGGCTCTAGAAATAGCATATATAACATGACATTTTTTTATCACCAGACTGTATGTTTTGAAACAATACTCAACAAATTACAAAACAACATTCCTCAAAAATGGCTCTCATCGAATTAAGTTAATTCGATTTAAATATCGTTATTTTCTTATTGACTTATAGCCCACATATTTTCAACCCTTTTCAAATTTGTCGGGTTATACCGACTACCTCGAAAATATTAGGCAAATTGTCTTCACTGCAAAACATAATTCGTGGAGGTTTTGAAATGTACTCAAATTTTAAATGTCACTAAACATTTTGAATCATCTCTTTCGTGGTACGTATTTTTCAGGATTTTTATTCACAGCTACTTATTAAAAAGAGTTTTTGCACACTCTTATTGGTAACACAAAAAATAACGACTAGTTTCGTTACTCTTAACAAAAATAAAACATAAGTCTAGTCTTTTAAAATTATAGTTATATTATTTTTCAAGATACTTTTTTATGGTCAGTAAGCGTTTGGCGCTGGGCCTCCAAATTTGCCGTAGCATTTACTACGTGGCTAATCCGCCACTGCAAGTACCTTTGTACTACGACGATGATTAAAATTTTAAGAATCTTGCCTATAGTGAGGTCGTTACACTTATAAAGGGTCATTAATATCTATCCCACGATATCTGCGGCGTAGACAAGAAACTTGTGTAAGAAGTTTAAAGACGTGTAAAGATCTGTCTGGGGGACTTTGACAGATTTAATCATTATACATTTAGTCTTTAAAACTTCTATGAAAAGTAGGAGCTATAACCCCTATGGGAACACTTTGAGGTACTCAACAAGGTTATTTTTCAACTCAACTTCAAATAACGTTACACTCAAAGTGGGATTAACAGCAACATGCGCTTGAAGTCCCACCCATTGTAATATGTTAAGCCCGAAATCTTGGCTTAGTGGCTTTGACGTGCTGCCATTAATATAGCATTATAATGTACTTTGAACTCTGTGTAAATAAAATTTTATTAGGGTTCCAGTCCACAAAGGCTTTGTTTGATATTTTTATTCTCGGAACAAATAATAACAGTACGGTCAATATGCTTGTTATGCGCATGTGTCGCTAAAGTAGGTATATTAATAATTATGTTCAGTCCTACCGCGTTACTCTGTAAGGTTTCTCAGAGTCGAACTTGACGTTGCGCGACGGTTTCAATTATATGAAAATGGTACATACCCATAGACGATGAAGTTCAATTTCGTTTCTTTGAAATTAACTTTCGAAGTTGAGTGCGACGATGAGAAACAGAATATCGCGGCAGTGCTGTATTGGTTCAGCAGCTTAGCCATGAAATGGTAGCAAACAGATAGACAGAGACACTTTCGCATTTATGATATTATTCATATGAATATGGATGAGCGTTTGTACTTCTTTTATTTCTAATTATACTTTATCTATTAATAAGTGCTTGGCCAACAAGTACAAATTATTCCTCGTAAAATAGTTAAGTCTACATTAATACCTATTGTATTGTGGGGATTGTGTAGTTTTCTTACATGACGGTTTATCTTATTTGATCATGGATATAGCATTCAAATTTCAAAATAGGTCCACTATTTGGTCGGTGAATTTAATTATACAACCAGTTTTTTTACCACGGGATTGCAAAATGTTGGCCTTTGTACTAAGCTATCAAATACCATACCAAATTTCATGAAAATCGATCCAGTGGTTTACACTTAACCCATGTAAAGACAGGCAGAACATATTAATAAATTCGATAGCGATACCTAAAACTATTTATACCCATCCCGATAAAATATTAAATATACGAACAAAGTCTTGTAATAGTTATGTTATAAGTATAAGTTTAAATAAGAAGCTAGCGTGTTTTGCACATGCTTTGCGTTTGCACGCATAGTGTGTCTAAAGCCTCATATATTTCTATTGAATAACGAAGTAATTAATTTCTAGGAATAATTGCTTAGGATTTTTTGCAAACAGCGAATATGAGCTGTAAGTTACTAAAATTAATAACGTGTAGCAAAATAAAAGGTAAACAGCACTCGTACACATTACTATAAAAGTGATAAAAATATATCAAATATATTTTATGATGAATTGCATGTGGTTTGCTTCTGCATATTCACGTCCGTATTAGGAACGTAGAATGAATAAAGCACTATAATTTATTGGCAATTTAAGGTATAGCGGTGATCATTATTTTATATTATGCCATTTTAAAAGAACACAGGATGCAAACAAGCAATATATTTTTTTAACCAACGAGATTAGGTGGATTTATTCTAGTAAATACTTTTTGGTGACCGAAATCGGTTTTAATTTAGTATTTTTTTTTCCAATTCAACCTGGAATTTATAATATACGGGTTATGCCTCATAATTTTCTTTATTGAGTTTGAATATCTTAATGTGATTAAAAGTTTTTTCAGTAAGCCCTTTTGGGCGTGACAGTGGCACCCAAAGTGGGGCTTGTTTTTGTCTTTAATATATATATTTTACCATCGCAATTTAGCCACGATAATCAGTTAGAATTTTATTTACCAAATCTTAATAATCTTATATATAAAAATGAATTTCCCTTGTTCACGGCATCACGCCTAAACGGCTGGACCGATTCTACCGGGACTTTCACTGGCAGATAGCTGAAGTTTTAAGGAGTGTTTTAGACAATTTTATTAAAAAAAACAGCAGAAACTAACTCTACGCGGGTGAAACCGCGGGGCACAGCTAGTATATATAATAACATTGAATATAATAAAAATTAAAATATTTATACAACTCGTATTCGGTATTTAATTTTATATAATTATCATATACAATTTTATTATTATTATACCCCAGAAGTGTCCTTAACATTAATGTTACCTAAAATATTGTAACGGGGCAATTTTCATTATCAGAGGGAAAAATCAATATCCAGGCCGAGATTTGGTTCTGTCGCACACTGGCGCGGACGACAAAGGTTATCAATTAGCCAGCGGCGAGGACCGGGATTGTCTTCTGTACTCTGTTTTTTTGTAATTTTCCTCAATGTTAAGGTAACAACTGACGTTTTGAAATTAATTTCCCACAAAAAATTCAGTCATGTATTTTCATTAGAAAATAACGTTGTTTGCCTGTGCTGAAATTGACCATTATGTAGGGTAGGTATGCAAAAATGTGTAGTATAGTCGTGTACGGCTGACGTCATGTGTATCACATAAACATTGAAGGCAAAATTGGTGCGGGTTAAATCCGAGGTAGATGTGTTGGGCCGAAGTTATACTTTGAATAAATCAGGGCCGAGAGGTCGCAAGGTGAGCGTTTGCTGGACCGCCTCGGTCCGCGGTGAGCAATATCGCATTTATATGAGTTCGTTATGTTCCTGATCCAAATACGCTATCCTGTTAAGCTATCGGACTCAACACCCCCACTACCTTCGCCTGACCTCTTGAGACTTTAACCTATCTTATTTTCCAACCAAAGAGTTTCATATTTTATTTTATAAAGGTGGCCAGATAGTCATATTCAATGGACAGAAGCCGTGAAGTCATGAAGCTAGAAGTGGGTTAAATCCCAACTCGGGTAATGAACAATATAATTTCTACCCTTAGTCTAAGATACATAGGTAAATTATATACATATACTCTGGCTTGTACCCTATGGGAGTATGCAGTGACTACTTATTGTCTGTAGATTTGGATGTTCTCCAACTAAGTAATTAAATCTGTATAAGTTAATAAAAAGTCTTGCTTATTTTGTAGTTTCTTGAAGTAGATAATAATATTATCTCAATATAAGCTTGGATTATAAAATACGTAAAATATGGTTTTAAAATGTATTAAAACCACTTAGTAAATTAGGCTAGACAATCTAATAACCCTATTAAAATTGATAAACTTCGCGGGGAGTGAAATGAGCTAAATTACAGATCGCATCAACCGTTCTGGCCTCTCATTAGACCCAGGCTTAGTTTGATGATTCCCTCATTAATAACCACCATGTGCCGACCAAATCTTGTACGTATATACGTTAGGTATATGTTTGTATACAGATTAGATTTTTATATACAGATCTAGTGAAGTCTTATAAAGTATAAAAGTTACTTTTGGATCTTGTATGATGAACAATTAATATCCCCATAAAGAAATAGGTAAAAATTCATAGGTAATTTATTCCCATATATTTCTCCTATCCTAGGGTCCTTTAAGTGAAGCGGAGGTGGCGACTGGTGCCGATTTCAATGTACCTACTTTTATTTACTACATTTTGATTGAAACATAGTCAGATATCAAGCCTATATAACAAAAATTATAAACCAATCGCCAGAACCAAGTTTGTCCAGCAAAAATTCAACTTCAAACTTTTCGGTCACATGATTGTTAGATCAACAAGGGAGAGCCCGCGGACTCTGACAATATAAAAACAGTGAATTGTATTTTTTCGACCTTCTGTTAAGGATTTCGATTTATCCATATGTATGTGAAGGTTGGTGTGTGATGTTTACATATCTGACCTGACAGCAGGCATTCACTGAAAAAAATTACACGCTCTTTTATTGCGACGCTTGTGAATATTTTCCTTTCTTAATTAAATGTAAACAACCGCGCAGTTTTGTACCATATACAATCAAAAAAGGAATTTCCTCTTTTCAATTTAAGGAGGGATGAAATTTATATTCACAATTTTTTTATTAAATTTACAATAAATTCAATTATACCTTAAATCTAGTAAAGTAGAAATAAAAAGAAATTAAAAAAAATAACTAAAATACAGAATTTAAATAAGTGTCTGCGGGATAAAATTAAAGATTTATTGTCTGTTTTAAAATCTTTTTTAATTTATTGCTATTATTGTGTAAAAAACCAATCTTATTAAAGTTCAAATCGAAAATAAACTGTAACTAATTACTTACTTTTGTATTAAAATAATTAGAATGTAACTAATGGCGATTGTTGGTATTAAAAGTTTACTGACGATAGTACCAAATTGTATAGAATAGGCGTACTTAAATAAACACACGAGACAGCATAAAGAGCGCAGGATTCGGAAAGAAGGCTATGAAATAAAAGAGCTAATGTGGCGCGGCAGTCACCTGCGACTCTCAGTGATATATTAGCTTATTATGTGCACAGCATTACTCGAAGGCGACGTCTCATTAAAAGTTAACACCCGGAATTTTGCTCCTTCACGTTTCGCTCTCAGATTGTATTATATCAACGAGTTTAGTCGTTTTTCTTTGTTTCCACGCAGCGAAATTTTCAATTTACATACTTATGAAAGGTTTCATAACAAAAATCCCGGGTGCGGAACCGGTCGTCCCGGCAAAATCCCTTTTGTGTTTGCCAATGAACGAAACCGTTTTCCGTGAGAACGAGAGAAAGTTTAAGTTTGTTTCTTTTGTGTCTTTTACGGAAAGATGCGATGGTTCAATGAATTCACTCCCATCCGTGTCCTAATACTTACTCGCCACGTTGAACGAATCACAATAAGCATATATGGACAACATTTCAAATGATTATCTCACTTATTACGTGATATATAGAACAAGCGGACGTCACGCGGTTTCACCCGTGTAGTTCCTGTTCCCGTGGGAGTATGGGGATAAAATATAGCCTATGTTACTCGCTGATGATGTAGCTATCCATTGCTGAAAGAATTTTCAAGATCGGTCAAGTAGTTTCGTAGCCTATTCAATACAAACAAACAAAAAAACAATCAAATCTTTCCTCTTTATAATATTAGCGTAGATAAAGCTTGTGGGTACACGTTCTAAGCATGTTATTCAAAGTCAAAGTCAAAGTCAAAAATATCTTTATTCGATTAGACTTTATACAAAGCACTTTCAAATCGTCAGAATGACACAATTTACAGGATTATACATGCTACCGCCAGGTTCGGAAGGTTGCTTTTACTGAGAAGAACCTGACAAGAAACTCAGTAATTACTCTTTTCAAAAATATTATACAATTTAAAAAAAAAAAAACAAAACAAATAAATCATTTGAGAAATGTAAGCCCATGAACACAGTTCCAATGTACAAATGTCGATAAAAATTAACATAAAGAAAAGTCTAGTAGTTCTATTTATATCTAAATGCGTAGCTTGAGATGACCATTAGACAAGAAAGATTACAAGAAATTCACGGTTCCACCTGTGGGTATAGTATAGCCTGAATCGTATCACTTTACTCGAGTAATATTTTATATAATCCCTACTAATATTATAAATGGGAAAGTAACTCTGTCTGTCTTTCTGTTACGCTTTCCCGCTTAAACCTCTCAACCGATTTTAATGAAATTTGGCACAGACAATCTTTAGACCCTGAGAAAGGACATAGGCTACCTTTTATTTATTAAAAAAAATATTAGGTTTCCGCGACCATAAGGATGAAACTAAATCTACGCGGGTGAAACCGCGGGGCACAGCTAGTGTAATATAAATAAATAAAGCCAGCCAACACATACACACAATGTAGGTATTTAATTATATAACCAACTATTAAATGTAAGGTAATAATAATTATTCATATTTTAGAAGGACGTATTCTACTTTGATATTTATATGGCAGTATAACTCGACCTACTAAAGGAGTATGAGACTGTGGACCAATTTCAATATCTTGGTTCAGTTATCACTAACAGGGGAAGCTGCGAATTGGAAATACGAAGACGAATCGGTATGGCCAAATCAGCGATGATGCAGTTGGGAAAAGTATGGAGAGACAGGAACATCACAAACAGGACTAAGATACACCTTATGGAGCAGAAACATGGACGGTAAAATCTGGTGACAGACAAAGAATCGATGCGTTTGAAATGTGGTGCTGGAGGCGCATGCTGAGGATATCTTGGATAGCCCATCGCACAAATATATCGGTGCTGCAGGAACTTAAAATTGAGAGGGCGCAACGTCTGTCCTCAATATGCCTGCAGCGCATCGTACAATACTTTGGCCATATTGCCCGCAAAGGTTCTGATAACTTGGAACGTCTAATGGTAACAGGGAAAATAGAAGGCAAGAGACCAAGAGGCCGGAGTCCGAGGCGTTGGACGGACCAAGTATCTGAACAATTAAATGCACCTATCAGCGCCGCAATCCACCAAGCGGCGGATCGTCGAAGATGGAGACAAATCGTAGAAAAATTAAAATGGAGTCACGATCCTCAGCAGTGAGGCAACGATTACAAAGAAGATAACTCGAGGACAGTTAGTTCCCGTAAACATTATTAATGGTATCAGAAATCTTTCCATTAAAATTCACAGCAAGGGTTCCTGCTTTGAAGTTCAAATTGGGAAATAAATATGCTAACCAACTTATGGTCACCCATTTTGAATTCATGTAAGGTAAATATTACTAGGGACCCGCTATTTTATAATATTTTATGTTATTTAGTGCAGAACCATATTTATTCATCAAACAAATCAACTTTAAGAAAAATAATGGTGACAGTGTGATTATTATAAAATTATCTCGCGAATAATATCCCTGAAAATCTAAATAGATGAAAATGAGCTTTGGAAACTAGTCTTCTCAGAGAACTCATTTCTCCTATCTTTAAGTAGTATGTAAGAAGCGAGGTCTTCTTCATACTCAGAATCAAATAAAATAAAATAAAGAGCTATGAAGACGACAAAAAAATCACTTTTTTTTGGTAACAGTAGCCTTAACAAAGTCGTAAGTTTTACCGCAGTTCGAATTTGAAAACTACAGGAAATAGTCCTGAAAGGATGACATAAAACACGCAAGGGTTTCCTACGCTTGGCTTGCGTTAAAGCTCGGGCTCAAATAAGTCTGGGGATTTCACGTGGTTAAAGTACGTTCACACACACCGGTATATTTTGTTACATGGTATGAATTAATTAATGTGCGTACAACGAAACCTTTCTCACACACAATATTAGGCCCAAGGAGGCTCATTACCTCTTTTCTTATTGTATTTGTGACTGTTATTTGGTCTTGACTGGATTGTATGTACTTAGTAGGATTGTTATTTAATGAATGCTTCCGCGTGGTACATTATTGCTGACGAGAATCAATATACATTGATTATATAAGTCTTCTCATTAATAAAGTTTTGTTTGACGAGTTGTGTATAACTCCAGATACATTTTTCCATTCCAGTGAAACTTGCGGGAACAAGACAAAGCTCAGGGATATTTGGGAGATTTGTAACAGGATCTCTACTTTACCTGTTGTTGTAATATATGGAGATACCCTTCGTCAGCAAATTGGGTGTTATATCGAGACAGAATCACATCACATTCTACAGTTACCGAGACATTTTATTTAAATAACACGCAGAGAAAACAAGATGAAAGTTGACATTTAATTATTCTTGTCTTGTAGATGAATATTTACATTTTAATTTCAGACTTTCAGGCGGATAACTTAGAGTTGGTAAGTTCTTACTTTCATGCAATCTAACTTATATAATTTTAGTATTTCAATTGTGGGCCAACTATGATCGGTTTATGGTTACAAAATGAAAAGCAAAAGCTAAGAAGTTTTTAATTCGCGCTGCTTTAAATGATCTAAGTTCTCCTGATCATGTGATCTGATTGAGGCAAGTATAAAATTGAAAATGAAAAGAGGCAATGCAATAAGTTTACGATATCCAATAAAACGCCAGGGGTCCGTACCCTCGCCGGCGACAGTCGGCATCTACAAGGCCTTTATTCGCGTTTGGATTATATAGAGTTCCCCTCCGTCAATGTATGGCAAATGATGATGATGGCTTCCGGCTTTTGCGTGGTATTTTCGGATAATATACCCAAATATATAATCTATTGACGGAACATATTGCCTCGTAAAATTTTCGGCAAAAATAGGTCAAGGCTTACATCTATATTATGGGAGTATACTATTGATTGACTCTATTGTGTCTTAAGAGGCGATTCTCAGCTCGTCCACGTTTATAGCCAGTTATTTGAACAAGAAAAGGTAAAAATAATATTGTCGTTGAAGCCTATATGTAAGTACATAGCTAAACGGTGTTCTCTCGCTGACCTCAGAAAGTGTTCACTCATTATTCTCGAGTTTGTCACACCCGCGGGATTCGGGAACACGACAACTTTTCCCAACTCGTTGTCTCGTTATGTTAATCTCCTGCGGGAGATTGGTCATTAATGTTATTATTGCGCAGTGACCACAGCATTGCTAAGTGACCTCAGCGGGCCGCCACAGACCTGAGGGCGGTAATCTAATCTTATTGAAATGTTCGCGGCAAACCAACTTTGCACAGCTCCACTATAATAGCTTCTACTTACTACACAATTAAGGTATACTAAGTGATTTATTATCTTAATGTATATGCTTTATAAGAACTACTTAGTTCTATTGTTGCTGGAGATGGTTAAAAATATTTGGTAACCAAAAAGAGAATTGAAAGAAACGTTCTCACCCTCCATCTGAGTTAAAGCTGATTTCATTCCGGGTGAAAATGAAAATGAAAATGAAAATGATTTATTCAGTTTAGGCCCTGGTAAGGCACTTATGAATGTCGAGGAATTTACCACCGGTTCGGAAACTAGCCTTCTGAGAAGAACCGGCAAGAAACTCAGCTGGCATCATGTGCATTTCATTACACAGTAAAATAATAATAATTACAAAAAAAAACTACATAAATTATTCACAGTAGTGAAAATTGTATCAGCATGCATGTGTAAAAAATAATAATTAAAAACGTAAAAACAATACCAAATGATTTACATATCATGTTTGCATACCATGTCATTGCCAGGAGCTACTTGTGCAGAGTTTTAATTCCATATGTCTTTATCATTTATGTAATCCGAAATTGTATAATAAGCTTTCTTCATCAGTACAGTTTTAATGTGTGTCTTAAATTTATCATAATTTAACGCGTTTATTGACTGTGGGATTTTATTGTAGAAACGAACACAATTCCCCATGAATGATTTATTTACCTTTGCTAACCTGAATCTAGGAGCTACAATTTTGTGTTTATTTCGTGTTGAAATTGAATGAATGTCCGAGTTTAAATTAAATAGATGAATATTTTTTTTCATGTATAGCAAATTCTCATAAATATACAGTGACGGTAGGGTGAGAATATTTATTTCTTTAAATTTATCTCTAAGAGAATCTCGGGGGTCCAGCGAGTATATTGCCTTGATGGCTCTCTTTTGAAGTATAAAAATTTAATCTAAGTCTGTTGCGGAACCCCATAACAATACGCCATATGACATGACACTATGAAAGTAAGCGTAATAGACTAATCTAGCAGTATCAATATCCATCATTTGTTTAATTTTTCTAACCGCAAACGCAGCTGAACTAAGCTTTTTTGACAATGTTTCAATATGGGCGCCCCATTGTAATTTTGAATCTAAGGTAAGACCTAAGAATACTGTGCTTTCGACCAACTCCAATTGACTCCCAACTAATGATATATTTGTATCTATTTGCGATGTATTAGGTGGTGAAAATCGGATACATTTTGTTTTTTTAGAATTTAAAACGAGATTATTGGCATCAAACCATTTTGAAACAGATGTTAGATCTGTTATTTATAGATCTGTTGTTAGATATTAAAGTGGTGTTATAAATGTTTATTTCGGTGAAATTTATTTATCTTGTTTCTAACGGTTCTTTCTTTCAGGAACTTCTCCATATTCCAAGCGAGTTAAAACTAACTTCATTTCGAAAAGTCTTAGTAAACCGATATTTATAAGCAGTGCCCTTCGACTTTTGATGAAATTCTATATCCAACGCAAAAACATTATGTTTAATTTGTACCTACAACATCAATAAATCAATTTGATAATTTGATTGATTGGTATGTCAACCAGCTAATTGAATTTATAAATTGATCATATTGCGAATACGAAGCGGCATTGTTATTGATTTACGCATTTGCGTGAGAGAATCTGTTTGTGGTTCCTCTAAATAATAACACAAAGGGAAACTGATGAAAGGAAAAGAGAGCGGTTGCGGTGTACACGGTCAGTTAGGCAATCGCTTTGGGGACCTATTGATTTTTATTATTACATGTATTACAGAGGTAAAGGGAATCCTATTTAGGCAGGAGAATAACAAACGTATAAATAATATAATACAATACATCGACTATTTATTATTTGTTTGAGGAAACTTACACGATTATGTCTGAGAACAAATTCAAACACGTGTAGATATAGCGACGGCCGACGGCGATGGACTCATATCACCTTCGATGTAAAGTGGACCACTTCTGGGTATTGGCATGGCTTACGTCATTTTGTGGTTTTCGAGAGGATAAAATAATTAGAAAATAGTAACGGACAACGGGCCCTGTACTAATGAGTTTTTCAAAAAAAAAACTTACGTGCTTTACGGTTAAGGAAAACATCGTGAGGCAACCTGCATTCGTCGAAGAAGTAATTCAAAGATGTATAGTGCCTGAGACGGCGATAGAGTCTCCATCTGTCACGTTGACACTTCTACAATCATCATCGGTGAAAGTTTAGTGTAGTTATTAGAACACCTCTGCCTACCCTTCCGGGAATACAGGCATGAGCGTATTATATATGTATGTAGTACTGACTAAGACAGCCTGTAAAGCCTGAAAACCCAAGTAGGTACAATATCCTCGAGGTTTGTGCGCGCGTTTGTGAGCGGAGTGCAGCATTGTAGGTGAACAGCTGTAGATAGACCGAGTATCAAGCACTAACGAACTAATCTAAAGTGGTACGTGTTTGCAGAATGTTACACACATATACTGATACCACTTCCTATTAGACCCTTATTTCTCACTAATTACCCAAAGTATCTTAACATAAAATGTTTGTTTTAAATAGAGATTATTACACGAGTTCTGTTTCTCCTCCGCAGGGAAGATTTACTTGACATAATGAAGCATATTTTTGCTAAGATTAAATATTTACTTGACACTTAATGGGAATAGCAAATTCAATCAAGATAACCTCTTAGCTCCAGTAAGTTTGTGTAATTATTTATCCGTTAGCGCAGAGGTGCAGAAAGGTCTTGACGATGTGGACTGTGGCGATTTATTTAACGAGAAGCTTTATTTGTTTGTTACAGCGACGGGCGGCGGGCGGCGGGCACCCGCCTAATGCTGTCCTATTAACTTCATGCTTCCTCTGAATTACACCAATTTCAACTCTATCGCTTACACGATAAGATCTTCAGGCCAATATCACCACCCTCGTTGTTTAATTAATGACTTAATAGTGGTCACGTCAAGTGTACGCAGAGGTTGATATAGTGTTAACTCAAGACTGTCATGATAATTCGGTCACGGTCGGGTTAAACACTGATTACTCACTTACGGTAATTGTATACACATGCCAATTTGTTATAAAAAACACCTTGCTCATTTCATTTGCATTTTATTTGACGGGTTGTTATTATTATTTTAACTAAATGAAATTAAACTGTAAATATAAACCTGCGTTAGTTGTGTTTTTATCATGTATTAAAGTCTTCACTCAGACAAGTTAGATTCAGACGCGAGATTGGTATCAAAATAATTATTCAAGTCAGTACTTATTCAATGTCAGGATATTATCATAAACATAACATTTTATATGCATCAATTGAGGTAAAGTGGAAAAGGGTGTAGTCGAAATGCGGACCCGAAATTTTATGTTAAAGTGAAATTGAAGAAGAATACGTTCGTCTGAGTGAGGTTGTACACGTATGTACCTATAGGAACCTATGTCAAAGTGGTGTTACCACCGAACGTATTATCGTATCGTTTTTGTATTACGTGACTTGGTTTAATAAATGGGTATTAGGTACTTTGTCTTGAATAAGGATTTCTTATTCTTTTTATTCCACTTTAATTTCAGTATACCATACATACTCGAACATATGCTCACGCGTGTATCCCATAGGGGTAGGCAGAGACCACCGTTCGCCTCATGCTACAATCCTCTCACATATACATAATTACATACTTCAGTATACCGTTGAATGCAAACAGTCACATAATATGAGAGTAGAGTTTATGTACATTAGGTCTAAGGTACCTACTTACACAGTCAAACATGCTTGTAATGTATGCTTTATTTGGAACGAAAAATATTTCACACTTTTGATTTTGTTAATCGTATTATTTTCATCGTACCCTTTTTAAAATTATAAAGACATTAAAGAGGCTCCAAATACATTATTGAATTTGAGGTGAGTGAAGTAAAAAACCACCCAATATTTTTATTGAATAAAATTTCTTCAGGGATGGTTTGACGATGACATATAAATTGATGTGGCTAAGAGCGTATTTCGGTCTTGGGAAAAACTCTTGAAATCTAATAAGTTAGAGAGCCGCCCCGGGTGAATCCACTATGATTAGAGGGTGGATAAGCACCACTTCTATGGTGCATTACGAATCAGATTGAATCCTACAACTCACCGATCAGTGCCAGAACCAACTATTGCGTTTTGATTTAGTGGTTGCCTTAGCTGCTAAAGTTATGCAAAGTTTCTGTGTAGGTAGTGCATGTTCCTAGTCATTTCAAGATATCTGTACATTTTGTGACTATTGATTTATTGAGAGGAATTTAAGATAAATTTAAGGACTTGTGTACAGTTTACCAATCATCACTATATCTGTTGGTCTATATATGTAATTAAAACTACACAGATAAATAATATGGCAAAATAAAGCTACACATGAAATTATGTCTACGCGGGTGAAACCACGGGACGGGGCGTAGATAATTGTTGAATAATATTACAATGTTGGATTTTTTTGCGTGGTAAGTGTAGTTGAACTGTGTATCTTAATAAAAATAAATATATTCTAAAAAATCACTGCGCATTTTCTTTTGCAAAGACCAATGATGTAGTTCTATTTATATTGTGTTAAAGAAAAATTGGGATCACACCTGTGCTAGAGTGACGACTACGTGGACCTTAATTCAATTACCCGGTGCGAAATCAGCAGGCTGCGAGAGCGCCCCGTTAGCATGAATATTTCTACCGTACAGTCGAGCTCACACGACACACAAAGAAAAGCGATCGTACGAAATGGTGCGCTTTGCGCTTTATCAAGACTTATACCGAGAATGACAAGGAACATTTTCCAATGTTATCTATATTTAGCTCCTTTCTAGGGGTTCCGCACTAAAGAGGTAAAAGGTTTGTTTGGTGGTTTTAGAAACATGCATAAATAAATTATTTAGCTTGAGCCCTCGGTGCACGAGTCCTCGCAGTTACTGTAAAATAGAAACAGTAAAATGTCTTAAGTATCTTCTTGCCCTGATTTTCATTCTAAATTCGATTATTATGCACACCACCACGATAATGTCACAAAATCAATGAGAATATAAATTATAACTTTTTTTAATACTAGTACTGTGTGAGTACTACTCGCAAGTTACCTATGAAATTGCTGTAAGCACTCTACCAATAACTCTTGCTAGGACAGCGACTTGATTCCTCTTTTTTCCCTCCGTAACTAGAGGGCTGACGACCTTATCTACTAGCCGCAGGGAACAGTACATCTCAAATAGCGTAATTTGACTGCGATTCATAATGAGATAGATAATTTCCTCTTAGAAGATCCAGCCCTCAGGTAGGCAGTTGCGAAACAAACGGGAGATTCTGTAATGCCCTTTTAGTAGTATTCAGTAGTTCTCTCTCTCTTCTGCTTATTTTTTAAACTCAATAACAATACTCTATAATTAATAATGTACCTATAACACCTAATAGTGTTACATAGCCATCGGAAATAGGAGTCATTTAGCAAATCTCATTACGTTACGACCCTCGCCTAGCCCGTGTTTACTTCCTTGGCTCGTTGATCTCGTCCTCACAATAACGAATCATTTATTGCTGGCTCTGTGGGCCATTACGTTAGGCAACATCATTTATAATGCAAGAACATGCGTGCCAAGCTCATTTTAACCTCACTTGTCCGTAAATAGAAATTAAGCAGTAAGATTAACTCGGTACTTGATTGAGTTGAAAAATTGCAAGTTGCTTCTTTATTGGTTAATTCATGTTTATCCGTTGACATAAATTAATGAATATGCCGCAAGTGCTGTGATATTTAAATAATATTGACTCACGTATCTTTTATGCATCACTATATTGTACTGCGAAACAGTTTTGTGACAATTTTCTGTGACCCCTGCTAACATCTATATAATATCAAACCCGGGTGACACTTCCCCGCCGAGCTACCGAGCTACTAACTATTCAGTTAATGCCGGTAGAGTTTTCTGAAGTTACTTTCATATGTCTGTATCGAATTCCTTTTCATGATCAATGCAAGAAAGAAGAAATTTCTGTAACCGCTGAGAAAATAGGTTGATCCTCGCACACTGGTTTTGCATTAGATATTATACGTAGGCCGTAATATTGCTAACTTAAAGTATATAATCATTCTGTTCTCAAAACCTGAAGACTTAATAGCATTATCATGTTCTTAAACGCGGGCCTCATTAAAATATTTAACAAATGACCGTCGTCCGGGACAAATATATCCTTCATCCACACTATTTTACGAATATACATATTAACAGACGATCAAAATTTCTGGGAACAAATTGTGTTGATTTATGGCGGTCGTGCCACCCATCACGACGACAAAAATAGAATGCAATGTGGGGCTTTAAGACCATGTGTTTAAATTATGGGTAAATTATGCACGGCTTCAAATTCATTCCACTCTGTTATGTACTAACTCGAATTGAATGCCTTTCCAAACAAGACAAATTTGCCAAAGAAGAAGAAATATTTAGAGGCATTCAAAGTAAAAAATCGTAATCTCTTCTACTAGAATTCTATTACGTGTAAACTAATGTTTAGGCTCTATAAAATCCCGAACATTTTCTCTAACTATATTTGCCAAGTGGTCTCGTGGATGTGATTTAGATGGACTTCATCTCGAGTTACATAATAAGTTTTTACTTCGTTCCCAAGATAGTAGTTTTGAACAAGTGCCATATTCTCGCGTCCAAGTTAACGATGAAATATGTGGCGTATGTAATTCAGTTGGTTGGGTATATACAGGTAGCTGTGTGTACTATAAGTTAGTTCATAATAGCAAGGAGCTGTTAGGGAGACATCAAATATTTACAAAGATGAACGCCGCGTCCACCTGCGGCCCTATTCTCTGATAAGGGACTGTCCATAATCTACGCAATTCTCTTTACGCTTCTAAAGTACATCGCCCTCTGCTTATGGACTTAATTTAAGTATTCAATAAATGATGTATGTTAACAGCCGTTAAAATGACGCAAAGTGGTATTTTGTACACAAGAAGGCTTATACCATACCTATATTTTTGGTAGTAGAGTGGTTGAGAGTATAGGATGTTCCTGTTAATACAAGATAATTGTTAGTGTATTTTATCCAAAAAGTATGTACCTACAAGTCTACATAAACAAATGAACGAATTGAGTTCTGAATAAAATGCTTAGTTTTGATCGTAAAGGGTCAGGAAAACTGTCTTATATTAAATACTTCTCTGGTTGACCGTAGTCTTTGAAGAAAAACATATTAAGTTATTTATGTTGAGATTAAGTGTCTTGTTGAACAGTCAGTACATGCTACACAAACCCCTTTGGATTAGGGAGAACCAAGGGCAATTTCAGGATCAATTGGCTTTACGAGCCATAAAACCTTTTTCCATATATACGAGTATGTGTGAAATTCAAACATGCGGAATATTACCCTCGCATCTATATCATGTTGTTATCACGTTTTCCGTAAGTGTACCAACATTTCCGGACAATTAACTTCATCATGCTCATTTCGTCCACTTTGCTGTTCATTTGAAATAATTTATAAGCCATGTTAATCTTGCGGTAATTAGGCACTTTAGAAGCTTTCAATATTTAACACAGCATTCATCCAACTCAGCCTCTCCGTCGGAGTAGAGATGTGGGTATATTGAATTCGTCTTTGATCTCTTTTGTCTCGGTTGGATATCAAATAATAATAATATTGACGCGACCCCAATTTAAATTTACCAACGATTCGTAAGTTTGACGACTGTACATACCAGAAATCAATACGTTCCCATTAAAACACTACAATCACTAGTTTTTCTTTTGACAAAAGAAAGGATTGTTTTCATTCTCTGATAATAAAACTGCTTAGGTATGTGTAGTTAATGTTATATATTTATGTGTGAATTTGTGCATTACTCCTACAATTAGCCGTAATAAAAACGTTCATTTTGAAAGATAATCTAATCTAAATAAAACTCAAAGGTGACTGACTGACATAGTGATTTATCAACGCACAGTCCAAACCACTGGTCGGATCGGCCTGAAATTTGGCATGCAGGTAGACGTAGGCATCCGCTTAGAAAGGATTTTGATTAATTCTACCCCCCAGGGGATAAAACAGGTAATGAAAGTTTGAATGAAACTAAACTTTACGCGGGTGAAACCGCGGGGCACAGCTAGTTAAGATATATAATCTTAAGTTATAGGAAGAAACTAATTATCATTTATTCATCTCTTCTAATCTTCCTTAATCCTAAATATAAATATTGATTGATGAAACACGTGGAATTGTAAATACGTGTGGATTAAGAAATATCAGAGTCAAATATGAGACATTCTTCTTCTTATCGTGTCGATGACAGGTATAGTTTAAATTGCTTTAGCCCAGAACTTGGCTGCAACAGCGTTATTGGTGTCAGCCATTAGTTCTTCCCGCGTGCAGCTGGTGGCGTACGCAGGGCACGATATTAGGTGGGTCATAGTTTGGGGCGCAGCGCACACACATCCTGTGTTGGCGTCATCAGTGACACCCCACCTGATCATGTTGTCCTTGCTTCGACCGACCTGAGTCCGTAGTCTATTTAGTGACTTCCAAATCGGCCATGAGATATTATCAGACATATAAGTATTTTACCTCTCTTCTGGGTAACTACGAAAATAAAAATAAAATGTTTTAATATATTGATATAATACATTGTAACAAAAAAAAAATATTTATATAAATCCTGATAATATATTTATAAATACATTGGGAGATTAGGACTAGAATTATTGTCGGATTAATATTTTGTTTCGATGACCAATATTACGAGTTACTACTTACATCATGTAGGTAATGATTATAGTATCATATCGTTTGTGGTACTGATAGGTACGAATAACCGAAAATTGAGGAATTCATGCCAGTATTTAAACTACCTTTACAGATAGCGGTTAGCTGCAAGCTGTGCTGCGAAAGTTACTAAAGCAAACTAATCGAGCCAAATTCGCATTCCATATCCCTATCCCCAACTTTATTCTGTCTGCACAAGCGGTGAATACTCCCTCGAGAAATGGAGTACCACTAAATAATAGTACCTTAGGTTCTGTATAAACTTACATAATCGAACTGTGTAGCGCTTACTGGCACTTATACCTTGTCCAACGAGTATGTTGCCATAAGGTTTCGTAATATTTGACAATTGAATACAAGTAAAGCACCTAAAAATATAAATGTAACGAAATTGAATATGAATGTACACTTTAAATCGAAACTCTCTGTTTAATTCAATCATAAGATTATCAATAAGTTAAAAAGCGATACCTTATGCGTTGGATAAGGTACTTACATATATATTCTTCTGTTTGATAAGTGTATGTGAAATCGTAATCTGAAGGTATTATTGCGTGTACAATTCAATTACTTGTATTTTGAACGAAGAACCCAATGTTAGGTTAAAGAGAAAATCATTATATACCTTTGAGATTGACACATGTCTCACACAATGTAGTGCTTACCTTATTGTAAATAACAGCAAGTATTTAGTGTTGTTATGATAAGTATATTTTATCAAAGCCGTTGCGAGCCCGCATAATATTGTTTTATAGTGCTTGTTGTTTGTTTAGTCCTTAACTTCAAGCGGTATTTGTAACTATGATGTAGGAGCTCGAACCCTTGCGGCTGTTAACTTAAGTATTGAATCACGCGTAAATATTGGAACATGTTCTGAACATAAAACATATTATTGGAAGTTACGAGTTTCAAAATATTACACGTAAAGCAAGATATCGTTTCTGTGGTTCGGAGACTAATCGGTATCATCAATACTTAGCTGGTATCGTTAGGGTGCCATGTGTGTAAAAAGATTTAGAAGCGGTATGCCAGGGGCTGAGCGGACCAAGCCTAAATTCAACTATATTTTTTTTGTGCTGGAATATATGAGGGGAAAATTAAATTACTTACAACGAGTTTCATAATTAGTTATATAATTATTTTCAGGTAAACGTGTATTATTCTCGCATAACCCTTTTCAGGGTGTCGACCACTTCTATTTATGTGAGTGCAAGCTGGGTGGCGTGCCCTCTATAAATCAGTACCGTTTTGTTCGGGCCGATTACACCGTTTTACCGCCTTCCTACTGAGACAAAATTAGATCATACCGAAGGGAAAACTCAGTTTCTCGTCATGCATAACTTTTGTTGTAAAACCTTACTTACTCTCGTAGTTGCCCTACGTGCCGGCCTTACATTTGTTCCACAAAGCGGTCCTCTGCCAACTTAGACTCCAAGTGTTTATCAATTTGTTTGAGATAACAACAACAATTTACTTCTAAGGCAGTTTCGTATCGCTGGCAGCCACTTCATGTTGTTTAATCGATAACTTTGAAGGTTAGGTTGTTGTTAATTAAGAGATATTCATTAGATTAATAATTATTATACAAAAAATTCGCTATTAAAATAAAAAGTATTTGAAGACGCACCCTTTAAATACCCTTTTCGTGTTCTTATCAGCGTAACCAGTACGAATCAATTACCTTTATTACAGCTTAAGTCTAACATTTAATTGGGAACATTTAATATTATTTTTTAAATAACCACGGCTATATATCAAACAAATATTAGATTTTAGTGCATGTATAATTTCCAGATTGTCAAAACCGCAAAAACAAGGAAATGGAACACACGATGTGAGATCATGAGCTCAATTGGCAGAGCAACTCCATTACATTGAACGGTTTGCAAAGGTCGTGTGTTCGAATCCCGCCTCGTTTTCGTACATTTAAGACAATTTTGTTCGTAACAAATGATTTCAACAAGTCATATGTATGATAAGAGATTTAATTAATAAAAATCCCAAGACATACAAATGCTGAAACTTAATTTACCTGTAAATACTATAACAAAGTGCTAAAAGCATTGGCAAGACATCTCTACCACTCAAAAGTCATAAAAATAGTTGGAATATTTTTGATTACGGATGATACAGATCACTAACATATGATAATACCGTAAAAGCATCAACCTAAACATATAATCGCTTGTTACGACTATATAAAACAAATGAATAGTCATATTATGTTACCGTTACAACTGCTTATGTGAAAATCTTTAAAAAGTAACTAAGTAAAACCTAAAAAAGTAGTTAAGTGAACCAATACTGGTGGGGATTTGAATAAAATATATTTTATACTTAAATTAAATTAATACGCGGATGAATAATTACTTAATACAGAACCTATTCCTGTATTAAGTAATTATTCATATGCACAGTGTCTACGTGCTTATTACATTATGTATTCCTTATAGATATAACACCCAATTACTCGGTTGACTTGTCCCTTGTGAGACTGTGTACCACAAGTATGAAGTGGGTAAATAAAAGGTAGCTTATGAATGTCACGAATTAAAGGGACATTAATGACAAATTCGTTCAAGCGCTATATTATGCTCTGTTAAATGAACACGAGGGTAGGTCCCGAGGCACAGGCTCGGTGGTTATCAGTGTGTCTGCCGTTCATTTATCTAAATTAACCGCGCAAATAAGATACACATTTGCTGAATATAATCTATATATATATAAAAATGAATCCCCATTTCCCTTGGTCACGACATCACGGGTGAGCGGCTGGGCCGATTTCGATAAAGATGTTTTTGTTGTGTTCGTTATTGTCAGGAGATGGTTCTTATGAAAGAAAAAACTAAGAAAATTGCGTGGAAAATTTGAAAATTATTATACTTAGCTGTGACCCAAAGGATTGAGAGATACTTAAAAAAACACTGCAGGCCAAGTCACGGGTAAACGTTAATATTATGTATATATCGTACAAATATACTTACACTGGCCGTAATATGTGATTAAACAAACTACACACCAATGTCCAGAAAATGTGAACCAACATTAAAAGACCACATTCCGACTAGTCTTTTATAAATGTAACGTCCCCTCGGCCGACAGCACGAAGATAATCCACAATGTTTGACGGAAGATGACGTAGTAAAAAACCACTAGGGCTTTTGTTTCCGCGCTTTGAATAGTAATTTTACTGGCGATGATTCATTTAGTCCAGGGATAATTTATTTAGGTTAGTGAAACAGGGGTGGATGATGATGGGAGAGGCGGACCCCTTAATTGGGTTTGTTTCAAGATCGGTTTCCTCCCGTTGGCCGTACCTCCTCTCTAATATTAATATGAGTAGAGCAGCACAACAAGAGCAATCATAAATCCAATCCCGTATTACGTCCCTGTTTAAAATAGACCTAACATCATGGTTCAACTATTTATGGATTTGATTTATATTTTACTACAGATTAAAAGCGGAGGGTTAAAGCTGTTTTAATAGGGGACAACATGTTTACCTTAGCTTAATAACAACATCGCTGCTCTTCAGTATAGTTTCTTCAAAGGAGTTTTATTTAAAATTAAAATGAAAACCGAAAACAGGGTACACCTAGGTTCACTTGTTAACATTTCCTGTTAAATAAACACTACAAAATATATAACTACTACAATTTAATTATTACTATTTTCGCTTCATTATGCTGGGAATTGTTTTATTGATAATCAGCGTGTTATTGCTTTTGGGAATCACAAAATATATACGTAACTAGGGCCGTAAGTACTATAAAGTCTTAATCTGACATTAGTTCGACTCCAATGTAAAATACCTACATGGGCTTAAGCAGCGCGTATTAAGGACTTATTTGCTTTGACGTTTCATTTTGTGATACTAAAACTAAACATCAAAAGTTAAGAAGTTACTAAGACGTCACCATTATAACGATGATAGGCCCCAGTGATGTGACGCGTATCTTAAACGTCCTTCTAAATCTCAGTGAGAATTGAAGAGCTCTAAGTTAAGTTGTAATAGATGACTAAAGTATCGTGCGATAACAGGCACTCAGCTAAGGGTAACAAAGGATAAGATTTACACAGGAGAGCATATTAAACATAGCACCCTCCTTCAATCCTGTACCAATTGCGTTCAATTATCAAATCACGAACTAGATACAATACTCAAATCTCAAACTAGAACAATCTTGTAATGGATCGCTAAATGCGGTTTATACATAATCAGGGAAGGTTCGCAATTTAATTTCAATAGCATATACAAGAGTATTCACTTAAATGTTAACAGAATTACAAGCGAAATCAAATTAACAACCAATCAAGTCGAGATAGATAGTTTTCCCGGGAAGTGTCGGCACGTGTGAAGACGTTATCCTCGGTAGTCGTGACGTCAACATGCGTGTTCACTGAACTCTTTCCCGTCATCGATCACTTAACACGCACTAGATACATTATTTAAAACTATTTCACGCTCGCCTGAAGCTAATTTTGTGAGCAATGGGAAAAAGAGTTGATTTGTTACTTCCCGTTTAAGAGTCACCGAGTGGGTCGAGCATTATGTGATCCTTATCGCTATTACAAACACATATAACGGGATTATTTACGTCACGCGATAAATTAACGGCCACATCCTTCGTTACACTCGTCACGACTAGCTAATTACCTAGTTTTGTTTTCATGATTCTAATAAAAGCTAGATGCTCACTTTGAGCGATCACGAGAAATAATAAGAAAAAAACGAGATTCGAGTTAGTTCTAATCTATAAAGATAAAGACGCAAAATAAATATAAACCAATTCTTGAAAGTGAATATTTTTAAGAAATTGTCCTTACCGTTCGACGAATTTGGAATTAGGATTTCCGTATTGACGGACGTTGATGCGGATTTGTGGTGAGATTTATTTTTAATCAAGGAAATTAATTTTATATTTAAGTGAGTTGTACAGCTGCAGTTTGGTATAAAAAGTCTTACAAAATGTCGGCTTACGTAGGCTTTAATGGAATTTTCATGACTAATACATTGTGTCACGCCGAGGATCAAGATGGATATAGCAGCATTATTCAAGATCGGTTGGCGCGTTAAATCTCCTTGAAAGTGGCACGGATAATAGGAAAATTACGAACCTAAAATATCTTAGGAAACTTGCGCCCCTTGCTTTTAATGTGTAACTATCTAAGTTTTTATCAAATGTATTCTATACTAGCTGTGCCCCGCGGTTTCAACCGCGTAAATTTAGTTTCATCCCCTATTTTATCCCCTTGGGGGTAGAATTAATCAAAATGCTTTTCTTAGCGGATGCCTACGTCATAACATTTACCTGCATGCCAAATTTCAGCCCGATCCGTCTAGTGGTTTGGGCTGTGCGTTGATAGATCACTATTATAGTCAGTCAGTCACCATTGAGTTTATATATTTAGAAGATATCCGTGTTTATTGAATATAATACATATTTGCAACGCTTAGGTAGGTCTTTTTATTTACTCAATAAAATTGTGCGAAATTACTTTGATATAGCCATGACTTAATAAGTATTGTAGGTATCGCTTTAGCAATGGGTTTAAAATAAATAACTTTGCTTTGAGTGCGAATCATAAGCAATAAGTTTTTTATAATGGTCTCTCGCAGTTGGTAGGGGGGAGTTACCTCCACTGCTTAATCGGACTATAGGGCGAGACCCAAGGGCCTCCAGCCGAGCTTAAACTTAAATACTAAGCAACACAGCTAAGGGCGCCCCGGTGCGGGGCTCGGACCTCGGCTTAGGGCGTTGCTGGGGGATGAGCTAGGGAGCTGGATCTGAGTTGTATTATTTGGGGACGTGTTTAAGGCTAGTGGCTCGGCGCGCGCCGGCCCTAGCAGAGGACGGGGGGGACGATGATGTAGAGTTCGCGACGAGCCTCGCCGGCGAGGATGGAACAATAGTCGGTTCGGTGTGTGCTTTTGAGACATTGCTTGCTGAAGCAATGTGATATCGTCGTCAGGGTCAAGGAGAACGTGCCTCGGACGGCGTCGGGAGGAGATACGAGATGGGGTATATCGGGCGGCCGATAATAAGCAATAAGTGGAATATACTCGCACTTAATGAGATACAGGGGTGTGGATTCACAAAGCTCAAGGAATAAAATATTATCCCTACTAGTCATGATCAAATAAATTGTGAATAACTGCGAATGAAACCAATTTAACATTGTTATTTTTATTTCATGTAAGGGTGACTCAAATAAGTATCGTGTTAAATTATTTCAAATCCTTATTTTACATAACATCAGATTCACAAATATCCTTCAAACTTTCGTCTTTTTACCTTTAACATAATTTGGGTCACTTTTTTCGCAACTAATCGACTTTACTATAGAGGTATTGTTAAGATTACGATTTACGTTATGATTATTTTGGTTATGATGGTAGAGTTCGAGTCAGTTGTTTTGATAAAACAGGGAAATGTTAAATTTCAAAACTGTCGGCTCGTAGATGAAAATACTTGCATCATCTATTAACTTCACAGATAAATAAGATTGAAATGTCCGTTTGTATTTCCAAATTTATAGCATTTCACTAAATCCATCTGAAAGTAGGTACATACAGTAGTTATTTAAAAAAAAAAAAACTATTTAATATTTTTTCTCTTCTTGTCTGTCTGTCCGTCTTTTTGTTCCGGAAAATTTGAAGCGGCTGGACTAATTTTAGCGAAACTTTCACTGGCTTCAGATAGCTGAAATATAGGCTACTTTAAAAGGATAGTGTGCCACGAAATAAAGCTACCCATGACAATGAGTCTAACAAGGTGAAACCGCGGGGCACAGATAGTAAAAAATATGATGCAGTAATAAATATAATAAAAAATATGGTGTATACCAATACCGGTGTGAATGTTATGTGTTAGTGATGTGGCTGTCATCGCGTGATGTATGCGGTGGCCAGCCCTATCAGATATTTTCTATTTCTGTCACGACGCGGGTGGCGTCCGTAAATCCTGCAATATTTTTATTACGTATATTACCCACATTTTTTCGTTACGGGAATGTGACCACAGCCTGATAAATGTTCCCACAGAACTAAGGCGTGTACGTTTTACTGAGACTGGTTGAAATAATAGTTATCTTAAGCACACTGAGGTAATGGAATGTGTCCTCTATGCACAGGCATGATTTTCCCTTTGGTGTGCATATTTTTGGGCAATATTGGGTTGCTTCATAAAAATATTAAAATATGTATTTATTATTACACCGAGTCCCGTAAAGGATAAGCAGAGGCAATAATCTTATTATTTTATAAGATGAATAACAACGCTGTCGCTCACGTAATTATCAATGCTTGCAATTATTAATCACCCTTCAAACTACATTCATATTTTGATAGATGGTATACATCTGAAATTCAACAAATCCTTATAATGGAAAAGTTGTTTGTTGGAAGCTCGGGGCGTGGGAACGCAATAATGACTGTCTGCTCCGTCTCCCGAGACAGCGTCAGTGTGCCTGCCTCCTCTATTTGTTCCAAAGCAATTTTAATGCCTCTGTCTCATTATAATTATGCTTAAGTCTAGTGATTTTCTACCGAGAGCTTAACGGTGAAGGAAAACGACGTGAGGAAACCAGAATAGATATCTGAGAAGAAATTTAAAGACTAATCTTCAATTGCAATTAATAATCTTCCGTAAACACTGGGTGTTGTATCATTGGGGTACCCTTCTAAGATAACGTGAGCATATTTATTTGTCACAAGTGATCCACCCTCGCAACAGTTCGAGATTTTTAAAGCTTTTAATATCGTTGACTTTGCTATACTAGGTATCTATACATTTCTAAGAAAGAGCTGGAGCTACTTTTAAACCAAGAACTATCTTAGTCTATGTTTTGTAATAAGGTGCTATTTCATCCTGGTCACGTCAGCCGGGACTACTATCTCCTCCATAAATAATTTGAATGCTTCTGTTACATGTAGTAAACAATAATGATACATTTCTACGATCATAGTAGCTTTTAGAGAGTAACTAAGGGAACGCGAACATAATTTATTCCAATTACTTCATGCCCACATATTTCAATGGTCTTTCTACTTAGTCATATTCTTGCCAAATGAATTGGAGAGTATTATTAACTACGTTTCATATACATTCATTTCGGCAAAGTAATGCTTGGCTTTATTCAATTTCTATTACGTTAGATGACAAATAGACATATTCGTTGTAAGTCCCCAAGAAAAGTGTTTTCAAATATGGTTGTGAACTCTTCGTTGCTTTTTCTTATAAAATGAAAGCGTTAAACTGACTTTCATGTAAAACATAATCCACTATACCGCCCCTTCAACCTTTCTAGTAGAAATTAAGTATGAAAGCCACGAAAGAATATTGCCGACCGGTTTTCTCGCGCCAATGTTAGTAAGAGAGAAGCGGAGAGCGCCAGGGTCTGTAGACAATGTAACATTATCGTCACGCTTCGCTAGTAGAAACGATATAAAATGTACGAGAATGACATATGTCACGTGACTGATTTATGTAATTTCCATACATTGTTTATCGTTTCTATTAGTGCAAGCGTGAGAGAATGTTACTTTGTCTAGGCTTACTGGGGGCCTACCAAAATCAGTTTAAGCAGAACGTATTTAAAACTTCTTGGCTTTGACGTTTCAATTTTATATCGTAAAATTAAACGTCAAAGCTAAAAATATCTTAATACAGGCTGACGAAACGATCACAGTTGGTTCTCAGGTCATGGAATAATAACATAATTTCTAGACTAATCCAAGGCTTTACTTTATACCTGTCTAATAAAGGTTTAAAACTGAACTAATGATTTTCAGTGGCACAAATAGCCGTATTTTACGTGAATAAATTTGTCTTAATTTTAAGGAACGAGATTTAAGTTGGCGAGGTATTGTGTTTATTTTTGTGGTAAATGGTACAAAAATGTGAAAAGACTACAACATTAATGAATAAATGACCTCCTTCGAAATACGAGTAAAATAAGCACACTACTAAGTAATAACATTTCTTTGACATTGATTCACTCTGGATGCCGCAGAATGAATATCAACAATTACAGAATCAAAATAATTGGAATACAAAGTAAAATATGTAGTTCGAAAAATAATGGAATATATTAGTATATATTCCATTATGTTATTAGTTTGAATCTGTTCGTAGTCGAACAGATTCAAACTAAAAATGATTACCTACCTTTAAACGACCGCAAAATTCGAACCTTAATTCAAGTAAGTACTAATCTTTTCTCAAGATTTACGAGTCATCAGGTACTAGATAATAGCGTACATTATCCTTTCTTCGCTTCAATTTAACTTGGACGTTTATGATCCTCCCACAGCACAGAGTAGCGAAATCTACTAGAAACGAACAAATCCTCACGACCAACTAGGGATGCTCGAATCCGCAACCCGCATTCAATTTGTAATGATAAAACTTTAATGTTGACTTGTTTGTTTAAGCGAGGTTTTTCACTCACACTAATACGCAATTTCATACATCAACAGAACATTTCCTTTGTCTGTTATTATTGACTAAGCTGTCTAGAAGGTAATAAAGTACATGAATAAGGGCCACGAAACGGCTTTTATATTAATTATACATTACATTCATGCACGTTGTTTGTCTCGTATTTTAGGAGACTGCTTAAATTGATATTAGCTAAGTAATTAACAAAATATTTCTACTGTATCCACATATTCCTATCAAAGTTGTGATAACTCTCAAGTCGGTTTGGTCCTATAACACAGTGAGAAACGTAGCTTCATATCTAGCTTTGACTCATTTAGTTACGAAGATAAAACGGAATGTTTCTGGTTCATTCTTTATAATATAATGATACAGACGCTCGAGGATATCATATACTTACGAATTTAATTGTGAGTTGTATGTTCCCATGTATGCGTTTCATCTCGTTTATTTAATTTATTTAACAAGAATTTAAGTTAATCTACAAAGCTTTGTGCTAACTTTGGTTATTTATACTTACGTTTCACAGACAACCAGCCAAAATCAGAAAATTTTGAGCTTATTATATAACAATACTGTTTTTTATTGTTGTTTACAGTGTTGTGTACCGGTGCAATCAATGATTTTAAAATTATAATATCTGATTCATACGTTATGCACAAAAAGTACAAAAAATTTCCGTTCGCAGTTCGTCACTTGTCTACTAACGTAAAACTTATAAGTAACGTAAAAACTTGAGAGTTACTGGAAAAAAGGCTAGAGTTCTGACTTTTGATTTGATTGAATTACAACGCTTCAATTACAAAAAAGTCTTATATCATAGGGTGTAATGGGAAATATTTTTTGGAGCACAGCGCTATTCGGAAGAAAGACATGTAATGTGGCGGCTGGGAGATTTTCCACGACTTAGCTGGAATCAAGAGCGTAACTAACTGCACTGTTTGAAATCCGTTCAGCAACAGAGTACAACGGTATTACAAGATTTCTGAGAATACGTAACAGAAAGGTATTTACTATGAACAAACCGAATATTATACGTCAAAAACTCATAATACTTATTTATTAATTGCAATTATTCTAGTTTTAGCTCACAAACACACAGGTCAGGTCTTATACCCGTACTGTAATAAATGAGTTAGAAAAATCTTTCAGTTATACATAATAACAAAATCGTCCAAGTTCTACGTAGACTTCTGTGCGGTCTTTCAGCAAATTTGTCTATCTGGAACAAGGCTCAGCAGTTTTACGACACTCTGGGGACACTCGATCGCTTTGCGTACAAAGTATTATTTCATATGAATTCCCCCAGTAGGTATATAACATTAAGCCGAGGTAGTTTTTCCGCTGTTTGCCATATCGGCGGTTTTTGGTAGACACAAAAAAGCCCATATTCTTATTCGGTGGACAGTTACCGCTGCTACCATAACATTCCTACAAATTGGATTAGAACCGACGAAAGTTTGCAATAAACTTTCCTGTAAACAGTTTTTACGTCTACGCACAATTTGGTTTTTTGTAGGTTTTTGTGTGAAGCAAGTGTATGAATAGGTTGCGATAATTTGAGATGTCTTTACGGAGGGTAAAGATAGGGCTGTCACTCTTGTTTGTTTAGCGCAAATAGCGATCACGAGTCATGAACATTCGCTGGGTAACAAGGCGTGACTACCTCTGATAGTAGGGTAAGGGTATTAGTGTTGTTATATTATGCCGTTACAGCTCAGAGGACTTCTTCAAAAAGGTTGAGCCACGCTGAAAAATATATTATAACGTATGTAGGTATGTATTTATAACAATATTGAGGTGGCATCTGCAAATCAAATTCATTAGTTTTTGTCCTTCAGAAACACAAAATAAACAGCCACTTCCTTTCCGCGTAAGTATTTGTGAATACATTTAAATATAGTTCAGTGACGCGATCTGACGCGAGGACCATCCGGTTCTTACTCAGAAGTTTGGAATGAACGTCATTTTAACATGTTTAAGTATTTGTCATCGTTCATAAAACACTTGACAAATGGACAGAGTTAAATTTAGCGATTTAATATTTTAATCTTGTGGTATGTGAAATGCTTCTGAGATATTACTTACTGCTGTTGTTTGAAGGCAATGTTATTAAAGCGTTGGAGTTAAATTGCCAATAACTCAAAACTTTAAATAGTTCGCGATGTATCGATTATATTGCGAGCGTTCACCTTAAGCTTCGTCTTAGAAGCAGACTTCATGAAAGTTGACTTGACATTTTAATTTGGTGTAAAGTGATTATGTGAAGTGTCAGCGGCGTGTGGCGCGGCGTCATATTAACGGAGTGGACAGCTGGCGGCGGAAGCGCTCGAAATAACCGCCGCTGCAGGTGCCACTTGGGCGTGCATCATACTTCACATGACATTAGTGCCAGGCGCGGCACTATCTTTCTACACTACACATTTATTAATAAATTAGTACACCCACCTGACTAAGTAGATAAGTATGGGCATGTTCAATTAATACGAAGTAGATATATCTTTTGCCTGTGCCTGCCCTTTAAAATAAATAATCTAAACGAAAAAAGTTTAATTTGTAATGTTCAGATTTAATGTACATATGAGTTTTTACTACAGTACATAGAAATTCACATGTATTATGTATTTTATAGACAAACATTGTATTGCGACAGCTCTAAATCCATGTAAAGTCAGGAGGAAAATTGGAATCCTCCGTGCGCATCCATTAGAACTCATATTTTATCACTTCGATACCTTTCACAGAGCACGAATGCAGTTTGCAAATATCTGTTACATTTGTCGCTACTAATAATAATAAATCAGAATTGCAAATACTTTTAAATTTCTACTCTTAGACAGCTACAATATAATAATACAAATTGTAGCACTACTAAGGTGCCTACCTATTTTTTGGTATAATTAAAGAATTTTATTATTTCAATAATGGCTGTACTTTATGGTATATATATGTATATAGTAGCTCTACTTAGTTAAAAATATTAAATTGATACATGATTAATTTTAGGGTGAAACTTATTGTTTCAATACGCGAAAATCTAGGCATTCAAGAAAGAGTCGCTATATATAATTTAAGTAACATAAGGATTTTATGTAGGTACCAGATTAATTTTTTCCGACGAATGTGTTACAATGGAAAATATAAATAGTGAAAGAAGATAATCAATACTGATTATCTCAGTCGATAACGTTGTAATATTACACTTTACTCCATTATATTTTCTCTTCATACATAAATAGCATACATACCACACATTCAAAGGTTCTTTGTAACGCTTAGATGAGTTTTAAAAGGCCAAGATGTTTAATATTTTGGTTAACGCACTTAGCATTTTAATATTGTGCTGCCGTAAAAGTCAAGGTTTAGCGAGTGTAAATATTAAAGAATATTTACTGTAAAGCAAGTTCAGAGTTGAAGGCAGAGGTAATCTCCGCACAAATGTTGTCGACATGTGTCGGGATTGCATGATTTAGATGCGATGCTCCTATGGCCTCGGAAGCCGAATGTTTACACAGTTAAAGCGGGGGAACTTTACCTTCGTATGGAACACTGAAACTCATATTGCCTTTTTTTAGCGATGAAACAAGATTGAAATTTAATAAGAATACTCTTACGTATCCAATAAAAATAATTGGAATATATTGAAGCCACGTCTGCATTCCCTCTGAGCTTATAATATACATGCGCTTTACGGAATTACTCGTCTGGGAAAATCGTGTGGTAAAATCATGTCGAATAAAATTTACGATTCGAACAGCGAGGGTTCAAGAGTGTAATGTGAAAAAATACCTGATTCAGTGACGCATTATCTGTATTATATACAGCCAGCAAGAATATACATACATATACGCACAACAAACATGACTAAGAACTTGAATTTTACGTAAGTGTTTGAATCCTTAACAAAATACAAAAGGCAGCTATTTTTAAAACTAGCCATAGTTTTAAGTCCAAATCAATGGAAGGGTTATAATGGACGAAAAGTCGAATTTTCTCTAAAGGCATTATAATTAAACCCAGTCCGGGGCTTCCGCGCCACACACCGGATCTGTTACGAGTGCACGGATGTCGCCGCTCCATCAAAATTTCACCAAAACCTCGTGCAACTTTATATTCTGGCTTTATATTCTGTAACCTCAAGCGACTCCACTGTGTTTACACGCCTGCATCTTTTAGTGGTTCAATGCCAAACTATAATCTTCCGTTATTATTAAAACATTTATAGTCGACTTGACCGATTCGAATATTGTTTTTTTCGCCCTAATGCAGGGATGATTAAAAAAGAGAAACAAAAAAACATCCAATGAGATACTGGATATGAGATACTTAGGCTGTATATATGTGATTTTTTATCTGAACTACACACAAATAAATGTTGTATAAGTCAATTTTAAAATTTAAAATTTCTGTCATTTCATCTGGCTATTCTCTGAAACGGCTGGACCCATTTCAATGGGATAGGATTTTCACTGGCAGACTGCTGATGTTATGAGGAGTAAAAAAGGTGAAACAGTTTTTATTGTTAACTGTGCGTTTTTTATAATTTGATTGTTTGACATCGAAGGAGAGGTAATAAAGACATGTGGTCAATTTCTAAATAAAAGGACAAGTGCGTACATAAAAATGAAACGAGGATGTCGGCAAGCGGGTGCGTGGGGTCGCTCTCGCGCCATTAATCTCAGCTTTATTATAAACAGAGGCGGACTAAATCATAAATACGTTTAACGCTCCCTTTCGTTTGCTCGCTTTAAATAAAGTGTTCATTGAACTATTTCTTCCACTTCCTCTACGTAAGCGTCCGTGCAACCGTACTGAATGATGTTCTATTAAGTCATTGCCTGTTAATTAGGAGCAGTTTTTGTATCTATAATGTTTTTATACATCAAAAGCGCCGCCAGCTTCGTCTGCGAGGCAGAATGATTACACTAACAAATAAGGAATATTAATATATAAAAATCTCTTTCGTAGGTGTGGAAGAACACACCCTTCAAATTGCATGTTTCCCAAGACCAGCAGATTAAGTTTGTGTTTATATAGTCAGACAGGAGATAATATGTATAGATTGTCACATATAGGTATATGACCTAAATTAATGCGAGCACTTAGCAGGGATTCAGAATGACTCACTGGGATGCTTTGTGGTCTAAAAGCGATACATTTAGTTAGACCCTGCGGGTGGTAACACAAATAGGTTAAGCACATCCACAGAATAGGATCATGTTACGCAATAGTTTTGTATACGTATAATTGCAACAGCGATAATGGTAGCAATATCTGTACATCTATATATACGGAATAATACAATAGAAGTATCTGTTTGTAATTCCAAATCAAGAAAGTGAAAGTATAAAAGTAACATAAAAAAATAATTTATCTTTTTGTCTGTTTGTTGCGGCTAATCTCTGAAACGGTTTGACCAATTTTAACTGGCAGATAGCAGATGTTACAAGGGGTAACCAAGGATACTTTTATTTAAAAAAAGGCTACTAGTGAAACCGCGGTGCATAGCTAGTATCAAATATGAATACAGCGATTTTTATCCTTAAATTTACAGTACTAAGTACGAGTCAAAGGACCGTTAATATCGTGTTTCATAATTATTTTGCAAATCATCTTTATTAATTGGGAAAGCGAAGGTAATGCACGACTGTTGACAATAAATATATTTTAAGATAAAATTATATTTTAATTATTCCAAAGAAATTTTTTGTGTTGGAAGTCATTAATTTGTATGAGTAAAGTTAATTAACATAAATTGTATTGTTTTGTTTTTTCAATTTCAAGTGCGGAAAAATGCTTTCTGTGCCTCACTAGGAAGCTGTGATAATGAGCGTTTCAGAGTATTTATCTATGGATTGAGATACTAGAAGTGTATAAGAAAATATGAGAGACAACAACACATTTTACATGTTTAACATTTGAGGTTCGTATTGAAAGCATACCTGGGGGCCTTTTTTTTGTTTTTTTTCGTGGAGAATCCGTTATGGATACACCAACTGCCGCGCGGGCAGCGGAAGGCTTATGTCGGACTCGCACCGTCTAAACTCCACGGTGTTCCTCAAAGTCGTCCAAAAATCCCCATCATCGATTTAAGCAGAGCGTACCCATTAATAACTTCTTAACTTAGCGTTTCATTTTGGGATACAAAAATTAAACGTAAAGTTAGTAAGTCAATGCCATAACGATGATAGAAGGCCCCCTGGGACCCATCCATGAGCTCTTATTGCAATGATAGCTCAGTTGTGCGACAGTGATAGATGTATACTGGTCATATACACGTGTTTCATAAATGAGTGAAACTATCATGGCAATAAGAACTTATGGAAGGCCCCTGGTCAATGATTCCTAAAAGTCGTTAGGAAAAATACGAACACAAGGAAGGATTTGAATCCACTTGGCAACGATTCTGCAAACCGTGCAGTTGCTCCACCTGACCTACTCGTGATCACACCTCATGTTTGATCTATTGGGTGGTAAACTCAAACTGTTCAATGATACCATTAAAATGATACAAATTAACAGAATATGTAAATCAATGTTGGATATATGGAACACGTTTGAATGGAAAAACTGGGACTGTAACAATTTAAAATGCGTCGGTAAAATAAGTCATTTGTAACACGTGCTGACAATGGGTGCGAGGGAAATTTTATTACATAATATATTCATCATTTATAAACTTTATAACTGCAGACAATTCATTGATGAGGTTTGAATAGACTTTTTGGATATTTATTATTACTCATGTTTCGTTGTGATTACTTTTACTTTAATTTAATTAAATAATAAAAACGCTTAATGGATGTTCAAAATGTTGCAAAGTAAATCATATATAACGTTAAGAAATAAATTTGGACCTCATATCCTGCATAATAAATAAGAATCTATTATGAAGGTTCTAAATGTTGAATCTATACATAGTCAATAAATTAAAAATTAGTCAATAGTCATTTAAATTACATTTATATAGTAACGGATATGGCTTCGTGTACTACTTACTCCTTACAAGTGATTCACACATCGCACGTGTCGTAATGATTTATATTTATACCAGAATTGTACTGAAATTTATGCTGATTGTGAATTAATGAGTTAGGTAGCATAGGGTTGTAAATGTTGAAATGTCGTCGCTTGATCTTGCGTTTATACTAGAACGCCATATTTGTCATTCATCCATAACACACCTCCGAAAAGTATCACTACATTTTAAACCACGCTTAAAGGCAAGAGATGACATTTGAACGTGTCATAACCTATAGGGTATATATTAGAGCCATATAATTAACAAGTTATTACTACGTAGTACTTACTAGCTGTGCCCCACTGCGATTTCATATGATTTATATTGTTTCGATGAAATGTACATACTTTATTTATTTTGAATACTTTACTTTTAGTACATGATGCCTGGCTGAGTTTCTTGCCGGTTCTTCGCAGAAGGCTAGTTTCCGAACCGTTGGTAAATTTTCGACGTTCATAAGTACGTTACCAGGGCCCTAACTGAATGATTATATTTCATTTTCATAGAGTTAATGTGATGGGTGGGCCGCGGAATCTCAATGTTTTTTAAATAATAGAAGCCTATTGACGATTGATTAACCATCTGACAGTGAAAGTCGCGTTAAAATTGGTCCAGTCGTTTCGGAGATTCACCGAAACAGACAGACAGAGAAAAAAAAATTAATTGTTTTTTTTATGTATGGAGGTAAGGTACCGTATAATAATTTCATAAATGCATTTAGTGAAAGTTAATTTAGAATTACAAACAAACGCTTCAATTTATTTATCTGTAGGTATAGATATATATATAAATTAATTCCATGGGCACAGAAGGTGAAGTTGTCGCCGAATGGAAGGTCTAATGACTCTGATTGGAAATGCGAAGGAGTTTATGGGGGGTCAAGTGGCTTATTTCACACGTCAATAATGGAATGTTTGAAATTGCGTTCGAGCCCACATCCCAAATCCTTAGTTAAACATTCCAGTATGATATTACCCAGATATTTATTAGTTAAATACCAAGCATATATATATAACTGCTACTTCTTCGATCTTAATTAGCTCCCAAAGAAGTGAACTATATTGCTATGTAAGTCATTTTCATTTGTCATTTTCAATGTTGTAATGGTACCAATTTAGTGCATCTGTTCCCAAAACAAAAACTTCCTTAGGGTCTATTCATTAAACTAGTATGAAAGTATTTCGCTCGGAGTCTCTCTGGATAGGATTCGTAAGGAATAAATCCGACAGAGAACCAAACTAACCGACATAGCTCAAAGAACTAGCAAGCTGAAGTGGCAGTGGGCCGGCCATATTTCGCGAAGAACCGACAACCGTTGGGGTAAACGAGTTCTTGAGTGGAGACCGCGGTTCGGCAAACGTAATGTAGGACGCCCTCCGGCCAGGTGGGATGACGATCTGCGAAAGTCTGCAGGCCGATGCTGGATGCGGCAAACCGAAGACAGGGCGCTATGGCATTAATTAGGGGAGGCCTATGTCCAGCAATGGACTAAAATGGGCTGATGAAGATGATGAAAAGTATTTAGATAACCCGCTCTTTTATTGTAATTCTAGTCAAATCGCATGAGTGTCAGATTATAAAGTAATCTATAAACGATTCATTGGATTAAGGACAGCTTTAATCTGTGAAATTCCTTTACGTAAATTTTTTGCTCGCTTAGGGCTTTAAGCTTAAATTCAATTAAAATCAGTCAGTCGATGTCCGATTCAATCGAATGTAGCTAAAGCTATTAATCAAATCTACATTTAAACAAGGCTCTTAACTCTCTCCCCCATCTTCTATACCTACACACAAATAGAATCGAAGTGTCTGTTTGTATTACCAAGTTAACAGTTTTTCACTAAAAACATTTAAACGGTAATTACTTAAAAATCTATCTTCAAAGTTGTAGCCTCTCTGTCTAGTTGTTCTGGCTTATCTCTGAAACGGCTGGACCGATTTTAGCGGGACTTTCACTGATGTTATACGTCTACTCCTTATAAAATCAAGCTACTTTTTTATTTTATGAAAAATAAAAAAGTAGCTTGATTTTTTATTGTTATCCTACGCAAGTAATACCGCAAGGCTCAGCTAGTCTATGAATGAATAAACTTACCACGTATATTTTTAGAAATACACGATGTCAAATTGAAAATGAGCTTTTAAAAATAGATTTACCAAAGTAATCTAATGTAAACAAATAATAAGTTATTTTTCTCTGAAAAACTTCGTAGAGTCTACGTTCTAAATAATGTACATCAGTATAATAAGTAAGCTCACGGAAGCCCAGAAGGGTGGTGGACCCTTGGGCAGGGCGGCAGAGACCACAACATTATTTTTTCACGGAAGAAAATGTTCGCCTTAAAGCTTGTGGCGTGACATCGTTGCGCTTAAGTTGTTCGAAAACTCTTCGTTACATATCGATGGGATTCAAACGCGTGTCTTTGACATAGCAAGCAACTACGCAAACCATCACTGCTCTCAATAAACTAAGTATAACAATAATATAAAAGCAAGTAAAGTAATATTCACGCAATCTGTCGATACATCAAAAGTCGATCTGAGCCCTCTCCAACCCTCACTCGAGCTTTTCATATAATAATCCGTGTCATTTATTCCCCGAACATTATTATTTATACAGAACTAATGTTTTCCTCGCAGGAACTTAATATAACAAGGAAAATATGTGTGTGTTTTATTAATAACAAAACACACTATTTTTAATTTCACTCCCTCGTTTCATACCCTTAATTGACGCAATATTGACTGAAAGGCTTGATAAAGAAATTAATTTTACCGTTCACAAAATAAACGATTTCGGAAAGTTCCTAAACAAACAAATTAATTATTTGCTAATGGAAAGTAAAGACACGCGCGTTTAATTTGATCCGCCTTGTTATTTACCTACCCAAGGAAATAGTTGAGTAATTTTATTGAACACTGTTGTTTCGTGCCGTTCAGTTTTGTGAATAATTATGCGGCTTTATTGGTGACAGGAATCTATTATTAACTGAACACTTTAAGGGGTTGTATAAAAACTAAAGTACATACAATGTACATACTTAACAATTCATGTAATTCTCTTAACAGCACTTTGTATTCGTAAATATATCATTAAGCCCTTAATAACATGGATGAAGAAAGTTTTCACAACCCCCTTATGACCAATAATCCGAGCACAAAACGACATAAATCTAAGTTAAAAGTTAATTTTGTCAATCCGGATAATTCCTCAAGGTTTAATCAGACTAAGTTGGGTGTAATTAATGTTCACTAAGGCCACACAATCTAGGAAAGCTTCGGCTTAGCCCGCTACGGAAATCGGAGTTTGGAATGGGCGGGCGGTGGCGAGCGAGCGGCGGCGGGCGCAGTGGTGAGCGTCGGCGCGCGCGGGCTAGAGAGAGCGGGAGCGCGGGATCCCTCCGCAGTCCTGCGACCTCGCACCTCGCGCCTCGCGCTGTCCCGCAGCCCGCCAGTGCCATGGGGGCGGTCGCCGGCTTGGAACGTGCTACATGCATTCCCCACTCATCCTCAACCCCCTTATTAAAATTTACGTCACTCGCTTGTCAAAACTCAGCCAAACAAATATTCCGGCGGACCTAATTAACGGGACGCGTCCCCGGTCGGGAATTTTAATATATTAAATTCGTAAACACCCCGAACGTGAAAGTGATTTTGTTTGCCGGTTTTTGTGAACTTTGAAGAATTGGAAAACTTTTTCGAGGAGTTGACGGTAATATTGAAATGGGTAATGTTTTACGACAGGCTTTACACTTTTATAGGAATTTTACAATGTCCTGTAAACCTTGGTAATGCGCTTAATAAAAACTGAAACGGCTTTCCCGCTGCAAATCATTAGTAAACGCGATTAATATTAACTAATTACATTCCAAAATTCGTCTTTAATTCTTTATATACAATTATGGCCTATTTTTATCAATGAATATATTCAATTGGAAAATAGAGAATAGAGTGCCTCTTTCCATTCTATCTCCGTGAGGGAGATATTTTCGAAATTTATTGATAATAATATTATATATTATGAATGTTACAAACAACAGTCTGATTTAAATGATGCCAATTGATGTGACCAATTTTTTTTCAGGAATGACTCAGGAATGGTATATGATAAATTGAGACCATCCGCGAGATCATTAATTTTTTTACTGATATTTTATCAAAGCGTATTTGTAATTCCTATTCAATAAGTACTCGAATGATTTGTTCAGGTTGATCGTACTTTACAAGATCCGTCGGCTACGCTTCAGTAGCGTAGCCGATACTGGTTTTGAACTAAATTAAACCAATAGTTATTAACATATTCGTCTTTTTTAATGCTATTCTGAATTAATGCAATTACAATGAATTAATAAAAACGCTGAGCTTAATTCCGCCACGTAACATAATTAAGCAATATAGGTCCCTTCGTAGAACACTAAATTCAAAGAACCTTTGTGTTTCACCTTTACAATTTCGTTAATGAGAAATTAATTATGACATAGCCACTCCTTCGCATAAAAAGCTTGTATTTCTATAAATATTATTTGAGCTGTATTGACCACGGATTATAATAATAAAGACAATTTGATGGCATTAGTCTAGTGTTTAAATATCTTTTCCGTTGTCCGGTATCCAAAGAACTAGGTTTGTGTCGTTTAGGTAGACGGCGGTGCTTGGTCATATCCGAACATCTAAATATTATAAAGCGGAAGAGTTTGTTTCTTTGCTTGGTTGACCGCACTAATTTCAGGAACTGTTTGTTTGACTTGAAAGTTATTTTGTGTTAGATAGTTCATACGTCCAGGAGGGCTTTATGCTTTATGAAGTTACGCAGCCAACAATACGAAGCATCAATGGAAAATTTTGCTAAAAACGGAAAAAATTGTCACTAAGTTCTAAAGATAGTTTTGCAATTACATCCACTGTAAATAAGCTTAGTTGTTTTATACTAATAATCTCTAGTAGTGTATAAATATGTATGTATTGCATAATAGCGCACGTCTCAGGGATGTTTGAGCCTCTTAGATACATTGTCAGACATATTACTAGTATTTGAGGCCTATGTAAGATTAGGCTTTGTTAAGACACAGATTAATATACTCAAATTGAGGTTATGCCTCAATCAAACTACAAACAATCATGATATTAATTGTATTGTTTGTAACTATATTTTTGAGCTGATATTAAATTCAGCAATGGAGCAGGAACTATTATTAAAAGATAAAATAAGAAGCTGTGACGATGATGATATAAATAGAATTAAATATTATGAGTGGGTGACAATCTACGCTCTGTTTTATTTAATGTGAATGTCTATCAAAACTCATTTATTATCTGTCACGTTGGCACTTAAGTACACGTATCATTGGTGAAAACTGAGTGTTGTTGTTGCAACACCTTTTAATTCTCTTAAAGCCTACCCCCTCGGGGAATACAGGCGTGAGCATATGTATGAATGTATATTTAGAATCTAGTAAGGCCCTTATGAACGCCGAACTAAATTACCACCGGTTCGGAAACTTTCCTTCCGAGAAGAACCGGAATTCATAAAGAGTTATACACTAGAATGGCGACACTAAGTAGGTCCTTACCTGTAGATTAACGGCACATCTCTTGTAAGTATGGTCTGAGGTTTGGTCTTTGTGCAGGGAATGAGCAAATCAATATTCAGCGAGTACCCGTGTCCTTTGACGCTTGAAGATTGATTATCACCAGTCGCTAGGCACGCTTTGAAATAGACTGGCTGGGGATTGAGAACTGCCGTCTAAATATGAATATGTAAGGATTCCATATACCTAGAAAAACAGATGCTAGCCAAATCTATATATATTTTTAAATTATTTATCTAGGCAGAATTTTGAAAGTAAATATGTCGGTATACATCCTATTGAAAATGGCTTTATGTTTACAATACAAAGTCCAACGTCAGTATTCTTTGACAACAGTGCACGCCAACACCGCCCGCTTTATTCTGTTAGGTTTCTCAGCGACGAACTCGACGTCGAGTATTAGTTTCAAACATACGAAATCGAACTTTATATCGTGGATGAATTATGTATTAATTTCCTAAGATTGAAACTGACACTCGACTTCGAGTTCGTCACTGAGACACTTTACAGAATAACGCGGCTGGTGTTGCCGTGCACCGTTGTCAACGGACCACAACTCAACTATAGACGCAGACCAAAATAAGTCCAGATTTAAATGTAAATATTATCAAGAAGTGAGTTTATAATTAGAAATTTAATAATGTTAAAGAAGATGAAGCGCACTGAATTTTTGAAGCCTTAAATTACTGACACTTTTGTAACTTTCTATCCTAAAGTTCTAAAATAGACGCCTCCTAATACAACTGTGTTCGTTTCATCATTTCGAGGTAACGAACCCCTTAAATTCAGCACTTCTATTCCATTGTGTTGCGACTATGAATACCAGGTACAGAACATGTCTCGTTAGTCGAAGCGGTCCCAACTTACCTTTTTATTCCGTCCGAATGAATGCTTTACAGATGCAATGTAATGGAGCTAGCTTATGTCTAACCTTATATGTTATACTACATCTTAGTATAACAATAATAAAAGCTATATTGTTCTTATTAATACTAATATGGAGGCGGTTTTCTACGATTTTTTAGTCTTCTTGAAAATATAATTTATAATAATATTATATATAATATATATTAAGTATTTACCAGAATAAGGAAAGCCGAAAAGACGAACTATTTTATTATATATTTGATTCCTTCCCTGAAGAGTTAAGCAGAAGTGTCCAATACCCGCTTTGCGAAGTTAACATTTGCCTGCCACTATACATACCTACGCAGGGTGTGTGGTATTATACGATACGGTTAAAGTTTTCATTCGAAAACAGATAATTTCTCGATTATTCTCATTTCTACTGATACATACACACAGTTAGGTATAAAATATGCCACTTTAATAGCAATACTTCATTTAATAATACTCTTGTCTAATTGGGCTTGTTGATTGGACATCATAACTTTTACTTAGATATGAAATAACGACTTTTTATGTTGCTTCTTTCATTGTGTTGTCCTAAAAATAAAACATTTTGATTCAATTACAAATAACCTTTCGGAGAATAAGTTATATATTCTGAGACTTATTATTCAAATTCAATTTTCGAGTCTGAATAGTCTTCAATGGCATTCGAGGTTTCTTGAGCTGCCTCTTGCCTTTTTTTTATTATCTATTACTCATAAGTTGTAAGAACTCGCTGGCAAAGAAAAATTCCCTAATTCAATATGCTGACAAGAGTATTGAAAAACAAAACTGAATTACATTAACCGTAGGAAATATTTTGCCTACATTCAAAGTTTATAAGTTGATGTTTTAAACGGTGCAGTTTTTATACTTTATGCAAAACGAAAACTCCTTAATGAATGAAAAAACATGCTTTAATTAACTGAGCACTAACAATGCAGCTCGGCCGGAGTACGGAGCGTAAAAACCGTGTTTAAAAATAAAATAGTGCAGAATTTTATTTACACAAGGAAAATGCATTGGTGCTGCAATTCATATGAAGCATGAAGAATAAATGCTGGCATATCATCTCGTTACAAAATATGGGACACGTAGCGACGCGCTCTGCAAAATGTGTTGCATTGCTCTTTGTGTCGTCGCCTTTTGTTCACTGATCTACCCACACGCCCACGCCGGCAAGGTACCCCATACACCATGCTCCTTATGTGGGCTAACTAATATATACCTTACTTTGGCAATCATATACATGTTTATGATCGCTTAGGCAGTGCTTATTAAGAAATATTATTTGTAAAACAAAGGCATACAAAAAGGTATATAAGTAGATATTGTACCCATAATACCTAAAATGTTTTCATTGTTCGGGACAAAATGGCGCTGTGGGAAAATGACCGAACATTATTTATTTATTATTATATTTCTCGATAAGTGAAAAAATCAATGTACCTAGGCAGTGGATAACAATGAGTAATAAATGTGTACTTTTTTACACATTCGATAACTACTATGTAGTAAGTGATTACGGCCAATCCATCAAAATTACGAAGCAGTGCGATAATAACGAGAAATGTCCTCGGTTTCTTTTTATCTCGTATGTAAAAGACAAGTTTTATGCATTCAAGTAAGAGACAAAGCACGTATTCTGAGCGATAGTTACTTATCATTAAAAAGTAAAATTACATAGTTAAGTGTAGTTTCATAGTGTCAACATATTTTAATTAACAGTAGCTCAGACAAAAGGGACTTGTTAAGTGCTAAATGGTATTAACTGAACATGGTTACTTAACGGATTTTAAACAAAGGAGAATTCAGTCGGCAGCAAAGTCCTATCTGAGGAAATAGCTACAGAGCGCCCAATTATAACACCATCCGTTGAATTTATCAGTTATTCTTCTTAATTAAATTTATCAATATATTATTTTATCAACATATTTTACAATCAATATACATTATTAAAGAATAGCAATTTTTAAATATTTTTTTTAAATATAAAATAATAAAATATTTATTTTAGGGCATGTAATTACTGGAAAACGTAGGACTTATTTTAATAGATGTCAATTACGTTTTTATACGCTGTTACTAATTAATTGTTAGAATGAACTTATAAATGCCTAAACATGTAATGGATCGGATCTCACTACTCAGATTCAATCACTTCAATAAATTACAATTAGGTATACCTTATATATTCCGTGATCATTTACTCTATTTTATATCAACGCCGCAGGCATTTCGGGATATTGATAATAAAATGGAACCAGATGGCGGTTAAGTGGAACTGGAACAATTTATTGTTTTTAAGCTGAGATTGTACTAGTAAGACAGTGATTCTCCTTTACAACATTTGTGAATTAGATTCATACAAATGATCCTTAGACGGAGGGAGAATTTGTGTTTCACTCGGAGTGTGATTAATGAAGTCTTATTATGCTTTATTTTAAACTAGCTTCAGGCGGCGGCTTCGCCTGCATTTATATACGGTTGCCTCAATTACCTAGATTAACAATATAGCCTATGTATTTTACACAGTTGTGTTCTTTCACAGGAACGTTAAAGAATAAGAATAAGAATAATTTATTTACATGAAATATGGTTACAAAAGATGGAGTTTAAAATAATAGGTACATAGCATATTTCACCCATTTTGGGTGTGTTATATTAATAACATATTAAACATTTTGTCTACCAACAACATGGCTCTAACCAAGTATATTATTTTGTTTATATAACACTATATAAGTCCAGTAGTTCTTAAGTTTATTAATTACAAACTTTTTTTTATATGTATAGCACAACTAGTAATTAGATATCATCTATTTGATAGAGATGGTCAGTATCTCCATTGCAAGACTACTTGTACCGCCTTGCCACATACTATCTTAATCTATACTTATATTATAAAGCTAAAGAGTATGTTTGTTTGGTTTGAAAGCCATTTCTCAGGAACAAATGGTCTGAATTGAAAAAAATACTTCTTTTGGATCGTTAATTGATTGAAGAAGGCTTCATATAATGGGAAAAAGAATCACTAAGTACTTAATATAGTTTTTATTGTTAATCCTACGCGGCTATAACCACAAGCCATAACTAGTTTGATATAACATAGATAATAGAGTGCCGTTTTTGTTATTTGCTAACGATTGACGATTTTCATTTTAAATTTCAGACTGAAACTAGATTCTTCATTTAATTGTACTACATCACGTCAAATAATAAAAGGGAACTCGCAAAACCGTTACTTACCCACGTTTCTTTAGTAACTGAAAAAAAATGCTATTACTCTGAGAATAAAGTCTCAACTCAATATCTATTGATGTTGAACGGTTGTCGTAATTGAAGGATTATCGTTTTGTCTGTGCCAATACGATAAGAACAGGGAACGGCGTCCTCTGTGAATAAATGGACAAAGAGCTTCCAGGTTTGTCAGATGTGATAGGAACCAAAATTGAGGTTACTTAAGTCCGTGGCTTGGTAAGCGGACGCCTTGTGCGTGTCTGTCGTGTTATAATTTCTAAAACTAACGCTACGAAAATCAAAGGGTGTCATATTCACAATGTATCCTGTGTACCGCCCGTAATGATATTCGCAGAGATTTTAGATAAAGTCAACCGCTCCGAGAATGATTATTATATACTTCCATAACATGAAGCCGTGGTGACCGTGGGTGGGGTTTAAGTGACAACGGCAAGTTCGACTCCCAGCGACCTATTCTAATGAGTTTTTCTTCTTCATATCAAGTTTGCTTTACGATGAAGGAAAACATCGTGAGAAAACCTGCATATGTCTGACAAATAATTCAAATACATATAGTGACTAAGACGGCGATAGACTCACAATGGTGAGTGACAAATGTGTCACGTTGGTACTTAATCTTCGGTGAAAGGTGGGTGTTGTTATTACAACACCTCTGCCTACCCCTTCGCGGAAAACAGGCGTGTGTATGTATGTTTCATAATATGGAGTGCAGTACCCATTGTTGGTTACTGTAATTCATGTATCATAGTGACAGTATAATCTCTGATACGACCCTGTATTGTTGTCTCTGGTCATGAGCCAACATTTTGTTCAGTTTTACCTAAAAAATAAAAGTATATAGAGAGTACAAGAGAGCACTCGGCCAAGCAAAAATATTCTTGCCAGGCAAATTAAACGTAGGCAGGAAACGTAAATATTAGAAAATCCTACATATTATGATATGCTATTTCAATATCACGCAGCAATAAGTTAGGTATGCGTTATCAAAATAGGTTTGGTGGATTTCGCTTAGTAATCTGAAAAACACAAATATTTAAACAGTGGAGATTTGCAAGAGATAGGTACCTTATATAAAATAGGTAACCTGTTTTATAAACTAACTAACCTGTGCCCCGTGGTTTCACTCACGTAGCCTTCACTTGATGTAGTCTGGTTTACTCCTCGTAACATTAGTTATCTGCCAGCGTTAAAATCGGTCCAGCCATTTTGGAGATTAGTCCGAACAATCTTTTTATTCACATAAAAAAAATCCAATTTGTATATATTTCTTGTACATTTAGTGATAAGATGCTATTTTGGAATTACAAACAGACAATTCAGTTTTATTTACCTGTATAGATATTTACATAATAATTGAGAATTTTTTGGAATATCTTCAAGATACAAACAGATAACAAAATAAATATTTTAGCAGCGTCGATCATTAATTAAAGACATAGGTCTTGTTACAGCCACCGTTTTAGTTTTATTATATGATAAAGTAAATATGTTTGGTTTTTGTTTCTTAGCTTTATTGTATCTAATCAACACAATACAGAACGACAATAATATGTAAGAAAATGATAAAACCAACATGAAAACCGGAGGAACTTTTGGAGAGAAAAACTTGAATTGCGGCTACAAGTTGTGTGGGTTACTCGAGATGAGACCGACATAACATATTATTTTGTCCTCGCGCCTTATGTCGACACTTTGCTCTAATTTGAAAATGTATTTTTATTTTAACACGTGTGAATGAAAATGTCAAAAAGTTATTTGTGTTTTGTATTTTTTTTAGCAAGTGATACACTGTTTAGTTACATTCGAGTACTTTTAACCACCACTTTTTTCCATTAAAATAAAAAAAGTATATAGTAGATTAATAAGTCCTCGATAGCAGTATCTCAAATTGCTTTTATTGAATGTCCTCAAATATTCAATTACACCCAGTTTATTAACACACATAAATCCCCATGTATATTTACGGTAAGCTGACCTCGATGTCATCAAAGGATCTCCTGTTTGGTCAGGTAGTGAGTAGTGAGCCTGTTAGCAGACCGGAACCTTAACGCTCAAGATACGGCACAAGTATGTACGATCATCCAACTAAGAGCCGCTTTGGCCAACTTAAGCTTATTTTCACAAATCGTTTGATCTACGCGGTCGCAACTCGAATACACCTCCTTAAATCCTCTTACGAAAACGTTAATTAACACTAAAAGTACCTATTGAAATACATCTGTTAATTAGATAGGGACACTGTGAATGTCGCTGATATATATTCAAATAATATTCTAATGGTGGGGAAACTTAAATATTCGAGCTTTTACCGCATTGGCTGTAATTACCTTAATATTGTATTGTTCTCCAAAATATTGTCTTACATAATGGATGCCACCTAATTATTTGACGCTCTGAAGGCGTGTACTTGTTTAAAGTTTAAAGGATGAATTATTACTGTTTTGCAGGTCCTGTGAAAGAGCTGCGACGTAAATAAAATGTGTGTGTGTGCGTGGCGAACTAATCACAGTTATATTGTGTGCTAAAAGACGTACTGTCAGGTGTGTGGCTACGTAGACCGAACAGTGAGTGCTATACGTGAGACGTGCCTCGGTTACGAATACGGACAGCAAGTGGCATGGAGGTGATTCCGTCGACGGGAAGCCGCATTTTTGTGGCTTTCTTCGCTACTGTCTTCTGGGGAATGGGTGAGTGAGCTGAACTCAACTAGTGTGCCGTTGCACGTACAAATCTCTTCCACGTTCTTTATTTAAAGCTGAAAGCCGTACTTACAGGGATATAATAAAACAGATATGTATTTTGGCTACTCAGTTGCCTGAATTCTCATGAAAAATCTGGTTTTGATTATAAAAAGGTCAACTTACGTCATTACATAGCGCGCTTGACACTACAAAAGACACATTTCAAATGGTGAAATACTTAATTAAGAAGTTTAACGACTTCTTAAGGCTACTAGTAGGTATTATAATATTTTTTGACTGATATACTAATGCTCAATATCTTATTAGAACGTCTATCGCAATAATAAAATACTTGTTTTGCATCAGACCTTCACATACATTACATAATATGAAATTATTAACATGATATAAATGTATAGTCTTTTATTATGTAACTAGCTATCTTTTATTATGTAGCTATTATATAACTAGCTCCCTGCGGTTTCACCCGCGTGGATTTAGTTTCATCCTTATTGTTGCGGAACCCTAATATTTTTAATAAATAAAAGTAGCCTAAGTTACTCCTTGAAACATCAGCTACCTGCCCGTTAAAATAGTGTTAAATAAATTAACCGGAACAAACAGACAGACAGAGAATAATTTTAAAACTTGATTTTTAAGTGTCTATAGCGTGTATAATTTCATATGCATTTAGTGAAAAGCTGTTATTTTGGAATTACAAACAGACACTTCAATATTATTTATCTGTATAGATGTATAGATATGAATAGATTTGTATCCATCATAATCGAGACATCAAATCCTTATCACATCGAATAGTAGGAAAAAAAAGTGCTTAAAATATCAATTACATTTTGCCTCTTTTGTGTTCGGAATCTTTTCAATCAAATTATAAATCTTGGGAACAACGCATTGTCTCAAAATTAAAAGAATTTCCTTTGAGCCGTCAGGAAATAACAATGCCTCGTTAAGTATATAAGAAGGGATTATATATTTAATGCCAATAAAGTATAACGTTAACGTTTTCCAGAGATAGACAAATTAATGTAAAAGTATTTAGATATGCGCTTTATGTGCCAGTCCGTCATTTTAAAAGCATACAGTTTCAAAGAAAATATACTTTAAAGGAATACGGAGATTTTGATAAATCAAGTAAAAATACGAAAGGCTTCTGAAACCTCACCGCTCTTATTTTTGAACTGAAAAACATTGAAACAAATTATTTTACGTAGTAGTAATTTAATTTTGTGACAATTATTTGAGGAAAATCTTGGAGTTTTATTCGTTTGATATTGAACCTTTATCATGATTTCTCAAAGGGAGCAAAAATTTAAGTAAGGGAGTGAGGCGTGACGAAATACAAAATTGGAACAAAGCCAGTCATGCATCTTGCTTCGCACGATAATGCGGGAAGGAATCGTTTTTCTCTTATCGTTTACCATGATGGAAGTCGTTTACTTGTCGCCTGCAAAGTGTGTATGAATATATGATCCCAAGTTACTTTGCGCGGGTGTACCAATTAGATTGTGTAAGCGCACTGAAATTCTTACTTTAATTCTTAATTTAATAACTTTTAATAAATTACTTAGTAAATAATTTAATAAATTTTGTATTATAATACTGGCTGCGCCCCGCTGTTTCACCCACCTAGACTTAAATTTATGGGTGACCTGCAGAACCTTAGTCTATTAAAAAAAGAACAAAAATAATAAGCTTGTCTATTTCGTCTTGTTGAATAATAGCCCAAAAAAATACACCTAGTAACATTAGCGTTCTGCCAGTGAAATTCCCATTAAAATCGGTCGGACCGTTTCGGAGATTAGTTGGAACAAACAGACAGACGGAGAAAATAGACAGACAGATATTTTTTTTCTTTTTTTATGTGAGTACCGTAAAAAAACTCACATATATTTAGAGAAAAGCTGTAATTTTGTTATTGTAAAAACGTTATGTTATTTATCTGTATAGTATAGATAACAATTATCTGTGAGTATTTGTTCTGGATCTCGGGAAGGGTAAAGGGATCATAAATATCTTTAAGAAAATATTCAGCTAATATAAAATAATTTTTAGAGGTTAAAGGTAAGAAAGTCTAGCTTTGATTTATAGCTTTGCTAAAAAGTTGAATTCTTCAAACAGAAATATACCTATAATGTTCCCTGAATTCAATAAAAATCTGGGAATAATTACTGGACAACAATAGTAGACACCTATTGTTGTTTCCAGAAAATACTTCCACATTTTTATCAAATGATTAATATTCTAGTAAAGCGAAGGTACACTCCTTATTTATCATTAACTTATGGCTTGTAGTTAGAAACGCTGCGCTTATCAAATGTAAATTTTGACACGAGGGGGAAATTATGATCGATTAAACAGCGCGTATTAAGACACTATCAGTTTTGACGGGTAATTTTACGGTACCAAAATGAAACGTCAAATCTCTGATGTTCTTAATACGCGCTGCTTAAACGATCAAAGTTGGCCCTCAGGTGGTTGGTCTTTTATAACCGTTGTCCTAGTAATTCTGCCAAATAGAACCATTTGTTTATTCAGCCTTGAATTTCACTGATTCCTATAGTACTGAGTTTCAAAACTAGAACTGCAAACTGATGCAGTCATGATAGACCAATGTGGCAATGTCTTAATGATAAACTCCCGTAATACCAAACAAAGACTAGAATAATCCTTGGCTTAAAAGTAGTTCAAAAGGGATGGACGTTTAGCTTGAATGTGAGTTTGGTCTAGCTAGATTGGTTTATACCATGATTATTAATAAGAGGGAAAGTGTCATTTGGGTCTGCCATCGTCAGTTTAAGCAGAGCGTATTTAAAACATTTTAGCTCGAACGTCTCATTTTGTGATACCAAAATTAAACGTTAAAGCTAAGAAGTTAGAAAGACGTAATTTGTTGTATGATAGTGGCCAAATGTGATAGTGCCTTGCCACAGTGCTGTGCCACATGACATGTGTCCTGTCGTTTATTAGGATAAATAAAGATGAGGAGTTCAGTTCAACTGTCCTCACGGAAAGGAAGTCTCACTCACAGCGAAGTTGCGGATTAATGAACCCCAGTCTTAAAAGTCATTACATCATTGTGTCACTCGAGCAGGAAACTAGCAATCCGACTCGGACAGTGCCAATTGGTGCAAACTATAACAACGTATATACGTGCGCCTAACAAGGACTGAATAAAATTATACAGTTGGGAAAGCGCAAGTGATGTCTGTACAAATTGAACCTCTTATGAGGCTATTTAGTTCCATTAATTGTGAGTAGATGGCGTGAGTAGTGAAATAGATCGCGCTATTGAAAGTTGTATCGCGTTATATAAATATGTCTACGGTTGCTTTGTCTGATACATTATAACAAACCTGTAAATGTGGACCCTAGTTTTAATTAGTACCTTGGAAGACCAATAAGTAGTTTGACACCCCCAAACAATGTGTCTGGTTATGGAAAGTTAGGTCGTAAGTTTGTTTTTCATCTTATGATGGTATAAAACCTCTCTATATTTTCCAATAATAATGTTAGCGTTTAAGAGCCCGCATTAGGATCATAATAAAGGCACCACACGTGGCTCCATTTCCTTTGTAATCCATATAATCGTTCAGTTCCCAGTTCTAACACAGAAACTCAATTTAGTACCGCACAGTGGTAACTATTGAACCGAAAGAAAAGTTGGAAAACGATGCTCTTAACCACTTTGTTAGCTAATAGCGTATTTCCTTTGTATCTGCTTATTGTGAGCTTTTTGCTAACATTAACACTGAATTAAATTGGTACGGTGAAAATCTATAGATTTGATAATGTAACTATTACAAATGTAGACTTTCAAAACCCTTTAACGCACTCTTTTTCAATGATATCCTTTCTACGTAGATACTTACTAAAAAACTAAGGTGTCAGTACCGAAATGTTTCGGGTGCTTTTATTATTTTCACACTTTATTGAAAACATTCATTCAAAGGTTTTGGTAGTTAGTCATGCGATATTCCTCGGCTTCTTGCAGTATTTTTGGCTATATTCATACTAAATAAAAAAAGTTAAACACTTCAAGAAACCCAATTCTTTGTTCTGGGAGCCTACCATCATCGGCTTAAGCAGAGCTTATTAATTACTTCTGAGCTTTGACGTTTAAATTTTGGTACCGTATAATTTAACGTTAAAGCTAAGAAGTTCTTAATGCATAAGCGATCATAGTTGGCCCCTGTGTACTCTTACCAACTAATCCTCAGTTGCACCCAATTGAACTCATACCTATAAACTACGTTTGTTTTGCTTCATCCTTTCTCTGATATAGCCTGGACTATCTTAAATATAACAATGTCAGCACCTATCGCGTTGCGCACTTTGTTGCTCATCAATATGACACCGTTCACTTTCTTCCGTCTTATTTCCTTTCAATATCATTTTCATGCTTCTCATGTAAACATGTTCCCAAGATGTATACAATTTCATTTACTTACTTGCTTCTAAAATTTACCGTTAAGATTATTTTGTCTATTGTTTTTAATATTGATAACTAATCTCTGTATCGCCTTCGAACGATTTTATTAATAATACATGTTTGTTGAATTAAATTTAAATAAATAAAGTTAAGGAGTAAATTTCTCATTTTCACCATTAAATCATGATGTAACAATGAATATAAAAAAAGAGATTTTAATACATAAAATGTTTAACTTATTCAATGCCAATATTTTTGCTTTAGAACGGAAGGGCATGTGAGCTAGATGTATCATTCATAGTGTAAGCACTATACCCTATTTTATGAAAATAGATTACTAGTACATATTGCTATATCCTTAAACATTCAAAGTGAAATCTTATCTAAACTCGTGCCATAACAAATAAATATAATATAGATACAATACCATAGATATATGCACTATAATCACCAGAGTAGCATCTGTTAGCTTTCAGTATATAACAGTAAGTTACTTGGTTAAGATCTTTATCTAGATATTCGCGAACCAAGTCCAAGTTTCCTAAACAAAGGGCAAGGTTCGTTCCAGGCACCTTTTCTTACAAGCGACAGTAAGTTGATTCCATCAATCTTGTTTTGCCCCCTCCCCAGAACAATCATACCCCAACAACAAAGGGATTGCTGATTAATGGAAATGGAAAAAAAAACAATGTTTTCTGGGAAACCCTGTAACAATTTGTTAAAAACTGCAGAATAAAGCATTGAGGAAATGCGGAAACAAATAGGTCAACGCTTACGCAAAATTATAGAATTTAATTAATTTCTGATCACGATTTTATCAAAGTTTTAATGTATTTCCTGAAATCATTTATCTTTGTTATCATTCATATTATACCTAGATGAATATGATCAATAAAATTTGTTCGTGTATCATGCCACACTTCTTTATACGCTTGACTTCTTCCACGTAATGATTGAGAAGGAGACACAATATGTGCGTCTCGAGGTCGAAGAGGTTAATGCAAAATTTCATCAAAATAGGTTCAGAGCTAACAGAGGAAGACAGACCGAGACACTTTCGCATTTATGATATGGATTTATATGCATATGAAGCAACTATTTATATGATAGTGGAATGTCTGTGTTTCTTGAAATGGAGTTTTGGTCAACGGTTATCATAGGTTTTCGTAGAATTATCTATACATGTCAAAAAAAGTACTGGCCATGCAATACCCGGTTCTGGTTCGATAGATAAAACAGGTATGTACAAACTTAATGTAATCCAATAAGGGACACAGAACCGATCGACGGGCCGATATAGCACGAAATCAAAAAGAAATAGAAGGTCTGCTCCCAACATTAGTCGAGCTGAGTGTGGTAAACGTAAAATATACATCTTTACATACCCTACTTGTTACTTTTAATGCATGGGAGCTGACTTCACGTTTTTATTTAAGGGATCTATAGGTACGTAAGCCGAGTCGCGCTGTGCTCCGAGGCCCGAGCCAAAGTATCGCATTGATATCTCGCTAAAGTGTCCGCATGATTGATCGATGGCGAGGCTCTCTATTCAGGTTGCTTACATAGCTAACATCATCCAATATTTTATCACTTATTTAGCTTTTAAGTGATTTGTAAACTCTGAACACTGAGAATATTTATCATATCGCTAGATTCACTGTTCAAAACAACGCAACCATGAAATATGTGAATAATTCCTCTCAGTAAAAGTGTAAAGCTATCTAGTATCTTTGTAATAAATCGCCATACTTTTTTACGATTCACAATCAACACCACGCCTGCAGCCAACTGAGCCTTTCATCTCGCTCGTTTTTGTTGATAACGACACCCCGTGGTTACGATGCTATATTGCGAACAAAATTGCCGACACCAACTTTCCAGAAAATGTTGACTAATTACAAAAGTGTATTCATAAAGTGTCGACCCTAACCCGAATTAGCGAATGCTTACAATTATAGTGTTTTACATAGGGGTCAACAAATTATTACACATTCAACTGAATATAGTTACTCGGCTAACACGTTGGACTAATTATAGCAATTTATTAATCAACCAGGAACTGCGATAACGCACAGCGCAGTATACATATTTTATTAGAACGTACTTAGAATATACCCAACACGAGCCGACGTCGTCTCGCGTGCCGTTACATAATATTCAGAATATTCTTATTGTATGTGAGCGTTTACAAGATAAAATATGAAAAAGTATATCTCTATTGAGCTATGTAAGGGCACCGTTATAAGGCGTATTTGATATGGATTAAGCGAGTCAAGGAAAATGAAGTTTCGCAGAGGATATTTGTTTGAGCTCTTTTACATGAAACGACCACATTGCCAACCTCGGGCCAGGGCCCTTTGAGCTTGATCCCAGGATTTCTTTTATATAACCGAGCTCACGTTATTAGACGTTATTACACTTTCGGTGCGCTTTTATTATTTACTCTTTCTTTAATTTGCAATTGTTAAATCTCTCGGGACTTGGAGTTTATGCAATTAATATTTAAATACACTCGAGGAGAGCCATTTTATTTCAACTTTGGTTTAATTGTTAGTCGAGATAATTGAATCAAAAATTAATTATGATTGGACATTAAAACCAACATTTTTTAAGGACGTTCCACACCTCTGGTGACCAGCGTGCTAAGGTTTACCTGGTCGAAGGATCAGTTTGACCATCCAGTGACGCAAACGCAATCAGTTTGCTCGGCACTTCTACATTCTGTCATATTAATGACTTTGAGTCGTCATTAACTGTTAAATATGTTCCGTATTTCGTATAATATGTTATTATGGTCCTAATACATGGATTTTTTGGCAGGAGTCCGAGGTCTACACAACTTGGAGATCAACGTCCCAAACGCAGTGTTGGTGGGGGAGACAGTGACGCTGGAGTGTAGCTGGCAACTGGAAGATGAGGAGGCGCTATACAGCGTGAAGTGGTATAGAGGTCGGGAGGAGTTCTACAGATACATCCCCAAAGAGCTGCCTCATACTAGAGTGTTCCCGTTGCCTGGAATCGAAGTTGACGTAAGATTAAATTATTTTAATTTATTCTATTAATATTTAAATGGGAACAGTGTCCAGATAAGGAAAGTTTATAAGAGGTTTAAAAAGATAGTGCGACCGCACTAACGTGTGGCCCCATATTTAAAGTAAATAAGTTGTATATCTCTCCTTTACCTTTTCACAGCTGAACCGCTGAATCGATTTTTCTGAAATCTTTAATACATACAGATTTCATCTTAAGTTAGACAGAGAGTACTTAAAAAGCCATTACGTGGGCCAAGTAGAAGCTAGTTCTGTTAGTTAATATAACTTCTAAAAATAACAAAATCAAAGCCCAGCCAATTTGGCCAATGGCTTTGATTATTCTATCCGATGCAGGCGGTAGTACAATGTGGCTCGTTCTCTACGTAGCTCTATGCTACAATTTCAGGTACGGTGATATTGCTGGCCCGTACGTAATATGCTCAGAAAATGTTCAGGAGATATCGGAGTGTCTTCTTGTGTGTGCTTTACCATGAAGGACAGAAATAATCAAGGCCATTCTTAGTTAGTTAATATCTCACAAGAACGCCTATCTCGTCTAGGATAAAGGGAAAAATGTTCTTCCTCTGTTAATGTGATATCAAGCGGTGGCAACAAAATTATAAGTATCATAATTATCTATTGATATAATTAGCACTTTTTTATCATCATGTATGTTACCATGTCATTATCGGATTTGCGTAATGGTTGCGGATGTATAAAATTAATATCTTATATATCAATCTTGTAATAAGCAAGCAATCATTCAATGCTATATCATCTCCATCGATTTATTTATTTACATAGATGTATACGACATATTTTTTGTTTCATTTCATTTCTTCATACATTACATATGCTCACGCCTGTATTCCCTGAAGGGGTAGGCAGAGGTGTTGTTATAATAACACCCACTTTTTACCGAAGATGATTAAGTGCCAACATTATAGGTGGTGAGTCTATCGCCGCCTCAAGCTCTATACATACTCTTTAAATTACTTCTCAGACATTGCAGGTTACCTCACAATGTTTTCCTTCGCCGTTAAGCACGTGGTAAGAAATGCTGCTTTATAGCAAGCAATAGGTCCACAGTACCTACCTATAATATTGACACTTCAATTAAATAATGTAGGTACGTACATGATTTAAACGCACATATTCAAAATATTCTATGATTTTGATTCCTTTTTGAAGAGTTCAACAGTCGGAGCCATTGTCTTTGGACCAGAAATTATGCTTCTAGCTTTTTAAATTGATACCTGCTGCGTGTCTTGATGGTAAATTACTTCACGATTTATTTGAGTGGACAGTATCTAATTAGATTACAATCGCAAAGGATAACATTGTTGTTCTTACTTTTATATGAATGTAATTTTGTTGCATTCATCGACAAAATGAGGATTCGCAATTACGAACCTAATAAATTAAAAATTAATTTTTGAATCGTATAACTATGCCTAATTCGATTTACTCCAAATACATACTTTTTTTTACTACCGTTTCATCATTAAATAATAAACAATAATTTTGTTCAACTTTGGAAAAGTATAATAAAAAAAAATCCTCTATTATAATCGTATTTATTCATAGACAAAACTTTTATCAGTTGCTTTTTTTTTCCTTTTTTTTTTTTGCTTAAATTAACGGGACTTCACGCGTTAAAAAGAACCAAAAACATTTCATCTGATTAATGTCTGTGTGATTTGTGAAGTAATAAATATGTTTCTACATATTATCTCTGTTGGATGTAGGTACCTGTATGCATAGTGTGATACGAATTTCCGAAACCATACGGGTTCCTCTTACTACATTTCAATTCAGAACCCTATAAGCCTGATAAACAGGCGGGTATTGATATAACATAATTATAGTTCGTACAATCTATACAGATAAATAAAATTGAAGTGTCTGTTTGTAATTCCAAAATAACAGCTTTTCACTAAATGCATATGAAAGTATACACGATAATGACACTAAAAAAACCAAGTTTTAAAATTTTACTGTGTCTGTCTATCCGTCTGTCTGTCTGTCTGTCTGTTTGTTCCGGGTAATCTCTGAAACGGCTGGACCGATTTTAACGGGACTTTCACTGGCAGGTAGCTGATGTTTCAAGGAGCAACTTTTTTTTACTAAAAATATTTGGGTTCCGCAACAATAAGGATGAAACTAAATGTACGCGGGTGAAACCGCGGGGCACAGCTAGTCTGATATATAATTGGTTTTAGATAAAACAGTTCCGCTCTATCTAATATTAATTTGAATATAGAATATTAATCTGCATGCTCAATCGTAATTACACCGTACTTACATAACGGAGATATGAATTGCTTCGAGGAGCGACGTTCCAGAAATGTAATGCAGGATATCTAATAGCAAACCCCATTACAGTGTAATGCGCTGGGGTATGGAGCTGGAGCATAGTATATTTCCTCTCTTCTTAGATAATGTGGCAACCATTATTAAATTATACAATAAATGTATATATTATCGTTAAATTAAACCTTTGTTGTAGAAAATGAAATAGAAGGTACAATTAACTTTGTTTATCCCTGTAAGGCAGAAGTTACTTTATACTGAGTAGAGAAATTCTAAGACGAAATGTTGGGGTCTTTCAAGTCGGTTTGTTTTTCTGAAGATTTATCAAAACAACGTTGTTTGATGAGAGGTTTGGTGCTGAATTAGATCATGAATATTTAGTCTGGATATTTCGACTAACTCTAGTACGGAATGAGGCCAAAGCGATGACTGAATGCATCATGTAAACTCCTCATGATCGTATAATCTTCAACGTTCTACGAAAACGTGATTATACAAAAGAGCATTTGCTTGACGAATGTTTAGCAACAGTACATTTCATGACATATAGATAAGTGATTTTGTTCATTTAGATATCGCGGTCAGGCGCGCGGCGCGTGGTGCTGCAGCAGGCCACGCCGGCTATGGCGGGCCGATTCCGTTGCGAGGTGTCCGCGGACGCTCCTACCTTCCACACCGAGATAAGATCGGCGCCGCTTGAAGTTGTTGGTAAGAATTACAAAATTTACACTACATTTCTATCACACGTAGAGTCAGGATTGAATGAATGAACACTCTGAAGAATGTACCTTCAATTAAATTTTAGAGTACATAGAAAAAAAAACAGATTGAAAATAGATTGAGCTATATTTTTTTTGCATGCCAACATGTTATGGCAAACATACAGAACAATGATATGTTTTTTCATAATTATCATCTGTCCCCACCATGGTTTGAGCTTAACTAGTAAAATATTATATACTTTTCTTTCTTTACATACAAGCTAAGAACACACTGGTGGTTAGCGGTTAGTGCACTAAAACGCATGTCACCCGCACACTGCCGATCTTATGTAGTGTGCCATTTAGTCTCACTTTCAATACCTTAATGAAGATTGAGTCACTCGTCCAATCCCTTGTCTGTCATGTTGTGCGCCTGCTGAGTGCTTACTCCTTGGGACACTGTCTGCTCATATAATGCTTCTAGCGAATTAATTACCCGGAACTCGTATACCCAGCGTTGCCAACTCTACGTATTTTTACGTAGATCTACGTATTTTAGGTCTTTCCTGCAAAGCTTACTGACTTCAGTCCCAAGATCTATGTATTTTTTAACAAATTTGAAAAATAAAAAACTCTCATTAGGCTAAATGGGCTTAATTACCATTGTGTAATCTCGTCTACGCTTTTTAAAAAATCTGCGTTGGCAACACTGCGTATACCATCGGACGGAATGCATTTGTTTTTCCATTTTTAGTAGGTACGCAATAATCGCATACAGGAAACTGTTTCGTAATAAAATAAAAAATGCAGCATTTTTAAATTTTTATGAAATAAAATTTATCCATCCCGCTATCACTACTTGTTCGCATCATTCAAAACAACTCGTAAGCATTGTTTGACTTTTGAAGACATGGATTAAACGATGTCAACATATTACATTTAATATAAAGATTCCATTTGAGTAACAAAACAAACAATGTTCATTATTTTGTTTAGCTCAGAAAAACATAAGAAACTTAATTCTGAACTGCTATCTTTATTATTAAATCCTTTGCGGATTTCAAAGTAGATTTCCCAAGGACGCGCGGAGCTTATTCGAAAAAGCAAAATAGACAATGACAAGTTCTGTTGATGTGAAATAAATTCTTGAGAGTTTATTTCTTAACGTTGAGTACTGATGCGACGTCTATGTCTTTGCATGTTTGAGGGAATTTTATTGTTAATAGGAATTAGCAATGACGCAGCAAATGTTAAATTTGATCCTTTTTTCGTTGGATCTGTGCTGTTTTTACATCAGCTATACAAACTGAGAGTACCAAACTGGCGTAGTAGATAAATACTGTCATAAATTTAGGAATGTTTTGTTTTAATTATGTAGTTTAATGGTTTTAAATAATAATAATAATAAAAGTATAAAACGTTTCAATTTCTTTATCACCTTTTCTAGACAATTAAATAAAAATATATTTCGTCTTTCGTCGTTTATCGTCTTCCTTTTCTTCTCCCTGTCATCCGTCAATCTTATTTTTCCTCTTCCATTCTTAAACGTTCAAACATTGTCTATCATTACCGCATACAAACTCATTTCATCAATCCCACAATTATTATCAATAGATAGAGTATGAGATGTATCAGTAGCGATCGAGAGATTATAGCGATATTTGACACAGGCCGCTATCTAGTCGCAGAGCTGGTTCCTATTTCAATATTTTTAGTAAAAAAATAGCATACACGTAAATTCGGTTTTACTAATAAATAATTGTTAAATCGTAGAGTCTATTATGGACCAAATATAATTGATTTTAAAGCAATCAAAAGCAATCTACTTACTTAACAATTTCATAAGTCACACGTACTAAATAAAAAGAGTTGGTGTGTGGAATACAGCGTTACATAAATATTGTGGCGTGTGGGTACTTCGACATTTTTGTACAGTTTAATAAAGTAGACACGTGCCGTGGTTATGAAATACGCACAATACCTTTATTATGGTAAGTAAATACGGGATATAAACGACCTTAATACACGAATACGACTTAATTATATTTGTGACAACTAAATAAATTGACTTGTAAGTATATAATATCATATAATAAGTTGTAAATGAAGAGTAATTAATTTGCGTTGCTTTTTTCCTAAGACTTGTTTACACTCAAAATCACAAACAGATATATACAAAATTATCTCTTGGTATCATTAGATTAGCTGTGATTATCGTCGTGGAAATTACCTCCGGTGTAAACGTACCTACTTAGTAATCTAACGATAAGCATATATTGGACTAGCTTTTGTCTACTTTTTCGTCTACGTATAACATGTAGAACATTACGGATCCCTCGCAGACAAATATTTTCTTTTCATAAAAGGAATACTTTGTCTATTTACTTCCATAGAAGAGCCTAAATACCAATATGTTACTGTCCTAGTATTCTTAGAATCCGAGATATTGATGTTTGAACAGGGCAGAGGAACTGGAGGGCAATTCATTCATATGCTACTTACAATATTTAGTCAATTTTCGTAATATTATACAGCGAAGCTAAGTTGTCCACGCGAGTGAACTGGAGACAGGATATTTCGATTTATCGATTCCGTTTAAAACGTGTAAACAAATTTGGTTTATCGCCATTGATCACGCAACTATAGTGATGTGTAGCGCCTGCCTTTATTAGTTGGTATTATATCCTAAATAGACGTATTGTATCGAAGTTAAATACCGCTCGAAGTAAGTCGAGTATTATTCGATTTTGTAGAACATATTTAACGAGCTACGTAGGCACTACCAAATATAGGAGCGTGTTTGTGTCAGGTTATGACGTGTACATGTACCCTTCCCAACGCATGTCGGCTCATTTGTGCTGCGTTAATGAAACCAACCGAAAGGTAGAATAATTGCTGTTAACGCTATACATCATTTTAATACCTTAGCCACGCTGTCGAGATACGTTATTTTAATAATAAATAATGTTTCTCATGTGCCACTTTCATACTTTTATGATCGATAAAAAAGTCCTTCACACTTTATTATGCTCTCTCAACATCAATCGCATACACACAATACTAGTATAATATTTTATGTTGAGGTTGAAGATGCGAGACGGCGCTTTCATATGGTTCATAGTTATGCTTATCGATATTTGTGATGATCAGTAAAAATAGAGCTCGGAGCAAAGAATAAACTTTTATTATATGCTTAAAACAAATTGTCAGACATAATACTATCAATGATCGGGGTGTAATGACGCATCATCATAGTGCATTTTAACTGATTCATTACACGAATCCAGTAGAATAAGAAAGCATTGTCTGGTATTCTCTGTACACTACCCGCATTGTAGCGATCCAATGTCCATTTATATACAAACAAGCCGTTATCCATTTTCTCTACGATAAAGGAGATCCGTTTCCAGTATTTGGATTTGATTGTAATTGCTTGGATATTGTTATATCTCTCTGGATCGAGCAGGGGTGTGTTTCATGAATGAAAATAAACAGACGTGCCATAAGCAGAACGCCTAGCATTAATTCGATGGCGAACAATCTTCACCGCAAATAAAAGCCTATTGAGTTTAATTGTGTATTGAATCGTTTTACGCATCGACACGATTTACCAAAACCAATACTTTCCGATACGAGGTAAAAGATTTCACTAAAACTAAATGAACCCCGGGACGTAGAATTAGACTCGTAACTCCGTAGCTATGTAGCCACTTCGTAGACCATTATGTAGCAAAGTTGCTACGAAACAGTGATTGCTCCAAACGGTGAATGCTACAATAGAATTAGGGCCACTAGTACCCCTTGATGCTGCAATAAATCTTAGGCACTTTGGTGTTGGTTAATCGACGTTGTTTAAGTCATATCGCGCTCGTGCGTTGCGATAATTTAACGAATAATACGTGTACGTCGTACAACCCACGAACTTCTCGTATTGCGGTCAGCGTATTTCATTACATTAGTTATGGTTTCTTCAATAAATTGATTGCCATTTTCACAGTTATTATCTTCCATGCCTTGCTACGTGGGTTGCCAATTATGGTATATTTTATGAATATTTCCACATTTGACTTTCTTTTTGCATGTAGACCCACCAGAATGGGGTCCAAAGTTAGTGTCGGACCGGTCTTGGTACGGCGTGGGGTCCAGTCTGCGCGCCACCTGTGCCTCGCCCCCCGCGCACCCCCCCGCCAACCTCACCTTCGCGCTTAATGGACAAGAGGTAAACAAAAAGGTTTATGAAGTATTTTATTGCATTAACACGGGTAAACCACAAGATATACATTACACATACAGTTATGTCATTAGTAAAGTTTAGCCAAATTTACGTCCTAGTTGGGTTTAGCCATTTGGAACACCTGTGATCGTGAGTACGATTTACAAACAGAAATAAATTATCCATGAACATTTTATATGCATAGAATAAAGATATCTTCATCTTCAATCTTTATTATATTTATACTAGCTAGTATATATATAAATAGTATAGGTATGTTTATACTATATATATATAAATAGTATAAGTATATTTATACTATTTATATATATATATATATATATGTTTTTGTGCCCTGTTGTTTCACCCGCGTAGAGTTAATTTCATGTCCTGCAGAACCCTTATGTTTTTTTTAAATTAAAAGTAGCCTAAGATGCTCCTTGTTGATACAAGGAGCATCTTAGGCTACTTTTTGAATTACCTACCTGCTGAAAGTCGCGCTAAAATCGGTCCAGCCGTTTCGGAGATTACCCGGAACAAACAGACAGACAGAGAGAGACGTATATACTTTCATATGCATTTAGTAAAAAGCTGTTATTTTGGGATTACAAACAGACACTTAAATTTTACTGTGTAGATATATATATGTTTTTGAGTCTGTAGAATCTAACTGTATTTGTGGCAACCATTTAATACAGAATTCTAGGGTGGGCTGTAAGTAATACCCTCATTATTGTACCCATCAAAATATAATCCGTATTATCATAACATTATGTTGATCAGAATTGCAAATGGAAAGAGTAGAATACGGAATACATATATAAATTTAGGTATCCGAATATTCTATCCCAAGTTACGAAAATTGATTTTTCTTATAATAAAACTAACGGATAGGATTCTGGTCATTGAATATTTCAATTGATCGTTTCTAGTATCGGTATAAAACCGAATCGGTTCTATATCACGCTAAGCGCGTGTATTACCTACCTTCTGATCCCGGTGGTTATATTTATCATGCACGATTTGAAAGTACTTTGTTAAGACTTCAATGAAATAAAGGTTTTTTGAATTTGATTTTGATACTACTGGGTGGCTATAGATGAAACTTGATAGGTTTTTTTCGACATGCGTATTATTCAGGCTATAATTTAAACACTAGGTATTTACTTTTAAATTCCTATCTTGGAGTGGTGGAGGATGCAGTCGCGAGCAGAAACTAATCCATAATAAAGCTAACGTAAATCGCCGTTAAATGCGTCCATGAATTCTGAATAGGTTGTGTTAGATAAACCTAAAATGGACGTTATTGTTCAAGGATTGAAGCGATATTTTAGCTGACATTAAGGTTAGTAGGTTAAGTGGTCATTAGCAACACTTTTCGCTGAGCATGTGTCACGTATGAGGTATTTTTTCATCATAGAGGACAGTTCATACAACAGAAAACCTTCTCTTTTTAATTACATTTATATCTACATTTGTTTCTATATCAAAACGTTATAAATATATAATAGAACATATTCTATACATAAAAATATAAATAAAAAATCCTAATTTTTTTTAGTATTCGTCGTTATATTTACTATTTCTTGTTAAGTACACTACGTAGTTATTAGAATTCCACTATTTTTTTTTATATATTTTTAAATTTAAATGTACCACCAACCGACGCGTTGTGCTAAAAATGTTCTTCTAAAAAGTCATTATATTTATATCCATAAAATTATATATTATAGTTAAAATATTTTTTAAGATGTTTCAATAACTACTTTATATTAATTCCATATTCTTTCACCAAAAGGGTGCAAGAATTTAAAATTTATGATTTTACTTTTTAATTGACCGAACGGTTTTATATATATATATTAAATTATCGATAACATCGAAAAATATAGTTTTTTAAGCGATTTCATGGCCTACCAGATTATATTTCGAATTAGGAATGTCACTAGTTAGTACTTAGAATTTAATGTTAGTGTGTGTTGTGGTTCCTAGTGGAAATGTGGAATAGAGCAAAGATCATAAATAAGGAGATCCAAGAGTATTACTTAGCATGAGGCAGCTTGAGGTAGTTTATGCAAATCCCGGTACACAATGCCACAAAGACGATACGAACTTTACAAAAATAGACCCAACAAATACCTGCTCGACTATTCATGTTTTATTTAAACACTTAATTTGTATAGAAGACACGTATTTCCAATTCAGCTGTAAGGAATCTGCAAAACAATTTGTTCAATTACTATGGCATCGAAGTGTTATATACCACGTATGCGTTTTAAGATATTTTAACGTTGACGCTAGCGGCGAATGTAAGTTTTACGTGCTCATACAAAATTATGGAAACACGCAATCTATTTAGTCAACGTGTTGAAAATTAAGTATACTTGGGGGTACTGATCAGAGCATACTAAAATCATTAATAAATGTACCATTATTTATTCTGTGAAATTAAGTATTTTTAAGCTCGTCCTTGCTTCAAGTTGAATGTCCATTAAATATATTTGATCAGCCTCGGGGCAGCTGGGACAGGGTCTTCGGAGTATCCATGAGAAAACAATAGCACGGTATCTACTTACTTGGTTCACTTTGACACGACCGTTGTTTTTGTCCGCTGCGTAGGAGAGTTCATTAATCACAAAGCAGCTCGGTGCTAGATAAGTCAAATCAACCTTTTTAGCTACTCAAATACATTATACACTGATATACATCATCACACCGTTACATATATAACATAAATGTTGTACCCATCTTTATTCATATTATAAATGCAAAAGTATCTCTGTTTGTCTATCTGTAACTTTTTCAAAGCTAAACCGCAGAGCCGATTTGCATAAATTTTGCGTAACTTTGACTCCAAGGAAGGATATAGGGTAGCAACTTAAAAATCATTATGCCGTGGAATTCGCGGGTAAAATCAAGTTACTTATAACTTCTTCTGTGTATTTTTAAACGTTATGCAATAATATGTTTATAAATTTTATTTACATCGCAGATTGATATAGACTCGTTAATACACGAGCTGCCACACTGGTTCAAGTGGGAACCTCCGCCGAAAGCCGAAACGACCACCACTGAACTCCCCGACGACGATGTGAACTTTAACATTTTCCACGATGAGAGCAACATTCAATACCTGGATGAGTCGTACATAAATCTCCATAAAGAGGAGATAAGGAGGCCTCCCAAAGAAAGCATTAAACTTGCATTCGAGAGGAAAGGGCCGGATAACAGGCTGCCTTCAGTGGGCGAGGTGTCGTTCGTGGTCCGGAACGAGGCGTTCGAGCGCGGCAGTCTCCGGCTGACCTGTATAGCGAGCATATACAACTTGTATGCCGCGCGCTCCGAACTAATTTTCGATATGGAGCAGCCAGAAGTTGCCTCCGTACTAGGCGTCCGCAATAGTGCTGTAGGTAAGTGCAATCGATATTGGGATTCTGGTCGGGCGATAAATTCGCAAAATGGACTTTCATTATCACTTATTTGTCCATTTACCAAATGGATACCTAAACCAATAGGCATGTGGAGGATCCGTATGCCGCAACGAGCAATTACTATCATGATTACGTTGCTACTTGCAATTTGCGTACAAATTAACTCTAGCGAACATTCATAGAAGTAGTTATTACATAATGAAAATGTGTATCGCAGTAGGTTTGTCTTTCTGTTCCAGATTCAACTTCATCCAGCGTTTGGAGAATTGTGACGTCTCTTGTGCCATTTGTGTACAGTATTCGGTAGTTTCTTTATATAATGTATTATGTTTAGTACAATTTCATTATTTAAGATTTATGTAAAAGTAAGATAACAAAACGGTGAGCCTCATTCTGTACAAACTCATTGAACATATCTAACAACGAGATTTTATTCCATATAAAACGTTGTAAGTATAAAATAAATTAATAAAAACCACAAGCCAAGGTAAGTCCTTAACAAGGATAAAATTTACAAGGGTAGTTAATGAAATTTATGCCTTTATCGGTTGGTGTAACCATTTATTTTCAATTACGCTTAAATATATGCCATGGTCTTAGCCCATTCTTCAAAAGACATTGCATTATCTTTTATATTATTCAAAGATCAATCTGGCCAAATCCTTAGTATTAGTTAGTATTTTTAATGCGTAAAATAAAAGTTATTTGTAAAGATTTAAAGTATTATAGAGAAAATGAATTGAATAGGTAAATTGAAAACAATTTAGGTAATTATGAAGTAGCGACGAATTCTTGTCTGAAATTCCTCTTGATTTATTAGCTGTCTATTGAAAGAGAAAATAATAACAGTGAAAATGAGAGCAGAATATATTTATATTTTGTAAGAAAAAGTTTGACTACTTTTGAAAGACTGAAGAAAAATGGTTATAGAGTGGAAATCCTCCATCGATGTAAATAGTATTTTGTCTTCAACATAATTTATCGACGGGCGCAGTCTCGTTTAGTTCCAGCCCTTATTTGGTTACCCGACAATTTCAACGTGTCAATGAAGTTTAATATTGTTGTTAACATTTTGTAAATAATTAGTTTACATGAATTACAGAATAATAGATTAAAATAAAAAAATGTTGAAACTTTCCTCTTTTGTTTTAATTTTCAATATTTTGCACGAGTTTGTTTTATACCCATCATTAAGTAAAAATACCATACCATATATGATATGGAATAAAAAGTATTTTAGAAGCTTATCTTAAAATTATAGTTACTCAAGAAGTACATGATATACTGCATTACCTTGGTTATCGCTTAAAATTCTGCAGATGAAAAATTTTAATGGAATTCACAACTTATCGAGGTTTTGCTGAACGGGATTTCAGATACTGTGTGAAAATACTACAATATCCTTTTAATAATTCCATACTAGTTTGATCTTTCCCCTTACTAAATAACTGGAAATCGATACACATAGTTTTAAAAGTCGAAATTTTCATCGCACAAGTTTATGTCTCAGAGGGGTTCGAACCTATTACTTATATTGGCTCGTCCATTAATAGTATGTTTGCTTGGTAAATAACTCGTCAAAGACGCCACATACTTCCTGTATTGTTAAACTTTATGACAAGTACAGCGAGTGTTTCAAACAAATAATAAAGCAATGCCGTTCTTTCGGTATACTTGTCTAATATATTAGCCGATACTGCTCGGGCACAAGCTGGACGATAACAAAAATAACGAAGCAATTTCTCCTTGGAAGAGTTCCACTAAGTCTCAATCAATCATACTGCGAGATTGAGTCCACAATAAACAGTAGAAAATCCACCCATTATCCTTATGGAGAAAATCATTTATTGAGCAGTTATTCTGTCGGGAAAATGGATTATTCAATTCTGAATCCAGCATGACGTATTGTTATACTACCCTTTTCACCGCATTCGCCGGTTTTGTGTGTAACTTCTTCAAAGGTGAAACTTTTATATCAAAAGCTACATGTTAGAGCTCACTAAGCAGCATTTTATACTATAACTTTTCAATGAAACTTCTAGAATTCGTGATATAAAGAGTATATTATTACTTGGGTAGATTTTAACAAATAAAATGTGATAATCATTTCATAATATTCAACTGACCGTACGTAAAATAAATGTGTTTGCGGATAAATCTGGTATAAACTAAACGATACATAATGTGGCCACAGCCGTGCGGTCTCTGTGAGCTTACAATAAAAACCAACAATTTATTTTGCAGCGTTCCGCATTGTCGGCGGCCGCTGTGGCATTTCAAATCCAATAACAATCTGTTACACGGCGCTAAGGCCTTTGCCGGCACTATTGTCTACGTTGTTCGTTAGGGCGCTCTTTTCATTTACTCAGTCACATTGATTGGACAAAATCCATCACGGTCCATAGACTCCCGGTCTGCCAGCCATTGATTACTGCTCGGTTTATACCACTTTCGTGAAAATGCAAGTTTTATGAATTGAAGAACTAAGATGGAGTTTTATGGTCCGCTTTGACTAACTTCGTCTTAATAGCTACGAATTTAATGGTGAGGTCGAATGAAATTCATAAATCATGCTGTGAAAGAGGTATTAAAACACAATCTACATAGACGTAGAGGCGAATTGACTTTATAGCATTTTAGAAGGGCTTTTACATCACGTATTATTATGATCGATTATTACAATTGTTATGAATCATCGACGCACCCATTAATGCCTGCCACGTCTTTTAACAAATGTATGTGCATATATTTAAAGTAAAAATCTATCCGAAGGAAGTGTATGAAGTATGCATTAATGTGGATGAAGCGAAAGAAGTATGTAAGGATCGTAGCATGTCGCAAGCGGTGGTCTCTGCCCATGGGATACAGGCGTCATAATATTAACCCTGAATTTTTGAGTTTATTGGGAATTTAGATTCGTTCAAATTCACCGGAATACAAGTTCCGTTAGTAACATTTTGTCTTTAATCATGACTATTTTCTAATTGTAACGTGACGTCTACTTACCTTTTTATGTCAATTACATACGACGCAACATATCTCTCGTCTCCTTAACATAAAATAAATACTACTCATATGTTTGGGATACGTTGAATTAAAATAAATACATGACAGCGTAGGTCAGCCCTCGGGCTACGTTACATGTTTATTCTTCAAAGTCATCGTAGGTACACGTCTGTACAATGATTTTGGGGTGGGTGGATTCAATTATTTGGAAAGTTAAATAATGTAATTAAGCTTAATTTAATAGCAAATAAAATCTTAAACGCACCGACTAGCCCTCTTCCGTATAGTGAAATTCTAGCCCACCCGTTTCAATAAGAGATTTTTCATCTAGTAATAACTAGACAAATTCAAGATGACCCAATTGCTTATTCTTGAATGTGTTGTAGAGGTGAATATATATGTTTACATTCGGCAGGTACATTAACTACTTATAGCTAGCTATATTGATGATATAGTTCCTACTTTCTTCTGTAAAAAACATCATTTTTTTCTTTAAACTTTATCTTTTCGGTGAAAAACCAGTAGTTGCGATTTTACAGAAAAATGTGTATATACGTGTATTTATGTTGAAAATCAGAACCCCGACCCTTATTAATAAGTCATTGTTACCTGAACCTCCCAAAAGGTACCTCGCCTATCGTTAACCAAGATCTACCATGTAGGACACGGTACACAAATTATGGACTTGGATATTAAGGGCTGTTTGTTTGTTAACTTGAAATATGTCGGTCTTGGAAGCAAAGTTACTTTAATAGTCGCTAACTCGATAAGGTTGTTATTATAAGTGTAACAACTGATATTATAGTGGTCATGGAGTGTTTACCGGAAAAACTTTGCACTTACATTAATGTCGGGGTGTGGTTGTTGCATTGGGCTCAGGACAATGATGAATTAGATAATTAAGTCTTGATTATACGGAAGTGTCCCACTTTAATAAAGAATCGAACCAAAAGGCACACGACCTTTCTAACGCTATAAGTAAAAAAGTGTAGTTAGAGGCCATTAATTTTACTAGCATTAGGTAATGAGGGAAGGGTGATCAACCCTTCCCTCATTACCAGTTCAATAATTGAAGGTAAATTAATATTTACCAACAAACTGTAAACTTTACTTTATTGGCGTGTTAGCTTTAGAGTTTGTAAATTAAGTCTTGAGCACTTAAGTCAACCTCAGAGGGCACTCGAAGCCATTCAAGGTCGAGGGCTCTTAAACTGAAAGAAAATCCCTCAGAGATAAATTAATCCATGTTTCTTGAGAATTTTTGTTAAGGTAAATCGCCTCGCGTTTTACCCTTTGTAGCTTCACTGAGCTATGAACACTTTGTGCTTATCAAGTCGGTAAACCGGATATACGAGTGCGTGCTTTTTAACTGATTCACTAGTTAAGTTATTTCAATGCTCAGTTCTCTTTTCATATTCAATATATGTTTATGTTTTGTAGATTTTTTTTTCAATAAAACACTTCCATACCATGAGTAATTCTAAAATTCTTTGTAGAAACAAAAATCTTGTAAAAATATAGAATTACGAAATTGAATTAATAAACAAACAACTGTTGAATTATGGAAATCCTTATTCACGTGGAAGATAAATAATAATTTTGATCGACCTACATTTTGATGGTACCTTTAGTCGGGTCCATAAATATAATGTAGCTAGAAACAGGGGTAACGAGCGTAGTTGACATAAAACATCGTCAGTTTGCTGTCAATCTTCATTGTTATGTATGAGTGATACCCTTCATCGACATCTATGTCACGCGAGCGGGTAGGCGAGTCGTCACGAGGCCTTCCCTCAGTTAAATACCAGAATATACACGCGTATTTGTGTAAACACAGCTTTCATCTATTCACGCATACCCATTTCCAGTTGCCAATAATTATACACAACTATGAGACGCACACATGTGCCGCAATCCTTTGTCTTTAGCTGTTTGATTTCCCGCAAAACCAATATTCATATAATTACGGGTACCGTTGTTATCCATCAGGCATTAGGCACACACATTAGTGGCTTAATTATTATTGCAATTGATAAATTGGAATAAGCAAAAGGAATTAATTTATACCTTCGCCATTTCTTTACAGTGCGGATTAATGATACAGGTATGACAGATACTGAAGGAAACTAACTACGTCATGGATGTTCAAAGTCGGCAATGCAGAAATTGTCGTCTTCAATCCGCAGAATGGGACCAAATGGAACAGAACGTATGTATGTTGGTTACACGTGGGTATTAAGTATACGGTTTACCAAATGTGACGCAGACACTAAAATATGGTGAAATATGTGTAATAATTTTTTTTTAACATAAATTATAGGTTTTATTTCGTGAATAACATCTCTGTATTTATAATATTAACTATATTAATATTCGAACTAGAAAACAAGATATCCTTTCTTTGATCAAATGAAACGTCGCGGAAGAAGAGATATCTCGTTAGAATCACAAAGTTAGTTCGAGCCTACCGACTTAGTTAGCTGCAAAATATTGCTGTCAGCTGCCACTGAATCTTAATGAATTTTGTAACAAGGCGCTAATCTTGGTGAAATATACAACGTTTTTATTATAACTTTATAAATTACCGGCATTTGTTTGCAGTCATAAACACAGAGAAAAAGCTAACCCATCTGTTTATAATTTAAAACATAAGAATTCAGGTAATATGAACCCATGTCAGGGAGTGCCGCTGCCAGAGCCGTTGGTCCCTTGCCCTCTGGCTCTGCTCTTCCAAAACGACATGCATTTGTGCGAAAAGGGTTCCGTTTATTGATTATATTAACTCACATCAGAATGGTGCGGGTTATATGTTATTGATATTTAAGTACATACATACATATGATCACGCCTGTAATCCCCGAAGGGGTAGTCAGAGGTGTAATAACAACACCCACTTTTCATCGAAGATGATTAAGTGTCAACGTTACATATGGTGAGTCTATCGCCGTCTCAGGCACTAAACATACGTCTTTGAATTCTCCTCAGATATATGCAGGTTTCCTCGCAATGTTTTCCTTTTGTATTTAATATTTCCTGTGATATTTAAGTGATCCATTATTTATACCTTTGATATGTGCATTTATGTTTTCAATGGAATACAAGTGACACATACAATTTTAACTAACGCTATCCAATTATGTAAATTATTGATCCTTTTAATATAAACAGAACCTATATAAATGTAATGCATAAAATACCTGGGCGTACGCAAGCAAATGTATTTTGTATTGTATATTTACTTGTGTACCGACGTTATAAATTGACCTGTTTAAATTGTTCACGAGGCAGAACGCAGTACTCAACAATCACGTAATAGCCAGAGGACAAATCACTCCTTGTGAACAGTGGATGTTTGTATTTGGTGGAAGGTGGGATAGGTGATGTTTATTGCTTTATTTACGTTACTTTTGATATGACTGCCTCAGAGCCACCTTAAAACAACGCTAACCTTAATCCTCGGCCCCTTATTTAATATTAATAGAATTTTTAACAACTATCCACTCGATGACGTAAGTATGCACGTCAAAAAACGTCATTGTTTTGTTTGAAGGTGCGATGTTCATTTAATTCCTGCACATAATTAATAGATAGTAATATCGGTACTATAAATAAATAGTAGATTAATATGATTATTTCTATCTTCAAATGTATATATTCATACTGTTTTAGAAGTAGCATTCACATCTTGTTATATGAGTTAATTACTAATAAATATCGCACTGAAACATAATCGTCCATGTATTTAATGATAAGTTGAATCATAAGCAAACGGGTGATACAAATTAAGTTGACAAGCCACCATCAATAATCTTTCTTCAAGCGGAAAAGGGTTGACAGATAGTTGATCTTCATTTAAAACTTTTTGTGGAGCTTAGTGTAGCTTGAGCGTAACTCCCTAACATACTATTATTTCTTATCGTTAGAAAAAAATAGGATCGATTTTCAACATTTTGTTTGTATGAAGAAGCAAGCCTCCACAGCATATTAGCACATATTACATATTTTTTTTACATAACAAATATTTATGCTGTAATATTAGTTCACACGGAGTAATGGTACGATTCTGGTCCAATGGTCTTTTCATCGCTGAAGTTATTGCTCGGGCGTAGCCGACCACGGGTTGTTACTGACAATATCTTAGCTTCACTAAAATATCGGAATAATACAACTACATGTAAAGTGAATGTACAAGTCATTTAAATAGGTTCATAATACGACATAATTCCAACATAACAACGCACGCCAATCTGATATTCATACATCAGGTTCATGATTTTCCCAAATGAACGCAATAAAAGTTTATCATCGCGCAAATAGGCTCGACTCTATTATTTGCCGGGTTGTTATTGGTATTATCAATCTTTCGCGCTTTTGCTAGGCTATTTATTATAAAGAAAAGTTTTCTTATGGGAGCACACAAGCGGTGGCAGACACAATAACGGGTACAAGTTGGTAAATTGGATTCGCGCCCTCGGGACGGGGACGGCCGACGACAGCGCGCCGTTAACGCGGTGGAATAATCACGTCACGCCGCGTGTGCGTTACTCTACTTCAACTTGATACATTCACTTGACCTACGGCTGTGCTGGCAATATCATGAAGGAAAATTGGCCTGACACATACTACATCCATCAACATACATACCTTTACCAACGTACCTTTGTTCACGCCAGTATCCCATGGGGCTAGGCAGAGACATCGATACAGTAAATTTTACTCCGGCATGGGATTTCGTATTGTAACTTTGTAAGTACTTATTTTATCACCTCGGGGTTTAAAACTTGTGATTTATTTAATTGTGCCATATATTAGATTACGTATTCTGGTCCATAAATACATATGTTGCTCCCATAATTACGACTCAATTACTGATCTGCAATTCAGATTGTGAAAATAGCAGTCTATATTTCGTCACAGTTTTCCTCATATGGTTGAAACTAATTAAGCCGGTATATTGTTGTGATTGTCAACATAATATTTGAACCCTAATATAAGTTTATGTACGATAACTTTGCAAATAACTATAGTGCATAAAGTGACTTTATGCCGGTAATTTTATTAATATAAACGCACAGGTTGTGGTATTATTAAAATAAGCAATTTCCTATAGTCAAGCTTCGAATAACTTTGGCAATATTGCTTCCAGTTCGCGCGACAATATCCAATAACTGTACTCATACATCATGAAGTAATGTACGTAAGTATTTATTTATTACATTTTGGCTCGTGTCGAGGTTTCCTATGTAAATAGCTATAAGTATCTGTGTAAGCTAAAACCGTCCCCGCCGAGAGTGAACTGTTTGTTAATTACAACAATTTAAGCAAGGATCGTTAGTAATAGATGTCCGTGCTCAGTCGCTGTCGGCTCAGATTATTGACATTTAAAACGTTACTTACCAAATTTATTGACGTCAATCTTTTTGCTTTTCTTCGTAGACTATATCGTTTACATAGAATAATTGAAACTACAATAAAACCGCGGGGCACAGCTGGTTATGAATAAACACTTAATACGTGCGTATGTCAACTCCCGCCTTTGAAAAAAGATTTACAAAAGAGTATTTTCACTTTTTTGAGTGGCCCGCGGAACTAGAATATGTTTTTTAAATAAAAGTTTTTTTTACTCCATATACCATTAGCTATCTGCCAGTGAAAGTCCCGTTAAAATCGGTCCAGCCATTTCAGAGATTAGCAGACAGATAGACAGAGAACATTTATTAAGTGTTATGTTTCATCTTGGTACCGTATATACTTTCATATGCATTTAGTATAAAGCTGTTATTTTGTTATTACAAACAGACACTAAACAGAAACAGAATTTTATTTACCTGTAGGCATAGATGTATAGATATAGATTTTTAGGCCGAATGAAAAGCCTCAAAATTTTTAATTATTCAGATTATTACATATCAGGTGTCAAGCGTGCATGATTCCGCGTTCAATAATAATGTAAGCAGTATGTCTCAATCAATTGAGCGAAGAAACAATAGGTACGCAATAAATGGAAATGTAGCGAATGCGATTCATTGCTTGCAGCCGGAGAACAATGACTGTTCGAGCTAATGCTCATTGTCCGGCCACGTTCCCTTCTGCCTCGATGAACTCTATTGTTATTCTTACATCGCTGCATGATGTGCTACAATTTATCACACATTTATTTACTCTACTTTATATATATTTACTAGCTGTGCCTCACGGTTTCACCCATGCTTAAAAACTCTGCTTAAAACGATCATAGTTAGAGCCCAGACAAGGAAACACATTCCAAAACAGCAACATTTATACTTAATTCGCCTGTCGGGATTTTAAAGATTTCCTTTTTAATTGTCTGAATAAGGTATAATCTACTCCATTATAATTCATATGCATATGCCCTCACCTGTATTCTCGAAGGGTTAGACGGAGGTGTACTTATAGAACACCCTCCTTTCCCCAGTTATGTTTAAGTCCCGTGTAAAAAAATAACAGGGCACTAATCCAGGCTCCGGGCTGTTACTGGGAAATCACAGATAGGATACCCCAATAACACTTTGTTCCAGGACCTAGGACCTCGTGTTCTGTAGTGGCGTTTGCGATCACTAGATCAATGAGGCAGTAGCATAATTCATTTAGTGTTCCATAATATATGTTCCATACGATCATAAGGAATACAGCATAAGGAAACAACAAAGTAAGTTTCCGTTAACAGTGATGGATACGTAAATACTTGGCAACCGAGGCCTCGTCAGATAACATAAGCTGTAATATTTGGAAATGAAAAGGAGAATAAAGTAATCCGCCTTGCGATTGAACTAGTAAAAACTTTCCTGTGGTGTTTCTTCGCGAAGTGGAATTTGTTCTGGAGAAAGAGTATAGGTACTGTAGATAACGGTAGTATTAATAGGTCAGATTCTTTAAATTTAATCTGCGAAACCAGCTACCACCTAGACAATGAGATACGGCTTTACAAGTATCATGGCACTAGTCTATTAAAGTAATAGTTTGTTTTCAGCCATGTACCTACACGCTTCGCTTCCAGATGGATAGTCTAAGCGTTATCTATTTATAAAAATCCGCAAGTACTCAGTCTTGTACAATTTATTAATATTAAACATAACCTGTAAACATTATGGATCAATTCGATCAGAAGCTACTACTTTGTTGAGTACTATGTTACTTTGGAGAAAAGGGGGTGGGGGGCGGTAATATTTTTCTTTTAATTTTTTGATATAATGAATAATATTTTCCAAATGATTGTCACTGCATTGGCCCTGCGAATATTATAACGGTAAAATTTTAACACGGACAAACACTGTACCTTTTCCGACTCTCCCTATGTGGATAGCAGCCCTGAAAATTCAAAATACAGACAGCTCTAAACGACGGCGTCAAAACATGTGCCTACGGGAATGGTATAGGGCGATACCCAGCAAATGTTAGGGGTGGAGGGCACTCGAGCGAAGCTAGAGGGAATGTCCGTGTCTACACTTCGCTTTTTGTACGAAACGAGTTGCCTCCGAGAGCACTCGGAGCAGTGAGCCACCCACTCGACATTAATGCATTCCATTAGCAGTTATGCTTCGTTCAAATTAATTCTACATTCAAATCCTTCCTACCATCCATGTACACGCGAGTACCCATTGCTAAAAATTGACGAATTTCACAAAATCATACTGGCATCGCGTGTACCCAAATTTTGTAATTCAAAGCGGAGTTTACTTGGTTGCGGAATTTACAATCATACCACGTATCTCAATGAACGTACATCGAATACAAATAATGCCTTCGTCGGTATTAATATATCTACCTCTACTAATGATAAATCTTAATATGAATGTAATGCCTTAATAACTAAGATTTTTTAATAATTATATACTATACTATGACGGGCGGCCTCATACTTAGTTATACGCATATTCAAAAGTACTGTAGTAGTACAAGCAGCGGGAGAAAAGTGTTTCCTTCACAAAATATCAAAATAGCTGCCTGCGATTTCGTTGGCGTGGCATGAATAAAAAATGCCTATAGCACTCGAGATATTGCGGCTTCCAAAGTAAATATAGTTTGATAACTTTCAAAAGCTGACCAAATGGATAACAAACTTAAAATAAATTTACCTCTTTACGGTATCTAATAAAAATATAGAAATAAATTCATTAAGTGTGTCATACGCATGGTGGCATTAGTTACACACTTACGAAGTACCCTTTCAAAGGGTATCATACCATACCTAATCCACATCGTGGCAATAACAATCCTTTGAAATTAAACAAAACACATCCTTTGAAATTAGACACGCATTTGTGGGGAATTAAAATAAACGTTTCCTCCAGCTGGGAACGTGAGTCTTGGTTTAAAGCGGGTGATTATGGCTCACGTACGAGCGGGATTGCCGCAAGACTGTCACGCACCTCCGCCAACTGCGCCGCTCAACTTCACTCCAACAATTTATCTTTTCACCCGACGACTTCCTTCTCAAAAGACATCCAAGTGTTCCCTGATGTAACATTACTTTCAGTTAAGGTCCTCATTCCGAAAATGTCCACTCGTTTAGAGTTACGGATAATCTGCTTGAGATAACGTTAAAATTCAAAGGTACAGCTCATTATTAATTTCTATGGGAATGCTCCATCCAAATGTTTAACGCGCGTTTAATATAAACATATAAATTTAAATGTTTTTAGATTATGATTTACTGATGCTAGTTTCGTATGAAACTGAATTGAAGTATGTTTGTAGAAAACATGTATCTGTACGAGTAGGTATGTTGTTTGGGCCGGCATCAGATTTATATACATTGAGTGCCTTCTAACAAAGCTTCGAAGAACGTTCAAAAATAAAAATAAATGCTTAAAAAATATTGCAGTTTGAATCTCATGAAAATACATGTTACAGCTAAAAAAATTGCACATGCATTTTTAAACGTCCTGAATAAAGTTTTTTTTCGTAAACTGGTGCATACCATTGCATAGTCGCTGGAGAGACTAATTTGAAATTGAAAGCAGCAGTCGGAGTTAACTGCCGTTCGGCTATATATTTCGGAGCGGCCGACCCACCACTCTCTAATGCAGCTGCAATACACAGGTATGATATATGTACATTGCGATGCTGAATGTGATTCTTACCATAAGTAAGTACATTACACTGTAAATACAAAAATGTTAAAGGTAAATGCTGTCTGTTAAAAGAGGTAAGACTTTGGTGACGCTTGCAGATGGTCCGAGTGAGGCCTTTACATCAAAATGCAAGGCGGACAGGCGCACGATGCTTTCCGTTTTGTCGAGAGCACAGCGATGTCCAGAAGAAGCTAAAATGCTACCTGATGGAAGGTGCTTATGCTTTCTTGAGAGTTTCTAGATTCCCTAGAATGTACGAGTGCAGGACAGTAGGAAACCTATTAAAGGTGGTCCTCCCACGAAAAAAGGTAGAATCAGACTTTAAGGTTCACCCAGTCAGATGGATCCTTTAAAAACGTATTATTTAAAATATTACAAATTATAAAGTTAAAACAGGGGGCCTACTATCATCGTTATGGCAGTGACGACTCACTAACTTCTTCACTTTGACGTTTAATTTTTGAATCACAAAATGAAACGTCAAAGAAAAAGCTAAGAAGTTCTTAATACGCTCTGCTTAAATCGATGGTAGGCCCCTATTTCAAGTGTGTTTCATTTGATAACATTGTAAACGTAATGCTTAGTGTAGTAGTAAAAGTAAGTACTAAAGATTAGATACGTATACGTGCGTATGTATATTTGGTACAGCATCATATGCTGGCAGTTTTCCCACAGGGCGGGCGTCAAAGTAGGGCGCGATATTATTGCCAACGCGATTCAAACATTTCAAACACGGTCGTTGGGTGGACTGCGAGGGTTTACTACTTAGCAATCTTAACATTAACTTTTATGTTCATATTCGGAATACGTCCTTTATGACTCCCATGATTACAAGTACATGTAAAAGCGTTTTGTGTGTATATTTGCTAAGCTTGAATCTCCCTCGCCCTCGCTTGATCTCTGCCTCTTTGAGGAAGGAAAGCATACAACTGCGTTAAACATACGTAATATAATATTTGAGGCTTGTTTTATAACGCACACGTAAAGTAAACGTGAAGTATGTTTGAAGAAATCTCCAATGATACAAACGCAAAAATGCTTTTACAAGGATGAAAAACGAATTGGACAAATAACCGTATATTTTTACGGAGGTACTTATAAATACTTGCGGTGAATGTAAAATATTTTTGATTGAGAATCCATTTCCCGTTTTTTGGAGATGTGGAAGGTGAAAATTGTCGGTGAAGTTTGTGAACAGTTACAGTAAGTGGGTCGTTAATATTCCGCGGGCAGAGCGCGATCGTATTCATGTAAGCGTGTAAACTTGGGGCCACAGCGCGGGCCTTATCACACATCATACCAACACAATCCTTTGACAATGTATAAGTATATATAAAATAAATATAAGCTTCACAAGTTAACATCTGCGAGATTATGGCAGAAGCATCAGGAATAGGTATCACGTCATGTCCGACCGCGTATAAATAATTAACGTGTTTTACCGACCTTTTTCAAAACCCCTACTCCAACAGCGATTTTTTTTTCTATATCTATGCCCTACTTTCAATAGAACAAACGTTCTTATTTCAATAAATAGGCTAAGATCCTTACTGTTTGTAAAACTTATATTTAATCTGTACACATATTATTGACTGAAACATCAAAATGTCAAATGTTGAGGACCATTACTATAAATGTTCATTGAATGAACTCAAATATTTTCTCAGCGGTTTTTCTGTCTGTTTTCCGTAAGAACCTATTAGACACAGGCGTAATTAGTTCAACGGACCCCAAAGGAATGAAATGAGATTTAAAAAAGGTATCTTAAAAATCTATTGAAGGACTCGCGTTCAAAGACGTTTAATTACTCCTTAAATAAAACGATAAAAGAACTGACATTAAGTAAAGAGGCCAACAAAAAAGGAAGACGTATACAATAATGTTCTTAAGAAGATACAAATTTATTACATTAAGCAAAAGTTTATTCAACTTATTTATTTCTCATTTAAGAGTCTGCTAGAGGCTTATGGGTATCTGAGCATATATTAATTAACAAAAGATATGAATTCTTCCGCCAACTTAGTGACTGCAACGGAAAGAACGCCACTTAAGTTCACCACACCGCCCGCCACGCCACCTCACCAGCGCCGGGCCACACTCTACTTACTTTGATTTAATGAGGAAAACAAACAAAATGTGCTGAATTTTAATTAATCATTATTCGTTATAAAAGTACCCATATTTTATATTCGCCTGAAAATATTTTGTATTAACACCAGTGGGTAACTTCTAATTAATGTTTCTTTATAGCTTTGATTTCTATTCGTCCGCGTATCATTCAAACGATTAAAGTTCTTGCAATAAATATATCATAATTACAGCCGACAGACGCCCACCGCTGGGCATAGGCCCCCCCAACGATCTCCACGATGATCGGTCTTGTGCCTCCCACATCCCAATGAATATATACTTTGCAGTAAGTATAACGTGCAAAAAACATTCTAAGAAAATTATTTCTATCACGGTCAAGCTTCTTCTAAGTCTGATTAAATTTCGCATATAAATAAAGCAATGTTTCGCACTTGAATATTCATAGTGATTATGTAAATGCCGCATTAAATTTATTGATTGCTTGTTAACTGACAACAAGTACTCTCTCTATATTTTATTTTACTTACTAGCTTCTGAAAGAGACTTCGCCTGCATGGTATCGACCCATAGAATAAAAAGATTCTTGGAAAGTTCAATCCAGTCAAACCCACTTAGGTGAGCCATTTTCAGAAAAAAATATGGTGTATATCTACACCTTATAAAGAACGCACCTTCCAAATGTCATACCTCTAGGACCAGGGCTTAGACTGTGCTTTGATATTAAGTTACAGTCGACGACTGACTGAGTTGTCGGGATTTAGAACTTACATATATACATAGTATAGGTATTTCTATACAACAATAAGTGTATATCCTTAGTACCTGAGATTTGGTAACTACTTGTCTTCGGTGAGAAATAGGAGTTGTATTACCTCTGCCTATTAACACCTCTGGATTGCCTTGTTGTGGGAACGCATGAAGATTCTTATTAAATTTGATGACAATGGCCTCGTTGGTCTAGTGGTCTAGCGCAATTTCGGAACACGAGGTCCTTTTTAGGTAAGTGACCGAAATCTGGATTGATTAGTCCCTGGTTAATGGCAATAGATATATAACATATGAGACCTAAAACATATCTGGCGAAACGTGGATGAACTACAAGTACCTTTGTGGATGTACAAAGTCTGTCCTTTCGGTGAACACAGTATATATACATATATGTATTTATGAATGAAAACTATGTTATACAGGTAACTAGATAGGTAACATTAGCAGTCATAATATAAGTAAATATAAGGCAAGTCATGCTGAACTGACACCCTTGGTTCTGCAAGAATGCGAGTGCTGCAGTAGCCGCTTATTTTTAGGCAGACTATACACTTGATATCTACACCTATACTAATGTAATAAAGAGGTTAGATTTGTAAGAGCCGTGGTGGCCATGGGGTGTGAGCAGTCGCCTACTACTCAAACAGCGCATGTTCGTATCCCTGCGGGGCCTGTACCGATGAAATAAACTTATGAACAGTGATATACGTGCATTACGGTGAAGGAAAACATCGTGAAGAAACCTGCATATATTTGAGAAGTAATTCAAAGACGTATGCATTGGTAGTGCCTGAGTCGGCGATAGTGCAACGAATAAACTTCATACCTACTGGACTAATTTTAAAATGTTTGGATAGCAAATAATCTACATCTGCGAGTAACAGACATATTTTATCCCCTGTACTCCCACGGGAACGGGAACTAAGCGGGAGAAACCGCGTGACGTCGGCTAGTGTAAAATAATTAATAAAGTTTGCTACTTAGGGAATATATGTCTTCTGCAACCAGATAGGTATACATGTATAAATAAAACTCTCGCAATTTTCTAACAAAGTATCCTCCATTACAGGCCCGCAGTAACAGCGTGGCAGTCGAGATAAAATGTGATGTACAATTACTGCATTTTATCCCGACGACGCTGTAAGAGATTCTTTGTAGTTTACGTTTATGGTAAGTGCAAAAAATACACCTACATATATAATACTGTCATATGCGTCATATATACACATAGGTAATATAATACCAACATTTATAAGTTAATCCATAAGCAAATGAAAGATTGCAAAAAATATTCGTTCACATACATGCGATTAAGGGCATACAATACAATTTTAAAAGTTAGCATGGAAGGTATGAAATTAATTTATAAGCTGTTTGAATTTAATTTTACGAAGAACTAATAATAAGGAAGCCAAATTATCATAGACAGACATGAAAACCTGCTTCAAAGCAATTTGCATTTATTTTTCAAGGTAAAACATAAGATTCTGTTTCATAATAGATCGTGATAGAGTTCCATTAAAGGATTAACGAAGACCCTAGCTATGGGCGTACAAATTAATCTAAATGTATCGCAAAGCAATAGTAAAAAAAAAACAAAATATATTCAAATTTTTAAAAGGGCAAGTTTCAACCTTGAAACGAAGTAAAATTTTAGCAAAATCTTATATAAATCTAGACTTTCGAATTTGCAACAAAGTCTATAAATAAATATCACTGAAATGACCTGGCGCATGACTGTAACGTGTTAGTTATTACTGGAGAATTATGAGAGGTCAAATTTGTGCGACCCATTTTGTGTGAATATCTGTTAAGTCAATATCTTAACCATACACCATACCAGCTGGCCATCAATTAAAACTTAAACATAATTTCATATTGAGCTATGGGAAACTTTATGTTCAATAAACAGAACAACGCAAACTTTGTTGAACCTGGCTTACGATAACAAGGAGAGGCGAAACTCATCAAAGTTTTATGTTCGGAGCCAGGAACTGGTGGTGAATCTGATCAGATACTAGTTCAGTTTAATAACGCTGATAATAGACCCTGTATGCTGGTAAGCATCTCCTTCTACTATTTATAATCAATCTATCTATAACATTGGGAACAGACTAACTCTTACGCAGCTTGGCCTGGCTAGTAAGATTTTACATGAAAACTTTCATCCACAGAACCGTTACGGAAGGAATTTTGAAAAGTCTTTCTTAGAGTGTATACCCCACCAATAACACATCCTCCAAATTTTATGTATCTAAGACCAACGGCTTATACTGTGCATTGAAAAAGTTAAGTCAGTCATTCAGGACATTGAATTTTTACCCGACTTCAGTGGTGTAAAAAAGGAACCCTCCTTTTTACTTCCGCGGCTATCCTCTGAACATCACTCTTGTTTGATGCTTTTGAGAGCGTGATTTTTCAGAAGTCCGGATTTAGTTTTAAAATAACTTTTTTATTGTATAGATATTAAAATGATAACTAACAGGATTATACCTGTTCATACCCCAACGCAATTCTTGAGTCTAATGTCAAGAACGATGTATAATTGGGTGCTAAGGATGACGCCTAAGTAAAAGTATACATACATTAGTCGGTTAGAAACAATAGCCCTTTCTACTGTACAGAAAGCGAGCCCAGTATCTAAAGCATAATAAAATTGTGCTGCGTCATTGTTTTGCTTAAAACTTTGGCAGTGACTACAGAGAAAGGTTAGCGGCGTTGTTCTTAGTTGAAATGGAATCTAAGCCAGGGTGAAACATTATTTAATGACTCACTTGATTTTCATAATGTTTCCATGGTATTTGATGCGGAGCTTGTGGCCCAGTTAAGTTAAGCACCAAAAATTTCTGATCAACAAAATTGCAACGCCAAACCAAGGGACTATCAAGTTCCTTGAAACACATTATTAAGCCGTCCGTCCCGGTTGCCAATGTACCAGTCAGTCAAAAGCCTAAGTAGTCTCATAACTTGCAACATCGTCATCATTCCATAAAATATATCTATTATTCCTGTAAAAGAAGCTGCGAAGGTCAGATAGTTTCTTCGTGTAAATATCAGTTAACCAGCCACATCGGGCTAGATCGGTCATAACTGGCCTCAAGAGCATTAATTATGAAACTCATATCACAATGTCTCTAGTTTAGCGCGTACCCTCAAAGTAGATGCTAGCTTCTAGTTCGTTCCATCAAATTCACTGAGCATTTGCGGGAATTAATTTAACTTTTTAATTAGTAAAGACTCCAGACATACTTGATCAGCTTGAAAAGCATTACATAATAATTGATTTATCACAAAATATGACCGTGGAACGCGTCTTATGTTTGCTTGCAAGCTTTTCAATTTAAACTTTTAGAACATCGGAGGAGTTTCTCATTTATAAATTAAAAACTCATTTACTGTACTAATCTCGAAAATAATCTACAGATTTATTATAACAGAAGCCTCGAAGAGAAATATCAAATTTGTATTCGTTACAAAAGGGGGATACATCCGATATCGCACGGGCCATCAGAGAGCTTGACATGACAGGAGACAGGCCGCAAAAAGACACGATCAAATCCCTCGTCGCCGTTCCCGCTTTTGATTGCCTTTTTCAGGCTTCGGCTGTGCTTCGCCTTATATACCTACGACGCCTGTCACGTTGTTCTCTAAACCGACATTTATTATAAAACTCGCTGGATTGATTAGTCGATACGGATACAGCACTAGGCAAACAATCCAGCTCGAATATATGAGAATGCATGTCGCTGTCCATAATCCATACACGTTAGCAATCTCTACTTGTGACACGTTAATTATAGGTATGTCCAGAAACTAAGATTTGTCAAAGGGTTTACTGTTTTTACTCCTCCCACATCCCAGGGGGTTAATGTTTTCCAGAATAACTTGCGCGCATTCCAAATGTGAAAACGGACGAGCCTTTTCTACTTTTAATACATCTTATTAACATATCATTTACATCATAGACATTTAAGAATAGCAATAAAAAAATCTCTTTCGACGCATGATAAAACAGCAATTTTTTTCCATGCGTTATGACTCATCAGCATTTGAATTAACACGCACAATTACACGTGGAAACCTTATCCGCGTGTTGAAATAATCACAATGATGCATGCAAACGATAGGTGTCCTGTAGATTTGCGTTAGTGAAACGGTTCAAATCGGAATGTGTATGTCAAAAAGGTTTTGTTGTTTTTAATTAGATTCCATAATTTAATTGCAATTTAGACCTACCTATGTAACGGAGCTTGGCGGATAACATTGTTGCCTAGCTCCTTTCTGTAATTTAGTCGTAAACTTAAATAGGTACTTATTTTTACAAACGTAACAAACGTTAAACGTTACGTTACAAACGTAATTGGTTAATTTTCTCTAAGTACAGGCTACTTAGAAGTTTATCTTGTGATGTAAGGACTAAAAAACAAATCTTGTCTTTGTAATTTTTGAAATAGGTTATTCGGAAATATGGGTATTAGTAGCACTAATATAGTAATAAATATAACTTAACATATAATAGTAGGGGAACCCACGATGCTAAATGGGGATTTACTCGAGAGATTTATTTATAATAGGCGTTATTATAAATAAAATATAGTTTGTCAAATTGTTCATGTACATGTTTACCAAAATAATTTTATAGAAACGATGATTAACAAGATAAGTGGACAAATTTATCCATAGCTTCTTAAATTGTAAGATTCAAAGGATGACTTTCAAAGAATATGAGATAAAAGCAACATAGATACGTTTCACAACTTGTAGAAAAGCATGCTAAAAATATTTTTTACCCATATATCTTCCAAGTAATTGTGTACATATTATGCTCACGTCTGTATTCCCCGAAGGGGTAGACAGAGGTGTTGTAATAACAACACCCACTTTTAGACAGATGGTGAGTCTATCGCTGTAGTAATTTTGTTTCACTATTTATTTTATTTTGGTATGGTAACTCCAATTAAATATTAAGTACTAAGTAAAACTATTTACATGAATTATAGTTTTACTTAGCACATATATATAAATTCGACCACTTGATATCAGCTCAGTCGATATTGATAAATCATTACTATCAGTCCAATACGAAATTACTTAATCATAATATTTACAGCGCAGTGAATCATGAGGCGAACAGTACGTGATATTATAACAGTCACCCACTGGCGAACTAAGCCGGTGGAAAGCCTGGGGCGCCAGAACAAAATGAACCTCCTAGTCCGCGAAAAAACGTATACGTTAAGAACGTTTTTTATTTAGGCTTTTTAATGCTTCGAGCCTAGGGCTCGCACTCGAAAAATGGCCCTCTTTATTTGGTTTTCGACCAAGAGTTAGGTGTTTTAATTTTATATAAAAATATTTCTCAAGCTTTAGATGGCCTGACGGTCCTGATCAGGGACCTTATGAACTTTCAGTTGGACTAAATGCCAATCTCAAATGAGTTCCAAATAATGAGGAACATAAAAATTGTTGTACGATCACATTTAATTGCACTGGATTAAAATACGGTTGAACTTCGAATATGTTGTTTTTTTTTTTTCATAAATATCTCGATTATACATTTTATGCTAGATATGATATGTTAGATACCCACCGCTGTTGAGTTATCTCAAGACTCGCTACGTTATCTGTATATTAGAATAGATTAAATGTTAGCTAAATAAATAAACAGTGAAGATAATTACGATGAAATCGTATATAAACTATTGCAGCAGAGATGATGGTCAGTTGTCTAATTAATCCAGGTAAAGTGACAAATTATCAAAAAATAACAATGGTGGCCAGAAACCATAAAAAGATAGGTAAAGTCCACATAACAAACCGGGTAAACGCACTAAAGTTCAGGGCCGTGGAGAGGCTTAATATATCTCCACAAAAATGCCACATCGGACATATTGCCCTACAGGGCATGCTGGAAGCTCCACACGACTACAACCAGGTACGGCTATGTTATGTGTTACTTTGTAGTGTGATGTAATATTAAAAAAGGTTGATTCATTTGTTAAGAGTACTTGGTCAGAATCAGAGAAGAGCTTTACATACAAATATTCCGAAAATTTCTGAGAGCTTGTAGTTTTGGGAACAATTTTAAATAGTTCCCCAATCATTTCTACGTTGGACATGTGTCAAACTTACATGTACATAGCTTTCCATGCTATGACCCACCCTAAGTATATGTAGAAGTACTTTAATATTTTGCAACTATGTCTAAAAGGACAGGACATCCTTGTATACTTAAGCTTTTTACCAGATCGATGCTGCCACAGACCAGACTGAAACAAATTTATCCGTGGCCACGCGCACGTGTCGCCTGGCCAGTGCAATGACCAATTATGGCTTGAAACCTGGAGACGCTGTGATCCTCATGGGCTATAACCACCTGGACTTAGCCATTCCTTTCTACGCATGCCATTTTAATGGATACTCCATGTGTGCTATTGACCCCAGCTTTGAACCTGGTAAGAATATCTACTCCAAAAGCTTTTTTTCTGATTATTGTCGCGGGACCCAGCTATTTTTAATAAATAAAAGTGGCCTAAGTTACTCCTTGAAACATCAGCTACCTGCCAGTGAAAGTCCCGTTAAAATTGATCCAGCCGTTTCAGAGATTACCCGGAACAAACAGACAGACAGACAGACAGACGGACAGACAAACAGACAGAGAAAAAAATTAAATTTGGTTTTTCTGTGTCAGTAGCGTGTATACTTTCATATGCATTTAGTGAAAAGCTGTTATTTTGGAATTACAATTTTGTTTTTCTGTATAGAAGATGTATAGATAGATATAGATGTATAGTACATAAAGATATAGATGTATAGATTAAACATTCTATTTAACGTTTTTAAATTAATAATTCTGCCACGGGAGGCTTAACGAGGACTCAATTTCGTGGAGTCTCACTCACTTTATTAATGGAGATTTTTTATCCAAATTTCACTTTTCCGTGCGTTTTTTTTAACATTACCTTACATTCATACCGACCTTGTCCTGAAAATTACCAACACAACAAAAATATTATTTACATAGTTGAAAAGATGCTAGTCACGCGCCTAAAAAATTCGCCGCGATGCGTCTTTAAATTATAATATATCTACGTAATCTCGCTTTGAAATCATGAATAATGAAAAAAAGTTCTTAAGTGCTTAAGTGTATTATCAGTTGATCCATACAATCATCAAATAGTTTCCGATCGAAGCCGTAGGACAGTTGTGTGATTGAAACACCAATACACTGTTATCGAAAAATCCAGATTTGTCAACCTATCGATACTACAAACGTTTATCGCTGTGATTTATCTATGCCATTGAGGTCGACTTCTAATGATGATACACGATAGTCTTTAATGTTTATCCTTTAAATATCTAATATACATTTAATGTTGCAATAACTTTTTAAAACTTATTGCCATGATAGCTTAACTCTTATTATGAGACAGATGAACATGACGTGTATAAGTCTATCGCTGTGACACAGTGGAACTAATGATGACAATAAAAGCTTATTTTATGGTAAGCCTCTAGTTAGTATTCTATGCCTCAAGTATAGCTTTTGATATGTTTTAATGTAAGACAATTTCGAATTGGTGTGGGTGAAAGTGTGTGGACTTTGACACTTTTTTGGATGCCAAATAAGATTATTATAATCATGATTATGAGCTGCGATATTTACATTACATTAAATATGATATTATCGTACTTTTCTTTGTTTCATTAAATAACGACTTTGAATATATAATTTTGTTTTGCCATCTGAAAAATTATCAACCAACACATTTCCAGTCACATCACTGAACACCAAAAAGTGGTAACTATTGATTTCATGTTAGCCCTTATTAATTTAATGATATCGATTTGATTATTCGCATTATTCGCTTGTTATACAGGTAACCTTAAGTCCATCTTTCCTTACATCAAACCAAAGATGGTATTTTGTCAGAAGTCCTGTGAAGACAAAGTTAGACAAGCTTTCAACTCCAACAAAACGGAGGGTGAAATAGTTATGTTTGATGACAGAGCTACAGACTTGAGGGCTTTTGTGGAGAAGTACAAAGGCACTGAAGTTGGTTATGTGTAAGTATTTAAGTATAAAACAGTACAGAACATTGTATAACCTACTTATGCCTGTATGTACATATAATTTTATATATTTATTAAACACAACAACTTTTTGTTTCTGAGTCTTCTCAAAATATGAAGTTTCTTACATGTATATAAGTTATATTAAAAAATATATTTTAACAATTTAGTATAGTCACAAGTAAACTACTTACTTAATAATGTTTCATAACTCATTTCCATGTAAATGTAGCTGAAATGTCTGTAAGGCTTGTTTGAACTAAATTGATTTTAGAAGTTGTTTCAGGCTCCTTAACAACAATGTTATCATAACATACACACAGACGTACTCAATGTTGTATTCTATTGGGTTAGGTACAGACTACTACATTTACGGACCCTATTATAATCGCTCGTTGAAAACGAGTCGTCCTGTCTGACCTCCACAAATTACTGTGGGTCGACATCGCCGTGAATTAGATTGATTTCTACGAAGGTTCATATTATATATAAAGCGTAGGAAGCAAGTCGTTTCGAAAAAACGCAAAAAGCTCTCTATAAATGGGAATGTAAATTGAAACAAAATAATTTTGACCAAGACCTAAATACCTACATAGAAACCTAAATTTATGTTAACACCTGCCGTGCTACATTTGTATAGGTAGTTGTTTACTTAGGGGCTAGAGATTGAGTAAAATTGTGTACAATGTCCCACCTTTTATTTACACTATATTCGTTATAACATTCCTTAGGGGAATAATTAAATTGGTAGCTTCAGAAAGCGAGAAGCAGGGTAGTAACGAGCCAAGTGAAGTCCCAGTATTACACTTGAAAATTATCATGACAAAGAACGTCCAATATTTCATTAGGTACATAGCAAAGGTAAGGCGGGGTCCAAAGACTTGCGAAAAATCCAATATCACAATAACTCAAAAGAATAAATTGATGCCGAAATTAAATTTGTACTAATATGAAAATATTGCAAAACCTTAGCGCCAGGCGTTCATTATTTGATTTTGGGTATATGAAATTAGGAGATCATATTGGTTGTCTCAGGCCAGCGGACTTCGACCACTCGCTTCCCGCGTGGCTAATACTGACCAGCGGCACCACGGGGCTGCCCAAAGTTGCCGTCATTCCCTTTGATACACTGCTCAACGGCCTCTGTCGGTGGTGGTAAGTTTTCACTTAACTATGAACCCAGCATGTTTTGGTGCCATGAAATAAATGAAGGTTTCACTCTTATACCTACAGCTTAGACTAATAAGCTCATCTCAAAAAATTATGCAAGAAACTGCGCGTGGTTGTATCTAAATATACTTGCGGGAAAACTTTTCCATTTAGGAAATCAAAATTATACTTAAAATGTATTATCAACATAAAAGACAATATCACCAAGACTATGAATTTTGCATGAATTCTTACACAGAAACACGTCTAAGTTAATATTTTATGAAGATGAAAGGACAAACCCAAATCTCTTGTGAAAGAAGTAAGAAACTAAGTCAAACCTATGAATAAATACTCAAATAATGATAAGGGAAAACATGTTTTGTACGCGTCATAGGACCCCATTCACGGCAAAGTTTGAGCTGACAATGGCAATGGCGACTCTCCAATGGCTATCATCATTAATATTCTTCATGTCGGGGCCACTGAGGGGTTACACAAGAATACAGTCTTCGGTGCCTCTAGCGCCCCATCTTCTTGTTGCTCTAATCAACAAATACAAGGTAATTCTACATCAAATAAAATAAATTTCTATTTACTTCAAAACTAACTCCCACATTTGAAATGAGAAATTGAATTACCACTCGCGTCTCTAAAGGCAAATAAGAGGAAGAATAATTTACTTTACAGAGCAGTTTTCATTCTGTTTAACTTTCAAAGCCTGATTTGTTTACTAAAATATAAAAGTTAGATTGTTTTCGCCACTTCATTAAAACACCAATAAAGATAAAACATCAACAAAGCGCACGTTAAGCCAATAACAATTAGATTATTTTATAGGAACCGATAAGAACCTTTATGATTGATTGTGTTTAGTAAACAATGTGGTTATTTCAGCCGAATGTGACTGCGTGGACACCATACCTATTGGGTCAGTTTCTTGTAGCGGCGGACAAGGTTTGTGACCTATCGTCCTTCAAATACATCGCTATTGGCGGCAGTGCCATCGAAAAACCATTGCTGGATAAGTTTAAAGTGAGTGGTAGCTTACATAGTTGCTATAAATGTTGTTATATATGGTACTACTTAGCTGTGTATTGCCTTTTCACACGCGTAGACTTTATTATGTTATACCACGGTTTATGTCACGTTCAGTATAAAAAATATAATACTATGTCCTGCTCGAGGATCTACGCTACACCGCCAATTTTCAGCTAAATCGATTTAGCCGTTCTTGAGTTAAAATAGTGCACACAACTTTCTTTTATATATATAGATATACCACGACCATTAAGGTAGTTTACTGCAGTAAAATGCTCAAAGAAAATTCATATTTATTTCGTTTATTATTTATTTGAGCATTTCATTTGGTTCTATTTATTTACATTTTATATTTTTATGCCAGCTGCCGGGGGTATTCTGGCCCACTAAAATAAGTCCCTAATTCTCAAAAAATCTTCATACACTGTGTCCCAATGTACTTTGCATATTAGAAATGAGGAAAGGTACAGTCAGGCCTCAACGAAAATGAAAAATAATGAATTTATGCCACAGTGTAAATGTGACCAGTCTTAACAAGTCAGTCAGACCAGTCAACACAAGGCACTAATTGAACAAAATTTTCCTAAGGATCTTAAGCTAGTTATATTTATTTCAGACGAAATGCGGATCCTTTCTTTATTTGGTTTATGGAATGACTGAGCTCCTCGTGCCAATATTCGATTTCAACAAAGACACACCTTTCGGATCGACAGGCGTGCCTATAGAAGCTTATCAGTACAAGGTATATTGTTCACATTTCGGTAACTCATCTCAAGATGCCTTTTATTACGAGTACTTGTAACTCCTAAATTGTTTCAGATTGTCGACGATAACGGCCATGCTTTAGATAAGCCGCACAAAACCGGTGAGCTCTGGGTTAAGGGTGACGATTTCTTTAAGGTGAGTAAACTATGAATATTTAGGATATAAAAAAATATACACGTCAAACATATAACAGCTTTTTTGAAGAAGGTTTAAATATGTATTAAAACGGTTTTCTAAAGGAATATTTCATAGTACTAATGTCTTTTTCAATAATTTGTCGTATAACTACGCCTATCTCTAGGCAGAGATAAAACCACCATAAAGATATCTAGTTATATGTTATCACCCCTAGTAACGGCTTTCGGAAATCCAATCCCTAAAAAGGTAAACGGAAAGCCGCAGGGATGGGATGATAATTCTGTTACCAAGGAAAATACATTACTGGCAGTACATACGTAGGTACTTATGTTCCAACCGTTATAAAGGGTTCTTCTATTTTACAGCGGAGAGCATTTTAAATATATTAAATCGCCAAATTAAGAAAAAACACGTTTCAGGGATATTTGAACAATCCAGAGGAAACGAGAACGATGTTGACAGAAGACGGGTGGATCAAAACAGGCGACATGTTCTATAGAGACGACCAACACTACTACTACTTCGTCGAGAGAAAGAGACTTCTAATTAAACACTTCGGGTTCTTGGTAATTACATTTTTATACGAGCTCAATCATAATCATTTTCTCATTAGTTCTCGTTCCTCTAATTAAAATTCTAGTGGTTTAAGGACTCACACTAGTAACGACGACATACAAAGTATATAATACTTGTTGGCTAGGTTAACAAAGCGACTTTATCGTACGATTTGACTGGGGGCCAACTATGATCGTTATAGCACCGCGTGTTAAAAACTTCTAGTAAGTTCTAGTAGTATGACGTTTCATTAATTTCTCATAGAATGAAACGGCAAAGCTACGAAGTTTTTAAAACGCGCAAGTCATACGATACTTGTTGCCCCATTTATTAATAATATTATTTATACCAATATATAAAGTTGAATAGTTAGTTTTTTGAACGCGCTCATCTCAGAAACTACTGGTTCGATTTGAAAAATTCTTAAAGTGTTAGATAGACCATTTAATGAGAAAGGCTATATATCATCGCGGTAAGCGCATGTTCAGTTAACGTTTGCCCAAAGTAACTATTCCACGCGTACGAAATCGCGGGTAGAAGCTATACTTGGTAAATTCCTCGACATTCATAAGAGCCTTACTAGGGCATAAAATTAATAAATCATTTTCATTTTTCATTATCACTTAAGTAATAACATAGTAATAATAAATGACTGTCTTAAGACAAAGCAAACGAAATACATCTTAATATGTAAAGATGACGCAAACTATTTGTACATTTTCCTTCAAAATGCATTTAACCACCCGAGGCGGAAATGCAGCTGGCGTGAAGTCGGCTAGACTTATTTTCCTCACGCTCTGATTCGTCCTACCGTTGCAGTGTCTCATCTCGACTCACGTACTACGAGTAGTATAATATGCCACATAACAAATATTATTACTAACATGAAGATATTGTAATAAAATGTTTCAATCACTTACGTTTTACTTATTATCATATACGTAATATGAAACAAGGAATCAGCTACCGAAATAATATAATATTATGAAGTGCATTAAACAATTTAAACTTAAACCAAATAGATATATTTTACCTACCTCATTACTATACTTATATTTACCCGTGACATGGATTCCGTTTTAACAGTAAATATTTACCCCTAGTAGTACGAAGCTTAGGTTAAGATAGTCCATGGTTTAAGAGTGGTTCCATATATTTCTGTGATACGGATTTAAAAAGAGATTGACATACATAGTCTTACTCTAGTTTATATAATAAATATATAATATAATATTGTTTTCGTAGCATATCAAAAATTGCTCAAAAAGAATGCTATTGATATTGTATAATTTGTAGATTTCTCCATTACAAATGGAAGAAGTGATCAAACGGCATCCCGGCGTATCCGAGGCGTGTGTCGTTGGCATCCCCGACCCTGAATGTATGGAGCTGCCGATCGCAGCTGTCCTCACGAAAAACGGAATCAATATAGACCCGGAAGAGATTTTCGCTTTAATGAAAGGTATTATATAATCTCTTAAACATATTGATGTGTAAGTAATAGCGGGCGCGTAATTGCTTCTTCTTTAGGTACTACTAGCTGTGCCCCGCGGTTTCACCCGCGTAGATTTAGTTACATCCTTATTGTCGCGGAACACTAATATTTTTGATAAATAAAAGTAGCCTAAGTTACTCCTTGAAACATCAGCTACCTACCAGTGAAAGTCCCGTTGAAATCCGTCCAGCCGTTTCAGAGATTACCAGGAACAAACAAACAGACAGAGAAAAATTTTAAAACTTGGTGTTTTAGTGTCTGTAGCGTGTATACTTTCATATGCATGATGTTGAATGAATTATATCTGTTAATACCACTTATTGCTTCTGTGACAGATGCTTTACCTGAAGGAAATCAGCTTCGTGGTGGATTGTTCTTCGTGGACCAGCTTCCAGAAACACCCTCAGGCAAAATTCACCGAGCTAAAGTGAAGGAGATGGCATTCACTGCAGACCGAATAGTATCCAAAAAATAAACTACCTACTATAGAAATAGTTTAAAATAATGTAAGAAAAAAAATACTCCCGATTTTATTGTTTTAGAAAATGTAGTTGTGACGTTAAACACGTAAGAAGGTCTTAGTATAAGGGCTTAGTCACTTCTTTGGTAATGTAAGATTTTGTGTCGGCTTAATATTATATATATACACTTACATTTGCTTATGAGATCAAATCTCTTATTATGATATCGAGTTTACTTAGAGTTATAACTCTTCATTGCATAACTAATTACGTAACCAGATTACCTATTCGTTAAATTACAGTTGAGGAGTATTAGAAGCAGAAAATAATTATTACTAAAATTTAAATATGTGGATATAATTGGCTACACATTAAGATGCAATAAATTATTAAGAATACGCATTGAACTTCTACATTCCACAGACAATCAGTAAGCCCAAATCTAGGCTTTGATTTGTTACGTAACGTATACGTCAACGAATTTAATTGCATGTTATGACTCGAAATGTGTTGTTCATCTTTGAAAATCGACCTTCAGCACATATCGTGCCACGGTAATAGCAAAGAAATTCGTCGACATACAAACATGTCAAAATCTAATTTTTTTGCGACACTATCGAATAGTATGGTAAAAAAATATACAGTCGGATTGGGAACCTACTCCTTTTTTAGATTTTTTTTTAGATAACATCGTTAGTTCGGCTCGGAATATAGATTTTACAACAATCTAATGCAGTTTTAGTTTTCGGTCATGTCAGTATTTTTCGATATGCTATCCACTCACAATTCAAAAATTCTTCCTGGAAATACATTATACATATATGTTGGGGTGCAGGCTCTACTGACCTTCGAGATCAATATATTCATGTGCCACCGTGAATTGTACTGCGTAATAACTGAATAGTGCCTCCGATAAAAATTCATTGTCTTGTAACACAAGATAACGGAATACTCTGACGGACATTTTAACATGCACTACTTCGGTCGGCATTATCAATTAATACCTACCTAAAAAAATATGGAAAAGTACTTAATTACTTATCTTATGCCATTTTCGCTGAACACAAATATTTTGCTAGTAATATATACATTATATTGGTGTACTAAAACATTATTTTGTTTACAGACGCACATCGTCTTTACACATTAAAAAAGGTCAAATATATATAAATAATAATAGATACCTCCATACAAATACCCGTACGTAACATTAAAAAGCTAACATAACATCTTAGATAAAACCTTTAAATTTTAAATTGAATCCCCCTATGACTAAAAGTGGAGTGAATCTTAGAAGAGTACCTCCAGATTCATCAAAGTTTCAATACCTCATTGATCGAACGAATACCTCGCTCTCCCGACCCGCCCACTGATTCACTTATACCGTACCTATCCCACATACTAAGAACAAACTCACTTTCTCACGCCAGCTCAACTTACTGGCACATACTCTGTATTTACCTCAATGAAATTGTACCCAAACTTTACTTAACTTCATCGAGTTAAGTAGACTAACATGTGGGACATGACGGTAGATTAGATCTCTGTTACGAACGAATTAAGCACGTTAACGTAACTCGATATCTAACAAAAACCATGTTAGTAACATTTTGAATATAATGCTATTACTTCTCGTATTTGCGACTAAAATCCCCTTATTCATTTATGCAGATGTATTTAATTAAATGTAGGGGCATCTATTTCTTTATTCTCACTTACTCCCTCGGGCCCTCGAAAAGGCATTAGTTAATCAATGCCCACTCTTCTCTGAAGTTATAAATATCGACAATAAGGAAGAAACTAAATTATATATATATTTATACTTGCGTAGATTTAGTTTCTTCCTTATTGTCGCGGTACCCTAATATTTTTAATAAATAAAAGTAGCCTAAGTTACTCCTTGAAACATCAGCTACCTATCAGTGAAAGTCCCGTTAAAATCCGTCCAGCCGTTTCAGAGATTACCTGGAACAAACAGACAGACAGACACACAGACGGACAGACAGAGAAAACATTTTAAAACTTGGTTTTTTTGTGTCAGTATCGTGTACACTTTCATATGCATTTAGTGAAAAGCTGTTATTTTGGAATTACAAACAGACACTTCAATTTTATTTATCTGTATAGATATGCAAGAGAAAGTTAATACATCTGCTTTCTACTAATGCTACTTCGTGTGCTTCGTTGTTATGCGTTATTAGAGGTGCATATATTGTGCATTAAAGTAATATCAACTCACGTGCAAATACGTTAGAATTCACTTTCAATAACTGAAAATGACACCCTCGCCGGCGATCGCAGCCAGGCGAAAAGAGTGAATGATAATACGCGATCACCGACGTACCTATTGATATAAAATGCACGAGGCGGGCAAAGTGGTCGGACATGACTTTTCACTATCTTTGTCGACTATAGAAGCTCAGCTAAATTTTTCAAGCAAGTGTATTCATGTGTTTTACTGTTTAATCACGAATTACGAGATCGTTTGTTTAATTTCTCGCCCCTTCTTTGCCGCCTGACTAATGGCGACAAGAAAAAAGCAATCAATATGCTTCCGCCTAAGATTTACAGTTGTTCAGGATATTCTCGTGTAGTGAAAAATTCAATCAGTCCCGGCAAGCAAAAAGTGGAATTGAACCGGATGCGTCTAATTAATTACCCGGCTACCAAGCGTCTAATCAATCCGCTAGCTAAAAGGATGGACCTGATGCTGTCTCACTACTCCAATTAATTCCCATCCTTGTTTTTATTTCGCTTCTTGTGTCCGTGTTTCGAAGAGATCAGGCGCTTTGCGAATTAAAGCACTAATGCTGCTTTAACATGTTTTAGAAAATAACCAGCTGTATATAGCAAAGTATACTTTTCAAGTAAATGTACCGATATTAGACTTCATTTGAAAAGAGTAATTGCTGAGTTTCTTAACGGGTTTTCCTCAGCAAAAGCAACGTTCCGAACCCGGCGTAACATATAATCGTGTACAGTGAATTTTTTTGTGTTCTTCTGACGCTTGGAAAGTCCTTTGTAAGTAGTCTAATCAATTAAAAATATTTTTGATTTTGAGTTTGAGTTCGATGAATCAAAGTTCCTATTCTGACATGTACTTGCTTTAACTAAATCACCTGAAGTAACAACAAGATAATTTCCCTCTGAGTTGGTACTAAACTTATTGCGAAGTGTCATTAACATGATGTGGAAGTGTAAAGCGTAAACAGGTGTTGTCCAAATTTCCTTGAAACATACAACTGAACTGTTTGATATAGAAGTTCAGTCCGGTCGCAGTATAACTGTATAATGTGTATATTATAACGTTATATAGAATTTTGCGAACATTGGTGGCCTAGATGGGAGCTCCGGATGCATGTGGCGGGACTCGCGGGGCGCGAGACGTTCCTCTGACGTCACAACAGTTCCGCCCCGGAGCACCACAACCTTCCACCATAAAATAAATACAAACAGCACACCAGCTCCCACGCATACTAAAAGTGATTTGCTCATTAGGGATGTACACACGCCCGTGTCTGTGTTTTCATGAGACTCAAACTCAAACAAACAAAATATTATTTAATCGATTAGTTTATCAAATCACTTTCAAATCGTCAGTATAACATAATATACAGGTATTATAAATGGTACCGCCAGTTTCCGGAAGGTCACCTTTTTAGACGATTTCTTACTCCCATGCATATTCATTACTAGTGACTCATAGGACTAGATGCCCCTCACCTCATGGAGTAGGTACTGGCGAGGAGACTCACCGAGGAAACCATACTACTCTAAACTAGCATTATTTTCTTAATTCGAGATCCACGCACATGCGACTGTGTTTTTATGAGACAATTCCCGTGTTACATGGGCAACCGGCCTTCTGTATACTTTACATTGAGCTCCCGCCGGGTATTTCTGGCTCTATTTTGTGATTGTACAATGCATCCAAGAATCTATTTAACTACGTTGAGTTATCCGCATTAGCGTTCATCTTGTTACGGGCACGTACACGATTAGTCTTAGATTTATTTTCTTCAATGCTCATGTTTTCTCTTTTACGGATAATGCATTACCTCAACTTGCACAGGTAACATACGATATTATTTTTAAGTAAGTAATATTATAAAATATACTAGATTGAAGTAAAATAAAATATATTTTATTTTAGGTCATAATATATCAAGCAAGCTTTCATAGTCTGTTAGTAGTCGCCTAACCACTTGATTAGGCGATTCACTGTCCTTACAATGAACCAAGTATAGGTTCTCACTCGTTAACGCGGCATTTTAGAGTGGCTCAAAATATTTAGATACTTTTTCGGAGGCGGGTTGTGGTTAAATGCCAAAGATGGCGGATCAACACATTTTGAACCACGCTAAAACATTTGTCTCTGAACATTTAAAAATAACCTAAATTCTATAAATCATTGATAACAGACTAATTTATACCAAATAAGCTAGACAAAGTGTTAATTTCTTAGCATAGACGACATCATGCCGAATTCCTAGATACAGATAATAAAGAAAATGGGAAGACCCGGAGTAAGACGAAAAAATAACGACGCATTAGAAAAAGCTTTCGGAACGATTTTCTCATTGCTACTCTACACTCTTACGTATGGGTTACGCGAGATTTTCGAATCGAACCTTATGAAAATATTATATTAAATAATATCTATTAATTTATTTATATAGGTATCAAAACAAAATTTTCGTGAAAGGCTAACTTATTCTGGTATTTAATGTGTCAATTGTCTGCAGTCAACTAGGCCGTAGTAATGAACATTAAAATAAATCTGTTCATTATGTATAAATTAACGTTTAGGTAGGTACGTAGCAAGGAAAACGCGTGCCCTAAGGAGTATTGAAACGTGTGGAAACGTGCTTAAATAGATTGACAATTTTTTTTATTTGTGACCGTACATCTAGTCCCCTACCATGACCGCTTATTGCCATAATAGTTTAGCTCTTATTATGACAAATGTATATGACGTATATAATTATGTCACTGTAACATAGTGGAACTATAATGGCAATAAAAGCTTATGGTAAGGCCCCTGTTATTATGACAATGTGGTATAGAAGTAAAAAGGATTAAAATATGTGCCTGAATTGTATTGTGCGCCAAGGCCTGATGTTAATATCTACATAATTTTGTTAATAATACCTAAATACAATATCGTACAACATATTAATAATCACTGGAAATAAATTCAACGAGCACTTCAAAATAATTTAATACTTTTACTAGTTTGTTGTTTTGTTAAAGGCAACTCATTCAGTAATGTAATATCACAGTTTCAAAGTCACCACAACTTATGATTAAACGGTAACATTATTGGCATGAATTATTTTGTTCAAAGTCAAAGTCAAAAATAGCTTTATTCGATTAGACTTTATACAAAGCACTTTCAAATCGTCAGAATGACACAATTTACAGGATTATACATGCTACCGCCAGGTTCGGAAGGTTGCTTTTACTAAGAAGAACCTGGCAAGAAACTCAGTAATTACTCTTTTCAAAAATATATACAATTATACAATTTATACAATTTAAAAAATAAACAAAATAAATCACTTGAGAAATGTAAGCCCATGGACACAGTTCCAATGTACAAATGTCGATAAAAATTAACATAAAGAAAAGTCTAATAGTTCTATTTATATCTAAATGCGTAGTTATTTTATGTTCTGAAGAGAATTTTGAGGTTGGCAATTACTATGAACCTTTTTATATTGGAACTCAACGCTACACTTGTTATTCATATTATTTTTTCTTTCCAATAACATCGACAGTCAAAATTATCCATGTAGGTATTCCAACAAATTAGTCTTTGAAATGCATCAGATTCGTCTCGTAAAGTGAGCGCCACAAATCTTCATATTACAGTTTTAGCGTCTCTGGGCAGCAAAAGTTCGAGACCCGTAAATCACGTTTTCTCGGAGATCGCAGCTAGGAAGCCACGGGAGTGCCGTGATGTAGCACGGGTTCAAGTGGTGATAGTTATAAATGGCCGCCCGAATTTGCAGCGCTTTCTACCTTGGAATACGTTTAAACAGAATATTTTTTAAAACTACCTGAAAAGGTGACAAAAAGGTAATGAGTGGGTCTATTGACACTTGGAATACACCACGGGCTTAGGTACTTATGGCATCGCTGTGACAACAACAATCAAAGGTCGAGTCCCATTGTCACGGCTCTCGCACTCCTCTTCCTGTCCTATATTTTCTGTAAGGCACCTTAGTCGATCAGCTTTTAAAGTCGAACGGGAAATCACGTAATCCATGATTGATCCATTAATTAATAAAAAGCTTCCGCCTGCAGATTTACCCTCGTGCCATATTCATCTCCTTCGAGGTTGATTTTTTAATAAATTTTTGACTCGTTTCATTATTTACGGAACACTATAATAATAGGTAGCAGGTTTGAACTGAATAGGTAGATACAGTAGTACACGCAGTAGATTTTAAATACAAACTTTTTAAACAGGGTAAAATGGGGTATTTTATCCTAAGTGGTAAAATTTAAAGTAGGAAGTATCATTCGAGAAACTATTACGTACCTAATTGAATATAATATAAACAAAAATGCAGGTCTCGTAATATGGGTATACAAACTGTCAGAAATATAGTGTTACTATGGAGCTCTACCTGATTCTTGTTAGCACTAATTAGTCAACTTTAATAATGAAACATTCAGGACTGGAGGTAATTAAATACGTTGAGGTTCGAGCAATTAGCTATCTCTATATAGTTTTGCTCAGTTTATGTACGGAGAGAAACGTTTACTATAATTATGCCGGGAGCCGTTCGGGGTAGGCAAAGGCTATTTTGTTCACGTATCATGTATAAGCCTTTTCAATTAACGACAATTACAACAACTTCGTATTTAGAGTTAACTTCTGCACAAAATTACTATGTTTGTTCCTAGCGTTTTTAAACACATTTGGTCTTAATTTTTGTATACATACTTATATCCGTGGCCGTGGTGGCCTTAGGGTTTGAGCAGTCAGTCAATGGGGCCCCTAACGATGACTATTTCTAAAAAAACTTATGTGAAATGATTTCACACCACAAGCTTTACGGTGAAGGAAAATATCGTGAAGAAACCTGCATATGTGTGAGACGTAATTCAAAGAAGTATGTATAGTGCTTGAGACGGCGATTGACTCACCATCTGTCACGTTGGCACTTAATCATCTTAGGTGAAAAGTAGGTGTTATAATTACAACACCTCTGTCTACCCCTTCGAGGAATGCAAAGCAGGCGTGAGCATAGCAACATAACGTATTTCCAAAGCAAAACCACCCCAGCATAACAAGCAGCATGCATCACTAGCAAATAGTCTGCAACTAATAGGCTGGCGTCAACAATTTGGTTGCCAGTTGCCGGCGCATCATGAATATGGAACGGTACAAGTCGCACAACTCTCACTAAACTGTGGTGCGACCGTCGGGTCACATGCGGCCCAAGTGCGCCATCGTGCGTTTCCATATTCATCACACAGAAGACAAGATGCTAATAATACTTTGCAGGTATTGACCTACATGGGGTTAGGCATTGCGTATTGAATAATTAACATGCTTCTAGTCGCTCGCAATTTAAAAGGCCCAAACATTTTTCTACCCGACTACGACGATGCAAAAAGAAGGGTCATGATTTGACCGGTGCGTATGCATTATCTATATGTATGTTTGTTTGTTCCCTCAGAACTCCAAAACTACTAAAAATAATAAAACAATACTAAAGTTAATGGTATGGTAGAGTTCCAGAGCTGAACCAAAGCTTTCTATCACTCCGACGATTTGTTTTTTTTTTTGGTTTCATTATTTATAATGAAGAGGCTGAAGAGTGTGAGAGTGTGTTTGTTTGAACGTGGAAATGGTTTTAATTAAATAATATTTTTATAATCGTAAATCGTAGGATCGATGTATTAATGTAAAGTTACAAAAATGGGAAAAATATCACTTAAGTTTTTATTGTTAATCCTGCGCGAGTACAATCGCGGGGCACAGCTTATCTGAGATAATTTCGAGTAAAGTGCTGAATTTTATGCCTCATTAATTACATTTAATATTTCCGCAATAAGTACTATACATTCAACAATAACGGTAAAATTCATTAAATTCTTCATTAATGATATAATCATGGAAAGATGTAATACCATGGTCGAAATTACTTTACTCGCAGCTAAATTATCAAGCAAGCGGGGCTGGCTTTAATTCCACTTCCGCTAATGGAATTCATTCACTTCTCAACAATTCACTGTCCACTTTCTTCCTATAGGGCTTAAGGGAACGTTTTGTTTGTGACACTCAATCAGACCCGCGATTGTTACGATGATTATGGATCTCCAATATCAGATGCAAGTAGGTACAGATTTAATAAAGTGGGCATTATCTATTTAAACTTTATACATGGTACGGACAGTCTTAAAAACCTAAGACGGATTTGTTTCATAGCTATGAAATAAAAAAAATATAAATTGGAAAAATTGCCATTAGTCCATAGTTAGGTAACAGGTGCTTAATCTAAGCTTCTCCCTGCGACTTTGGGAAAAATAACCCAATACATACCTTGCGGGTAGTAAGAGTCCAGAGCAGAATATAAATTTTTTTTAATATATTTTTTCTAAAGTAGTGGATTGCTTCTTTGGCCTGGTGGCAAGCGCCACTGTGGAATATGATTTCTTGGATTTGACCCCGAATCGGGCAGCGTTATTGGGTTTTTCCATTTGAAATTTCTTATTAGCAGTCCGGAGCCTGGATTAGTGCCCGGTTAATGGCAATAAGCTCGCCCCCTATTACAAGAGTCTAGAAATATAACTGGCGTAATGCATAGCATGTGAGAGAAATTTTTTGTATATTTTAGTTACTTAGCTAATAACATAATTAAGTAACTCAATGATAAACCATATTATGAAATGTAACCCTGTCCGTAATTCGTAACAGGTAAATATAAAGAGCTCCCAGAGACCGCCGAATGTTTTCACATACGTTTACAATTTCACACCCCGCTGGTTCTCTTAATTAACCCATTCAGCGTATTTTAAATGAGTTCAGACTCGCACACAAAATTGTCCTAATTTGAAACTTATGTCGTCTTTAACTAAAATCGTTTGGTGGGTTCAGGCAGGTCTTGTTTACACGTACAACTTGTATACCCTTCGGAATCAAATTTGTTAGCCGTATTCGTTGTAATTGGAAATACGTTACAAACTAAAAAGTTATTTGGTATTAACGTATGCTATTCTGAATAAATAATCTGTCTAGTATTCAATCTTATTACTAAAATAATTTTATTACTTTATTTTTATTAATATTTTTACAGTTAGTTACTACAAAGATGACAAACAAACGTACATGCCTTACCATAAGCTCTTATTGCCACCTTAGTTCAACTGTGTGACACTGGCAGACAAACACATGTCCCATACACCTGTCTCATAATAAGAGTGAAACTATCATGGCAATATGAGGTCATGGTAGGGCCCCAGCCCGCCTGATAGTAAACGCTACTGTAGCCTATGATCGTGACCAATGCCATCCTACCCACAACCAAGATATTAAACAGCTGTAGTGATGATTGTAACTATTTGAATGTACCTCTGAGCATGAAAAGGTTTATGGGCATTAGAGCTAATATTACTAAAGAACGATTCATATAACTCATGGAAGTTGATATATTCATAGAATATAATATTATATATTCTATGAATATATCAACGTCTATCTACAAACTATGTTATAATATTAATCTATCTACAAACTATGTTTGTGCACTGCTGGACATAGGTCTCCCCTAATGAATGCTATAGCGCCCTGTATTCAGCTTGCCGCATCCAGCATCTGCCTGCAGTCTTTCGCAGATCGTCATTCCACCTGGCTGGAGAGCGTCCTACACTATGTTTGCCGAGTCGCGGTGTCCACTCAAGTAATATTAATGTAATTATCAAAAGATAGACGTTATTTTTTAAGTTTCATATGAATTCTTCCTTCCTTTCAGGGGAAAGGAAGACCTAAGAAATGATGGATGGATTGTGTGAAAGATGATATGTCTAAAATGGGAGTGAATACAGATATGACGGCTGATAGAGAGAAATGGAAGAGAAGAACACATTGCGCCGACCCCAAATAACATGGGAAAAGGGCAGGAGGATGATGATGAATGAAAATAGAGTGCCGGCCAGCGCGGGTAGCCTTACTTTTCGCCGGCGGCGCTAACGGCGCATACACACGGGGTTCTTTAAAAAAGGAAAGTTTAATACCAGTGATTTTTTTACGCGCCTACCTTAAAATAAAATACATCAATCATTTGATGAGTGATTTATGTTCTATGTGCAATATATATATATTATATTCAGTGTATTAGGCACGAATACAAAACCACAGCCTGTATAAACAACCGAAGAAGATATTTAAGTTTCACACTCGGGCGAATTCGAAAAGAGTTATAAGTCATAGAAGTTGAATCTACGTGACTTTAAAAGAGCAGAAGTCGACTGTACTTTACATTAAGTTTCGGTTAACGCGGGTCTAATTAAGGAAGTTTCCGCGAGAGTTTGCTAATATTATAAATGAAGAGGATAGAGGGTAAATTCAAGCTCGCCTCTGACTGTAATGACATTTCTTCTTGCACTTGCGAGCTACGAGTTTTGTGCAAACTTGCTATCGTGTTTCTTCAGTTTGTATCGAAACAATAGTAAACTTCGTTTAACAGCACGTTTCTTGTAGATGCAATTTAATTAAAATCTGCGCAACTTTTAGTAGGACATACAATGCTAAAATGTGTTAATTTTAAATTAATTAACAAAGTGGGCTGTTTGACTTGACAGATTTGAAGACAACAACTATTCATGGCAGAAATATGTTGAACGAATAAACTAAATAAATTATCATTATCTTAACCTCGTTAAATATCAAGTAGTTAAAACATTTAATTAAAACTGACCTTATTAGCTAGCTATTTATTACTAATATTACCGTAATATTTTTTTCGCTAGCACAGATCTGGTATTACCTAAATAATATGCTAGTTTACGCTTGTTTATTCTATCAAATGAGTAAAACTAATACAACGTTCGTACCACAAAATAATAATAGAACTAGGTAGGTAACTACGTAGTGGTAGAAATATTTAATTAAATAAAAGGATAGGTAGGTAACGTTACAGAACTTCCTGGTTCAAAGGTTGTACGGAAAGTATTTCTTAAATTAAAATTCTCAAAACACTCCACATAAAAGTATAGGGCTCGAGCAGAGAGTCATTCATTGTGGCATTTTTATTGCGTAATAAGAAAGAATTCATGGATAATCTCTGACCGTAAACGAGCTGAAAAACACGAGAAGCATGTTTAATATGACTTTTTCATATTAATAAAAAATGTCAATGGAATTGCGTGCAATTCGCTTGCTCAGATAACGTAGATTAATCTTAAGCCAATGACAGTCATTAGTGGGACTGTATGATGGAGGAATCATTCATAGATAGGCATTCGTCTAATCTATTGGCTTGCAGCCAGCATCGTTAACATTAGATATTCAATATACCTATTAATTAAACATTAAGTTAAGTTATCAATGAGACTTAAGAATAAGACTTTCTATTAAAACAATTTACATTTATTGAAGTCATTCAAAATTCACTGACAACTTTCAGTGAAAACAGTGAGTTTATTACAGCAACAGAAGCAGTATTACGTAGTCCCTTACATTTAGTAGGTACGGATTAATGAACATGTAACATAAAAGCACATAGAAGCGTAACGAGCGATCCCTCGTGTAGGGTAAGAATGGAAGACATGGAGTTGGAAGTGTTGAAACTATAGTGTATGTATTACCCCCTCGGCCCACTCGTGCCTCTGACGCGCATACAATGACTTGCGATCTTGTTGTTCGACTTGCTAATGAGTTCTCGATTTAGCTCGAGGTCGGCATCTCTTAAGTAGGCTCCATGTATATTATTTCTCATTGCTTTCTACGTATTATGACGTTTCTAGTTAAAAGTTCTTAAATTTATTACTTAACAGTTTTGAATATACACTTTATTACTAATTCTAAATATTAATTCAGACAGTTAATGAAAATTAATGTCATGAAAAATATCTACATTAGTGTTGTTGTGGTTGAAGTTCTGTGGCTCTGAGGACTTTCGTGACAAGCAGGCATTAGTACTCTTCTCGCTCAGAGAATCGGCATTGCTATTCAACGTCGCCATGCTGCCAGCCTTCTTGGTACGATCTCGTAAGTTTGCTATGAGTCAAAGAGCTACCTAGAGTTTCAATATTCCTACTGGAAAAATAACGTATTTATAATATAGAGAGGACGTGATATGACTTCCTTCCCGCGTAGGCTATTCCGCCAATAATCTCTCGATAATGGACAATGGCGTTGTATTGTGTGGTGAATACACGGTACCAATATTGTCACAGAAAAGTGCGAACCGCAATTTCCGTTAATGCTTGGTAATACATAACTATGAATGAGGTGTATTTTATCTTGTAGTCTCATATTATCTGTCATTCATTTTCTTGATTGATGATTTATTTTAAGCATAGATATAACTGAATTGTATTATATGATTCGGGAACTAGTGTAAAGTGTGCGAGGAAGGGCTCTATATTCAATAGACACACACTACCTGAGAGAACTCAAATTAAATTGGCAAATATCTTAATTAAGAAATGTTCTTAAGTAGGTACTGCTTCCATAGCTTTTTTGATTCTTCGACGTCTTTGCTCAAATAAAGAAAGAGCATAGTTTAGTTAAGCAACTATAAGTAATGGAAAACAAGTTTAATGTTCAAATTAAATATAATATCGACTCACTGCTAAATAAAGTGTAATATAATATGGAGATTCTCTGGTAGGGGATAGGCGTACAGGGCGATTGATATCTAATATCCCTCGGGCCATTGTGGTTCATGAGGGTTGCTTTTACAAAAGCATTTGAGGGAACATGCGTAAGCCGAATTAAAAACGGTATAAGCTGGTCACATTATAACGTCAATCATGATTAAAGAGGAGTACGTTACACCTGAGATTATTATACTGTAATAGAACAGCAATACACGAAATTTACTATTGGCGGAAAAAATTGGTCCATAGGAAAATATCCCAATCTGCGAATAAATGAAACAAACCGCTAAATTAATTATCACTTGAAATTTAAGTGTACGGTACTGACAAAGAAAACCCAATTTAAAAAAAAACTCTGCCTGTTTGTCTGTTTGTTCCGGCTAATCTTCGAACTCTATGCGGGTAAAACAGCTAGTCTTCTTGCGATAAGAATGATCTGAATCTCGGAAACGAACTACTTTCATGAAATGTTATTAGAGGAGGTATGGTGGGTGACAGCTAGTTTAAAATAAAAGACAAAATAATATTACAGTGCTGTTAACTTTGTAATTATATTGAATACTTACAATTGGGATTATTTTAAATATTTTAGTGTCGACGTCGAGTGCAGGCGGCGCGTCATTATTTACTCGTCTCACTTAGCGCGTCACGCACATCTGTTTGATCGTCTATTAAAACGTGTTTAACACGTTTACAAACCTAATCGACTTTCAGTCAAAACCATATTAACGCTTACCCTTAGGTAACCTTTGACAGGGAAGCTAGCATAAACTCTTATTGCCATGAGAGTTTAATGAGATAGGCGCATTATGACGTCTATACATCTGTCACTTTTAAGCACTTAACCAAAATCTCATGCTTAGCCGCAGATACCTTGAAGGGAAATCATCCTCCTTATCCGATTTGAGGGGAAAATTACCTTATGAAATCATATTGCCGATTATGTTAACTTCATCTTTAATATTTACATAAAATTTACATTAGATCTTTACCGTTGATTACTATCTTACATATTTACAAGGACACCTTTATTCTTAAAATGCTAAGAAAAAATACGAACACATGACTTCATGCATAATCATATACAAACATCAAGACACCTTTGTCTATAACCTGTCTACGAGTATATCAGAAAATATTATCGCCCTTATTACAAAACACAGACTAAGAAAGTCCTTGGCTTAAAAGAGACGGAGATATTCACCTCTTTCTAAGATACGGATTAAAAAGTTTGAGTTTTGAGTTTGAGTTTGATGGACAAAGTTTAAGTCTAGTCTGCGTTTAAGCCATGTTTTGTAATAAGGTCTACCTTAAAACTAAGTATAAATAAATCATTTACTCCTTAGCAAGTATACGTTCCACGGTGAGTGCTATCTCCTTGACCTTGGCACGATGTATTTTACCCGAGGGGGTGATGGGGAAGGAGTCCACGAAGAACATGCTGAGAATATGCTTCCTATCAGGTAGGGCACCTATTAAGACAATCAATACAAAAGTTAATATTCGTCTAAATGATTTAAACAAAATATGAGAAATATCTATTGAGACAATGAAATTAGAAGCTATCGTGACCGAGAAATTTTTGGTTTCCGACATGAGAATACGGACAGGCAAGTTCTTTGCCATAATCAGTTTTGCAATAAGCTTTTAATGTTAAGTATTGATTGAGGTTTATTATTTTATTACAATGACTTAAATAGTCATTGTTATGATGTATTTATATCAAAATATTCTAAATTTGGGGTATCCCTAAAGATGAATTGAAATGGTGGAAACAAAAGGCACAATGGGAAATATATATTTTCATTGTTTTCATTTAAAGTCCTGTTACAAACTCTTCGATGAAAAGTAGGTGTTGTTATAAGCGTTACATCTCCGTATTTCATCTACCTTTAGCGATTTAGACAATTGCCTGTCTACCGAACAGAAATCTTAGTGGAAAAGGCATTATTTTTGTTTTTATTTAAAATTTCTGTAACCATTGCAACACTTTATATTAATATATAAATTAATATGCGCGATAGTTTTCACCGCTCGTAAGTTAATTAATAGCAAAAATAATATGACTTTCTGCTTAAAATCAATGATATTCGAACATAACGTGATCTGACCTTTTAGAATATCAGCTTTAGAATAACGTTGTGTTATAGCAATTAGTTAGGTCGCTAAAGTTGCATAGGGGAATGTGATGGGTTGCTGTGCTATAAAGCAATAGTACTAATAGTATATATGACAACACAATGGTTTTGACGACACAGATACTTCATGCACATACATTATATTGAAGTGTCTGTTTTGAAATTCCAAATGAACAACTTTATACTGCATATGAATAATTGGTACTTAGGTAAAAAAAACAATTACCTAAAATGTTTCTCTGGCTGTCTGTCTATCTTTTTATTTCGGCCAGTCTTTGAAACGGCCGGACCAATTTTAACGGGACTTTCAGTGGCAGACAGCTGATGTTACAAGGAGTACTTTAAAAACATGTTCTGTATAATAAAGTCACCTATGGAGTTAAGTCTACGCGGGTGAATCTGCGGGAAAGCTTTCTTTCTTTCTTTCTTTATAAAGTTGGTTACGCGATGCGACACTGATGTTGCATAGGCGGACTGTCCGTGTGCCCGGTGCTGTCTGCCAATTGTGTGTTCAGTTTTGGTTGAGTGAAAAAGCTAAAGGAGTGGAAACATACCTCTAATTAGTGCGAAGATCTCTTCTGGGTCGACAGTCATTCCGGGTTTCCGTAAAATGGCGACAACAGGTAGCTCCATGCACTCGGGGTTCGGGATGCCTAGAGCACAAGCCTCCTCTACCCCTGGGTGACGTTTAACAGCCTCTTCCAATACCAGTGGAGCTATCTTAAAGCACAATATTCATGTTTAAATGAAGCCCACAATATACGGTGCTATAATATGATAATAATATTATATTTATATAAATTATACTGCGGCATATTACGGTAAAATAATATACCGTAATATAGAATAATATCATCATATTAACGTATTACCAAATATTTAGGTATAGGCATTACGTTATATTATATTCTATGGTATACACATTTTATCGCCATCTGCTGTGGGCTTTATACGTATACAGATGTCTGTTTTGAAAACTAAACTGGGATCTTTTTTGTTATTAATATATTTCTACTACCTATGAAATGTGCTTTAAGAGGTTACCAAAACTTATGGAAGTTTGCTATTATGGACAGGACAACAGAACAATCGAATTCTACAAGAAAATTGTAGTATTTGATTAATTTTCTAAATATTAAAGTCAATTACCCAATATCCGTAGTGCCTCATCAGAAGCTTCTTCCTCTCGACAAAAAAGTAGAAGTCTTGTTCGTCTTTGTAGAATACATCGCCAGTTTTAACCCAACCATCTTCTGTTATAGCACTCTTTGTTTCTTCTGGATTATTTAAATAGCCCTGGAATATAGTAAGTAAAGAATTATAATTAGCCAATTTCCAGAAATCACACTTCATAATCACACAAAGTCTAAGAATAACCTGTGAAGATTCTTTTTTTTAAAACACTTAGTTCAAGCTGTGCTTAGCTTGGGACTGGATGACGAAATGTGATAGCATCGAACCTTTATTTACCACTAGCTGTGCCCCGCGGTTTCACCCGCGTAGACTTGGTTTCATCCTTATTGTCGCGGAACCCTAATAATTTTAATAAATCAAAGTAGCCTAAGTTACTCCTTGGAACATCAGCTACCTGCCAGTCACGTCACAATCAGAAAGTTCCGATAAAATCGGTCCAGCCGTTTCAGAGATTACCCAGAACAAACAGACAGACAGACAGAGAAAAATTTTAGAACTTAAGTTTTTTTGTGTCAGTAGCGTGTACACTTTCATATGCATTTTGTGAAAAGCTGTTATTTTGGAATTACAAACAGACACTTCAATTTTATTTATCTGTATAGATGTAAAGATATAGATATATTCATATGCATTTATCGAAAAGCTGACAAACTGACTTATATTTTGACTGTATGTATATGTAAATGTATGAATACTTTATAGAGTATAGATTATTGAATTCTGACTGCAAGTAACATGTATCAAAATTATAATAGTATGTTCACACTTACCGTAAAGAAGGAGTCGCCTTTCACCCAGAGCTCTCCGGATTGGAAAGGCTTATCTACGACATGGTCTTCATTATCCACGAGCTGAAAATATATATTTGGCCTTATGTTAATTTATAAGATGGCTAATTGTCCGTTTATAAGTGTCGTTAAGTAATAAGCTATCTACTTCGATGAACAACCAAACCTCACAAATTGGTATACAATTCGAGAGGCAATCGAGGACAACATTTTATCTCCGAGATAAAATAATACATATATTAATAATGGAACAGTTAATAATACTCGATAAGCTACGGGCGGAAATTATGGAATTAAAAGATTGATGAAAGGCGTTTAAAAGATCTTAAGTTTCCAAAACGGCGCTGTTTTTATTTTTCTACTCTAGAACTTCATTCTTCAGCGGCATTAAAATAGGTAAAGTACATTCGGAAGCACTGACAACTTTCCAAAGAGTTATTGAACTAACCTTGTACTGAAAACAATCGTAAGCCAAGCCGGTCGATCCAGTAGGCGTGGAATCTATGAAGTCGAAGATAGGTACGAGCAGTTCTGACGCCCCGTACACTAAATACAGGTAAGCCTTGCACTTTTCCTGAATCGAAAATTATAAGAGCACGTTACTAACTTTATAAACAAATGCTGTACGACTAGGTATGCCAAGTGATTCTGTGGCGCTTAGCGTTTTTAAGGTTCTAGGTTAATTATTTGAGAATTCGAGATATTATCTCATCCAGACAGCATCATTCGAAGATTTTATATCACTGAGGTATCGCAAATATATGTGAAAGAGCATATGAGGCACCACGTGATCCGTAACAGGTAGGGGTATCTAGGTGGTTCGCAGCCTGCGATCGCTCGCGATACCATGGACTGCTGACCCTGATAAAATGTGCTCACATCCTTCTTGATGAACCTTTCTTGGAAATCTACTCATTGTGCAAGCAGCTGCCTCCTTGTAGCACAGAAGAAGAAGTTCGAGCCGCATTGCTAGTTTGGGATCATCAATTATTCTGATAGCGCAACCTAATAGGTAAGTATGGAACTTGTATATACTTACTTTAAATTTTTCAAGTAGGGGCTTATCGATGGCACTGCCGCCAATGACGATGTATTTGAAACAAGATAGATCGCACGACAACTTATCTGCAACTGCGAGGAACTGACCCAATAAGAAAGGCGTCCACGCTGTAACTTGCGGCTGAAATATAAGTACACAAACGTATTTAATCATGTGTGATCCGCGTAACATATTACAGATTAAAAGCCCAGCTGTAAAATATCGATGTCGTCATTCTTATCGTTGATTGATATCATAATATCAATTGATTAAACAGACTAATGAAACTGAAGTCTATGTCCAACAAAATAATACTGCATAAATTAATGCCATTATTCTGAAAATCTTACTGTAGACTAGAAGAATTAAAAATAAAGTATATGGGGTTTATACAACTTAATGTATAATATGGGCTATAATGCGTTAAGAAGAAAACATTCTAAATTTCTACCTTGTATTTATTTATAAGACTGACGAGGAGTTGCGGAGACAAGGGATCTGAAGACTGAATTCTCGTAAATCCCCTAATTGGTCCCCCAATGAAGAACAATAGGGAAGAAAGCCATTGGAGTGACGCCATGATCATTATTGATTCAATTCTCTCAGTGAATGGTAACCTGTAGAAGGATATCCATCAATTAATATTATAAATATAATATAAATGGGAAAAATGTCCTATACTGATAGGACACCTTCCTCATCCGACAAATGTGTCATGAGAAGAACATAATCATTGTGCAATCTTGTAAGTAAAAATATTGTCTCCCTGCCTGCTACACCGATTTTACCATAAACTTATACATGTTCAAGCTTTTTATTACTCTGTATGTATAGAAGACGCTCCCATGAATTCTAGTGAAACAAATATGCTTCCAAAAGAAACTACAAGTAGGAACGTACCACCACCGACAAACGCCGTTGAGCAGTGTTTCGAAGGGGATCATGGCGACTTTGGGTATCCCCGTGGTGCCACTGGTTAATATTAACCACGCGGGAAGCGAGTGGTCGAAGTCGGCAGGCCTGTTACCAAAAAGTTACAATGGTTATGTATTCTTATTATTATGCCCTATGTATAACAACCGTAATGTATTCTTATTACGCGCTATGTTTAAAATATGCAATAGTTAATAAATTTACTACTATGTTCTTAAGTCAAACTACAAGAAGTTATGGCCTGACATCCTGTGATGATAAGTCAAACAGGCCAAAACTTCATGGAGTTTTAGCTGTTAGATACATCCATTAAATTGCAAGAATGTACAGGATAACCTAAACTATCGTTAGTGTTCTGTAGGGAATGTCACACAGTATGTAATGATTATATACATGATCTGATCTACTCACACAAAACCAATCTCGGAACCCTTTTTTTTTTTTATAAAAGCTTCTAAATCTGCTTCCCTGTCGTCAAATATAACAAGTTCAGCCTGCATCTTGTCTGTCGCCAAGGCTTCTCGCACCTTCTCCACGCATGAGGTCGGACAGAATACCATTTTGGGGCAAATGTAGGAGAAAAGGGCTTCGAGTTCACCTGTCGAAAATTCATAACAGTTTATTTCATCAACTCCATATAACACTTGGATTTTTTCAAGCTTATTTTGCATTAGCTTACGGAGTGGCGCGCTGGGGTCCATGGCACTCATAGAGTATCCATTAAAGTGGCATGCGAAGTATGGAATGGCTATATCCATGTGGTTTTTGTCCATAATGAAAACTGCGTCTCCAGGTTTCAGACCATAGTTGGTCATGGCGCTTGCGAGGCGACATGACCGCGTGGCGACTGATATATTTGTCTCCATCTTACCGGTAGCTCCATCGATCTGTACAAGTGCAAAAGGTACCTTACTCCCGAGTCCAATCCCATTGTGCTTTATGCATAATCATGACCACTATTTATTTATTTTAATTATTATTATTATAAAGATCGCAGCATGATACTGAGAAGGAATAACTCCTAGTACTTTAATGACGCATAAACCGGCTATTTATTTTCAACCACTTTACAGGGTCACATTTAAATGAAGAAAAAGCTAGCGTGGTATTAACCTTTACAATATTTTAGTTTCAGCGGGGCTTTTCCGTCCAGATGGAAAGTTTTTTCTACTCATATTAGTTTATAAATATATTTCCGTATGTAAATTTTTATTAATCACTTTTTTCACATTTGTTCTTGTCACTGGAAATTGGATTGAAACTTTTTGCAACAGAATATATAATGCAGATCACAATCGGTGATAATCACGTAACAATTAGTCAAGTACATTTCGGATTCACGACGCAACCAGCGGCGCCTTTATAACTTAGAATAAGTACGAAGTCAGTCAATCACCTACCTGATTGCAAGCGTTTGGCGATTCCAACATTCCTTGTAGGGCAATGTGTCCGATGTGGCATCTCTGAGGAGGTACATTTTGCCTTTCAAAAGCTTTAAATTTCAACGCTGTTACCCTATTATTTATGTAAATTTTATTTGAAATCTCATGTTTCCTCATCATAATTTTTAAATGCTTCCAATGACGTTACCTCACTTATAAGTTATAAGTTATAAGATTAATCAGAATCTGTTTTCCAATAGCTTATATAGGCTTATTCACTATCTTTGCTGTGATTTAATACAAACATGTGCGTTTCTCGCGACTCGTACCGCGATATTGCGAATAATAAACGTGTTGATAGATATTTATGGATATTTATGTTACGAGGAAAGAATGTATTTTTCTTATAAATAGCTAAAATATTTATTGTATTTATACTTACCTATTAATAGGACGGTCAAAGGTATTTGGTATCCATTTTCATGAAAACAATTTTATTGAGTTGTGTGATTAATTCGACTACAGGCTATAATTTATTGACAAGTGAACATTTTGAGCAGCCGAAAACGTTCGACGAATGTGAAGGCGTCTAGGAGAAGACTGCAATATGTTTTTATTTTATTTTTTGTTTTTGATATATATTTAATTTCATGCACGGCCTACATTTTCATAACTTTATATGTAGATATTGACAAAACATCGGCTAACACATTTGAATAAATTATTATGCTGATATTATATCCAATTACGATATTTGTTTTTGTTATAAGCTTAAGTCGTTAATCTCTTTATCAGTATGATAGTATAATATAATACACTTGTGTGTGGTAAAGTAGAGAATGATACGTTTATTATTTATTGATAAAAATGCACGGAACGTCCCCGTTTCTGTAAGAGTGCCACCTCGCCAGAACTGTGTGACCTTGAATCTAGATCAGATCGGGTTCAGATTTGTTTCCTCCCGAACAATCAAAGCAATCCCAGGGCAATATCTATTACTAGCTTTTATTCGCAACTTCCTCTGCCTGGAATAATTGAGTATATTATGAACTTTTATGAGTAAAATCGATTTTGGGCTCATTACAATTATTGTTGTTACGGGCCGATTCATTACGTATGTTATCGAAGATCCGATAACAGATATGTAGATAGTAGACAAGTAGATTCATTCTCCAGTACCTAAGTTTTGAGAGAACAAGTGCCACTAGAAACGGTTCATAAATGCATGGTCCTACGGCATAAGTGATAAGCCTACTTGACGTTATGATTTACTATGACAGGTGATGAATTCATTCAATTTAATAAAGACCTGGAAGCTAACTATGATCGGTTGGAGCAGCGCGTATTAAGCACTTCTTAGCTACATTAATTAATTTATTATATATATATAACATTCATTTATTTATTTATCAAACTTACAGCTATCTTTACAGGCTTACCCAATACAATAGTGTAGATTTTATATACAATATTAGTAGAACCTAACTTATTTATAACAAATAACAAAGAGAGCACATTTTGTGAATTCACTCAGAGCACAAACGAATAGGTCGATGTGCTCAGGGGCCCAACCATGAGCTCTTATTGCAGTGATAATTCAGTTGTGCGACAGTGACAAATGTATACACGTCACGTCTCATAAATGAGTGAAACTATCATGGCAATAAGAGCTCATGGTTTGGCCCCTGCTCACATGAAACGATAAAGCTCAAAAGTGCTCAATGATGCAAGAAAGAATCCATTGCACGGTATATTAGTATGTTTGAAGAGAAATTGCAATATTTCTCCCCCTGTCTGATTAAATTTAAAAGTAGGTAGTAAATCAACAGAGGGGTTAAAACGGTGAGCATTATATTGTTTATTTTTTTTCATTACTAGCTGTTGCCCTCGAGTTTTAAATTATTTCTTGGTTCCCCACTCCCTTAGTTATATAAAATTGGGTACTTTAATAGTGGTAGTATCTGGCCTACTAAAATACTTAATACTCGTATTGCAAAATCCATAGATCGCGTGCTGTGCGCATAGACAGGCAGATAAAGATTTGAAAATAAGGTGGTTGTCCATTAAATCTAAATAATAATGGAGAATTTTATTATCCGAAGCCAAGACTCATTTAAGGTCGCTGCGCTATACTTACAGGTTAAAAGTAGTATCTACCTATAGATTTACTGTTTTGAAGGTGCACTTGTCTGAGTTCGATTTCAAAGTATTATATATTATCTCCAATGTAATTTTAATTAATTCGAATGATTATCATGCTGACATGTTTATATCATGCGAACATACCTACACCTGTTGCCACTGTTGGCAGTGATAAGCCACAGCTGCAATCAAGATAACAGCTTTACCACGTTTTTTAAGTAGGTACCTACTCAACTACAAATAATCAAAATAAATTGAAGAGATTGATAAATTGTTGATTGCACTTCAGGTGGGATCGTTTGATTATTGTTATTGGGGCTTAAAAATGAATTGAATTCAAACAAGTCTTAATAGAACACGCTATAAATGGCTAGCGAGAACCCAGAAATAACTTTATCGTAAAGAACCATCTAAACAAACGGGACCCTCATTGTTCATCTCGGACAGAAAAATATGAAAATGTTACAACATCGGTATATCAAATTCTACGGGATCGGGTCTAGTTTAATTGCCTGCAATTTATCTTGATATAAATCACACACCGTATTGCTTGTATTTGTCTATTTTTTGCCTGAAATTGGAGAATTGCGATTATTTCAACTCCTTCCCTCATACATGGACGGTACTTGGCGAATAATGCCGACATTAGCTCTATGTTACGGTGGAAATAGGTAACCAGTGCCCCAGGTTTAGGGTTTGAAAAGTTGAAACGTCGTCGCTTGACGTTGCGTTTAAGTGTGACTCTAAATGTTCTCACACTTTCTCGGAGGCGTGTTGTGCTTGAAAGCCAAAGATGGCTGATTACCACATTTTGGGCTACGCTTAAACGCAAGGTCAAGCAACAATGTTTCAAAACCTATACTTATAACGAGCTACGAGAACTACGTCACCATTAGAGCTTTGAATTTGGGAAACAGACCAGATATCACCCAAATCGTTTTTATATTAGAAATTCTCCGCTTGAGTGAACCACTTAATGGCTACAGCAGTTTTTATTCAAGTATCGTACAAAATTCTCTGGGCCTCAGTTGTAAAATGTTCATAAATCAATTAAATACGTTCGTCCATCAGTTATTCAGACTATTGTGCGAATAAATCGTTTTTCTATTTCAAGAAATCCATCGTCCATCATTCGTCGACAGGATTTTACTTGTACCCAAATCTAATTGAGTAAATGATTGCTCCAATAACCCGGAGATTTACATTATCAAGCTGCGTATCAGGTTAAGGTATCCTTTGTAAGGAGATCCCTTAATAGAAATATAAATCTCCAACTCCGTAGGTTCACGATTTATTGAGCCCCAAGACTTACCCTTTTTATTAGTCACGTTTGCAACATGAAAATTCTTCTCTTTTTTCAGTACTTTATCACTGTGGGTTTCGCGTACATTCACAACTTAAATATAAAGTCACTCAGCAACGAGCGGATGTTTCAATTGAATAGAAATTCTTTACGAAACAGAATAAACACTCTTTTTAACTTTACCGTTAAATAATTTACGAGAAATCTTCCACAAGGCAGAATTTCATTATTTTCAATCTGTCATATGTTTTTAAAATTGATTGCCAATCAGAATATGACGCAACGACGATTTATCGTTAGCGTGGGTTCGTTCCACGTTCCCTTTTCAACCTACATTTGGGCACATTGACAAGAATTTAGATCACAATCAAACCCAATTTACAGTCTATTTGTAATACTTACTCACGGTTTGAAAAATAATATTTTCATATCTGGATTGTTTGAGTTCTCGCAGTTATACTTGCCAACTGCAGCTACATTTAAAATGAATGAGTTTGGAAGTTGTACTATAAGAGGGAATAGTAAATTCATCTTCTAGGAACCTATTGTATCAGTAGTGTGTTGATTTGGTTCGGTGACTTTTACGTCTCAGTAGTTCTGTGATGTAGGTTATGCGACCAGACTAATGAGCGTGTTTGGTTCGGTACTTCTGTATTTGAAATCTGATAGCATTTCTGGAACCCAAAGCACCTTGGGCGATAGAACTTGAAAATAATCAAAGAAGTATATATGTACTACCTGATACCCGTGATTTCGTCTGCGCAGGATTAAAATGTTTCCTACCTACTTACTTTGTACTTGTATTAATTACATATTTTGGACAATTCATACAATGCATATCTATAAATGTTTTGTAATTATATTCAGATGTTTTGTTTGATTCTAAAGTTTCATTAAAATCCAAACGGTAGTTTTTGCATCAAAGAGTAACAAATACCCATACATCCATAGTCCATACATACAATCTTACGCGCATATTACATGTATTTGTAGCCTTTGTAGGATGATAATTATGATGGGGGTCTTGAGTTAGTATGAGTTAACGACTCGGCAACGAAACATTCAAACAATGGTACTCAGAACAACTTCATCTAAGGACTTTTTCTTAGAGCAACTTAGTAGTGTACTCTTAATGGTTCTCTGAAATGTTTATATGAACCCGCATCGAGTCCTGCCAGTAAGAAACAAATGTACGATCGCAATAAATACTACCCAGTAAGAAGGTATAAAGATTTATTCTTTGATTAACGTCGCTTTATTTGCTGAGTAGTAGACCTCCCAACGAAAACAACATACTTTGAATACTTATAGGTAAACACAAAAGAAAGCAATCTAGTTATAGGTTGTGTTCATCGTTTCGCGATAAGAAAACAATGGCGGTCCTGGCTATTCTTTCTGTTCAAGGCTAGACCAAATCCATAGTTTCATAGGTCTCTACGAATGTGTTTGTTTTCACCACATACTTTGTAATAAACTGCAGGCTGCCTACAGTGGTGGCAAGCGCTACTACGGAACACGATACACGGACAGAGCATACATAAAAAGCTATTGGATTTTCTATCTGTAGGTAGGTTCCCAGTAGCAGCCCGGAATCTGTATAAGAGCCCGTAAAATGGCAAAAGGCTCCCCCCATTACATAGGATTTGAACTGGACTTAACGGGCGATATAGGGCTGTACTATGTAACACATCTCTGCCTACTCCTTCGGGGACTTACCGTGACACTGGGCTGTGTATTCTAAATACCTACTCATAAATGTTAAACATATTTATTTCAGAAGCACAAGTAGAGATATCAACATAATAAAATACTATCACCAACTAGTATCGGCTCCTTATCTAAAACAAAGGCCTTGACCGATGACATCGTTGTTGATAAGCATGGCCGCTTACGAAGGAGCTCTCTTAATAAAATACACTAAACTTTTAAATTAAGCCGTGAGGTTGACCGAGGTACATCGGCCGGGAACTGCTCCCTGTATTTTCCCTGCCCCGCCGGTGTTTGCGTTTAATCAGCTCGCGACCAGATCGTTTGATTTCTACAAACGTTGTGTTTATCACAATTTCCCTTATCCACGAGGCTCGACATAGACAAGGTATGTTGGTTCTTTCATATTGGTTAGCAAACTTTGTGAGCGAAATCTCCTAGATTTGTATTAGTTAATAAATCATTGGAAACTATGGCCGAGTAAATTTACGGAGTGGAATTCATGTCAAAAAGTTATTATCGATATTTGAAAATTATTATCAAAAGACATAAGCACTTAATCATATTTGGTGAAATGTGGTTGTTGTAGTTACTACACATCTGCTTACCCCTTCGGGGACCCTTCTGGGATGGCGTGAGAATAGTTTTTTTCACATAAGTCCCGTTCACGGTCATGGCTTATTGAAATAACTTTCTACAATGAAAGGCTTTTACCATTTATGGCATTAACTCTTTTAGATGAATCTGCTTGTGTGTGTTAGATAACACAGCTAGTACGGAAGGTACCAGTACCTACCCCGTATATTACCTATATACGGGGTAGGTTTAGGTTCTAGACTTTTTAGTCGCACATTTTTGGTACAGAGAATCAGCTAGTGGTACATATCAATATAAAAATGTACTTACCTACTACTTATTTTTATAGAAAATTATAGGTTGTTAGAGGCTACTAAAGGTACCTAAGTACACTGCTTATTGAATATTAAATCTGAAATGCCTCAAATTATAACATAAACGACGAGAAATAAAATAAACATGATAAGGATTTTTCTATTTTGTGTACCATAAGCTCTGTGCCAAAAATATGACACCTAAAAGGACTCAACTCTGTAGGTATATAGACGTATTAATATAGATGATTTTTTTAATTACTTTATTGTTTATTTATTGAATAAAAACTAAAGTATATATACAAGGAGCAGTACTTAAAACTAATTAAAGGTAGAAAACTTGTCCCAAGTATTTGTCTCTCGGGATCGTGCTAACTGAATTGAATGTTATTTTTTACTTTTTAGTGGCTGAAATCGGTTTAAAATATTGCCTAAAATATTACTCTTTTTAGTGCCCCTAATTAAATCATAACGACCCAGCAATTAGAAGTTAGTTACAGCTGTTTTAGTTTAAAGAATTCTTTGCAGGAAAGGAGAGGTGGCGACTTTCATCAGATCTTTACAAAAATTATCATAGTACTCACCTACCTACTCGTTAGATTTACTTTATACCTTGTAAATACTCCAAAGTGTGTCAGAATCATGCAAGAACCTTCATCATCATCATTCCTTATTTTGATACCCATACGGGAGATATAGGTACCTACATAGTTTTTCTAAATTGATATGGGATCTCTGAAGCTACTATGACCAACCAAACCAAAAAATTATCACCGAAATCAATTCATACATTGGAAAAGTATTCACGTAAACAAGTGAAATAACAGACATAAGTAATTAGACGATCTAATTTAGAACTTCGTCCTTTTTTGAATTTTAATTGCGAAACTACTTCAAAATACTCACGTGCATGATAAACTGCTGTATTGCATAATATTCATAATTACCCATTTTATCAATAAAATCCTATGTAGGTATGCACGTAGTTGGGGTGTTCCTTGATAAGTAAATTCGTATTTGAATAGATAAGAACTCTTGCTTGTTTTTTTAATTTTAATAATAGAGGGTGTGTTTTTACATAATCAAAGTCCTGACCGAGTGATATACCTAACAACGTACAGCCAAAACCCGCTGAACCTACAGACATTACATTTAGAGGGTATGGTCTTTGTAAGGTGTAGGTATCCACTAAGAAAGGACTTTCCGAAATTCGACACCGGGTCGAATACCACGCGGGTGAAGGCACGGGTATCGTATAAACTTTTTATTTTTCTCTAGGTCTATATGTTAATCTAAATATGGACGCTTTTTATTAGCAACTTGATTAGGTGCTGTTAATTATTATAATATCTATAAATTAATCTATAAGCTTTCCTAATATAATAAAATAAACTTTGAACTTATTTGATGAATGAATTTTACCTCATTACCTATGTATATTTATACCAGATTAAAATTGATTGAATACTTAAAAAATGTGTTGTACAAAATCAATTCAATTGCGTAATTAATACTAAATATCGTTTCGTCACATATATGCAGGTACATATTGTTTATGTGCCTACTATATTTATCATATAATACGTTAATTCTCTTTCGGTGCGTTTAATTAGTTTGTTTAACTCTTTTAATTTAAAGCATTTATTTCTGGAGCCCACTAGAATAACTGCCACTTCTGCGACATGTCTAGATAATGTGTTCTGCGATTGTGAGGCCCTGGAAAAATCTATTATCAGTGATCTAACGTCAGACCATTGTGGTCAAAAAATCACAATATTAAATAAAACTAATAATGTAGTAAGTAAAACCACTTACAGACCTATTACTAAGAAACTTGTAGCAAATTTCAGGTCTAACTTAGCAAGCAAGATACCTTATCTGCAAGGGCCACAAGAAGATCCTGATGCTCTTTACAATAGCTTGTTTAACGTTATACAAACGGAATTCAATAGTACATTTAAACTAAAAACAGTTCAGAAACATAGTAAAGCTAAATTCAATGAGTGGGCAACTGTAGGTATCCATAAAAGTAGAAGGAAGTTGTATGAACTTTATGGTATGAAACGAAATGATCATAGTCCTGAATTCTTAGCATTCGTAACTAGATACTCTAAATGTTTTAAGAAAGTTTGTATAAAAGCTAAAGCCTTGCATCTTGCCCAGAAAATCAAGAATTCTGATAATAAGATAAAAACTACCTGGAACGTTATTAATGCCGAGACGGGAAAGGCAAAAAGTCGCGATTGTCGTTTAACTTTAAATATAGATAACAAAGTAATCCAAGACGATGGTGAAATAGCTGAAACTTTCAACAAGTTCTTTGCAAATGTTCCTATAGTAACTACTAGTTCCCTAAATTCATCTCCCACAGACGCCGAATTATTACTGAAATTAAATGTTTCTAAGTGCGGCACTAGCTTTAGTTTTTGTTCTATCACGCCTTTTGAAATAATTAAGACATTTAAAAGTTTGAATTCCAAAAAGACTGGTGATTTATGGGATATATCAGTGAAAGTACTTCACGGTATTATTGACATAATTGCCCCTTACTTAGCTGACATTTTTAACAGTTGTATTAAGAGCGGTGTATTCCCGGATCTCATGAAATATAGTAAAGTTATTCCATTATTTAAAGGTGGTGATATTAGTGACCCTACTAACTTCAGACCGATCTCTATCTTGCCAGCCCTCAGCAAAATTTTCGAAAAAATTATGCTGAATCAAATAGTCGCTTACTTTAATCTTAATAATATTCTACATGGTGAGCAATATGGCTTCACCAAAGGTCGTTCAACCACTGATGCTGGTGTTGCACTTCTTAGACATATTTATAGAGCGTGGGAAAACGCTCACGACATGATAGGTGTATTCTGCGACCTATCCAAGGCATTCGATTGTGTACAACACGAAACCTTATTAGTTAAATTAAACTATTACGGTGTCAAAGGTAGGGCACTCGACCTAATCAAATCATATCTTTGTCAACGGATTCAAAAAGTCGAAGTAAATGGGGTCAGATCTTCCGGTTCTCCAGTACTAATGGGCGTCCCACAGGGTTCAATCCTAGGACCATTTCTATTCTTAGTATATATTAATGATTTACCAAATTTAGTAAAGAATACGTGTGATATTGTACTGTTCGCTGATGACACATCTCTTTTGTTTGAAGTCGACAGAGCCAAAACGAATTATGAAGATGTAAACAGTGCACTTGATCAGGTATTGAAATGGTTTAATGTAAATAACTTAGTTTTAAATGCCAAAAAAACTAAATGTATTAAATTCACTTTACCAAACGTCAAACCTGTTGATACAAAGGTCATGGTAAATGGTGAAACTTTGGAAATAGTAGATTCTGTAGTATTTCTAGGTGTAACCCTTGATAATAAACTTCAGTGGGGCCCACATATATCCAAGTTATCAGGAAAACTCAGCTCCGCAGCTTATGCAATTAGAAAAATTAGACAGTTCACCGACATAGAAACAGCTCGACTTGTATATTTTTCTTATTTTCATAGCGTTATGTCCTATGCTATTTTAATTTGGGGCAAAGCTGCTGATATAGACTCTATATTTACACTACAGAAAAGGGCTATACGATCTATATATAATTTGGGACCGCGAGAATCGTTAAGGGAAAAATTTAAATCAATTGGAATTTTGACAGTGGCCTCACAGTATATTTTAGCTAACTTATTATTTGTGCATCAAAACATTGGATCGTTTCAAAGGAAATGTGATGTGCATAACGTAAACACAAGACACAAACATAAAATTGTAGTGCCTGCGCATCGCCTACAAAAAGTGCATGGCTCATTTTTAGGACAGAGCACACGCTTCTATAATAAATTACCAACAAAAATTGTAAACTTGCCCTTCAACAAATTTAAAGAAACAATTAAATCAGTTTTGCTTGAAAAAGGATATTATACTGTAAGTGATTATATTTGTGATAAGGGAGCCTGGGATGTACCTGATAATGTTTGTAAATAATCCCATTGGCACTGTACTTTTGCTACAATTAATTAATCTTAATTTTGCTTTGACTGGCTGGAATTTGCCATGCTCACATATATTTGTACTATATTTTTAGTTTTTAGTTTTTATTTTTGACAATTGAGCATTAGAGCTGTGTCCATGGGCTTATAGTTGCTTGAACAATTTATTTTGTATTTTTAAAACTGTATAATATTCTTTAAAAGAGTAATTACTGAGTTTCTTGCCAGGTTCTTCTCAGTAAAATCAACCTTCCGAACCTGGCGGTAGCATGTATAATCCTGTGTAATTGTGTCATTCTGACGATTTGAAAGTACTTTGTATGAAGTCTAATCGAATAAAGATATATTTGATTTTGATTTTGATTTTGATTGTAATCTAGCATAACAATATCGAGGTAGAAATCTTAATACCTTCTGAGGCAAATACTATACGAAAACATTATACACCTTTGAATACCTTTGAATATCCAATATGACATTAATTTCATCCATAGGTGGTAAGATACAAAACAAGAATTAAGAAAAAAAGAGAGCACTTTGTAAAATTCAAAATACAAATATGCTAGATGGGAAGAATGCTCTAAACTCTGTCGATAGAAGTGCAATGCTGACTGAATTCGAATATAAATTTCAAAGAAAATCTATACCAATGCTACACAAGTTCAGAGCACTGCCATCCAAAATACTCTGTCAACCCTTAAACCAAATAAAGGTCGCACGGGAAGGGCCCGCGCTATCCCTATACATGAGTCGGTGTACTGTCTCCAAGTACTATTATTCGCCAACATCGGTACCGTGATTGATATAAGTACCATAGTTAATTATTTCGGCGTTTTATTCCATGCTTAATTGCAGCATTTTTATTTCTCTTCTAGTTGATATTTTATGGTACGTACATTCGTATTCTGCATTGGAAGAAGAAATCACCAATTTATTGGATGGAACTAATGAGACGTTGCCGCCCCACCTGACTGGCTTGTACTTCGTGTCTTTTTGAGACCGACTAGTCGGTCAACATATTTCTATAAATAATACAATATTAAATAATGTTCAGTCTATAGGAGGGAGGTTCCCTCAAGAAACCATAGACTATGGTTGGTTATACTTATACGCCGCAATAAATAAACAAATGGGTGCATTGATTGGGGGTTGGTCGGTCGCAGGCAAGCCAAGTTCAATACGCAATAAAATTAATATCTCTCTCTCGCTCGTCGCTCTCATCTTGTTGGTGAAGAACAGTTTTTTTTTATTTTGAGTTTCAGAAGTATTATCTTTGACTTTATATTTGTCTAATGGGAGGATTAATGATCTTGATGTGAATAGCCTACCTGCATATCTTCCTCACTAACACCTACTACAAAATATCCAATCTTATTTTAATCATAGGAGGAACCGGGACAGGATATAAAGTATCTCCAAAAGAATACTCACTACTAAGAACTACAGACAGCAAATCATTGTTCAAACATGACGAGAATCATACCAGATAAACTCGGTAAGCTTCTAAAAACAAGACACTGTTATGTTGCTAAAACAATCTTTTTAATTTAAATTAATATTTCAGATTCAAGTTTGTTACGAAACATACACATTAATAAAAACAGTGTGGATGCACAAGTAAAACTATTTCTACGGGCAAGTGTAGTGAGTAAACAAGAAACGAAGGCACTGTGGCTACTGAGAGCTATAAGTATTGTTGATTTAACTACACTAGGTGCGGATGATACCTCTTCCAATGTAAATAGGCTCTGCATTAAGGTTGGTGTTTTCAATGTGTTAACAAATAGGTGTAAAAACTAAAAAATATGACAAAGAGTTTCCATGTCCCATCACAACTTAAGAATGAGTAGTTTTGAATGCGTAGTCAGTAGTCATTTTATGAGTCTGTCTCTGTATGTATGTATGGTGCCAGGTGAATAAAAACATGCGCAGTATCCCTGCTATATTTCGCACTGCATTTTTATTGGTGATGAGACCTGTACTTGCATAAATGAGTGATATAGTTTAGTAGAGTAGTATAATGATAGGTGATTAAAATATGAATATTATATCTTCTTATATTATTATATCTTACAGGCAGGAAATCCATTACCAGAACAATTCCTGGAGAAAATAAACAGAAAGAATATCAATGTTCCTACGGCAGCTGTGTGCGTGTACCCCAACAGAGTGGAGGATGCAGCGGCATCCTTGGCGCGCCTCAACATATGTAAAGATATACCAATCAACATAGCTGCTGGTAAGATACTATGTTCTTAAATGCTTTATTAATATTATAAAAAATCAAACATAACCTTATGAGTTTCTTGCCGGTTCTTCTCAGAATGCTAGTTTCCGAACTGGTCATCAGTCCTTCACCATTCATAAGTGCCTTACCAGGGTCTAAACGGAAAAAAACATTTTCATTAAAAATAATTTATTCCTTAGATTTGGCACATTTTAAGCAGCTACTAGCTCTAGCTAGAGTAATGAGGAAAAGATGAGAGCAAAATTACTCTACAATTAAGAGTAATTTTTTATTTGATATAAGTAAAAGTATATTCTACTCATTATAACTGATTTATGTGAATATTTTAATTTCAATTAACATCCTTCAAGTACATTCAAAACAGGCCTGCTAGTATCATTACACAATCATAATACTTACAACATAATTAAGTTAATTTTTAAATTGTAATAGTACTATACATGTATTTCAGTTGCAACTGGTTTCCCGTCTGGTCTGTACCCTCTGGAGTCAAAGTTGCAAGAGATCAAGTATGCAATAGACTGCGGGGCCACAGAAATTGATGTAGTTCTGGACCGTAGCCTGGTACTGATGGGCAAATGGGATGACCTCTTCAATGAAGTTAAACAGATGCGAAGTGCATGTGGCAATATACATCTTAAAGTTATACTGGGAGTTGGGGATCTCGGATCTTATGAAAATGTAAGTTTTATCTTGTAAATAGTGATTTTATGAGTGTCTCTGTCTGTCGGTATGGTGCTAAACAGAGACACTCATAACATGACCGAATGAAGAAAACCATAATTCGTGACGGGACCTATGCTGGCCCATTTTGAAAATTAAGATGCCAATCTATCTACAACCTATGTTTGTCCACTACTGGAAATAGGCCTCCCCTAATGAATGCCATAGTGATATAAGATACTAATGTTTTTTTTAAATCAAAACAGCCTAAATTACTCCTTGTATCACCAGCTATCTGTCAGTGCGTCCCGTTTAAATCGGTCTAGCCGTTTCAGAGATTACCCGGAACAAACAGACAGACAGACAGAAAAAATTTAATAATAGACTTTTTTATGACAGTATTGTATATACTTTCATATCCATTTACTGAAAATATATACCAACAGACACTTCCATTTTATTTATCTGTATAGATTATGGATATTGCAAAGTACACAACTAGATTCTAAGTTTTTCGTTATTTGTTACAGGTGTATAAGGCTTCAATGGTTGCAATGTCAGCTGGCGCGGACTTCATCAAAACATCGACGGGAAAGGAAGCTGTCAATGCAACGCTGCCTATTGGACTGGTCATGTGTAGAGCAATACGCAAATTCTATCACATGACCAATATTAAAGTATGTACTTACTCAACAAATAATATTCTACTAGAATTATAAAATGTTGGTATTATCCCTAAACTTTCTAAATTTTTTTTATGTATTAAAGAAATTTTCAAAGTAAAGTAATTGCATTTTGTGGTATAGTGGTTAATTTTCTTCTGACCGAAATTACTTCAGGGCCCCTACCATGAGCTCTAATTGCAATGATAGTTTAACATATATTATGAAACAGACGTATATGACGTGTTTAAGTCTTTCACAGTCACAGTGGAACTATAATGGCTATAAGAAGTTAGGATGGCCACACACAACATTATTGACAATATTCACAATATCATGGAACAATAATAATAACTAGCCACATTATTATATTGTGTGTGTGTGTGTGTGTGCGGCCAACCTTATGGTAATGTTGGCCGCCCAGAGCATTGTAATTTTTTTTGTAATTAATCATTATTTACTACTAGCTGTGCCCCGCGGTTTCACCCGCGTAGATGTAGTTTCATCCTTATTGTCGCGGAACCCTAATATTTTTGATAAATAAAAGTAGCCTAAGTTACTCCTTGAAACATTAGCTACCTCCCAGTGAAAGTCCCGTTAAAATCGGTCCAGCCGTTTCGGAGATTAAACAGACAGACAGACAGACAGAGAAAAATTTTAAATCTTGGTTTTTTTGTGTCAGTAGCGTGTATACTTTCATATGCATTTAGTGAAAAGCTCTTATTTTGGAATTACAAACAGACACTTCAATTTTTTTTATCTGTATAGATATAGATGTATAGATGTAATGAAATGTACATGATGCCAGCTTAGTTTCTTGCCGGTTCTTCCCAGAAGGCTAGTTTCCGAACCGGTGGTAAATTCTTCGACATTCATAAGTGCCTTACCAGGGTCTAAACTGAATAAATCATTTTCATTTAATATGAGTAAATTTGTAAATTTTTATGATTAAAACCTTTCTTCTATAAACAGATCGGTTTAAAACCAGCTGGTGGAATAAAAACAGCACAAGACGCTCTCGATTGGTGTATCTTGGTCCAACACGAGCTGGGTGACGAGTGGCTGACACCAAAACTATTCCGAATCGGCGCCTCCAGTCTACTTAACGAGTTAGTACAAAACCTTATGGACTTATACAAAGGAAACAGTAATGGTACCACAATCCCAGGAGTATCCATACCAAGTTATAAAGGATTTACTTTTACATGAAATAAAAGTGATTAAATATAGCAACACAGTATATTTAAATCTTTACTATTTTAATAAATATTTTTACTGTTGAAAAAGTATACATATTTTATGAAAATGTTGTCACTATTATTATAGAACTAGTACTTACTTATATTATAAAGATCTTGGATGTTATAAATCGACCAATAATTACAATGTTTTTGTTAACAAAATATTTAATATTAAATATTTTTATATAACTATGGAGTTTGTTTTGTCTTACAATTGCATTATGATAAGTAAGTAAGTATAAAAGTGAATTACTATAAATTACTACCTTATATAACTATATGACACTTACTTAAGGTAACAAAATCAACAATCACCCAGTAGGTCTTACAGCTTTGGCTGAATATGAACCAGGAATTTGCAACAATTCAACCATGTTCATTCACACCAAAACTACATGAATGAGGGTATTTACAATTTAAACTATACTATTTACATTACTGAAGCACTGGGGCTACTTAAGGGGTTCTGAACAGACAATTATAATTTAGTTTTTCGCATAAAATATACCTATGCACAAACCGATTGATTGATCTATCTATCATATACATCTGATAATCACACGAAAGTCAGTTACTTTGTCCTTAAAAAATCGTACATTCGAGAAACACTGTAGACAGCTATTATGGATGCATATTAGTGATAACATCAGTATCACGAGTTTTCCACCGTTTTCCTAATCTATACACGCTAGCGTCTCCGCCGAATATTTGTATGAGTTATTGTACAACGCCTCCTAGCGGTGAAGCGAAGAACAAATATGTCGTACAATTACTGTTGGTGACGCTAGCGAGTGTAGATTACGAAAATGGTGGCATACTTGTGATAGTGCAGCTCACACACACTAGAAACACATAGAGCACCATATGAGTGCTGTTTGCTTGAGTAGATTGCAGACCAAAAAGCTAAGCTAACTTAGTTTCGCATAGCTCGCATAGTTGACGCGGTTTGCAGCTAGGTACATGAACTATGCTCTTAGACCTTCCCGCCTTCTGTAATTCTACTTTACAACAGTAACACTAAAAGTTCGCTCAGTTTTTGTTGTGCACTCTGTAACAGTATAGCTTTTGGCCTGTAACCAGCATATAAAATCCCCTTAACCTGCTAATAAATAGTACCTAAAGTGATTATTCCTTCTCGACGGGTGCCTCCGCGTGGAAACCTAGTTCTGGATGGGCACTGTAGTTGACGACGCGCATTTTCCCACTTTTATCCATATAACCATAGTGACCATGCACTATGCCATCGTTGTCTCGTTCTTCGAAGCGGAACTGTCGATTCTTCCTGGAAATGTAAAGAAATATTTGACTTAGTCATTTGCCAATAGAAGGAAGCACGACCATCAGTCAACCTTATTTGTTCAATAATAACAACAAAAACCAATTATTGCGTACAGTCGCGTTATTCTATAATGTTTCTCAACGTCACACTCGGCGTCGAGTTTCGGTTTCAAAGATACCAAAATAAACTATTTTATCTGTGTATTATGTATCAGGTTCCTATAATTGAAACCGACGCTGGACGTCGAGTTCGGCAGAATAACGCGTCACGAGTTACCAACGAGCGTTCCCCAAAAATAGTGGAAATAACTGCGCATGTGCTTGTTCATGCTCGCGCCATACAAGACCCAAATAATTACACTGTGCATTCAAGGTCAGCGCTCACAACTAGTGACGGCACCTATAATGTAAACTTATAATCAACCTTGCTCGATTATTACAAACAGTAAAATCAATTAGTACCTAATTCTGACAGCTGAACCTGCAGGTTTAGCATAATATGTAGCTATAATATAATTATATTATGACTAGCTGTGTCCCGCGGTTTCACCCGCGTAGATTTAGTTTCATTCTTATGGTCGCGAAAACCTAATATTTTTAACAAATAAAAGGTAGTCTATGTCCTTTATCAGGGTCTAAAGATTGTCTGAGCCAAATTTCATCAAAATCGGTGGAGAGGTTCAAGCGGGAAAGCGTAACAGACAGGCAGCGTTACTTTCGCATTTATAATATTAGTAGGGATTGAGAAAATCTGACGATGTAAGATCTAGTTTTGTACGCCTTACCTTGGCCATCAGCAATCAATATATTAATTGTGCACTTTGTGTATTTTATACCCAAACCTAACGTGTTCAATAGGCTACTCACCCTTTGCCGGTGTCGTATCCGAACTGGTAGCTATGCGGGCCCTTCAGACCGTGCATGCGGAACTCTGTGCGCTCGTCGGGCGCCGGCGCATCTTTGAGTGCGGCGCGCCGAGGGGCCGGTGACGGAGGCTGCCTTATGGGAGCCGAGTACACGTTGGCTATAAACATAACAATCACACTAATAAATACATGTTCAAGACACAGGCAGTGAAAGATCGCAAGTGTTGAATTTTGGGGAGATGAACAATAACTCTAAGTCTCTTGCCAGCTCTTCTCAGAAAGCTAGCTTCCGACCCGGTGACATTTTTTCGACTTCCATAAGTAGGTTTTTAGACCGCCTATTCCCATTGAATGCATGAGCAATGTATCTATGTATAATGGTGGTAGTCAAGTTTATAAAATAGTAGTATTTATCTGCGACCCTGTCAGCGTAGTCTTAACGAGCATAGGTACTTAATGTAGTAACCTATGCTCGTTATTTGGGGTTACACCTATCGCTATAACAAATTCAGCAAAAGCGGTTCAGAGGTACGGACAAGGTAAGACAAACAGACACTTTCCCATTTACAATATTAATATAGATCAAAAATTCGTATTATTCACTTACCTCCCGGATATCTGTAATTGGTTTCCGAAGCTTCCTGTTCACTTGGTGCAGGGTCCCTGAAGGATTCTTTAGTTACATCTGCCTCTGCTGGTTGTTGCTGTAAACAAAAACAAAGATATACTGAACTGTTTACGGATACAAATACTCGATAATTACTTATGATTGGATTTGATAAACGGTATTATTCAGAGCCTTACCTGTGGAGCTTCGTAAACACCCTTTAATTTTAGTTTCTGTTTTGCATTCTGATAGAGATATATTTTCTTCTCGTCAAGAGGTTCTACGTAATCAGTCTCTACACTTGATAAAGGTTTGAAAAAATTCAATGGCTTAGCTCTTGGAATTTCTTGTGTATCTTCAGCGTACTGTGCTATTGGAATAGGTACCGGTCTGAATTTAAGCGAATATTTTTTTGGGTACAATTTTGTTGGAGTTTTGTGTTTAGCGAATTGTTCCTTCGGCGGCGTAAGATGCAAGGCTAATGACGAGTCTGGTGAATACAGCACGGGGAAATTTTCAATGGGTACATTCTTAGGATTGTCCTCGTACGATTGTTGATTGTTGATAGGTTGCTGTGTTCTGACTGGATGATCTATTTCCTCAGCCGGTAGCTCTAGCTCCTCGGCAGGAGTCGACAAAATGTAATCATTAATAGCACCCACTGGAGGAGGCTCCAGGTGTGTCGAAGGCACTTTAATTAATGTTCCTTCTCCAGAAAAACCTTTGCCTGTTCTAGTATTTTTCAGAAATTTCACCCGTGGTTTTTTGTTTTCACTGGCGATAATGATGGGCACGGATTTTGTGATCTCTGACTGGTCTTGATTTTCTGTTATAGGGTACCAATCAGACTGTTCCCCTGGCTCGGTAGGATTGTAGAAGTCCTGTGGGCTTTCGGGTGATGGTGGTAGAAGGTACGTTGCCGGAGTTATTGATACTCCTGATAATTCCTCGTCGGGCTTGTGCGGGTCCGGGGGAACAAGATAGCTGTCTAAATTAGAGTCGTCTGTGATGTAGTAAGTAGGGCTTTCTTGGGCCGATTGTTCATAATTAACCGGTGCAGTTTCTGTAGAGGGCTCGTCATTATTATCAACTGGCACTTTTATTGCATTTGTAGAGCAAAGAGCTGAGAGCAACGTTATCTGAAATATTTACAAATACATTTAGTTTTTATAAGCCAAAGCTTGCAAATATAAATTCAGATTGGTGATTATTTCAAATTTAAGGGTCTTCTAAATAAGTGTAATTGAGAGCTTCAGGTCCTCTAAATGCTCAAGAAATCGAAGAACTGACAATAGATGTCTGAGGTACGTAATATTAACCTAATCAAATATACTTAGGATTCTGTTTAAATCTAGTTTTCATTGTCAATATTCAGACTCTGCCTAAGACCATTCCCCTGATTTCCCCTTTAATCAATTTTGATATATTTCGAATATTGCACGTTCTACGCTTCTGTGCTACTTTTCCATATCTTGTGGTCAATTAAAAAGTGCAACCTACAAAAACTTTCCGCAGCGAACTTCTATTAATACATAATCAACATTTAATTAATTATTTGTAATTTATTCTAAACCCACCAATAAAAAAATGCAATCGCTAAACTGCTGTCTTGATAAGAAATGAGAAAAAAAAGCGTTCTCTATTACATCATGTCACGTAATCTTTCTTCAAATTGCCTTATGAAAACTGTGTCACAATAATAGAATAAATAAAAACCGGCTAAGCGCGAGTCGGACTTGCGCATATTGTTGCGTTGCGACGTTTCTGTTTGTAATTCCCACGCAATATTTTGTATTAAATAATGTAACGGAATCCTGAGCACGTTAAAATAAGGAAGCTAATTTGTTGTTATGAAAAAGTTACGTACATACTAGCTGAGCTCCGCGGTTTTACCCGCGTAGGATTAATAATAAAAAGGTTCTCTAAAAGCTTCCTCTCTAGCCTCAGTTGCTCCTTGTAACATTAGCTATCTGCCAGTGAAAGTCTGTTTCCGAGATTAGCAGGAACAAACAGACCTAAGGAGATTTTTTTAGAAATTTGATTGTTTTATGTTAGTACCGTCTATACTTTCGTATGTATTGTGAAGAGCTGTTAATTTGGAATCATAAACTGACTCTTTTTATTTATCTGTATTAGATGTGGAATCCTAAAAATATTTACAACATTATAGTGTTGCAGTTAGTTCACACATTTTATTTCATGAACTCCTTAGTTCTAGGACTTACTCTGAATAGGTTGAGCGATGCATGACTTGCATAGAAGGGCACTTATCAAACAACTGTCACCACGACACAACTACAAACGGCTCTTTTTACGGATTTACACGGATAATTATGTTTAATAATTAACCTAATTAAAACCATGTTACATTGGCTGTTCAAATACTGAAGTAGGTGCCTAAGTGATATTGTACTGAGGTTGGTGATCAATTGATTAATTATTGAGGCAATAAGTTTATAGGCCTAATCTATACTTAAATTACCCAAACTACACGTGTAATTTAGGTTACCTAGGTAAATAATAAAGGAATGGAACTCAAACTTACCAAAAAATTACCTATAGTTAACCTGCTTGTATTGTAATTAAGTAAGTTAGTCCTAGCCTACAATAAAGATTTGTCAAATAAATAACCTATCGATACATGCCGAATAGTATCAATGTTTATTAATTCAGTAACTACGAAAATATACCCACCTACCGACTCTTTGTATGTTACACAAGCTTGGGAGATATTTTAAGTCGACAATGGATCTTCAATTGAAAAAATATATAATTTATAATACAATACGGAAGTATTAACGGATTCACAATGCGTGCTAAAAACTTATTACGAGACCTAGAGACCTATGAGAGAGAGGCACCTATCTACCTAGTTCGGATATAAGGAGGTTCTAGACAATGATTGATGAAGCTATAAGGTACCTAAGCTTAATTATTTTTTGTCCACTAGTGGTAGTCATGAATTGGAATCTTGTTTCTATGCTATAATATAACAATAATTTGAGAAATAAATCTTTTTTGATAAACTATTATTAAAGTAAAAAAATATTTCCTATGCAACTCGAAGTTGTATTGAAACAGGGTGATATTTAATGATATATATTAGATCCTTGATAACCTTGTGGTTTTAGTAGGTAACTCATTTGATTGTGAGTATTGCAACGCAAGCAATGCGAGTTGTGAATGCCTACCACTTCAGGGATCTCATTGGAAAGCGTAAATATAAATAAACTCAAATTATAATTTCGTAAGCACTTAAATACGCATGCACGTCCTTCATAGATAGGCTTGGTAGACTTTAATTACGGCGACTTGAACACATCAGGAATGGATCGATCGATCATATATAACAACTTGAACGCGGAAAGTAAATCGGTTTATCTTACCAAACCGGCATATGTCAGGAAGTCAATAATCGCCAGCTTCTGATGCAACGCGCGTCATCAGGAACCGTTGCGAAGAAAACTTACTCATTCCTCGTAACCACACCAACTGGCCTGGTACACGCCATATAAACTTGTGCAATGTGTATATTGACCATTTGCGAGTAATCAATGAAAAAATAACTGCAGTGATCTCGATTGTGAAATCAATGAACCGTGTACGGAAGCGAATTTTTACTTTTTACTTTCGATCGTCTGTGAAGTCGAAAGAAAGTAACAATTTGTTGCTGCAATAGGTAGCTACAGAAATAAACTTGACCGGATTTTTTATAATGTGATTGTTTACCATAGCGATGTAGCGATCGTCTAATCAAAAAGACCTAATTTAATATGGCCCTATTGAACATTATTTGAACATCATTGGTGTGGGAAATTATTAGGATATTTTATTAGATAAAATGTGACTGTGTAGGTACATAACTTTTCGTTCTCGCACTTAACCGGTGTTTTTCTCTAGGATACATAGTTGGTTAGTCTACCTAAAAAAAGCGAGGCACTATTATTTTCTAGCTTAACTACAGTCTACGGTATCATTTAATTACACATATTTTGATATGCAATTTACATAGATACCTATATATAGTTTTCAATTTTTTCTACAACTACCTACGTAGGTAATTATAGACACTTCATATATTTTATTATTATATTCAATAATAATAGGACCTAAATAAAGTAATAAGTTCCTATTTACCAAGACTTTTGGAACTATAACATATTATATTATTCGCATAGCAAGGTGTGTCTTAAATCTATTGAATAAGTACATATATACTTACTTAATTTCTTATTACTTTAATTACCGATTGTAGACTGAAATTTATTTTCATGATTTATTGCACATTAGACAAAATTAATTCTAAGATCTATGTCTGTCAGCCAGGCAAGATCTTATAGTTGTGTGTCAGTTCAGTATGGATTAATTATATTGCCCTTTGTGGTCACAGCTAGGTCTCAATTTATAGTAATTACCTTACACCACTTTCTAGGGCGGTCAGCTAGAAAGCATAGCTTTCAATAAAATAGTGATTGTAAGCTAACACCTTTGCGGTGGCGTGATCTGAGAATGAAAATGAGGATTTCTAACATACCTACGGGGGCCCAACCATGAGCTCTTATTGCAATGATAATTCAGCAGTGCGACAGTGATAGATGTATACACGTCTTATACATCTGTCTCATAAATGAGTGAAACTATCATGGCAATAAGAGCTCATGGTAAGGCCCCAGATAATAGATTCATTGGAGATAATCGTATGAGACCTCGTTATTGAATTTAAGTACAGATAAATAGCATTACAGAAATTTAATTTTGCCTTTGCTTTCCGCGTTCTGTGGTACATTTTGGACAAAATTTTCAAAGTCTAGACCTACACATCTTGGCCCTTCAGCTGTGCCCCGGGGCTATTCCAGCATATTGAGGATTATGTAAGGAAGGAAATCAACAATTTGTTGGTTATGACAGATAGGTGGGTACAAGTTCAAACAACTCCGAACCACACTCGTTTCGTAGTTCTCAAGGAGAGTCAAGGTTCTTTCTAAGACATTTCCTTTCTCTTCTTTCTCATATTGGTTATGACTTCCCTACCGCCCTTGACCATGCGCGATGCCGTATTTTGAAGATAAAACTTTTTTCAAATGGAGTTTGATTTCCATCTGATTTTATCGCTCTACAGCGAAATGTGGTTGCATTGATTGATCCATTGAAGTAGGTACTATGGAGAATTGTGTCAACAATTTTTTTACATTATTTAATATAAAATCTAGAGGAGGTTGAAAAATGTGAGGCAAAACTACGTACCTACTGCCTATTTTAGTAACAAATCCGTAATGTAATAAACGAATGAACTGGGGATTTTATGGTAAACAAAGTGAATATGAAGAAAGGCATGTTGCCAGATACTGCTGCCGAGTGGTGCAAGATTGACAGAATCGATATATTTAGCATATATGAAGAGATTGCGAATTAACGCGAAACAGACATATAAATTAAGAATGCAATGTTTTAAAACATTCTATATTACCCTTTATGTATTTAGGCAAGTGACTGCGCATCCCGCCCCAAAATGAAATGTTGCTTAGGTAGGTACATAAAGGTAGGCAACTATGTATAAGTAGTTAAGGGCTAGGTCATAACAAATGTTAATTATTTTAATTGACTTGAAAGGGCATGAAATGTAAAATGACTTAGTGTCTATGCTTAGGTAGGTAGGTGTCACATGTTGCCTGTTACCTTCGTAGTATAAAAAAGAATGAACTATTGTAAATATTGATAAGTTTTCACCTCCGCGATTGATATTGAAACGAAAGTGAAACGAATTATAGTGAGTAGCGCATAATTCGTTGAGAAAATTTCTTAACCTTCAGTAAATTATACGATTAACGAAGTAATCTAGCGGCATCACGTAATAACTATTGTCACCACTACACAAGTGATGTACCTATTTTCTTCAAGTAAAATCCATCAGCGTAGTCAGATAACGAGCGTAACTTTTTGCTAATACAAATAAGTGTCATCACATTACAATGCTCTTTATTTAAAAGAATACCTACTATGTATTATAAAGATCGCACAATTTAAGAAAATAAGTTAGAAACGCAGCTTATAAATCATTACCTGCGTGCCTACGGAAACTTTATCCCTAATTAATTGTATCGACAAAGACCTTAATTTTCTAACTCTTAACTGACTTCAAAATAGGAGGTGGTTCTCATTTCGAATGTTTATTTTTCCAAATAATTATAATTAAGGTTTTCTCTATGTAATATAATTAGTTCAGCTATAAAATAAGTTATTAAGAAGTTATTGCTAATTTATTGCTTTTGATTTGAATTGAAGCTATCTACTATTTGTGTTGTGTATCTTTAACAAATGTAATTGGTTCGCCGTTTTTGTTAAATAAATAAATAAATAAATAAATAAATAAAAGTAGGGAGATATCTAGATAATTTTTTTTTTTTTACCAACTACTGATTTATACTCAAAATTATTGTATATTTTATTTTCATTATTAAAGTTAGGAAGGTACATACACAGTTCATAAACAGCTACTGTTTGATCTGAGGTGGTGCATATAATTAAAAGGACTACTCACATAAAGGACTTTCCGCCACATCGTGAAGAAGTTTTTATATGTATTTTCAAATCACTGTAACTGAATAAATATCCTTTATCCTTTTATGGAATAATAAATCACCACACTTTATATTTATACTGGGATCAGTAGTCGGTGCAACTCGCCGGTCAGCACTGCGCTCGCGCTCACCCTACCGGTCATAATAATAGACGCGAACGGCGGCCTCGCTCGAGTTTTATATAACGACAACCACTACACAATATATAACTCAACCTAAGGCTCTACGTTGTCTTGTTTTACATAAGTTAGATAAGACTAAACCGGGGCACCATCATAATTTACACAACAAGTGATGCGTGAAATGACCACTCTTTGTGGATGGTACCACTAACAAACGACGCCCTCAAGTGCGTCAAAAAAACATTTAGCCAAATCCATCAGCCTTAAAATCTATCAGCCGAGTTCCTAAACTGTCTTAATTACCTAAAACATTTTCAGTTAGTTACTCAACCATTTCGGTTCGTTACTTCTCATTGGGTGTATTCCATACACTGTGGCGTTTCAAATTAAGAATGCATGTTTGTCTCGGAAAGTTTATGAGGGCCCAATACTTATATAATAGATTTTAACAATTCTACTTGATCTAGTTATACGCTAAGCAAAGCTTTTACTAGAGGAACTGGACAAAAATATAAAGAGGTAGGTAGCACAATAATATAATAACACTAAATAAATAATAATAAAATGTACATGCATAGATCATACAAGACGAAATTTCTAAAACTAGCGGTTATCGCTATTATCTCTGCACTCGGTGAGGATCGAACCCTACTTAAAGCGAACTCACTTTTCACAACTGAGCTAATAAACCATCAAATCACTGAAGTATAAGACGTCACACTTTGAGATATCTATGATATCATAGAGTCGTAATTAACTAATTAAAACACTTTATTACGAAACTAATATGGCATTATCAGAAGGTTACAATTAATCAAATGGTTTGTTTGGGTTGAGCATTTGCATGGTGGCACGCACACAAATATTTATGTATTTAATAGTCCATCGCCTTGGCCTTATAGGTGCCATACACACATATACCTGCTGGCAGTGTCTCTAGCCGGCCGAGCCATATAGATCTACATATAACAATAGTACATACCTAACAATTTCTCGAAGTGTTTTTCGATTAGCTTAATTTTCACTAAGTAGTACAGTAGGACGACATTTTTTCTCACTTCTAGAATGTTTGCTTCAATCAACACATCAAATGTTATGATATGTATCAAATCAATTTCAAATATGTAATTGCATTACCTCGTTGGTCTAGTGGTTGCAAGTGCTACTGCAGTACACGAGGTCCTGTGGGATCGATTCTCGGGTCGGGCAGTGTTATTGTGTTTGGTAATGTATCAGGCTAAATCACAACCATCTGAAGAAATAATGCAATTGACAAGAAATAAATAAAGCAATTGACACAGTTTTCGTGTTAAGTATTTATAAAGAAATATGCGATGCCTCGATATATTTTATCCCGCAAAAAACAAGATACTTACCTATGCGATTAATAAACTTCAAGGTGACGATTGATACCTCAATCGGTCGGGCACGACTTGTCTATTATTGTAGTATTACAGATATTGTTAAGACACCGTTAACTTGTTAGACTTTTGTCACCGACGATACGAAATAGATCCCTGGTCATTGCCCTCTAAAACCTGAGAACTAAAAAAAAAGCGAGTCAGAATCGCGTACAGAGGGTGCTGTACACTCTTTTTTTTCTAAGATTTACGGAGTTCGGATTTACCACTTTATTTTATAAGGTATGGCATTACGCCCTCCAAAATTTATGATTTTAGGTAAGCGGGAAGTGCGTTATAGGTTTTGATTCCTTTGCTATGTCTCCATGTATATGTCTGTCTACCATAATATGCTTAACAATCCAGATAAACGGAATCTTTGCTTGCGTTCAGTTATAAGGTAGATATTTTCACAGCTCCAGGGAATTGGACTTGATACCTCCACGCGATCCAGGGAAAATGTATCATGACAGAAAGACAGACGGACGTACAAAGATAATCCTATAATCCGGAATCGTATATTCCAGTGAGGTGCGTAACCCTAAGTAGAACAAAAATGTATAAGATTGTCACCGATTATTTGTGAACCAAATGCAGTGGTAAAACTTAGGTAAGTACCTGTGTACTTTGCACATCTGGACAATATTTTTTAATGAAAGTGTAGATGTATACAATACAATGTACATTGAAAATTACACATTTCCATCGCATAACAACAACTATAAAAAATACTTGTGTAACTATACATAAATACATAGAAACAAGTAATGAAAAACATACTATAATTAAACACATCGTGCATAACAAGTCAATGCTCATCAATTGTTTTTATACCGCCGTGTTCGCATGATTACTGTATAATTATGTCGATCTTGGGAGTCGCTCAACAATATGCGCAGATAGGAATGTTATCATTTTCTTATTTTATGAACTTGAAACACGTGATATGCTAAGCTATCATATTAAACTTCTGTTCGTGACTTCGTCTGCGTGAAATTCGTCATGTTTTCTTTATGAGAAACAACATTGAAATTCTAAGTCACTTTTGTTACTAATTTATCCTCCCCCCGATTACGCCCACAAGCAAGGGTAGGTGGTAGAATCTTTTTTTCTAGTGTTTTCATAGTACAATATTTATTTGCTCAAAAAAGTACCCTAAAGCACTAAACGAGGACAGGCACTAAACTATCACTATACCAAAATCAAAATGTATCAAGTAGTTTTCGCGTAATGCGCGCTCCGACAAAAGACAAATAATCGTTAATTGCCTTCTATTTACACTTACGTAATTTAAAAATAAACGGTTTATTAATATAAGTATAGGTGCATAGTTCGCATTTTGTAACTAATCGACAGAAGTAAGTGAAGTGGCAAATCGTTTACAAGAATATTAAACTTCAAATATTTGCAATAGCCTATTGACCATAAATTACTACAATAGATCGAATCTTTCACAATAATCCATTGTTGGGCAAATCTATTTTTCATCTATGAAAATGCATTCAAGGTTAATTCATCGTAGCTCTTAACATTACCATCGTTTCTTCACTACTCAATAAATGAACAGGTGACAGTTCAATAAATATTGATTAGGAAAGACAAAATGAAACTAAGAAATACTGTTTAGTGTTTACTGATTGCTTTATTAGATATCGCCGGTACAGTACTTTATGGACCTGTTTGAAATGCAATGTCTTAATGTATAATGACCACTTCGGACAATAAATCCGAACGCTATTTGTACACATGACAACATATAAATATTATATTTGAACAGAGTAATAGGATTCTACAATTAATAATACACAAAAATATTTCTACTTTTCATCTGGTGTGAGATTATTTAAATAACAGTTGGGCTAATTACAGTCACGCAAGTCTTGATCATAAGACATTTAAACTTAGTTTTAACACATTTTTAAAAGAAATCATTCTTATCCATTATAAATTTAATCTCTTATAATCGAATATCGAATTATCTACATATAAAAAGGAAATAATACTGCTAATTAAACACACCCAAATTGTGACGAATGCCAAAGATGATTTAATCATATTTATTAAATTTCATAGTCTGTTAAAAAGTGCTTCAAATGGAAAAGCTTTTGTAATCGTGGAATTTATACTTTTATATTAAATAACAGCATATAAAACGAATACATGTATTGCACTGTTTATGGTATAAATATATTTAGTGCTAGTGTGAACATAACATTAATAATGTTGACGCTGCGCATACGCAGGAATTGTGCCGATAACACACCAAATTAAAAATAGAAATGTATGCTTAGAAGAGGGTAGGACACCTCATCGACTATCGCATGCCACTAGGCCTAGTACAAAGTAACATTCTCTCGCGCTTGCACTAATAGAAACGATACAAAATGTATGAAAATTATATAAATCAGTCACAAGACATGTCATTCCCGTTCATTTTGTATCGTTTCTACAAGCGAACTGTGAGGATAATGTTACTTTGTCTAAAGGCCCAGTTGATTTTGAAACACTGAAGTTGAGATAAATAGTTTTCAATGTATATTATAATTCCATACATAGTATTAATTGTGTAACACGTACACACATTATACGGTGTTGTCGGTTAAATGACAAACTGAATTGAGTAACAGACTATTTTGGGGGCCTATCTAAGCTAATTTTACGATTGATAAATACTTCATACGGCTAAATTCCACTTAAAACTAGCGACGTATCACATACATTGAACAAACCATAGCCACAGTATTAAAAACATACTGACACTCGGATCAATCACACGTTTGACAATGAATACATATTATAATGGAAAGTGTATCTCTACATTCGCTGAGTATAATTGTAATTAGAACAAATGTACTGACATTAATAATATCATTGTTCATTTAAAAAAAGTATATGCGTATACTTAGTTATACAAATTTACATTAAACTTATTTCTTTAAGTACTGAAGTATTCATAATTTGAATCTTGTCTACAATCCCATGGGCCACGAGACAAAATAGAAGCAGAATAAAATTAAATGTCATACAATATCTACAACCTGGGTTTGGAACACAGAAGTCTTAACAAAATTGACTTTTTTTGTGACCAAAACTTATTCGACAATTTTGAAAACGTTACATAAAATTAATGCTAAGATTACACATTCACGAATGGGATCTCGACCACATTATATAATTACACATTGTAAGTAATCACAATAAAATATATTTAAAGCCACACTACTCGCTCGGACACGTGACTAATCTCGCCGTTCACACCGAGTTCCGCACATAATTGTCGCACGCAATAAAAAAACATCTAAAATAGTATTCGATATTTGAGGGTATTTTCGTTTTACCTGGAGTTGGCGGGGGTCTACCACTGGTTAGGGGGCAGGAAAGGGTCCGGCGCGGGCGGCGCGGCGGCCGGGTACTGGGCACCGCCCGCGCCGTACGGCCCGTAGTACCCGCCCGGGTACCCCCCGTAGTACGCCGGGTTCGGGTACGCACCGTACCCCATGCCGTAACCTATACAAAAATAATCGTAAACCTACTCGTAAACCAAAAAAAAGCCGTGGAAGCCGTGGTTTGAGCAGTCAGACGTAAGTTCAAATCCCAGCGAGGCCTGTACCAATGACTGTTTCTAAAAACTTAAGTAGTGATTTCACACCACGTGCTTTACGGTGAAGGAAGACATGGTGAGAAAATCTGCATATGTCTGAAAAGTAATTCAATAACGTATGTATAGTGCCTGAGACGGCGATAGACTCACCATCTGTCATGTTGGCACTTAATTATGTTTGTTGAAAAGTTGATATTGTTATTATAACACCTCTACCTATGCATATGCACTTTATAGTGCAAATTATTAAATTAAATGAATATTGGACGTAAGTAAATTGTTACTTACCAGGCGGGTATTGGTTATAAGGCCCTTCTGTCGGTGGGTTCGCAGGGTACACTTGGCCAGGGCTGGCTATGGGGTTTGGGGGCATTGCACTTGAAGAATGTGGGATAGCAGCAATGGGTGGCTTGCCCAAATCCACGCCTGGAGGCGGCGATCCCACTCCTATCATGCCACTATGGCTCATATTCACAGGCATTGAAGGTTGAACTTTGCCTGATAAGTGACCTGGATGCGGCATAGCACCCATTGGGGTGTCATGGGTCACTGGCATAACAGGTCGATTCATTAGTCTACTCTGTAAGCCAGTATTCTCTATAGGGGCTACCGGCACTGTAGTCGGCTGAGTGAGTTCAGGTTTCCTAAGTTTTTGCTGATTCCCAGGGCCCAGTAGACTAGATACACTATGGGACATGCTTGGTCCGCTTACAGGCTGCCTATCACTAATTTGAGATTCTAATGCTCCTTCAGGTTTGCTTGGTGACTTTTTCTTCTTAGACTTAGAGCCAAGTTTTTCTTCATTGCTAGGGGAGTACGATTGCGTTATATCGTCTAAATTCCTCCGGAAATCTGGCATTCCTTCACTATTTAACGCGATTGCAGTTTTCTCTAACCGACTTAAGCTTGACTCTGTTTGGGGCCGACTGCCGGCTCGTTGGTGCCTATAGTTCTTCAATAAATTTATTTTCCTCTCAACCGGTTCACTGGACAACGGGCAACGGGCATCCACCGGTTCAGGAGGGCCGTCTCTACGTCTGGAGAGATCCACTGAGTTTTGTTCAGAAGTTCGGTTTTCTAAAGCCTCTTCAGATGGTAATTTTTCATCAGTTGTAAGCACAATATTTTGATGTTCAGGTTTTGATTCCTGTTCCGAGTTCTTAGGAGTTTCAGTGTCAGTGGATTGTTGAGCGTTTGGAGAATCATTAGTGTTTTTATGTCTGGTAGGCTCATTTGAGGTAGCCTTATCGTCGCTCGGATCTTGATTACTCTCCTCCTCGTCGCTATCCAAGACTTGGGTTTCGTCATCTGTATCCTGTTCCATTGTACTTCTAGTATTAGAGTCACTATTTTCAATATTCTTCTTAGGCTCCTTGGGTAGCTTGGTAATACTGAGAGATCCTGGCAAGTTAGGGCGCATCAATCTACCTGGATGCATAGGGGACTTCGCCCGCATGGCTGAGTACGATCTTAGTTCTCCCAGTCTACTTCGAATATCAGCTATTTTTTGGCCAGGTAACATGGGTCTCATCTTATTTTGACCCATCATAGGTCTCATTACTCGGTGATAACCAGGCCTCGGTCCACTCTTCGATGTAATTGTGATTGCGGAGTTATTCTTCAACGATCCAGGTATATTGGCTGATGGCGGGCGTCCGATTACTACAACAACAAAGAAATACTTAGACAATGATAGCAAAAGAATAATGTACTTATAAACAGAAAGAATCGAAGAATTACCTTTCTTTCCCACTGGGCTGTCTTTGCTATCACCACCTTTCTGTGCCAGTCCTTTGAAAGATGTTTTAATCGCTATTATTTTGCCCGACTCCAGCTGCATGTATATTCCTTTCGGAGACTTCAGAACCATGACGCGCTGACCGGCCTTCAGTACAATGTTGGTTTTTTCAGCAGAGTTCGTTGGTATCACAACATCTACAAAAATAATGAAGCTATTATAACTGCGCCTACGTGCAATTGCTTAGAAACGTGCCTTAATCACCTGGTGTTTCCATATTCAGATTACTAACTGCAATTAACTAAATAACTAAAATACGAACACTTAGAATGTTAAAATGTGTGTCATGCATAAAAATCTAATATTAATATCGGGGTTTCGTCATCGATTTGATATGTAGCCAAAAGTAACTTTAGACGTATCAGAAACAAGGAAAAAATCGACGCATGAAGTGTGATCACAACTAGCTCAGAAGGCCTAGTGCGAGTTTTTCACTGCCGCCGTTACAAGTCACCGCGTCGACGTAAACGCAGATTTGTATAAGATCGGAACAGCGCCTCTGTCGGCCTAAAGATGACACTATTGTGAGCCCATACAAATCTGCGTATACGTGGACGCGATGGCTTGTGACGGCGATTTTAAGAAAACTAGGCACTCTTTTGGCAGAGCAACCGCAGTTTGTCGTCACCTGTATAACATTAAATGGTGTAGAGGACCTAGTGCGAGTTTTTCACTGCCGCCGTCACAACTCACCGCGTCGACGCAGACGCAGATTTGTATAGGATCGGAACAGCGCCTCTGTCGGCCTAAAGATGACACTCCTCACCTGTATAACATTAAATGGTTGGGTATGTATGCGTTACCTAAGGGCAGCGTCATCTCCTGCGCCGTCATGCCCTGCCGGCGCCAGACGTCTGCAGGGATCCAGCGCGCGCCGTGCTGCATGGGGCGCACCGAAGCCACTGGCCGCTGTACGAGACTGCCGTCCGCCGTGCGCACCGTGCGGTACGCCGCCGTCGGCTTCGGCGCTGATGCCGCCTTCTTCTCCAACTCGTACCTACACCATGGTAAACACTCATGTAATACAGTGAAGCCAAATTCTCTAGATGTCGAAGTTTAAGGCTGCATATTACAACAGCGATATGAGCGGAGATGCATAGCGAAATATGAACCAATAGAATCGGTTGATTGTATTACGGTTCAATGCCTTATTCTCGCTTTAACATTTTAATGAAAATTATCCTGGCCACATATAAATTATATGTCTGTGGTCTGATGAAGAGAGCATTTTACGAAGTCATTGTGCGATCAATATGATGTCATCTTTTGAATAAATAAGTCGTCTCTCTTCCTGTTACAAGTTTATGAATGGACCACTGAAGTAACTTTGCAAAAATTTGGAATCCTTTTTAGCAAATTTGAGCAAAATAGATCTAATTATTTCAATAGGTATTCCAAACCCTGTATATTTAAATTGGTGTTCCAAATTTTAGCTTTCATTCCAAAAGGATACAAACGGAATTAGAAATCTAGAACTGTAGCTAAGGAAGTCTAGAGAACTCCAAGAATATCCGCGAGCTCGAGTTGCTAATTCAATAGTGGGTTCATACAACAAAAATAAATAAAACAACGGTAAACTAGGGGACAGAATTCGCAGTACAATTTAATAATTTTAGCAGTCATATCTCTGAAGAAATACGGATCGGACGTTGGCAATGGATTACGGCGCCAACATTTTGATACAAATAAATGTTATGCAATTGATTGAGCAACTTATCATCGCGCAATTATGTGTGACAGAATAAAAATTTCTTATTACAGTTTAATCTACTTCATGAAATTGCAATATTTTTTAATAATGAAATTCTTTTCTTTATACACTATTCAATTCATTAATACGTGACTAATTAACCTTGAACTTATTTTCTTAATGTTATGTAATAACATCGCCATATCTTAAAGATTTCCACGCCAACGACTTTGACCTACAATGACCTAAGATTTACAAAGACATTGTAATAAAAATAGTAACTATAAAAATTTTATGAAAACGGCAATAGCTAGCGTTTTTCTTTAATATCTAGATAGATGTTTCCTAATAATTCTATAGAGTAATTTAAAAATGAAAAATGAACACGATTTCATTTGTTAGTAATAAATTCAATCGTTACTCACCCTCTTTGTGCTAGTCTCTTTTCAGCGCTGGATAATTTCTTTTCCTTCCTATCGACGAGTAGTGACTCGTGTTGAAAAGGCTCTTTGCTCAGCTGCCTTCCAAGTAGTGTTATGATCCCTTGCATCAACACATCTATGTATTTATCTTTATGTTCCGAAAGATCTTTCGGTGCGGATTCCTGTGAAAATGACATAGGATATTTTTATAGCAAATAAACAATAATATTTAAGTACATGCATTTAAGGCTTCTTCAGACCTGAATGTTATTCACTTAACATTAGGAGGAAAACATCGTAATAAAACCAGCATACGTCCTAGAAGAAATTCAAAGACGTGCATATAGTGCCTGAGATGGCGGTGATGGACACACTATCTGTCACGTTGGCACTTAATCATTTTCGGGGAAAAGCAGTGTTGTAACACTGTTTCCCTTTGAGAGCCTTCTGGGATGGCGTGACTTCCAGATATATATAGTATGAATATAAGTGATATAGATACCTTTTCATCATTATCAAAGCACAGGTTGGTGATCTCTTTCATGGAGAGGACCGCGTCAGGGTTGCACTCGTCGACAACGCGGTCCGCCATACCCTGCTTGTTGATCTGTCGGTCGTAGATCTTCTTCTCCAAACACCAGTCCATCACGAAACGGTACACGAAGCACGGCTTCCTCTGGCCATACCTTACCGCAAAAATAATACATGAAAATATTTACACACCTATAAGTTAGTGTGTCTAAAAGACAGTTGACGAGGACAGGGGCAATTCTCGTTTTGCTAAGAAACAAAATAGAGACTAGATCATATTTATATTATTAATTGGATTGGAAAACATTAACAAAACAGAACGAAGTATCTATATATTCGACGCTAATTTTTTTAGTCTCCGCATATGATGGTCTGATTTGAATGTAGTACTATTGTAGTATTAATACGAAATAAGGAATGTCATTACGAAAAATCTTAATATGTTAAAACGTGAAACATTACTAATACCGTAGAATAAAGCGAAAGCAATCATGTACAAATTAGAAAAACATATAGAAAAAACACACAGTAAGTAATAAAAGCTCATACCTGTAGACTCTACAGACGGCCTGTGTATCGTGGCAAGGGTTCCAGCTGGCGTCGAACACAATAACTCTATTTGCACCCACTAGGTTGATACCGAGCGAGCCTGCGCGCGTCGATACCAAGAACAGGTATATGTGGGGGTTAGCGTTGAACTCGTTTATTAACTTCTCACGTTCCAACGCGTGGGTTGATCCATCCAATCCTAAAAAATACCATAAAGTTACATACATAAGTACTTGGAGTCATGAGTGGATTTAAACAGTCCATCTGTGCCGACAAGATGTCTACAAACTAAAGTTCAAAAATGATTTCTCACACCAGATTTACGGTGAATGAAAACATTGTCAGAAAACCTACACAATAATAAGAAGTTATTCTAAACATGTAAGTTAAGGATATAAGAGAAGGCAATAGACTCACGATCTGTCACCTTATTGTAGTTATTGTCACCAGTGGAAATCTAAAAAACTATACTCACGGTAATAATTAGTGTTCCTCTCCCAAAGGCAGTTTGTTCCCGGAATGTAGTTTCTTTCTAGGAAATCTTCAATGAGGTTCAAAGTGAACAAACTCTGACTGAAAAGCAACAACCTATCCCCGAGTTTAATGCTTTCATTTAGGATGTAAAAGAACAATTCCATTTTAGCAGAATTTTCAATTATGCCCGGCACATAGTCTTTTAGCAAGTCTGTCGCCCAATCATATGTCATTTCTTCATTCTTCTTCATTATAGCTAGTTCTTCTTCCCGATTCTTCTTCTCCTCTTTCTCACTGTCCTCCGACTCTGATTCCTCATTGTTCTTATCTTTTGACGTCTTTCTATCTTTTCTACCTTTAGCTTTAGCTTTACTCTTGGCTTTGGTTTGTTTATCGGCTTTTTTATTTTCTTTAGCTTTGCCCCGTTTTTTCTTAACATTATCTTCCTCGGTTTCTGTTTCATCACTTTTTATTACCTCAGTCTTTGAATCTTTTTTGCTACGAGATTCACCCTTTACATCTGGAGATATAGCAGTTTCTGCTAAACTTCCTTTCGCAGATTCATCTTTCACAATTTTCTTCGTATCCAAATCTTCGATTTTCACCTCACCATCTGACTCGGACTTAATTTCCACTTTTTCTTCAGCTTTCAATTTATCGACCTCAGTCTTTAGCTCAGTAATAGGCCAAGCCGTAATGGGACTTCCAGATCCAGCACTGCCTAATGGCGTTTTAGTCTCAAGATGAGCCGGGAAATTAGGATATTGGCAGGGGTAGTTAGCATTATCACTAACATCTGGTTGATCCGCGTACCCGGGTGTGGTAGCAGGATAACCATAGCCCGGGTTGCCGTATGGCACTGCTGGCGTATTCTGAGCCATATTAGGTTCAACTTTTATATCAGTTGGATATTGTGGTTCGGATTTCACCACTGGTTCGTGCATCGCATTACTTGCAGCTGGGTTAGGTGGCACGTTATTTTGATATCCAGGATAATTAGGAGGTGGATTTCCATATTGATCGAATTGTGCCGAATTGGGCCCGTACGATGAATTGTTGCCAGCGTAGGGCGGAGGAGGGTAACTCGATTGATTGGGATACTGCTGTGAAGGCGGATTGCTAGAATAAGGTCCTGGCATACCACTGGAATTAAACTCTGAATATCCTGGCTGTGGATGATATCCAGGATATGGAGGTCTTTGTTGGTTTCCGTAACTACCCTCTTGATTATTCGCGTATGGCTGCAAAGCATTGCCCGGATACTGTTGATTATTTGCAGTAGCATTGTAGCCGGGCGGATATTGTTGCTGGTTATTGAAATCACTCGGTGGGTTACTAGGATTGCCCCTGTAGTCTTGCGGTGGCGGTTGAGTTTTGGGGTACTGAGGATTATTATAATACTCAGAATTTCCGTAATAGTTTCCATTACCCCAGTAATTGTTTTGATTATAGCCGGGTGCAGATTCCGTATTGTTTTGTGGATACTGATTAGGGTAATTATTGGCATACGGTGGTTGTTGTTGGTAGTAATTCCCTTCGTAGTTTTGATTATACCCTTGGTTTGGGGGATAATACCCTGGGCCCTGGTTTTGGTAATTGGGGAAAGGGGGGTATGGAGCGGGTTGGTCTCGGTAGCCAGTTTGTGCAAAGGGCGCGGGAGGGAACCCTGAAGAGCCGTAGGCCTGGGGCTCCGGTCGAGGTTGCATTGTGCCGCTCGATGTGTTTGGAGATATGGTAGCCGCTGGCTTTTTAGCTGCGCCCTGATTTAACACAATCAATACAGTTATTATTTCGAATTAATGATAGCGATAGGAGAAGCATCATAAAATAAATTCTCTTACTGTGATAGTTTACTCGTATTATGGGAGTGATATATATAACGTGCATACATATAAAATCTGTAACAGAGCAGAACTAAAAAGGCAATAAAAGCTTATTAGTGGGGCAAATTAACCTGAATCTATTTTTAGTGGTTCAACTCGAAGCATACATATTTCTTTCCCATTAATGAGAAGTATTGAATTATTGACATTGATCAGTATAATGTTAAACGACCTACCCTTGTCTTCGCAGGTCGCCTTCCGACGAGTGCTTTGTTGTTCTTAGCTCGACCTGCCTTGGTCACACCGCCCAATTCCTCCAAATCCAAATCTTCTTCTATAGCAGCATTTATTTCACTGCGCTTCTTGAGAAAGTTATAAAGCACATCGGGGTGATTCCATATCTAGAGACATACATACGCAATATAGTTATTTGCAATAATTCGCATTATAAATCATTTCAACACCAAACTGATATGGGGGCAGGATTTTTGATTTCCGATTTTATATTTCGATGTCGCTCACAAGTTTTAAAAGTGACAAAGAGGTAAATACAAAATGGCAACTCCAAATTCCTTCTCTTATCATTCTGTACAGTACCTTGCAACAAATGGCAAAAGCCTTCAGTGGATTTGGCACGGAGGTAGGTCGAACAACCTCATTCATAAACCGATCATATAGTTTACGCTGCAGTGGCGTCATTCTAATGAGTAGAACATATTCTTCTTTTTGCGGCAATGTTGACTGTAGCACTGCATGTGATCGCCTGCGGAGAAAAAAAAGTTTATTTTAGAACAATATTTTGCCTGTTTAAAATGTGAAGAGAATTCTACTAATGACAAACTAGTTTTGCAAAATCGTATGAATCTTCAAGCATGTGAAAATATTTTTACAGGATCGGCAAAGCACGTGTGATTCCGTTGAAAGAAGTATTCATAGACTACAGGTTAAGCCACCATTAGAGGGGCAATATGTTTGTCATCTTAGTAGTATGAAAATCACTTGGTTGGTTATGACATAAAAATGTATGTGCCGTCACGCATAATAAACGCTTGTGCGCATGTGACAGGCAAATAAAATTTTTAATGCGCTATTAAGGTCACCGCTCATAACTCGTGACGGCACGAATAACATGGTCAATTTATTCTACAATAATATACAGATAAATAAAATTAAAGTGTCTGTTTGTAATTCCAAAATAACAGCTTTTCACTACATGCATATTATGAAAGCATATAGATACTGCGCTAAAAAACAATATTTTAAATTTTTCTCATTCTGTCTGTCTGTTTATTCCGGCTAATCCGAAATTTCACAGACAAATAGATGATGTTACAAGGAGTAACTCAGGTTACATTGAATCTTAGGGTTCCGCGCGTCACCCATAAAAGTCACTGCGGGTGCGGGCACAGCTAGCTATTAGATAAAAAAAGTAACCTCTGCACAAATCCAACAAGTAGCGAGTGCAGCACATGCGCCCTATATCGCATCAAGCGTATATCCTGCGGCGTGGAGTCGATGCACTGTCCATTCTGTATGGGCCGCTCGAACATGTTGCAGAACTCCGTCTTACTGCCCAAGTAGTTCGGCCTCACGAAGTCCACCATGCACCAGTACTCCAACAAGTTGTTCTGCAGGGGATAGCCTGGAAATTGTGTTAGTTGAATTGAGAACTAAAAAATCTGTCTGTAATTAAGGTGATCTTTCAGTACACTAATTATATGTTTTGACATGTTCGAACAACCTTGCATTTTGAGCTTTTTTGTATGGAGGTGAAAAACTTCCTATACTCGCGGCTTTTTAAAATAACGAAAATACGCAGGCGATATCGTCAACATAAAAACACGTTAGAATCTAAATTTGGAGCACAGGACCACTCGTATCATCTACCGACGAATGGCGAAATCCTGCGAGTAACCCCTATAATTCATACATTTAATCGTCCATTCATTCATTTTTGTTCTGAGACATCCACGAAGCAAACACTCAAGACTGTTCTTGCAAAAATAGTAATTTACATTTAAATATCTAGAAATAAACTCATTCATTGAAAAGGTTTCATCCACCCCTACTACGAGACACAGATAATTGTAATAACGTAAAAATATGTGCGGTACTAAGCGTACGTTTGACGCTTAGTACCGCACATATTTATTCGTCTCTCTAAGCTTCTAGCTAGTCACCAAAGCAATATATAAATTCTTACCCGTAAGAACGACTCGCCGCTTCGTCCGCATCATCTTCAGAGCGTATGAAATATTCGAATGTGAGTTTTTGATCCTATGACCTTCATCGCATATTACTAAATCTGGACCCGGCCGTACCAGTGCCTCGTACATTTCTGCAAACATAATAATAAGTTTTATCAAATCAACACCTACAACAGGTCAAAATAAGATAGATAGACAATAAGGCATTTTTTTGGTAGCTTTCCCCTTTACAGAATGGTTTTCGACGCTATGTTCCTATGTAATGATAATAAAATATTTATTTCAGCCACTGGGAAATGTCAGGTAAGTTTTTATTAATATACTTATAATACATTTGGCAGAATCAACAGTTTGTTTTAAAAATGTATCTTTCACTTCCACAAGCATTTTATAGATGAAGTTGGTAAAAGGTCTGTATTTATACATAGGGTATAATTGCTTAATAGATTGTATACCAACGAAATCAGACGCGACGCAAAACAGCTACACTATCTATTCTTTCTGCTTACGTTTATTCGAAAGGAATTAAAAAGGGTACTTTGCACGATTGTTACTCAAGTTCTTACCGTCCAGGAGTTTCTTGTCTTCGCCAATTTTCTCGTCCTTCTTGGAGTCGTTCTTTGTTTCGGAGTCATACCGCTCTTCTTTATCGTCTGATATCTTAGACTGATTCGTGATGTCAGAATTCTGGAACAAATTACATTTGTTATATTCGCTATTCAAAACAAACTATACAAATGAGTATAGTGGATGAATGAATTAAAAATAAATCTTTTTCTGAAACATAAATAAGGTTTGAAAATTATATTTTTTGCTGACCCTTACGCGGTTCCCCGGCTACGGACATATGCAGACTTTCTTGAGAGTAAAAATAAAATTACATTGGATTCTGGACATCTTTAGAATTTCTGCATACAACATAATACATTTTTTTTGACTTAAATTTTTTCATACCTGTGTATCTTCATTGGCTGCATCAGTACCCTTCTTCTCGTCCTTGTCCTTCTCGGCGTCTCCCTTGCCCTTTCGTTTCTTACGAGGTTTCTTGTCCTTTTTCATGCTGAGTAATCTATACAGCTCATAGCCTATCATGAGGACTCCGCCTGTTGTAGTCCAATCCTGAAATAACAATCGAAATACTGTTATGATACATTACTTTTAAAGCTAGTATGGTGTTTGGCGTTTCAAGCGTTCTGAAACTGTAATAGCCGCTTGCCTGTTTGTCACCTTCGTAATATACAAAAGATTCACATAAACTGCAACATCCTTATTATGATTGGCGATGCAGTGCGTGGTGCGCTTTCTTTAAAATTGTGTTACAATTAAAATAATCTATTTTTTTAAATCTACTTTTTAAAATTTAATAGTTACAGTTCTTTTTTGCTCCCAATAGAAGTATTAACCGATTAGTTGCGGCTCTCTTTTTTTGACACTTCCGTTAGTAACGGGGAAGAAATATTTCTTGACATCGCTCGCGCGTCATACGCGATAGGTTTAAGAAGTCCATGACGTGCGAGACGCATCATCCGCAACGAATCAGTTAATTATCATTCGAAAGAAATCAATTGTTTCATAATCTTAATTCCACATTATAATTCATTGCGTGTGGAAAAAATACATAACAAATAATGAACATACCTGGTGCAGTGCTTGGTCTGACAAAATTCATGAAAGGGGATGATTGTGGTTTAATAATTATAATTTAAATTGGTAGCATTAAGTACCTTGACAACTTTGGCACGCATCGCCAGTGTTTTATGACTGTCGTTCAGTACGTAGATGGGGAAATTCCTCGGTCTCACTTCACCGTGCGCCGTCAATGGACTCGTCGACGCGTCTAATGGAAGCCACATGTTGAATTCTGCTACCTGTAATATGAAAATGATTATTTAAGTAAACTAGCTGTGCCCCGCGGTTTCACCCGCGTAGATTTTAATGTCATGGTTGCCCGCGGATCCCTAATGTTTTTCAAAAATCTAAGTAGTTTATCGAAGTTACTCCTTGTAACATTATCTATCCGTTAGTGAAAGTCCCGTTAAAATCCGTCCAGCCGTTTCGGAGATTACACGGAACAAACAGACACAGTTTTTTTTTTTAAATTGGTTTTTCTATGTCAGTACCGTGTAATACTTTCATATGCATTTAGTGATAAACTGTTATTTTGCAGTTACAAACAGACACTTCAATTTTATTTATCAGTATAGAGTATAGATGTATATATAAATATAGGCCCACTTATATTGATCTTAATAAATATTTTTGCCTTGTTTCTCTTACAAGAAAGCGTGTAAAAGAGACAATATTTCAACTGATCAATCCATCCCATCAAAAGTAAGGTGGTTCATGAATAAAATACTAAGAACCTTGTTGATTAATAAATTAACCACTGAATTCATAAAAGTTACAATGCAGTTTAAAATCAAGTCTAATTTTGGATTTACAAAGGACAAAAAACTTTTACAAAGTTTATGATGTGAAATAACATACATCTAAGTCAATATTTTTTTTTGTGAATAATATAATTATACATTTTAATGATGCAAGAGGCCTTTGCCTTTCATAAGGCGAAATTTCATACATTAGTGTGTAAAAAACAGTAAGTATACTCACCCAATTCTGCAGTGTATTTATAGGCATAATGCACAGTACGGTTTTAGAGGTGGTATGTCTTAGGAATATATCACAGAAGCACACAATTTGCAGAGTTTTCCCAAGCCCCATGGAATGTGCCAGTATGCATCCAAAGCCTGTGGATGTAGAGAATCTCTCTACTGATTCTATGATGTTGTCAAACAGAAATCTTACTCCACCAATCTGAAAATGAATTAACAATGTTAATATAATGTGAAATGTAAGTAGTGTTGAATTTTTTATTGAATTGTATGAAAGAAAATCTTTGAACAATCTGTAGGAACAGTAAAAATTTTGATACAAAAATCTCTGTATATAAAAGGGAGTATGTGAGCCAGTAAGACACAAGACACCCATGGAATTGAGTCTATGCAGGTGAAACCATGAGGCAGAAGATAGTTTTTAATATATTAGCGACTCCACTGAACATTAGCGGAGAGTAAATCTGACATACCTGGTGAGGTTTTATAACTCTCGCAATTTGTGGTGCCAGGAATATGTCTTGCTCACTTTCAGAATGACCAATATTAATCAACACGCGGCCTTGTTCGTCTGGAGTGTTGTAGGCATCATTCACATGGAGGCCTGAGGACAGATACATATAGACATTACAATATTATACAGAGTTTTACTTGAAGATAATACCAATATTGCTTTAACTCCCCTACATACTTTAACAAATACACCATTATTAATCAGAACAAAGCACTTAGCAAGCATATTTTGTTTAATGGTATCAAATCAATCGCTTAGTTAGCCTTATTAGACCCTCGCCGCCTAAGGCACTACATTAACTCTAATTTCTTCTGACATGCAAATACCTCACCATGTTTTCCTACATTGTGACGCTCATGGTGTGGCAACACTGTAATGAGCTTTTAGAAGAACTCAGTGTGTTATTGGAACCTGCCTTGTTTGCGTAACAAGCCACCAGTTAGGAAAATAAGCCATATTGTTAATTAACAAGATGAGTGTAAGTTGTAACCTGAATTGTTAGGGTCATCCTCTGCCTCCGGACTAGGGGGCACTTCAGAGTCGGATAACATGATGCAGTCATCAGAGTCTGATGAAGAAGAAGAAGACTCCTCACCACTACTGCTGTCGACTATCTCTACAACCTGTAATACAAAAAGAGCCAAAATCATTGCGTATCCTTGTCTATAGGTCAAAGGTTTGGTAGAGTACTCTACAAAATATAGGTCAAGGTGCAGGTTAGAACACATTGCTTTAGTGATAAGATCACCTTTTGTTCAGATATCTTCACGAAACAATCTGTATGCTATTTATATTTCCGTTACAAGCAATAAAGAATTTGTTTAACGATAATAAAATAAGCTCTTTTTTGTTCTTAATAAATATAAGAAAGTCTTCTCTGTATGATTGATACCTATATTTTTTCAGTGACATTCAAATGTTCATTATAACCATGTATAATGTTTACTGTAATTGTTAGCATTTAAATAAATAAACAAATAACCTAGACAGGGACAGATTTCTTTGAGACAATTTACCTCTTTCTTTTCAGCCTTTTGATCAGGTTTCTTGATACCAGCTGTGGATGTGGTAGGTTTCAATAACTTTGTCACTTCAACCTGCCCTTGCTTCAAGGCAGTCTTCTTAGGCTCTCCAGAAGGTACTTTTACCAACACTGTGTTTGGTAAACTAGAACACAAGTGTACAATCAAATACAAAAGTTATTATTAATAAAATCTAATAACTTTATTAAATGTTCCAGCTTTACCGTAAGTTGCTACATGACTATTAGCTCATGAATCATGTTGATTTGAGATAATATGAGAAGCTCACTACATTAATAACAAACAGCTTACTGGATACCAGATATACAATGCACCTGGCTTTGTATATCCTCCCATCTATCCAATGTATGAACAAAACAATAAATATTATTATTTATAGTAAGTAAATAAAATTATTACATACTTCAATTTATGTCCAGGAATTGACTTCTTCAATATTGAAGAACCTCCTTGTAGCAGGGATAATGTTTTTTGGTGAATTTTATTTTGCCTATTTTGTGCTATTTGTCTTTGGACCTGTTGATGTGAGAATATGTGTTTAATATCAGGTTATTTATACATTTAAACACCAAAAACAGTATTATGTGTACCTCTCTGATAATCCTCTGTTGCTCTTGAACTCTTGCCAACCGCTCAGACTCTTGACGCTGGGCTGCTAAGGTGGAAGCATCCAAATTCTTCTCATCCATGACCTCCCTTATATTTCGTCGCACATTTAAAGCATTTGAATTTATTTTTTTCTGAAACAACATAGGCGGTTATTCCAATTATTGTGATAACCAATACATTATTTTCAATATCAAATTACACAATAATTTGTGATGCAATAAAGTGTTGGATAACATAATAGCTGTTTATCTTCAAAACATGAAATGATTTATGTTTAATTTATAAAGATTTTAAACTTATGTTTTAGAATTTCTAAACACAATAAGAATAATATCAAATACTATCACTGTGAGAGAGGTTGGAGTGCTATATCATAGAGTAAAGTTTGCAATTTGAGGTTTATTGAAGGGTAAGACAATTTAAGTTCAAACTTATGCAGCAACACTGATCTTCAGTCTGTCATGTCATGTCACAGTATGGTCCCATTGTTATCCAAAATATCTTCAGCGATGATTATTAAGTATTAGTTTGGCATAGTTTAAATCATTAGGGTGTTCTGTGCATAACCACATAGGCCTATAACTTTTTAAATATTAGTTACAAGGATGTATTAAAGTAGCTATTGGCAAATTCTTTACCTGTAAACAGATTATTAAACACCAAAACATAAAATACATATACTAACACCTATATTCATAGCAGGCAGTTATACTTGTACAATCACATTTGGTCACATGTTAGATGGGCGAACCTATTGCCAGTCACCGGGCACTAATCCAGACTCCAAGTTGCCACAGGTTAATTATGCCAGAATAAACCCAATAAGTTCTACAACCATCTGTATCAAACCCTTTCTTTTCAAACTTTAAGTTCGGCAGTAGCATTTACAACCACTAGACATTAAGAAAGCTAAAGCTATAAGAAAGGAGTTACACTCACCTCATCCTCAGCGTCAGGTTTATTCTCACCCTCACTGGGAGCGTCCTCATCCTCTCTCTTAACAGCTTTCACACTTATTTCACCCATCTCCTTCAATTTCTCTGTTATATCAAAGTCCTCACTATTCTCTTCCTGTTTTAAGTCTAACAGTTCTTCGGCAGTTTTATCTGGACACAAATCACTTCCTTCAACTTCTGCTATTTCTACATTCTTTGTCAAATCCAAATCACCTTCGTCTATTATATCGCAGATTGAAAGAGTCTTAGGCTCCTCTTGGGTAACCTCAGGTTCAGCTACCTCGGGAGATTCCACCGGCTTATGAGGAACTGGAGTGTTTTGTTTGGCTTCAACAATGTCTCCTGTCTCAGGATCAATGTAACTCTCGTTCTCCTCATTCAGCTCTTGCACAGCATTGGGGTTCACCACAAACTCCTCCTCTGACAAGCCATCACTGTCGGAATGACTTTCCTCACTTGTGAAATCACTTAGCTCCAGTAAGTTATCACCAACTAAGCTACGAATAGCAATTCCAGTGTCCTTCTTAAGTTTTTTCGTGAAGTTATGAAAATTTTTTACTGCTTCCATTTTTCGCTTCTGGCTCATAGGCCTGGCGCGAGGGGCGGCGCGGCGGCGATTGTTCATCGCAGCGGCCTGGGCGAAGTGCGCCCGCTGTATTCGAGCAATGGTCTCGTCGTCGTCGTCGCTATCCAACACCTCCTCCTCCGACTCCTCATCTTCCTCCTTACCCTTCATCTTACTCTGCCCTGAGTTCATACCACCAGCATCACCCATCATCAAGCCACCTTCCTCGTCAATGTTGAATCGAACGATTCTAACAATACCGACAGCGAGTCATCATTCCAATCCAATTGTCATTTTAATGATATAAATACTGAATTACACTTGTTTTTATTAGATTTCACATTAATTCCTGTCACAGTTATGTGATATACCTACTCAAATACAAATAATTTATTCTTTTCAGGAAGGTTCTTTGTAACAATATTCGGGACGCGGGATAAAATAAAATAGGAAGAGAATTATGCCGGATGACTATAAAGATCGCCCATTGCACTAGTTCTGGTCAAAAAGTAACACATCTTAACGTATTTGTTTTTAATTAACGCTAATAAAATAATGTCTGCAATTAAATTTTAGGAAGCCATTACTTCCGCAATAAATAGCCTATTCAACTATTCTATACAATTTGTGTATTCGACAAGCGTGTTTACAAAAATTGTAGATGGCCAACGATGTTACAATTTGTCGAGTAGACCCTAAGGGCATCAGCTAATAGAGTTTAAAATTCAGTACGAATATTCTGTTTTGGCTAGGCATTCGCAAAGCCAAAGACATAAGTTATCAATGAAAATGCATCCTTGTAGTAATGCAACAACACGTCTAAAAACATTTAAGCAAATAATTTTATGTAATGGCAACATTATTGATTTCCTTAAGCTCTTCAGTCAACTCCAGACAACTCTTTAGTCTATGGATTTAGAAAAAAAACATGCTTTATATGAGGCTATTCACAAACTGTTCACGAACCGTCATGACAATTTTCCTCTTTTAGTAAATAGGTTGAGGAATTGAAGAGCAGTACAGGACTATTATAGCGCGCAACTCATCTCTCTGAGCTAAGGCCCACCTACCTACAAAGTACCACGAAATTTCATTCCGTAGTTTATCATGAAGAAATGAAACATAGCACTGACATTATTGACCATAATATTCTATAGATATAAAATAATATTCGTCATTACCGTTTTATTCGTCGCTACAATTTATTTGTGCTATTGCGTTACTAATTTTCATTAGTTTTCCTTGCACCGATAAGAGTGTAACTCTTAAATGAAAAAGAAGAAGCGCTATTAATGGTATTTGAATATTCATAGCATGATAAATAAATAATATTTAATTAATTACTGTTAACATATGCAACTAACGACTCCCACACGTGGCTCCTGCAATCCATCTATCCCTTTTGATCATGAAGGCGCTACAAACATTAATTTAATTTTAGTGTGTTGAGTAGGCAGCTTCGATCCTGTCGCATTATTCTAAGGTCAAAAACAAAAGTGTTTAATAAATCTATGGGTGTCCCATCCATAGATATAGAAAAAAAATCGCTTTGGTCCCATCCATATAGTGCTACCAGCCAGACTGGAATAATTTCCCAATGATGAATGAAAAATGAATTGTACGGAGTTTTGAAAACTTTTAAACAATTAGCATTTCTTTTCTAAAACATAGGTAAGAAATAAGCAAAAATAATATTATACAAATTTAATGAGAATAAAAATAATAAACCAAAGAAATATTTAATACAGCAATGTGAAAGATGTTTTGTTAAATATTAAGTTTTTAAATTATGGTTTAATTTTGCGAAGTTCGCGATAAAGCAGGTTCGTTTTTTTATCAAGATACTGCCTTTTAGGTAACTAACCGGTAAGGAAACATTCGAATTTAATATATAATACCTACAGGTGCCGCCACGAGTTATGAACGCTCAACGAAAATAGTGGTCTAACTGCCCATGTATTTTATTCTCGTGGCGCCATACAGACACTCATAAAATGACTGCATTCAAGGTCAGCGCTCATAACTCGTGACGGCACTACAAGGGCAGGTAACTCTGTAGTAGGGGGAAAACATTTCAAACAATAGAAGTGAAACAGTGGCATTTGATATTTTATCTATTTACATAACTTAAAAGCCAAACATTCTACATTTTCATATAAAAGTTTTATGCTGCAACAGCCACTCGCTTTTCTCGGAGTCGGAGGCGACGCTCTCGCTCAAATTCCTTCATTCGGAGTAAATAACTGAAAAAGTGAATAGACAATTAATTAACCCACACAATATCAATTCCTTCATACGGAGTGAATTACTGAAAAAGTGAATAGACAATTAATACCCACACAATATCAGAAAAGTATTTTGTTACGAGGACTTTATTCTTGTTCTCAATATTATTCTTATTCTTATTCTAGACCTGCTTGTGTAACAAACAACCAACTCCAACACACACAAATCTTCTATACAGATAAATAAAATTGTAGTGTCTGTTTCTAATTTCAAAATTACAGGTTTTCACTAAATGCATATAAATTTTTCTCTGTCTGTCTGTTTGTTCCGGGTAATCTCTGAAACGGCTGGGCGGATTTTAACGGGACTTTCAGTGGCAGGTAGCTGATGTTTCAAGGAGTAACTAAGGCTACTTTTATTTATTAAAAATGTTAGGGTTCCGCGACAATAAGGATGGAACTAAATCTACGCGGATGAAACCGCAGGGCACAGGGCACATAATATTAAATGTCACCGTCATTTGTTATACATTAGTAGTTGCTATTGTTAAAAATTTGCATATAAAATAAATCTTATTTAATGAGACCATAATGAACAGAATGGAATTTGATGAAAAAGAAATTGGGCTGTCAATAATAAGAATAAAATATGACATTGTATTGTTTGTCATGTATCTGAGGAAGTTTTATAAAATAAGAGAAAATATTTTATAAGTAAGAAGCCATGGTACATACTCCTGATGTTCGCAGTTGAGATAGTTGTGTTTTTCATGAGCGCATTTATACAGCAGTGGCATGTTTTTATAGCGGCATGTCTGATAATCAAGCAAGTGATGAGCACAGTAGTCTCGGTGTTTAGGTGGAATCCTTGCCGAGATGAGGTCTTCTTGACGAGCAATCATTTCTGCAAAAAAGAAAGTTAATAAAATGGGTTAAAGGTATTTGATTGTTTACATTATTGTCTTTTTAGAATTTGAGTTTGGAACCCAATGATAGATAATAAACAACAGAGACAGCTACAGGTACTCTCACAAGTTTTGAGGGCATTGTTTTAATTTATTAGTTTTGATTGTGCAAGCATGGGTAAAAAAATGCAGTTTTCCTCACATTTTTTCACACTCAGAACTTGTGAGGGCGTATCCATTTTTGAAGGAATATTTATTGACACCTACTGTATTCCTTATTCGGTCTTTAGCAATGGGAGTTACTTGTGATTATGCATGATAAGCAGAAATATGTTTAGGTAGATGTCAAGATTAAAATTTTCTTGTATTTTGGCTTATTATTGGTTAATTTTAACAAATTCATACTAAGTATTAAGTACCTCGACTTAAGCAGGCTTGGTAAACAGTCGAGGCAGTACATAATTATACATTAACAGTTAAGTATTTTACAATGATAAAGTTAGTTTTTCTTGGTTTGTTATTGATCATTGTGTCATTCTAACCTAACCTAAGCAAAAAATTATGTAACTCATTTTCAATAAATTTTCACCATATTTGAAATAAAGTTTATGTTGAGAAGTATAAAACAATTTCAAAGAAACTTTACCTCGTTCTTTACGCTCGTAAGAAAATCCAGTTTGAGGGTCAAAAGTAGGTGTATCGTTCATGTAGAGGTCTACATTTCGAGCACCAAAGGATCCCATTATCTGTCCCATTTTGAAACGAGTTTTGTTTTCCTTTCCTCACTCGACACAAGGAGCTACAAGGCTAGCCTGCAGAAGAACAGTTTTTTTATTCTGTTTGTGCTCTAATAATAAATGTATTTACATTTACTGCAACGAACTCGGATAGTTTGACATACGGACAGACAAAATCAGCTGTGCTGTCTGATAAAATAACCTAATCTGTGGCTGTCTACTAACTTCGGCCGGCTGGCTGCGCGGCGGTGCCTTTGCCTCATTGCGCGTCAAGAACAAAATGGGATGATATTCTCGATAATTAAGTGCCTCGTACTCTAACGCTCTGAGGCAAAGCATAATATTGAAAGTGCAATCGAAATTCTATTATAATACATTATAGCAAGGCACATTAATTTTTATTCCGTGTGGCTATTTCTGACTTTGTACGCTAATATTACATACGATACAAAATTTGTAGGAAATAGCGTCGTCGTCGTCTGTTGACCCCTTTAACATCAAAATCAAACCGCACTAAATAATTGACTGAAAAAGTGGGTAGGTTCAAAAAATTTTTTGGGTTAATATTTTTGGTTTATAGTTCTAAGAAAATGTTCAATGACGAAATAATAACGATAGAAACATAATTTGTGCAATGAAACATAACATAAATAATAATGAAAATGGATGTTGTGAAAAGATTTAATGGGCAGAATTTATCGATTCTAAAAACAATCGGCAAAGGAACGTATGGGTACGTACATATTTATTTCGTATAGATTATCCGACAATATTTTTCGACATTGAGTAATTTATTTTCATCTATTTACAGAAACGTTTATCTTTGTAAAAAGCGGAAAACAAATAATTTAACGATTGTTAAGGACATACAATTAGATGTAAAAATTCAAGATCACAAGCAGGTAAAGGTATTTTGTTTACTTATCAAAAATGTAGAATTCGTGAAAGTTTTTAAATAAGATGCATGATGGTCGGGAATCAATGTGATTCAGAGTTATTAAGGCATCCGCCTAGACTAGACCTATCTATAAAGTTCCAGCGGGGCATTGAATTATTTTTAAAATAGTAAGAAATTTTGCATCTATGCATTATGTACCAAATTACCTTGAATTTTGGTTTGTGATCGTATAATCCACAAATTATGCAGGTAATTGATTTTTCTGCTTTTAGGACATAGCAAACGAAATAAATATACTATCTTCAATGAATCATCCCAACATTATTAAATTCTTTAATTGTTACTATGCGGACAACTATGTGATGATATCAATGGAGTACGCGGCTAGCGGGAATCTGGCCGAGTACATGTACCAGCGGTGTCCGAAATTAATGAAGCAACAGGTTTTCAAATAATTATATCTACCTATGTAGTTTCTTATGTATCTAACACCTATCTACCTAAGACAGTTTAAACTGATCACTAGATTTTTCGCCCGCTTCTGAAATTATTCGCCTGGTGTCCTACAAAATTAATTTTGATACTTACTTACAGGAAATACTTTTTTATTTCTGTCAAATCTTGCTGGGAGTAAATTACATCCATGGCTTAGATGTTATTCACCGAGATTTGAAGGCTGAAAATATTCTTTTATCTGGCAAACATGGTGCTGTGGTGAAAATCGGGGATTTTGGAATTTCAAAAATGTTGGCGAGGTAAGTTTTGACGTCGAGGTCGAACCATTTCGCTTCATTAATCTTCTTCATTCTCGAAGTAAGACAAGAGGTACCTACCTACCTTAATAGGTATAAACCTAGTTCCTATGGAAGGAAAAGTGTAAGGTTAATAGGGGGAACCAGAGATTATAATTTCACTAGAGACAAAGGTTCATAAAATGGCGCGCTGAAAGTGCCCTCACTGCTGCAAATTGCTCATTTTACCTCCATAGGAAGCGATTTTTACTTACACTTATGGTGTGTCGTCACGAGTTATGAGCGCTCAACGAAAGTAGTGGGGGTAACAGTATTTTATCGCGTCGCGCCATACGGACAAACCCATACAGACTCATAAAATAACTAACTACCTACTGCAAATTCAAGATCAGCGGCTAAAACTCGTATAACTCTATATACCTACGCTTGTTTGTCATAGCATAGCAGTCGTAGGTATTATAAGTAATTAAAAAATACATTATTATACCTATGTGGGATTATATCTACGTATTAAAAGTTTTCAATTAAGTAAATTTTAGATTATCCCTAAGCTTAAGAGTAACTTACGTGTAATGTATTTTTTAGCGCAAAGAAAACTTCAACGGTGATAGGAACTCCTTATTATTTGGCCCCAGAACTATGTGAAGGAAAGCCCTATGATACTAAAAGTGATATTTGGGCGCTTGGCTGCTTATTATACGAGATGTGTACACATAAACGGGCTTTCGAAGCTGAGGTAAGTATCCAAAACACTGAAGAACATGTCAATATAAAAAAAAAGGAATATTAGATTTTATTAAACGTCACGTGACTTCGTCCGCATAACGGTTTTTTAGGAACTCAATATCTTCCTTGAAGATAAAACTGTTCCAAATTTTAGAGAATCTGTTCAGTGGATGACGTTTAAAGTTAACAATTAAACACAAAACTCCCAACAAAGTGACACATGAGTGCACAATGATCTCATCACCTTATAAAAAAAAAAAATCAAAAATATAACACGGATAAAACCGCGGGCAACAGCTAGTTTTCGAAGTGAATGTTTGTAATTCCTTCTGTCTGTAAAGGACGGGACACTTCCCATTTATAATAATAATATGGATTATTTTTCTTTATTTCTATAGACATTAGTAGGATTAGTAAAGGCAATAACGAGTGGTAATGTGGACCCAATCGACTTCACAATGTATGAGAGAGGAATGCAGGACCTCATTGATTTGATGCTGTCCATTCTGCCGGACAAAAGACCTACTGTAAAGGAACTTATTGGACGACCCATCCTGTTGCCTAATATTTATACTGTATACCTGGATGCCGGAAATGACGAATTATTGTTCTCTAAATTAAGTAAAGAATTATTTTGACTGTCTTATGTGCTTATTTAATAAATTTGTGATACTAATTATATTCTAATGAAATAAAATAATGACATGCAAAAAAATACTTTTATTTTTGGAATATTTTAAAATAAGTAATGCATTTGAACATGATAAACTATCGCGAGTAATCACAGTAATCGGCTGTATTTTCACTTTAATGCTGAATGTATCTATCTGTTCTTTTCTATCGCTCAATAAATGCATGTGTAGTATCCATCTTAAAACCTAATACCTGGTGTAGTTTGACAATCTGTTCTTAGCAGCTTAAAATAACATTATAATGATAAATATAAAGAAGACACATTCTTGTATCTGTTACAGCTAATAACATTGGTGGAGTGTTATTGCCCATTTGCCTGGTCAGTCTCCATTTCCTCATCCTCGTCTTCTGAAATCACAATAACACATTCAGTGGCTTATGGTTACATTAAAATAAAAACAGGGAAAACAGTACACCCAAATGTCAAAATGTGTCACTTGCACTTGGGTCATGTATGGTTCAATAAATGCACTCAAGAGTCTACAGGACCCGATTATATCTAATAGCTTTAAACGAGCGATTCTTGTATGTTTATGTATTCAGATATATGTATATCTGAATCTCGAAAACGGCTCGAACGATTTTCGAGAAATTTATTAAGCCCCCTGCAAACTAATATTTTAGTAGGCCTAGACAAAGTGACATTCTCTCGCATTTGCGCTAGTAGAAACATGCCGTACATTTTGTATCGTTTCTACTAGAGAAATTATGTGGAATAATGGAACCTTTGTTGCGCGGCACTTACTGTCTGTATATTTAATACCAATAATTAGGGGTCGCATGGTAGCGGTTCGTGTCCGTGCCCGATGATAAGATCATTTCAAAATCAATTAAGTTTTTTTCCTTAATTTTGGCATGTACAGTTTGATTAGTAAAGGATGATATTATCATACTGATTAGTTTTATGATACCGATATCCTAGTATTCGAAAATAATCGAAAAAATACGCGTTTAGACCGGTATTTGTCTAAACATTTTGACATTGGGTATACCCTCACCAATTTCATCTCAACTTCAATCTCAGATCAACTTTTACAAAGAGAAGACCCTTCAGAGACATACAAAGTGAAAGGTACGTTTGATACATGAGGCAGCAATATTAAAACTCAGGTGGCATAGAGACTGTAGAGGTATTGCGGAGGTCGCTGGTTCAAATTTAAGACACATAACCATCCTTGCAATATTAAAAACATTTTATCTTTATTATTTTGGGCCCTTTACATTGCATTAAGTATTTCTTTAAAATATAAAATATGTTATTATAAACAGTGTAATGAGCCTCAAAACAAACTGTTGCCTTCGCCATTTGGTGACCTGAAAATCAAATTGGTATTGGTAAGAACAAATAAAATAGTTTTATTGTCCTACCACATAAATTGTTCATTACTATTGCATTTCACTGCTCTCAGGCCACAGATGCAATTCCTTCAGTTACTAATTTTATAAATGCAAAAGTTTGTTAAGATGGTCTTAAGTACTTAAAAGGATCATAGATATTAAACATGACTTCATTATGTTGTAGAATAACTCATATATTTCTCAAGTAATTTTGAGCTGAGATAACTTTTTAATTTATGTTCAACTTGTGTTAGTAGGGCTGTATAAAAAACTATTGATAGCTTACGTTGACCATTTGCCGGAGCTGGTGGCTGCAAGGGTTTCTGTCCAGGGATTTGTCCAGATTGCAACATTCTCGTTAGTCGCTCCACCTCTTGCAGTGAAGAAGCATTCTTGATGGCCTCTCTGATCTTGTTAATTTCTTGAGGAGTGAGATCTGTTGAAAAATTGTATTCATAAGTATAAAATGCTCAGAATAAAAAGTTTCACAAGTAATTAGCCCTCTTGGAGTTTCAGGAAACCATGTCTAAGTGGATCTTATCTACTCCTTTTTATATCTCGACCAGTGGCTAGGCTGTACATTGATATGTCAGTAAGTCAGTCAGGACTTTGCATATAGACATGTTATAATAATTAATCTTCATAAGTTATACATACTAGTAGTCTTGGGATCAGGCATGTTTCCACCAGGAACAAATGTTTTTGCTTTTTTGGCAATCTCCTTTTGCATCTCCTTCCCTTTCTTACTTTTGAATAATGCATTAGCATCATCTCTTTCTTTCTGCTTGATTTTTCTGAAGTCCAATAATCTTAATTCGGGGAGTTTGAATGCAACATATGCCCTGAAATTAATATATCTTAACATATCATGATGTGTTTTTTACTTGGCTATGGTATAAAATTTTTAGTAATTATTAATATTGGACTGGAAACATATCTGCAGGTTTGTCACTTTGTGGAATGAAAACTGCAATCTGATGCATCTCACAGGCTTATTCCCAGACATCCACTGCCCATAGATTTTGAAAAATAAACTTTAAGACATTATTTCCCGCTATCTCCATGACAATTCAATTTCTTGATTGTTGTTTAAATTTTTTGTATACCAAAACAAATGCTGTGGTGGTGGTGGTTATAAAATCATGGATGTGTGAGCTTCATTGAGCAAATTCTTGTTGTTACATTTGCTTTTGGAAGCCAAAGTGATTGTTTTAAGAGAAATCTATGATAGCCCTTACCGATAATGTTGTTTGTTTGCAACTGGGTTGTGCATAAGAGAGAGTGTTTTCAACTTTGGTAATGTGATCAAAGGATCCAAATCTCCCAGTTCTGATATGTTGTTGTTTGTCAGAACAAGACACTCCAAGTTTGGTAGGTACTGCTCCAGATTTTCTCCAAGCCTCCTGGAATTCACACAAGATACTCTATAAATATATTTTAATATTTGTCAAGTATAACAGTGATTACTCATTCATAAACATACAGGGGTCTATCATCATCGGTTTAAATAGAGTGTATTAAGAACTGTGCTTTAACTCACTGCATGAAAAAATTATCAACCTGGTATTTAGAATTACACAGTAGATACAAAAATATTGAAAAGATATCCATGATACCATGGTAATATTTGCATACCTACCTTCTACTCTGTATTACCTTCAACACATTTTTGTTAAGTGTTTGACAAGTAAACAAACAAAGTGTGAACAAGAGAAGATAACATAAAGATACCAATAATACTCACACTATCCTATTATTGTTAAGCAGCATACATTTGAGCCTTTTCAATAGAGGGAAACCATCTAGCTTCCGAATATCATTATCAGAGAAATCTATCGTGTCGAATTGGTCTAATGTAGCACCCAAATTTTCAATTTGAGGGATTTTGTAACCTAAAACATTAACGACAGAGAAATTGGTTACGAAGATTACGACTGTTAGTTTTGTAATCATTAATAATAAAATATACAAACTAACCTCTAAGATCCAACTCCCGATCTCTACATGGATTCATGTACTGCATTGAATTTTGTATCAATTCCGTGGTAAGCTTAACCATCTTGGCGTGAAATTGGATTAAACTCAACCTTTAGGTGTTTAATAATACATAAATTTGTATTGTATTATTAATTTCCTCGCCGCTTCGCTCCGTTCGTACTTCGTATGCATCCGTCACAAACTATAGAATGAGTCATAGACAAACTTGGTTATTTTTTAGTTTTGTTGATCCATAGACATAGTGATTCATAGATATGGTACTTGATAGAGAAGAATGGAAGAATTTGTATCGGTTATACCATAGATATAGAAAAACGCGCTGGTTACACCGACAAGAGTCGAGAGAGAACTCTTAAATGTATGATGATGACGATAGACATCGTAATATTAAAAAATAAAGATAAGAATGCAATCCATACAGCTAATTGCTCAAAGAAAACATCAACTTCCTAGGGCAGGATTCAGAATCAATACTTCTAGCATTTCTTCCAAAATAGGTACAAGAAAAACGACACTACAAAAAATATACTAATCGGCATTCGGCCGATACAGCACTAAAATAAATAATATCATTCCTTACAGTAAGAAAAATATAATATGATCGCGAATGGCAATAGGTTTACTAAATGTTAATTATGATTGTATTGTTTTAACGGTACCTACTCGTACATTGATTCTCGCCAAATTTCATGACGGGATGGGCCCTTATGTTTTGAGTGCGTTGACGTAGAAGTAGGTATGAGTTTATCTCAGATTCAGGGATTAAGCACATATAAGTTTTGTACAAAGCAAATATAAGTTAAGTAACGTCTTTTAAGTGCTGTAGGTACCTACTGTATTATTTTAAGTATTGTATTAACGGTAGATAGGTTGCTGCTGTGGTTCGATACTACCAAGTGCGTTTTTATGTAGGTCGATAAAACATTTAAATTGTGATTTGCGGTAACTATAAGCGGGTTTACAATGGATTTGACCCTTCATGACTCGCCAGAACAACAGCGCGCTAGCCTTAATGACTAGGATTACGTATCGGACATTCTCCATTTAGTAACTCATCCCTTTGTAACTCTGTTGTAATTCTACTACATGTGTAAGTTAATAAGGCGTTGCTCCATAGATTATTTTTGGTGTGGCTACCTACTCATGTTCGTTGCGAAAGCCCCGAAGCGTTATACCTAACTGGCATTTATCTACTTAGCTTTAATCCACTTTTTACCTTTGTCCCATAACTTTTAACCTATGTTAATGTTTAGCATCGCATACGTCGATGGCAGCTCATATCAATAAAATAAACAATATTTTGCAATATGAAAACTATTAAGTATGCTAAGTACCTACCTAGTGTACCTAGGTTTCATTTCATCGACTGCAAAGTGATTGCTCTCCAATTAGCTAGAGCTGACAGACATAATAACTAATAAGCAGATCAATGGTAGCTTCGCTTATGCAGGTAAACGTGTTACGTAGGCACGATTTCGTATTAATTCAAGTGATTCGGGCATAAATTCATAAACTAGTGAACTGAACATGCAATTTATTGGATAAAGGCTTACCTACTGCCTGCATGGTGGTAGCCATATTTCTATCGAAGCTTAAAAAGTAGTAGGGAATCAAGCACTATGCCATACATTAGATACGCATAACACCATAAACTAAATGAATATATATGCTCACGTCATCCCATAAGGGTCCCCGAAGGGGTAAGCAGAAGTACCTACCTATCAGATGATTAAGTGCCAAAGTGACAAAGGGTGACTCCATCGCCGTCTGAGCACTATGCATACGTCTTTAATTACTTCTCAGATATATGCAGGTTTGCTCACGATGTTTTCCTTCACCGTAAAGCACGTGGGGTGAAATTACTGGACTTACGTTTTGAGAAAAACTCTTTGTTGCAGGCCGCTGGGATTCGAACTTGCACCGCTTGCAGGGATGGAAACATAGGATAACCTACCTACACTAGATATTTACAAGGCTCTAATAAGGTTAGGTTACATCTATACGCTTCTGAAGTACCTAGGTAATTGAAATTAGGGGTATGGTACGTAAGTAACTGCTTGGATCAATTATCTACCTAGATAATTGTTGTGTTTGCAGCCATATCAAGGGTGTTGGTTGACAACTATCAAAATGTAACGTGAACTAGATTGAACATGAACATCCCACTCAGTAAGTAGATAGGTATGTCGAGCATCTAACATGATCGCAAATTTGAATGTTATTCTGAATCACATAGGTACCTACCTAATAATATGGTAGTACCGTAGTTATGATCAGACATCTAAACCGAGAACTCTTATAGCCATGGGCGACAGTACCTATGATATTTTTTTTTTTACAATGGATATCATTAGTATTGAAGAAATAAAGGCTCATGGGTACATATGGGCGTACTGTATACTAGTCATCGAGTGTCTGTTTTAAAAATACGAAATTGAACCTTATCCTCTATGATTAAGTATACATTTCCTATGATTGAAACCAACCCTCATCGTCGAGTTCGACGCTGAGAAACCCTAATGAATAACGCGGCAGGGTGTGTTCCGATCAAGTTTTAATAGATTTCCAGTATATACAGTTTGAGGGAATATAATGTTTTTTCTATCAATATTAGTTACAAATACCCTCCGGACATTTTTATTTTTTTCTATACCTGTTTATTGGAAAATGGAACGAAACTTAACACATACAAAAATCCGCGGGTACTTAATCACAGTCAAAATATATGATGGGCCATGGACATAGTAGAGGTCGCTATTGTCCATTCCGTGAATAGAGTGCGGTAAATTTTTACATAACCGTCCACGCACGACCTACATTAGAAATTCCGTATTATATCCATATGAATACAGTCTTTCTTGTATTGTAAGGTAAACAATACGACGGTTAAGATACGATTCAATAGGCATATTGTACGTTTTGAAATAAGTATTTGGAACACTTTTGATTTCCAATTCAAATTGGAATAATATAAGATGGATGGTGGCTGAGTTATTCTCATCGACGAATTTGTTATGTATACCGACAGTAATTCAGTGATAGTTAAAGATACCTTATCTTGTCAATAGCTAGTGTATTAATGGAGGTTCAAACCCTGTATACTAAATTATAGTAAAACAATTATGTAAGTATAGGTGAGTATAATATAATCAAAGTTTTTCCGGAACTCACAGACAGACAAAGCATTTCTTCACAACTCCACACTTCTTAATACGCCTGAAAAAATACTGTTCTTTGTTCATTGTAGGACTTGTATCGGGTTATTAAATCAACTTCAGAAATGCTGGTTATTTTTATTTGCGCATACTATATCTACGTAGTAAATTTATATTAAAAACCATTGTGAAATTTAATTTACGGTTCATGTTTCTTGCGGCCTCCAGTTTTGCGTTTGTTTTCCTCAAGTTATGGACGAGTTTTCTCGTAACTACAGGTTGTTTGCTAGAAAATGTTTGTAGATAAAGTGCCGCTCTGTTTTTTGCTGACACTTCGCCGTCTTGAATATTATTCTTTGACTAAAAAGAAAAAGACAGACAGAAAGGAAGAAATTCTTTTGAATTACTCTAGCCTTATTTTTTTAAATATCAATGATCTCTACAATCAAACTATAGGTTCTTGATATATATTCCGTGAGAGTACATAGATATGAATTTGTGGATACCACTTGGCTATATCTTTCCACACAGATTTATTACCCAGCTACGATTTAATCCTAGCCCTCAAGAAGGATTTACGCGAACTATACATACCTACTTTGCACCTACAATGGGATTCAATTCGGAAATGGGTCGACAAATGGGATAATTCCTTAGGTCATTAGCTAAGTTCGGTCGGCTTATAGATAAAGTTTCTCGCATCGGATACCGTATAGGTACCCCACTTTATGATATCTAGAACTTTCTCAAATTCAACTTGACAGTCTCATATCCTATAACCATATCCGAACGACTAATTAGCCTTATGCTTTTCTTATTTTAGTCAATTAAAACCAAATATAGCACATATCAATCCAAACAATATACGAAACGAAATTGAATATTAATTTGTAGTAGAATTATATTGATACTCATTTTATGTTCGAATCGGTACGGCATAGAACTTCACTTTTGGCTGTAACTATTAGCCACTTGTTTGCAATTTAGTGCCATAATGACTTTATATAAGGTACTTTATATAATTTGTATTTGTCTGTACGTGGGATGGAGGCATGTATATCCGACTAGTTATTGCGATTTAGTAGCGAGATGCCTACTATCGCCCTTAGTTGACTCATTGTTTAAGTAACCGTAATTGCCATTTCATTTAAATGCCATTTCACTCTACGGACGCAATTTTGTTATTGCGTCACGTCGGGATACAATACCTCACCTATACTTCACTTAAACTTACCCTTAACGAGATTTCTGCACGCCACTTCATCAGCACGTGTTTTTGTTTTGAAAGGAACCTTAAGTAAGTCAAATTTCATCAAAAACCTTCAGCGCCCAGCGAGATAACAGTAAAATATGAGTACAATATCTAAAAGAATTTTCGCTTCTTATGGTTTTTACAAAATTGTGTCATTAATAAATACATTATGAGAAATAGTTATGGAGAGATCACGGAGATCTTCAATATTTTGTAAGCACGTTCAGTTTACATATTATGTATTTCAGTTGGTATACAAAAAGCGTAAATTGACAAATAAGATACCTGGGTATACAACTTTTTATTGTGTTTTGTGGTGTAAAATACAATAAGCATTTAAAATGAATGAGAAGTTAGAGAAAATGTTATACTTGCTGCAAATTAAATTTACTTCTTAGACTGCACTTTGCATTTCGATATTAAAAACGATGTTAAATGAAGTGTTATGTCGTGTATTAAATACAAAAAAAGAAATCATAAAACTTCAGTATGTGATTCTATATTTTGCACCCTGGGTCGCGCTTTCAACGTCAGCAACAAGATAAGATACTGCAAACTGAATTTGGGCATACACTGCACTTTGCACTTCGACATTTTAAACGAAGTTAGGTGAAGATTTATATTTTAGGTTTAAATTTTTATTCTCATCAAGACAGTATGTCACTTACATGAGATAATATGGTTAATAAAACATTATACAAAATGTTAGCCAAATGAGGCTTCATATAGTTATAGTAATATTTTCATTCAGTGAGCGTGTATTACAGTGAAAGCGTGAGGGAGTGGTGGTGGATAATGGTAGCTGAATTACCTACTCGGGTCTATTATCATTATTACCGATGTCATGAATGTAAATGTATGTTTTTTGATCTGTCCTTAGGGGAAGTAGTTATCTGTATCTGCAGGGGCTAGAAATAAATAACAATCTAATAACTGTTATTTAATCAAATATAATTTACCTACCTACTATACTTGCTTACCTACTTTATCATTATTGGCTCTAAGGGGAGGATATAAATGCATATATTATCATCAACCATGCGAGTGCGGGGCGAATAATTTACATTTTCTTTTATTTCTTTCAGATTTAAGTAAGTAGGTATGCACTTTTCTTAACATTTTTTAGTTAATTTAAAAGTTTGTGGTACGACTCATCCTTGAACCGATGACTTTATAAAAATTATATATAATACTAGCTGTGCGCCGCGGTTTCACCCGCGTAGATTTAGTTTCATCCTTATTGTCGCGGAACCCGAATATTTGTAATAAATAAAAATAGCCTAAGTTATTCCTTGATACATCAGCTACCTGCCAGTGAAAGTCCGGTTAAAATCGGTCCAACCGTTTCAGAGATTACCCGGAACAAACAGACAGACATACAGACAGACAGGCAAAGAAAAATTTTAAAACTTGGTTTTTCAGTGTTAGTAGCGTGTATACTTTCATATGCATTTAGTGAAAAGCTGTTATTTTGGAATTACAAACAGACACTTCAATTACACACAAAAGATAGATGTATAGATTAAGGATAAAAAAGTGGGTATTATAACACTTACGCCACGGTAATAAGCGTGTGAGTACAAACCTACTAGGTACGTAAAGTAAATTTGTAGCAACTGTGCTTCGCAACTCATTTGCGGAGGGTTGCGGCCGGTCTGTAATTATTTCTGTAACTTGAGTTATTCAACAACACAACTCGTTCCTGGAATTATTATCCCTTTTTGAATTAAATGTTTTAATGGCAAAATGGCCTAATGATGGTGAGATGTTGGATTCGGTTTCATTACCCTTGAGAGAGTAACATTAGACTTATTGTTTATGTAAAAACTATCTATACATAGGGGTACAGACAGTCACATCAAGCTATACATATAGACAACGATAGGTCAGCTGATCCTGGAAATGAAAGTATAGGTAAATTAATCGTGGGTGGTCGTGGTGTCTTGGTACAATGGGGATGAAGAAAAAAATTGCTAATATTGTTATTAACTCTTTGTCATTCGTGCATGTGAGAGTATTGCGTATAATATTGTAAGTACCTGGATTGGACAATTTCTGTGACTGAGACTTTTCTGGGTTGTCGAAAAATATTTTTTTTTAATAAATGACTTATTTCTATATGTAAACCATATCTACACATACATATACAGATAAACAAAATTAAAATGTGTGTTAGCTACTAAAAATTAACAGTTTCTCACTACATAAGAAGTACATAAGGTTACATAAGAAAAAAATAAACTGTCTATCTGTCTGCCTGTCTGTCTGTCTGTCCGTTTGTTCAAGCTAAACTCAGAAACTAAAGCTAAGCTTAGAAAAATAAATATCATATCACTATGTATATAACATTGTCAATCCTTGTGGTTAAAACCGCGGGCCACAGCTAATACTTTGCTTATCACACAGTTTGTTTACAGAAGGACTAGCTGTGGCCCCCTGTCTCACCCGCTTCAAAGGGTCGGAGCATGAGTGATGACACCACGAACAGCGTGCCTAAGCCAGTGGCACATGGATTGCTCTGTGGACGATAGGATTAAAAAAATGGGTTAATTCTCGGGAATTTAACTGCCTTCAACTAAATCTACTTATGTCCTATGTCTCTTTTAATATTTTGTTGTGTAAACACCTATTTTGCATTAAAATGTGCAAAATATATCGCATTTAAATTTACCGCCTATACTTGATTTGACCATAGATTGAATTGAATCTAAAGAACACTCAAAAGAAATTAGACTGCCTATGGTGTGTTTATTTCGATTTATCATAATATACATATATTATGGCACTAAATCCAATACGTACTTTCACGTACGCAGGGACTTATGTAGATTTTTTTAAATACATACATACATGCTGACACATGTATCCCCGTTGGGTTAGGCAGAGGTGTTGTAATAACAACACCCACTTTTCACCGAACATTTTTAAGTGCCAACGTGACAGATGTTGAGTCTATCGACAACGATTTTTTTAAATTTTATTTGTGAGAGAATTTATAATGTGCACGGTTGTCATTTTCAGTGTAATAATCTGAATAACAACGCCTTTTATCAAAGAGTATAACATGATGTGTCTCAAGGTCGATATGGCTATATCGTCCCAACTTTCTCTAATCAAGTACTTTTCTTAATAACTGTTATTATGTAAACAAACGTACAATGAACATGCACGTCAACGCTTATTTACTTAAGCGTAGATACAGAAAATGGACAAAGTTCCTTTATATTTGCCCTTAACTCTACTTTGTAAGACATTACATAAAGATTACACTTTTGTCTTTACCTACGTTTTTCTTACGGATAACATCTTGACTTTCGTTACGCGCATTGCCGGGACGGAATATCCTTACATTGTAAACAAATATCCTTACACTGTATGACGTCGTAAAATGAGGAATAAAGTCAGCGCTGCGGTCGTAGCACAGACACAGGTGTTATTATGCACCACGAGCGATAATTATCAGTGATTGTAGCGATAAGAGGCACGAAATGTTGTGGCACGGTTGTGTTTACAGACGCAACCCGTGTGTTCAATTCATTGTAGGTGTAATATTCAGGTTTGGGACGAGTCGCGTCGCGGCGTAGCAAGACGAACGATCAAGTCAGTCGCGCTTCGCAAGCCCTCCCGCCGCCACGCTACGCGGCAAACCGCGGCTACGAGCTACAACTCCGTAGCACGCTGCTTTCTAAACTAAACAATTAACTTAAATACTCAAATTTATATTGATATCAACTTATTTAACTTTGTGACATTATGACATTCAAGTGAAGTGTATATTTTTTGGCTATCTACGTTGTTGGTGTTAACTATATTGGCGTAGTATAGTGCTAAATACTCAAACAAATAATGAGATCAGGTACCAAATAATGTGCCAGGTGTGACTATATCCATAATTTTTTTCAGAGTAAATAGTTTGAAATAATCAGGTTGGTATTGCAGTTTTTTTTATTACCTTTTTTTTACATTTTTTTTAATTTATAGTAGCTTATGATATCGTAATTTTGCTATCAAATCACCTACATAGAGGAAAGAATTAATGTAAGTATGTTTGTAACGAATTGGCTCAAAAAGTACTGTACCGATCTTGACTTTTTTTTTGGGAACGCGAACTACGCGGGTGAAACCGCGTGACGTCCACTAGTGTCATAATATGGTCAAAGAAAGTGGGTAAGGTTTGACTTGCATCTTTAAATACATTACTTACCTACCTATTACCTTGAAGCACACATTCATTATTCACGAAGTACGTTATTCTTATCAACAAACTCTTACAATATGTGATAATTAAAACTAAGTGGTCGACACTGACTTGAGAATAGATCATATTGTAGCTGCTGGATTTGTAGATGATACGTGTTTAATGAGACACACTCTCTATTAATTCGTAAGATTCCTCGTTTATTTGAACAAGTACACTACAGGGCTAACAAGATACTGTGAAATATTAACTTTTTTTATATATAATCTAAGTACTGGCTGCACGGAGATGTCCGTTATTTTTTTTAATTCTTGAGTTTTGCGGATTCCCACTTTTTAAACCACCCCCATATTAGAGTGATAAAAAAAGGGCACGTCGCTTAACCAAGACTTACGAAAAGACAATGTAAAAATTATTATAGTACTAAATCAAATAAAATAATAAGAAAACTCTAAATAAAACGATTTAGACGTGTTTAAAGGGAATGGTGCCACAAAACTTAGCTGCGGTACCCTTGGCTCGCTAAACTAATCCTCATATTGAGGAAAGAACCAGCTTGACGGTCACCAGAGACGTCAATCAGGCGTTTGGAGAGCTGCTTAAATCTTTCACATTTGAAAAGTCATAAGTTTTCATAAAATAAAAGCTGGATTCCAAATTTGGCAAATTATGGATACATTGAACTTCACGTTTATGTCGCTACCTAATTTGTTCGGTGAAAAGTGGGTGTTGTGTTGTTGCTTTACCCACGCCAAGTGGAAAGAAAGGCGAAGATAATAGAGGTTACCTTTTGTTACCAAAACCATTCCCAGCTGAAAAAATCCGACGAAAAGCTTTATTTCTCTTGATAGGTGTTCGCGGTTACCGAGTTACTTTTACCTTACAGTCAAGACTTAGTTTATTTTGAGCGGGTTGGGGTCGTTACAGTGCCTTTTTTGCCATATGCGTATTAAACTTAATAGGTTTTGTCAATCTTCTTCACTTACATGTCCAAAGCATCGTAGCATACCCTTTTCAATTTTGGCCAAGACAAGAGGGTGGTCCTTTTCTCCATCTGTCCTACTACATCCTATCCATGTTCACTGCATCCATACTTTAACGTAATGTGAAGGGTTATCCGTCTTTTTATTTCACCAGTTTACTAAAGAAACAAATCGTAATAAATCCGAAAAAGTATGCATGTTACCCATTCAATGATTTTCACTGTTTTCATAGATACCTCAAACCCTGAAAACTGAAACTTATTCCAATCGTCTGATGTTGCGAGGAGTAGGTAATACGTAAAATGAGCGATAAAAATATAGGCAAGGTATTTTATTAAATTTCCTGTTTATATACCTTTTTCATCCAATACGCTAACATTATCCATTAAAGGGAATGATAGATTGAAGCTGTTATTGCGGGTTTCTTCCCTGGGAAAATATTTATACGATACCTGAAAGAACAGACTATCTTCTACTATTATACTATGATTTTGGATATGGCTTTAGGGCGTGCGTGAACGTTTCTACCTGGGGGCCAACTACGATCATTTCGCTTTAAGCAGCGCGTATTCAAAAACTTCGAAACTTGACGTTTTGTTTATTTTCCAAAAAATGGAACGTCGAAAAGCTAAGAAGTTCCTAATACGCCCTTCTTTAAACTGTCTCCTGTATATTTAAGCAAAGTCAGTCTGTAAAGTTGTTTACTACCATAAGATCGAATATAATTTGAATCTCATGGGATAAAAAGGTGCATTTTTGTTTGCAGTTTCGCTGCGGCATCTTACAAGAATCCTAATCTTAGGCGTAGGGAAATTTTCATTAACTTTGAGTTGTTGTCAAAACTGGTAAAGTTACTTTTCGTTTTCAAGATTATCTCGACGCTTGAGCGGTAACCTATGTATACGACGTATACGTAAAAAGATTCATAGCAGATAATTCGTATTTTCGTACTTTGATCTCATCTGCTATCTGAACTATTATTTAGGTAATTTAGTAAATTTTATAACATACTCAACGAACTAATACACGACTATAAATACATAATTTACACATCGATGATAAATATATCTTGTTTATTGTCGCTCAATAAGTTTCTGGTAATGAGCGCGTTTTGACAATGCTTCACTATTTACTTTACACGTGTATACGGTGCTTCCAAGCTATTATAATAGCTTTTATTGTGGTACATATAAAATTAAGTTTATTTCTAAATCGTTTGTTTCTTCCTTTTATCTATGGTTTCAGTTATATATAAGTGACTTATTTTTGTAAAATAAACGGATATAAAAAGGATGAATATAGAGGTCAAAGGGGACCGTAAGAGTATTATAATACGTCGCCTATATTTCTTTAGGATCATTTGACAAGGTATATTTAATTGCAATAACAATGCCAGGTTTACCATTGACAATAATATATTACAAAGGTAACTTTTATTTATATATAACCAAGGCATTGGACAATCTCATACAATGCTAGGCATACTGGGGCACATAATATATTACAGTACATACCTACACATATGGTCCTAGCACGAGCCAGCAGGTCACAATAGCTGTTAGGCAAGGTACTTCTAGTAATATTATGTGCTTGAATCACACTACATCGCTTTAAAATGTCTGGAAAACTAGTCAGTTTTGCTTTGAAATATGTTACTTGCGATTGTTATAACAGCACTACAATGTTTGTATTTTATTACCTTATTTGTCAGTTGATTTTCAGTCCTACAAATATTAATATTAACCCATTTAGAGACACTATTCAGACAGATATTATTGATGACAATTTATTTTAAAGAATAAGAAGTAATTTTATATTCCTTTTATTCAAACTCAATGAGTCTTATTTTTCCTGTCTGGATTAATTTATAAGTGATATTATAACTTGCTTTGTCGAGTTTATGATCCGACGCTCCTTTCAGGGCAGTTGAAGTACCGATGTTTTATTGATTAAATATAAATCATCTAATGGTGCCACAAATATCGAAAAATAAAAAATAACACGTAAATTATACGATGAAAGGTACTGAACCTACTCTCCGAGCAAGCGGCAAACGTCACGTACGTATAATGTAAACAATTTTAACGAGGTATCAATATGTTTTTTTTTCTGAAAAACAACGAAGGTTCTTGATAAAAATAAACGTCTTTGAACAAATATTTAGGCAATACCCTCTTCGCAATGTCAATAAAATTGTTTGCAAGAGTTTATCATCTATCAGGTACTCACTGTAGTAAGAAAATGTTGATCTCAATTAAATGGTTGGTTTTTCAATTGGATGGGCATCTAAATAGACTGATTTTACTCTAAAGATTTCAGCTTAATAAAGCATTTTAATAGATGTACAAATACAATATAGCAGAGCTTATTTAAACAAGTGCTTTGTAATAAACGTTTTATGTTTCTCTTAAGTGATTTCTATTAATGATCTCTCGCAAAACCATAACCAATAACCCCCATAAAAAGGTGAAGAAAAAATACGATGCCAATTGCAATATTGACTATTTTCTCATTCTTTCTGGTAATTTCCATGTTTTTACCACCACATGATCTAATTCCTGTCGGGTTAAAGGAATAGCTTTTGTTTTAAATCGGTCTATACATTTCATTCCATTTATCATTCCTGCCTGCTTACTACTTCAGTAGCCAAAATACACAAACAAACTTTTTCATAAATTTATCCTACTCTTACTCCAAGTGATTCTCACGGATTATTAATGATGTCAGGTAATTTTATATTTTTTGTGTAGGTGCATAAGCACAACCAAGGAAATAATGTTCTTCTCAACCTGTTGAATAATTGCGGTCTCTATAAATAATCATGGCAAAATTATTTCCCGTAGTTACGACTTGTGTCTACTTAAGTATCTATAGAGAAGTAAACACGTCTACCAAAAGAAAAATTTAACGATCTGTTGGATCGACGAGATATTGTTTAAATAAAACGTTAATGGATATAGCTATTTGATCAGTTATATTTATTCAATTACGGAACGTTTGTTTATATATAAATCCTAAAAATGAGAACAAAACAAAGCAAAGAGATGATCGTCAAACAAGTCCGATTTGTATCAATTTAAGACAAATTTGGAGGCAGGAGATTGAAAGATTGTGAAGAAAGTGCTTTTAATTGGCGGAATATTTAAAATTTCTGATCTTGAGAATTTGACCTGTATAATTTCCTAATGTACGAAACATTGTCGGTTACTTGGAACATCTTCAGGAATATCGTTAGACATAAAGAATTATTAAAATGAGGATGGACCATAGATAAAAGATTGTTCAAAAATCAAAATTGCTCTTAATTTCTTCTTAATTGCTTCAACTTAATTTTAAGACCAATATTTTCGAAATAATACTTCCTCGAATTTAGGATTTAAATTTTGGTATAGATCTGATGAGGTCCAGAAGAAGAAAAGTCCTAAAACTCTGTGTGAATCTCTCACGCTATTGCCTAAATTATATTTGTTAAATCTTACGTTGCTATGTGTTATTACGTTCACATTATGTACTCAGAGGGCGTTTGTTCTGTTTAAGACGTATTCTTGTAAAGGCAAATGCTAATGTTCAAGGCAACGTGATATGTTTTCGAACTCTGCAAGTATTTTTGCGTTAGCCTTAAAGCGATCAGAATAAGAAACGTGTAGATCGAATTGTCCGATGACTGCACTTCACTCAGCTTAATACATAACTAATTTCTTATACAGAACGTCATGAATGTCGCATATTAAGCTGAGAAGTGACGTAGACGATACAGGATCAGTGACCTCCATTGCAAGTTTCAAAGACAAAAAACAATGTTCTTCAGAAAAGTAGTTGATCCTTGAGTTTATTTAAATAACTTCAGTTCACAAAAAGTCAAAGAACGTAGTTAGTTTTATTAGAACTTTAAAAATATATAACAATAGTATCTATGTATTCAAATGCTCCGTCTGTTCCGTATTGAATTTCATTCCTCGGGACTAAATGGAAGAAAACTTCTGCGCTTAGGTACGTTAGTTCTATGTGAGAGGATAACAAAACTTTGACAATGAACCTACGTACTTAGAGATGGAAATATACATGAGAAGTTGTGATCTGTTTTGGTGGTTACAATTAGGCCCATCTGTTACTGTCAGTCGATGTTTAAACTGATTGAACTTGAACTTACAGTTACGTTATACAATGGCAAGACTTCTTTGTATATTTCGCTGTTCTTCATGGTTATGGCTTTGACAATGCAGTCACTCCAGAAAAAAACATTCTGTATATTGTGTGTTCAATAATATATAAATAATGTTTATTCTAATCGTGTTGGCCTGTGCTATAACTTTATATAGGTAGTTTCTAAATATTAATTCTATAGATAACTTCTATAAAGGATGTTCGTTAATCTTTCACGCAAAAACTACAGAATGGATTTCAATGAAACTGAACAATAATAAAACTTATACTTCAGACTAAAACAAAGGTTACAATTTATAATGATATTTTATGAATGGTCGCTAGTCTATACAGATAAATAAAATTGAAGTGTCTGTTTGTAATTCCAAAATAACAGCTTTTCACTAAATGCATATGAAAGTATGCACGATACTGACACTAAAAAACAAAGTTTTAAAATTTTTCTCTCTCTGTCCGTCTATCTGTCTGTCTGTCTGTCTGTTTGTTCCGGGTAATCTCTGAAACGGCTGGACGGATTTAAACGGGACTTTCACTGGTAGGTAGCTGATGTTTCAGGGAGTAACTTAGGCTACTTTTATTTATTAAAAATACTAGCTGTGCCCCGCGGTTTCACCCGCGTAGATTTAGTTTCTTCCTTATTGTCGCGGAACCTAATATGTATAATAAATAAAAGTAGCCTAAGTTACTCCTTGAAACATCAGCTACCTACCAGTGAAAGTCCCGTTAAAATCCGTCCAGCCGTTTCAGAGATTACCCGGAACAAACAGACAGACAGACAGACAGACAGAGAAAAATTTTAAAACTTGGTTTTTCAGTGTCTGTAGCGTGTACAATTTCATATGCATTTCGTGAATAACTGTTATTTTGGATTTACAAACAGACACTTCAATTTTATTTATCTGTATAGATGTATAGATTAGGGTTCCACGACAATAAGGATGAAACTAAATCTACGCGGGTGAAACCGCGGGGCACAGCTAGTATAAAATAAAGTAGACAGCTCTCACACCTCCGGTGTTGCGAGCGTGGCATAGGCTTGGAATAATAAATAATATTAACATTAAATATAGTCTCTATGGCTATTGTGACCATTTACCAACAGGTATGTTTGTTACCGTGTGTTTTATACACATGACGTATTGTATGTATTAAGCACTGTGACTTTTGTTATTTATTTCAAATAATAAAACGAGCTTACATTACTGTTGGTCCCAAGAATGGACTTACCTTCAATCGACGAATTAAACTTAAGTCAGGATTATCGTCTAATGTCTCAGTAAATGAACTTATAGCCTGTCGACGTCATAGGCATTATTGCTGGGCCTACGTCATATTGAGCGTCGAGATGGAGCTATGACGTTGGAAGCTTGGAATTGTGATACGTCCTGTGATTAGGTACTGACTCATTATGGCATCAACCGTATACCTATGTATACGTTATAGGACGATGTGTACGTAATGCATTATGCCTCTTGGAGGCCGCACCACTACTTGCCATACGCTAAAAATGCTACCTACAATTGTCGTATTACTTTAATTACTTGCTGACGGAAGAAAGTGGATTAACGTGTTGTTGTTGAAAATTAGTTAGAACGTACTGCTAACAATTGTTTGATCTACTCACTCTGTTCATAATAAAATTAAACTTCAACATCAATCGAATAAATATAATTAAAAGTATTAAGGGCGAGATCATTGAATTTGTTTATTCGTTGAATTTAATTAATCTCCACTTGTTAAAGCTTTTAAAACTTTCATTGGAGTATCTACTAAGATTACGTAGGTTGAGTACTTGCTTGTCAGGATTTGCTTATAAATATCTATTTATCTTGCTTTGCTGAGGGTTGGGGCTTGTGTACCAACATTCTAATTGGGCTGACACCCTTTAAAGTCAGCACAAGCCGCGACAATTTATTTGCGTATGACTGGTGTTTATAGAAACCTAGACATACATAACACAGTAATACAAAGGCACTGTCTGACTATACGGTGGTATACTTGACGGATACACCGTGGAGTTTAGTCGGTGCGAGTCCAATTTAATCCTTCAATTGCCTGAGCGGCGGTCAGTATAGATACATTATAGGAGATTCTCTACTTTAAAAAGAAAAAAAGGTAGATGCCAGCGCAACAGTTCTCCAATTAAAATTTGTGTTTGATAATCGATCTAATCTCCTAGTACCCAACTGATACATAAGGTTTATGGGAAGCGACTGCTCAGTCTTTTGCAATCCTTAGTACCAAATCGGTTACCTGGTGTGTGAGTTTAAAACTTGTCGGATAAAGCTATGATGGATAAAGGATGAACGAAAGCCGTGGTGGCCTTGGGGCTTGAGTAGTCACCTGCCACGCAAGCGACGCAAGTTCGAATCCCAGTGAGGCCTGCACCGATGAGTTTTCCTAAAAAATTAAGTACAGTAATTTCACACCTCGTGCTTTATGGTGAAGGAAACATCTTGAGGAAACCTTCATATGTCTGAGAAGTAATTCTAAGATTTTAATTCAAATATAAACCTATGATAAGAGCACAACTTTACTTATAAACCTACTTTTGCAGTACTTTATGTAATAGTTCAAAGCGCATAGTTTATTTTTCTACCCCGTGCTAGCTAGCTCAAGACAGTTTAACTCCTTTATTTTACGTGATTTAATTAAAAAGAATAGCCCGCGGACATGCATTGTTTATTAAATTAAATGAATAAGAAAATAACACTAACATTTTTAAAGTAAATATAAATTCATCTTATTTTCCTTTTGCATTTTAATGCTAGACATTTTAAGATAGCAAAGGAATAGCAATTAATTCAAATAAAAAGAAAAACCACAGACTATTTTTCTTTAAAAAGTTTTGACATTGAACTAACAAGCTTTCTAAATTTAAATTATAAAATCTTCTAAATTCAACGTTTCATTCATATTGGCTGGAGTAAAATGCGAGAGTAATATTGTATTCTATTGAGAAATGAGCCATGTTTATTTTGTTTTCAATAACAGTGGGTAGTCAATCATAATTCAATTAACCCCATGGCGTGAAATTATGTTACACCATTTCCTTGTTTCTCCTTTAATAAATATACCGGTAGAGCATAGATAAGTAAAAAGAAAGAAACATTTATGTCTATTATATTACACTAAGATATGTTTTGTGTGTTTCTGTAATGAGGACGTATACTAGTGATTCAACGTAAGTTAGGCGAGGATTAAACATTTGCGTAACGTGTTTTCTTCGAGCGTTTAATTAAACGGCCTATATACTAGTGTATTTTCTACATATATGTTTATTTGTAAAGAAAGGGATTTGTATAAAAATAATAATTATACTGCGGAGAAACATAAATATATAATACAAATATATTGTTTGTTAAGTGTGTTTTGCTATAGGGACTATATTCATGCGATTCATCTGACTGTTACGAGGAAAATCTGGGTTAAACCAGTTCTCAGACTCTCTTAAGCCTCCGACTGATCTGTAACGATTGCCATCCTCATTTTTAAGAATTTAGTTGTCACGTGCTCAGTAAGTAACTAAGTGTTAAGTAACTAAGAAGTGCCTAAGCTGAGATCGTTGCGTATTGTAATTTACTATACCTAGAAATTCTCTTCTTTTCCAAGAATGGTTTTGTAGCGGTAATGGACGGGTAATGAAGTTTAGGATGTTATGAAAATGATTGTGGAACATTATTGCACGTCATCAGATAAAATAGCACAGTCGGAGTGGAAAACCGCGTTTTATTTCACGCGTAAAAGGTTTGAAACAACTGACTCAAATTTGATACATTGTCCTTATATACCTACTATAAATAGAAGTGGCCATTTCCATTCAAAATTGTTTTGTCTGTTTTTACGCATCGAACTTCTAAACGACTTTTGATTTTAACTCCGATGGGTTAATATCTAAATTAATTCGATTATTATATTCAGATAGTAGCTAGTTTCTGCTATCATGTATCCAACCCTCATGTCTCCTGTTTCTAGACCTAGATTCTAATTAATTTCTGATTCTAGATATAACCATTTCTATACTTCGAGGTGTTTACTCATATTATATTGTTTAACTAGCTGTGCCCCGCGGTTTCACCCGCGTAGATTTTAATTATATGGTTTCCCGCGGATCCCTAATGTTTAAAAAAAATCTAAGTAGCTTAAGTTACTCCTTGTAACATAAGCTATCCGTCAGTGAAAGTCCCGTTAAAATCGGTCCAGTCGTTTCAGAGATTACCTGGAACAAACAGACGGACAGACAGACAGACAGAGAAAAATTTTAAAGCTTTGTTTTTTTGTGTCAGTAGCGTGTATACTTACAAATGCATTTAGTGAAAAGCTGTTATTTTGGAATTACAAACAGACACTTCAATTTTATTTATCTGTATAGATAACTTATTTTCTTCCTACGAGCATTGAGAAGGGTAATCTTGCTCTGTGTGATGTTGTGTTTGTTAAAACGTGTTTTAAACAGAGTGTACAAAATACGATTCGGTGAAACACGCCTGAATTAACGCTGAATTAAACAACATTTAAAGAGCTCGCAGTCAACCCTCGCCAGCCGCAAGGCTTTTATCAACAAATACTTTCATTTCTACATATTTCGTTACCACAAAATATTATTTTAAACAAAATATCTCTAGTAACACTTTGTTTCGAATTGAATTATAAATGTGACTTTTTGGTGTGTGTGTGTTGTAGTTCACTCTCGTTTTAAATAGAGTGATAAGTTCGTTAAGTAGATAAGAAATTCATACCTATGACTAAGAAGAGCATTTTATACAATTCTTTTGAAAAATACCCAAAGTATACCTAACAGTTGAAATAACAGTTATCTGGAATAGACAATTTGCCCATGTGATAACTCTTTCAAAGTTTGAATACAGACCCGACCCTAGTTCCCTATTCAGGTTACAATGTAATCTATACATACAGATAAATAAAATTGAAGTGTCTGTTTGTAATTCCAAAATAACAGCTTTTCACAAAATGCATATGAAAATATAAACGATATTGACACAAAAAAACATTTTTTTTTAATTTTTCTCTAAAAGTTACTCCTTGCAACATCAGCTACCTGCCAGTGAAAGTCCCGTTAAAATCGGTCCAGCCGATTCGGAGATTACCCGGAACAAACAGACAGACAGACAGACAGACGGACAGACAGACAGACAGAGAAAAATTTTAAAACTTGGTTTTTCAATGTCAATAGCGTGTATACTTTCATATGCATTTAGTGAAAAGCTGTTATTTTGGAATTACAAACAGACACTTCAATATTATTTGTCTGTATATATAAAAATCTCTCTCAGAACCTATTATTGACCTCAATACGTACCAACACGTTGAAAACTGAAATATAAAACATAAAATTATTTTACACAGCAATGGTCGGTCCTCTCATCTCGTTATAATACAGAAATCTGATCCTTCACCCCCTCAACCCACCTTTTATGGAGATAACCGTTAACCTACATTATACCAATTTCATCAATACGGATGCTAAAATATTTTATAAGGTCAGCAATGCGCGAGTGATCCTTCTTGCTAGCGTCAGGTGGGTCGTATGACTTGTTTAGCTCGGTGTTATAATAAAACTGCTGATAAATTTCCTCAAGCTTCTTAACCTTGTGTTTATTGAGCAGTTTCTTTGTATTAGAAATTTGAAAATCAATCATACAACAATCTTTATCTGTTAACCACATAGCTAGGACAAAATGTAGCACGTTCTCCTACAAACCGTATTGTTGCTCCAATTGAGCTACGTGTGTCCCTTCCCTATACGTTTAAGTATAAGAATGTAGACTCAATGCATTGTGGATTGAAGAAGATGAAGAAAAAACTACGTACGTAAGCATAAGTGCAACTTTGGGTATGTGGTGAAGCCTTCTGACGCTTGCAGCACCGAATGTTGCCAAGATATAGATAATGCATCGCTATGTCAACAAGACATGACAGCGCCTCCATTCCTACTGTTTCATGAAGCATTGGTGACCTTCACCGCAGAATATAACAATTCCTCAAACGTAAAGTCGTTATTTAGCTGCGATCTTCTGTAAGGTGGTGATCCTGTTAGGCAGCTCCAAAATTTCGCTGCGGTGTTTCCAAACTTATATCAGGTAATGACACTAAACCAAGGTTTACTTTACTAGTTTCACGATGTTCCACTTCTTGACGTAATGAATTGTACCTACATCCGAGACTGTATTATTCATCGATGCTAATAGAGTTAGATATTGATTTTGAATTAACCTTTGTGTACAAAGTTACGAATCACGAATCTAATGAAACGAGACCATACAGCTACAGTCGAATAACTTTTTTATTCGTTTTATTAGAAATTAAGGCTTTACAACAATAAAATTTGCTGGCTTTGTTCTTAACGTTTTGTGTTGCGTAGGCTGTGTGCGTCACTTTGAAGTTCACGAAAAGAGTTCGTACAGATTTGTACGCAATCTTAGCTTTATCGTTTGAGGGTCCTCTCCTCTAATAAACAACAAAAAAATTTAATGAACAACGAGCTTGGAGGAAATTACATTAAAACAATAACAATTCGCGTTTTTTGTTTCTATAAAACTTTTTATGGAACTTTGAACTACATGTAAATAAATTAAAAAATAGGCAGTTGGCAGTTGGGATACAGACGAGAGATGTTTGAATTACGTCACACAATCCGTCTTCTCAAAGGAATTTGTAGTGTACGGGGTTGTGATACATCTTAACATCATTAGTAACAATTGATTAAATTACCTCGTGGTTTTTAAATTTCAGCTGGACAGCTGAATAATATATGGATTGTTTAAGTGACTCAGCAACTTTAAATCATTAAATTAATGTTTCAAATTGCTGAGTAACGAAGAGATTCAACATTGTAGAGCGAACAGCCCTGATAGATAGGGTATCGGGTCTGTTCCTGCACGTGTTGTAATAAAATAGTAATTTCCTTTCAAGGGGAATTGCAGCCAAGGAAATTTTATTCAAGTCGTATTGGCCTTTTCAGATAAGTAAATCATCAAATCGATTACAAAGTGCGGTCGACACGTTGCTAAAAAGATTACTTATATGATTTCAAACGTATTTTATCAGACATAAGCATAAAACTGATATACGAATTTCTAACACCCATTTAACTCTCACAGAGATGGAAATAAGAAAAAACCCTATCTTTAAAATTTTATGTCTCTAGGACCAGTCGTTTAGGCTCATCATCATCATCTTCCTGCCCTTATCCCTAGGCTGTAACAGTTTTTATTGTTAACTAGCTGTGCCCCGCGGGTTCACCCGCGTAGATTTAGTTTCATCCTTATTGTCGTGGAAACCTAATATTTTTAATAAATAAAAGTAGCCTAAGTTACTCTTTGAAACATCAGCTACCTATCAGTGAAAGTCCCGTTAAAATCGGTCTCGCCGTTTCAGAGATTACCCGGAACAAACAGACAGACAGAGAAAAAATTAAAAACTTGGTTTTTCAGTGTCTGTAGCGTGTACACTTTCATATGCATTTAGTGAAAAACTTTTATTTTGGAATTACAAACAGACACTTCAATTTTTATTTCTGTATAGATATAGATTGTACGCTGGTAAAATCGCGAGGCACAGATAATTATTCTAAACTAACCAAGGTGACTTATTAAAATGATGTAAGAGCACCACTGTCATTGTAATTTTTATGCTACTAAATTATAGTTCCAAATCTTTTTTAAATCTGAATGAAATGGAATTAACGTCACGAGAGGATTCCTCCATCAGGATTACACGGCATTTAGAATGGATGAAAAAGGACGTCACTTTCTTTTAAATTCATCTAAAAATTCTTGTAGAAATCGAAACCTACCAAATCTCTGTAATTCATGTGCCGATCAGAGATATTTTCGCAATATTATATTTATGTCTGAGCCACGTCGATTTACATGGGCTAGATAATGTAGGTTAAAAGTATGGTGGGTGGATCAAATCGATCGAACACCGGATGATTTAGGAATACCTACTTTGCTTAAAATCTTTATGATTATCTCAAGACTGCCTAATTGGTCTAGTGGTCGCAAGAGCTACAGCAACATGAGCCCTGGTTCAATCCCGGATCGGGCAAAATATAATTGGGTTTGCCATCTGTAATTTCCCAGTAGCCCGGAGACTGGATGGGCACTACCATTTAGGTTCGCCCCCATTACGTGGGACTTTAACATAACTGGCGAAATGTAGGTGCACGACATGGACGCCTCTACCTACTCCTTCGACGAAGAAAGGTGTAAGCACATGTATTATATTCCGTTAGTTATAGCTATTTGCAAATTGTAAGAATTCTTCAATGAGTTTGCAAGTTTCGGTACAATGACTCCTCCGTTCACAAGGTCAGCGGCAATGTGCAAGAGATGCCTTATCTCATATCTTAATAGAACGTGGCCTAGAAAAATATTTGCACTCAGAGTAAACATCTATTAGAAACTAAATTACTTACTTTTGTTTTATTACTTATTGCACTGTATATAACAGAAAATATGACACCGTTATTATAATTTATAGCAAGGACTGCGTAACAGCGTGCTTCGAAATTTTTTGTTACCTGTAATTTTTGATACATGAAAAAACACGTTGTCAATAAAAACAACCTTCGCAGGCTGTCGCCAGATAAACAAACGTGCGAGTGGCCTGGGATTATAATACATTATGAATCCATCTGGGCCAACCTTTTATTACTTTAAATGGAATAAAACAATGTCACTTTACAACAAAAACGCTATGAGATACTAAATGGATGGAAAAGCGTTAGACATACGTACTTATGAAAAGCATGCAAAATTCTTATATGCAGATCTTTTAATCCACTTAAATAATAAAAAATATATGTTACTACCTTAAATATTACTCCTTATTACATGCGTTTTCAAATTTTAAATGTGTTCAACTACAAAGTATACCTTAATGTTTTCGAAATCGGTAGTAGCTTCTGTACTCTGTAAAAAGTAATGCGTGGTCGTACATACAAAATACGGGTTGAATAGATGCTCTACAGAAATAATTCTGCGCAATATCGCGAACTTTTTATAACTATGTATTTTAAGATATAGCGTTTTTATTTTTATTACATTAAGCGAGTACATACTTGTAGCTTTACATGCAAAAAGCTATTGAAGTTAAAATAAATTCCATGGTAAAAATGTATGTAAAAAACTGATGGGTACTGAAATCGAATGCCAAGCACGCTATAGAAATTGGCTTTGTGACAATAGGCTCGTTCTGTTGATTGTACGGGCTTTCATTGTGCGATTTCACTACAATAGGCTCTGTTACATGTTCTACTTATTAAACAAAATCGTATCTGTGACTCACGTCGTGGCCTCGAAGATATCTATCGATATAAAATTCCAAGTTATGACTAACCAGCTGAATTTCTTGCCGGTTCTTCTCAGAAGGCTAGTTTCCGAACCGGTGGTAAATTATTCAACATTCATCCTTACCAGGGCCTTTCATTTTCGTTAACTGATAAATCAACGTACAGCCTAAATTTCTACCCTAGTGACATGAAATTTGGAGGTTGTGGTGAAGGTATCCTAAGAAACAGTTATTCGAAATTTCGTCCCTAAGGGGTGAAATGGTGGGTGGATTACCAGTGAAACTGTTTTAGTCTCTGGGAAGAATACCACGCGAGCGTAGCTGCGGACGGGGATCGGGTGCAGATTACCAAAAACGCCATCTGCGTCTATATATCTTAAACAGCAAAAGAGCACATTGCATATATCTCAGAATGTACAAAGTCGTGTTATAATAATATATTATGTACGAAACGATGTATATTATTTATCTAGGCATGATTAAGTCTTAAACAAAAGATTTAAGACTTAATCATGCCCATTAATCAGTGATGTTGAGCAATGCTATTGGTTTAAAAATTGTTGTTTGAATGAAATGGCTACACAGAGTTGTAAAAGGGGCATTGATTGTGTGATATATGTGACAAATTTATCCTGTTCCCGGATTGCAAATAACAGGTGGAAATGACGGCAATAATATACCGCATTCCATATACAGGGGTTTAGGACATATATAGTTCTTTTCACAACTTCGTTATTCTAGTTTTAACTATATTTTTATAAAAATAAAATATTCAAAAACGACGAATTTTTTTTAACAATAAGATGTTGTTCTTCTAAAGTTACATACAATTCGCACTAAAATAGATGAAACTAGAAAATATTTTAAAACGTTAACTTTTATGACTTTATCCTCTTCAGCAGGAATGCATAGCGTTTAAGTACCACGTTAAACTCTGCTATAAAACAGTGAAGGTCAGTCGTCAGCTGCGGTCACTCAGGAAATATACCTTTAAAGCTGCAGTCAGTCGACTCGCTAATGAAAAACGGTGAGTCACCTGTCTGCCCGAACTTTTTGAAATTCTATTTTTGATTGTCAGTCCGAATTAGGCTTTCACGTACCGCGACTGTCGCGTTCAAACCCCAGTATAGAACAGTTGTACATACAAGACGTGTGATATAACTAACTCAATGAATTTAATCACGCCACCTTGCGTTTGAGACTCGCTTACTGAGAAAAATAAAAATATTAATAATTTTTTTTTTATCGTCTGTAATGGGCAAGCAACAGTGAAAAAAGCGTATTTACAACTAATAAATAATTATTAGTTTCATTATTAAAAGTTTTTCATCTTGAAAACTTAAAGAAACGTGTCGTCGTGTTCTGTGCTGAAAACATTAAATATTTATTTGTTTCTAGTTATATTCCCTTTGTTGTGTAAATTAGACTATGCGTAAATTGTTATTTTAGAGCACTTGCCTGGCTGTTGCCAGAGGAGGCTTCGTCAGGGCGGCGGCGCTGGAACACGAACTATTAGCATTTATATTAACCCTTATAGAACCGGTTTGTCGGAATTAAAGCAAATTAGGTTACAACTTCATTTTCCGCGTGTCACCTTTAGTTAGTAAACAAAGTCATTTTTTAAAATATTACCTAGTGTTCAGCATGATAAATTTTGTGGCATTAAAAGCTAAGGCATTTTTCATGTATACATTTAGAACTAAACTTAAACATGTTTCTACTTAGCAATAAAAGTTAATTGTAATTCAATTAACCGCGAAAGAACGGGTTTTTCGATTTCGATTATACTTATGATAACAAAGTTATGTGTTCATTGGGGCCCTAAGAACATTAACTATTTTTAGCGATGAATTGCACGGTAGATACAGGGCTCTGTGGGACTGCAATGTGCCACGCTGATACATACTTGTTCGGTATTCTGTTATGGTGTTCTTAGCTTAGATAACGAACAGCGTTGTGAAAAATGACGACTGCACCATTACTTCCTAAACCAGTGCCATTAGATCATTAGATATACTTCCTTAAATAAAAAAATATTTTAGATTTAGTCTGACCAAACACAAATCACTTTCTCTTATAGGACATAGATGTAGGTAAACACTAGGCATATTAAACGAAGATAATAAAGCTCAGCAATGTCCTAGGGGTTAATTATAATATCGTGGATATTTATAACCCGTAAAATATCTAAGTGTGTATCTCCAGGACACCATATCGCCCCCTGCCTGTACACACGCCCTCATAGTACAGGCAGCCACACGCTACCTTCCAATCGATAATCCATTGACCCTTGTAATATCTACACAGATTTTGTTCACGATACACGTAGGTAATATTATGCTTTCAGCTTAGTAGAAATATCTATTAGCGCGTATGTTGGAAACAATTTTATAAAAATTATCCGAAGCGGATGTTACAAACAGAAAAATGAAAATCAGAATATAATGCTAAGGCTTATGCACGGTGTTTGTAAGCCTTTTGATTTTTATGTAGAACTCGCCCTCATACCGTACATATGCGATCTGTTTAATTTGATTTTAAGAACGGGTGTCTTCCCTGAGAACTTTTGCCATTCAGACATAATTCTTCTACACAAGAAAGGCGATAAAACAAACCTCAACAACTACAGACCCATAAGCCTCGTGTCTTACTTGTATAAACTATTCATAAAAATAATTGAAAACCGCATCTCTAGCCAACTAGATCGACACCAACCGCCAGAGCAAGCTGGGTTCCGCCGAGGCCTCTCTACCACCGACCATCTCCACACTTTGAACCAGGCTATCGAAAAATATGTCAAATTCAATCTCCCCCTTCACCTTGCATTTATAGACTATACTAAAGCATTCGACAGCATAACACATACAGCAATATTTAACGCCCTATATAAACAGAGCATAGAACCCACATATATAAAACTACTACAAAAAATATACCACCATAGTACAGCTGCCATACGCCTGAACACAAGAGGGGCCGTCCTTTCCTATACAAAAAGGTGTCAAGCAAGGAGATCCACTGTCCCCAAAACTTTTTACAGCGACACTAGAAGAAGTCTTTCGAAGTCTTGCCGTTAGCAGGATTGACAAGGGCATTGTAGTGGGAGAGAAAAGATTAACAAACCTTCGTTTCGCTGACGACATTGTCCTTTTCTCATCCTCAGCCGCGGAGTTAGGCATAATGCTAGAACAACTGAGAACGGCCAGCCTCGAAGTGGGACTCGAAATGAATATGGCGAAGACAAAATTGATGACCAACAGCGCGGAAAGTACTATTAGTGTTGGTGGTGGAACAGTTGAATATGTCCAGGAGTATGTTTACCTCGGGCAAGTAGTCTCCTTCCAGGCAATACAAGATAAAGACGTGGCACGACGCACCGAAAATGCCTGGAAGAGCTATTGGTCAATGAAGGACATAATGAAGGGATCCCTTCCACTCTCCCTTAAAAGAAAACTTATGGACATATGCATCCTACCCACCCTCACATACGGAGCACAAACATGGTCGTTAACAAACCGCCAAAAGTCCACACTCGCAGTTTGCCAGCGAGCAATGGAGCGCAGCATTCTAGGAGTGAAACTAATAGATCATGTGAGGAACTCGACACTGCGCTCCATGACACAAATTGCGGATGTAGGCCACGCTGCCGCCAACTTAAAGTGGAACTGGGCTGGCCATGTCTGCCGCATGTCGGATGTGCTATGGGCGAAAACCATTACAAAATGGACCCCAAATGGCAGGAAACGACAACGCGGCAGGCCTCGGAGGAGATGGCGGGATGAGCTTGATGCTTTCAGGAACGATTGGGAGAGGACTGCTGAGGACAGAGAAAGTTGGAAAAGTGGAAGGGAGGCCTTTGCCCAGCAGTGGGACACTACAGGCTAATAATAATAAGGTAGGTAGTGTCAGAATTTAATATAAATACAATATAATTTTGCCCATTCAAATACCCTTGTGGATTAGGCTATGGGTGACAGTAAATTATAGTATTTTTGATAATCCACACAGCGATAATTGTATTCTTTAATTTACAGGTACAGTTAAGATATACCACAAGCCATACTTTTAAGTCCGCTGTGCCATTAACGACGAAATAATAAACATACTATTCCCTTTTATATTCCAAGGTATACGTAAGTACCTGCCAACTGCAACTATACACTTAGCAAACTACAGAGTTATGGTATATTTTATTAATGAAAGCCATTATTTCTCGCAACTACACAATTCCACTTAGAAGTTTCGAAGCGTTAACTAATTTAAGGACTTGACAAGGGATACATATACATCGCTGATTTTTATTTAATGTACCTACGTTTAATTAAATAGTAACTTCATGCACTTTCACGTTTTTCTTCAATCAGTAAATTTTGGACCTATACCGATGAAGTGACTTATGAGAGACCAGCTGTGCCCCGCGGTTTCACCCGCGTAGATTTAGTTTCATCCTTATTGTCGCGGAACCCTAATATTTTTAATAAATAAAAGTAGCCTAAGTTACTCCTTGAAACATCAGCTACCTGCCAGTGAAAGTCCCGTTAAAATCGGTCCAGCCGTTTCAGAGATTACCCGGAACAAACAGACATACAGACAGACAGACTGAGAAAAAATTTAAAACTTGGTTTTTTAGTGTCAGTAGCGTGTATACTTTATTTATATTTATTAGGGCATTTAGTGAAAAGCTGTTATTTTGGAATTACAAAAAGACACTTCAATTTTATTTATCTGTATAGATGTATAGATGTTTTACTAGTAACTCTTTTTATGTGCTTATAGTATCGTACGTTTATATTTATTCCGCGCTCTAATACTAGTTCAATCAATGTTATGATCCCAATAGTAACATAATGAAGGCTAAAAATATAATATTACAAGTAAATGTGTAAACATAGCCCCATTAGGCGATATTAAGATGTATGAGAGAGTAGTAAACGCCGTCGGTGGAAGTCGTGAGCTAGGTAATTCTCGCCGCGTGGACAATTTTTATAAGGTCACGTGTGACCCCTATTAACTACCGGACATTTAGTCTACATGTGATACTATAAGATATACTGAGAATCTTCAGATTAGCTGGCCTAAATAATCTATACTAATATTATGAAGTTGAAGTGAAGAGTTTCGGTGTTTGGTTGAACACGCTATCTCAAAAACTATTCAAACACAATTTTTAGTAAGATAGTTATTTTATCGAGGAAGGTTTTAGACATTATAACACCACGTTGCGACCAATAGCAGCAAAGCATCAATGGAGAATGTTGCAAAAATGGGTAAAAATATCACTAAGTAACGTAGTTTTTACTAATCTTACGCGGGTAAAACCGTGAGGTACAGCTAGTAAACAAATACTATTTACATACAGTTACTAATAACTCGCCGTGGTGGTGGAGTGATATAAGAAGTCAATAAAATTTTGGAGAATGGGTGTTTTAGCACCTGTCCCTAAACCCTCGGGGACCCTTCTGGGAAATTTACGAGCAAATTTTTAATAAATTCACTATTTAAAAATTTGCTCGTAAATGACTGCTACGTTCATAATTTCATTTATTTCAGCAATTCATTTCACATCGGGTAACATTAGGTACCGTCGCTATTTAGGATTAAATTGAAATGTTTGATAAAGGTTTTTCATCTAAGTTCAGCTATAACATCAAACAAACACTCATAACGCAAAAAATTAAGTAATTAATTTTTTGAAGTGCGAGTACTTCGCATGGAACATATTATTTGTGAATTATTTTACTTGACTGGTCGTCACGTCACAAGTCATATTAAAATATGATTTCTCTATTAAATCATAGTTAAGTTGTACACAAATCGATCGAATTGAAACTTTGTAAATATGCGTCGTTGTCAGTTTGAAATGTAATAATGGGATTTGCATGTTTGTTCAGGACTATCGGGGCCTGTCAATAAGGGCCCGCTGGTGACGACTCAATTTGTTTGGCCAATCAATGCGACCCATTTAATACTAGGTGCAAAGATTATTAAGTTTAGGGGGGAAATCGAGATTAATCTGTAAAATAAATGCATACTTAGGTAGTTTAGTAGCGATTCCTGAAAGATTGTATTTCTATTTTGTTATGTTCGATGTTATTCGCCAATTAGTTATTTACCTATCTAGAATACCTCGCATCTTACAAAAAGCATCATCACCAAAAGCAGCACATCTCGTGATATTTTCCCACGGAATAAATACGAATCGCGACTCACAAATCTCAAAGAAATATTAAAATATAAATAAAAAAGGGAAGCACACGCAAATAATATTGGACCTGAATTTCTTGCATTTGGTTAAATTATAAATAACGTAGATACATAGTAATAAAATCTGGTCTTCTGAAATTCATTGAAAGTATCTACAAGATATAGCTGCCACTATTATCAAGTACGAACTTGTCCGTAAAAAATGTAAGTTATATTCCAGCAGAAAAGTGTAACGTAGAGCATACTACATTCTTGTACAGAACACTGGATATGAATGGACAATAGACACAACATCGCCATGGATACAAAAGTTTTCGCCTTAAAAGAAACTCTGAAAGTAATTTGGAAAGTATTATCATTTCATCCGTGTTCTCGGTGAAAACTGAGAGATGCTGGATATAATATTTATCAAACATCTATCGGATTGGTAGATCTTAGACTTTTATAAAATATAATTTTAATAAAAATTGTTACATACATACATATACTCACGCCTGTATTCCCCGAAGGGGCAGGCAGAGGTTTTGTAATAACAACACCCACTTATCACCGAAGATGATAAGTGCCAACGTGACAGATGGTGGGTCAATCGCCATCTCAGACAGTATACACACGTCTTTTAATTACTTCTCAGATATATGTAGGTTTCCTCACGATGTTTACCTTCATCGTAAAGCACGTAGTGTGAAATCACTGCACATATGTTTTTAGAAAAATACACCCGTTGGCATTTGAACTTGCGACTGCTCCACCAAATCCACCACATCTCACCTAAAAAATGGTTTTCAAAATATTTCCATTCATTTAAATTTAAGTACTTAGTACATCATCTTTATATATAAAAATGAATCCCCATTTCCCTTGGTCACGGCATCACGCGTGAACGGCTGGACCGATTCTACCGGGACTTTTATTGGCAGATGGCTGATGTTTCAAGGAGTGTTTGAGGCTATTTAAAAAACAGCATGGAACTAAGTCTACGCGGGTGAAACCGCGGGGCACAGGCAGTAACATATAAAGTTGGTCAACAAATTTATGCATTCCGCATGTTGTTAAGCGGCACTTATTCTGAAAATAAGGAGCACTTTTATACATATAAGTAGCTACTTATAAAACGTTAAGGAAAAAGGGTCACAAGAAAGCATAACAAAATAGCTCAATACATACACGTCACGGTAACAGGTGTGAATAACAATGACGTCACACCGAAATAATTTTATATTCCACGTTTCATTACATTTTCATAAAGCTGCTGAAAGCGTTATATAATGATTTAATGAATGCCTTTTAAATTTTCCGCCCGTGAAAAAGTCAGTGAATGTATCACGTGAGGCCGATTTAATCTAATTTCTATAGAGCGAGTTGCGTTGAAATCTCGTACCTTTTACTTGTTGTATGTTAGTCTCACTGTGCAATTTTGCTGAGAGCGACCGGTGTCATACACTCCATCCATCTCCGGTTCACAATAAAACGTGCCACTTCACTGCCAACTATCCATTTGTTAAAACAAAACCCTTCACTTCTTAGCACTAAGGTGAGTACTAAGATTCATTCTGAAACTTTACAATTTTCAACAAACGACATACCTAAAGTTCTGAAAGATGCCCAATTTCTAACCCGATGAAAGTATGAAATAGATACGAGTGAGTATCATAATATGGAGCTACATATAATTTAATCTTTCATAAGTTGTCATATTACTCGTAAAAATTGGGACGGACTTTAGCACTATGGATCTTGGCATAACACGGTGTTATCGTCTTAGCGTAATTTGATGTACGGTACTTTGTATGTCGAGGTAAGTATGACGAGCATGACGTTGGCACCAATATTATCCTTTCCATCCCCGCGACTTTATCTCTATCTATCTTATATGTAAAAATGAATCCCCATTTCCCTTGGTCACTGCATCACGCGTAAACGGCTGGATGGATTTTAACGGGACTTTTACTGGCAGATAGCAGAAGTTTCAAGGAGTGTTTTAGGCTAATTTTATTTAAAAAAACAGCATGAAACTAAATCTATGCGGATGAAACCGCGGGGCACAGCTAGTCATAACATAAATTACGTCATCGACGCGGGCAGTTCCATCAAAAAACTCGTCAAAAGAGTCAGTCACCTGTTTTCCACTACAGATTTAAATTAACATGGTAATATCCATATATCCTTGCATCAGTTTTCTCAGAAGACCTAAAAAAAGTTTCTCACATTATAAATTATTTATCGTACATTTAGTGGTATGTCGAGCTTGGAAACGATGCACGCGATCACTAAACCAGACGTGTACCATGAATTCACCTTTTCAATTAAACCAAACGGAAACAGGTCTTAACCTCAAGCACCGTGCAGTGCATACGCGAATACTCTGCGGTAGAATTAAATTCTCGAGACTATTTTGTCGCACGAAACTCCAAAATAGTTGTGACGGTTTTGCAACCGAGTATTTCTAAGTTTAGAACACATTTGCGATACAACCTTCAATAATGCAAACCAACCTCATGAAATAAAGATAGAAGAAAGTGGGGTTGATCTACACTAATATTATAAAGAGGAAAGATTTGATTGTTTTTTTGTTTTTTTGTTGAATAATTATAGCCTACGTTACTCGCTGATGATGTAGCTATCCATTACTGAAATAATTTTCAAGATTGGTCAAGTAGTTTCGGAGCCTATTCAATGAAAACAAATAAAAAAAACAATCAAATCTTTCCTCTTTATAACATTAGTGTAGATTAGATAGATAGTCAAATACGTCTATAGTTGATCATGTTATAAAACTTGCTTTCTTATACTTATCTCGTGTTTAATTAATCGCATGTATACGTATTCTCACCATAGCAGTAGGTCACGGGAGGCAGTGACAGGGCAATTTGCTTTTATTACCCTCTTACTGCACATACCGGGTATTATGGCTAGTTGGGTACGGGCCTAGAATTAGTTGGGATCTGTAATACAGATCATAGATACGTGTTCACATCTGGAATGGTAGCACAATCAAGCTTAGTGCATCTAAGAGCCATAATACAATTCAGAATGTCGGCTGATTTTTATTATTCTCTTTTCTATTATTTTATTTGACACTAGCAGGTATTATAGAAATTAATAAGTAATTTTGTACGTATCTAATAGCTATTGGAGTGAAGATAGAGGCGTTGAATAATAACGGTAAATAACTATGTAACTGAGTTATAATTGCGTTCCTCGAACACAGTGTGTTTTTTGATCGAGTAGAATTACATAAATATTTACTTATACTTATAAGCGATATCTTTCTATATCGGAATATCTACCCCATTTCGTGATTGTACGTATACCCTTTTCGTTTGTGTATTTAAGCTTCTAGTAAAATATAAGTGGCAGGTTTCTGAAATGGGAAAACATCGACACAACCTTACATAGCTACACTGTAATCTAGCGCATATAGGCTTAACGTTATGACTAGTATACCTAGTATGAAATGGTTATATAGTAGCATCGACATATTTGCAAAGGTCGATTACTCCTATATGTCTAGCTTCCACTGAAAGATCTAAGGCTTAGCTAAAATTTTCCGCCTTGTGACACGATTATTCGTAGAACGCGGTTGATGCTCGCGCACTTTTAGCTGAGAAACTCTCTACTTAGTATACTGTTATATGACCAACAAACAGCTAGCTGTGCCCACCGTTAGCGGCAAACTGTGATCTTCATGGAGTTAAAGGGGTAGATTATTATTACTGCGGTATACTGTAATTAATGAAATTGGTACACTTAAGTAATTCAATAACACGCTGTATTTCCTCTGATAGAATACAAAGTATTTGCTGTCAATGTAAGTTCAGGATGAGGTACCTTGTATACATGTATGTGCAAAGAATATAACACCGACATTGGACGTGTAAATACATGGATCGACCTCGCGAAGTCTCGACGCGACGTTCGCTCAATAAGTTATACCATTGGCATGACCTATAGGTACGTAAAGCACAGTTTAAATATAAAAGCTTTACAAGCAGTTAGGAATCCAGGTCTATTTTTTTAAATAACAACGTTTGCTCCATTTAGCGAGTGAGTTATCAATCTTAAACATTTTAACATTTATTATTTTATTTAGTGTCAAAATAATATAGATTTGTCGTTTTAAAATTTTGAATAATGTCGGTAAAAGACGCGAATGATGTACCTATCGGCCACGACGTGACATTATGCCTATTCCGCTTGTTTTCTCGTATATGGCACACCACTCGCTATATGTGACTGTGGTAAGCGGCTGACCCAAAAACAAAACATCACTAAAGATTCTCATGCATTTTCCATTTATCAATATTTTTAAACACAAGAGCAAATTGGCTGTTTTGTGAGCTGCAGGCTAAATTCTACAATTTCAACATCAAACGACGTGTAGTGCTCGTATCATCTACGTGGGAGGATTAATAAGCCAACGTCTCTCGTGTCGTATGTATGTTACGTTTGCGTTGTCAAATTCACTACTTAACGCCGTAAATCCTAATTACAATATGGCTAGCAAACAATCCTTAAAACCAGCTAAATATGCTTCATTCCATTATCATCATCTCACTGGCCTTATCTCACACATTGTTTGGGTCGGCACTAGATTCAACCCAATGCCATCTGACCTTCGTGATCTGGGTTAAACCAGTTGCCAGATTATTTTAGGCATCCGACTGACCTGTAACGATTGCCAAAGATGATACATTGGCAACCAGGACCGACGGCTTAACGTGCTCTACGAGGCACGGAGGGAACTCGGGTGGTCACCCATCCAATTACTGGCTAGGGTTAGGTTTGCTTCGCTTCTCAGGTTCCTCCGAACAAGTTTAATTCCATACATAAAACAAATGCAGCTATATGATAACCATTATTTGTTATCAAAGATAAAGTAGCTAGATCAACAAACATACGAGTATTTCCCTGCAATCCAACCAGATGCTACGTTAATGAGAAAACTTAGACAAGTTTACTGATACAACTTGTGCCAAAGGGCTTAGTTGTGGTAAAAACTGTTCGAGATATCGTCATAAAATATCATATTGCAAAGGGAGTCTAGGTTTCTTTTTTTATGAGCAATAGACGTTAATGAAATGCTTAACTCAATTTGTTCAGAAATATATTTGAAAATGTATTTAAAATCAGACAAGATATACATGGCACTGGTTTATATACATCATGAAACACTGGTCCTGAGAAGGTTTTAAAAGAAAATCCTTTTATATATACAGGTAACCAGAAAGGTCGCCACTAATATCTTTAATTCAAAGTCCTGACTGTCTGACTTATATATCAACGCTGGTCTTAGAGATATGAAATTGGAGGGTGTCTTTCTCTCTCTCTCATTTAGTATCTACTCAGAAAGGGTTTACCAGAGTTCATTCTCAGGGGGGAGTGAAATCTTACTGACACGCAAGTGAAGCTGCGGGTGGAAGCTACTCAGTCTGTGGCTACATGGAAAACTACATTCGGATTCATTCTATAAACAATTTCCGAGTTGTAAGTAGCACTTTTTTTTGGTTGCAAGTGTGTAGAATGCAGGTGAATGTTTTATATATGTTGAGTATGCTGAGGTCAAGGTTATTCGTCCGTTGTGGTAGGCAGAGGTGCGACATCACGCACTATTTATGTAGGTACTCTATATAGACTGCCATCCGCTATAATAAATCAACGATATTTCTTGTTGTAACATCAATCCATTTATTAGTTTTATTTCGTCGCTAATAAATTAAATTTCCTTAAATTTTCCACCCACTATCATTTGATGTATAACGTCGTAAAAGTTCGATTACCCTAAAAAAGTTACGTTTACGATTGTATTTAATGTGGACAAAATACATTGCCTGGCATTAACTATAGGTTGGTATTTACCAAGGCTTACCTTACGACCGATACAAATGACGCCTGGCTATTATACTAAATGCTTTCGTAAATACACCAATTCATTACGTTAACTAGCAGCTTTGATAACAAGCTAGTAGTGGTAACTGGTTTTATATAAAACAAGTAGTTATAATTATAATTACAAATTGTTATTTGTTGATACACATTACCTTGACAAAATGTCGATATTCCAAAGGAAAAATATAGGTAGGTACTGTATTTTCATAGTAATGTAAAGTTAAAGTAGATATAGAATATCATTCCGTGTTTTCAGAGTGCAAGTGGTGTGGAAAAGATACGATTTGTCACAATTTAGTTATACTGCTCTCGGCCTGGTTTCGTAACTTGATTCACCGTGGATGACGTTTAGATAGGTTATATTTATTAGGTAATAAATTTCAATTTGTTGACAAGTTTGAATTGTTTTATATCTATACAGATAAATAAAATTGAAGTGTCTGTTTGTAAATCCAAAATGAGAGTTTTTCACTCAATGCATTTGAAAGTATACACGCTACTGACACAAAAAAACCAAGTTATAAAATTTTTCTCTGTCTGTCTGTCTGTTTGTTCCGGGTAATCTCCGAAACCGCTGGACCGATTTTGACGGGACTTTCATTGGCAGGTAGCTGATATATCAAGGAGTAACTTAGGCTACTTTAAATTAATAAAAATATTAGGGTTCCGCGACAATAAGGATGAAACTAAATCTACGCGGGTTAAACCGCAGGGCACAGCTAGTAATATTATAAATGAGTGTGTCTTGTATGTCTGTTGACTAAGCCGCTGAAACGATATTAGCGAAATGTGGATTTTTTTACCCCAGGGGCGGACAGAAGGTAACCTACTAAGAATCACCACACGGATTAAGTCGCGGGTATAAGTTAGTAGTTGTATAAAAGTTGACGATGGAGTAATAAATATTCATGATTGTTCCACCCCAATGTGCAAATTAAACAAATCAGGCCTTCCTTCTGGAAATAAGAATTACTTTACTTTTAAGTATACTAATAAGAAATAAGTCTCTTAAATAATATACCAACCTAATATTTCAAGCGTAATTAAATAGAGTACTGTATTTGGTATAACGAACCATAATGTGACCTTCACCATGGCTCGTGACGTTGCTTATTAAACTAACAAGTCATCCTGTTAAATTTTGGTATTTACCAGCGTGACGTTAGAATTAAATTTAAGGGGACGCTTCGGAAGTCTTCTTAATACGCCTATAAAGTACAAAATTTTCTCCACTTAAATTGCGATACTCCACACAAAGGCAGAAAATTTCACTTGATGACGTAGTCGCTCTAACTGACTCGTATTTCCTTCCATTATTTACTTTGTATAAGGCCTGAATTCACTCGGTCACCGACGCAGCCTAACTTTTTATTGACTCTCGTAATGGATATACATTTAAAAATACTTTAAAACATGTAACGTAAATGGACCGCCGTTACCGTCGAGACCGTCTTTGGAATCATTACATTGTAAAATGTTTAAAGGTACGATGAGATAGTATAGGGGTTATTGGCACACCAACACTAACATATCTTCATAGTTCTATTTTAGAAATTATCAAAATTATAATTCGAGCCAATAACACCGAAGATATGGCGAAAAATTTTAAGCGAGGTCACAAATACTGCTAAAAATATAAAAACACGAATAATAAATATTAAAGATGAACTTTACATAGGGCGTCCTTGTAAATTTATTTTTTAATAATTGTTCTTGAATGTTCAGATAAACACGGACGGTCACATGCCCATGAGCGACATAGTATTATTTCCATTACGGCCGATCGATCACTCACGTTGTGTGTCCTCTAGCAATTTGCCAGCTGGTACTAGGTGACGGACGACGATACTCCTTTGATAATAAGTCTATGTCTTGTTTTATTTTACTCTTATCTAATTAGATATTCGTCGCAGCTAGCCTGCCTATTAAAAACAGAATAAAATTAAGTATTTGAATCAAAAATACATCGTCTGGACGAATTTGAACTTTACTGGCAGATAGCTAATGTTAGAAGGAGTAATATAGGCTACTTTTATTAAAAAAAAAACATTAGGATTCCGCGGGCCAACCATGAAATTAAGTCTGCGATGTTGAAACCGCGGGGCACAGCTATTCTTTAAATGTGTCCAATTTTTAAGCATACCCTATCCAATGGTTAAAGAATTTTTGAAATCGGACTATACTCTAAAAGTTATGCGTGGTCTCATATAAATAATTAAATGCACGGAGAATCTTCTCCTTTTTGTGTCTGGTAAAAAAATCTCTTCAGTCCTTCAAAAAGTGGGCATGATCGAGTAATGAGCATTTTACAGGTTACTTGAATCTTTAAAGGCCCTTATCTCAAATTCTATTAGTAAAAACTCACGTCACGATGTTCATGGCCAAGCGCGCACCTTTATTCAACAAATCAGACAGATTCCATAAAATGAAGGCTGACGTAGTATTGCGACATTTTTTATACATTTAGTGAAAGCAATTACCTACCATATCTACCGGTACACAACCCATTCGTAAGGTTATGTATGGAAATACTTTCCGAGCTCCCATTTATATGATGTGGAAATTGATAAAAAGTAATGGAATGTCACAATAGAAAGAGGCTGTGCCATAAAAGAAAAGTAAACTATTTGTGGAAAATCTACGTGAACCAAATAAGAAAAGGTATTTGTTATGAAGTTTCGGTTTGTATCAAATTGTGAGAGTTGCTTTTTTTTTGCTTGATACTCAGGAAACCATTTACAGGCAAAGTAAATTCAAATTGTCAGAATGTAATAATAATAGCAGGCTTGGAAGGTTGGAATTCAGCAATTACTCTTTTGAAAAATATGATTATGATTTTCAACAGATACAAAGCTTATGGTTGTTGTTCAATTCTAATCCTCAAGTTGTCAATAGTAAAAATACTATAATACTAGCTGGGCCCCGCGGTTTCACCGGCGTAGATTTAGTTTCACCCTTATTGTCGCGGAACCCTAATATTTTTGATAAATAAAAGTAGCCTAAGTTACTCCTTGAAACATCAGCTACCTACCAGTGAAATTACCGTTAAAATCCGTCCAGTCGTTTCAGACACAGTCACAGACAGACAGACAGAGAAAAATTTTAAAACTTGGTTTTTTCGTGACAATACCGTGTAAACTCATATGCATTAAGTGAAAAACTGTAATTTTGGAAACAGACACTTCAATTTTATTTATCTGTATATAGATATTAGTAAGCATGGCAAATTCCAGACGGTCAAAACAAAGTTTAAGATTTAGATTAGATTTATTTTAATTAATTCTATTAATTAACTGTAGCAAAAGTACAGTGTCATTGGGATTACTTACAATAAATATCAGACAAAAAATATCCCAAGATCCAATTGGCAGTCTATTAACGTAAGTAAATAAAAATATCTAGATGATCAGCAACGTACAATTATTGTTCGCGATCGAGTCTACTAAGCTCTGAATACGAAGTTAGTTGTGTTATTGTTGTACATGCTAATAAGTTCTCTTTACACACACAGAACAACAATGGGGGTTGGATTGTTTCATAGTTTGTAGCAGTCAATACTTTAAATAAGAAATTGTTGTTAACAGACGAATGAACAGAGGTGGCATAATATTACTATGTCTATGATTGTATATAATTACTTTGTGTTTATCGCACACTTGTAAAACCATGTCGATATCTATTGAACTATAGTAGCTTATCGGAATCCAGAGGAATAGAAACTCTTCCCAATAGATGTCCCCTTTAACTTTTACAGGCAATATTTCACTCATCAAGCACATATAGCTTTAAACGTAAAGTTATTGAAAAAAAATTCCTCCATGGAAGTAATTTAGGTATTTTATCCAAATTGTATTTCAAAACAATATATTAGATTGGAGAGCACTCAATTGAAAGCATATAAGTAATACTCCTAATTTAGTATTCTCTGAAGGGTGGTACGCACGTACCTTTCAATTGGCTTGATTAATAGAAACGACTATGCCGGAATGACCGAGATGACCCCACCTCTCGAATCAAGGTCACGTCCCAATTTACCTGAGTACGATCTTAGATAGGTAAGTGCCAAACCTATTCATAACTTGATCAAATATAATATAAATTGATCACAATATCAATCAAATAAAAGCAATATCCGTAACATTTGCATTAAATGTAAATTATTTGACCAAGGTTTAATGACGTATTGTACAGACACAAAAACAGCGTATAAATATATTAGTAGCCTATAAAGACCAAATGATTGATGACAATATTACTCACTAGCTAATACAGCCGTACCTACATACGTATGTAAGGACTTTATACTCTATATTTCTCTGTTTCCTATTAAATGCATATAATGATACTAAGTTGTGTAGTTTGAAGAGGCCTAGAAGTGTCAATAGTCGCCTGCAAATCCTAGTCTCACCGGTCCGTACCAATGAGTTTTTATTCGACCGTAACAACCACGTTTGAACCCATACTTGAGGCCCAGGTATTTACATTACATACAAACTTACATACCTATAGCTGAAAACGTGTAGTGCTTGAGGCGCCTATGGACTCACCATAGGCAGATAGGTATATCACGATGGCATTTAATCTGTCGAAAAGCGGTTGTCGTAATAATTCATTCTACCCCTGCGGAGACCCTTGTGGTAAGACGTGAGCTGACGTAAGTACCAAAAGTATATTTATCTGCAATCACGCTACATGCGACATTATGTTCATGTCTGAATATTCTGCAATATTGTGCCGAACTTCTGCTATAAGAATTTATTCGGTGTTTGTTTATGTTGAAACATTTCTAAAGTTTCGTTACTTTACACGAGTAAATGTCTTGTTCTCGAGTGAGTAAAGCGGTGTATTTTGTATCGCTTTCCAATATAATATTTTTATGTAAATACCTCATCGGTAATGACAAAGAAAATGTTTATCTACTGTCTCTCATAACATTATGTGCTACGATCAATGTTCCTTTCCTTCACGGTTAGATCGAAATGTGTAACTGTGTCACGAGTCTCTTCACTTGGCTCCAGTGATGTTTTAAAAAGAACATTATTTTACTTCCATTTTTTATTTTGTCATGTCATCTTAATTGTACACAATTTTCGTCTTCAACACTTAACTTAATTTTATACCAACAAAACGTGTTCTTTTAAAAAGTATCTTTAAAATCTTATTTATTTTCAATCAACGCTCTCCTAATCTCACCCGGCTAACAATTTTCTTTGGCTTATACGCGCTTATTTATTTTCCCCTTTTAATTAACTTTGTCAGGGTTCTCGGGTGGAAGAGACAAATTGGGAATAGATGTGTCTTTATGTTAACAAAGGGTCGTGTAAGTGGGTCGGTATCGAGCGGAGTCGCGTGCCGTCTGGAGTCGGTCGCTGCCCCCGTCAGCGTCGTTAGCCCGGAAATGCAGTTTTCAACAATAACACGAAACAATCATACCTGAAACCTTTTACTATTTTTGTACCTATATTTTTATATCACTTCTATTTTCTTGTATACAATCAATAGGTTTCTACATGTGTCAATATTGATGAATTTCGTTCCGAATATCTGTCTGCCTTTGGAAATGTGAACATCTTCATTCGTCCTCGTGCCTACATATAAACCTACAAATAAGATAAAATTGTTGAAAACAACTTTAGAAACCAGCTAAGAATTTTCATTAAGTAAAATACTTAACAGAAAGAACTTTCACAGGATTGAATATCAAATGGCTTTGAGAATTGCGACTGTTTTCTAGATACGCCGGACGTCACACACACTGTCACACAACGGAACATGTTTCGTTGTGTGACTCTATGGTAATATTCTCGGTATAAGTAGCCTCATGTTGGGAAGGTCGGCTTAAACTAAATAGCATTTTATTTTGAGTGCCCCATTTAGCAAACTAAAAATATCCGGATCCATTTTCTAACCTGCAATACACATATAAATTATCTGCTGGTTTGTGCAGGAAACACAAAAATAATTAGATTAAATAAAATATGTATTCGAAATACATATCTACACTAATATTATTAGTTGACTTGACTTGACTATTGAAAATTCTTTCAGCAATGGATAGCTACATTATTAGCGAGTAACATAGGCTATATTTTATTCCCGTACTCTTACAGGAATGGGAAGGAACTACGCGGGTGAAACCACGTGGCGTCCGCTAGTTATGTATATGTAGAGGCATACGAAGAAATTGTCCTATTTCGGTATTTCAGCATTGTAATTGTAAATTACTATCTAATCTTATCTATTTTTATTTCATCAGTAGAATCATAAATAGTTTTGAATGAGCTATAATAAAATTACAGATAAATCAATTGGATTATTCTGATTAAAGTTGTAAAGTTGTTTCACCGATCGAAAGGTCGAGGTGTGGAAATATTTCAACTTGTTTTAGCGAATCGACCTACGCCACCATGGTGAATAATGAAACCTTTTGTTTTATTGTTAAACAGGCTAAGTTCCACGCAAGTTGCGGCAGGCGCTTGTTCGTTTAACGTTTCATGCTAAAATAATTAAATGAGGGTAGATCGAAAAAGTTTTTGCATAAAGAACACAAATTATATTGCGTTCCCATAAGTAGCGTTGTGTTGAAAACATTCCAAAGAGTTTATCAATTGGTTTTTATTTTTGTAGAGAGGATAGATGATAGGTGAACCGAAGGTAATGTAATAGAACATGGTAAGATTGAAACACATCAAAATGTTCAAATATCAATGTAGGACTAATTAATTGAATAGCTAATTATTTATACAAATATAATCATCATAATAAATAAGCGAAGCCATTGCGCGGAACATTGCGAGTGACGTACAAAGTCGTGGAAAGTCACTTATTGGGGAGTTAAAACGAAAGTTTTCCCAGCTACACATATATTATACGCATTACTGGGTCGACGTGCCTTCCCAAATATATTCCTCTCGCTCAGTTCAACGTCGAATTCAAATGTTGAATTAAAAAAAAAACCGTTTTAGTGTACGATTGTGTTTTCGTTGGCGGGAAATACCTTTTGTAATACAATTTGTTGTCGCGTTGTCAAAGGAAATATCGTAGGATGTTAATTAAATTTTAATAATTTAGAACAGAGACGTTTCATTTCACTCGCATTATAATTTCACCTTTCTTTGTGTTTAATTTTGGCAACACCGGTACGGATTTCAATATTAATTATTAATGTGCTATCTAAAACAATTGCAATTTGTTTGTTTCAGATGGCGTTGATATTAAATTAACTTAAATAAATCATATACAACCCCTATTGAACGATCTAAAGTTTGAACGTAACAGTGAAGTTAAAAAGTGACAAAACGGTGTAAGTGGAACTGAAAAGTGAACGCAACTGCAGTGAAAAGTGATAAATAGCGCAAGGGAACTTGTATGTGTGCATTTGAACGCACACGTGATATATGCTTATACTGTAGTCAGTGAAAGAGTTCGTGTATAACGATAGTGATGTCAGCGTGTGTGGTTGAAGAAGGTCGGGAGGAAGGTGGCGGCTCCATCTCCCCTGATGAGGAGGTGGTGGAGTGCCCGCGCAGGGAGGTCCTACTCAGTGCTCGCGGCAGGAGGGCCTGCTCCGAACAGGGCCCGCATCCTGGATTGCATCTACGTGAGTGATCATAATTAAAATGTCTCCTCACGTTGCCAATAAGGCGCCGGTTAAAAGTACGGGTTATCTAAACCCGTACTTTTAACTGGCGAATCAGGAAGTTATCCAATCTACTCGTATATTTGATTTATCTACATACAATTTTTTTAGTCCGATTCCGATTTTTTTCCTACTTGGAATGCTCCAAGTAGCTCCAAAATCGGAATCGGTTTACTAGGTTTACTAGGTACCTACCACGGTTATGTTGTAATGATCTGACGGGTGTTTACGGATATAGAATGAGACACTCTTTAATTAAAAACCGCAAATCAGCTGTTACACCGCAGCGCAATAGTTAGTCGGTATGGTTTATATTGCCCGAAGCACTAAAAAGTGTGAAGAATAAGTTCAATAGTTCTACGAACATTATCAACGCAGCGGTTCACAACGTCTTCAGATTTATTACTTTTAGGAAAAAATCTGATTGACAGAAGTTTTGCGTAGGTTATATAGCGCCCCTCGACTTGGGTCCCTCGCTCTCCGGGATCACTACTATTTAGTATCAAAATAAAATTAATAAATTGTTTTTCACTTTTTATTCTTTTTCTTTCATCATCGTCCTATTTTCTGACTGACACTCCCTACTATTTTCTTATTTCGAATTATTTTAAATATATATATAATAAAGATTAATTATTAACCGAAAAAGGTTTTAACCAGCTTGTAAGTCTGAGGCCTTACAGTACCTACTTGTTTCAATGCAAAGACGACATAGGTTTAATCAGACCTGTATCAGGAAATCGATACGCGATCATATTCGCAGTACTCGATTTTGACGGGGTGTTTAGAAACATCCATAAAGATATTTAAAAAAATATTATAATTGTGCAGTTCTAAATCCGATTGCATAGTACCTACGATTAATTCTTAGGAACTTTTGCTATTCCATTTTAGCCTGTATTTCCTGATGGAAAGTAATTGCGTTAGGTCAGATAGCAGCCGCTTCATGAACATTCAAATGACAAGCTATATTGCGTACATACTCTCAACTGTAATATTCGCAACGTAAATATGTAGTATCATGTATAATACATTTTCTATGCATGCATTTGCATTTCCTTAACCTCGGAGTGGGCGTTCATAAAAGCCAATGCCCCATTAGCTTGACTGGGTTCAGTTCACATACAGTTCAGACACTAAATTTAATATCATATTCAACTAATATTAAATCCATAAATAATAATTTAGTTGAGTTATATCTTATTATACAAATCTTCTAATTACTAAAATATTAAGTAAAGTTCTTAATTTAGTTTGTAGACTAAGCTAGGGCTGAGTTATATCAAATAATTCCATAAATTACGTACGTGATTACATTATACTTACACTACACTATACACCGCTTAGTCTACAAATTTTGTAAAATCATTTTCACTTTTGTATTTAGTTTTAATTAAAATAGAAATTAATGAGACGAGTATTATCTACGATATTGGGTGATCATTATCACCCAATAAGTTATCGTTTAACTTGGTAATTACGTATTTTGAATCAAAACTTATCTATTCATTGGAATTTAAATAATAAATTCGTAGAATTCGCTATGAAAAAAGTTTTTGGAATATATTTGGGTAAAAGCGCTTCGACGACCAGTGGGGACAATAATTACACAGATGTCGAGTAGATTTTAATGATTCCATCTTTCCATTGACATAAATAATTGAGAGGGCGTCCGCGCGTCACTAATCGAGCAAAGTGGGAAAACCTTAAATAATTAATTGACTGTTGCTCGGGCGACGATCGACTAAATGAATTCCTGGAACGTACGCAATTCTACCTCCGCTCTATTGTTTCGTAAAACAAAACGTCCTTATTTGATGTCCAATAAAAAAATTACTCTCTCAATGTCACGGTGAGTTCTCCTGGAAAAGTAGTTTGATTGCTAAGATACTAGGCTAAATTAGAAATTGACAGTAGGCTGTTTATTGTTCCAAAATATAATATAACGTTTTTATAAATATATTATGGTACAGGTGGTACAAGGTACAATGCACGATAAATTGACTTAAGTATAAATAAGGGTCTAGAACGACGCAATCCTAAATAGTGGTCGAAGAATGAAGTAAGGTTATCCGTGGGTACGACGCTTTATTTGTAACAGTCTTTATAGCCGCACCGCAAGCTAATTTGCATGTAAAAAGGCGATGAAAAGCTTGGCACAGAGATCAATATACCGTAAACAGGCCACGACTTGATTATATCATTATGTCGGCCCGGATTTACCACGTCACTCATTTTAAATATTTACACCATCAGGCGATTTTTAATGAAAGCGGCCTGTTTGGAATGTTTTGATGTCAACATTCAGTTCATTAAGCATTCCCCAGTACTAACTAATTATTAATGTTTGAACACCGAATTTATAACTGTTGGTTTATTTATGTGGGAAGTTGTTGAATTAATTTACAATTTGAATTACAGAATATAATTTAATAACAACTACTTACTTAGCAACGGCCAGCGTCGCTACCTACCTATTTTTGAAAAATAAATAAAGGCATTGTATATTTGTTAGGTTCCATTTTAAATTTCATTCTAATCGATGAAGCCGTTTGAGTATGGACAAGTAAAATCAGCATATACGAGGTACACAAAATTATCTCTTTGTGTACCTCGTGCCTACGTTATGCTATCTGCTTGCGCATATTTCACGTTTCAAACCACGTCATCGCTACTATACAGAATTATGAAATTATTAATGGCGTATATCCTGAGTTTATACGTATATACTTTATTGGAATGCAAATTATTGACGCAAGTGACCCAACCCGAATGGAAAACAACGGTAATTTTCATGCTATTTCACAAAACAACAAACACGGCTCAAAATAAACGATCGGATTTGTTCCATCAAACACTCGGTGAAATTGACGTTTGGCGAGAATGCTACTCGGAGCTTTCAAGCTGAATTAAAATCATACATACAATTACGCTGACTCCCTCGAGGAACAAACGTAGCATGTTTTTATTCAGTCGCAGTTACACCATTTGAAGATCTTTGTTAGGAATTGTATCCAAAATTGGTACAATTCCGATAGTCATAAGTTTACGTGGAAAGCGACTATATTTGGCTTTTATAGTTCTCCTTTATGCGTAGGTACTTATGTAGGTATTAAAGATTGCCACAGAATGGGTTATTCCCCAACTGGACATAAGATACTGATCAGACGTGTGTCTATTTGGTCAAACTCAAAATAAATATCAAATTTTGTTTCGTCATCTGGACACGCCAAAAAGTCTACGCGTAAAATGGATATACATAGTTAGCTTAATAATCACCTCGTTCATTGATCTCTCATCGAGAAGCTGCCTTACTTAGTGCACTTGGTCCTGAACCTACTATTATGGTATAAAAAAAACCTACTCAGCGTCTTTTTCGTCCGTTTTCGACTGAATTGTTTTTGCATTCATTTAATTTATGTTGCCCTTTTTTATCATTAACTAGCCCTCACTCCACTTCGGGACGGATTTTTAAGACCTCAAAAATAACAGTATTTCTCCACTATTTAATGGATTTATTTTATTATTATACATATAAACCTTCCTCTTCAATCACTCTATCTGTTGAAAAAACCGCATCAAAATCCGTTGCTTAGTTTTAAAGATATATATTAAGCGTACATATGGACAGAAAAAGCGACTTTGTTTTATACTATGTAGTGATAGTGAAGAGTGGACACGCGTGAAAATCTTGACGTATTCAGATGACGTACCTAATAAGCAGAAGCCATAAACAAGAAGTGAAGTGAAGTGATATTAGTTTTAAATTTAACCAATTATAGACACGTGTGTTCAGTCTCTTGTGTCGAGTTGGTGAGTGACCCACAGAATCACGAATGCCTTTTTTGCATCGATTTGGTATAATAGGTGGAATTGATCGTAGTTACTTGTCACCTCTCTCACATGATCATCAACTTGAGATTAACTGTGTATACGATTATAACTATCAATTAGTTTCCATTCATCCAATTAAGGGCTGCAAATAACAACTGTAGGTTCTCATTAATCAAAATTACGTAAGAAATAACTTTGACTTGTTACGTTCAAGATTTCAACGTCAGAAATATTAGTAACAGAAAAATCTATCGCTTTGTCCATCTGGCTGAAGCCAGTTTAGATCTCGTTAAAACATTTATTGTGTTTCATAATTAACGCAGAAAAGTTTCACTATGCTAAAAATAATTTGATTAAGACTTAATGATTTTAGTGAACACATTATGTTTGTATATTCTTTTATTTTCTGATTGCATAATGCTAAATATTTTTTCTTCAAGGAGTCATATTAGAATTTCGCCAAACATGTAAATGTGATCTTTAACATGTGGTAATCCTATTAAACCTTAGTATTGAAATTACCTACTTTTATACTACTCGACATCTATCCATAATACGTCAGAAAAACTCCCATTAAAAGTATTGAAGTGCAAATAATACGTTTATTTCTAGAATACGGCACATCCCACTTGTGGGGCGCGAACAGCGGTCGTCGCGGGTGGAGTCGCAAGCGCACGTCCGCACCACAGATGAGCAACGCACACGGCTCCATGCCTCGGGTTGCACTCGTGCTGCGCTCGCGCCGGAGCTGGCCGGTGGCGCCGCAGTCCTATCGCAGGTATTACTTTTAGCCCACTTCAAAGGAGTTCATCCACTGATTCTGATATAATTGGATTCTTTTGTAGGCTATTAAGGTGTAATACATACAAACAATAAAGCCGTGATGAGAAATAAGAATTGGAGTACCTGATATTACCACATCTCTTTTATCTTTATCAATATATCTCTTGCTCCACTGAATTCAAAAAGCAGTTCTCATAGTTTTACTCCACTAAAAAACAAACCTATCCAATTATACAATGATTTGGCAATAAAATGCAAAATTAGACAGAAATGGGTGTTATTTGTGCAAAAGTTTTTATCAAGTAGACTTTTATGATGAAGGTTTTAATGTGCTTCTGATAATATTTAAATCAATTAGGAACATTGATGATTGTAGGGTATCGATGGACCACGATTGGTAATTAGTAAAGGAGATTAGGTAATATTTGTTTATAATAATAATAATAACTTCTAAGTTATATTTGTTTCCGTTTTCCACATTGGATTCACGTTGCAATATACGGTGACGTCTACAGTAGATATCTAAAATCCGTCTCACAAAATGTCATTCACAACTTGCATGTATCTACAGCGAGTTTCGTCTTTCACAGAACGTTTATGTAAATTTTGTAGGGTATTTTGTAGTTTCTCTCAGAGAGTTGGTGTTCTTGATTTGTTTGTTTCCTCAGTCCTTTGTCTTTTCAATGTTCTCTTAATTAATATAATGGACTAGCTAAGCCCGTGGCTTCTATAGTCGCGTGTAATTTTGACATTTTGGGACTGGTCCTTTTCTTTCGACTTACATTGAGCAGTGTCCATCTAGAACACTCAAATAAGATGGACTTCTCTTAAAAATGCTGGATTTACATACAAACTTTCACGCCTTTTCCTAAAACAAAAGAATACCTTTTATAAAAAACAAAAACAAATAATTGAAATCTGTTTCATGGTACTATATTTTCGTGTCAAGAAGGTCAAACAAATCGTTGGCGTCTTTCCAAGTATGTTATCAAGTTGCATTTGTTTACTATTTGATATCACCCAAACATTCAACTTTGTCGACTCAATTCGATTAGAGTCTCCGTACTTAGAGGCGTATACGTATGAGCCTGCGGCGCCGCCATTTCGTAATGGAATTTCAAAGAGAGGATCATTACTCATTTCTTGTAATTATTCTGATGAATCCCTTAAAGTTATATCAAGCCTAGTGCTTTGTGCTAAGGAAATACGCAGTTTCCTTTGCCTCAGAAGTATTCGAACATCTGTCGTTGGCCCTATTAAGTACGTAGATAATTCGTCTACGGGCCTTTCATTCCATTCCATGTTGGTAGGTAAATACTACCGGGGGCCAAGTATGATGAAATTCTTAGCTTTGACGTTTAATTTTACAGTCACAAACTGAACGCTCAGAAGTTTTTAATACGCTCTGCTTGAACCGATGATGGTAGGCCCCCTGTTTGCCACATGCTATCACTGAATTTCTTTTGTTTTGGCTTCATCTATACACGCGTATACGATTGCTAGGTACGTGATTGACATTGGTGGATATTGAGTATGTCAGCAAATTCTAATTATATTGAAACAACCGTTTAGCAGCACGATGAATATTTCACCAAACTTTCTAAAATAACCCTGAAGCTACAGGCCAGGCTGTTACAAAAAGCCTGATTTCGCGGAATACAAAATTTGTCAGTTTCAGAATCTATCCGTACATCAAGAAAATTCTACTTCTGTATTGACTTGTTCTTTTCAATGACAAACTTTAGGACTCAATACACTAAAGTAACAATGATACCAGTCCTTACAAAATTAGATTCCCAGAAGTATGATTATCGTCACGTACATATTCGTTAATACCCATGTGGCTCTTAACATCATTTGACATGTAATTTGTAGGACTTAACTTAGCTAACTATGTTTATGTAATCAATTAACGACGCGTGTCACTTAGTGCCCCATCGACCCGTTCGAGGTTTGCGTAATTCATTAACGCGTTTCAAGTGAACTAGTGAACTAGTTTACTTGGGGTTAAAAGTTACGCTGCAACGTGTATGAACTTATGAAATTACCCTTTTAATTATGAATTTTGTTGATTCCGAGGGTGCAGTGAAATATCAATTTCATAATTGAATTTGAAGTCACACTGAGCGTTTTAATTAGGTATTTCTGATTTCAATTATTTTTAGAATTAGATCGCATTTCCACTTCAGTACGTTATATTGATAGTTCTGGAAGTAAATAAAACCAATTACTAATTAAGTTAATTAATTAAGTATTAAGCTATTGGATACACGCTTTAAAATAAGTTAACTATATTATGTGCGATACACGTACCTATATAAAGTAAAGTGATAATTCATAATACCAAGAGTATTTTGCCAAAATGAAATGCGCTATAGTCTCTGCATATGTATGAAATGTCTTTTAAATCAGGATATGGATACAACTTGTGGGAATGTGCCTAAATAAATCTCCATTGGTATACAATGAAAACGAAATCGTATATAGCAGGAGAGTGACTTGCTGACATTCAATTTCAGTGTTGCTTTCGCATTGGAAAATATACATATTTACTCGTATTGTACCATTCCTATACAGGGCACCTGCTAACCGCAAAGGTCGAGCCTTAGGTCGATCGAACGAATATAAAGCCGCCATAGGATGGCCGAATAAATCATTCCTCTTCTGTGAACAGCTTTATATATGACCATTTCAATTTCGTGAATTACTCGCGTGGATATAAAATATTCATCTAAATATTTAAAAGTCTGAAATCCAACACTCTCTTTTGTACCTAAATTATATTTGCAGTTTATGAAGTCTTCGAAGTTGGACGTCACGAGTTTTATTCATACAGGTTGTTGTTTTACATTGGGGGCATAAATATTGGTTGGTGCTATAAAAGTACTTGGCTAACCTTTAAGTACTTATTTTTTGTTCTTTAGTCTCAAAGTAGTAGATTATAATTTTCTCATATGAGTATGAGTACATTATAATCTATTAATAATTTATTTACGTGGTTCTTAAATACAAAATGTCCCTTTCATCTTCGCAAAACTTAGGAATAGGTTGGTCAATATATATGTGGATGTACGTCCAAAATCATGGAACTATATTGGACATTTCTATGAAGAAATAAATATATATGTGGGAACATCAGCAAATGAGTGTTGAGAGCAGTGAATGGGCTCCATCGATTTCTAAGAGCTGAGATTTGATAGAACCCTCTACAGGCACGTAGCGGCATACATTTTCAACGCCATTTCTACAAACCATTCTTCATAAAGATTGAGAAATATTACAGCTACAAAATGTACGCTTACTAAATATGAATAATTATAGTGATACTATAAAGTGATGGTAAAAACGTTTTAGGAATTGTTATCGTTAGAAAAGATCTAAAACTTTTGTATTTACACTTTTTTCACATAACCTCAAAATTTATGTGAAAAATTCAAAAAACCAAGTTATTGGTTTTTTATTTTTATTTTTTACAAAAAAAATTTTTTTTTTAACGAAATTTTGTTAAAACTTACCTTTTTATGTCCCAAATACGCTGTAATTTATTTGATTAAAAATATTTATTTTTTCACCTTATTTTGAATTAATATCGAAAAAACACCCTAATTTTCAATCGAAAATTCACCCGTCAAAATATCAGCTTTTTTCAAAAAGTTGGTATGGTTTCTGTTCGTTGAAATCTCTACTTTCCGATGGTGAAAAAAAAAATATGTTACTATGGTAAATCTTCTCAGAAAACGCAAAAATTAAAAAAAAACTTGAATTCGAAAAAAAAATTTTTCTGAGATTTTTTTAGATCTTTTTATTATCTACAACTTTGCCATTTGACTTTTTTCGATAGGACTTTTAGTTTTGCCGGAAATCGAGAAAAACCGTTTTTTACCCTTAAAAACTCACCCCCATCCCCTTCCCGACCTCAGGTCACCCGTAAATTATTTTTCCTTTCATTTTTATAATATTTCGCTCCTTTTCTAATGGGTTTCATCCTACTATAATTTCTTTTCACTTTTCATTATTTTTAAAGGCTTCTACCCTGGTCTATGAAGGGCTCGATGCTCGAATAGGCTTTGCTTTTTAGAAGTGCAAAGATATGACCCTTTCGGAAACATAATAGACTGAGGTAATCAGATTATAATGTCGGATTCTGTTTGTGAATAGAATGAGATCGGCCGTAAGGGACTGTCAACGCGTATTACTATTGATGATTGATTATAATCCATTGAAACCTTGTACTGAGATTTGTGCAGGTTTCAATAGGCACGTTTAGAATATATCAACTACAAAGGGCAGAGTAATGGATGCATGATAAAAGATGTCTGAGAGTATCTCAAGCGAGTAAAGCAAGTAAAGCGATTACTCTCTCTTTCATGTTGGAAAGCGCCGAATAATGCTTTTTATACAAATACAATTTTAATATCCCGTTAAACATTGCCCCTCTTGTGAAAGTTACACTGGCGCAGATCAGGTGGATTCATGTTTTGTCTTGTTTTCACTTACAGGAAATGTTTTCTCCAGATATATTTTTGTTGGCATTTTACATCAAATAGTGGTCCTATTGTTGTTACACTTTTGTTGGTTATTCGAAGACTTTACGCCGAATACCAATCAAAACAACTAGATACTAGATAATCAAGTGTTCTATCACCGTTCAAAGTTGAAACGCGAAAACCTTCTTCAATATATTTTGTGTGCCTCCGTAGAGCGATTCGCAGCAGTAATGCGATCAAACAATGAGTGATCGATGAGTTTTCGGCATACGTAATCAGTTCATTGTTCTACATTTACCTATATAGTACATAATATAATTTACTACACACCCATGCATATCGCTACATCTATATCTTTACCGATAAATAACAATGAAGTGTCTGTTTGTGATTTCGAAATAACAGCTATTCAGTAAATGCATATGAAATTATATACGATGCTGACATAAAGGAACCAATTTTTTATTTTTTTCTCTGTCTGTGTGTCTATCTGTCTGTCTGTTTGTTTCCCTGTAGTCTCCGAAACGGCTGGACCGATTTTATCGAGACTTTCATGTTTTACCTTTTTTTCTTTTAGTTACAAGGAGTAACATAGGCTTACGTTTATTTAAAAAAAGCATAAGGGTGACACCCATGAAATCTCTACGTGGGTGAAACCTTGGGACACAGCTAGTATCTAATATGTTTCAATGTTGATAGAAAACAAACGATGAGCCTTTTACCATGATAATTTCACTGTGTGACAGCGACAGATTTATATTTGACACCCTATCGCGTTTCATTTGTTTATTCTGACTTGTGCGTAATTTTCTTATCTTACATACAATGTAATTTATAGCGTAGGCTAGAATAAGGGTTCCGCCAAAAAATTTTTAAATATATGAAATTGAGACTACGCGGGTTGAGTCGCGGGGTATTACTAGTCTTCGAATTAATCGCCAGAATTCAGAATCCATGTTATACCTTGAATATTTGATAGCTTCAACATTATTGGCTATCATTTATGTCACTTTGAGTCCATAATAATACAAAATGCTGTCTATCACTGTACAAAATATCGGTTCGTAATAATAAATAGGGAATGTTTCAATTACCGCAGAATAGCTTGCTCTGGTATTGCTGGGGCATAATTATTTCACAGTGGGTGTCACCTTATTCCAGACCTGAAAGTGTCTCCTCAAGGTAAATGACGTAACTTACATCTCGCGGGCATCGTTCTGAACGAAATATTTGCATAACATGCCATGAATGGTCAACAAAACTTTTAGGAACCATCAACTTGTTACCAAGGGAATATTTATACAGGCTTAGTGAAATCGAGTTATTTTTGTAGTTTATAAATATAATTTAAAGTGATCATCTATCAATGTATATTACATTTAATAATTCAACAAATTTTAAAGTGGTAGGAGAAAGTAGTTTCTAGTTGATAGGCATTGTAGGGACACCTCTAATCAAAAGCGATAAAACTGAGGAGTTAAATTATAATGTTCTTCTAATTCATATGATAATAATAATAATTATCTCCTACCGAATTTCGGTTATGGCGGCTAATCTCAACGGGGATTAGCCATGTGCGCAGGAGGTATTATAGTGCACAAGTGTATACGCAAGCACAGGTGGACTCTTTATTCACTCACTCTCATAGTCCGATGGGACGGCAATCCGACACGACTGGAGAGAGATCAGGCGTAGGACCAACGGCTTAATGTGCTTTCCGAGGCACGGGGGTGTAAACACCGCCAACTTCCAAACTCCGGGCATGTTATTGTGATATTCTTAACAGAAAAACGCAATATCTATTTTTGACCCGACCCAGGAATCGAACCCGGGACCTCGTGATCGGCAGGCGAACCTACTAACCACTAGACCAACGAGGCAGTTATTATTATCTAATTCATATATGTAGTTGTGGAATATATCTCTTAACATTTTATTAATTTGAATTATATATTCACTTAAAATCAATAAGGTACGTGCCCAAAATAATTAGTCCCTGTAAACGCGTGTGAAAATTTGTCTTCACGTTCAAATTGGTTAAGTCCGATCACAGTTCACAGATTAGAAGGGATTCAATTTTACTTCAGATAAGTACCTTACCTACCTGTCTGCTTCAATAAATTTGGGGTCTCTTTCAATTAATAATGTTTCGCCAGTATCGGCCACTACGGGACGTACGGCTCAGTTTGGTTGAATTCTGATTTAGAGTTTGATAATCTCAATGATTAATGTTTTGGAAGGATATTGGAAAAGAAATTGGAATTTTCCCCAAACAATTATTTATGTCATCATCTCCCTGGCCTTATCCCATACATTGTTGGGGTCGGCACTTGATTCAACCCGATGTGGCTGATCACTTGATTTTTATACGAAGCGACTGCCATCTGACCTTCGCAACCCCATTTAGGAGGAAAATCTGTGATCTAGGTTAAACCAGTTGTCAGATTATTTTTAGGCCTCCGACTGACCTGTAACGATTGCCAAAGATGTTAAATTGGCAACCGGGACCGACGGCTTAACGTGCTCTCCGAGGCACGGAGGGAACTCGGGCGGTCACCCATCCAACTACTGGCTAGGCGTATGGTTGCTTAACTTCGCTGATCGAATGATATGCGCAATAGCTACTGTGCCACGAGCTCCAAACAATTATTTATGTATCTATACTTTAATATTATAAAGCTGATGAGTTTGTTTCTTTGTTTGGTTGAAAGTGTTAATCTCAGGAACTACTGGTTTGAATTGAAAATGTATTATTGCATTGGATTGTTCATGCATCGAGCAAGGCTGATGCGACTAATAGGAGTGAAGCATCAATCAAATGTTACAAAAACAGGAAAAAATATCACAAAGTAAGATGGTTTTTAAAGTTAGTCATGGCGCAGCTAGTCTAAATGTTAATCCTATTATATCTATACATGCTGAGAATGAGGTAAATATTTTTTTTTCTATTTAATTGCATACGTAGTAAATGTATACGTAGAACGATTGAATTTAAAAGTAATGTGTGCTTAAGGTTTGGATATTATATAATGTCCATACCAATACCTACAAGTATTATTTAATCCGTAATTTCTGTGAAGTCAGTGCAATATAATAATAAGATTTATTTGTGCACTAGCTGTGCCCTGATTAGTGCCGTAGATTTAGTTTCATCCTTATTGTCACGGAACCCTATTTATTTTAATAAATAAAAGTAGCCTTAGTTACTACTTGATACATCAGCTACTTGCCAGTGAAGGTCCCGATAAAATCGGTCCAGCCGTTTCAGAGATTACCCAGAACAAACAGACAGACAGAGAAAAACTTTAAAACTTGGTGTTTTAGTGTCAGTAGCGTGTATACTTTCATATGCAATTAGTGAAAAGCTGTAATTTTGAAGTTACAAACAGACTCTTCAATTTTATTTATCTGTATAGATGTATAGATATAGATATGTAAGCAAATTTTTCGCGGATAGCATAATGTTTTGATGTGTCTTACGACCTGGTTAATATAAATAGACGAGAAACTCGCTCGTATGTGAGCGAGTTTCTCGTAGTAGGAAATCGTCGTAGGAAATAAATTATATCATTAAATTTTGTACCGGATGGGATGTTTGTTTTTCCTTGTCAGTATGATCGATTGACACCACACCGTTTTTTCAATTAATATTTTATGGATTTTACCAAAATACATTAAGCAGGAATATCATGATAATATCCCTGCCCTTGAAAATGAAAATGAAAATGAAAATGAAAATGAAAATGAAAATTATACTTGTTTTTCTGATCTATTTCTCTTTATCACGTCATATCTGTATTCACTCTCTCAAAGTGATATTGGGTTTTTCCATTAGTAATTTCTTAGACTTTCCTTCCGGCGATTACAGGCCTGACTATATTATTTAAAAAGTATGTAATATTTATAGTTGCGCAAATAATACTCAAGTTTTCTTTGGAATTGTTTTGAGATTGACAACCAACTGGGGCTGTGCCTTAAACTTATCTTAAAAGCAGCTATTATAATATTTGAAGTTGCCTAAGATGTATCTACGGTATTTTTTGCATAAGGATTCGCAATTAAATTAATTAAATAGCCGTATTTATTTTTAATACAAAGTTTTCAATAAATATCTATAGTTGATAGGTAAAATATGATTAGTATGTACGCATAATATGTAAGAAAAATAAGACTAACTTTTCTCACAATTAATTTCAGTGTGTATTGTGTGAGTGTAGAACTGTCCAATAACGGTAATACAACCGCGTCTGTCTTAGTACAAGGTAAGCCGGTCAGAATCAATTTGGATGGCTTTTGTTCAATGTATTACCGACTGACTACGTGAGTATATTGTAAAACTCTAGAACCGAATAAATACACGAACCTATCGTTTATTCCATCCATCTCGTTCCACTAAAAGTAAGAATAACCTTCATTCGACGTTTTTACATAAATAATTTAGTCAAACAATTCATTTGTTTCATCTAATAAACCAAATATCGAATATTATTTACGAAGTTTTACAAATGCATTGCAAGACTGTGTCTAAAAGTAAAAACAAGAAAAAATGGTCATAACTTATCGACACAAATATCATTACTTGTACCTGGCTGATTTATTTATGCAGAGCTATTTGGCACAATACGAATTTTCATAGGTTATTCGTGTTTGAGTGTATATATTAAAGTTAGTAAAATAAAAATTTGACCCAAATCACTGTCTCTCGGGACTCGGGAATGCCAATTATAATTATTTTATTTAAACGAATCATCATTTTTGTTCCTGATCCTAATAGGAATTTCTATGTCTCGTCCCTTTCGACACCTTGAATCAAAATAATACTTTCATGAATCACCGGTAACCCTGCGGTCCTGATCGCTTATTCATCGTGAACTTTGTAACTTATGGGTACCAAAACTTAGTTTGTATCTGCGACATACATTTGTCATAGCGCTGAAAGCAAAGTTGTATTGATGTCGAAGTAAGTCCTCCGGCGGGCTTATACTGTACTTACTTTCTTAACTAAGATCTACCTTCTGCAAAGTTGTAGGTCCTCAATAGGAGGTAAGACCAATTTCCTAAATTCCTAGCTAAGAATAAGAATACTTTTTTAAATATTCACTTATGTTAGCTGAGCCCCGCGGTTTCACTTCATTAAAATACATTTCGGAGCGCCATTGCTTCCGTCTCCATTTCAGTCTATAAGACCACCTACTTAGGCTCTGCTTGGACGAATCAGTCAGTCAGTCAAGACCATTCATCTAATATACAAGTAGATAGTATAGGGTATTTATTGACGACGAGTATTATCACCAGTATGTACTCATATAATCGTGTTTTCGTAATGTTTGTTATATATTTAGATAGTTTATTATTATATTAATATTATAAGGAGGTCAGATTTGTTTGTTTACTGCAACGATTTTGAAAATTTGTTCGCTTTCTTTCGAACAGTAGGTAACTATTCCACGCGGACAAAGTCGCGGGCAGAAGCTAGTCATGTATTAAATATAACATTCAGACTCAAATACACTAGACTTCAGTTTCATAAGTCTCCTCATGACATTGAATACGAATGAATATGTAAACAAGTCACACACGTTCAAATGTTTGCAAATTGAATGAGATAACCAATTCACTTATTGTGCCGAGATTGTTCTACGTATAAGTTCTTGCATTAACCTTCGATATTTAAATTGCCTTACCTACTTGCCTTACCCTCTTTTAGTGTATAAGTTTATTTTCCTTTAAAAAAATATATGTTATGAAGGGGTAAGCATAGGCGGTGTTATAACAACAGCCAGTTTGTATTTTTTAAAACTGTATAATATTCTTTAAAAGAGTAATTACTGAGTTTCTTGCCAGTTTCTTCTCAGTAAAAGCAGCCTTCCGAACCTGGCGGTAGCATGTATAATCCTGTGTAATTGTGTCATTCTGACGATTTGAAAGTACTTTGTATAAAGTCTAATCGAATAAAGATATATTTGAGTTTGAGTTTGAGTTTGAGCCATTATTCACCCAAGATGATTCACCCACTATACATCTTTGAATGACTTCCTGACGACGCCGTTGGTGTGGTGTCTAGTATACCTGCTACACTAGGTGTGTCGCCGTTTCAATTCCCGCGTTAGGGCAAACATTTCATGTGATGTACAATTGTGTTTGTGCCTGAAAAGCCTAAATTACTCCGTTTACGCGTGATGCCGTGACCAAGGGAAATGGGGATTCATTTTTATATATAAGAAAACTAGCTGTGCCCCGCGGATTCACCAGCGTAGAGTTAATTTCATGTTTTTCTTTAATAAAATTAGCCTAAAACACTCCTTGAAACAGCAGCTATCTGCCGGTGAAAGTCCTGTTAAAATCCATCCAGCCGTATACGCGTGATGCCCTGACCAAGGGAAATGGGGATTCATTTTTATACGAGTATATAAGATTACTACTTTTCAGACATATGCAGGCTACCTAACAATGATTTCCTCCACCGTAAATCTTTTAAACTAAACGCATAGTATTGCATTCAAAAGCTTTGCCAACGCAATCCAACAATTTTGCCTTAAAAGCAATTTTCTGAGCAAAACATCTAAACCTGTTTTGTTTCATTCTGGGAAACATGTGGGCTGAACTAGTTCAAGGACAACTGAAAATAAACTGAAGTGCTCGCCATCGTGTATTGTTTGATACAATATCTTAAGCCCTATGGACCCTTTAATACTATTCCAGTATTTAACTATTTACGAGAATAACTACATTTTCTCCTATTGTTGAGTCGTTTTGCTGCGTTGTGTAAATAAAATTGGACAAGGGACAAACAAAACTATGGAACCTTGTGTTTGAATGTTATATTTCCTTAAATTCTATGTATTTACTTTATGTGGTCACTAGCTGTGCCCCGCTTTATTTTTATTTCACGGAACCCTATTTTTGAAGTAAAAGTAGTCCCGTTTAGAGGTCCAGCTGTTTCAGAGATTATTCGGCGCAAACAGACAGACAGAGCAAACATTAAAAATTGTTTTTTTTTGTAAGTACCTGAATACTTTTATAATAATTATTTAAGTAATAAGCTTATTTTAATTACTAGCTGTGCCCCGCGGTTTCACCCGCGTAGATTTAGTTTCATGCTTCATGTCGCGGAACCTTAATATTTTTAATAAATTAAAAGTAGCCTAAGTTGCTCACTTGCTTGAAACTTGGTTTTTCGGTGTCTGTAGCCTGTACACTTTCATATGCATTTAGTGAAAAGCTGTTATTTTGGAATTACAAACAGACAATTCAATTTGATTTGTCTGTTTGTAATCTGTATAGATATAGATGTATAGATTTGGAAATATAAACAGACACTTAAATTTTATTTACCTTTACCTAAATTGATATTGTAAGCTTACCTCTGAATGTGTTATCCATGCGACAGAGAGATCACAGCTTTGTTTGCCACAAGGTACGGGTACCTTCCGGTCCACTAATCTTGTCAATAATCGTCATCAAATAAGTATTTATTATTAACACTGGCCCTCTTGGAAAAAACGGTAAAAGTTAGTGGAAAATGAACTTACTTACTTACTCAATTACCTGATCTTAGGCTAGATGTCGCGCGTCGCCCTTAACTCTGCTCATTGGAATTACTGCCTAACGTTCACAACGCCATCTAAGCTGCTGAAATGGAACTAGATTTTTCCCATATCAATAGTAAAACATAATTTTCATCTGTTGCCGGAAAATTCCAGAAGATGGCGCTATATCTGAAAGTTTCATTAGTACTGATGTAAAGGTCTAGATGGCGTTAGTTATAGATGTATTAGTTTATATGCTATAGTTTTTCCCAGTATTAAAAAAATTCCTTAACAAAAATTGCGTATTTATTCAAAACTTATTTAATTAACTGATTAAAAAAAAATACTATAAAAAATACAAAGGTCACCAGGGGCAGGTTCAGGTTTAGGGGAGAGCAATCGGGGCTACAGCCCTGGGGCCTCCACAAAAAAGGGCCTCAATAAATACTTCGGAAAAAAAACTATTTTATTAGAAAAAATATTCGGCTTATAAAAGAAAATTATTTTGCCCCGGCACTGCCAGTTTTCGTAAAAATAGACAATATTATCCTCCAGATAATTAAAAATTGGTCTACAAAAGAAATGTTGTTGTAAGGTTTTCAATTTAATGTACTTGTAGTATCTTATTAATGTTATAAAGGAACAGCTAGAGGCGGTTATTGCGGACGTCGAACATCTCAATCCATTAATCTTTCGCTCACTTTTAATATTCAGCTTTACCCTCTTTGTTCTCAAACGGGATAGGATAGTAGATTTTACTTGGTTGCTTGTCAATTTAACGTTCACTATGCTGCTTATTAATTGATAAAACAATACATGTTCTTCGACAGTTTTGTTTATGCTATGGGATTTATGTAGGTATAGCTTCTGCCCGCGACTTCGTCCGCGTGGAATATTTACTTTCGGCTAACGCTAACTTGGTCTTACCGTGATGATATATAAATAGGCTATCTAACACTGAAATATATTTATTAAAACGGACTCACAGCTCCTGACATTAGCGCGCTAAAGCAAATAAACAAACAAACAAATTAACTTTTCAGCTTTATATTATATTACATAAGTTGATTTGATCAAAATTGTATGTAGCATTCGTAGGTGATATATTTGTAGCAGCAGCTCAAATTGTTTGAGAAAGCTTTAGTATAATAAAAGTACCAACACAAAAATATTAAACGAAAATTTACTACTACATTAAGACGATAGTGCTACGAGAGTGCTACGTCAGTTCGTAGTTCGTGTTTCGTAGTACTTAGCTAAGACGGTAATAATGTCAACAAAGGAATATTTATTCAGGAAATAGCCGGTTTCGGTTAGTATTTTATTTATTTACTCAGTAGTAGTCTATTTATTTTCACCGTGACTGGACAAAATAAAATGAGAGAATAGCTAAGACGCCTATCACCATAAATCAACAAACATCCAATTTTGGTCGCTGGTATTTCAAAACATATTGGTTATTTGCTACGAAAACGTTACATGTATTATTGATAAACGGTGGTAAATTCCTCGACATTCATAAGTGCCTTACCAGGGTCTAAACTGAATAAATAATTTTCATTTTCATTTTCAAAACAACGGCATTATGGAACTTGTTTTGTTACGTTGCCAGAACGTATACGCGTCATTTAGACTTAAAAGCAACTTTTAAACGGAAAAGCACATTTTCAACAGGTTACGAATGTGTTTTTACCGGGTCAGTATGCTCAATATTGTACGCAATTATTTTTATAACTCGTGTAGAAAAATGTTTTCATTTTGATAATGTGTCGATTTTTGTTCCTGGGAACTTGGTAGCGTTTTGCGTACAAATACACAAACTCGAAAATTATCAAATACATTTCAAAACAGGCTGATATTAATGTTGATAGGCTAAGACCGTTTCCTTTGAAATATACGAATAACGAAATAAATATAAGAATATTTTAGTGAAACAAATCGAGCAGTAATTAAGGTAAGCCTTACCTTTGAGAGTTTACAGCCCTTAGATATCAAATCATTTTACCAAGGATTTCGAGTTCGAAACTATAATAGAGACAAAATTTTTTTCTTAATACCTTCTTTCCATATGACTATAAAATTCTCAAAATGTCCTATCCTTTTTTACATCAACAACACCCCCTAAGCCGTAAGCTGGTATTTGAGAAATTAATTTTGGAGAGTGCGTTCTTTGTCTGGTGTAATATCTACTATAATATAATCTTACATAGTAAGAAAGGGTTTTCCAAAATTCCACCCCAAAGTGGGTAAAAACGGTATGAATATTGGTTTGTGAAATCTTACTGCTACGCTAGCAAAAGCTGTGAAAAGTAGTTTAATAAATAATAATGAAATATTTTCCACGCAGATAAAGTCACTCATAGGTACTTATTAATATCATGACGAAGCTAACAAAAAAATACCTTGATATTCATCAAAGAACATCAGGCAATCTTATTATATTTCGACTTTGTACTTCAGAAGTACGAAAAAACTTTTTGTAGACACTTAATTAGAAATGTTTAACAAGGAAATGTTATTCTTTATTTAAGACTTAAGGCAAAGTTAGAAAGTCAAGTAGAAAAGTTGACAAAACCGCAAGAAATCTGTTAAATAAAAATGTATAGTCTAAAGAACACGCAAGGATACGATATTATAATGATGGTTGCAAACTTTTACCGTTTCGGTAGTTCTAGTACGTAGTAGTATTTGTTCTGTGGTTATAGTTAAATTAGATACGTATCTACTCGCGATTTCCATACTCACAGTTTAATTTTTTTTAAATGAATTGTGAGTGTGGGAAACCTTAGGAATAAAAAAGATGTCGGTATTCAGAAGGTATGTTTAGTGAGAAAATCTGTTAAATTCTGCATTCTATATACTTGTAAAGATGAAATCAGCGTTGCTTGTTCTATTTTTGAAGTTATTTTGTCGATATAATGAGACAATGTTTTTCAGTTAGCTACAGCCAGCAAATACAAGGGCAAATAAATAATGACATTCAAACTTGGCTTGTAATATATGTAAATTATTAAAAATCCGTGTAATATATGTAGATTTGAGTGGAATACAAAAACAAACGCGTAAAAGAATTCTAAGCGTGACAATAATGCAAGCCTACATGGATACTAGACACGCTTATTGTTAATGCTCTGTCTCAGGCTAATGTCTGAAATATCGACATTGCACGCCTCTATTTTAAGCACGTGAAAAGTGGAGTGGGAGGGGTAAGGTATTGGGGTGTCGAAGGGGGTCGTCGGCATTCAACAGGCGGCGGTCGATACGGCCGGCGTCGCGGCGCAGCCCCACGGTTTACCTACCCTACTTACTACCCGTGGTCGTGCTACTCACAACGACATACACCCTAAACCATACACACTCACAATACATAATTTAATAACTAACTTTAACAAAACCACGTCAATCTCCGTAATAATGTCAGCCGGGGAACATTAAATACTGATTGGCGCCGCAATTTCGCACCAACCGTCGCCCACCCGCCCAGCCTCGAGCATTGTCAACTGGGTTTTATTACACCTTATTTAAGGCTTTTAATTTAATGCAGCATAATTATAATATTGGCTTTCCAGCCATGTTATAACGAGACATCGTTTTTCAATTAGCTTTAGCCAGATGATTCGTATTCGTAGCGTATTTTGTCAGCGAGGCCGAGCCTATCTGCTATTTTTATAAGGCAAATGGTACCGCGTTTTTCATGTTTGAATGTATACGCGTACCAACAATAAAATATCCAGTTGGTAAACATTAGCACAGTGTTAAGTTTTAACTTTATTATCCGCGGGGCATTTAACTGAAATTTGTGTTAGTTCTAGATTAACAGCGTCGTCGAAAAATATAAGTAAATGAAAGTTAATAATCTGTGTATGTAGTGGATATAACAAGAACCGTTTTAAGATTCATGTAGTTGGATAATTTTGCATGTACCACTAGTGGATTTCATGTATGATTACGGCGAGCATCTCGTAGCGGATCTTACCATATCTCGACTCGGTCTTTGTGACCCTCTCCCGACTCGCTCGAGTCTCGTAAATTGCTTCCTAACGAGTCTTACTTTTCGAATCCCCTCATTACGGTATGTTAATTTTTAATGCCACTTACATGAATATTGTTCTGTAATTAAAATATTGCCACAGCATTTACAACGCCGCCATCCAACAGAGTGATAAATTACTTGGAATAATTTTTATTCGTGATCTATTGTGTGCTCCAAGATACGGCCACTTTTATAGGTACGTAATATGTCATTTTCAATTTGACTAACGTAAACACTGTTGATTAACTGGAAAACGGAGCAGACTCATATTTTGCGTAGAATTTATGTATTTTTAATGATTTCCTAGCACCAGTACACTTACTGTAGGTACGTAATTTTGCAGAGTGAAAGCTTTTAGTAAATTAATTGAAACATTTTAAAAGGTTTTGTTAACAGGTGAAATACGTTTGGAGTATTTAGTAACAAGAGTATTTTTGCATAAAACGAGTAGGTAATCGGACTATTAAATAACGAAGGGATGTATAAGGAAAGTTTGCCGAAAGCCGAGGTGAGAGGCTTGCGTACTTCCGACATCGTAAATTTGGGAATGTGCCTACGTAGTCAGTGCGTGCGTGACGTAGGTACCTAATACCTATATTGGTATACAATATACATATACCTTCATAGGAGTCCTCGTCCAGATGTTTCGCTCCCGACTGAAGCTGACAATCAATACTTGCTGTGTGTTTACTAACATGCCATTACTAACATGCTCGTTAGACATGCTCAATGTAGTTTTAACATCCATGGTATATACGTATATAAACAAATGTCCGGTTTATATACTGCCCAGCGTTATTCAGTTTCGTGACTGAAATGAGATAAACTTTGTGTATTCATTTAAACTTATGATTCACACCATAGTATACGAGTAAGTGTCGAGTGTACTCACACTGAAAAGTTTAGAAACTCCCTTGTGTTTGACTATTACAAAGTTATAACGAATATTTGAGTGGGACTTAAAGTTAAAGCGCAAGGGAAAAGCAAGAACAATTTTATTTATATAAAAAGTTTTTCTGTCCATATATCTAACGCTGCGTATTAGTTAATTTTGTGTCATTGTCTAAATCACGGTTTATACAAGCGTCGATCTCTGACATTTATCATTTAAATTGACCTCGTGTCAAATATTGGTTTCGACCTAACCGAATTGGTTATACGATACACATATCTTAATCGACTATTTTTGATTTTACTTAATTGTTATTGTTAAATTATAATCAGGGTGGTATCTCTGTCACGTGACAGCATTGTTCCTTGTGCTCCAAGCGACATCTTACACTTGGCAATGGAAGTCATAAAGGAAGTGATCACAAAACCATAAATCCGTTTCGTTTGTGATAAATAAATTATTGAAAAAATATCTTACAGAAATCTAAAACTTTGTACTGTTGTACGTTGTAGCGAGTACATCAAGCGGATAATCGAGAATGGAAATGTATATATTTCATTTGCATAGTGCGCGTATATCTCACGTCAATAGACTGCAGCGACAACTTACCGTTTCTTCTCGGAAGGTTTGTTTCCAAACTGGTGGTAAAGTCTTCGACATTCATAATTCAAATACCTTACCAGGGCCTGAACTGAATAAATAATTCTCATTATCATTTTATCATCAGGCGGATCATTTGCTTGTTTACCACCTTTGTGATTAAAAAACCATCTGATATCGTCATCCCGTCCAAGAAAACATATGTCGTCAGGATCAAGATTAGCATGCAATGCATGTATTGGAAGACAGCACGAAAAACTTTAAACTTTTGCCAGTAATCAATACGCAAAAGCATTTTCTGATGGAGTCGGTCGTAAAGCTTACGTAAAGTCACCGTTGCTAATAGTTCACATGCAAAAAGAAAGCTCCAGTAATAATGCGCAATTTCACATTAAATAGATCCCGGGATCCATGGACCATTTTCCAAGATTCCGTAGGGCGAATAACCGATTCATAACAACAGTAATTAATTCTTTCGCCGTCGTCGTTGGACGACACGTCTAACTTACAAATTTTATTAAAATTGTAGCTACGTATTTATTCTTTTTTGTTAGGTCTCAGTATTTTAAAATTTATATAGAGATACTAATTATCTTTTCGCAATTAAAGCAATTATTTTTATTGATTCTGTCATATTGAGTTAGGTTGGTAATCACAATTACTTAAATGAGCTCCCGCGTAGTTGCGGTCGTCACGCATCCACTCAGGGTACACGCAGATCCTTATAATGTCATTCTAGAGTACCCTACTATAATCAAGCGCACCCATGGCTTAGATGCTTTCTATGAAATAAAAGTTTCGATATATACAATAAAGCACTTGTCAAAATGTTCGAAGGGTATATATAAGGATCTCACATAAATATAATTATGGTTTAGGTGATATAGCATTTATATTTATAAGTCAACCACGTATATAAATCGGTTAAAATATTTTATTGGTTTTTCTTTACAAACAAATTTAACAAAACTATTATTTTAAATTAATTGAAATATTGTTTTTGGTAAATATGTTCGTGGTTACGTTTACGATGAGATATTATTGCAATGATAGTTTGAATCTCATTATAAGACAGATGTATATGACGTGTATAAATCTGTCACTGTCACTAAACGAACTATCATGGCAATAAGAGAAGAACTCATTGTTGGAGACCTGTGCCCCAAGTATCGCCTGCGTATTGTGCTCGTTTTGTATGGCAACGTTAAATAAGCCTCCAAGCTACCAGTTAAGTTTTTGTCTCTATCCAAAAATGCAACCACATTTGAACAAGTCAAAACTTATATATACTTGGGGCACTGGTGTTCGCCAGTATCCGTCATGCGACACAAGACATAATGAACCCCAATATACTTCAAAAGGTGAGTTCGTGCTAAATTCTCAATAATCTGTTCAAACCTTCGTTAGTTTGTCGTTATGTGAAAAAGATAAAAGGGTCATAAGTGGGTCTGCGAAAGGATTTGAATGTGCGGCGTGGACAATCGACCCCGAGCCTCTACGAAGGGATACCCACTGAACTCGTAAAATTAACACCCCTACTTCGAAGCGATACTATTTTAATACATTTCACAGTTTTATGACCGACTTTCTAGGTTAACTGAGTTAATTAAAAGAGTTAACTCACAGCGTACTTAACAAATAAGTATTACAATTCTTTATCGCTTTTTAACAGAGGTGACAATTTCAATATTCGACGATTACCTTTTGTGGTTATAAGTGCATGAAAATTTGAGTGAAGTATTAAATTATTTACCACTATAAAATACAAATAATCTCTTTTCGTATCAAACAAATTATTAAAGATAAAAGATATAAAACCATTTACGTTCAATTAAAGTAACAAAATACCATAAAACTAATAATAGAATGCCGAAAGAAATTGTCGCCAGTCAAGCGTAGTATGTTAAAGGTCATGGCAAAGAGAAAATAAAATGAAAATGTCTTAAGAAATATAATGAAATAACAAAGCTAGAGTTGGATTTGTAGCAATATAGGGACAGAGATTTGGGAGAGGTGGGCGCGGCAGACGGCCAGCTGTTGGATGGGATCGATACCTTCGTCATGAATAATTAAGACGGATGAGCTGCTTTTCAAGGTTTTCATACGATAAGATTCAGGCAGCCATTGGGAAAATAATAGATATTGACTGATCCATATTGATAGAAATTGAGCGATGTGTATTCTACCCTTACGTATACTTCTTTCGCTTCTTCCACATTCATGCATCTCCTCATACACTTCCTGCGATTAAAAGAGCTCCGAATTTGACCTTTCTGAAAAATATTATTAATTTATTCATTGTAGTTCTTCCTTGGGTGCTCTCTACTGACACTTCCGCTCACCTTTGCTCTATAAATTTGTTTCGTAATAAGATACAACGAAACCCAACTAAATCAAACAAGGAAGTATAGTATTGTATGGAAAAGTTTTATACTTTTCGTGATAATTAGATAGATTATAGACTCGTAATGCAAGGAGTATTAATTACGAGTATACCAGAATAATTAGACTTAAATAAAGAAAGCAAATACAGCATGGAATGTTGTGAAATAGAAATCCCTAAATACGTGAAAATACATCTTGGTACGAAATCTTAAAGCACAGCTAGTATACCAAAACAGTATTATTTAACAGTATTTGTTTCCTTTCAATGGGGACGTATAGTGCCTAGCCTACGTTCCCAAAGGACACCTGCTTACTCGGAAGCTTTTACTTTGAATGAAGCATTCTTACAGTCAATCGATGGATGCACCTTGTTGAGTTGAGCGGAACTATTGATCCGTGTATATGTAGAACAAGGTAGAGGTTAGGTAGAGGAATTTTCCATCCATCACCATTTCATATAAATGTATATGTAGAATCACTAAAACACATTGTGTTTGTCAGATTATATTCCCCACGATCCCTCAATATTTTGAAACGTTTGTAATTAAGTTAATTAATGAAGAAACAAGTTGGGCTATAATCGACTTGGTAGTTATCCTATTCATCCTACGATTACAAAGCGACTTGACTCTAACATGAAGTGGTTAACAGGCTGAGATTAAATTAACGGTCACGACCAACTATTAATTTACAGCCACCAGTCCTGCTTCAGTACACGAATAATTTAATTTCAACGGTAGCAATTCAGTTGCTATTGTATATTCAAATTGTGTATGGTATTGAAATCGTTCGCCGACTCTATGTACCTCGCTTTTACTTTGTGCTTTGGGAGAATTACTGGTGTTCAAATATAAATATGAATTTCATTTTGTATGGTATTGTTATTAGAAACAAATCGATTTCGGGAATATTTGGGGAGGTAAACAATATCGTTGAGAAACTAAAGTCGTAAATTCATATTTGCTACTTTATCAACGAACTCTTCAAAATAAATAATTGTACTAACACGCAATGATATGTTCTTAATGCTTACGTTGGCTATAGATTGTACACTTTTATATTCAACTGTGCCCCGCGGATTCACCCGCGTAGGTTTTAATTTCATGGTTGCCCGCGGATCCCTAATGTTATTTAAATATCTAAGTAGCCTAAATTACTCCTTGTAACATTAGCTATCCGTCAGTGAAATTCCTGTTAATATCCGTCCGGCCGTTTCGGAGATTACCCGGAACAAACAAAAAAAAAATTTTAAAATTGTTTTTTTTTATGTCAGTACCGTGTAAACTTTCATATGTATTTAGTGAAAAACTATTATTTTCGAATTACAAACATACACTTCAATTTTATTTATATATATATATGTGTATAGACTAGCTGTGCCCCGCGGTTTCACCCTCGTAGATTTAGTTTCATGCTTAATATCACGAATTTTTTTATAAATAAAAGTAGCCTAAGTTATTCCTTGAAACATCAGCTACCCGTCAGTGAAGTCCCGTTAAAATTGGTCCAGCCGTTTCAGAGATTACCCGGAACAAACAGACCGACAGTCAGACAGAGATTTTTTTTAAATGCATTTAGTGAAAAACTGTTATTTTGGAATTACAAACAGACACTTCAATTACAGGCCTAAGAAAGTATGGCAACTGGTTTAACGTCGCTTAAAAGTCGCTTCGTATAGAGATCAGGTGATCAGCGACATCGGGTTGAATAAAGTGCCGACACCAAACACGTGGGATCAGGCCAGAGAGATGTGTGTATGTATATGTATAGATTACATTAGCGAGTGGTATGTTGTTTTAGATATCTGCCAACTTTTGTACGGCGTGTATGAAGAGAATTACTAAGTTTCCTAGGTTGCGCAGTTGGGTAAAGCAGCTTACCCATAATGGAGTCAGAGACACTTTATTTATTGCATCCCAGTGCGGAGAGTGGAGCGGAGGTCACACGGGTACGTGCGCCGCTTTGGAACCTTCAACCTAACATTTTATGCTCCACACGCTATAGAGACTCGGTTAAGTTTTCTAATCCGCAGAGTTATGTCTTCAAGGCAGTACAATATTTTTGTGTAGCTTTTGTGTTATATTAAAAAAGCCGGGCTTAAAAGTCAGTATCTATTTTCGAACATAAAACTCCCGGTATAAATAAAAAATACATACATCTGCTCACGCCTGTATTCTGGGTAGGCAGAGGTGTTGTAATACCTCTGCCACTTTTCACCGAAGATGAGTAAATGCCAACGTGACAAATAGTGAGACCATCGCCGGCGCTTTATATACGACTTTAAATTTCTTCTCAGCAATATAATGCAGATTTCCGCACTATGTTTTCCTTCACCTTGTGAAAATCACTGTACTTAAAGTTTTTAGAAAAATTTGAGATTTTAACACTCAGTAATTACGACTCTTCTAGCCTTGTTTATATTAACAAACTACAGAGAGGCATTGTACAAGAGTTAATGTGATCATTACAATCTTCTCCAATAAAGTTCTACATTATGAAGCCAACGTATTCGCAAGTAAAGTAATATTTTGACTCATAATATATTGTTAATTTATCGTGAAAATCATATTCGGCGGTCCACGCTTTGTTATCAAAACCAACGGGTATTTAATTAGTGTGGCCCAAGTAACGAGTGAATATCAATTGTTTGGAACTGTCTAATTACTCGCTTCATAACTTTATAAATGTTTTGATTCAGTGATGGGTAATATAAAATGAACTAAGCCTCGCGTACTTGGGCAAAAAATATTCTAGTCCATAGTCATCTCTCCTATAAAATGTTTGGTTTAGCTCTCAATCTTACCTTTTTCAGCCATTTCTTTGACGTTTGCTGAAATGATAGAACCCTGTTAAGGTGTAATGGATCACCGTGATAATAAAATTATTTGTATGTAGACAAGGTGTACAGGTTTATTATAAAGGCGAAGGATATTCACATTATGAATTTTTTGAAGCAAATATTCCTTGTTTTTCTTCGTGTAACTGATGTCGTGTCACAAAAATGCGCGTTAATAATTCACTCACACTCAATCTCCATGCTATGTTTCCATGTTCATTTAGGGAACTTTTACTTATGCGTGTTTATACATATGTGACGAGTCTGTAAGTCAAGCGTCCGGAAATTTGACGAAGACAATTTGATTATGTGATACGGAGACCACTGCAGAATAAGAAGGGAGGAAATTAAACGGACCCCTTGTAATGTCGTCGTATCGCGTTTCAACGCCTATCACATAAGGACGCGGCGCGATCATAAACATTTTATTTTATTCCCGTACTGTGTGTGTATCCTTTTAACAAACATATATGAGAAGAACTTTGTTTCGTAATCTATACAAATATTATAAAGAAGAGAGATTCGTTTGCTTGTTTGCACAAACTTTCATATCCTTTTTATAACGATCGTTAAATAAACGTATAAATCCAATTAGTATACTATACTCTAATATTACGTATATATAACTATAACAAAAATTATAAATATATCCTTTTGTATCCTGAGTGGTAGAATTTTGGAAAACTTTCATGGGTTTCACACCTCACAAAAAACACATCCTCCAAATTGTATGTATCAGGGAAACCCACGGGAATAATACTGTTGTTGTCTCTCAGGCATAGTATTTCACTTAATACTTGCTTCTACCCGTCATTCACCTGAGTAACAATTTTTATCACAGCTGAAATCGATTACCTTGAAAAGGTAACACACAAACAGACTGTGACACATTACCATTTCCAATATGATGAGTTTAACTTCTTCAAAAAGTATTTCAATATGTGGCAAAGTACGTCATTACATGCCAGGTTTTGTTAAGTCCGCTCATCCACACTTTCCTGGTGTAGACTTAACCATTTTCCTTCCACGGTTCTTATTATTTAAAATAGCTTATGAATAAAACTCAATACGTGTATACGAAGCAACACAGAACAGGGAGCGAACAATTTCCTCTGCAATGTATCTGTATGTATTGTAGCAATGTTCAGTTAATTTGTACAGACGTCATCGGTTTATTCCACTCTTTTATTTGTTCTATGACGTGCGTGTGTAACTAGGTCACTTGTGAACTACTCGGAGATGGGCTTATCTGTTCATACCTTCGTAAAGCATTTCTTACAAACAATAGATACATTAAAAAAAAAAAAAAATTTAGGTTTTGGGGGTCAACTTTGATTGTTTAAGCAGCTTTGACGTTTAAATTTACGGTACCAAAATGACACGTCAAAGCTCTGAAGTTCTTAATATGCTCTGCTTGAACGGATGATGGTAGGCCCCCAGGTCCCATCATGGGTAAGAAATGCGAACCGAAAAATAGTCGGGAAACTACGCAAGTTTTTTATCGTTGTTATATACATATACGAGCTGTGCCCCGCGGTTTCATCCGCGTAGATTTAGTTTCATCCTTATTGTTGCGTAACCCTAATATTTTTGATAAATAAAAGTAGCCTATGTTACTCCTAATAATATCAGCTACCTGCCGGCTACCTTTCAGAGATTACCCGGAACAAACAGACAGACATACCTACAGAAAGACAGAGAAAAAATTTTAAAACTTGGTTTTTTAGTGTCATTAGCGTGTATACTTTTATAAGCATGTTAGGAATTACAAACAGACACTTAAATTTTATTTATCTGTATATATATAGTGACACATGTAAAATGACTACTGCGTATTCAAAGGTACTCGTTCTCAAATCGTATCGGGATCTGATGATGATCATAACATATTACCTATAATAAAATATATAAGATAAATACAATCGCTCGTGTGCTAGCAAAGGCACAGGCACACAACGCAAGCCGCAGTTAAAGCGAGTGACGATAATGTTGAAGTAGGTAAAAAGGTCTTATTTCTTAAAAATGGTAATAAAAATACGAACACGAGGTGGGACTCGAACCCACGACCTCTGCAAACCGTGCAGTGGTTCTGCCAACCGAGCTATTAGTGATCCTATCATATGGTCCTATACCTTTTGATTGTATACCTAGTGAGTGAATTTTAGTATCTACCAGGAAGTTAAATCATAATTTCTAAGTTAGCAAATACATCACAAACTCAGTAATCCCCACTCAATTGCGCAGAATATAGATAGCTAATGGGATTAACGAGAATTAATTCAGGTAACTACATCTACTTGATTGATTTTCATTTGATATTAAGTGGTATACGTGTTGGTTGAGAGCTTTTTTTTCTTTTAAGTAGTGCTCTGTTGTTCTGCTTGTAAAGTAATATACCTGTCATGCTACAGGGATCAGCTACAGATGAATAAAATGATAACGGCTGTTGATGAACCGTACTATAACGACGGTTCTGCCTGTGTATTTAATAACTGGACTTATAGACTTGAATACTTATGAGAGTGAATACTTACTTGAGTAGATTGCCTTTAAGGCAGAGGTTTTTGATCTGCAATAAAGATTGATAAATGAAAGCCCCCACTCATTTCATACTCGGAGTGGCTAAGTATTCATCGTGCATAGCAGAAATTTGGACTTTTTTTGCACTTACCGTATAACGGCCCTCGTAACCGTCTCTTACAATTTCAAACAAATAAAAAGTTGCTAATGAATAAATATGTCGAAAACATATTCACTCGTGACGGCATGTGAATATGCATAGAAAAGAAGCTGCGAGTTATCCGTGGCGAAATGCACGGCATACCGGACGGACGCTGCGATTTTACGAGATTTAGGGCCGGTTACACCAACCTATTCACTTCAAACGCTTGACCTTACAAGAAGGGTTTACGACTCCGTGTAAAACATGTGCACTCAGTAAGGCACTTGTGGTTTCTAATAAAATTTAATGTTATCACTTACAGTTTGCCTGAAAAGTTATAAGATGGCCTCTCATAAAACACTTTTTATTAGCATTACCGGCAGAGATGTTGTCACGAGCGAGGTGAAATAGTTCATAAATAAATGTTTCCCATGGGAAAATGTTAGCGTAACGATGAGACGCAAACGCAATTATTGTCACCCGTCCCGTAGCTAAGCCCGCGCTGGTGGCGTTTATTAAATTTCATTCTATTACATAGCTAAGGGTTAAGCGATTTCTGTTCGGAATATTTTCAAGAAAATAGTTGGATACTAAGCGGAATAGCTTGTGATTCATAACATCCTTCCTTAGTCTCGATCGATAAATATTATGGCTTATTAAATAGTTACGTGAATTGACCCTGAATATGACATCACGTGACTTTAGGTAATCTACAAATTCAAAATTGATTGCGGTAATAGCGCCTTATGATCGATTTATTCATGAGACATGAATATTTTCCGTTTGTTGCGTATATTTTAAATATAAACTTAAACATCTTTACTAAATCTATCCATGAAGGGCAGTTTTGATTTGATCATAATGTAGGTGATATTACGTATCGATTTAATCCTTCGAATCATATATCTAGTCTATCGGGGAAACTCAGCTCGGCAGCATATGCCGTCAGGAAAGTAAAGCAGTTCACTGACGTAGACACGGCACGATTAGTTTATTTTAGTTACTTTCATAGTGTTATGTCGTATGCTATCTTGCTTTGGGGCAAAGCTGCCGATATAGAAGCCATATTTATATTACAGAAAAGGGCTGTAAAATCAATCTATAACTTAGGATCTAGGGCATCTTTGAAGGAAAAATTTAAAGAAATAGGAATTTTAACAGTGGCTTCGCAGTATATTTTTGCAAACTTACTACTTGTACATAAAAATATAAATTCTTTTCAAAAGAAGCGTGATGTACATAATGTCAACACAAGACATAAAAATAAATTAGTAGTACCTACACACCGCTTACAGAAAGTCCAGGGATCATTTTTAGGGCAAAGTATACGCTTTTATAATAAATTACCTACATGTATTGTAAATTTGCCCTTTGATAAATTTAAAGAGACTGTAAAATTTGTATTACTTAAAAAGGGTTATTATACAGTTAGTGATTATATGTGTGTTGAAAACTATGTATACTTATTTATGGTTATTGTGTTGTTTTCTTATTATATTTAAATTGAAGTTGTCAAATAAATTCGTTATATGTCAGCTGCTTTTTTCCACTGCTCCTCATTTTAATCTGCTATCGTCTACAATGTGTGATAAGGAAACTTGGAATAATGTATTACCAGACAAATATTGTAAGTAGTCTCATGGACACTGTACTTATGCTACAATTCTTTTTAATATTTCTTTTGATCTTTGTTTTGACTGCCTTGAGTTGTCATGCTCACTAAAATGCCTTTGCTTGCGGCGGCGTCAGGGTGACGGGTCGCTCACTTCCCTCTATAATGGTTGAGGAGGGCGATGGCTGGCATTCTCGTCATACTTGTGAACAGGTGCTGCTTGTGGGGGCTGGTCATCTCAAGCTACGCATTTAGATATAAATAGAACTACTAGTTTTCTTTATGTTAATTTTTTTTTTACAAATCGACATTTGTACATTGGAACTGTGTCCATGGGCTTACATTTCTCAAATGATTTATTTTGTTTTTTTTTTAAATTGTATAATATTTTTGAAAAGAGTAATTACTGAGTTTCTTGCCAGGTTCTTCTCAGTAAAAGCAACCTTCCGAACCTGGCGGTAGCATGTATAATCCTGTAAATTGTGTCATTCTGACGATTTGAAAGTGCTTTGTATAAAGTCTAATCGAATAAAGATATTTTTGACTTTGACTTTGACTTTGAATACTCTGTTTTGCTGTGTTACTTGAAGTATATACTCGTATAAGTAAATATATTTAAAATGATGAAGATTTTTGTTATGAAAAAGTGATTTTAATTAAGTGTAAATAAATGTTCTTAGATTTTCACAATCCTAAGCATCTTACAGAAGTGATCACAAACTTTTATATTCTGAAATCGCAAACAACAATTTATCTTTTGATTTATCTACGAAGTTCAATTCTCAAGCGGGAGTTTCCGTCCACTATGAAAATTTACCGGCGTACTTAGCGCCATACCTACACAAAATAAAACACTACAGAAGGCCAGTTCCTATTCATTTGGTGGTAAAGGCAGGCGCACGCACACTTCTAGAAACGATAACGTTTTTCCGCCAAAGATGCATCACGAGGAACTTGAAATCTTCCACGATGAATTTGCTTAATGTTTGTTAAGAGTTCAGTAGTAATTTAATATCAAAAGTTTAATATACTATAGCTTCCCGCCACGCTTTGGGAAAGTCTAGGGGGATGCGTCGCCATGACGCGACGAAAAAGTGCGTATAAGCTCTACATCCAACAAACCTTTTTTTTGTAGGTTTAAAAAGCTTGCTGAAGTAAACCGTTTAAGCACGAAATGCAATAAACGAGGTTAGAGTAAACAAAGCTGTTAGTTCGTAATAAACTTCTTCGCAGATTTCTAGCGGAAAAGCACCTTAATATTTGCGAGTATCTTGTTCTCCAACTTGATGCGATTAACGCGTACGTCTTGAGTGCATGCGATGACACGACGATTCACGACCGATGGAGGAGCCGGGCCCTAATGTATATTTTTAATTTGTGACCGGACCTACCCGTCTACGGTTTCGGCCTTACGCAGTTAAATGAGAGCATTCCGTTACTTTATATCCGCAGTATATTTTATATCTCAATGGAGATCTCAAAAGGTACACTTACTGTTTATTACATCGGATGCATAATGTTACAATAACCGTTTGTATCTGAATAACGTAGTAATAAATAAGACACAATGGTTTTGTGTTGAACGATCAAGCTACACAAAAATCTGAGTGTATTTACTAGTGATTTGTGGAATGTAATTTCTAAGGATCCTTAGAAATAGTAATAGTATATACTCTGCCTTATAAATAATCTGCCATAACCATAACCTGTCTTTAACCGAACGAATGATTATTTGAGTCGATTTTATTATAAGCCAGGTGAGTACTGCCTATTGTCTAATTCTTTATGTTCGCATCATTTGCAAAATAAGACAGGGGTTTAATATTATATATATGAAATAAAAAAAACATAGTTATCAAGGGACCGAACAATTTAGTTAGGTTGAACTTGTTCGCTCAAACTTTGCACATTACGTAATCCCTATCTACAGAAGTGTAACCATTGTACGTTCAGCTGGTAGAACCAGATTAAATGTTTCATTAGATGTCTTCATAATTACACCAACTCGGTGAGCTTGGCTTGTGGTTGCTTACGATTGAGTGTCTCTCCTCGAGACTTGATAAATTTCAAATATTGGAAGGTACTTGTGAAATTCCCAGACGGAGCTTGTAAATAATTGCCGCGCATTAATTTGCAGGATTAGTGTTGTTGTGAACTAAAAGAAAATCGCTTCTGATAGAATCGCATTTGGAGTTCATACTCTTTCATTCTTGTTCCAGGTAAGAAATACATCTAAGAAAACACACTGACGACCGTCAGAAGAATGGCCTTATAAGGTAAGTCTAAAATTGAGATTTAACATTAAAATTTTATGACAGACAGAACTTGCAAATTTATGCAGCTATAAGTTGAGTTTAGTGCTTCAATCCTTATGTGATCAAGAACTACGTTTAGCCGCATAAACATATTTCAAGCTGAGTTATTGCCTATCGCCAGACATGAAAGGATCAATGGAAGCCAACGTCCTCTCCACAAAGACAATAAACTGTTCTGAAAATCTCAGAGAATTCATTTATTATTAAGATGCTTAAAGGCATGTTTATGTTCGTGATAATATTTTGTAAAACCACTCAGTGAGATTGGTTACTTAACCTAACCATGACCTCTTATTGCAATATTAATTCAGTTTTGTGAGAGTGACAGACTTATACACGTTATATACATCTGTCTCCCACCATGAGTCAAACTATTGTGGCAAAAGAGATCACGGTAGAGGCCTTGGGTACCGTCTTCTCTTCTCTATTCATTGAACGAATGATATACGTAATAGCAAATATGCCACGAGCACTCTGTTGTAAAACGATTAACCTAATCAAATAACTTCGAACCGTGATTCATTTGTTAGATTAGAAGTAAACAAATACAATTATTTAAAGTGATTAAATTTCTCATTTATCACTTTGGTTACGGCGTTCTCACAATACTACGTATATCCGGCAGTCGCACAATGACATTATGTTCTACGTAATGGTTCCGCTCGAGTTGGGCTTTTGTTTTGGTCACCAAATAACGGACGACATTATACCTACACACGTTTTATTAAATAACTATGCCCCGCGGTTTCACCCGCGTAGACTTTCATAAGTGGCTTTATTTAACAAAAGGCTTTATTTAAAAAAATAAAAGTAGTATAAGTACCCATAGCTATCTGACGGTAAAATTCCCGTTAAAATTACACAGATAAGCCAAAACAAATATGGAGAAAAGGTAGATATAGAAAATAGACAAGAGAGAGAAAGAGAAGAGAGATAGAGAAACCTCTACTTATATAACCTATATAGTATACTATCCATACGAATAATAAAACTGAGTGACGAATACGGGCATATTTATTGAAAATTGAGAAAAGCTCCTAAATATAAAACAATTATCAACATTCTGAATCCCACATAGATGAAGTTATGAGCAGAAGTTAGTAATGAGAAAAATACTAATACAGAGCCTTTTCAAAACGTCGCATCAGATCAGTGTAGATAATGCCCGCTCCCTGCTCCATTTATCGATAAACGATTGCATATTTTACCGCGCTGTGGAATATAAAACTATACTTGATATGTTATTTAATTAAAATATTATACTGGAAAAGCAGACATTTGTCATCTACCGTTATCCATACTTATAATAAAATAAATGTGTAGCCGGACGAGTTCCGTACCTACTAAGCTGTTTTGAAAAAATATAGGGTTGCACTGTGTTATCGATAAAGAAACAAAATCAGTAGTGTAATCATATAACAATTGGATAGCATTAAAAGTCTCATGGCATGATATTTTTATTGAAGGAAAACATCCCTCACGGGAATACACATCTATCATAAATTAATCTCCCATTCTTTCACTTCATGTGTCTGAATGTATGTACATTCATACATTTGTTTCAGACACACATTCTAAACAAAGTTAATAACGAGCAATCTTAAATCATCTTCCGTTATAATATAATTATTATTACTTGCTGAATTTTGTTAATAATATTATATTGAATCGCGTCTGTTTACCTTCAGTAACTTCCGATGACTTGATATTCAAATTTGGTAACAAACAAGGCGATTAATGAAATTTTAAGTACAAGGATGAAGTATCCCTCTAAAACTTTTAGCATTGTGAAAAATCGTCGTCTTTACGGTTCCTTCGGGAAACGTATCTGGATTGAAGCGGATATTTAGGACCGAGAGAAACAGGGATCCCGAGTTGTCGAGTTTAATCTTTAGTGCTGCCTAGTCTGTGCAGAGATTGTAGAGACTAATCGGGAGCTTATAAAAATGAGACCTATTAAATATTTTAAGAAAGGAGAAAGTATGGTCTTTAAAGCGATATCTTTAGAATCCAACAGACATTTTAGTATAAGATAAGGTATTAAATCAAAACCAGTGACCGAGGTTTGTATGTATAGAGTTACGCATTCTACATCTCCCACCTACTATATTGTATGGTATTTCGAATGCCAAATCCACGGTAAGCTATCAATTTTACCAATTGCATGTTACCTTAACTAAGTGTCGTAGTGGTCGAGTGATATTTTTATTTTATTTTATTTTATTTTATTAGGAAGATTTACAGCAACTGAACCAGTATAATGATCTTATATGTAACTTTATGCTAATAACAAATCTTCACCTATAAATGTTTATAAATATATAAGCCTTAACTAATCGATATAAACTTTGTTTAAAAAACACAACAAAAAAACAAATGGAATATGAGAAAACATGACATAAACAATAAAAATAACATGGCATATTAAACATGATATTTAGATAAATGAGATGTGTGATTACTACTCAAGTGATTTGAGTAATTGTCTGCTACGCAAGCCACGCAAGTTCCAATCTGATCGTTCTTATAGAAAAAATATGTATTAAGTTCTTACAGTTATGTGTCACCGGGCCTATAGACGAAGTAACATAAACCTCACCCTTCGCTAGTAGAAACAATACGAAATGTACGGGAATGACATAATATGTCACGTGACAGATTTATGTAATTTCCATAATTTTTTTATCGTTTCTTAAATCGAGCTAATGCGCAAGCGCGTGAGAATGCTGCTTTGTCTAGGCCTACAGGAGCTTTACAGTAAAGGAAATCGTTTGAAAAACAGCATTAATATGTCTGATAGTAAGGGCATAGGTAGCATGGTATGAGCATATCGTAAGGGCACTACCATGAGCTCTTAATGTCATGAAAGTTTGGCTCTTATTATGAGACTATTGACATTTTTTTGTTTAAATGACATGTATGTAAATGTGTCACTGTTACACAGCTGAACTACTATTGCATTAAGATCTTATGGTCTGAGCACCTGGGGGCCAGCTATGATCGTTTAAGCAGCGTGTATTTAGAACTTCTTTGCTTTGACGATTAATTTTACAGTACCAAAATGAAACCTCAGAAGTTCTTAATACACTCTGCTTAAGCCGCTGATCTTCCTACCTGTGTGTAAGAAAACGCTTTGTACAAAGCTAACGTAAGAGCGAGTTAGGAGGAGCTCATTCCGATAATTACTCGTTAGTGTCCACACAAGTAGGGTCTGAGTCGTTATGTGTTGCCATTTCCATAATGTACCTCCGATAATGTTCCTTGGTCTTAGAAACTACTACTGAAATATGACATTCATTGTTTCATTGTTTCACAGTGTAGAAATAAAAAAAAAATTTCCCTGGAATTTCTGAAAACAAAATAAAAATGTCCTGATGATAGGATGGGTTGTTATTTATCCACAAACTAATGAAATTTTGATGACTAGTACAATACAACATCTATACTTTTTATTGTGCTTTATTGTATACCAAATTATTACATTTCGTGTAGATTGACTGTTTTTATATTATCAATGCAGTACCTATTGTATTGTGTTATATTTTTCATTCAGACAGGGCTGTAAATATACCCCTTTGACAAACAAGTAAATCTAAAGCGAAACAAAATATCCCGGGATTCTTTGTTGTTGTGTGGCGTGACTTACCTTCTTTTCTTTTACATCCTATCCGATGTGTCATTGAAGGTTTGTCTCATTACAGGCGTCTACATATAATTTGATCGTACTAATAAAAAAATAACCAGTAATGTAATTACTATGACATATAGGCGGATTGTGGGTATACCACAAGCACACCTCTGCCTACTCTTCTGGATATACAGGAGTTAGCTCATGAATGTGTGCACATAAATTATTGATGCAAACAACATAATATATTGCATGAATTAATGCGATATATAAGAGAAATTACCTCTACCGCGGATAACTCCGTTATCGTTTATTTATTTAATTTAAACGGCGATACGTTGAATAAATCTCGTGTATACGTGGCATTTTATAACCGTACTCTTTGTTTACCCATCCTTCGTCACGTACTTAACTTTCATGTAAGCAAATGGGGCGTAAGCAGATTTATTCTCCTTTTGTGTTATATGAATATTGAAAGCACGATATGTATCTACATAGGGAAATATTAAAGCAAGCGATCATAAGCCTGTTATTAAGGAGGAGAAATCCATTTATTTAGCGGTGGTCCCTTTAGGCAAAACCGCTTACTTACTTGTTGCGGGATTAGATTATAAGTAAATACGTATAAATCGTATAAATTTTAGTTAATTAATGTAGCTACATCTAATTAGATAGGATATGAGGTCATGTTTGTGATCAATAGCGAATTTATATGAAGAAAGATTTTTCTGAGGTCCATGTGGAGTTTATACCACCAAGTGTTAATAAAATGTAGATATGAAGTGCAACGCCAAGTTCGCTTCACAAGTTCCTAGAATCTGGGAGAGATCTCTGTCCCAGATACCTTTAACAGAGAGTCTATTTTACTGACGTAGTCGCTAATCGATAGCGTTGAATAATTCTGACCTAAGACTAAGTTAAGCGTACGCCAGATTGGCATAAGCTGTTTGTTACTTTAGTTTCATCAGGCTGTTGTGTATTATCTTCCACTCTTCGGGAGGACGTCGGGTTGCTTATAAACAAATATGTATTGGAATCGTACTATGAGTGTTAATAATACAAGCGTTGATACTAAAGAAAACAGAATTAAACTTACCTCGAGAAAAGTATTGGAAAACGATCAGATATACTAAGCCCGGTATTGGCTCAATAAGTTAATCTAATTTGTCGTGGACGGATACTTAGCTATAAAAAGCATTAGTCTTTCAGTGACGTGACACTTGTTGAGTGAGGTAGCTTTCAGCTTATCAGGACGAGGCAGGTGTGTCCCTTTGTAGTCTACTTAAAGCGATCAACGCAAACGGTTTCAAGTTAACCTGCATTGAAAAGAAAAATCCTAATATTCTGGCGACTTAATTTGACAATATTTGACTTACCATTATACTCTATACTCGTACGGAATACAACGCTAATGTATGATGAATGCCGAAAAGAACCATCAATTACTTAGATTAAATCCAAAACGAGTAACAAATATTCAGAAATTCGAATCAGGGGAAAGAACGGAGGGAAATAGGGAAAATACGACAAATTGGAGTATTAGAGAGTTAATTCATGTTTTTGTAAAGTTCAATAATAATTCATGCTGCCTAGGATGTAATGTAGGTAATAATGTAGTTTCTCATAATTTGTACCACACCTAATAAAAGCGAATTAAATCATCTCGTGGTTCCAAACAGAATTAAGAAAATTTAAATACTTTTCCCATACTTACGAACCCAAAGCAGTTAATTACATACTATTATATGGGTTGATGAATGAAATATGCGGTTCATAATATCATGTGAAAAAAGCAGCGACACAAAGTGCATCTCTTTGATGAGGAAGCTACGCCCGCGGCCGTACTTGCCTTGTGTTCGCATACATGTGTGCGTCAAGACAACGTACGTGCTCTTCGTCTGGATCTTAGTTTCTCTCGGAAATAAGGACCCACATTTTTCCATTACACAAAAGAGCATCATTTTTAAAAGCAGGGAACATACCTTAGATTAGAAAATGATGCCATCCATCGTAAACCTTATTATCACCTTATCATCTTAAGAATACAATAAAATTATTGTGTATTTTGGCAGTGACCGTTTGCAAGGAGATTCTGTCCCAAGTTTGATTTACTTTGGTTTTGAATTGCAAAATTTTTTTTTCCAGGGTTTCTCTAGTAACTCCTGCTCATACATTCTATAAAGAACAACATTGTGGCTTTTATCCGGCTGAAAATACGAGCAAGCAATATATGTAAAAACACGTTCCGCAAACTATCACCCGCTCTGTTTTGTCTAAGCAAGCACACCAAAATGTTGGAATTAACAAAAGTTCTTGTGTACATTGGCCTTTACTTTGTTAGAAATCTGTGTCAATCGGGACAGGTGTTAAAATTGGGTTAAAAGCGCTATAATTTCTACTCATCTTTCTGAAAGTAACAATTCTGGTTTGTGTCATATATTTCACTCTGTACGCACGTACGTGTACGAGAAATGTTTGTCGGTTATTATACCATCGGCTGGCGAGGTTGCCGAGAATAGACGTTTCATATCTAATAACTTATACAAAATGGTATGCCACCGTTATTAATGTGCTATACCAGGATGCACAGGTGTCACAGATATATAGGTGACTGCCAATGTAAAGACTTTGTTTATCACGCTCACAACGCCTGGAATTTCTCATAATTCGTTGACAAATATGCTATATGAAATGACGTGTAGAGAATTTATTTTAAAACACCCATCCAATTTGCATATCAGGGGAATTCTTTTCTATAATAAATTCGTGCCTCTTATATCTATATCACCACTTGTGTGTGAAGAGTCTCTTCGAAACATAATAGAGCTTATCGACTATTGTTCCTTCGTTTAGGATCGGGCATAATAAATTAGCGGAGTAATTATTGCGCGGATAAAATTGAGTTTGCTATACATGGAACGCCATGATCCGTGCAATGATTGTTTGTAATGCTAGTGTAATAAAATTATCTAATATTTCTTAACCGGTTTTAACCGGTAGCGAGAGATCTTTTTTTGTCTCCTGGGGGACTCAGTGTAGATGATTTTTTACTTTCGTTAGGTACTATTTAAAATTAGAAGTGCTTACGCAAACAAGATCTGACGAATTTCTGTGACTCTACAGTACTAATGGGCACAGCAAATTATGAATTGATAATAAACAGAAGTCAATTAGTTACGCATCTACTCTTCAATGACTTTGTTGAGTTCCGTGCTAATTTGACCACTCAAACTATCTGACAACAAGTTCAACAAAGAGGTCGATAAGCGATTACGACTGTGCAGCTGTCGGTATACTATTTCACGCCTTCCTGTTGCCAACTCTGCCTAAAGCGATTTTTTTGCAAAAACAGTTCGATCGCACATGCTTCTAAAGCAGTATAACATTTTCTGTAAGGTATTCAATAAATGTTATTGCTATTATGTTCTTGTAGATGTCCAATTTTTGGTCTTCTCTGTGGTGAGCTATTTTGCCTTGATAGTTTAAATTATTATGCTGGCTAGCCACTACACCAGCTGAACTAGCATAGTAAAAAGAACTCATGGAACTTGCTGACTAGCAACATACAGTTACAACAGCAGTATACGCGTTACGTATTTTGTAGCTTTATTATTCAGGGAGTATTTTTGCATTGGTGATATATTAATGGAGATTGATATATTCAATGAATTAAACATAAGTGACGTATTGTTTATCGTGTTTCATTCCTTTTTTGAAGAAAAAAAACTTATATTTATGCATCGTGTTTGAGCACAATAGGGAAACAAGCTTAGAGTAGGCTTTAAGCTGGCCGTCCGAGCACGCTATTTATGCTCGCAACAAACTTAAAAATATATATAATAATTGTTTTTTAAATCAATGAATATATCAACCTCAGTAAATAAGGTACCAATGCAAACACACCACCTGTATAACGTAGTGGATTTTAAAGAGAAACTTTGTTTTTATGTGAATAATATTCGTGAAATGTGGACGTTAACGGCGAAGCGAGTCGACAAAAATGTCAATCGGATATTGGCAAGTTATTGGAAACCAAAGTCTTGAATGACAGACCTCGACATGTGAGGCTAATGTCGACCAAAAGGTTTTGGAATGACGCAGCACAATCACATGATCCAATCATGACTGGGAATAAGGGTGTGAAGAGATTTAGCTAACCAGTGTAGAAAAGTCTCAATGTTAGGCCTTATATAATTTTAATCGAGTTACCACGGATTACACTACATTCATAAGTATGAACGTCTAAGAATTTACCACCAGTTCGGAAAGGACCGGAAAAAGAACGGGCAAAAAACTCAGCTGGCATCATGATGCCAATGTTCATGAACATTTCATCAATACAATATAAAAAATATTGGTAAAAAATAGGTACATCTGGTTGGATGCAAGTAGGTACATCATGTGAGTGTCGAATTCAACTCGCATGAAACGTACATTTCTATTGCAAGATATGTGTTATAATAATTTGAGAGGATCTATGCGGGATAAAAATACTGAACCATTAAAAAATACGATCAAAGGATTTCCTTCCTTTGCGTCCTTTCTCGTTCGCACAAATGAGTCTCCCTCTTTTGAACTGTTATTCTAATGTACTTTGATGCTATTTGGTTATTCATTAATCATAACCAAAACAGATACTCCTGAAATATTTTACAAAACACACTTTGTTATCTTATTTTTACTAACTTTTACTACATATATATCAAAATTCAGATAAAGCAGTTCAGTGGTTTGGCCGTAGCAAATAGAGATATATACATAAATAAATCTAAATGTATACAATACATTAACACATATTTAAGAAACTGATATCTGCCTGTATATTCATGTTATGAAGGTACATAACATTTTCAGACTCTTACTGATTTTATTTTGCTAAACGCAAAAAGCTTACTTAAAGCATCATTTCAGCGTCATAATGTCAAAACGAGATGTACGCCGCGGGTATTTTAATTGGCAATGGTATATTGTGTTTAAGTTACTTGTAGGTTACGCAAGGTTGTAAAACAAAAATAAAGACCTATATCAACACCTCGGGCTCGGCAAGCGCTATCAAAATATATAACTGTATGAATTTACTGTGTGAATTCGTTATTTGAAACTAGGTACATGGTTTTATTGTACGGATCTGGAATCTTTCAACGTTAGTCGGCCTACTCGTAAAAATAACACTCAATGAACTATAACCATTTATCATTCATTTACGCAAGCGAATTACGTATCATTCAGCCGTAATGGCAAATTAAAAACGGCTAGGATTAGTTGGGTTATAAATAGTGATCGATTTGGCGTGGAAATTGACGCTTCGTTGCGTTGAGCGCGGAAGACGTGTCACACACGGCTCGCTTTGAACATGAACCCGATATTTTCGTGGCAGATTCCAATCATTTCGTAATATCTACTTGGTATAACGTGTACACTGTTGAAGGAACTAAACTAAACTCACATTTTATAAAAAAAATGTAAATATTTTTTTTTAAATATATCTTTGACTTAAAGAAAGCGCTCATCATTCATTCTATGACGTTCAAACCTTTTTTAATATTTCTTTTTTTTTTCAATCTGTTTCTTAGTTTAACGTACACAGAACGTATGCGTCCCTTAGGGCAAGAGGACGATGTAATATAATGCACTGGTATATTTTTTCCTTGAAATTATTGATAAAAACAGAGAGATCCAATCAATCGAAAATAGCAAATGAGGCATGTCGGATGTGCTCTTCCGATTGTGGAATCCATTGTTCTGATAATTGTGAGAATGAGAAAATGCAATGCATTCAAGAGTAAAGTATTATGTTTATCTACCGATTAAATTATAGATAATTAAATATGAATACAGGTTTGGTTTCAAACGCGGAAAGGTGGTGTTATAATACGATGATCCTTGACCGAATATCAAGGTTGAGGGTGAAATGGGGCCATTAAAGCATTAATGCTATCATTGCTTCCGTAAATAGCCTCCTATTGTTACTGTACAAATAAAAACACAAATGTGGAGATCCATAAAAAATATGCCCTTCGACTATTACACTAATAGCACAAAATGCCAAGCTAGGAACTACGTTTTACAATGGTTCAACAGGCCATATAAACATTATGCCTAATAGCTATTTTGAAGGCAAGGTCATGTTTCTTATGAGCATTGGTTCAATTTATTTTCTAATGAGTTTTCCAATATGACATGCTTTTGTTTATTGTGAAAGTCAACAAAAGAGAACATCGCAGGAGGAACACCAGCTTAACACCACATGTCTGAGGGGATTCAAAGTCGTGTCTAGCCAGAGAGACGGGCAGACAGCCTCGCTGTTTGTTGTGTTTGCACGTTCGGCGAAAGGCATTAGCCCTGACCTTCAAGGATCCTTATGGGAAAATGTGAAGGTATCATTCAGGAATTCAAACAAATATTTTGAAGTAGGCCAGATGCCCATATCAACAGAGGTATTATTAAATAATATCATGTGGTGATTGCATCTGTGTACGTTTGGTGGATAAGTAGTAGCTACGGTTGGAATACGTACGTTAGTATTAGTATTAGTGGTATTCGAAGTGACAGTTCCTGATTGTAAGGCTAGACGTGTTCGGCTCAACGAGTTGATTGCAACCATATGTCACGTAACTCCCTCTGGAGCCATAAATCATAATAGTCCAACTGAATATACGACTAAGCACATTCGCGGCCAAACAACAAGGCACGCTCAATAGTGACATAACATCAAAACGACCCATAGGAGAGGAAAGGCCACGCAGCATCTCTATCTCTAGCGGCTACGTAACACTGTTCTCGGGTTCGGACGCCTCGCGGGGTGAAAACCCTTTTGCAGTTATACAAAAACCTATCAGCCCCGTCGCGAGCAAGGTAAATAGGAATCAAACGGGTAGGTTCAAGGGCTAGAATCGGAGGTGGAGCAGTGAGTGAACGAGTATGTTCGTCCTGCTCACTCGCCGCCCTAGGCTGCGACGCGCAGTGACGCTCCAGTCGCGGTCTGCCGGCCGTCGCGACGCTCGGGGCCGCTCCGCCGCCGCCGCGCCGCCTCGCGCCTGCCGCGTATGTGGGGATCGTGTCAGGTGCACTGTTCACACCAGCATCCTAGTGTGCTCTTCGTAGTTGCCACTGGTACTGGACCTGGCTGCACCTCGCCACCACCTCACGCACAAGTGTTCACAGTGCAGTGTGCCACTGGGCATTGTTTTATGTGTGTACTAGATACCGTATCATCTGTGGCAGATTTCTCTCACCGATGATCTGGTTTATCATTTTGAAATCATCCAAAATCGGAATTTATCGGCTTATAATTTGTATGCTATCGAATCCCGGCAGAATCGTAGGGGTGTCAAAAACTAAGCATATTTACTACTTGTGCGTAGCGATCATTGTAATGAGTTACGACACACAAGATAACAGTTTAATCCGAATATCACGCGGTTAAAAACATGCATTAGCGCTTTGCGCAGTTTGCGCGTTACTTCTACTAGTACCAAACCTAATATAAAATATTCGGTAAAAGTGTCAAGGTCCTCTGAGGCACGGAAATGTTTTATAACGGGCTCGATTTTATTTACGTGCACACACTAATATTTATGGTGTAGTAAAACTCACCGTGTGTTATCTACAACAAATCAATTGTTGAGCGCGAAATTTGTTAACATCAACAGCACTATAATGAGCTAACGAAGTGTTATAATGCGATAACACTTACGATCAAGATGTTCAATAATAAGACTTGTTTTCACAAATTACTTCGTTAAAATTGCACTACGTTGGTATTGTATACCTACACACTTTCCAACGCTATTGATTTTACGTCCAACTTGTTGAATGTTTGTTTGCTTTATGGCGAAATAACATAATGGGCTAATGTTGTTATGAGTTCAAAATTTTTTCTTTATTTCATTTTTGTGCGTGGCGTTGCAAAATATGGACTACGTCGGGAGTTGGTTGGTTTGCTGAGAGTGTCTATCGCGGCACTAATTAACCTTAATGTCAGGAGTTAGTAATTTAAGATAAAAGTCTGCATTTCAATCTTATCATAGCTTTGAAATACGTTTTTATCAAGTCCTGTCATCAATTCAGTGTAGGTGCGAGTATTTTTAGACAAAGTCGCGTTATTTGTAGCTCGCCTTGTGGGAGTACTATTTGTATTTTCTAATAAGTGTCGGCACAAATAATGTCAGCAATATTGAACGTTTGAATAAAATTGAAGCAGTTTGCTGACAATATATTCATAACGGAATTCATAATCTAAGATGAACGATTATCGGCACTAACGATTAGAACATGGGTATTAACTAACAACTGACATTATTAATGATTGTCAAACTATTAAAAATCACCTTCGAGTCCAAAATTTTTGTGAAACGTACAAGCAACAGTACTTAAAACTAATAACAGGTATAAAATTTGGCCCAATTCTTTCCAAGCAGGTTGGCAACATTGCCAAACTGAATAACAATGTAAAAGCTGATTCTCTGAGCGAGAGTAGCCCCAGCCCCTGACAAGGGAGTTGGGCCACCAGATGAAGTTCAACCTATTTGAAAAGTTATGATTCGGACCCCAAATAATAAACAATATTTAAATGATATCCATATAAACGATAAAGGCTGGGCTTACTGAAAGTTATTTTAATTGGTATATTATTATTATTTCAGTACGATAAGTTTAATATAGATTGTCCCCTCGAATCGACCGATAGTTTCTAAAGCAAAACGTTGCTGCAACTTTAGAAATTGAAGTGTCAAAACTTTAAAATGTGGAACGACAGTCTATTCCAACTGCAAGTTTTGTACCCTGATCCAATAGCATAGCGTACATTCATTGTATAAAATAGAGATATTCTAGTTATATGAAGTCTATTGTCATTACTTCTCTCATTCTATTCAGGTAAGTTATACTTCTAGTTTAAATATAGTGTTTATAAGTTTGCCCAGTTTCTAAATTTAAAGAAATCGATATAGTTGACACCTCCGATCATTCATTTTGTCTATAGTCTATTGCAAGACAATGTTTCAGGATTCAGACGGGCATACGTTTTTCATATGACTGTTTACAACCAATATATTTAAATAAATCTATACTTACATATAAAGTTTAAAGTCCTGACTGACTGAAATCAACGCACAGCCTAAACCACTGGTCTTCTGATATATAATCTGATATATATAAACATCTGGTGGGTGTGTTCTGGCGAGGTGTAGGTAAACATCAAGATAGTGTTTTTCTATTATGAATGTATTTTAAGGTTTGAAAGTGCGTACGCGTATTTCCCATGTCTGATATACTCGTACATGGCTTTTGTGACAAAACACAACTAAGATGTGAGCAATATTTGTTCCATTCGCTTGTGCTATAGATCACGAAGCTAGTTGATATAACGATATATGAAACTGACTACACAATTGAACTCACTCAACGAGAGGTAATTGATTGCGCTGGTAGCAATTGCTGCAATTTCTCGCTCTGTCATAATATAAGACAAGTAATTCATATTCATTCCCCACTGACCAATGGCTACGACAATTGGTAAATCAATAAACGAGCTGTGTTTATTGCATTGGGGCGAACATTTTGACAAACAATTTGGCGAACATTGTCATTCTGCTAAGTGAGATAAATTATTATTTCCAGCGCAACCTTGGCTGAAGTAAAATAATAAACATCGTAAATACACGTATTGGCAGTATTTGTATCGATCATTGTTTAAGCATTTTCCATAACGTAAGAAGATCATATTATGATTTCTGCTCTTCTCGTATTTATAAGACATCAAAAAGTACACTTTACCGAAGCTTACAGACTGCTGGTTTAACAAAAGAAATGTTTGATTTTAGTATTTTGATGTTGCGTTCGTTTGTAGGAAAGTATTTCAGATGTGAGGAAAATATAGAGAAACTGCACTTAAAGATGTTCAATTAAATTTTAACGGCATAATATGTTACGGACATACTATATGTTAACTATATGTTATAGACATATTCATCATAGAGTTTTCACTTGCGTGGCAGTAACATTTACCCGTGTATTTTCGTACTACCTTATGGGGTATAGAGGTTACAGTCCACACTTTTCAAAAAGAAGCCGCATGCAGATCTTCACAGTACTTAAAATTTACAGTAAATAAAATTGAGCGCTGATATGACAGTCAATCGGTTATTCTTTTTATACATATATGTGCTACGTAAGAGTCATAAATCGAAGGATGAATGTGCGGAACGATTTCCCATTTCTAAATACATACTGTTTGAATAATATTGGAAGCGTATATGTCAAGGTGGAGGAATGGATTTGGTTTGTGTAGTCAAATGAATGAATCAAAACAAAGTGAAGAAACTCGGATTCATGTTTGAAATTAAACATAAAGACGTTCCAATGGTAGTGCGTGAGACGGCGACGGACTCGCCACCTACGATAGCACCTAATTATCATCAGGCAAAATTTGGTGTTGCAACACCTCTTGCTACCCCTTTTAGAAAGGTTCAAGCTTACGTATGTCGCTTACAAAGTAACACAAATATTTTTTTTTACACTTTATGGAGTATAAAATTCATGCATAAAAAATCATTCGCGTTTTTAGTTATTGAAGCTGGGTGAAGAAGGTGGTAGAATTTCCTTGCCGAGAGATTATTGTTACTAAAAAAACACCCATTAATAAACGAATTAAAATCACACTAAAATTTATTGATGGATTTTTCCAGGGTTGTAACTTTATTGATTGTACTACACACAATTTATAGATGATTTTTTTATGCGTATCTAATGCCTAATGCACGCACATAACACACGACTTAAGGGTCCAATTTCCGAATACCCTAGTTCGACTTTCAAAAACTTAATATGGGTAATACAAGATTGAAGATAAATTGCGTAAGTACCGGATTTCAAGAAAAAGGAGGAGGAGGAGGTCCCATGTTTTTTTATTTATAGAACTCGGAATCGAGAGATTGTAAGCACCTTTGTGTACAAACAGGTTTATCTGTGATTGAAACGAATAATAACAAAAATCCGTTGGATTTTGTCGAATCTACGCGCCAAAGTGGATTTGTCCGCCATATTCGGCTGATCGAGATCAATAACAGTAATTGATTTTATACAATGATCTCAACGTTACATAGTTAGACTAGACTACCCTCATTATGAGAACCAGATATCAATTTGGATTGTTGTTTTTGTTATTTGATTTCCATAAATTGCTTCTAAAATTTAATGACATTACACTGAGTAAAATGATTCATAACTAACATTACTCTCTTATTTTAAATCCATTTTTTGTGTGGCAACACATAAAACTTCTAGTCAAAATATATCGGTCCAGCGGGTAGTTTTCTATTTAGGATTTCATGCGGTGATTCGATAGCAAACAAAAATGTTTTACTTAAACTTCTAGATAAATCGATGGATTATTAAAATGTGGGTTATATAGTGATCGTCATTGTGATATAACATTACAGAATAATGATGCCAAGATAATAAACTGCCGAGTGTCACAAACGCTACTGAAACAACTTTTTAAACGTACCGTAACGTCCACTATCCTTCTTCCTATTTCCTACCTTGTACTGAAGTGTAATAAACTTATCCCGTGAGATCCCGATAATAAACGTTACTCCGCCGTTCGCATACCGTCTAACATATCGATACCTATCAATACTTATCTAAGTCAACTTCTAAGACTGAACTAGTTTCTTGTTAAAGTATTAACTTTCGTGCCAAAGCTAATGGATGTAGTCGTGTGCGAAGTGTGAATAGATATCAAATCAGTTGGTGAGAATAGTTGGTGTAAGTGTTGGTGCCGCATGGTGTTGGTGTTGGGTGTTGGTGTGTTGGCGCGTTGGCTCGGGGGTCGCGTACGGCTCCAAGGTGGTCGGAGGCGGGGTGTTCCGTTGCTGCGTGCCCTGGTGCGGGGCGCGCGCGGCGGCGCCCGTCGACGACGCCGACTATGCCTTGCGCGAGGGCAGTCCTCTCTCTGCGCATGATGAACTCGGTAAGATAAACACATTTTACAATAATACTTATAGTCAAACAGACACTTTCGCATTTATACTATTAGTATAAAATGTTAATAAAGGTGGCAAACAAGCTGCTATTTAATATTTTGACCATTGGCACCTGGAGTTCCGTAGGATGGGGACACTGCATTTGCAGGCAGAATCTATACGTAGTGTTTGTGAAATAAATGACTACTTGAACCCAAAATTAAGATACTAGTATACAAAGAGCTATGTTGGATTAGTCTATATTTACTGACATTAAAAATAATTTGAAACCAACAATGTTCCATAAACAGAAGCCCTATTATGTTTGGAGTGTCTATATTTGCCTATTTTCTAATACCCTCGAGAATGCTATGAAATATTGCTTTCCTGGTACATAAGTTAGCTTTACGGATATTTTCACTACCATTTTTATATTTTACCAAAACATGCCTGATATGCAGGGCCGTAGCTTTACAAATTGAATTTCAGAATAATGTCAGTTATTTCACTACTCTCAATTACTGGGTTGTTATTTACAACAAGCAAATATCAAATATTTTGTTATATTGTATAAATAACTGGCCTTATCCTGTAATATCGTTTTGATGTTTCATCCGTATAATTTACTTCCAAAATTAAGCCCCAAGAGTTGAGAGATATGCTTACTCTCAAATCTGGCATGAACAAGGATGGCGGTAAAGAGAATATAATTAAACGAAGTTTGCTAAACGACATTAAATTACTTGAAAGTTGAAGGTCACTCGGTAATTATACGCGAACAAAAACATTATTAGTGTTGTGAATGTTAAATATAAATTAATTTGTGGAAATCATGATGAGATAAACATTAATTAAGCTTGAAAGCAAAATGAGAGCATTGTTTTTGTCGACTTACATAGTACTTAATTAAAGATGGGACCTTCGGATTGTTTTGGGCGAGTTACTTGAACACAATTCCGGAGTAAAACTGGTCACATCACTCTATCTGGGGTGAATAGAAACTACATATTTTTATCGGATATATCCGGAACCCAAAGTTGCCCAATAGGCACATTTATATACAAGGTATATGTATAGATATATGTTATATGCAAGGTACTGCTCTCCAGAAAGAATTCTAAATATAATAGAATAACAATTAAAAGCAATTTTCTCCGCTTTTTAGGTATATTTTGTCAGTTCTTGGGGTCAAAGTTTGAACAAATTTCAGCAAAATCGATTCAGATGTTAAGTCTTGAAAATATAGACAAACAGACAGGCACGATTTCGTGTTTATAGTATAAAGTGTAGATTTGACTCTATTTCAGTCAATATAGGCTCTAGGACAAAAATACTCGCATTATTGTCTGCATCCCCAAAAGTGAGGTCTGTTCGCACTTCTGTCGCTACGTGCTCATTCCTACGATTATGGCTGCTACGATATAGATTTTTTTCCGAAAACTGTTTGTTCTTCCGATTCGATCTACATTCAACATCACCTCTGGCTGTAAAAGTATAATTTTTTTTAAATGGTTAGGAAAAATACGAACACGAGGCGCGACCCACGAGCTCTGCAAACCCTGCAGTTGCTCTGCCAACTGAGGTACTCGTGATCACACCTCATGCGTCAAATTTTTCCTTTCCATTTTCTCTCTCTCTCTCTTCTTCCATTTTTAAGAATTTATAATTTAAACATATAAGTTACTAAATTACCAATGAACCTTGTAAATACAACGTTACTAACTTAATATGCGAGGAAGTTGTATTCTTTACATAAACAAGCCAAGAACAAACAGCCTTTGTTAGAAACTTTATGTATTTTGCTCCACATCATTTCCACACAGAAATATTATATAGAAACCTAATAACGTTTCATTAAGGTGAGTGTAGGCAATATTTTAGTTCCGATCTATTGAATAGGGATAAAATTCACCTTTATACGACCAAACGTAGATCACTAGTCACAATAAGAATGTTTGAAGGGACATGCTTCGTAATAATTCAATCAAGTATGTGTAATAATTATCGCATCACTTGCTCCTGCCTGTGACTTCGTCCGCGTGGAATAGTTTGGGTTCTGGGATCTTTAACCCACGTTTGGTCTTAGCGTGATGTTATTGTGCCTATAGCCTTCCTCAATAAATGGGTTATCTAACACAGATTTTTTTTTAATCGAACCTGTGTTTCCTGGGACTAGTGCGTTCAACAGACAAACAAAATCTCCAGCTTTATATATCAGTATACATTTCTCAGAAATGCAGCATTGTTACAAAGCTCTAGTAAATCTTATAAGCAGCCAACATGTTGCCTGTTGCATTATTTCATGGATTTGAAAATCTTATTTTCGTTAAATATTTCTCGTGTATCTTTTTAAAGGCTAGGTGTAGGTAAACGTTAGCAGGTAATCATTACAAGAGCACTTGGACAAAGGACTATTAACCTGAAAAGACTCATTATATTATTAAAAACTGTAGTAGCACGCAACTGACACCTGAATAATATACCAAGTCGAACAATAGATATTTACGTCCACGGCAAAATAATAATACTAGAAATAATTTGACTGCGCCGTTGCTCTTGTGGTCGCACACGCTACTGCGGATACGGGGTCCAAGGTTCGAACCCCGTGTCGGGCAAAGTTTTATTGGGTTTTCCATGTGAAAATCTCCAGTAACAGACCGGAGTCTGGATTCGTGCCCGATTAATGGCAATAGGCTCGACCTCTATTACATCGGACTTAAACAGCTGGCAAAATGTGTGTGCTCTAACTCTGCTTAACCCTTCCAAAATACAAGCAGCCTACATCATCAGTTACCTGTCAGTGAAAGTCTCGTTAAAATCGGTTCAGCCGTTGCAGAGATTAGCCGTAACAAGCAGACCGAATTACGAAGTTTTACGAGTTTTTTTTAACTGTAAATATCGTCTTTACCTTCATATGCATTCAGTGAAAAGTGTTAATTTACAATTACAAACAGACCTCAATTTGTTAAGATTTGTATCTATAGACTAGCTGTGCCCTGCGGTTTCACCCGCGTAGATTAGAATTTTGTCTATAAAATAAAAAAAAAAATGTAGGGGTGGACTACCTCTAACATTTAGGGGGATGAAAAATAGATGTTGGCTGATTCTCATAGATACCGGATAAGCACAGAAAATTTCATCAAAATCGGTCCAGCCGTTTCGGAGGAGTATGGCAACGAAAACTGTGACACGAGAATTTTATATATTAGATATGATTATGAATTTTATATATTAGATATATATTTTATATATTAGATATTATTATAACATCACTAAAATATAGATCTTATAATATTACCCATAGTCCTTGAGCATTTCCATACGTACATATGCTCAAGCCTGTGTTCCCCGAAGGGGTAGGCAGAGGTATACTTGTAGTACAGGTACATTTCGCCAGTTAAGTTTAAGTCTCATGCAATAGGGGGAGAGCCAATTGCCAGTAATCTAGCACTAATCTAGACTCCGGGCTGCTACTGGGAAAAATCCAATATCACTTTGCCCGACCCGGGAATTGCGCCCAAGACCTTGTGTTCAGCAGTAGTAATTGCGACCATGCGATTAGCCAACGAGGCAGCCGTGTCCATCCAATAACGAGTGCTAAAGTAGCTGAGTCCTCGGGCCTGCTTTTTTGGCAGTCGTTAAATATTCATTGGACGATAAAAATATTTACTTCTTAATGCCACAAAATACTTAAATATTGAAACTTGTCCTCTCTTTTAGAACAGGTTGGTAGCAAATAATATTTTCCTGGAAAAGTGACTACGATCAAACTATACATTGAGCTCCTTGAAATGGAAACGTTTAAGTTAAGAAAACATTTTAAAATGCTTTGCAGCGACCCAATGAATATTTATCGCAAAATTATGAGTAAAAGTTATTTGCTAAATAGTTAAACAGTTACTTGTCGTTGGCTATGTTCAAAATGTATGATAAACGAACTCTTTTGGCTTAAGCCACTGTGATCAAAAACGGGTACAAAATTAAAACAATACATAAAAGGGATGAACGGGCGGCAATTTATCGCGATTTGAACTCATTTGACCGAGCGTGAAAAGGGAAGTAAAATACCTATGAACTTAAATAAATATCATTTTCTTTTGAAACTCTTTTCGAAGCCACTGGAGCGAATCTAAACAGGTAGGTAGCCGTCATCCATTTCAAATGATAATTCCTGTTATATTAATGTATTTTATCAGATTATTTTTTATTGACAGACGGGCATTTTGTGCTCTGTGACATATTTCATTGAAGCCTTATTAAGCCTGCCAACGTCGTGTTTTTCTGACCTTTCCCGTAAATAGATTTGCCAAAGTCATCTGTATTCATTACAAACATATTTTCTCTTAAAATAGGCCCGACCGTATTTTCTCTGTTTGGATTGGTTCCAGTGGCGGATTTTTGCAAGACGTGAGCTATTAAATCTGGACAAGACATTAATCTGTCAGAGGTTAGGTAATATAAGTAATAGTAGGTAAGGCAGGTTTTCAAATAGTCTAATTTTCTAATATAATTAGATTACTTTATTATACGAGACTAAAATGATTGAATAAAATATTGGGTTTGAATGTTAATGTAAAGCAAATTACAAAACTTTTGATAACTAGGACCTATTTACCTGAATATCGTGAAAACGGTTGAACTGTTATTTAAAATATATACGAGTAAATCAGTTGTTAATGCCTCATCTTAATATATCTCTTGTGGTCAGCTTTATGAAATATAATTTATACGTTATGACGTAAGTGCACTCGTTTAAGCACCACTTCCCCACTCAGATATACATATATACAGTCGGACAAGTTGACAGAATTTTTGAGATTGAAAATTATTTGCAACTGATATTTTATTTTCATATTCGCGAGTATTTACAGATATACGAGTATTTGCAGCTGCTGAAGGCTTAGGAAATATTAGATAGAGTCATTTGTATACACATATTTATTTTAAACTTCCTGCGATACATATTTGCATAGGCGGACTTAATGCCATAGGCATTTTCTACCAGTCACCCTTTGGGTGATGCAGAAAGAGACGTGGCAGGTGTAGAAAAGCTATATTACAAATATATAACAAGCAGTACGCCGTAGAAACGTATTCACGTTTTCAGCTGTCGTGACTACAAAATGACCTTTGGTTAAGTAAATATAATGATTACACGGATATTTTACATGATAATTTGACAGCAATAACAAGTATCAATATTAACTTAACGTACCATCTAGAGTCACTCTGTCTGGAACACGGAGGTGTTGTTGATGCTTATTTCAACTGCTGTTGGCGTGCTTCGTAACCAAACGAACGTAAATAACTTATATCCATATTAATATTATAAAACAGAAAAGTGTATTAGATTGCAGATTTAAGAGAACTTGTACATTGTACGATCTAACAGAATTTTGTGGTTTGTAAGTTTTCTTTTAGAATAAAGTCGCTTTAACCCTAAAGATGGCCAATAAGAACCGACAAAATCAGTACGCGGACGAACTCGTTGATAAAAGATTTTGTTGTACAGTTAGTGCAGATGATTAACCTTGGAGAAAGTAAGATTAGGTTAAGCGTATTTAGTGATTATGCAGTTGTTACTATCATAGACAACTAATTACTTGAATATCTGAGAAGGATGAAATCGAGGCGTTACTAATGTCCGAGTTTCTCGAGCGATTAATCTGTTTGGTTGCTCGCCCTACTCCTGTCCGAGGGCTGTCTGAAGGGTGTTTACGAACCGAGCAGGTTCTTACCTACCTAAGCTTCGTGTAACCTATATAGATAGTCACTCCACTAGTCTTTAGATGCACTTGGACATAATTTCTAAGTAATTTAGTTTCTTTCATGGTTTATTTGTTGATAGAAGCGAGATAGAAATCAATAGTATTAGACCAAAATACTTTCATTGAAACTAACAAAAATATTCTATTAAGTGATGATGATTGACTTAATCGGAATTTATCCAACCCTTGAAATGATCAGCCCTATGTTATTTTGATTCAGATGATACATAACTTCAGGAATTGAAAGCTTTCTGTCATGATACCTTATCAGCTTATCAATAATCGTGTCCAAGTACAAAAGAGTTTCCTGAAAACCTTCCCTACCTTACTCCCAGCACAAGCTTTGTTCATGACGTTTCATTCAACACGACACATAAATTACGTCGCCCCTTTCACTGCCAACATAATTTTAAATATTCTGATGAACGAACCTCCATGTTCTTTTGTTATAATTTATCTAATTGGACAAATATATTGATTGGCTTCTGGAAATACCTTATTTAATATTCTGCACAAAGCTTGAACTCAATTTCTCTGGGGAGTTGGAAAATACGCGTTAAAACCTTACCACTAGACGCAGAACAACGAGCCGTGAATTTGTAATTTTAATAAAAGTATTCAATAATTCTTATTGGCTAATAGCTTGAAAGGTCTGAGTAATACCACTCAGTGTGCGGCTAATGTTGGTACCTACTGACTGTAAAATGGAATGGTTAAAAGCTGTTATTTACCCACACTGTGCTAGGTTGCTTTACAGTTTCGTAATATCATAATTTTTTAATTCATACATGACATTCATTATAAAAAAAAATGGTCTGATCCTTAGTGATATCAAACTTAAAAAATTGCATAAATGGGATATAGGAGAACCTTTTCAACACGTAACGAAATAAAATGTCGTTTAGCAAATATTCGGTAGCAGAATTGCCTGTTGACTGTAATGTCCAACAAGGCCGCTTCCAAATTGTTTGTTGAGCGCCTTTATTGCTTGTTTGCAGTCGCCCCAGAGCCTGTAATAAGCTCGCCGCGTCCACTCGGCCAACAGTCCCCGCTCCCGGGGATCGAGGAGGAGGACGATTCCGATTGGCCTTTAGAAGACGCTACGGACACTACTATCACGCCCTCCTACAAGAGTACGAAGAGCAGCACTGATACGGCATTCACGTCCTCGAGGAGTTCGGGGAAAAAGAGGAGTTTTGGTAGTCCATCGTCAGTAAAGATATGTATATCGAGTGCAGTTAGGAAGTCTAACAAAGCACGTAAGCGTGGCTCCGGGGCGGCGAGCGCGTCCCCCGCGCCGGGCGAGGAGGCTCCCGCGCCGCCAGCCAAAATGCAGGCCGAGCAGGGCAGTATCGGTGAGCTGCAGAAGTACCACGGCCGGTATCTCAAGAGTCGCCGACACACACTCGCCAATGTCCGGTGAGTACATGCATATTATTTTCTTTAATTGAACAATGGACGTGTGTACATTTATTTTCCTAAGCTAAGAATTTAAATCAGACTCTAACAATCGTTTAAAAATGCGTTAATCTAATGTATCTTAGGAATGGAAATCGGCAGTACTTGGTCGTTCAAGACGCATATTTTAAATCATTCTCGCACTGTTTATTTTACTTTTGCCACTCACATATTAATCGTGATGAAAACCTCATATAAACCTTCTAATAATTTAACAGATTCCTAACGATTCAGGCGTAAAACTCTCCGTAGACTGCCATTACGCTCTGTTGAATTTGTGAATAAAATAAAAATGTAAGGTGATTTTTTATATGCATTGATAGCAAAATCATATCTTTGGTAAGAATCATTTTTGTACCTGAAGAATAAACTGGAGGAATGCACCCAATTTTCAATTCAAATGTGTTTCAACTAAAATGGAACAAACCGTCCATCCGTCAAATAGAACACTGTCCGACACAAAAGTGTAAAGTTACCGGCGTGTAATCGAAACAAAGCGCTACAAATCCGTTGCAATAATTATTTAACTCGTTACGAACAGATTAATTACATCAAATTAAACCTGTATAATTTATACACAACAGTGAATTTATCAGATAATTATGCGTGCTTTTGCCTCGTAAAAAGTCGCACGGGCTTCATTGTGAAGAAGACTTTTCTCTGGCTGTAAGAGTTATTATAAGATACACTTTCCGGACAAGAAAACTAGGTAGGTACTCGAGAAAGCTGTTTCACTTGAATAAATAAATAATATTTCTTACAGTTTCTGTAATTGGATGTACCTACTACGAAAAAAATTTTCTTTTCTAATAGTCACTTTCCATTTATGATAACAATTTTTAATTTTAATAATTCTGATAGTATCATTATTACGGAGTGGCTTCAGTTGGTTATTAATTTAGATTAGAAAACTTCTCCTTCCACTCCATTACCTTCCTAATATTAAGATATTGTAGCAAAATGCAACTTTGTTGAATTCTGTTGTTAATCTTTTAACGTTAAAATATTAAGTTTAATATTTAGCTTCTCATATATTTTGGCAAGCGGTTTGTATGAGTATTTGTATTCAAAGCAAACGTAAACAAAACATTATGTACATAGCTCTGTTTCCTTACACTTTCGAATACAAAGGCCGATCCCTGCTCGACCGAGTAAACACTCACTTGCAAATGAACATTTTATGTGAAAGGTTTTTGTACTAAATACACAGTATTATGATTAGAGTGTCACACGATGATTGATGAATCCCTACGGGTGATTGATTCTGTATTTCACCTGATGGATACGCAAACGTACGGTAGTATCGGGTTTCACAACACGGTAATCAATCCACCAATCACAGAAATGGTACAAGAATCATGCGTGAGGCTTGGTAATAGAATTGCGAAGGTAACGAATTTCTAAAACAACGAAGATAATCGTTTACTGGCTACAAGGCATGTAGGTATGCTCGTGTCATGTCTTCGTAGTAACAAAACAAGGGTTGAACAACTTCCATTATTACATAAACATAACCTAATTAATTTAAATATATAATGTATCGAGACGTTGCTAGTATTAGCTTCGTTGTTATAATAAAACGCTATCGAACTATTTACTCCTGGTTTATCAATGTAGACTCTATGTAATAAAATCAAAATGATGATAGGTAGGTAGATAACACAATACAGGGAACAGTACTCAATAAAGTTCCATAATCGACCGTAATTTCGCAGTTATAACATTTTTATTCGCTCGGTAGGGAATAGCGCGTTGCCAGATAAATAAACTGAAAATGTTCTGTTAATAAACGTTCGTAGTTTGATTTAAAGATAAACGATTGAATGGCTTTAAGCTATCTCTTATAAAAACAGATTTACGTACTTATATCATACTCTTAAATGCAAATTGCTGATAAGATAACGTAGTACGTACATCTGTAGTATCGTCAATTATGACTCATTACATACTACATGCTAAAATTAACACATTACACACGTGTATAAAACTCAAGTGCGTTGAGTGACATGTCTATTCCTGGACATACGTTTTAACCGCCATAAATCATTTGTTTTGTAAATAATTATCGTCGTGAAATGCCTCGCTGGACTAGTGGTCTCAGTGTTACTGCGAAGCACTGGGTCATGGGTTCATTCCGCGGGTCGGACAAAGAGTTATTGGTTTTTTCTATCTACTGGGAAATACCCAGTGTCAGCCCGGAATCTGGGTTAGGGCTCAGTTAATGGCAATACATTGAGCAAAATGTGGGTGAACTTTAAGCACACGTCCCCTTCTGAATCGAGGTAAAGGAGCGTTTTCTGCAAAACAATAATTAAAAAAAAAATTCCAAAAAAATATCGTTTGAAAAAATAATTGAATTTTACTATTAAAATCCATTAGATACGTTTAGATCAGAAGAAGCGGACATTATACCGGCATTGTAAAAGTGTAGACATTCGTAAGAAGTCGTTTTATAAAAGGAAAAAGGGCGCACATCATCAAACGTTTGGATTGTGCTCCTCTGGGAATGTGGCTGTGATGTAAAAGAGTTCTGTGGAGCGTTTACCCCCCGGTTCCGCCTCGGGCACAAAGCATGCATCACATCACATGCATACTCTATGAGTGAGAGTGACCCAACAACGTGCCCGACGAGCCTCGTTCCTCGTATACTCACCCTCTACATAACTCGTTTGACGTTACAAGCAGGCCGGCGCTCTTCAATGCACAATACCTGCCTGATTCAGTGTTTAATATTGTGTAACAACCTAACGTGTTCAAAGCCTTATTGAAAGGTAAAATAAGAGGAAGCGTTCTCTAACATTTAACGTTCGTCGATTACCTTTTACGCTTTATGTGTTTTTGTACTAACAAAGGGTCACGTGTGATCGTATTAAGAAGCGCTTCGGTTTCGGTACCGTAAAATAAAATGTCAAAGCTATGTAGCTGCTAAGCGATCATATTCGCCCCCAAGTATATATCACAGGATTATATAAACCATTATAAGTGTAAAATACGATGTTTTAAAATAAGCTTTATTTATAAGAAACGATTAGGATTAAACGTTTGTATCTTTTAAGATGACGTACGCGTCCCGCTGAAATATCTGGAAATGTCGGTGTCCCACTAGGGAAAGCGACACGACACGTGTTTACTACCAGGGGATATTATTTACCAAAAGTTATTCGCTGTTATTTGTTAGTTATTAGTTATTATTTGGTAGGTACGATACAAAGCTCCATGATTTTTAAATGACTAGTGTAAATATTCTGCGAATACACCTACGTTATGTAATCCTGAAAATCCTTTTAGACAATGTGACATTATTATTAAGATGCGTGTATTTACAACACTTTCATAAATCACTAGCGGACGTCACGTGGTATTTACCCGCGTAGTTCCCGTTCCCGTGGGAGTACAGGGATAAAATATAGCTTATGTTACTCGCTGATGATGTTGCTATCCATTGCTGAAAGAATTTTCAAGATCGGTCTAGTAGTATCGGAACCTATTCAATACAAACAAACAAAGAAATCTTTCCTCTTTATAATCTATACATACATACATACAGATAAATAAAATTGAAGTGTCTGTTTGTAACTGCAAAATAACAGTATTTCACTAAAGTATACACAGTACTGACACAGAAAAACCAATTTTTAAAAAAAATTCTCTGTCTGTCTGTCCGTCTGTCTGTCTGTCTGTCTGTCTGTCTGTCTGTCTGTTTGTTCCGGGTAATCTCCGAAACGGCTGGATGGATTTTAACGGGACTTTCACTGACGGACAGTTAATGTTACAAGGAGTAACTTAGGCTACTTAGATTTTTAAAAAACATAGGGATCCGCAGGCAACCATGAAATTAAAATATAAAAATCTACGCGGGTGAAACCACAGCTAGTATTAGTATAGAAATATAGATTTATGTGTAATTTTTCTTTTCTAAAAAGTCATAAATTAGCTTGTAGCTATTTCTCTCTTACATTTGTTATGATGTTTTGTATGATCAAAAAGACACGACTTTGTTTGTTCCACATCCACGCTAGTCTTTCGACAAGCGTCGTTTTGTTTAATAACTTAATGGAGCCCACTTAAAGTAATGTTGATGTTTGAAACAAACCAGACTCACATTTTTAATTTACCTAACATTGCCTTTGTTGTTATTTCCAAGTCTCGCTTTTTAATGAAACGCACGTCACGGGTATGCGGCGGCTTTCAAAAGAACCGTGGAAATGCATAATATGGGTGTATTAGAGCGCTCTTCGCGCATCGAGTGGACCAGCCTTTACAATTCTACTCAGTGGCATATTTGTAGATGTTTCTAGTAGGGGAACAGATCAACAGACCGTGTTATTGCGCATGTATTTTCGTCCTACACCATTTAGGTGCCCCTACAGACAGCGTTTGGAATCATTATACATGATATACCTACTCGTGATGCTCGTTACCTTGTGAAATAGAGCAATCGAGGTCTTGGCCTAGAATTTGGATGGGTGATCACCATACCGTATATTATTAAAATCTTTAGCAACCGTCACAGGTAAATCAATAACGAATTAAATTACTCAGAGCCTGATTCTTACATTAATAAAATACAATTACAAAAATCATATTGCGATTGTTAAATTCTGATGAATATATTTCTGGCATATTCAGATACATTGCATCACCATTCAAAATATACACATAAATATTTATACAGTTACTTAAATGAAATTAAAGTGTCTGTTTGTAATTTCACATTAACAGCTATACACTAATGATATTATATGTATACATACGGCACAATCATTTTTTTTTTCTACTACCTGTGTGTTTACGCGATCAAAACCGCGACGCGCAGCTAGTTTAAAGTATAAATTATGAACTATTTGTCTCTATGACACAATACCGTATACATCCATTATTCTATTTAAGACTACTAAAATGGGTTCGTCAAATTAGGTCCAATCAATAGTATGGCAGTTGCTTGATTGGAAGACACAGTCGTTTATTACGTACCTATGTAGAGATGACGAGAATAGATATTACGGAAGAATGTTGGGACGACTGATTGCAGGAAAAAATTATTGACTTACTTATACCAGCAATATGTGTCACCTATATTCATGGAATACATTCATATGGCATTGGTAACTCGACATTGGTTACATAGTATAAACTTCATATTCTTTAGAAGTATGACATAATTAATCTACGTTTATAAAATTGAAGTGTCTGTTTTCACTAAAAGCATATGCAAGTATATACGGTACTTAAATAAAAAACCAATTTAATTTTTTTCTCTGTCTGTCTTCATGTTCCCGCTAATCTCCGACACGGTTGCACCGATTTTAACTGGCAGATAGGTATGTTACAAAGAGTAACGTAGGCTACTTTATTTAAAAAAAACGTTAGGGTTCCGCGGCACACCCATGAAATAGAGTCTACTCGGGTAAAACAGCGGGTATATAAGATGATGAATAGAATATGTACCCATAATGTATGTGACTACGAACATTTTATAATTTACACGACGTAACACCGCGTTGAAACTATCACATACCGACCTAACAGACCTTAATGTTAACTACATATAAAAGCTTTATGATAATGGTCGTCATACCCACATAACGTACATTCTTCACGTGATAAACAAATAATTTTAAACGTAGAAGGTAGTAATGGGTACGATTAAAATTGTCTGGGGTACTTATATTTTTAAAGAACTGTCTGCATTTGTATTTTGTGCGTATTTTATTCTATACATCTATACAGACAAATAAAATTGAAGTGTCTGTTTGTAATTCCAAAATAACAGATTTTCACTAAATTCATATGAAAGTATACACGCTACTAACACAAAAAAAAACAAGAGTGCGATATTTAGTCCGCGTGGAATAATTTGCGTTAATTTTAACCCGCGATTGGTCCTAGCGTGATGATAATTATATACTTCATAGTCTTTCTATAAATATTTTTTCAAATCTGTACAGGGGGCCAACTATAATCGTTTTAGCAGCACAAATTAAGAACTTCTTAGCTTTGGCGTTTAATTTTGCGGCACCAAAATTAAGCGTCATATCTTAGAAGTTCTTAATACGCTCTGCTTAAACTGGTGATGGTAGACCCCCAGTAGCAGGAACTACTAGTTGGCCTAGTTGTGAACTAGTTGGCCCCCTGTACCGATTTGATAAAATATTTATCTATACAGATAAATAAAATTGAAGTGTCTCTTTTTAATTCCAAAATAACAGCTTTTCACGAAATGCTTATGAAAGTATACACGCTACAGACACAAAAAAACCAAGTTTTAAAAATTTTCTCTGTCTGTCTGTCTAGTAGAAAATAAAGCTTAAATCATCAGTTTAAGCACATTAATGCGGTCAAGCAAACAAACAAACAAAAAAAAAGTATAGATGTTGGCTTATGGCAGCCAAACATACCGAAGGTCTTTTGATTTTTTTTGCTTTCAAAGGGTAAAAGTCAGGAAAATATCTTGATAAAATTTGATGATATCATAAGAAGGGAAAACAGCAATGTCCTAACTCTTTTGTTTAGTCGATATGATTTTATTTACTCTCAAAGTCTGCTCCTAGCTTAATGTATTGCTTTTTGTACCCTTTTCAATAGAGGAGAAATCCGCAATGAAATCGGTCGCCGGTACATCATTGCTTAGATGGTATGTACATATTGGAAGTTTATGGGATTCCAATTCGATTACATCGGGGGATACATTCGAGTTTAACTTTGGTTCCCAATCTTGCGCTACACATTATATCACGCGTGCGAAGTAGGTACCTTTTACGTAATATCAAGTTTATTAAATACTCATTATGTGATATATTTATGTATAACATATCCAGGTACCCTAAGGTTGTCTGGAATAGATCGCTCTAGCGATGGGGGTACAGGTGCTGCTTGTGGGGGCTGGTCATCTCAAGCTACGCATTTAGATATAAGTAGAACTACTAGAATTTTTTAATGTGAATTTTTATCGACATTTGTGCATTCGAACTGCGTCCATGGGCTTACATTTCTCAAGTGATTTACTTTGTATTTTTAAAATTGTATAATATTTTTTGAAAAGAGTAATTACTGAATTTCTTGCCAGGTTCTTCTCATTAAAAGCAACCTTCCGAACCTGGCGGTAGCATGTATAATCCTGTACATTAATGACATTCTCCCTATTTGAAAGTACTTTGTAAAAGTTTTATCGAATAAAGATATTATTGACTTTTGACTTTGACTTTGATAAACGTTAACGTTACCGCCTTTTGTTACCATACTATAATAATTTTGTTAAAAATATTTATTTAAAACTTTGGTGTGCAACAATAGTTATTTGTTATACAAGAGTGCAAAGTTGCTTTTTAACCGCGTGTTCAATTTTGATGACCGAGCAAGCGAAGGATTCTAAAATGGAATCACGAGCGCAGCGAGTGATTCAAAATTAGAATCCTGAGCGTTAGCGAGGGAATCAAAAGAGCACGAGGTGAAAAATCTTTGCACTCGAGTGCAACACGTAACTTTTCATTCCACCTCAGCGAGGAAATGACTAAATGCAAAAAAAAAAACGTTTACAATCACAAGATAGGTACACTTTTATTTCAGTTTAGGTAATAATTACTACATTATGACAGGTAAGTATTACAGACTAATCTTTTTAATTCACAAACTGTTCTAAATTCAATTTACTTTATCCTCTAGAGAATAAAAACGGCTTTTCCACTCAGATATTGAAGATTAAAAATACTCTTTCCGAGATGGTGGGATGAAAAGGATATTATTATATTTATTATTATACTTTTCAGAATTATCTAAAACAGGTCTAAAAGTTAGAATAATACTCTTATACTAGTTATGCCATGGCCATCTAATGCGGCATGACAGCTTCTTTAAAAACATAATAGAAGGAAAAGTAGAAGGGAGGAGAGGAAGAGGAAGACCAAGATTAACATACATGGGACAAGTTAAAGAAAAGGTGTCTGTCATGTCGTATAAGGAGGTCAAAGAGATGGCACTGGACAGAGACAAGTGGAAAGAGTTGCATCGGTTACACCGACAAGAGTCTCATTACTCTTAAATTCATGATGATGACTAGTTATGCCCGCGGTCACCCTCGTAGGCTATACTAGTTTGTTCCGGCTAATCGGTGAAACGATTTAACGGAACTTTCACACGCAGATAGCTGATGTTATAAGGAATAGCTTTGATTTTAATGAAAAAAGGGGTCCCGTGAAATAAAGTCACATATGAAATTAATTCTACGCGGGTGACATCGCAGGACGCATATATTGCTTTTAAATGTAAGTAAACATTAAATCAGTGTTTGTACCTAGGTCTAATAGATATCCAATTGGATTAGTTGTTTGTTAGTATTCATTCGTTTGTATTTGTATACTTCATGCTTTCAACATTAACTGCGCTTCGTGAATAAATAGTGAGGCTCGGCGAGTATAATGGTAGTGTACATGTACTTTAAATTGATTCGACTTTGATGCGCAAGATGACTGAACGATTTTAGTTCAATGGCTGCTGAAATCACAATTCACTGGCGCTATCCAGATTGCGTCGCTTCTGGAATTGAAATGAGAACTGAGACTTTCAATTATAATTCTTATGTGTATTTCATTAGGGTTATAACGGCACTTTTGTTATTTGAACATAGATCGAGGTTCTCATCAGCCTACCATAATATTACCGTACACGTCTAGTTTATTATTAAAATTACGATTACAATTTCAGTGCTATTAAAGGCATGGTACCGAGCGCGAAATTTACTCAATTTATTGTTCACTGATATTTTCGGCAAATGAAAATAATTTCTTCAGTTTAGGCTCTGTTAAAACACTCTCCAAAGGCTATTGGAGAAGAACTACTGCATGGAACTCAGACAGCTGTACGTTTCATTATAACAATAAATGTATTTTATGTATTCACTAAATTGGAGTTACATCATCCAATGATGTAGTTTTTGTTATAAATATTTACAAATTATATAAATAGAGGCTATAGTTATCTTGTAAATATTATTTATTTGTAACCATGTAAGTAGCAACTAAAGTTCATACAGTATATGTTTTTGATAAAATTTATCCTATGGTATGTTTTTTTCCATGCAGCGAAATCAGTTTCGAATGTAACTGGAAAGAAATAGGTTTACGGAGGCAGAATACTTATAGGTGAATTTTGCTGTAAAAATGTTACATTATAAGCCAAGTTTATGGCCGTTCGTACCCCTCGTTAGGCGATTTACGATGTATTAAACCACTGATTCTCGGATTCAAATCTCAGTCTGCACCAAAGAGATTTCCTAATCTTATGTAGTTACATTGATTTGCGCCTCACGAGCTTTGCGGCGAACAACATATCGTGTGAAATATTTTACGAAGATATGCAATGACATACTAGCACGTTTGTGAAGATTATACATGTCTTAAAAATTATGACGAACAATAAATTATAATTTTATGCATGACACACAAATATATTTTTCTAAATAAACAATGCCTCCTGTTTGTATTATTCCTAACCATTTTAAGAAATAACAAACATTTTTACCCACAAATTCTGAAGCTCCATAATTATATATAGTACAACCTATTACTTTTATATTATTTATCGTCATTGGACCTGTGCTCATTTATTTTTATGATTTATTGTGTTTTACTCAGAATTGTAAGAATATTTTTGAAAGGAGTAATTACTGAGTTTCTGGCGAGGTTCAGTAAAAGTAACCTTACGAAGTGTAATCAAATAAAGATATTTTGAATGTTTAATTGTGAAGTCTGAAGTGGGAAATGGTCTGCCCTTTAAGGAAAGTCATAAATAAAAATAATAATAAAATAATACTTATTTTTATAACATAAAACAGAGTAAAAGTTACTACACACATAGGATCATCCTAAAAAAATCACAGCACACTCCGTAAACTTCACAAAACGTTATAACGATTTTGCTATATTGATTGACAAAACAAACGGGTATTGATGTCGAGTCGGTCGGAGTAAGCAGTATAATACCGTTGTAATCGCGGTACAATATACTCTTTGTATTCGTTTCCATGTATCTATCCACTTTATAAACGCTTTGTACGGATACGACCATAAAATTCATAGATACCACGGTCCTTTATGACTTTTATATTGCGTAACTAAAGCTTATACAAGTAAGTAATTATTTATTACACATTATAATGTTCTTGTCACGTTAACATACGGCTTAGTACGTTACTGCTATAATATTTTATGGGAACGAGAAACTACATTCTATTTTTTTTACAACTAGTATATTAGAGTAGTTTTTATTTTATAAAAAATATTCAATGCTCACAAATTAAAGTTTTATAGAAAATATGACGTGATAGTTTCATGGTTATTCAAATTAATTTTTTTACTAGCTGTGCCCCGCGGTTTCACCCGCGTAGATTTAGTTTCATGCTTCATTTCGCAGAACCCTAATATTTTTTATAAATAAAAGTAGCCTAAGTTACTCCTTGAAACATCAGCTACCTGCCAGTGAAAGTCCCGTTAAAATCGGTCCAGTCGTTTCGGACATTATCCGGAACAAACAGACAGACAGACAGACAGACGGACAGACAGACAGACAGACGGACAGACAGACAGTAAAAATGTTAAAATTGGTTTTTTTGTGTCAGTATCTTATATATTTTCATATGCATTTAGTGAAAAGCTGTTATTTTGGAATTACAAACAGACACTTCAATTTTATTTATCTGTATAGATTTTTTTTAAGATTGGTACAGACGATTACAAATTTTACGAATAATTAGTTTAGTCTTCGACAATTTGTTCATAGAAACAATTGAGGTCTAGTTAAATATATTATGTACAAAATTGTGAAAACACCTATGAGAAATATACATAAAAAAATATATGAGGCTTCTATTTCCCACGTGATTTATTTTTGAAAATAGTAATTACTGAGTTTCTATCCAGGTTTTTCTAAGTAAAAGCAACCATCCGAACCTGGCGTTCTAATTATGCCATTCTAACGATTAGAAAAAACTTTGTTTAAATCAAATCAAATAAGGATATTTTTGAGTTTCATAATATTGACAATTTATACTTAGATCGTTATGTAGGAGCCAAGACGTTCATTGCAGCCCATTGGTTCCTTCACAAACGATTTGCTTGCCTCGACGACATCTCGCGCTCATGATTATGTATGTACCTCGAAATAGGCTACCATAAGAAAATTTCGGTATTATTTCCTCACAACTAGAGTGAAAATCCGATGTCTGACAGCTGTTAGTGTACCGACAATTTAATACTTTGGAATATTTTTAGAATTGTAATGGCGTACGCTTGTTTGTAAGTCGTATGCTCCATTTCAATTTATGTCTTCGTTTCGGTATTAATGTACTAGATAACAACATTCCATTACACAAGTGATGCTAAACGGTGTTTATGATTTAAAAATCGTCGAACTTATTCATTTTGTAGAAAATATTTGGATTTTTTTCAAAATCTTTGCTTTTTAAATTTTGTCGTATCCGATCTAGATGAACATATTGTTGCTTTAAGCATTATGTTATTCAACTTACAACTACTTATTATACAACCAATGAATGTATTATTTATGATTCAAAAATAACTTAAACTATAATCTGAAGGCCGTAGTCACGTTTTTAATTAAAATTTTAACATATTTTCACTATACATGTGAAAATATAAACGGTACTTACATAACAATTTTTTATTTTTTTCTCTGTCCGTTTGTTCCGGCTAATCACCGATCGATTTTAACGGGACTCTTGTCTGATAGTAGTATACATACATGGGCTACATTTGTTTAAAATAAAAAATAGGGTTCCGTGTAAAAAGCCACCCACGTTAATAATTGATTTGAACAAAAGTTTCAGCCACAATGACACTTGATGTTCACATACAATTGCCATAGGAATTCTTATTCAACTTGTTGTGATGGAGGTTTGATTTAAAGGATATTATACTAACATTGAACTTTTGTATCTTCCGGCAGAAGTCCCGACTGTCCGGTGCTAATTCACCTGGCCTCGTTAAACGTTTATTGGCATTCTCTCGACTCTGAGTATTGAAAACGCGATGCCGTTTGCTATCGGCCGTTTCCTTTTCAAATTCCGCCTGAAGGATGGTTCTATTCAAATGGCCTCCTTCCTCCAATTTTCAAACAAATTACAGGAAAACTGGATAACGATTTTATAAGGTAAAATTTTTCTTTTATAATTAGTCTTTCTCTATTCATTTATAAATGGATATTTTAAATATTCGCGTAGGTAGGCAGGCTAGGCAGCATATTTCTATATTTTTGGGTAGTATATTTAACTAATTGTTAGTAGACAATAGAGTTGGCGATTGCGTTACCGACAAGAGCCTCGAATCATCAAGAGCAGCATTTGTTTAAGCGAATCTCTTTGAGATGATGATTTTACTAACTATTTAAATAAACTAGACTGTTTTGACGATAAAATCTAAAGAATTATGATGATCTTTTTTAATAATCTTCAGAACAAAAGGGAGAGCTATTGTTCAAACATTGATGATGGCTGATTTGTACTGAACGTACACGAAATGGTGTGAATATGGTGTTTGTATAACATACTTACCTAATGATGAATTAATTCAAACCTCTTTGTGGTTCATGGTTATGGTACAATTAAACTTATGTCCGATGTCCCGGGGGTATTGAATTATAAATGGCTATTAATTGTTAAATCAGGTTGGCGATCACTTTGCCTGCAAGCAATTTAGGCCAATTTCTGAAGTTTATTAAGGTAATATTGGCAAGGGTTAAGTAAATTTAATTTGTTAAAATGTCGTAACTAGGCCATCGATTTGTCTTCCACTAATGGGTGTGTCAATAGAGGGAATTATTATTCAACTAGTCCTCGTTTGTGCTTCAGACAAAAGTTTACTCATTCCTACAGGAATTTTCACTTTGCAGTTCTGAAAGTCTTGTGAAAATTTTGCTGATTGCAAATATATTGGGATTTCTTCAGTAAAAAACAATCACAGGCATATTTACGTGTTAACTCACTTAGTATTTTTGAATCTATAATAAGTCTTATCCACTTATACGCCGCATCTTTTTCCATGTAAAGATTGCTACTTAAAACTTTATTAAACATTAAAATTTTATTTTTTATCTTTCTCTGTCCATTAAAAACGTAGTTAAATAATATGTCTGTTCAGTGACTACTTACAAACAGCATTACGAACGAGTTTGTTCCAAATTCAAACACACAAAACATTTGCACTCCGTACCCACATGATTAGGCGCATGGCCAAGCGTTTGATGCGGTGTCGATTAAAAATAATCTGGACATTATCACTATGTCTACATTCATTTATTTTGTATCTTCACACCATTCCACAAGATACTCTCAAGTCGCGACAAATCAAATTGGGATCAAACGTAAGAATTCCCAGTTAATTGCCGTCATTTAAGCATGACTTAACAGTCACAAGTTATTTTACCACTAAGATGACAGACTAGGATACAGACAGCCTACGCAATGCAACACCGTGGGTGTGACGGGCAGTTTTTCACTGCCGCAGTCACAAGTCATCGTGTCGACGTAAACGCAGATTTTTATGGGCCCACAATAGTGCCATCTTTAGGCACACAGAGGCGGTGTTCAGATCCCACACATTATCCCAAACAACACTGCGTTTACGTGGTGACTTGTGACCGCGGCAGTGAAAAACTCGCACTAGGCCCTCAGAAGACACATCCTTATTCTCCGTTATGTGAGGACGACTATTTCACTACCTTGTAGATATCACTGTATAATGAAAAACAAGTGGTCTCACTTTGGCTAGCACCTGCACCTCCCCGTCTTCTTGTCTCCCTCATGGAGCACTGACAATTGTACTCACCGCAGAAGCACGACGCAGGTCATGATCTTCTGAACAGTTCGAATGGGAAATCCCGTAATGCTCTTGCGTAAGTTAATCATGTTGAAATTTATAAAAAGTTAAAATAATGGTTCTTTTCACCTGTAAAAGATTTTTGTTTCCCTTGATACTCAAGCTTGTATTATTTATAAAGTTTAATTTAATAATGTTATTCATGACGAAGCAGCGCTGTTTCATAAATGTATTTTATGAATATTGTTATGAATCCCACGGATAATGTGCCAGGAAGTTTTATTCTATCATATCGAAATATCCTTGCAGTTAAAAGCATATTCGAAATAAGCATCTCATTACGGAGGTCCATCATACTTTTATTATGTACTTATATAACGGCAGAAGAGATAAAATATTCTGCTCTACAAAACGGGTTAATTGCGTGTACCATCACCGTTATCCCTATCAAGCTCGTATTAAAACTTCTTATGTCGCCGTAGAAATTGTTATTTCCTTGTTCGTAAAAATATATACTACACAGTTTGGTATTAGTATATCAAGTATTCTGTGTGTAAACGATGCTTTAATAGTTTTTCTTTTAGTACTCTAAGCGCTATGATGGTTATGAAATTAGGCAAAGTACCAACATAACTTGGTTCGCCTTAATTTCTTATTCTATAAACCTTGTTTAAAAGAGAAATAAAGTTTAAAAAAATCATAAAAGAACAATTTCGGATTTTCATAAAACATTTGTGAATGTCAACAATGAAAAAACAAGATTTTTCCTTTGGAAATTCACGGAATTTATTAACATTCGTTAGCATCTAGTTTTCCAATCGTAACGGGAATAGAAGCAAAGTTTGGGAATGTTAGAACAAAAAATATTTTAAAGAGCAGAGCTGTCAGACCGAGCGAATGACGACTACCAGTGTTGTGAAAGCTGACAAATTATTATACCGTGCCCCGAGTATAGACGTTTTGACATGTGCTGACAATTTTAACCGACGGAAAAAAAGAGGGTTTCTTGTCGATCCGCATAACTTTTAACAGAATAGTCTGATTTCGAAACTTCTGTCAGTGCCAACTGTCGAGTTCATAATGGTTGATAGTATTGGTCACCTTAAAAAATAATTAAAAGCTATTTTCCCTTTTCAAACGTGATTTATACTATCATTTTATAATTATACTGTTAGCATTCTAACAAAAGCGTTAATACACAAACGTTATACTGAACCCCGATTCATGTCAAACAAACAATTCAAATATCGTTGAAGGATTAAAGTCATTCCACCGAAATCCTCTCCCAATATGGCATTCACGTGATGTGAAATCGTAGTTTGATAGGACTTCAATTCAATAGGACGTTTTGGCGACGACGACTGAGCTAGTCCGTTTTGAATGAATTTGTAAACACTGTCTATGACATCGTTACAGCTTTCATTACGTAAATGCCCAAATACTCTATAATATGCCATGCAAGTAATGATTTAAAAAAAATCCCATCCTAGAAGGTTTTCCGAGGGGCAAGCGGAGGTGAAGTAACAACAACGCCCACATTTCACCGAATATGATTAAGTGACAACGTGACGGGGGTGAGACCATCGCCGTCTCAGGCACTATATATACGTCTCCGAATCAGTTCTCAGATATATTCAGGTTTCCTCATGATGTTTTCCTGCACCGTACAGCACCTGGGGTGAAATTACTGCACTCAATTTTTTTAGAAAAACTCATTGGTCCGCTGGCCCACAGGCCCGCTGAAATTCAAACTTGCCTTGCTTGCTTGCTCAAACCCCAAGGCCACTCCGGCTCTCTGCAAAAAATACACGTAAAGTGATACCGGGAGAAGTAACTGCAGTGTAGCTTTATAACACTCTACGATATAATTCAAAATGCGAAGCGGCAGCGGTGGGAAGCTGACTCACGACTTTCACAAATAGCTACCTGAATCTACGTGCGGCTTTCAACACTGTAATAATTAAATGACACGAATTATTTATTGCGTGCTTTAATCTTTTACCTCGCCTTTGCTGATATTTTTAGAGTCATGTATCTACTCGTAGCGCACTGGTTATGATAAATGGTGAAAAGCTTAGTCAAAGAGAGTTTTCTCATTTATAATTTTCCTGCATAAAGATTGTGTACAGATATATACTAGGTTTTTACATGGGTAAAAAATATTGTATGATGACTTTTCACACGGGAATAACTTCGAAGGAAAAATTTTGTTTTGCTACGTAATATATCATTAACCTCAATTTTTTGTTCAAAGAAATCATAGTTAGTTCTTCACGCATTATTCGAAAATCATTTCTGCACCCGACTGTGCCGTAGAACTCAGTTACCTATCCAATATAAATTAAAAGGCAAACTCTTGACTGCTTCAATAAAGTTGAAAAAACAATGATTCCGTTATTTGCAGGAAAAATCTATGTTTTGGCGTTAAAATGTTCAGCTTTTCATGTGGGGATCAAAGGAATGTCGCGGCGCTAGTGGATGGCAAAGCCCTTCGCTTTAATCTTGTTTAGTTCAAATTAGTTTCGGTGAATGTTACATCTCGCTGATGACTTTCCAGCACAATATATTAAATTGCAAAGAAATGGACAGACAAAATAGTTAAAACATTCTAATCTCACTGATCTAATTAGTTTTCTGTTTAATAATGAGTGCAGTGATGATGAAAACACCACGCGCTTTACGGTGAAGGAAATATGGTGAGGTAATCTGCAATAGCGTGCATTAGGCTTGAGAGCTGTAAAGAAGGTATGAAGGATTCCTGAGGCGGCGATGGACACTCGGTGGCACCTAATTATTTTCGTTGACATGTGGGTGTAGTAACATCTCTCTCTGCCTACCATTCGGAATCCCTTCTGGGAATGTGTGACCATACGACCGTACGTACATAAATATTACATCGAATGTCGTTATAATCTATACATCTATATCTATATCTATACAGATAAATAAAATTGAAGTGTCTGTTTGTAATTCCTGAATTACAGGTTTTTACTAAATGCATATAAAAGTATACACGCTACTGACACCGAAAAACCGAGTTTTAAATTTTTTCTCTGTCTGTCTGTCTGTTTGTTCCGGGTTATCTCTGAAACGGCTGGACCGATTTTAACGGGACTTTCACTGGCAGGTAGCTGATGTTTCAAGGAGTAACTTAGGCTACTTTTATTTATTGAAAATATTAGGGTTCCGCAACAATTCGTGTTTCACCAAATAAAGAATGAAACCAAATCTACACGGGTGAAACCGCGGGGCACAGCTAGTAAATAAATATAATCAGCTATAAATTACTTTCTTTTTATTTAACACCTTACTCGAGTCAAAGCCCACAGGATTTTCATAAGAATGTGTTGTTTACAGAGAGCTATAAATAAAAATAAATTATTCATTACATACTTTTCTGCTGAGTAAGAAACAGATAGCGAATGATAATATGTATTCATAAATTCTTCTTTTATATTCTTAACACAAAGTGTTTATTGTAAAATTTTACTTGTACATTCTGATTTTGAATATTGTGAATAACTTGCAAGAATTTTGAAATGTTAGTATAATTTAAAACCTCCGGAGTGCTCCATCCCATCCCACGTAGATAATGAAATGAAGGTACTTACTTGTGCGTCGTCCTAGGGCTGTTATCACGGCAGGAGTCGCATGAAGCGTGCATTAAACTTCGTGAACGATAATACTTCGTTCTAAGTGCAGTCATTATCTATATTGCATTTTGCAAAAGGGTTATTGCATTCGTTAATATTAATGGTCTACGCGGAGTTGGTTAAAACAAATCTTTAAATAGAAAATATATGTTTATTACCAACAACTCGTATGTCATATTGAACTATTGACAGTTAATCCCTTGATTCTGACACATTTGCATTATATTCTAACAGCCGTGGTGGCCGTGGGATTTGAGCCATCTGCTACGCAAGCGACTCAAGTTCGAATCCCAGCGGCATGTACCAATGAATTTTTCCTAAAAAACTTAAGTACAATAATTACACACCAGCACATGGTGACGGTGAAGGAAATCATCGTGAGGAAACCTGCATTCGTCAGACATTTGAGAAGTAATTAATTCAAAGACATAGATGGCTATGACGGCGATGGACTCGCCCTTTGTCACGTTGGCACTTAATCATATTCGGTGAAATGTGGGTGTTCTTGGTATAACACCTCTGCTTACCCCTTTGGGGACCCTTCTGGGATGGCGTGAGCATATTTTCTATTATTTATTGTAACGGTATTGTGACGCGGGAGGTCTGGATTTGGTACATATATTTTGTTGTGTAGAAGGTATGCGGTTGTCAGTTGTTCGATCAGTACAGTGTACTCTGACAACAGGCTAAAAACAGTGAAAATTTATTCTTTCAAAAACTCTTTTTTTTTAATTATGATTAATTATATAGCAAATTTACAAAAAGATGTGTTAATACCGTGGTTTATATGATTAGATATCGTGTAAACATATGCCTACTATATCATGACTCACGAGTAAACACGAGTGCAGCAATTTTTGTAGGTTAAAGATGTAATTAGCCTTATTGTGGTGGTATTCGAGGAATTAATGTTATAAAAGTCAAGTTTGGAAAGCTTTGCTTTTAGGAAACGCAGACGTAAGCAAGCAAAATGCGTAGAGCTGTTAATTTTACGCCGTGCTATCGCTCAAAGCGATTACGTCGGCAACTGCTTTGAACGCGCCGTATTTGTTTTCCATTTAATAAACAACTCGAAAAAATACGTTTAGATGTCAGTTTTTAGAGAAATTGTTTTAGAAACTACTGGTTACTGTTCATTCTATTTGTTTGTTATATTCATATGTTTAGTCGTATTGTTTTAGTTGGTACTGGCAGTGCCCTGTGGTTTCACACACATAGACTTAATCTCATGGGTGACTTAATGGAAGTAGTCTAGGTTATTCTTTGTAACATAGGCCGGTAAGAGTCCCGTTAAATTTGGTGCAGCCGTTTCAGAGATAGGACAGACGGGCAGTCAGACAGGCATATTATGCTTACTTACTCTAATTTATCTACTCTTAAATGCATTTAGTGGAAAGCTGTTAATTTGGAATAAAAACAGACATTTCAATTTTATTTATCTGTATAGATTTAATAATAATATGTATTTTGTATATATTGATGAAATAAATTATTATTAATATTTGCGTGATTCTGACTGAAGACACTATTTGATCGGCTGCAATAAAGGAGACAAAACAAAACTTTTTGATATCCCAAGTAGTTATTATCGGCTACTGATGGTGAGATAAGTGGATCTATTTAAGACTAATACGTAATTAATATAGTGTTAAGTAGTGGATGTTGTTGGATATTGGCTTTGTTTATATGACGTTTAAGAGATTCGTATCTTTTTCCGTGTACCACGATTCTGGAGAGTTGAGTTAATTCTCTGGCAATTTTAATGTTCAGGGTATGCATTGTTTAGATTTGATGACAGTCTTGTAGTATGAAAAACAGCACATAAGTAAATTTATTCTGTGTAAATGACACGAGCTTCATTAAAACCCGGTTACGGTCAAAAACGGTAATGACATTTTCCCTGACCGGACAGAATGTAGAACTAATTTAAATTTTATGCTAGGGATTATTCTAAGCCGCTTGCAAAGTATGCTACAGATGAAAATAATTATGCAAATACTGCCTAATTGCTAGCCTCGTTATATTTCATCAGTAATGAACGTGAATATAATTACATTTCGTGGGGATCCACAAAAATTGTAAGCAAATATTAATGCCAACCGCTTGAGATATTCAAATATAACGTTCTTGTTAGTATGTATTCAAAGAGTAGATTAATAATGATGCCTTTACGGACTCACGACTTTAAAAGCTCCTAAGTAAGGTAGCCTTTATCCGCAGACCATTTTCGGAATTAAGCTGTATGAGAGATGAAAATAATATCTGGTTTAATATAGGAACTCAATGAAACTCTACACGAATAACACTTATCTTCATTGGTATAACTTCAATGATATTAGCTTTGCTTCTATACGTTTACGTTATAAAGTGTAATAAGAAAACCGCTCGAACGACATGGTTATTTACGAGGAGGTTAATTGGGGAAACAAATATAGTGCTACACTAGCGATCCCGTTCAACCAATACAGGTCGAGCGTGCTCGCCCCGGACGGTGCAATGTGTTTTTCTTTTCTGTCCACTTTCAACCGTTATCATCACACTCAGGTCCGTTCAGGCCATGGCATATTTCACGCATTCATTCATTCATAAGCCTTTGTTGCCAGCCCTACATTTTCGTATATTTGCTATAAACTAATATCAGTTCTTATTTTCAATCGGGTTTGCATTTCATAGATACATTCATTCTCGAAAAAGGTTCGTGTATATTTAGCAAATTGAACAACAATGATGTTTGTGGGCAAGACCTTAGAAAGCCGTGTAGCAATAATTTCATAACTAAATGAAACCAAAATCACATTAATCACTTTAGATTTCAGTACACTTTAGCACGTAACGATGCTCTTGTATTGGGATTCAGCTTCAATTAATGTATTGCGGATTCTCGGGAAAGGGCAATGGCAATGTAGATAGGGGTCTATAGGGGCTCATCCTGACTTTATTTACTCCAATGTTTCGCCTGGGTCAAGGTCCACTTGTCTACTTATTTATATCGGGCTTTACTCTGCCTCGTTCGAAGTTAAATTATTCGTTTTACTGAAACTGAAACAGTAATAAAAGTGTTCATTAGCATTTTGTTTTAGACAAAGTGAGCGAATAAACAGACAATATACAAGTACTTGGTATCTTCTGCGTAGCGATTATGAAAGTAATAAACATTTCATAACATTTGAACGGAATGTGTAAATTCAATTCGCGTAAGAAAAGCTAACCTAGCAATGAAACAGTCATTACGTACCATAATATCATTTATATGCTTACTAAAAACTTCGATCCAAATCTATAAACAATTAGCTGTGCCCCGCGGTTTCACCCACGTAGTGGCGGAACCCTTATATGTTTTCGAAATAAAATTAGCCTAAAACACTCCTTGAAACTTCAGCTATCTGCCAGTAAAAGTCCCGGTAAAATCGGTCCAGCCGTTTAGGCGTGATGCCGTGACGAAGGGAAATGGAGATTATTTTTTATATATAAGATACTTAATACACAATCCCGTTTAGAATATAATCAACAGTTTCTTAGAATATCATTACACAAGACATCCTGTATGCATACGACTGAAACATTAGTGCCATCAAAATGGATATATGTACGTACATATACATCCTCTTTAGTAATAATAATGTGAATTAATATATTGACATTACCGTTTATGAAAATGATAGTTAAAACATGTTTCTGACCCTTACATACTAACTCATATAAACTAACCCTATTTCTTAAGAAAAGTTAGCCTATGTTTCTCCTTGAGACATCAGTTATCTACCAGTGAGAGTCCTATTAAATTGGTCCAGTTATTTCCGAGATTTACCGGAACCAACAGACAGACATAGAGAGATTTTTTTTAAATTGTTTACTTTATGTAAGTAATATGCTTTCATATGCATTAAGTTAAAAGCTGTTATTTTGGAATTATAAAAACTTTATTTTTATGTATCTGTTTTATTTTAGTTATCTTTATATTTATTTGTAAATGAGGAACAATAATGGACATATTTTTTAGAAGAATTGTCTCTCGACGAGATGAGAGTGAACGCGGTCGCAGTGTAAAGTGCAGTGCAAAAGAAATAATGATTCCGAAATAATAAAAAGCAAGCATTGTTCTTACCGTGGAATAGTTTCTTGGTGAAATATACGAACAAACGTACGCGTTTGGCAGCCGTAAGACTGACCACCCTTCTATTTGTTTTCTATCAATCTGAGTGGACACAAAGCGCGTATGCTGCCAACTCAAGCAGGATTTATTCAATATTCTTTTGCGACATAAAGAAGTTATACGATTCTAATCTTTTACATGACTTGAGCTTTATCAGACGACTGAATGTAGTAATGTAATCGGAGTTTATCTCTCCTTTGTACTTCTGCGTACACGTCCTATATGGTACTTGAAGGATCACTTGATATCGCAAAGGAATAGTATGTACGGTTACAATAGTATTATATTTTATTTAATCTTCATAAATAGCCAGTGATAGGTTTTATCTGGCTAGATATTTTTTATGTCTATACTTAAATATACTTTACTGTATTTTATACTTACGTTAATATATAAAAATCTATGTTCAGAGTTTATTGCGATTGCTGTCTGTCCGGAGTCTAAAACAGTAGGATTTATTAATTTGTGTTACCTTTACTACACCGACATCAGTAAATACACTTCTAATAAAAAGTTTTTGCTAGAGACATTTTCAAAGGATATGTTTCTTAGAAAAGAGTCTTTGTTACTTACTTTAATATATGTTCAAAGTTTATTGCATGGATTGTCTGGATTCTAAAAACAGTAGGTTTTATCATTTATTGTTAACTTTGTTGCACCGACATCAGTAATTACAGTTTTAATAAAAAGTTTTCGCTAATTAATGTTCCAAAGGATTGTAGAAGTATGATTCTTATAAAAGAGCCATTTCTTTGGTGAATTTTTGCTAGAGTCACTTACTTACTGTACTTACATTAGATGTGAAGAGCATGAAGATAACGCTTGTGTGTGAGTGTGTACTCTAGAGCCCCACGCGTAACAATAAACAAACGTACAAACATGACCTAGTAAACAAAGTGAGTGAGTGACTTTTCAAAGTTAATTTCTGTGTCATATTGTTACCAACACAATTTTATGATATTGGATGACGTATATATCGTTGTATATATATATTATGTGCATTTAAACCTGCCTGATGCTAAACCATGTCACACAAATAATTTATATTGTGGAAGTGTTATTGTCACGAACGAAAACCCTTAAAATTTATTTTTATATTTTTTTATATTTAATAACTAAATTCTTGTTTTGATCAATATAATTATATTTTTTGTACACAGTATTAAACGTAGATAATTCACCTATAAACTATATTATCGATGAAGTTCAAATGTCCCGTTTATCTCACGTCAAGAAATAAATAACAATGGTGTAACCTTTTGGCTCCAACGGAAATGCCATTTTACCGTGCATTGTGTTTGCGGTGGAGACCTTGATTTGCCACACACTCAATTACAGGTGAAGCCCGCATGACTGCTACGGATGTGCTGCTTTAATCCTCTTACTCCCATAGTTTGCGGTGCTCTGTAATCAAGACAGTGTGTGTTTGTTATACGACTCGCCCATCCTGTATAATGCCACCAATTAAACTCAGAACAATGTATACTATCGTCGAGAGAAATAGTGAATGATTGCACGTTATTTTAATCTCGGACTTGTTTATTTTGACTTCCCGTTCAATTGACAGACAGCTGGCGAGCATTCAACTGAATTATTCGGATCTCTCGCTGTGGATATCAAAAATGTGCTTTTATTTGTACTAAAAAGTTAAACTGCACTTACTCATTGAATAATGTTTGACTGGTACTTTTTATTACAGCAATTTTGTTACACTGTAAACTGTCTATGTTTTAGGACTGGACTGATTTCTTTTAAAACGTAAATTAACTTGTTTCTACACATTTATTTACCGCATGTAAATATATTGGGATATAAAACTGTCACGACGAAACTAGGAACGAGTGAAGGGTTAACCAAGTTAAATGTTTTGAATTACTTTCTCTGTTGAATACATTTATCGGAAAGAAAGAGCGTCACCTGAGTTTCGACCTGAGAAACTTGGAAATAAATTGAACTTTATTGGGCCCCGGCATCAGTAAAATGGGATCCAGTGTGCGAAAGTTTTGATGGAATGAGCCTGTTGGAGTTAAGACCGTTTATACATTTAATAGATTACCTCGCACTCCGCCGCCCGTGGAATACCTGTGCGATTTCTTGAAAATAATTTTGCGCTCAATGAAATACGAGTACCTACGTAAGTAATTTAATTGGAATCCTTTTTATACAGGATAAATTGGACGAAATTAAATTCTTTCGTGTCTGCTTAATAACATCGTATTACAATTTAATTATATATGTCTTAATATTTTTTACCAATCCATGTAGCGCTAAAACAATGCTACCTATCTTACATCCATTGTAAATAATTCAGAATATTTTTATAACGTGTGATATTAGTCTGCTAGCAAGTGAGATTAATAAAATAATACAGAGACTTTATGACTTACAACTAGCAGTTATTTTGGTTTGGCCATAGCACTTAATATATGGGCTCGTAAAATTATGTGACGCATTTCAGTAATATGAAGCACTATTTTTATATTCTTAGGTTAATATAATAATACTGCCGTTGCCACATACGATTCGTGAGTATAAAAACAACTGTTATTGCGTGTGCTTATGTTTATGTCCACTCTTACAAAATATGTTCGTAAAAATAGGCTTCGCACACAGGGCAAAGATAATTCAGTGGGAGGTTAAATAAAACATGAAGACGGTAGTAGGTTTTTTTGCGTATGTGATATTTATTTTATGCTGGCTTGGCCATAATATTGCAAAATACGTGCACGTTTCGGTCATTTGCTCATCTCTTAGTATCCAGCAGATAATACGACGAAATATGTGACGAAATCTATGTGTAACTAGATCTCGTTGAAAGACTACAGCGACGAGTTTCTGAAACAGGCATTCATAAAATCGTCCAACAGTAAGACCAAAAAGCCAGACGAAATAAATTTCAAATTTGACGGAAAATTTTCCAATTTGTCTTTTCCTATGCATTAGTATGGACTACTTTTAACGAAACGACGGAAAACTATTTACTATGGACTAGGTAAGTAGGTACTTACAACGAACACTTTATTTTCATTGAAACTTTGATTGCTTATGAGTGAATGTAGATGATGCCATAAAGGAAGGCAAGAACTTATGGGCTTTAGAGTTGGTATAGGTAATGTGTGTGTGTGTCGGGTGTATGTATCGATATTATTCAATCTATGAGCAAGGCGTACGCAGAGATTACTCGGGTGTAAGTAATTAGTAAGCTGTCAGCATTCCCGCCCGCCGATTGTATCACGTAGGTTACTTACTCTTGAAATTGAGGGTTCATCGGTTTTCTCAGTTCTCACATCAAGCAGAATTATAATAAGCATTTGAGCTAGACATGTGCTAATTTGTGGGCAAACATCAGATCTTATTGACGTCCATTATATTCACTAATTAGCTGTGCTTCGCGGTTTCACCCGCGTAGACTTAACATTTCGTGGGTTTTTTTGCGCGTAATCCTTCTTAGTAAAATATATTTAAGGTACTCTTTGTAACATTATTGTATATAGCTACTTGCCAATGAAAAAAAGGATAAAATCGGTTCAGAGATTAGCTTGAAAAAATAACAGAGATTTTTATTTAAAACTTGTTTTTTTTATGTTAATACCGTATAATATACTGTCATATGCATTCAGTGAAAAACTATTTATTTAGAATTACAAACAGACACTTCAATTTTGTCAATTTTGTTTATCTGCATAGATTTTTGAGATAATATAGATTTCATTTCGTTTATATACAGTATATTCGCAATATTGTGGTGAACGAAAATAAATAGTTGACGCATCGGCGCCAATAATATCCATTCATATTATTATTGTGTATTCGCGCACTAGTACGTGATTCAAGGCTCACCTGCCTGTAATAATTTGTTGTCGCGTACTAAGCCTACGGATTACATCCAATTTATTATGTTTCTTTATGAACGGGATTAACGTGACGTAACTTAATACACGGTTTATTACTAAGCTAGTCCTGAATATCCGGTTTAAACCGACGACAGTGAAACAATGTAAAGGTCTGATCCTGCGAGTTACACAATGGACCTACCCTTATAAAAGGACCTTATTTGAATAGCAGCTTGACACAAATTATACGGCTCAGACATTTAGCTTTACCGAGGTTGAATTGATTAAAAACTTATAACTAACGCACGGTTTCACTCGCGTAGTTCCCGTTCCCGTGGGAGTGCATTACTCGCTGATGATGTCGCTATCCATTGCTGAAAGAATTTTCAAGATCGGTCTAGAAGTGTCGGAGTCTATTCAATACAAACAAACAAACTTTTCCTCTTAATACATATTATTAGTATAGATAACTTTTTTTAAATACGATATCTCTTTGGATTATTATAACAGTATTTGAAAGGGTAAAAAATAAGATGTAACACGGAATAGTACTAGAGTAATAAATAATTCATTAGCTTCATCCCTCATAAGCCATTTATGAAGGTCTCAAAGCCAAGTCTCAACCCTACTGATTTGCAAAAGCCTTTGAAATCAACTATATTGTTGTAAAACAAGGCTGATTTATCATTAGTAATATATTCCAGGCGTTGGAGAACTTCATACCAAACTCAAGAGGGCACAGCTGTTGCTGGCCAGCTAATATTGATTAATGATATTGTCTTTAGGAGTAAATGTAACATTTAAAACTATATGCATAAGAGCTGTGTATCATATAGGGGAGGCCGGGGTTCAAAGTGCCGGGGGTAGGTTGTTCCGATTGAAATAGCTCCGCGAAGAAAAGAGATAGCAATAAGTGTGAAGTGCATCGCGAAACGTCATATCATCGCGCCATTGCGTCAGTCATTTTAGTGACGGTCTGCCCGCGTGTTAGCGTGGTAGTCGATTGGTGACACTCAAACATCATGTAAGTAAATTTTTTCGTCATCATACTTTTTGGTATATTTCAATCAATTTTCTAGCTATTTGTGTGTTACTTGCTATTATCTGTCGAGCAAACTACAGTGATTAACTTTTTAATATCGTTTTTGGCTTTTTCAAACGTATTCTATCATAATTGGATGTTACTTTAGAAAATGGAATTTGGGGTTCCAAGTTCCTCTGGTGGGGGGCTAGTTGTTCCGCGGAACAGCCTGCCCCGTAACGAACACGTAAATAATAAAATTAAAACTTTGTTTTAGGATGAGAAACTATAAACGAAAAACAGAACGGGGCAAGGTTTCAATTGAGATTTTGAGGCGGGCTGCTGATGCCGTTATTAAACACGGTCGTAAACTTAAGACGGTAGCTCGGGAATTAGAGATATGTCATATGACATTGTTTCGCTTTGTCAAAAAGTTGAAAGCTGGTGTGACACCTACTGTGGGTTACTATTCTAGACAGGTGTTCAACCAAAACCAAGAGAAGACATTAGCGGATTATTTATTAAAATGTTCATCAATTTACTTCGGTCTTTTGCCAGAAGAAGTAAGGAAGTTGGCATGTTGCGATGTCAAAATGTGAAAAGGAAACTACTGCAAGAAGATAATCATGGAAGTGATGGTGAAGAAGAGACCATGGAATGGTATTGTCTAATATGTTGCGATTTATATTCCAACTCACGATCAGGTGAACAATGGATTGAATGCGTCATGTGTAAGAATTGGGCTCATTCAAAATGCCTGAAATCTGAAGATGTTCATTCTTATGTTTGTCAAAATTTTAATTCTGACGACGACTCTGAATAATTTTTTTTTTAAGTTACTGAATTGAATCTGTTTTTACAGAGTAGGTTATAAGTTTAGATTATTGATCTCAGTAAAGCCATTGCTATAAGACTGAATTAAGAAACTATAACTCGAAATGTTAAAATTTGTTATTTTTTGTGTTTTCATTAAAAGAAATAATTTTGTTTTTTTTGACAAGCAAACGTTTGTCAAAGTTGATTGAGTAATATTAAAAATGTTTATTATTCTTAAATCTATTAATTAGGTTGTACTACACTATTAACTGGTAGTTAATGCTTGTTATTATTTTATGTTTGCAGTTATGTTCATTACATTTTTTAATTTTGATGAAAAGTTTGTAAAAAACATTAAGATTTTGTACTTTTCTAAATAAAACTCTAATAAAAATTACATATACCTAATTTATTTTATATAATACCTTTCCAACTAATACTACATTATTAGGGACTGTAGTTGATAAGCGGAACAACTTACCTCAGCTGAGGAACCACCAGCCCCTTTGTGGGGCGAGTTGTTCCTTGTCGACTTTTTACAGAAAAAATATGCTTATTTCAAAGAACTTAAGTTTACAATTTGAAACAAGGATAAATTATGCACCATTTATATAGGAATCGTTGATTTTAAACATTTCTATTACATTTATATTGCCTCCGACTCCAAAATCGGAACGTCGAACCCCGGTCTCCCCTACGCATACATGTTTTACGTGGTGGGTATTTTAGTATGTATTGAATAAGGTTTGAACTTAAGTGATTTCAGTGATCATAGTTCCCGGTTCGTGTGAAAATGTGTACATACATCGTAATTTTAATTCACTTTTTACAAACAAAAATGGATACTACATTTGTAATAAAACATTGTCATCAATATATTTGTATATTGTCCATATCCGAAAATAGAGAAATATATATAGAAGTTTATTTTAATTCTACTTTCGAGTACTACTACGAGTATCAAAATAAATTATTAAAATTTCAAAATTGTTTTCAAATGCATTAATTTTTATCCCAAAAAATTCGACTTAAAAACATTCTGGGCTTGAGATTTCGTTATGCCCAGGTACGGTGGAAACGCAGAGCTGCTTAGCTAGGAGCACTAACATTCCACTTACAGACCGCTGCCACATATTGCTATTTTAGAGTATTGCTGTGTTTCTGTCGCTATTAACGTCTCCAGTGTTACGAGCGCTTGTCCAATAGGTTTGATTTAAATTACATACCTACTAATTTGGATACAAACTCCTTTATCGATTTCATACAAATTAAACCATTTATGACACACGGCAGCGTTACCTTGGTACCTACCTATACGTACTGAAATTATCGAGTTCATATTTTATTCAGTGGGCAGGCCATTAGCGGATTTGTTAACTGAAGCCGCCCGCTAAGGCACCGGCTAGGGAAGGTTTAATGTTTATTATAAGGTCATTGGAAGCGAGCAAATGAAATTAAATGCGGGTCAAAAGCCAAAGGTTGTGTTTCTGTAGCCTTTTTGTTTACATTTGCTGCTGACCGCCGTGCTGACGTCACCCTATCATGAGCTTATATTGCCATGATAGATTAACAATGATTATGAGATAGATGTACATACATACATACATAACTAATATGCTCACGCCTGTATCCCATGGAAGTAGGCAGAGACCACCGTTTGCCACATGCCACGATCCTTAGATACTCTTTTCGCGTCATACACATTAATGCATCTCTTCACTTCCTTCGGTTACGAGTGCTCCGAGTTTGACCTTTCTGAAATAGATTAAAAACTGATGTATATGACGTGTATAAATCTGTCACTGTCACACAGCCAAACTCTCATGACAATAAGAGACCATTGTAGGGGCCCCAGTGATCATATTGATTTACTTTTGCAGTTTTAGGTACATGTTACCACTAAGGTTCCAACATAATACATCTCAAATTAATATTTCTTCAATAAAACGGACGTTTTATTAATTTCTTAATGATTGATTTATTCAATCCATCGTCTGTCCGAGGCTCAAGTTCCAATTTCATAAAGGAAACTTAGAAATGTCTGCTCTAACGAGAGTAACTTTTGTAGGCATTGTTATCTCAGTTTCGAAAAATAAATGATATTATTTTATACTTAGTTATTTGACGTTTAAATTGCTTTTGTTGGGTTTTTATGCTTTATCATTTAATTTAATTATGCAGCGATGAAATTATAACTTTTCGTTTAACATAGGTCCCCGGTTCTGTACATTTGAACTGCATCAGGGACCTTACCAAAAGCTTTTATTGCCATGATAGCTTGAGTCATATTACGAGACGTATATCACTGTCATATAACTATAACTGCAATAAGACCTCATGGTTGAACCTCTGTTCCGTCCTAAGCTCGTATAATGGAATATCAAGATTTTTCTAACTTTGCCGTCTGGTTTACACATGCTCTAGTCTCACCGCACCTTTAAACCTATGTAGTGCCTGAGATGGCCATGAACTCGCCATTTGTCATGTTGGCCCCTGACCAGAAAGAGTGAAAAGTGGGTACCGGACACTACAACACGTTTACCTGCCCTGCGTGATCTTACACACAAATTACCTACACATTTTCAAAAATACAATCAACTGTAGGTCTAAAAAGGCCACTTTGGGAGAATCATAATGTGATCCGAATATGATTCATCACTGAAATGACAAAATGGTTACTTAGGTGCAATTCATATTTATGATTCACGAATGATTAAAATAATTGTAGATGTTAGTCCCTATGTAACTTTTTATGGTTCTGCTATTTGTCACAAAAGCATTCATATTTTGTGGGACATTTTATGAATCTTCATAGGAAAGTGTCAAACAGGTGAATTGGGAAATATGAGTCATTCCTGAATCATATTCGGATCACATTATGATTCTCCCTAAGTGGCCGTTTTAGACCTACTGGTCCTGCTCTAAGTATATACCTACACGTTCGTAGGTCTTACTTATCGGTATAGGATTAGCGGTAAAACATATCAGTAGTATTAGGTAAGTACATAATGTAATATCTAACTATTTTTGGTCGTCTGACGCATTTTCAGCTCATGTAGTGTATGTCATTTCACAATCAAAAATTCTACGTCGCTAAAATTAATTTTCTCACGTGGCTGTCATAAAAGTCTGATATAAAAATTTGGTTGGCATCGACCATCTGCGATAAAATTTATTGTTGTTATTCGGCGACGTAGGTAACTTGTCTTGAAAATTTCGTAGCCAATTTAATGTCTTATTGCAGGAAGGATAATATACGTATTTCCTGCCATTAACGATATTATTAGCATCTGTGATGTCTGAAAGTGCTTATGAAGTATTAATCTTTTTTTTACTTTACTCAAATAGATGTCTACATCATATAATTTCATTGTTCATAATCCTTTTTTAATCTCCAATTTTAAACCGTAGTTAGGTTTGAAAGCTTTATGATTTGATTTCTTTATTTATTTTCTAAGGCTACCGATTTAGAAAACACGAATAACATACATATAATTTGTATGATCATGACTTTTTCAATAAAATTATTTAACAAAGATGGCTACTGCCATTTTTCAGTTGACCGCATTTTAGCGCCATCTATGCAAAACTTCTCGTATTACTACCTAGGGTGCGTTGTGAAAATTAAACTTTCCACAACATCCTGAAAGCGTTGTGGGAAACTTGGTGTTTCCTTAGTTCCAATAGTAGCCGACAGATGTCACTACTAATTCGAAATATTTCTTTTACTTTTTTTTAACAATATGTCTTGAATACAACCAGCCTATTAATGAAAATTATTGTGTCGCGGTTTCTAACCAAATTCTACCTGGATGGAGAATCAGCCAACATCTATTTTTCATACCCCTAAATAATAAGGATGATCTACCCCAAAATATATATGACAACACAACGTTTGCCGGGCACAGCTATTATATACTATGTTTTATAAAACGAATGTATCCTTAGAAAATACAGAGTGGACCTCGTTTACAACCTCAACTATTTATATTTCTATTATTCTTCAAGTGTTCCTTTGAAAAAAGCTACAAGAGTCGGTACAATATGTGACACACAAAAAGTAAACACAGCATTCGATCGATCGCTAAAAGCATGACGGGTGGAGCTATCTACTATCACTTACTGGTGCATAACTGTGTTTATTAGAGCTGTGTATTTTTAATCAAACACTTCCATTATTTCCGCTACCAGTGCCAAGATTTTACTTTATACAGCGTACATTATTTTCAATCTCAAGCTTCTGATTAAGACTAAGATCAGTTTTAACTGACAAATAGACAAAACAATTATTATTTTCTTTTTAACCGACTTCAAAGGAAGGAAGAGGTTATCAATTCTCTGTATGTACTGTTTTTTTAAGTTTATTACAACATACCTTGGTGAAGCGATTTCGATGGTTCTTTTTTCGTATTTACCATATATTTCATAAAAGCATTTGGTAAAACAAGCAGTTAATAAAATATAACGATGATAGTAGGCCCCCTGGGCCTGTAGATAAAGTAACATTATCCTCCCGATTCGCTAATAGAAACGATACAAAATGTATGGGAATGCCATATGTCACGTGACTGATTTATGTCATTTCCATACATTTTGTATCATTTCTAGAGCAAGCGCGAGAGAATGTTAGTTTGTCTAGGCCTACTGGTCTGACCATCTTTTTGAACTACGGCATAGCATTTAATCGTTTACATTCCAATCTTCCAGTTACGATTAGTCTTCGAAATAATTCTCCTTTCTTCTTGCAATGTGGCCAAAATACTTTTATTTAGTATTCCAAACAGAGAGAGGACTGTGTAATGAAATATGTAAGTAGGAAACCAGTCAGAAACTCGTCAAAATAACAATTCCGTCATCTTCCGCCATAAAATGTGTTTATAACCGAGTCGGTTCTATTGATTTTGGAGTTTATGCTCCGTTACCAAAACTCCCTTTGTTATTATTATTCCATCCACATTACTGCGTTTACATACTGCGTGGTATTCCGGGTCTAGTTTTAGTTTCATATTCGAATTAACAAAGATGCATAAAATTTACGTGTGTGTTTGTAATTCCAAATTCACAGATTTTCACTAAATACATACTAAAGTATATACGGTAAGTACTTATTTGAAAAACTAAAGAAAAACTTTTTTTTATAAATGTGTATGTCGGTTTGTTCCGGCTAATCTCTGAAAAGGCTGGATTGGATTTTTACTGGCAGATAACAGATTTTCAAGGAGTAACTTGGCTAATTTTATTTAGAAAATATATTACGGTTCCGCGAAAAGCACGAAACTAAATCAACGCGGGGCACAGCTAGTAATAATATAAGTTTACTGAGTAGTATGTAATCTAGAACATTTTTTTAAATAAAACGATCCATCGAGCGTGAGGGTTGACACTTTGACAGTTTTTAAAAGTTACGCCTTAATTCACTGTCAAATCAAATCAAATCAAAAAGTTTTATTCAATATAAGGGACACTTGGAACACTTATTGAACGTCATTTCTCTTACGCTAACTTAGGTTAATTTACTACCGTTTCCAAAAATAAGCCTGTCAGGAGAAGAAACGGCGAAACAAACTCCGGTTTTTTTTTACTGTCAAAGTAATGTCAATATTTAGATTTTAAGTTTAAGAAAGTATAGGAATACGCAAATGACGTATACGCGGTCACGACGTGACTGCCCCTGCTGACATTACAGTGGGGTCGCTTATAATCTCGCAAATGGGCGCGTCTGTGAAAGTGTGTCATTTTGACCGATTTCTTTCCTAGATTGCCTACTGCTTGCATACTATGACTACGCTTTGATATAGGATCTTCTTGCAGACTCTTAACTATTATAAAATGGATGAGCGTTTAATAACATTTACGAAAGGAGCATCAAAGAAGGATTCGCTAATAAGGCGGAAGCGTTATTAGAGAAACCTTCTTTGATGCTGCTTCTGCTTTTGCACAAAATATTTCGAAAACATCAAACATGCAGTTGATGATTTACAGAACTTTTTAGCACATTTTTTTAAATGTATAATGTAATGTTAGTATTAATAATGAGAGTTATAAAAAAAGATTAAAATGATATGAAATAAGGACAAGAAAAAATTGCCTACAATGTCATGTTATAATAATGAGAGTAATTAACTGAAGGAGAAAAGTACACCAGGTAAATTACTTACTGTTCATTATGAAAAGTTTTTAACATTTCATTAATATTATAAAAAAATGCGTAAACAAGCACTCAGTTAATTGTTGCGACTACAAATCGTGAACTAGTAGATCCACGGTAGACAGTGTCACATAAATAGTGCACTCGCAAAAAAGGGAGGATAATATAGAAAATCAACCCAATATTGCATCCTCTATAAATTAATAATGTCACCATCATTCAATATGACGTAAACCCCCCTTAATAAAGATTTTAAAAACGGACCAATAACTTAAACTTAACTAAAAAAAACTTTCAATATATTATATTCTCGTATCGCGGTATTTGTTTTGCCAATTTAACATCTTTGGCAATCGTTACAGGTCAGTCAGAGACCTAAGGAAGTCTGACAACTGGTTTAACCCAGATTGCCGATTTTCCTCGAAAAAGGGGCTACGAAGGTCAGATGGCAGTCGCTTCGTATAAAAATCAGGTAATCAGCCACATCGGGTTGAATCAAGTGCCGACCCCAAATACATGGGATAAGGCCAGGCAGATGATGATCGCGGTATTTGTTGCCAGACTCCTCCTGAGCGACTGGACTGATTTGTATGAAATGTGTTAGTAACGTCTATTTTTCGTACGCTTCAATGATAAGGGTGATCTACCTCAAAAAAAACATGCCAATACAACGTTTTCCGGGCACAGCTAGTTAAACATATAAAGTTTCAGAAATATGACACGTTTGAAGATGCAAATATATGAATTAGTATATGTATAATGCAAATGATAGGTACGAGAAGGGTAGCCAGCAGCTCGAAGCCAGTGCAAATGTTACATAACCGCCCACCACGGTCGATAGCGGTTTAAGGCGGGGGCGCATTTCCCTGTACGATTGCAAAGTGCGCGCTTCACACCAATTTGACGTGAACCGATCCGAGCTGCAAACATCGATTAAACTCTTTATATTCTAAGAGTATTTTTCACGAATGGATTAGTTTTAAAGTTGAATAATTCAAATATTTTATTGCTCGATTTCTTTTTGTGCTGAGTATTGACTTTCCTAAAATTATTCTTAAAACTATTCACTACTGACTGGTGTCCGTGACTCTTTCTGTGCAGGATTTGACCTTTCGGGATGACCCTGATTTTGTCAAATGCAAGCCTTATACGGAGTCTAACGCTGCATTATGACCTCTTTCTTGCTGTACCACTGTATCTGGTCATCAGTATCATAGATGACTATTAACAGACTTAGTTACCACGAATGATCAGTATTCCGTATCTAGTAGGAACCTGCCGAATCTTCAGGTCATTGGTCATATTTAGCTTTGCGTAACTCTACCAAATTTGTGTCACGGAGTAGACGGCAATTTATTTCCAATTCTGCGAGCTATCTCAGTTATTTTAGTTCTTTTCCTAACAACGTCGTTTTAGATCCTGGACATAGCTCCCTCTATAGCTCACTGAGGGATTTAACTTTACCCATCTCAGTGCAAACATTCACTGCAATCAGTCGCTCCGTTCCTACAAGATAGAAGTATCGACCAACAATCCAATGAATTCATTTTATCATTGTGATATTATTGAAAAGGAATAATATTGTAAGTAACGTATTTGGTTTGAGGTAAGCACTGTAGGTTTATGTATGGAAAATTGGAAAGGTTTCCCTTTTTCATAAATATTGGAGAGGACTGGTCAAGGCTTTGTGTAACCGACGGAACGCAGTCATGCGTGGGCTAACTTCGGGAGAATTAATATCGTCACACCACGTCATAATCGAACCATACTTTTAAATTCGGAAGAAAAGCCGACAAATGCTTGTGGATTGTTATATACTTATTATTAAGTTAAAACGGCGAAGGAATACATCATGAGGAATACATAATAATCGTCATGCATATGTCTATGAAGAAAACGAAGATGGTGAGCATTTGTCACGTTTGCGCTTAATCTTTTGTTAAACGTTGGGGTTGTTACGTTTCTGATCCACCTCTTTGGGGACCCATCAGGCATGACGTGAGCATATTAAATTTTTCTATTCTTAAAAAAGACGCTAACGTCGATTGAAACCAAAAAGGCGCCGTCCAAATAAAACTCAGACCACGTAAAGCCGTCAGTTCCAGATGCAATTAGAGCATCACAGGCAATCGTAACGAGCATAATAGAAGCCTTAGAAAGTCTGACTGGTCTAATTAAGTCTCGCTAGGGAACACCCTGGTGGCTTGTGATTGCATGCCAACGATATTGCCTAGCATACTTCAAAAATCATAACATAAATTCTTACAAACGTTCAGTACATATAGAATTAATACTCAGAAAGTTTGTTACTTATTAGGACGTGATGTGTATTGGGTCATTCAGCTGCACAAAAATGTGCTTATTTTTATGTGCAGCTGAATGAAACGCCAAATCAGGGTATTATCGACCCTCTGCAATAATCCTCAGAACTCTGTTGTGACTCCCTTTTACTTGAGGTACTAGTGATCCGAACTTCATGTGTATTATTTTAGTATATAGAATTTAGTTTTTTCGTCAGCAAACAGTATACTTGAGTGAGTCTCTGCAGTAAACAGGAGCAGTGTATTACTTTACTCTGAAGTGAACAAGGGCTGTACCATCAACTATTGTTGTGACATTCAGTCAACACACTATAAGGGACAGGGGGCCAAATATGATCATTTAAGCAGCGTGTATTAGACCTTGTACCAAAAACGAACGAAATCTCAGAAGTTCTTAATACGATCGGCTTAAACGGATGGTAGGTCCCCAGATGCATATGACGTGTACACTTCTGGCACATACATCAGTATCGCAATAAGTTAAGCGTTGTTGGTAAGGCCTCGTATTCACTGTGAAGTTCAGTTGATAAGAATCCGACCTCATTATACTTCTGGCGAGATGGTCTCCGACAGAAAAGATGAGAATAATAGATAGCGGACACATTGAAAGCGGACCCAAAAGATGTTAAGCACAAAGCGGAGCCGTAATTAAGAGTCGTCTAGTTTAAAAATAATTTGTCTTTATGAATCTAACGTCTCTACTAAAATAATCTGATGTGCAGTCTTTGAGCAACTTCAATGCAATATTTCAACTAAGATTGTCTCATTAATCATTATGTTTGTGTTATGACAACATCATTTAGTTAGATAAACTGTGAATATATTATTGTATTATTCAGTATACATTTTATTTAACATAATATAATGAATATCGCTATTGCTTAGTTTCACACTCAGAATAAAATAATTTGCCTATGAATGCTTATTGTATGCATTAATTGTTGTTAAACTGTTTTATTTGCCCTAACATGACCTTTCTTTTTGCCATAATAGTTTCACTTTTATTATGATACTTTCATGTCAATAAGAGATAATCTTGTTTTAGTTAATACATAAACTTTAATACCACATTCGATAGGTGTCTTTACCTGTCGGTATCATTGATTCCAATGTGATTAAGAGAATTATATATCTGTATAGACCTGGAACCAAAATTAATTTACATTTTAAACATGTTCGATTCTTTTTGAGGCATTGAGTGGTATCTATCGAACAAATAACTGTTGCCCTTAACTTCTGCATACTACTTATAAAGTCCCCGCCGCCATAATTTTCCGGAGCATCGGTAGCACTCGTAGCAGGACTTCTTTATTGATTTCAAGTTAGTAGAACAAAGGCGCACAAAAAGTATTCAAACAAGATAAAAACTTATAATAAACGTAGATCGTTCTTCAAGTTGAGATTTGCCACGTCACATTCACGCTTTTTATCGCAGATATCTTACAGACCTTAACTCCCAAATTTTTTAATTCGTTTGAAATTACGCCTATAAAATTAACTAACAAAATTAATCATTTACTTATTATAGTAGTTTAGAAAAAAAATCGCAGTAAGAAAAATGAGAAACTTTCAAATACTAGGTATTTGCGATAGTGCGAGATCTCTGAAAATTTGTTGAAAAGCAACAGCATTTTCAATGATTGAATCCTCAAAGAAAGTACTAGAGCTTGTATAACATTTTACATTACACAAGTTCTTGTATTCTAGTTGAGAAGGAAAAGAAAAAGAATTGGTAAGCGATTAATGTGCCTTGCGAGGATCTTGAAGCGCGAGGCTTAAAAGATTTTCTTGAGACGGATGTCAGGGAAAATGGCAAGCAGAAAGTTGCTGCGTAGGTCTTATTTAAACCCTGAACATATATATCTACGAACCGTAAGGTGACAACTCTGTAGGATACACAGATACACATGTGACTAGACAAGGTTAATTAAAATACTTTACTACCACGTGATTATGAATTTTACTGACTTTTACTTTAAAAACGATAAGATTATATAACCTCAAACCCTCTTAAAATATAATCTCGCAATCAGTTTAATTTTCAAAAATTTACAGTGTCTTCTAGTTTTAACTATAGGTTCCCTAATTTGCAATTTATTATCAATAGCAATCGTACTTTGTGGATAATGTGAGTGTACTTCAGTAAGATATCAGTACCACACAATATTATGCCTACGGGTTTTAATAATGAACAATTTTTTTATTTTAATGACCTTATTTGTTCTTAACTCTTGACTCTTTCCATACATACATACATAATATGCTCGCGCCTGTATTTTCCGAAAGGGTACGAAGGTGTTCTAATAAAAACACCTACTTTTCATAGAAACTTGCCAACGTGACAGATGGTGAGTGTATCGCGGTCTCAGGCTTACACATACGTCTTTGAATCACTTCTCAGGCATATGACTCTTTCCAGTAGCATGTTATATCGGTGGTGGTGGAACAGCGCCAAAGCAATTAAATCGTGAACCCGCGAACGTTCTGTGCCACTCGCTCGCCGAGCTCACACCAAATTGCTCTCGTTACTTGCACTTTTTTGGACAGAAACATTACTTTCTTGGTTATCTTAGAGCAATAGAACATCTGGTTACGGAGACAAATTTATTTTAACGTTTTTGTACGGTAGGTAGTTGTGAAATTTGAGCTTAATTAAGGACTTTGTTGAAAATGTTTACCGTCGAACGACACTTTGATATTGAAACTGTGAAAAAGTAATACCTTTCCTGCCTCGAAGCAGATTTTAATTAAGAATAAATTTAAATTAAAGTCTGCTTTTACAGAAAATCAGGCTTAGCATTTTTCACACAATTTCCCGAAAAAATCGCTTACACGTTTACACTAAGACCATGTCTAAGCTTAACATATACATAAGTCTAAATTACCAAACCTTTACCACCATATTATGCCAAATATCAAGTTACAATGATGACTGTATTCTTAGAAAATTGGGTGTGACATACGGATAGACACGTGACGTGAGCGACCCTATATCGGGGTCGTGTTTCTATAAGTTGTACCGACCTCCAAAAAGGAACAACTCCAATTTGTGTTATAAGCGAAATTATGTTTGTATACGAAAATATAACCTGTCCAATAATTTTGGGCCACATTGCCTACGCTAATTTCTCTTGAGACTGAAATGCAATTTGACAACAACGTAACTAAGTTTGATTACACAGTCTCAAAGTTTATTCAAAATACTTTGTAAATTTGATATTGTTGACCGTTCCCAATTTTCAACATTTAACGAACCTTTGACTTATTCATTGTAAATGTTTAGTATCTATATTTTAACAAACAAAAGTAACTATTTGTGTAACTAAAGTTGAAAGATAATGTACGACTAAGTTCAGGGTTTGACAGGCTTGTCATTGTATCGTTTTGCGTCATTTGTCCTCAACGATACGAACTATGTTGGCATGCGTTCATTTTCAAGTTGAACCATTCGTGACGCTGAACTTTGCATCGACATTTGGAAAGGAATCTTTTAAGCGAAATCCACAGAAAGTTTGAATGTCCGTCATAAGAAAATGTATTTATTTCATTCGCTGTAAGGCTCAATTTTACGAGACGAAAATTCGGTCCCATAACTCACTTCCCTCTTAAAATATCAGGATATCCCGCATAAAGTTCAGGATATATGCTTCAGATTTTCAATAATTTGTCATTGTCGCATCCGATAAATATTTCTTCCTCGTTTTTTCCGCCTATATATGATTGTATTTGAAACAGACAGATTAATTTAACCAAATTAATGACTGGGGCCGGGGCTAAAATTATTTAAAATTGTTTTGGAAGTGATATCGAGTGACAATTGATGTGAGTAGCCCTAGACAAATAGAATTAGTATAGAATTGTAAAACAAGTTAGGTGATCATGCAGACATACTAGGCTAGGTTGTTAGTGTAAAATGATTGTCATCGCAGGTATTTATGTATGACACGTAATTAATACATGTCCGATACAACCACTTTGTTGCTCTAACACGAGTAAAACATTCAGATTGTATCTGCTTGTCTGATGTTATCTGACGCATGTAAGTTACAAAAGGTAGCAAGGCTGAGCAATTCTCTGCTGCGCTCATTTTAAATTCAAATATCATACTTGAGACACGTTCTGGCAGAGCGACGTTCGCTCTAACGTAATGCCTACTAGACAAACTCATATCATTATGTTGTAGATATCGTATATTGTAAATCAGTAAAAATTTTTGCACTTACAGAATATGAAGGTACTCTATATGAATGGTTTTCATACAGAAATTTTGGCATTCAGTAAAGAAGTCATCTGATGATACATGTCTATGAACACTTCGAACAGGGATTGGTTAAGGGATTTGCATTGTCTACATTATTCTAAGAATGAAATTGCTAACTTAGCTAACCCAGCATAATGTTGAAAACTGTGACTCCATTTTCCTCCCCTCTCTTAATGAGCATTCATTAATGCGTGTAAACGAAAAAATCTTATTTTCATTTCGTTATTTAACTGGATAATTCGTTGTGCTTCACCTCTCCTAAAATTTCATTTCAATTCTGTCTAAGATGAATTGAAAGTTTGTTTTATTTGAACTTGTCATGTTGAGATAATTAATCAGGTTGATAATATCAGCCATCTACTTCAAAAATAATTGATCGAAGGAATTTTTCTTTGCTTCACATTTTTATTTACTGGTGCCGGTTTTTTAATAATACCTGTTTATTGGTTTGCGGATAGATATACAGAAATGATAATGCGTTCAAGGTGTTATTGTACTCGATAATGTTAAACTTACATGCATAAAAGGAGTAAACAAGTCGCAGACTCAGAATTTAAAATGCGACTGATTGAATCGGTTAACCTTGCATTTCACTTGATCTTTCGTATCAAACTTCGTAATGTAGGTTACACATTTGCATTATTGTTTGTTTTGATCTTATTTTTTTATCTTAAATACATTTTATTAATATTTTACCCCCTTTGGGAAAGACCCAGAGTCGACAGACTTATTGTTAGTAATATAATGTTTATGCATTGAAACCAATGTTCTAAAGCTAGCGCTACCTCGCTTTAAATTTCGCAACACTTGCAGTGTACAAATATATTTAAAGGAGAAAAGGGACGAGCTGCAATGAATAAACCATACATTTCAACGGAATACTTTTGCAGCTAAAATAACTAAGCTCTGAATAATTCCTATGTTCAAATCTAGACTTGTTTCAAGGGAGATAGGGCGTAACAGGGTATTGCGTTCGAATTTAGGAAATTCCCGACTTACTGTACCTGTACTTTTCCATCACTTTGTAGTAAAACTTCGCCAAATGAAGAAACAGCCTTCATTTTAGAAACCTTACTAGCTTTCACTATATTTTTTATTAACGTTTGCCTGCCCTTGGATATAACCTACCTATATTCAAAAATCATTGGAAATATATAGCCATGAAAAGGTGACAGGCAGATAGAGCCACATACACATTCATACAATAATAATATAGAGGGTATAGATTCTTTATAATGGTAGGTAACGCGTGAGTGACATCCTTTGTATTTCAAACGTCAATAGGCTACAATAACGGCCTACCATCAGGCAGACTGAATGCTTCTATGTCACCTTTGTAGTAGCTATAACTCCTCAGAATACCTCAATACGAGATTTATTCAAGATCAATAAACCGAAACTGCTTGAAGGTACTTCGTCAGCTTGATAAATGTGAAGAGTTTATAGAAAACATTAGGTTGGTGGGAGCCGTATTTTAGTTGCGCCCACATAAATCAATGCTTGCCAGCAGTACTCTGAAACTTAGATGAATTCAATCTTTCATAGATTGATATATCTCGGTAGGGAATAACTTCACTAATAGTACAATGGGTGCGAATAACGTAAGCATTAATTTATTTTCTTTCTTCAATTTGTGATGAAATTTTAGGTTATAAATGTAATAATTCATCATTAGGCAATGACATTAAAAGTGCAGATGGAAAAAGTTCCCTACGCAGTTTGGACATTGCCAAATAAAAAAATATAAAATCTTTAGAGCAATTGAGGACATAGGATAGAGCTGTGGCAACATGAACGCCTCAATTTCGACTGGTTAGTGACATATAACTATATTTAAAACAAAATATCTGTAGTCATTGTCTGTATGTACATCATTATTTTCATAAGTACTGCAAAGCAGCAGCAAGCTCAATACAGCATAAAAAATGCAGATGCAGAGAATATTTCATATTCAAACATTAAAGACAAAATAACTCCACTCCTCCTTATTACAAGAACATAGACTATGATAGTCCTTGGCTTAAAGTAGCATCTCTTTCCCTTCCACTCTAATGGAGGTTACACCTTACGAAACGAACGAAAAAAATGTTCCATTCATAGTGTTTATCACTTGACAAAGGATCATTTTCAGACTGCAGAACGACAGGACAGTGCCTAGAAATATGATAACTTGAACACCTCAGTTACATGTCTAACTCGTTTGTTTAAAGTCTACTATAATTACCTTACTTCTTTACTCTACAGTATTATTATTCGACTGCGATCTTCTCTAAAATAGAGGTACCCGTACCCATTCGGGTAGCTTCTAAATTACGAACGGCTGATCTCGTTATGCCGTTTTCCTTCACAGAAACAAACTTAACCTCCTCAATTTTAGAAGCGGTTCATATAACGTAATGTTTTGTAGACTCGGTTGATTTACTATCGGGTTCGATTGCTGCATATAGAACATAAATATTTGGATGGGCCAGGTATTGGTTCTGAGTCTGCGAAGTTTGATTTATGCGGAATAACTATGATACATCCAAATACTATACACGTTATTATTATTGGGCGTATTATCTACATTTACACTCAGATAAACGGTAAGTTATGTGTTAGACAAACAAATTATACTACAATAATATCAAAATCCAGTTAGAATTCAAATTAGGATGCTAATCAATAATTTGTGGTTTTAATCAAACTGAACACTACTCAAACTTGGTGCTCCTGCCTACTAATTAATACGAGAGCGAAATATTAAATTAATGATTAATTAACGGGAAATAGTGCGTTGTAGAAATGCCATATTACTTTACCGCGCTTGTAAAAACAATGCTTGCTCTAAAACTGCATTCATTTTGATGCAAGTAATGCTGTATTAAAGATTATGGAATTAAAGGTTTTAATATGAACATTACATTTTCACGTAATAATTTTTTAGGTATTGTATAAAATAAAAGTTACGAGCATATTTTACAGAAGCCAAAAGGATTTTTTGAATCTTATTTTCTTTCATTATTATGAGCATTGAGGCGCAAAATATGTGCATTTTTATGAGAACGACCTATTTTGTCGATAATACAATCAGTTGGCGATTCTTTGGAAATACCTACTTTGCATTGAAATTTTGTGCAATAGCAAGAATTTCGGAATATAAAGATGTTCTAAACCAAACTAAGTACGCAAAATAATTCATTGGATATTGTTATTGATTTACATCAGTGAAATCTTGAAACTCTCCCTAAACCAATCGTAAATATATTTTAGTACAGCGAGATACTAAACATCAGCTGAGAACAAACAAAACTTGCTCGTATCTGTGGTAGGAGCGTCTCATTTATATCCGAGCGAAGGTGGCTATATCCCAAACAAAGGTTGCAAGGTGGAGGTTCGGATCCCGGCGCGGTTACGTCACGGCGGGTCGATAGCACCCCGCCCTACTACCCGCCACCCGACAGCGACAAATTCTACAACTTTTTAATACTTTGTTTTTACGTTCTTGGTATCGGATTCTATTATCTTAAAAATGGGCTTTTGCCACAAAGTACGTCTGAAATAAAGTGTCAAAAAGGGCAGTAGTCTTCAAACAAACAGTCTACGCGACCTGAAGCTATGAGCTTCTTTCTACAAAGTACATAATGTTTGGTGAAATTATATTCGTAGGTATATCTTTAATTTTAATATTACTCTCACGTTGTCGTTGTAAAGCAAACTTCAAAGGTTATCTGATGTGCAATTTTATTATTTTCAGGTAAGTTCTCGTTCCCTCAAACGAAGCATTCAGTTTTTGTAAGTACTTAATAATAGGAGAAATAAAGAATATAGAAGCACTAAGGCAAATTCTTATATCGTCTTGGATGCTGGGACATGCCTGCAAGTTGTATTTATTTGAGCTTTATCAAAATGTATGACGGAGATCTCAACTTGGTGCAGTTAAGCAGTGGAGAAGAAGTGCTCAGTTCGGTAGTGATTGCTTCAATATAAGGACATTGTTAGCAAGTAAGTACTTGTACTGTATGCTTATTTTAGTTCAATAAAATTTAAGATAAATTGTCGATATTTTATGTTAATATGTATGCATTTCGCGCTCAGTACAAATTTTTACAGCAATGAGTTGATATGCACCTGCAACACCGCTATATTTGACATCCATTATTACAGCAAACATTTACATACATAAACCTCACGCGTGCCGAATGTGGAATACTGAAGGTGCTCAATATTTTATTGATGAACGTGAAAACCTGCTTGATCTTTAGATTTAGCCCTGTTTAGTAAAACGTATCACGTGGGCTATTACTCGGCCAGTTTTGGGTGGCCTCACTCACAGACGATGTCGGAGTAAGCGATATTTTTATAGTTTTAAATGACATATGACACTTTGTAAGTACTTAATTTGTAGGTACTTAATCATTATTGCTTAATTTATATTAAACATTAGTTGTAGCTCATCTGTCAGGAGACAAGCGCAATATTAATGTTTGGTTATTAATCAAAAGAAAGCTCATAGCTCCACTTGGAAATATAAATTACCTGCCTGTATGAGTTTTCACCAAAAATGTATGTACTTAGTCGTGAACCTACCTCCCCCTCAAATGTTCCCTTGTTATAAATTGCTAAAGTTATATTACATTTTTGTACGTTCCAATTATTTAACATTTCATCTGAAGGTATTCGTATTTACATTATTTCTGATTCAATTTTTATCTTAATATCATAACAAAGACGTTATATTAGAAACGTTGCACTTTAATAAGTATTGGAATTACGTACCAAAGGCGTATTCTGTATTTCGAGTTAATGGGTAATAAAAATAAAATCGTGGGTGGCATGGAGTGAAACTATATCCACATTTTTATCAGATCTAGTAGAAATTATACTTAACACGCCCAGGTTCAGTACTCTCAAGCGTTCTGAATACAAATGTAATCTCAATAAAATTATGCAACAAATTAAATAACTAACACCCAAAGACTTTCCAAAGTCTAATATTTACGCCTTTGAGAGGTTGCTGTTAAATTATAATGTTTGGGAATTGTATGGTTGCAAGATTTACTTTGAACTTTACGCTTATGTAAGTAAGTAGGTATCCCTGAGTAGTATCTATTCAATAGTATTTGTCCTTCTATAGATTCTCACATTTTAATAGAAGATCGCAAATTCAACAAATACAAAAAAAAAACGTATCGATTAAATCTGAGCGTCATTGGAATGAAGCTCTTTTGAAAGCGCTGAGTGTGTGTCTACTTGGAACGCTCCAAATTGAGTGTTGAGGCATTCGCATGGGAGGTGGGGTAGTAGAATATGGCCGTGGGCATCATCGCAAGCAATTTCAATGGAGCACGAAGTCATAGTGAAAGTTAAATAGAACTGTGTATGTTTAATTGACTGCAATCGAAGTCATTGACAGGTTTTCGGTTATATATTTAAACAACCCGTTCGCGGCCTGCCTTCATCATGTTACGAGAGATATTTGCAAAGCCTTGATAAAACACCAGAACCTTTAGAACACATATATGCAAACTATTCACTTCTATTCAAAACAATACCCGAAGGCTGTATAAATTGAAGTAACAGACTCATTCATAGCAATATTATGTCGCATTTAATTTGCATAGTTTAACGATCTAAGACCATTAATTTAATGTCAGACTATTACACGAAGTCTTTTACCTTTAAATGGGTTACTCTGAACGAGTAATTCTTAAATACATGTTGCTACAACTATAAGTCTATCCCAAGAATCACTTCGAAAGGCAAGTCTTGCAATCTTCTGTGCAGTGCCTTTCCTAAGTAGAAAGTTGGCATCCAGCTCAGTTTTGAAACAATTACTGAGCGCAGGAAACGATAGCCCGCGTACTACGATAGAAATCTAAAGGTAGTTGTCCCAGGACTATCGTTCGGATTGCAACGAAACAAAGAACTTGGTTGTTGCAACATACCACTACAGTTAATAGGGACCCAGTTTGGGCTGGGCTTTCACTTTGTGAGATTCCTTGTATGAGCTCGATTACTGTAACGCGTAAAATTTGCCCTCGTAACAGGTATAGAAAGGTAAGTCAACACGGTAATTCGATTACGCCTCCTTTCACTCAATGGAGCTTTTGCAACACTCCTATGTATTGTATTCGTTTTTATTTAACTGACGAAAAATAGGATTCATGTACTCCTATGTTCGTTAAGTTTTTTAAGCTGATATATTATCTTGATTCATATAATAGTCGTCTTTTGACTTACTAGTCAATTATTTTGCCCATAATATGTGGAAGATATTTGTAGGTACTCCGAATTTTTCCCCGTTCGCTGCAATGTTTCAATTTAATCTAAATAAGTTGATAAATTTAATTTAACATACAATTCGTAACAAGTTTCAGTCGGTGTCCCTCGATTTCAACATTTATCCACAACGATTTCTCGGAGATTAAGTCTGTAAGGGAAACTCCCAAAATGGCCCCATTGTGACATTATATGGCCCAATTTTGTGGTGATCTCATAAACCTCTAAGGATAAAGAGAACGAAACTCATTAAATAATAACAACAAATAAGTGTAAATTAGGTATACAAATCTGATAAACACATTTTTGTTTACCCCAGTAAACAGTCACAAATAAGCTTACGGTCGATCGGTGGTAAGTGGTTACCGCATCCTAAGAAAACTAGCAATATCTATTGAAATCCCATAGATACTAGTTACACGTCAATCGTAATCATAAGGAGTAAAACTGTAAAGACTTATTTGTGAAATTTACAAAATCTTTGAGTGGTTTTCTACCCGGTATCATCTCGGAAATCTAGTTTCAGAACCGACGGTAATTCATTAACGTTCATCATAAGTATACCAGGGACTAAACATACCACCCTTAATTGATATTTATATAGATAAAACCCACACAAAGGTATGCAGCTCTTGCTTTATGTACTTACACTTTGTATGTGTGCACTTTATGGAACGTTCTTCCAAACTGCAATCACCCTACTCGAGACAAGACAAGACTACATAAGCACTGGTCTAATTGAGACATTTATCACATGTCCGCAATTACCGCTCCTCGTCGTGACATCTGAAGCACATACATTGTACATTCCACGTAAGTAGGTAGATAGAATACTTGTGTTATCTGGGCGTTGTATTTGCATCAATGTTTAAAGTTTGCTTTCAGATAATTCAGGTTGCTACTAGATAATCGTTGATATCTACCACACAGCTAAGAACAGGTTTTCATGACTTTATTAAGATAATAAATACTTACATTATATTACAATCAGGCTTTTTTGGTAAATTTAAGAAACGTCTTAAAATAAGCTTATTAGGGGTAAGGGGAAAGGAGGACTATGAAATTATGCATGGATTGTTCGAAAGATGATTTGACTAGAATGGAAATGAACAGATATGACGGCTGATAAAGAGAAATGGAAGAGAAGAGCATATTGCGCCGACTGCAAATAACATGGGATAAGGGCAGGAGGATGTTGATGAGGCTGATGATAATGATTAATACTTATTCATATTTTATGCAATATCTAGATTTATCTACGATATTTTATGAACGATTGCGAGCACAATCAGTGATTGTTTTGGTGTCATGTTTTAATGCGATAAAGGAATACGTACTATACATGATTCACAATTTTACCTATTGGTAGGCACCCCCTACCGAATGAAAATAGAATCACGCAATACCGGTAGAGATATCGAATATATCAGACGGGTACGCCACTTATATAGCTGAATTCTTCGTTTACGATATTTTCATTGATTTTGCGTTCAGAGTTTTAATGTTCACATTGGTATAAGTAAATGTTTGTCATTGAAACAATAAGAAGAAGAATGCCGTAAATACTTCACCTCATTCGTTTAACTTTTCTGAACGCAACATGAAAAATAAATTATTTTCGATGAACCTCCCAGTCGTGTGCCCAGTATTTTGTAATCCTACATTTTTGACAATAATTTTTTTTGAAGATACCATTTGTCCCTTCTGGTGTTAAATAATGTACATCGTTTAATCCAAGACTAAATGGCGCTTATCTCTTTTGTTGTTGCATGATACAAAACAGGAGCATAAATTTATGCCTGGAATCATGTCTATCGCTACGATTATTGATAAGGGGACCGTGGGATTATGTTTTGGTCGGCTTATTCCTTAATTTAAAGTAAATTTAATATGTGGAAGAATAAAACCAATTATTTATTTTCCTAGACACAGTATGAGCAGCGTTTTTATTTTGTGTCATATTACATACTGTAATATGCAAGAGACTTTTGTTCTGTCTAATAAATCACAAAATGATTAGAATATTTTATTTAAACCCTTATAGTCAAACATACTAACAACAATACAGATTGAATGAGCAATAAAAACACTTCGAAATAATTAATGCATATACATATAATTACCGCAATAAAGTAATTGAATGGACAGTATAATTACGTGGTGATTTAATTTACCATTTTGCTTATTATACTCCGAGTTCAACAAGAGAACAAGTTTTTTTAATATTGTTATACGTAACACGATGGAAAAATCTCATGACATTTATGATTTTTGCACAACGAATAAGTAGTCGATCGGCTGACATTTCATCGGCAAGAAGACGGACTACACTGGAATACAGACAATAGTGAATGTTGACAAACTGGCGTTATGTGTGAAGAATGTGGAGGTTATTAACGCGCCGGGGATGATCCAGGTCGGTGCGCTCCCTCGGCGGCGCGCCCGCTCCGCTCGGGTGGGCAGCCCGCGGTGCTGGTCGGCGAGCATAGCGGAGCCACGAGCGGACCGGAGCCTCGAGCGGGCCGCACGCACAGTCCTCTCCTAACCGCGAGTGAGCGCGCTGCCTGCCGCGGCGCGCCCTCCGCACACCGTAGCAGGCACATGCCTACGAAATGTCACCTACCTACATTTCCCGATAACGTCCGATTAGCAATTAACAATGCCAAATAGCACGCTTGGTGCGCTACATCGTTAAAAGTTTTTAAACGTTTAGTTAATCGAGGAACATCAACCTGTCGTGAAGTTTTTTGAGTAAGGTATACCTATATTACGTATATGGAATGTGTTGTTAAAATGCACAACCTTGACTGTACGCGTTATTATTCTGTTTTTTGATGGTGCGTTTTTATTGTTGTTGAAGTTGCCGGTAATTACGCTGCCGTGTGTTGTGTGCGTGGCTCTCGATGCATATTGTGTTTAATTAATCGTGTTTATTTCGCAAGTAATGCAGGAAGTATCTGAGATAGTTGTCACATTCTCGTGCATTTGTTTTATTATAATTAGAAGTGCTGATAGCATGCATGGTTGGATTTGTATGTGACGTACCGAATCCGGTTTTTGTTTACGGATCCGATGCTGATTGCGACCTTGACGGTAAGATTTTAGATTCTAGGTGTCGGTGATTTGTTCATAACTTAGTACGACATCATTACAATATGTCAAATAACATTAGATATGTAGGTACTTATATTGACAGTGCGCACGGAATATAATATAGAAGTTAGGTGCCGTTAGTATTATAAATTCATATATTTTTGAATAGTGAGGTATCTTCTGCTGCAGTAATTTTTGTTTGGGTACCTAAATAATTGTAAATGTATAGATAGTTAAGATATGTTGATGTGGGTATCCAAATTAATCTTGTATCCAACTTCCATCCCAGGTATTGCATGTAGCTAGTACTTACCTAAGTACAGCTCCGCCTCCTATAAAAGTAGCTTAAAAATCCCCATAGTGATCGTTATAAAAAAGCACTCAGTGGTTAGGCTAATATGACAATATTTGGTTAAGCGGGCTCCGGTTACAAGCTATAAATTTAACGGGCTTAATGAAACACAGCGTCCGTTTAGTTTTCGGAAAAAAAAATTAAAGCGTTTTAGAAAATTGTCAAGTTAATAGACGATCTAAATGAAAAAAATTAAACCTCAAAACTCTGAAGTTCGATCTCCTTATACCGATGATGGTAGGCCAGTTCCCTGTTTCAACGAAACAATACAAACAAAACAAATAGAAGCTTAATTTACATTGATGTGACGTTTATTAAATGTAGGGATTAATAACCCTTACATATTTCAATGCTCGTAGACGCTCAGTTAAAATATTATCGTCGTCAAAATTATGGTAACGGTACCTAATATTACGTTCTCAGAAAAGGCTAAATTGACGAAAGTATGCGAGCGGAATATTAACGAAAACTCTTTGTGAAGCTGGTTCCATCTCAAGAGATTGAGGAAAAATTAACTTCGGTCTGCGACACCAACTTGTTTAGAATGTACAATGCGAAGCATGGCCGACGTTCGTTTCGGGTACCCACTGATATGACTATGTGGAATACTTTCTTATTAAATAAGTTTTATTTCTATACGGAAAAAGTCCATTTCATATAGCTTAGTTCACGCCCGCCGCGCCCACACGTCACTGACCCGTTTTAATATTGTCATGTTCTTCATAAAGAAAGAACCCTGCTGCTTTCGGAAAAACTTACGCCAACACACGCGCTTTTCTAGCGTTCACAAGCTGCGGTCACAATCTGGCTGTGAACTATACCCCGAGTATGGGTTTTAACATGTTTTTACGTTGACGATATCGCTTGTATATTTTCCACAGTCTGTATGGGAACGTTAAGAAGCAAAGGAAGACGACGACTGTAGGAAGTTTTACGTCTTCATATAAAAGAGCACAAAACCCAAGGTCTAACGACGACGTTCGAACGTGTCAAAACCTATACTTGGAACACTGTATGCTTTTTTATCACCTGCACATAGTAATATCACGATTTAATGGAAAATTAACTCAACTTCGGTTTTATCGATGAAATCTTAGGTTGACATCAACGTCAAATTGGCAGGTTTCTCGTTTTTAAATCTGGATTTAGTAACAGATGACAAGATTGGCTGAATCTAGATTAAGATAAATTGACTGGAAAGATGAACATTGATGCTTTAGCTAAGTCGAGATCTAGTTTTAACAAAACTTGGTAAACAAAAAATCTTGATGTACCTAATATTGCACCCATGACACCCAGCAATTAAACGTCTTTTTGTGTGTGCCCAGCTAGGATGCAAAAGATAAATGAAATGTGTAAATTGGCATTTATGTGGTGTGTAAGTATTTCACGCCCGTAGAATACAGATAACGCTAGACCGATACAGTGAAAGTTAGAAAATTTCTCTTATTATATCATATATTATAATTATTTTTAAAACATACCCACACCCGCTGCGATATTAAAAACAATACATTCGAAAAAACAAACTCCTACACTTTTTTATGTATGAATGAAGCAGGGTCGCCCTGAACATATCAGGCGAATTGTTTGACCGCTAGACTAACAAGGTCTTCAAATGTAAAACAAAGAATCATCATGTAATTGAAGCATTGTGGCTTCACCAACTTTGTAGGCGCAACAATGACAAACGTTGATATAATGATAATGTACAATATAAATACGTCACTGCTATTGTACTTATATTTGCTTGTCAAAGTAGCATCACGTGGCATTATTAAGATATGGAACAACTGACTGGATCAACGATCTGGGAGAGCATTCGCTTTGAAAGTTTAGTATGCGAGCATATTATATAACATTTGCGTCGCAAACCAAGCATTATTTTTGCAGCTATCATTCTATCGTTGGTTTTGTACCAAAGTGAACTAAATTCACTAATCATGTGCTAAAGTTGGGGATGCAACAAACACTCGTTCGTGAAACAACGACCTTTAAGCACAAACTGTACATAAATTATTTCCAAGATCCGCGAAGTCGGAATACTATTTCCACAGTTAGCTCTCTCTCATTGTATTTATACCGGCATATGAACGGTGTGAACCCGTATTGTTGGGTTCACACCGTTCACATGCCGGTCACGCTGTTTCAATGTATGTTATCTCAAATTAGCAGTTATGTTAAGCTTGTGTCACTTGTACGCTACGTTTTATTTTACGCCCGCGATAATTCCAACACCACATCAAGGTGTGAACTTTAATTACGAGCCAATTATTGTAGAATATTATGCACAAAGTTTTGTAGTTAGTTTAAGGAGAAATACTCTGTGAAATTTACTTCGTATATAATGAGATTAGATTTTAAATTAGCATTGCTTTCACAACAAATTGGAATTCGTGATATCGTTTTTAATTGCCATGTTACGGCCTACAATATAAATTATAGATTTCTTGGTAAAGAAAGCACCTGTAGCTCCTTACATCATACATTTTATTATTTCAATTGGTACAAAAAATACAAATGTATTATTCAGTGAATAATTAGCTGCAAATACCTTTTTCGAATAGAAATAGAGAAGAAAACTTAGTTACTTACAAAATATCTAGAAGTAGTCTCGGACAGCCATAGATAGTACCATTTTCTACTCCTAGTAGTGCCCATAGTTATTTTTAAACACTAGTAGTAACTAGTAATATTTATAGTAGGTATAACTCTTTATAGAGAAGCTTAGGCAACTTGTTAGACGGCGATAGTAGTATTATTGCCTGTAGACAAATTATTCTATAATCGAACTACCTACCTTAATACTGCGATGTATAAAAGCCTTCTTCTCATTGTACGTCGTCAGGCGTTTAATCTAGAATTGTGACAAAACCCAACATAACCTAGATCGCAAATATTTAATATTTACGACGTCATAAAATACGAGCTGAAAATAACAAGACACTAATACAAATGGCCGTGTCACTATTGAAACGTAAACAGTTTTCGTCGAACAAACAATATTTCAGTTGTTCATCAATATTGGCAGTTGCTAAATTAGTTCCTAGTAAAGGATGTTCTTGTAAGTCAGCTCATTTCAGTAAAAGGTATATTTTTCTGGATCTTAAAGAATCCTTAAATGAAAATGCTGAATACTTTAAATGATATTTATTACAAAGTACAGACTGTATCTTTGTGAATTGAGAACGCTAAGTAATGTATTGCAATGTTATCACTAGCCCGAGAAAGCAGGCTATGTCGGGCTAAGAGTAAATGGTTTGATGTGTTACAACCGGGGGCCTACCACCATCGGTTTAAGCAGAGAGTATTAAGAACTTCTGAGCTTAGACGTTTCATTTTAGTAAGTACCATAAAATTAAACGCGTATTAAGAACTTGTTAGCTTTGCTTACAAGTTCTTAATACGCGCTACTTAAACGATCATAGTTGGCCCCAGGAGTTCAACTCATCAAACTTTACTGGTTATATTTTTTATAACTGTCTGAGTGTAATATGAATAAAGTAATCTGAAGTAAAGATGCAAGAAGATAAATTGCAAACTAAGCGCCGATGACGCGGTTTTATTGTAATAAGTAGGTACTCTTTAAAAAATTCCAGATGACAGAATAAAAGCAAGATTAGATTAAATCTGCGCTTAAAACAGGCAAGACTAAATGGTTGATGAAATCAGAAAATGTATTTTATCAGTAAATCCAATCAAATGCAATTAAAATGGGTCAGAATCCATTCGTCTACTGATCTATTTATCTATGTTTAAATCGTTTATATTTCCCACCCTCTACTAAATTAGATATTTCTCTTCAGTTCTTGCAGTTGTGGACTGTGTTACAGTCGCTTATTAAAGTTAAATACTGAAAAATAGCTTAAAAAATGTGCGATCAGTCTTCTAGAATACTAAAACCTAAATTACTAGGGCGTCAGAAGATTAAAGAGGTTGTTTTCAATCTTAACGTAACTTGTATACTTGGAGACGAGTGGGTAACTAAAATATCATTAATTATTGACTGTTCTCCCACCGAGGGCACAAGCACCTGTATATGGGAATCTACAACATTTATTCTTGGAGACCAGTGCACCCTGACCCGTTAAAATCTAGGGAAACATAGGTACTGATATAAAGAGCGACACGCTATGTTGGTTTGATGTAGAACAAATAAATGATTGAATTAATTTGAAATATTAAAAAAACAGTTAAGTTCCTATTCAATGCAATATATCTGAAAAAAGCTGAAGATACCATGTTCCAAATATTAAAATCTAATTGAACGGTCAATCAAGGATGGAAACGTAACAAATACTTGAAACCGGCGAGCATGAATAAAGACACTGATGAATGTTGAAGAGGGAGAAGTGCTGTATTGAGTTATTAAATTAAATTGTTAATGGCGTATTAGCCCTTATATAAGGCGTCTTTGAGGTGCAAATGCGTAGGGTGTGATAAAAATATTTGTAAGCATTTTTGAATTATACTTAAAGGAAGTAAGTACTTAGATAATAATATCCTTCCTACTTATATTATAAACGTGCCAGTTTGTCAGTATGGAGTTTTTATCACGTAAAACTACTTAATGGATTATATTGAAACTTAACAATAATATTGCTTATACATCAAAATAAAATTTTGATTCTATCCTTAGCGGTTCCTACCGCACATTTTAATGGTATTGTGTTATCGTACGTTATCGATGAAAGACAGGCCACTTATTCACTATTGCTATTCTGTGGTATTACTTAGAAACACATCGGAATGCCAGAATGTATGATGAAGTGATACTTATTTATACTAATATATACAATAAATCCAACAAATACGGCTCAATTTACTCCAAGAAATACTATTGGAATTCTCTAATAAAACTACTTATACATTTGTTAGGTCACTTTATTCCATTTCATTATTATATTTGTCATAAATCTATCTCATATTATACAATAACATACAAGCTTAAGAAAAGTCCAGTAATGGATAGCGATGTGTACACGAGCCAAATTAAATCGTGATAAAGTGTTTTCAATACGCTTTTCGATACCCTTGCGTTACCAAGAATTTAGGTACCTAGTAAAAAATAAGTCTTACCGTTAGAAGATTGAAACCCGATGGTCTACAGCCATTTATATTAAGTAGTTGATGATAGAAAAATATCTTATTATGTTCATACACGCTGCATGTTGCGTGTTCACTCGTACTTTCTCACCACACTATCAAGGACTCTTTCAATTGGTTGGGTGTCTGATATCAATAGTCACAAATTCGATAGCCATACAGTGCCGCCACTAGTTTTGAGCGCCGGATTTGAATATGCAGTAGTATTTTTTTGGGTTTTGTATCCCTGCTATTGCTCTGCGTTCAAATCTCGTGACACAACTTTTTATTCATTTATTTTGGCACAAACAGACAAAATTATACGATAAGTAATATTAAAGTATTACTTGGACAATCAGTGGCCTATATTAAATTATAGTAGAAGGTATGATTTGAAGCCTTTTATAAGATTAACTCGAAGTGAAGCTATTTTAAAAAAATATAACCGAAGCGTATTAGACAAGTTGGTAACTAACTTCTTAAATTATATCACCTAATAATTGTAGAAAAAAAACCTAAGCAATAAAAGAAAACACGAGATGAGAACGACACAATATAGTCCTATTTATGGTGCTATTATACATAAACCTAGCTTCTTGGTAACTCCTCTGATTTGACAAAGCTAAAATGAGATCTAATTACAAAGGAAAAATAGGCATCCCGTGAGAATATCATGATCGTGGATATAATAACAAAGTCCTTAAGTTCTCTATCTGCAAACTAAGGAAAAGGCACACTCAATGGGTTAATTCGATTGACGATGTATAGATCTCAACATAAAATGGCTGCATTTATCCTCCCTCTTTAATTAATAGCGTCGAGCTTCGCTCGGGTTTCAAACAGAACGCTAGACAAAAAGTGTTGGAAATTGTATGTTCTAAAATAAACCCTCTCCTTTGCGATTCGCCTTTTTGTTTCACGTGACATAAATTGAGGTTAGTGCTTAGTAGGTACCTCATTTAATAAAAAACTTACAAAGGTAAACCCAACTAGAGTAATTATTGTTTGCTAAACCCTAGCTAAGCACTAAGAAGGCGCCTCTCGTACGTTTGCAGTGAATAAGCATTTTTGTAGACTTGCTGAAAGTAATTAGCCTCGGCAAGACCTCACTGATTAAGAAACTTCTGTTTTCTTAAAGTGGATCTATCTTAATGTCATTCTGACGATTTAAAAGTACTTTGTAAAAAGTCTAATCGAATAAAGATATTTTTGATTCTGACTTTGATACCTTTGGTTATTACAACTCTTATAAATTAGTGATTGACGAGTTAATATATTAATAAAGATAAATTTAGACAATAAATTTATCTTTATCCTTGTTGGTCTAGTGGTGGCAACTCTAAAGCGGAACATGAGATCCTGGGTTCGACCTCCGGATCGGGCATCGATGTTATTCTTTTTGTAATTTCCCAGTAGAGGAGTCTGGATTAGTGCCCGGTTAAAGGCAATAGGCTCGCTCCCTATTACAAATTTAAAAATAAGTGTGTAATTATAGGTGTACTATAAGTACACCTGTGTCTACCCCATGGTATGAGTATGACCTACCCCATGAGTATGTGTAAATATAATTCTTCTTTAATAGGTGTTACCATAAATTAGTAGCAGAACCTAATCATTCCTAAGAAATGATTAATATTAATAAATCCCTACAAAGTGAGTTATGTACTAATAGCCTACTCTATTGATACCCATAAAAACATAAGAACTATAACGCAAATGTCTGACAGAAGAACATAGGTTGTTTTTTATCCGAGTTCGCGAACAGAAAGCCAGTTGGTAATGTATTTAAGTCCGTTATCAATTCGGCCCTGAAATAAGAAATAGGTTGGTATTTTCTATGACATTGAGTAATTGAATTGATTTGTTCTCCTGAACTTCGGGCCTGACACTAATTTATATCATTTGCAGAGTTCTTTGATGAGAAAAGTTTTATTTTTTGCAAAATATATTTAATGACTTTGCAACAACGCAACAACAAAACGATAGCTATTAAGCTTAATAGGGTACTAACTCGTTTTATATGAGGTGGATGTTACTTATGTGCCACTAAAATCAGTGTATCGTAAATATACCTATATAACATAAACTTTATGGAAGCAACCGTTGCGAGACAATATGATGTATTTTATATACATGTAGGAGCACAGCGTGAAGGTATATAATATGTACACACATAGGTAGGTAAAGTACTACACTAGACTTACACACCTCATTCAGTTCATCTCCTTACATCAGTATCCTTATATAATATGCCTGCTTTGAACTGGTTTCTAACCTCCTCTTTACATTACCATCCATTGCTGTACTATATTGTATGTAATACATATACCTTCTACCTTTAATTAGTTTTAAGTACTGTTCCTTGTATATATAATTAAGTTTTATTGAATAAAGGTTTAATACATATACCTACATTCATGATTTTGGAACAATGATATTTAAAAAAGATGGAGGGACATTCGATCAGCGAAGTAATGCAACCCAAACCATGCCAATAGCTATAGGCCGTCGGTCCAGGATGCCAATTTTTTTAAAGTTTGAAATAACAACTGTAGCAATCGATCAGTTGGATGCCTTAAGAAGTCCGATAACTATAATAATCCAGGTAAGCTGTTTTTCTCGTAAGAGAGGGTTGCATAGGTCAGATGGCAGTCCCTCTGTGTGAAAATCGGGTGATCAACCGTATCAGGTAGCATTAAGTGCTGACCCCAAAAATATATCGGATAAGCCCAGGGGTAGATATACGAAACGAATGTTGCTAATATGTTAAGGGGAAGAGGCCGAGGATGACCAATAACCAATTACTTGAATCAAAATGTAATTTATTAATTAAATAAAATGTCGTAGTAATGACATGCTAATGTTCGATTATCTGCCGTCTGCACACAATTGTATATCCCTTAAGGCGTTCATGAGCGATGTGTTACGTCGCAATAGAAGTATTGGACACAGCTGAAACATGACTGTGTTTGACGTGTAAAATTCCGAAACTAATTCTACTTGGTAGTGCTAGAATATTTTCTCAAATATTTGAATTCAACGACAGGCAAGATTCTTATGATATTTAAAATAACTTTCTGCCAACAAGAAATAATTAAGAGGTTAGCATGTCTAGTAATATTAAAGATAAGATTAATAATTTGTGAACATATTATTATAATAAAAAAATCTGTAAAGACAAGCAACGTTGATCGAGGCACATACCCAATACAAGTTTATCTTAAGCACGAAAATAACAATACTGTACCTATATTTATTATAATAAGATAAATGTCTCCATAAAAGAGTAATTTTTATGAAAGATACGCTGACTGTACAGAAAACGCAATAAATTGGTGTCGCAGAAACCATATGACGTGTTGTAAAACAGATATATCCGTTACGGAATCAGTTTGAGCGCGTATCAGTAAGTTACGTAACCCCCGCTACGTACACGATGTATTACCGAACTTATAGTCTTTCCCTCTTTCATAGGTCTATTTTTACTATTTCATTTTTTACTTATCTATACAGATAAATAAAATTGAAGTGTCTTTTTGTAATTCCAAAATAACAGCTTTTTACTAAATGCATATGAAAGCATACACGCTACGGACACTAAAAAACCAAGTTTTAAATTTTTTCTCTGTCTGTCTGTTTGTTCCGGGTAATCTCTGAAACGGCTGGACCGATTTTAACGGGTCTTTCAGTGGCAGGTAGCTGATGTTTCAGGAGTAACATAGACTACTTTTATTTATTAAAAATATTAGGGTTCCGTGACAATAAGGCTAAAAATAAATCTACGCGGGTGAAACTGCGGGCCACAGCTAGTCTCAAATAAGACAGTTCGATATCCTTCGATACGGTACCTACCAAAGAATGGTGTTATATATAGCGACTCGTATTTATATCTAAAAAACTAATAGTACGTAAAAAAACATCAAAAAAACTAATCTTTTAGATTGGGGATTCATATATTTTAACTTTGATGGGAGTGCTACCTAAGTCTGTAAGAAAAATCTTAAGAATGTATTGTACGAGCTTAGGTACGTTAAGTTAATGCGTGCTACAGGTCGAAGTATCCAATGCTGGCTACTGCACCCGTTGATCATGGAATTAGCTTCATGGTATCGATACGAGTCGGATCGTTTAGCTTTATCTTTGTAACTGCTTGTCGAATGTCTACGGTAATAAAAGTTGCTCACTTTGAAATTATCCGTTCGTACAGCTGCTGCGTTCAACGTTTTGGTCCAAAATTCAACGGTTACACAAACTCCTAACTGAATTTACAATTTTCAATCGCACACGAACGATTCACAAAGTGGCAAAACTGTGCTAAGTTTTAGTACGTCTTGTTCAATTGTTCTTTTTCCTCGGAATTATTTGTATAGAAAACTTTGTACATTATATGCATAATTTACTTAGATGCGTGCAAAATTATTGTTTAATATTCTAACGATACTATGCTTAGCAAAATACAACTTATGAATGCACGTTCTTAAAAATATGGATATATTTTGCTACGGATTTATGTTCTCAAATTAATATAAAAAGTCCGCGTCGATTTAGGTCATCCGGTATATGCTGAGCTGGGATAAGATATACACATAAATCTGAATCAAACATTTGTATTTTCGAAGACTACGTCCAAATTGAGTGACCCTTCTCAAAGTCATGTTAAAATGTAATAAATACCGGATAATATCTCTCTTGTCAAATCAAGGGATGTCGAAAACATGTCTTACAACGGAAATTATCAACTTAATGAAATCTTATTTACCATTCACCGTTTAGTAGTTTATTTCTCTTATTTATAGAAAGCAAAATACAAGATTGATCAATTTCGTTATTAATAATCTTGGGACGTTCTTGTGATTAAAACAATGAATAATGATCGTCAGCAGTGAAGTGTCGATAGGACTAGGACGGACAAGTGCCCTCAGCTAGGCCGAGTAATCCCTTAGGGTGGGGCCGGACGAGATATACGACCGCGATAATCTTCACTCAAGGCTCACGAAAGCAAAATCGTTGAGCTTGATACAACTTTCTTGTCAAGGCAGCGTATTTGCCCACCTGTCGAGGGGAATAATCACAGGGTGGGCTGAACTGGAAGTCACGACATTAACTTGTACAGATACAATTTACCATAACTCACTATCAAATTATTCAGTACGCGATGTGGCCAAATCGATGGCATAAGAATCAACATCGTGACTAGAATCGCTTTGTATGTATTAACGACGACGACAAGACGGGTAAACGTGGATTTTGCGTCTATTGAATATTAGAAAGATGTTAATCAGGCGGAAAATTGTAATGGAATAATGTCACAAGTATGTGTGATTTTTCTCACATTTCCCAGTATAACGCACTTGGTGCCTTTATCTTGTGTGGTGGGTTACTAATATTAAACCGAAATAAAATACAGCTTCTTATAATTTATGTTCTACTTCTCTTCTAGAGCTATGAACTCATTTAAATACTTATTCCAGGATTGGTGACCTAACCCCGAGGATAGAGAATTTGAAGAGTTTAATAGTCAATCTACTTACTGCATTTATTATCAGTAAGAGGTTACATATTCGGCTTTATGGAGTCGTTAAAATATTATTGAAGGAACTTAAGTAGAACTCAGGTTTAGTACTAAAAGTATAACATTTGATATTCTTCAATGACAATGCAATAACCCTTATTGCTTATATAGACTACGGGGGGTTTCATAAACTCATGAATTCATGATTATTAGGCAGGGATTATCTATATAAATATAATCGATAATTATTATATTGATGTATAGATTGTCCAATATAATGTAAGACTTAAGTGGATCACACTAGAACGACTGCATTTACTTGACGGAGCATAAAAAATATATATTTATCAATCATTGTCAGGACTAAGTTTCTACGGTAAAATCTTACAGAAAAGTTAAATATTTGGGAATATAAAAAAGTGACTAATTCAGAAGACACCCATGCAATTCAGGATACGCGTGTGGAACCGCAGGGCTCGGCTAGTTATTAGGTATTATAATAAAATAACCGGTCACGTACTCCGCAATGGTTGAACGCAAAAATGTAATATCTCACTCAAAGACCACTTAACCAAACCATCGACACTAGAGTTATTGCCCGCATGTCTAGACATATTTCATATCTTTTTAATACCAATTTTAAAAGTTTGTAATGGTAATTGAACAACCATCATTTTCAGCAAAGCTTTAAAATGATTGCTTTTCGAGTCAGATGGAGATTTTTTTATAGTTGCATGCACCCAAAACGTTATCGAACCACGAGATGAATTACCATTACACATGTATAGTAAGAACTATTATTCTAAAATGACAAAGATTACATGAAATTTGCACAAGCAATATCCTTGAGGATTGATATCAACGCTGAAAATGTAAATCATATCTATCATTCAATGGGAAAATATAGAGCCCAACAAAATATTCATACGTTTCCCCTGAAGGCATACATAATATATTATGTAGCCATGGGTTCAATATGTTTGGGTTTTCATATTCGGTGTTTCTTACCTAAAATAAAACAAACAGATGCCCACGAACCCGCTTCAGAAGCATAATAATAGCAAACATGTTTATAGCGCATTTAACTAACAGCTAACGCAGGCAGGTAAACACACATTATCCCGCTCGCATAAAATATTATTACACCTTTATGATCGAGCCTGCCATACAATATCTGATGATTGTAGTTTGATACACTACACTACACACCTGGTAACTGATATTCGATATCGTGCGATCGGATTTTTAACGATCATCAATATCATTGTCGTTCTGTTTATGAATATTGTGAACATTATAAAGCATATTTAATACCATTTTTAGGAACCTGGAAACTTAATCAAGATTTTTTGTCAAATGAAAATACGTACCCATCGTGGTTTGCGGTTGTGATGTTGAACAAAAGATCCTATTGTTTATTTACCTTCCACTCTTGAATAACTTAACATGGTTTCTGTTTTCCAAAGAAGTTCAACAAGTAAACACATTTTTCGTTCAAAAGGAAGCTGTGTGGAAAATTCTTCGATGCATAATTCAATTTAATATTATTGTTGCTCAGTGCCTGGAAAAATATTCATGTGTTTTCTTTCAACACCAACACATTGTTGTTGCGTCTATATACTTGACACTGAACACTTAATATGAACGCGAATGACAACCTAATAAATCATATTGATATGGTAATACAAATACCCGTATATGTGTGTATCACGTATATATGTTATGTTAGATGGAGCTCTAGACTAAAGTTAATAAGATGGAAAGCAATCAAAGTCTCAGCCTTTATTACTCCGACAGCTACAAATATTTGGCAATTCAACATAGGGTTTTCCACTGAACAATGCGCAATGTAAAACGAACATTAATATAAAGTTGACATTATGGAAATAATGTTGGTATATACTCATATTTCTTGATGATAACATTAATTTCAATTATATTTTTGTATGACAATTTCTTATCAATTTACCTTCTTCACGTATTTTCGTATTGGTTATCGTAAACTATGTTATTTAAGGTTACTCGTTCAAACTTTATTGAAATACTTGTTAGCTAACGAGCAACACGCTTTACGGAACCTAGCCAAGTTTTCGATATAGCATTTCTGGATTTGAAGTGTGGCCACTTGTGAGAAACTTCAATTCGGAAGGGGAACTTATTGCGTGTTCAAAATTTGTTTAATTTAAAGTTAATGTTGGATTCAGAGATCACATAAGAAAATAGTCATTTGACCTCAAAATGAACTTTAAACATGTTCAAAACATGTGTTAAAGTTGAGATATTGTTTTTGCGTCAGTTCACATTAAACGAAATTAATGCTAACGTGTCGAAAACTGTATGCATTAGTCTGGTAGTCAAAATATCTGGCAATGTTGATCGCGAGTTTGCAAATTAAAATGAAAAATGTTTTTTCAGCGTGGGCCCTGGTTAGGGCCTTATGAACGTCGAAAGATTACCATCTTAGTATGACCAGCACATTCAATAAAATATTATTTCAATGACTTACTTACGTACATGATTATTTTTTCTAAGTCTGCGTGGATTGTTCATGTGTACAATGTCAGCTATCGTCGTGTAAATGATAAATAACCGTCGTTATAAATTAATTGAATAAATCCAATTTTTTTTCGGCTACTGATTTGCAACCACGCTAATAAAGAAACTGGTATGAAAATACATCTTCGGTCATTTCAATTGCAATCGAAGATTGCGGAACATGTGTTGCGACACTGAATAATAATTAAATATAAATACGTTCATGACGCGCGCATCCATATTGCTCATTCGGGATTCCATTATAGCTTTCGCATTGGATGTGATATAAGATTCGCTGTGATAATATCTTATTTCGGTCTCAAAATTCAATTTATAAGCAAATTTTGTAGGTCAGCAATGAATAAGAATATAATAATTGAGAAAGAGCGAGGTAGGAATAAATTTAACATAATTTTGTATTTTTGTATAATAAATCTGCGTTAATATTTAATGTTTGTTAAATATTACATTATTCAATAAAATCTATTTTATTCAGAAGATTTTTAATAGCCTTTTAAGCATTACAATCATATTCTTATTTATTAAAATATTCAGATAGTATAGATAGAATATTAAAGCTACAAGTACTAATATTTGCTTATTGTTTGTGAATGGTCACAAAAGACGATGCAATTAAATCAGCAACTGAACAATTTTAAGATTCTTCCAGTGAATTAAACGTAAAAACCATTCAGCGTAGTTGAATTAGGAAAGAAAATTTGTACCTACTACCTTATATAAATTTTTTTTAATGCACACTAACGTGTGCATGGATAAAAATACCGTACTGTTAAGTAGTTAAAGTGTGTGTTCCAGTCTTTTTATTTACAAAGCTTATCTTCGCTAATAACAAAACAGATGTCGGCGTATTTTATAGCCCAAGGGTGAGATGTAAATTGTTGTGGCTGCGTAGCTAACCCTAAGAATGTTTTCATTATATTCTGGCATTTCAATTGGAATTACGTGGAACGTCCTGTCCTGAATCCATAGATTTATTGCCAAGTATGTCATCAAGTTTAGGCTGTATAGTAAAGTAACAAATTGGCTTTGTTTAAAGATATTGTTAAAATCATTACGCATTTTTCAATCTATACCAACCTAGCTGACCCGACAGACGTTGTCCTGTCTTAGTTAGGAATATTGAATTCGAACATACATTTTTCAAATTCTATTTCTGCCTCAATTCTATGTGAAACTTCCAATAAAATAAATACGTATCAAAAGTAAACCGCCCTAAAAAAGAGAAAAATAACATTTTGTGTTATAATATACTTACTTTTGAAGTTGGTGAAAAATATCTTTATTCGATTAGACTTTTTACAAAGTACTTTCAAACATGTAGCATCAAACACCAAAATGTAAAATACCTAATGAAAACAATTAAAAAACGCACTAGTCGCCACTACGTTTCAAAGGTTCCCTTCGATTTCACATGGCTGCCACCATCAGAACAAAACCCAATTAAAATAGTATCACATAGGAAGCACCAAAATAAAAAAAAGAATCGTCGAAATCGGTTCCCCAGTCAAAAGTTCTAAGATAGTAGTAACACCGAGATACTAAATCATACCTACAGGAACAGAAAACGAAATGCTGGGTTTACCTAAATTAAACATTTGCAAAAGCTAACTTATAGCAAATTCAAGACTATATACATTTTTTTTGTACATCAAATAAATATCACCTCCCTGGCCTTATCCCATACATTGTTGGGGTCGGCTCTTGATTCAACTCGATGTGGCTGATCACCAAATTTTTATACGAAGCGACTGCCATCTTACCTTCGCAACCCCATTTAGGAGGAAAATCTGTGGTCTGGGTTAAACCAGTTGTCAGATTATTTTTAGGCCTCCGACTGACCTGTAACGATTGCCAAAGATGGTAAATTGGCAACCGTGACCGACAGCTTAACGTGCTCTCCGAGGCACGGAGGGAACTCGGGCGGTAACCCATCCAACTACTGGCTAGGCGTATGGTTGCTTAACTTCGCTGACCGAATGATATGCGCAATAGCAACTGTGCCACGAGCTCCTCACATCTCTTCACATCAAATAAATATGTGGTTGTTTTAAAGCCTGTGATATCTTTAGTGATTTAAATTACCGAGCACCGGGTATATAATGTTTTATACCTTTCCTTTTATTACCTACTTTATTTATGCGCATAGCCTCAGGGAAAAGCTAAGAGATAATAGAATTTCACAATTATAATCAGGAAATTACAAACGTAAGCTGATCTACCATGCTGAAAAGCAATTTATTTTTAAACATTCCTACCGACTTCATATGTAAGTAAATTAAATACAATTATCCATCTCGTCTACGAGAAATACACAGGATGTTATGTGTTTGTGTAAAAAAATATTATTAAGTGCTTTGTTAAAATGGAAAACAAGGGAACTTACAACGTAATTACTACTTTATCTGGTCGTACCCACATTAATCTAAACTTAATCATCGGATTAGAGATTACATATGTACTTATGAATAAATTTATCCACGGTCCCTGATAACAATAACTTTATCAATTTATCTGTTAAACACACATTTCGCACTGTGTAGGTAATTTACATGCATAACGGAGTATACTAGGTTTTAGATTCTTGCGTATTCTTATAATGATGTGGACCAAGTGAGTCTTATTCGAGATTTAATTTATGTTGAAGCATGTAAATAATGTCTCCTTAACAAAAACCTTCGAATTTGGAATACAATACAAACATAATCTTCGAAACGAAATGGGAATACTGGTAATAATCCAAGTAAAGTACTTCACCACGGTATGTAAGTTCTGGGTACATGTTCTGTAACATTCACTCTATTCGCTATAAGTAGTCGGCTTTTGGTTGCTGTTTCCAATCAAATTTAAGGGTAATGTTGAGTTTCTGGCTCTAATGGTACCGATGGTGATGATGAAAAATATGATACCGTTTCGTTTTCATACTGTTATCTTATACATCTATATATCTATTAATAAAGTAAAGAAAATACAGCTTTTCACTAAATGCATATGAAAGTATACACGATACTGACATAGAAACGCCAATTTTTTTAATGTTTCTCTGTCTGTCTGTCCGTCTGTCTGTCTGTCTGTTTGTTCCGGCTAATCTCCGAAACGGCTGGGCAGACTTCACTGGTGGCGTATAGCTGATGTTTCAAGGAGTAACTTAGGCTACTTTTGTTTAAAAAAGCATAAGGGGTCCGCGGAACACCCATGAAAATAACTCTACGCGAGTAACCGCGGGAAACAGCTAGTTTTCCAAATATAATAGTGACACTTGTAAAACATATTCCCATTAAATAATGTTCCCTTACTATGCAACGTACCTAAGCATCTAACACACAACACACTCGCTGGTACTTACCCACTATTCACATAATGATAAAGGATAACAGCGTCGAGCAATTCCATTAGCCGCGTCGTACATAGATTCACACTGCATTAGGTTCTCTAACTGAGAAAGTGAGTTAAAGACGACCCTGAGAAACTTGAGAGCCTGAAATGAACCTTCGCTTTTTAAATAAAGACATGAAGCGTGTTCTTAGTGGGAGTACTTTATTTTATTTATACGTTGGAAAGGGTCAAATGGTAGTCGCATCGTATGAAAATTGGGTGACCACCAGATATATCAGGGATAAGTCCATGGCGATGACGATGAAGATGTTCATCACTGAAAATCAATTAGTATGCGCAACAGTCGTGTCTGTGAACAATCCAAATGATCTATATTAGTACGTAGCTTCACACTCATAATTATTCTAAAACCGTTTGACCGTCTGTTTGTTTGACAACATTTCCGAATGCGAATTATCATGCCATGATAACAATGCCTTGTAAAAAAAATGTATGAAAGGTGTACAAATTGTTTACTCATCATACTTATGTTTGCAATTAGTACAAAGTTACAAACATATCATAGTATCATGAATGTAAACTTTATTGAGCGTATAAAAATATGGCCGGTGTTATCTTACTTTATCATTATAACTTAATTGTATTACTATGAAAGCAAATTTGCATCCTTATATTGTTATAATGAAATACACGCAGTTCTATTTATTTATTCTGCGGTTATGCTCACGTTTCTGTTATCTTGGCAAAATAAATACGTCGCTATTGTTATGATTTAAAAGTATATAATACAAACTACTTTTAGCGTTAAAATTCAATAATGCTAATCGGATATAAGTATCTCGCCTTTACTCATACCATAATTATACCATTTTATCGTGAATAATAAATCAGTAAATTTATGACGCAGCTATAATGTTTTGTTCTCAATTTATGTCGAATCGATGTTTATGTTGCATTTGTCAGTGTCAGGTCTGTTTTTGAGTTTCTACTGAGAGAGAACTTTAAAATAGTACTGAATCATAACAATGCTCTCCATTAATCATCTGGTTAAACACTCAACAAAATACAATATTATGTTAGCAACTATCTTATCGTTCGTGGTATCGTTGTAACTAGTAGGGCACTCGATAGCTAGGACTGTGATTATGATGTCCCATTGGATCTTAGGACCTACACATGCAGGGGCGGATCCAGCTTTGGCGCCTGGAGGGGGTCACATAGACGTTCGTTCCCAAACGTTTACCACCATACAAAGTTATTACATTATATTAAATTAATAAAATATTGAAGGCATGTAGTTACATAAAATCTGTATGGTGTCAAAATATATAAATAAAACCATTATGTTCAATTAGTGGTCCGCCTAAGTCCTGTAACCAGCTCAGATCCCCTGGATCCACCGTTGTACACATATCATGGCATAAATTTTACGCGTTAACAAATTTAGATCTAATAAGCCAAGCCAATTGAAATCGTAAGTAAATATCTTATAAATTGATTATTAATGTCGATGACTAATAGCTCTACGACTACTACTAACTACGATAGGAAATTTTACAACCGACTTTAAAAAAGAGGAGGCTGTATATTACGCGTTTTTTTTTGTGTATATCAGCAATTTACTCCAATACGGTTGGCCGATTCGGATGGAAGAATATTAAAAGAGTTCATATTGTATAAGTTAAGTTTCAAATGTAACCTATTAATTCGAAATTACTTTATTGATCTCATTTTAAAGGCGTATAACTTTTTAAGTAATTTTTTTTGTTTTTGTTGATGGAAATTTAACCATTTACCCATTATTTTTATGGCATTATTCAAAAATCTTTAATATCATTAAGTAGGACTTGCTCTCCTCCATAAGATAATAAATCGGTGAAAGAATGTCGCCCGAAGCAATTAATAAAGACGGCCAGGACCGTGACGAGGCAAGGGTATCAAATGACGTGAAATCAATATCCCTGAAAAGCTGGTGTCCAAAATGTTGCAGACAGTCAGCTCTTAATGAGGGTGCACGCTAAGGCAAAAATGAATTATAGGAATTTAACGACTCATGAAATCTCGATGGGTTAACTTGAGCGGTTCTTAAAACACTTATAATTAAAGTAGCTGTGCCCCGCGGTTTCACCCGCGTAGATTTAGTTAAATCCTTATGGTCGCGGAAACCTAATATTTTTAATAAATAAATGGTGAGGTAGCCTATGTCCTTTCTCAGGGTCTAAAGTCATAAAAATCGGTTGAGAGGTTTAAGCGGGAAAGCGTAACAGACAGACAGACAGAGTTACTTTCGCATTTATAATATTAGTAGGGAAGTAGGGATAATTTCAAAACAACGAAAATATACTTATAAACGTTTTTATCATGCATCTTTAGGTCTTTAATCTGGGAGTGCTCAATCATGATTTTTACGCATACCTGAGTGAAGGAATGGTTTATTTACTCATCATCATCATCTCCCTGGCCTTGTCCCATACATTGTTGGGGTCGGCACTTGATTCAGCCCGATGTGGCTGATCACATGATTTTATACGAAGCGACTGCCATCTGACCTTCGCAACCCCATTTTAGGAGGAAAATCTGTGATCTGGGTTAAACCAGTTGTCAGATTATTTTTAGGCCTCCGACTGGCCTGTAACGATTGCCAAAGATGTTAAATTGGCAACCGGGACCGACGGCTTAACGTGCTCTCCGAGGCACGGAGGGAACTCGGGCGGTCACCCATCCAACTACTGGCTAGGCGTAGGGTTGCTTAACTTCGCTGATCGAATGATATGCGCAATAGCAACTGTGCCACGAGCTCCTCCTCACGAGGTTTATTTACTCATATTACGTTTTATTGAAAAGCTTTTTTGTGTGGGAGTACAAAAAGTGCATTTAGCCTGTCCAGGGCGTAAAGTGGCTACCTACATTAGATTTTTTTCCTGAAAGCATATCATTTTATTCTTGAAAAAGTACTAAGTATATAAGTATACATATATAAAGAGAAATCCAATTTGTAATGCGCGCGGATTGCTTCGTGTCAGCAATATATTGGCCAGATACCCTCGTTTGAAACTGCAACGATCGGTATAAACCGATAAGGTCAGCAATCCGCAGTTAGCTGGTTTTATATAATATTGTATGCGATGTTACCTGAACGAGCCCTGTGGCCTGTTTGCCAACCGACACCCATTCCATGTAATCCCAAACAAATATTTGCTTTCATTTAAAAGTACACATCCAATACGATGTTCATTCTATTGGTTTTATGTCCACCCTTATGTATCAATGTATGTCACCATTTGTTTGACTTTAGTATCTATAATGTCCATACCGAGGTACGTGGTTCCAAGTCAGTTATGAGTCGTGTAGTTTTAAATATAACCTAATTGAAATGAATAACCTGTATAGGTACTTTTGTTTTATTCTTGTGACAGATTTTGTATTTAGTATGAGAAAATAAAAGTGTTTAATTTTTACTGTGACCAATATAAGGGTATTAGGTTCCTATGTCACAATAAGAGTACTTCCATTTCATTAGCTCCACCACCAATCAGACATAACTCGTTGTATCCAGATTCTTAAATACTTAAATTTGTTCGTGAAATGTTTTATTAAAGCGTTTCGCATAAATTGCCTAAAAACCCACGCTTAAACGTCTAGATAGCGGGTGGCTGTGGGTGTTTGTAATCAATTGTATGCCACCCCTAAATAGCTCTCGCGGGAAAATAAAATTAGCTGACTGATTTTATTCGAAGCAACAGAACACTTAGTTGGGATCAAAAATGTCACCATGTACTGCTGTGGTGAGTAGGGTTGCCAGTGCTGTAGTTATAGGAGTGGTACTATCAATAATTCTCATTTTATTGGCACAGATATTTAATTTTTTTATAAGGTAGCCGACGCATAATTGACTGACACACTTGATGTTCATTTCCGTATTCATATTCTCTAGCCGCTTGCCACGAGGCGGGTCGAACTTGTGTCTCTGAAAGTTTAAAGTGACAACAAGACTAAAAATATGTATTTAATGGTTTCTGCTGACTTTTCTTTGTGACGTCATGAACAAGAACAAGATAATTATTAGCTCGTTGCGTGATGTAGAGTCATTATACAATAACAATACGACAATGTTGGTATCTATTAACCGGTTTGGCGTATCTACGTTCTACGCAAAAATATAACATATTTAATACAAGCATTATTTTTTCTTTTCTCATAAGAAAACCTTTCAGATCACATATATATGTTTATACATTGTTCATAAATAATTGTTACAAACGCACGAGATGAATAGGGGAAATTCATCAGGTAATGATAGTCCTAGCAATGCGTTATATTGTTTTATCCCCATGCACGATTGCCTTTCCTTAAGAATTCATAGTTTGAACGATATGGAAAATTATGGGGATAAAATATATTCATTCAAATATTGGGTTTTTTATACTTCATTGATGCATGTGGTAAATCCATTCGTAAATAGTTACGTCGTTATAGGGAAAAGCTATAACTACACCAACCCATTTGCTTGGTGTTTCATTAGTACCCTAACAGGACCTATACCATAGGCAAAAACTAAAGCAAAATTTAATATTTTTCCTCCATGATTTTGTAGATGTGAAGGAAATTCCCCAAAATATTTACCCTAAGTACCTCAAGTGATCAATACATTTTTGCTTTTCTCTAGTCGGTGTCGCATTTATGACACCTCTAACTAATAACAATAAACGAACAGACCTAGAACAAAATACTTAAATCGATCAAAAAAAACGTACGAGCGATGCTAAGTTCTCCTGACTTTCCATGTAGTATGTTTCAAACAATAGAATATAAGCATTTTTTATGAGGAATGTCCTATAACTTGTGCGTTTTCCTACGTTTAGCAAAAACATTAGCTTAGATGTTTTGGTGAGACGGGCGATGTCAAAATGTCGACGCGAATCTAATCGCTTGCATTTTGAAATATGAAATAAATCATGTGTTAATTTAAATATGAAAGAGTTATTGTCTTCTTGCGTTTAAACATAAAACATTTTCGGCTATATAGTTTCCACATCGCGAAAACACGTCATACATACGAAGCTGTACTTACCCACGGAGCTTATCCCTAATAAATTCTTATATTAGGTACGTGCCTAATGTCATAAAATCATGAAACACGTAAAATATAATGTGCGGCACGCTTAGCTGGTGGAAATTGTGGAGATAGTTCAGGGTAAGCAATAAAATAAAACGAGGGCTCGTGTCGTGAGTGACGTCACCGGGGCATAGGCCCGTCACTTTTATACCCGGATTATTACAATGACCACTAAAGCAATCGTGACTCGTGACACGAAACTGTTAAATATAAAAATATAATGCGAGATTATTGTGTTTATAATACGTTTGTATTGGATACTCAGAGTAGGGTCGCTTTTATTCAAATCATAGGTACCATTAATTCGAGCGCTAAATTTAATTAACAAACACTCAACACGTAACTACGTATGGTAAAATAACTAACCATAATGTTCATTGGCAATCAACAGAATGAGTATAATAGGTGTGTGTACGCTCATTACTGTTATCTTATCATCTAATGTTATCGCTTTGATTAATAAATCGATAGATTCTTTGTTTACATGTCTATGTCATGTTGTCTGATAATTAAATTGCTATAAATATAAAATTAAAGTAATTTATAATATCGGCCCATCGCTGTGTCTGCGGGGAAGACCAATTTGGTCACCATGATATCCCTTGTCGCGGCAGTGCGGGTCGCTTATCCCGACTTTGAATGACGTCATTCACAGGACTTTCGTCACCGTCAACGTATCGGCTTTCCTAACAGTAAGTATTGCACGAGACGATGACAGAAGACCTGATGGGATGACGCTAGTTCCCTAGAGTGACAGGAAACCCTTTGTGTGAGACGCGACCTGCGTGGACACACTTGTTCGCTGCCACTTAAATTCAACTTCAGAGCAAGCTGGGGTAGCAGCAGTGCTTGCAAAAAACCTCAAGCCGCGGAAATATGCAGATATCAGTAATTATTGTATATTTCTGCCGTTTGGGGCCATGGGGGTCAAATGCTAAAGACCTCTTTAAGAGGTCTCAAGACGCCTTGTTGACGTCTCTGGTGACGGTCGAGCTGTTCTTACCTCGGTCAGAGGATCAGTTTAGTGATCCAACGAGGTAACGCAGCCAGCTTGCTGGGCGCAATTCTCGCTGAAATTTTAACTGTGTTTTATTTACAATTTATAATCTGAATATTAAAATTACATTACATAATACTTACTGTTTTATCAGTTTCCTGCAAGTATTTTTATCACTTGTTCGAAATCCGCCACGCATGATATGCCCATCAGCGCCCACATAGAGGCATAAATATGTGACCTTTGACATATTTATGTCAATTATGACGACAAGTTAGACGTGATGTGCTAAATGATTTCTGTTAAAACGACCGTTAGACCCAAAGACCGACCAGCGGAATGATCGCTGGAAACCTTTAGAATTTTATATTATTTTGAATTGTCCTCAGACACTTCTTGAACCTGGAAGCATTGACAGTAGCGTTTTAAATATAGGCTTGATGGTCATATATTCTTTAATTCAGTGCTTTGTTTTCGCCATCAACGAGGAATTGGACTCGCGCGAGAATGGCTCAGATAATAGGATTAAATCTAGTATACTTAACAAAATGAAATAAGCTGTGGCAGACAGCTGCGGACGCGAAATTTATCCTTGGGGGTTGGGTTTCTCCTTAGATTTAGGTTCCCTAGAAACAACCCAACAACAAAGAAAATTCAACTTCTAAAATGTAATACGATCCCATAGTGACGACTAATGTACAATCGTATACTAACTAAGTTAAGGGATATGATATATTATATTGCCCAGCGGTAACAAATATTACGTTGATGATACATGTGCACCACATTGTTTACAACTAATAGGCACCTTTTGTGAAACACTTCAGTTTCGTTTCAATTATTAATTTCTTTAGCTAAAGCGTAACATAATGTACCTAAGTTCCCCTATAAAATCAGCAATTCGTTGTAATTTATGTTCTTAATTAGCAGAGGTTTATATAATAACAATGTAATTCTCGCAGTGCGGCAATGAGTTCCAAAATTGCAACAAGCGGAAGTACATAAGGGGCCGCAAATATCTAGCAATTATCGCGGTATGACAATTAAAGTGCCGCTGTGCTCGCAGAACAAAATAGAAAGCCAACTTAAGGGCGGCCTCCAACATTTTTGAAGATTCTCACACACCCGCATTCGACGAACGTTCTGTTGAAGTCGGGCTAGTGTCAGTTAGTAAACTCATAGCGAAGTATATCTATATGTGGGAGCTGGCCATTTGTAAGTTGTTATTTTGTGGTCCCAGTGTGTGGTCATATTATGGCGCGTTATGGCACTTATGGCTTATTGTTATTGTGCCGAGCCTTCGCCGAGCTCGTTCAGATCAGAATGGTACGGACGGTCTCCTAATTTATGTGACGCTTCCGCAACTGTCTATTGTTTAACATTTCCATTAGGGCCTGTGCAAAATTTACAGCAGCCAGTTAATGATGCTCTTATTTAGTTGCAGAATAGTCACTACTGTTTATTTATAAATGGCACCTTTTTTGTCAGCGCAACCTTGCTAGAATAGACATTCGATGGAGTCTGAATATTAAAGTAATTTATCCATGATTTACTGAATTATGATATTATGTAAGACCTTCCGCCATTACTAGTGCAAAAAATAGGAATACCTACCTACCAAATTTTACACAAAAGCGATGAAGTTACCAGCACTAACCCTTGCCACCCAACATAATATCTAGTTTAGAAAACGTATTTAGATTCAACTGATCATTTGACAAATATACTTACCTAAATACGTGTATGTTTATTTGATGGCGGTGGAACGTTAGGATTTATCTAAAATTATAATACTAATATAATATGGTATATTTGAAAACGCCTGGCAATGTAAAATCGCAAACAGTCCAGCCGTGTGCGTGCTACACGTCCGTCAGGCGCTCGCTCACGCAAAGGTCGCCAGCACGGATTGATCGCACTACAACCTGCCCTTGCCCTACCCGCCCTTTTATTGCTTTGCCCCTCCACCTACAAATATGACTGAAGGAACAGTGTTAAGGTCAGTTTAGCAATATAATCATTCTCATAGTAGGAAACGCACAAAGAAAATGTGTTTAGTGGGTAACAATATTTTAGGATTCCTTCAAAATCAATACCCGCAAAATAATCATATACTTACAGGGAAAGCTGAAGTAAAGTTTATTGCAAAAAAACACATACGATAAGATGTCCAATATGTATAAGCGTATGACGTCTTATTAATTGAATTTTAAAATTAAATTCTATTTTACGTACCAACTAAGTAGGCACATAGCATTAAAGTTAGTCCCTAATGCCCATCTGCTAACTTTGAGAAGATTTAATGTAGTTAAACTTTCCAAGTAAGTAGGTGGATATTTGAGTCTCCTAACTTTGAACATGATTCCGAAAAGTTTCGAAAGAGTTCTATAAAGGACGCCGTAGAATCTTGTTATTAGTCTCAATGTAAGTATACCTTAATCTCACTTCCAATTGTATCTGTATACTTACTTTATTTTAATGAGGGTTCAGTAATATGTCTTTCTTACGTACCTACTTATTTCATCAAATATCTCTACCGTGACCACTCATGTCAACGTTTCTGATATTCATTATAGATAGCGTTTTGATATACTCGAATAAGCACATGTAAATCGTATCATGCTCTTTATACTTGCCTGACACGAAATGTCAATAACTCCAGCGAAGAAGTATTGAACTTTCATGACCTTGTTTACACTGCACGCTTGATTCTAGGCCGTATAAAGTTATAGGCAATATTTCTGGAGCGTTGCAAAATCAACCGTTTCATCAGTTAAACTTTTACGTACCATTTCCGCTGAATGTTACAATATTTAAATTTTCGTTCACTGAGCTTTCGAATTCAGTCATCTTCTTTTCTTGGATAAATCCATAAAGACCCACTATGTTTTTACGATACATATAACGTGTAATTTTAAAACAAGTCACCGTTATCAAGATGGAAGATTTCGATTCTTGGAAATCAAACTGAACCTTTGATAAATACTTCCGACCGTCGCGTCGCTGACATCGCAGATTTCGTTTTCAAAGTTTTACATAATCGAGTAGATTATTGGCATTGTTACTTTGAATTGAAATGACATCCTAGCGATGCGCCGTCGTTTCTGAAAGCGGGCGATACTGTTCTCTAAGTTACAAGATATTCCATTCGCATTCTACACGCGTCCTGCTACGTGCACAGATTTTTTTTACAAAAATATAATATCTCAGATCGACCCAAGTGAAATTGGGCTATAAGCTCCGGATGGAATTCCTCATAAAATTGAAGCTGAAAAGCGCACGTCAGATTATCTAAGGGTTTCTTACGGCGATGAATAAATTTGGGTGTATTTGAACAGCGAAGCGTAATAAACTGTTCCGAATGTTATTTCAGTCAGTAGGTGAGGTACTACTTTGTAGACAAATTTGCCGATATGGAGTTGTGCTTTTTTTAAAACGAAATTCAGGGTATTTTAAATTGAAGAAAATTGTTAGCTGAAGAACCTTAGTTAAAATATTTCACGAGGCTGAGCCACCCTGGCGCATTAACTTATAACTATAAAGATTTAGGGAGTGATTGTGCTGATAGATGCTTTGTCATAATAAACTCAGTAAGCTGGATAATCTGGGTGTATAAAAATCTGAAGTCTAAAATAATATTGAAACTTCAAACATCTATTTCACGGTAATTTTGCTTGTCACTTATAGTTTGGAGTGTTATTTATTTTGGAAAGAAACTGTAACGTCGTCGGTAAAGAGGTCGGGGTCCCGGGTGTCTCACGGCCGAAGGCATTAGGCAGGCGGCCAACAGATGGGACAATTGCTCCAGTCAAACGGATAGATAATCTGCTGCCAATGTTTGCTCATAGACCAATTATTTGGTTATTGCTGGACATCACCACACTGTTGTTTTCACTATTGTATACTATTACAGCACTCAACACCTAATTAAGTATAATGAGTGGTCTATTGCAAGTTTAAATAATATAATATATCCATTGATGTTATTAGCATGTCCATATAATATAATAACAAATATATAACATTTATAATTTGTCCTTCTAAAATGTAGCTATTGCGGCTGTCTTATAATTCAAGGGTCTCTGTTGCATCAAAACTTTTTGTAAATAAAAACTAAAAAAGAAATATAACCCATTTCTTTTATACTTCCAAATAAACTCCAAGCAACTATATTTGGGGTAAACGAAAACAAAAGCGAGACAAATATAACAAATGGTTTACTTATGACCGTTTATTCGGAGAATAGATGCGGTCTTTGTGCCAACGATAAGAGAATACCGTCAAAGGTGGCTTGCGTTAACACAAATCTCTTTACATTTCACACGGCTGTGAGCAACACCGCGGTGGGGCTTCGCAAAGACCTCGTAACAAGTGCCTTAATTATAAAGAACCATTTCTTGCCTTGTTCAGCTTAGCCCGCATGATCTTATAGATAGGTAAGGAAACTCATAATTGATGTCGACTATAAATAATTATATCGATGGTTTCAGCACTATTATTATGTATAGGAACGTTAAACTGATTGCCTTCAAAATTTATGTATTATATCAAATCGATATTAGGGATGTTACTTTTACTGTTAACCAACACTAAATTTCTTACGGACTTTAACCGCAATATAAACTAAGCTAATTATTTTTAAATTGCAAGTATCTTACCACTATTTCATGGTTTTGTAACTAAAAAATACATCGAACCGGTCCACTAAAATAACCGAAGATGTTGAAGGGCATTTCAACAACACATTCCAATTAAAACTATTTTATTAAATAAGATCGTGAGCATAACGTTGTCAACGTTCCTTTTTAGGTGACGAAACCCTTATACGGAAGTACGATAATAGATGACGTTTGAAGAGGATTCGATTGAAAATGAATGTAGTTGGGGAGTAGTGTGAAGTGTTGTGATGAGTCGGCACCTGCGCGTGCCTGAGGTGCGCGTGAGTGGCGCGCAGGAGGACGACCCGCCCTCCGCGCTGCCGCCCTTCGCGCTTGCGCTACCTTCTGTACCTCGCCGCAGACACTCCTGGATATGTGGGTAAGTGCCCTACACTTTTGAAAATATACAAATTACAAAAATAATAAAATGTCTCCCTTGGTCGCGGCATCACGTGTGAACCGCTGTACCAAATATCGCCAGTATCTTTTGTTATTGTGTTCGTTATTGTCGGGAGAGGCGATGTTGATCAAAGTTGATATTCGTATGACATGTTTTCTATCGCGTTTATTTAATTTAGAATAAGTAGTATCGTACTTTATTTATGAAGTAAGAAAACAAAAAGGAACTTTTAATTTGTGAATTCATGTTTTCAGAGGCCCAAATACGTTACATACATGGAGTTAACCGTGATTTTCGCATATTTAAGTACCTAGTTTCGTTTCACGTGGTATGCCCAGCTAAACAATATGAGTCAAATTTGAGTGTTGTTTATAATAGCTAGGTATTTTCAGGTGTGAGTGGCCATCTCGAAGACAAACGGCGGTTAATATTCATGAGCTCTCTGCCAACGGGCCGGACATTTACACAACAATGGCTACGTAAACGGTCCTGACTAGCCTCCGTCTTTGTATCGACTCGAGATCACTGTCAGCTAGTGTCAGCCGCTGTTTTTGTACTTGATGCTTTCACTCAAAAACCTCCATGAATCATTGTTGCTATATTACTTAACTATCATTCTTGCCAAGGTCTTATATCGCGTTATTCATGCGACGTGATTTACGGATTCTGTATTTTTGTCCTGAACATCTCTAATAGTCGCCATTTTTCGACTAAAGTACCTTCCTATGTGTCTAGTAATAAAACATTTTATGATGATAGTGATTTAACATCGTTACATTAGCACAGGAAGCCATTGTGTGGTATTGGTAACGTTTGTCGTCTGTTTTGTGTCACATGTTTTCTTTTCATCCTATATCACATCTATCTCGTTTCTTTATTTAGGTAATGTACTGGGGATGAAGACAAATGGTCGTATTTTTTTCAATCAGCTGTCACACGGAGCAAGTTAATACGATCAGATGGTAATGGATCAATCTGGGAATAGGAAATGGGAGTTGCACTCCAATCTCTGCTTTGATGTCTCTAACGCAATCACACGGCTAATGTGTTCCGTTTGTGAGCACATCGGCGGTACCAGAAATAACTAACGCTTAATATTTTTAAAGTTCTTAATTTATAAATATCGGTTGTCGCAAAAGAGTCTCATACCATCCAAATGGCTGAATGGAATTGAAAAAATAAGGTGACATAGTCTTATCTCAATCCCCTGGGATAAGATGAATGACTGAGCTGTACGGAGTGTCAAAAAATCGTATCTTACGTCACTTTGACAAATAAATTAGAGTTGTTGCTCTAATTCGAGTAAATAAAACTACGATTCAATTGCTTAATACAATTTAACCAAACGCAAATTGCATGTAAGTAGGTTCTAAAAATTAACTAGTTCTGTTTATAGGGTAGGTAACTACATAATATTTCACGATGACATAATTACATTTAAATGTTAGTTTATTATGAAGTTATCGGGTATATTCGGCCAGTAATTTCAGTATATGAGGCATGTTAATTCTCACTGCCGCCGTCGAAGGCTTATTTCAAAGGTTTCACACTTAGACGCCCTTGAGTGGCGGTTTAAAGTATTTTACACCCAACGCCCCGTTTCATCTTCTCTTTATACCTATAAACCCGTCTGGCATTAAGCCTATTAGGTACTTTTACTATTGAGTCAATTTAATAGGAACAAACTGATACGTGATTAATTAAATATTTTAGATATTTGTAGTTATTGTGGTTGCTTTTTGTGGAAATAATCTAGAAGATGTGTATATACCTATGATTATTAATTAGCCGGCATTCTATGCAAAAGGCTTCAATCAGAATGAAGACCAATCAAATGATCCGCTGATAAAAATGTTGGTTTTGTTTGTGCTCTCTTACACTTTTTAGCTATGTATATCCTCCTTTGTTTTCCTTATTGTGGAGCAAACCACACACATTGTCATCTATCTTACTTCCCGTCGTAATAATCTCGCAGCTGGTAGGTGAACAGTAAATCGTAATTAAATAAAGCTGTACACATTACACTCGCGTATCGGTAGTCAAAGCTGTTCGAAGTGATTTAATTATCTGAGAGGAGTCGTATCATGCATGTTATGGATATGCCACTCGCCAGGCTTGCTAACTAATAGTATTAAAGTAATAAGTTGGTAACTGAATTATGTGTAAACCTTTCAGATAAAATAGGCTTCCGTTTAATGGAAGAGCACTTTTTTAAGGATTTCCGTACTGCAAAATTATAAGGTGAAGCGAGTGCCATGAGCAGGTTAATGATAATGATTTATTCCTTAAAGGCTCTATTAGGCACATTCTGAAAATTTTGTTAATTAATAATATTTCAGTGAGATTAAGATAAAACGGTAACTTCTCTTAAATTTTCATGTTATATTTTTGGTCCGCAACTTGTTCTACGTGTTAATACTAAGAAAATTCCTGAACGAACGTAGTCACAAATAACTAATCGTAGTTTCAATTCAATTAGCATAACAATATGTTTACGAGTATATCAATTGAATATACGTATGTTAGCTTCAGTCATCAGCCCAAAATAAACATTTTAAGTACCTACACAAAAATAAGTTAGGAAATCCTAATACGTAGTTAGCACATGTTGTACAACAAGTTAGTCGTAAATGAAGGGAGAGCGTAGAAACTGCAGTATACACAAGTAGGGCACACTCCCGTTTTAATTCACTTACCTGGAACTCCCACTTGTAGGCCCGTTTTACGACTTTGCGCCCGCCTTGTTAGTGCTACGGCCTACGATATACTCTATTGTTTTATCGTATTTCCATTTACAGCCTCCAAGTCCCGCTCTATTTCGTGTGTTTACGCACAAATTACAATAGCTAATGTTTTTGACTTGTAAAGCCTACTGAATAGAATTTTGAGGAACTTTAAAACTAAACAAGGTATAGTAAAGCTGTATTTATTGGTATAAGGTACTTACTTAAATATGCATCGTAGTTGTAGTGTAGGTAAAGCAATAACGATAAACATTAGATTCGAATTCAAATATGAGATTATTTGATCCTTTTTATTTGACACTATTCGCTACACTTACAAAGCATCGCCTATAAGAAAATCCTGGGTTTGAAAGTAGTTTTTAAAAGGAGATGGACATGGTTTTAGTTTGGTCTAGTTTTAGTTTAAACTATGTTTTGTAATATGGGGACTTATCAATCGTTTTGGAGTTTTTATATACATACATAATTACAAAAATCCTTCTCAAAAAGAAAACCGTCATAAATCAAAAGAAAGGGCTTTGTTTAAATTGCATTTAAAACTTTTTTGTCAAAGTACACTCAACCAAATTAAACAGCTGTGCACACATGCCCGATTCAGTCAGGAGGGAAAATGAAGTGAGTAACTTGAGACTGATTTATTTCATTGAAATCTGGACCATGATGAATAGTCGCGCAGAGACATGATTTATGCTTCAAATGAGTTAAGTGGATTGTGATCGTTTTACAATTATATAAAACTGTATGTACATTTGTAACTCGCGGTTTCACCCGCGTAGACAAATTTTATCAAATAGGTACCTACTTCTCATACGGAGAATTTATTATCAACCCAAGTTTTCGTATGATATTATAAACATTTACTTTTAGACATCTTGATTGAAGATTTAATGGAAAACTAGCTTAGTTACCGATCTGCGTAAACTCTTTCGTGATTTGAGCGCAAAACAATGATTGCCAAAATACTTTCTACGCGGATAAAAAGCCGAAACAAACAGACAGACAGACAAAAACATATTGTTTTTTGATGTAATGATGATGTGTCCATAGTCGAAGAGTTGATTATCTTATGAGATTTAAATTAAATTAAGCGCTGCAGTACCATTAACTACGTAATAGAATAATTTATCTACATTATTGTTCCTCCGATCATCATCATCCTTCATCATGCCTGGCCTTATCCCATACATTGTTGGGGTCGGCACTTGATTCAACCCGATGTGGCTGATCACCTGATTTTTATACGAAGCGACTGCCATCTGACCTTCGCAACCCCATTTAGGAGGAAAATCTGTGATATGGGTTAAACCAGTTGTCAGATTATTTTTAGGCCTCCGACTAACCTGTAACGATTGCCAAAAATGTTAAATTGGCAACCGGGACCGACGGCTTAACGTGCTCTCCGAGGCACGGAGGGAACTCGGGCGGTCACCCATCCAACTACTGGCTAGGCGTATGGTTGCTTAACTTCGCTGATCGAATGATATTCGCAATAGCAACTGTGCCACGAGCTCCTCTTATTTATATTATTATATTATTGTTACTCCGAATTTACTTAAAATCAGTTTCTGATTGAAACAGTGAAATAGAAATCTTATCAGTCTCAAACTATAGATATATCCTTAGTGATCTCTTAAAATATGTATATCGATACTTACGCACTAATAAATGTACATAGCTGTACGCGTCTATAATTTGTCCCCTTTAGTGAGACAAGGCGTTGACGCCACTTGTTGAACTGATGATTTCTTATAAAAAGTGACGTTAAAAAATTATGAAATTCTTGGCATCATGTTGTACATTCTGCGTCGCAAATTGAGAAATTGCGACTTATAATTGTGAATATATTAATAATACATTTAATTGCATAATCTGGAGTGTTTTTAGGGAATGGCATATATTATAAAATCATGAATGTAACCGTGGAAATTTATTTTTACATATTTTTAAACTATTGTTGAATTCAATCAATGCTAAACAAATTACAAACCGTCAAATATAGAATCGATGGAACACACCCTCATAACTCTTCCGCTACCTCTTTATAATTTAGAACAAATCAGCAAGTTTAAAACAGCTATGTACATAGCAAGCAAATATATAAATTACAGGTGCAAGCTTATGATCTAGAACGGTGTGATATCTTTTGAGATGTGGTTTGGGACAGGGCGACATATTTGAAACTCTGCCACGAGTTATTCTGAGCACCGTCCGCGCGTAAACACCAACACGTTGTGGATATAAGATATTGCTATATTATACACCATTTTATACACACTACGTAGATACTTAAGTCGTGATGTACAAGAAATAGTTTGTGCGCCTTTCACGCCCTCGATCAATTTCAAACATACCTCGCTACCAAGGCTATGTATAAATTTTGCAATAAATCTACTAATATAAGGAAGTATTTCGATAGTTACATCGATTGGATCGTATACTGGTACATACGTCATGTTTGTATCATGTACTGAGGTGTGGAGTTATGATATAACATCAATTTAAATAGTTTGCGCTCAGGAGAACACCCTAGGAGGCGCTTTCGATAAGTGTCTATCTACACTCGCAATTTACTTTCAATTTACAGGTAGTGCTCGCAATATCAGCAGATGCCTTACAGAGAATTTATGAGAAACGCTACAACGCTGAAAGTTTATGCAGCGTAGAAATATCGGTCTTTTATTCAAATATTTATTCAGATCTTCACACAACAATAAATCATGTAGGTACCCTAATATAGATTATACGTTGAAGTTAATTATTTTAATGAATTTAAGAAACATGAGAATCACAGTAACATATTTCTTCTTAGAATGTAGGGGTATTAATAACTCTACTGCATATCTCAAGTATCAGCTACACTACTCTTAAAGATTAGATATACTACTAATAACGAACAAATCAAATCAAATCAAAAAGTTTTATTCAACATAAGGGACACTTGGAACACTTATTGAACGTCATTTCTCTTACGCTAACTTAGGTAAATTTACTACCGTTTCCAAAATATAAGCCTGTCAGGAGAAGAAACGGCGAAACAAACTCCCCGGTTTTTTTTTTACATGTGTCCCTTCTAAATACATAGGGTTGTTTAAGTACATTTTAATGTAAGAGTGAGCAACTCATTGCCATGCTTGGCTATCATCAATTTACTCAGTTACACTATAATATACTTTTTCACAAAGTTTCTGTTTGATTATTGCCTTAAAACTTAAAAATGGTAGTTCACACACTTTTAATGGTAGTTAATTGAATGAATGGCGTATACTTTGCCCCACAAAAGAGTTACTAGTTTTGTGCAGTCTAGTTACAGGGACACGCAGTTTATCTCTCTTGCGTGTATTTTTATTGTGCATATCACTATTTTTCTTAAAACTATCTATATTCTTTATTACATATAACAAATTTTCAAATATGTATTGACATGCCACAGTCATTATCCCTATTTCTTTAAACTTCTCTCTGAGAGAATCTCTAGATTTGAGTTTATAGATTGCACGAACAGCCCGTTTCTGCAGCACAAAGATAGAACTGATGTCTGTAGCATTTCCCCATAAAGGATGCCATAAGACATAACACCATGGAAATAACTAAAATAGACCAAGCGAGCTGTGTTTATATCAGTTAGGTGCCTAATTTTCCTTACTGCGAAAGCTGCAGAACCGAGTCTTTTCGACAATCCAGCTATATGAGGCCCCCATTGCAATTTATGATCCAATGTAACTCCAAGGAAAACTGTTGTTTCAACAAGGTCCAACACTTCGTCGTTGATAAGTACATTGGTTTGCACTTGTTTCACATTTGGCATAGTGAACTTGACACATTTCGTTTTCTTACTATTGAGTACTAAGTTATTAGCGCTGAACCAATGTACTACGTCAGAGAGAGCATTATTCACATCGTCAAAGTTAGCTTTTTGCCGGTCTATCTTAAAAATCAGAGAAGTATCATCAGCAAATAATACAATATCGTGTTTATTGCTTACCATGTAAGGTAAATCATTAATATAAGTTAAAAAGAGAAACGGACCAAGAATTGAACCCTGTGGAACACCCATCTCTACTGGGCACCCCGGAGATGTTATGCCATGTATATCGACTTTTTGTATTCTATTACTTAGATATGATGATATAAGTTTAAGAGCCAGGTCTCTTACACCGTAGTGATCTAACTTCCTGATCAACGATTCATGGTGCACACAATCAAAGGCTTTAGATAGATCACAGAATACACCTAGAGCATCCTGTGAAGCTTCCCAAGCTTCAAGAATTTTTCTAATGAGCTCGACACCTGCATCGGTAGTCGAGCGACCCTTTGTGAAACCGTATTGTTTAGTGTGCATCAAATTATGTTCATTAAAAAAGGCTAAAAGTTGATTAAGTATTATTTTTTCAAAAAAATTACTGAAAATTGGCAGTATTATTATAAGTCTAAAGTTCGTAGGGTCGTTAATACTACCAGCTTTTAATAAAGGAATAATTTTACTATACTTCATTTGATCAGGAAATTCACCACTTTCGAAACACGCATTAAATATTAAAGCTAGATCAGTAGCAACAACATCAATAATACTATTAAGTACTTTAACGGAAAGTCCCCATAGATCAGCTGACTTTTTCATATCTAGCGTTTCAAAGGTTTTGACAATGTCTCTGGGGGTAACAGTTTTAAACTTAAATGCAACATTACATTTATCTACATGCATTTTTAAAATGGCTTCTGCTGATGCAGGAGACGAATTTAAGACTTTGGTTAATGAAACTGGTATATCAGCAAAGAATGTCTCAACAGTAGTTGCCACATCAATATCAGTCTTAATTATATGATCATTAATTTTTAGAGTTATTGAGTCATTCTTAAGAGAAGTTTTTCCAGTTTCAGAATTAATAATGTCCCAAGTTGTTTTAGTTACATTGGAGGACTTCAAAATTTTATTTCTCACAGCAATAGACTTGGCGTCTGAACAAACCTTTTTAAATAATTTTGAGTAATTTTTAACATAATTTGTAAATTCCAAATTGAAATTAATAGATTTTTCTTGATAAAGTTCATACGTCTATGCATGCACAGCTACAAATACAGTAGTGAAAATATATGTTTACTTCCTATATCAATTACGATGTTGAGCTGTGCACTTTCCTGCAACAATTCATATTCGAAAAGAAGTGATGATTTCTGGAATGGAATTCACTTGCATGTCTGATTCATATCTTTGGGCAGTGAGTAATAATGGTAGTTTTACAGAGTATAGTGAATACATGTGATCGGCAGAGACAATGTACCCGGCGCTAGCGATGCGTTGCGTCGTAGCGGTTGAGACGGCGGCGCGCAGTCCGCACGACGCTTCGACCAATATAAACGTCGATTGAAATTAAAATATAACGAGAAAGTATGCTCGGAACTTTACTCTGTGTCAGGTCAGGAGTGTGGTGAAAAGCCGCATGCGCCATAAAGATACGTTGAACTAACGAGGTGCTAATTGCCCGATATGTGAACATTGGAAGTGTTTGTGAATTATTGTTGACGTGTTTATGTCGTGATAGTTGAGAAAGGCTAGTGTTTGAATCAAATGGTAAAGTAGCAAAATATACGTCCTCATGTTATCTAATAGTATCCTATTATATCAATTCAGATGCAATTTGCTTCACCGCAGACTTACTCACTAAACTGATAAATATGTAAATCCATGGCTAATGTTTCATAAGTAACACAGCGGTCGCCATCTTCAAATTATTAGGAAAATGTATGTATGAATTTCCATATAAAATTTGTATGGAAATACATGTTACTGTGGAGTGTTATCAATATAGAGAGTACTAAATTCTGGAAAAAGCAATTGATGGTAAACAAGATAACAATAGTAAATCTTAAAAGCTACAATCTCAACCTTGAAGATAGCAATGAAAACAATAACATTGATACGCGTAGACAATGACAGTAAAAATAGAATGAATGTATCACATCTGTCTCATTGTTGAGTTGTGAGATCTACACACATTGTCCCCTTATCCATCACTTTTTCGAGGGCTACCGCATAATTGTGACCAAAGAGAAAACTATAAACTATATCCACCTTATTACAAAACATGGTTTAAGCGAAGACTAGACTAAAATTGGAATAAAACTATGTCAATCCTTTTTTAAATCCGTATCACAGAAAAAGGTGCCTTTAAACCAAAGCTTATCTTAGTTTATATTTTGTAATAATGGGGTTCACATTTCACTTCCTCAGTTTTTCCATACTTCAATATACATTTCCGAAATTTCCGCATACGTAGGTAAAAGTTTTATTTAGGCATAAATTTTCCCAGCAATGCTTTAAAGACCAGGAAAACACAGGCTAACATAATAATATCTAAAACTTTGAATTAATTAGGCATTGAGTGTCATTGAATTTAAAATTAATGAACTCAAGTTTACGATACTTACTTCTTCATTTGACAGTAAAATTATTGCGCTGAAAATAGCAATAAGAGCACTGGAATGTTTCAAAGGCATAAAATCAAAGTTTTGAATACGATTACATTAGATGAAAGACTTAAGCGTATATGTTGCATAAAGAGTGTTCGATTCGAATGTGATTGCAAATTCTGTCTACGTTATCTTTATTTACAAAGTACTTTTATAATGAAATCCATATACGAAGAGTAATAAAGAGGCTATTTGAAATTCGAACTTATGGAGATTTGAATAGGCGTATTTTTTCTTTTCGTTACACTGGTCTTATTGCTACATCCAAAATGCACTTAAATATTAAGAGACGATCTACCAATCCTCTAAAGTAATATAAATGAATGCGATTAGATTTTATTTACAACTGACGAGTGTCCTTGCGACCGTAGAAAATTCACGTAAAAGCGCTTGCTAATCGTAATATTACAGTAATTAATATAAGAGCATATAATTATAAGCCTTTAAAGCGACACAAGAGATAAAAAACGATGATGAAGTAAAACTAAGTAAAGTATGGAAGCATTAATAGATTAGCAATTACCGGATTATGCTTCCAGATTTGTCGTATTTCCCAAAGCCCAATTAGCTACAGGAACTCGACGACGCACGCATTTCAGCTTGAGCACTTACTGACGTCACAAAGGGTTTGGCCTTTTATTGTCTGTACATTCATTAACGGCCCTTTCATTGTAATATATTAGTGTTATTTTGTTCGGGCTTTTCTATTCGACCATTTTTCAAAAGTTTGATGAAAACCACATTGTGGACGCCTCGGAAAGGCCTTTGCCCAGCAGTGGGACACGGGCTCATAATCTATGTCTATACATACAGAAGTCTATAAATACAAAATTTAAAGTGTCTGTTTCTAATTCCAAAATAACAGCTTTTCACTAAACGCATATGAAAGTATACACTGTACTGGTATAGAAAAACAATTTTTTGTCTGTCTGTCTGTCTGTTTGTTCCGGGTAATCTCCGAAACGGCTGGACCGATTTTAACGAGACCTTCACTGACGGCTAATGTTACAAGGAGTAACTTAGGCTACTTAGAATTTTAAAAAACATTAGTGATCCGCGGGCAGCCATGAAATTAAAATCTATGCGGGTGAAACCGCAGGGCACAGCTAGTAAATAATAAATATGTAAGTCAAAATTTTAATCTCGTAATTATACCTATTATACTAGTAACATAATATAATTGGTTTAGTCCCAGTTCTGTCATGTCTTTGATTCAATCATTGATATTAATTCAGTCATAATTGTAAACTACAAAATATCTAATACTCGTTGGAATAATTTAATTCCAAAGATACGCCGAGTCCTATCCAACTGTAATCTGTGTGTTTACTCTGCCTCAATCTATCGAACAATGCAAATCCACCGTCTCTCGTCCCAGTTCCGACATGAATTGTCTTTGACAACTACGTACGTTTTGGGAATAACTATTTCAGCTGGAACTCCTGTTTACTGAAACAGTCTAAAATGGGTTACAATTATCTGAACTCAGCGGAAATTGCGAGGTGGGAAGTTGAACAACTGCGATATAGAATAATAGAAGCACGTAGCGTAATAAAATTTAATGATTTTCACAGGAACCTAATTGAAAGTTATAATCCAATGAAGGTTTTTGAATTAACTTGGTAACATTGATTGCGAAAGTGACTTAAAGAATGATTAAATTCAATTTATTTAATGAAAATGAACCAAATTTTTTGGAGGTATTATATATTAGGATATATATATTATTATTAAAGGTTAGACAGAAATATACACATTCCCACTTATAATTTTAAAACATACTTCCATATATACATATACATACAGATAAATAAAATTGAAGTGTCTGTTTGTTATTCCAAAATACTAGCTTTTCACTAAATGCATTTGATAATGACACGGAAAAACCAATTTTTAAAAAAAAACTCTGTGTGTCTGTCCGTCCGTCTGTCTGTCTGTCTGTCTGTCAGTCTGTCTGTTTGTTCCGGGTAAACTCTGAAACGGCTGGACCGATTTTAACGGGAGTTCCATTGACGTGTAGCTCATGTTTCAAGGAGTAACTAAGGCTAAGTTTTTACTTATAAAAAATATTAGGGGATCGCGAAATTAAGCATGAAACTAAATCTACGCGTTTGAAGTCGCGGGGCACAGCTAGTAATATAATATATTTTCCTTTAATTCTGTTTCAGCTTTGGTTTATTATAAAAAAATATTCAATAATTTGGTTTATTATAAAATCTTATCCAATCCCAAATAAATGAGAAATGATGATATACTCCTGATAGCAATGCAATAATAATAAATAGGTATTAAGATAAGTAAGCCCTAATAAATATTATTTTATTTCCAATTTTAGGCAGATTCGTATATGGTAGAACGTCAATACGTAATGCAAGATAACACAAAGTTTATCTACTGCAAACACAAGACCCATTTGTATTTTGCTACTTTACATTGATTATTTTGTAAAAATTCTTAACAAGGTTTTTCTTTTAAGTTAGTGAAGTAGAATGTAAAAGTCTAACAGTGACATCTAGAAGCTTAAGGCGGAAACTTTTCAAATTGTGAATTGGAACACGTTAGTAATGTTGCCAATCGCCGAGACGGAGGAGGGCGCTAGTGCGAAGGTGTTGGCGGGCGCCAGCCGCCACCGACGAACCCGTGATCGTGTCGTTACAGCTGAAACGAGAGCCATACGCCGCAGGCGAGGTTGGACCGTGGTTGGTTCTGAAACTAGGTGAGTCTCACTAATGCCTATAGAGGTCGCTGCTACTGACTTTGGGAGACATACAACTATCAATATGGTTTTTCTAGATTTTACCTAAAGCTTTTAAACGTAGGCATAAACAAATATTTATGTCTTTATTATTTCTGAAGAAACAGACATGGTTTTAAGCATCTAAGCTAAATTTAATTAATGTTACATCGCATTTTGTGTTTGAAAAATAGAATTTCTTTATTTCTAATCTATTTATCTGATTGTGTAGTAAACAACCACAACCATCCATCCAACCGTACAATGATACAAAATTAATTAAATGGAAATAAAGATCATTTTTGTAGATGTGTTTTCGAATGATTTAAAGTATATGATACATTTCAGAAACGAACGTGGAACTGTGAACATACATTAAGTAGATGATCGGTTAAATCTGGTACTTATTGGCCTGAAAATTCTATCGGTGTTACATTTGGGGCGTCATACTACCGGATCGATATTACCCTAGCTTTCAATGGATTCCTGTAGACGTATTATTCAGAGCATTAACTGGAATCACCAGTTTCATTACTGTTTATATTAGCTTATAGTACCAAAAATTATCGACGTCGAAAAATTCACAAAGGAATGAAAGTTTATATAAGTACTGCTCGATTTATCAGGTGAGAGAGGAATCTGTGTGTGCGCTCTACTCTAATATAGTTGAACAACGCAGTCAGCTTAAAAACTTGGTATACGTATGTACCTAAGGCAAACAAAGGAGAAAAAACATTCAGTTTTAGCAGTATCTAAGTAAGACCACACTTACCAAACGATTGGTACAGCTGATTTATTGGAATAGTGTAGACGATAGCGTAGAATTGAATTTAGAGATAGAGAGAGCAGTGAAAAAAGCAGCTGACTTTACAATGTTTTATTTGACAACTACTGACAAGTGAAATGTATAAAAAAGACTCATCATTAATTTAAGAGTAGAGAGACTCTTGTCGGAGTAACCGATGCAACTCTTTCCACTTGTCTCTGTCCAGTGCCAGCTCTTTGAGAATAAAAAAGACTAAGAATAAAAAAACATAAATCATACAATTTATAACAAAATAGTTTCCAACAAATAGGTTATAGAGTTCCGATCGTACTCTACGAAAACCCTCATTAGATATCCTCAAAATCACGTCACCTTTGCTTACCCTTACTTTAGGTGTTGCTTTAATTATCACAAATATTATACGTTCCTAAAGTATAACATAAAAACAATCAAGAAGAAAATTAAGTTCAAGTCTATGGAAAGAATAAAGCTGGAAGTAATAAATGTAAGTAATAACATTCATGGCAACCAATATTATTGCTTACTAAATCAGAAAACAATAACATTCTAAGTTTTTTTAACATATGTTGAGCATGATTTATTATAAAAGGCCGATTGAGTATTTTTCTTATAAACATCACTTTCGGAACTGTTTTGAAATATGTTTAAGAGACAGTCAATAAATTTAGCCAATCTGAATACCGATCCAGGATTTTTTTTGGTTCATTGAAGTAAAAAATAAAACATTCTGTCGTTACTCATCTCAATATTATTTTATCAAACAGCACCGCGCTTTTGAAGATAAATTAAGATAAACACGTATTAATTTTTTTAAGTAGGTAAGTATGTCTTTTATGGGCGAAATGAAATTTGCATCGTAAAATATTGCACCATTACTACAAAGACTGTTGGAAGGTGTGCTATTGCTAATTATCTAGAGTTAATAAAACTTCAGTAAGGTAGATATTAAAACATTGTAGGAATTCGATAAATTTATTGATACACTAGCTGTGCCCTGCGGTTTCACCCGCGTAGATTTAGTTTCTTCCTTATTGTCGCGGAACTATAATATTTTTGATAAATAAAAGTAGCGTAAGTTACTCATTGAAACATCAGCTACCTACCAGTGAAAGTCCCGTTAAAATCCGTTCAGCCGTTTCAGAGATTACCCGGAACAAACAGACAGACAGAGAAAAATTTTAATACTTGGTTTTTTAGTGTCAGTATCGTGTATACTTTCATATGCATTTAGTGAAAAGCTGTTATTTTGGAATTACAAACAGACACTTCAATTTTATTTATCTGTATAGATTACTTACTACCTTATTGCGCGGTGCAATTTGCACTATGAAGATATATCTATTTGAATAAATCAAAGTTGTCAGTAAATATGTTATCATAACCATGAACCATGACTATCCCACCAACTTATTAGGTACATCAGAAGTACCTACAGAAAAATACAAAAATAACTCGCAAAACACAATGTTTCCGGCTCGCAGCGGAAGTTCTATAGCTCTTAAGCGCCGGCGATTTTCATCTTGTTCGCAATTCGCTTCATACGTAATGCCGTAAGCCTTATAAATGGTGGTCGGGTCGTGATCATATTTGGCAACAAAGAGTCCCCAAGGTTTTTCTGCAATTATCACTAATAGTAGCCTTCGTTACTATGCGGGTCTAAAGCTCTCAACCGTTCCACATACTTTGTACGACCAGAATTCTAATATAACAAGAACATAACCATATGCTCACCCTTGTATTCCCCGAAGGGGTAGGCAGAGGTATAGTACGCCCACATGTCCCATGTAATAAGGGGCTATCTTATTGCTATTTCTAGATCTTATTATCTAGACTCCGGGCTACTATTGGGTGATTACAGATGGAAAAACCCTTATAACACTCGATAACAAGACATCGTGTTCCACAGTAGCGCTTATGACAATCAAACTATCTAGGCAGTCTTGGATCTATATACCCAGAACTCGATTATTCTATATCAAATGCTAGAGTATTTACTTCATGTGCGATGAGCGTATGATATTAGTTTTATTGTTAAAAAGTCGCGTGGGCTGTGTGGTTCAAATCGCATTAAATTTCTGTCGTAGCAGTGAAGTGAAACAACTTAATCTCTCCTATTCACCGAAGCTCTCGTAATAGTGCAGGTAAACGCTAGCTACCTACTTGCTCCAAGAATCTTTTCTACAATTTTAGAATTTCCGTGATCATCGCCTAAGTCTTCATACTGTCAGTGAGACTTTAAGCCACCTACGTTTTAAAATCAGCCCCGAATGATGTTGTAATAAGCTTTTTAAGATTCTAAGCTGAAAGTATCCGGTTAGCTAGTGACCGAAAGCTAATGACCGATCGTATATATAATTTTAAATAAGGTTTGAAACAAAATATTGACGGAATAAGTTAATGAATAGAGCGAACGAGATTTGGCAGAAAGGCCATCGCGGGAAATTGCTTGAGAAATTCAATTTCTTGTCTCGACAGATTGGCACATTGTCTGAACTCCGAGTTTATACGTGACTTTATCTCCAAATTTAACTTGATCCTTTGGATGTGTAAAAACTGTAAATTTTTTGTAGACGAGGCGAAAGAAATATGTAAGGTTCGTAGCATGTGACGAACGGTGGTCTCTGTCTACCCCCATGGGATACAGGCGGGAGCATACGTATGTATTTATGCGAAAAGATGCTATTAATATGTTAAATATAAAACACACCGCCACATCTACTGGACCTAAAAAATGCGAGTGGTTCTCGCTTGGCTGTCAATTCGAATATATTTTATTATTTTTCCATCATCATCAGCCGGAAGACGTCCACTGCTGAACATAGGCATAGGCATTTTCCCATGACTATGAGAAAACTTAACGGAAGAATTACAGTTAAAAATAGTACCTAAACTTGTTTCAAATATCGTTCGCCTAATTTATGCATGTCTGTATCACAAACTGGGGCCCAACCATGAGTTCTTATTGCAATGATAATTCAGTTGTGCGACAGTGACAGATGTATACACGTCACATACATATGTCTCATAAATGAGTGAAACTATCATGGCAATAAGAGCTCATGGTAAGGCCCCTGTATGTAGGCCCTCGAATTGTTAATTTTTTGATATAATTCCGCACGAAATGAAATAACTAAACTCTCCCAAATTTTCAGTAGATAGAATATCAGTCTAACTTCTGAAGTTATATTTTATTCCCTTTGTTTTAAAATTATGAATAAAATATTTCACCGTTCGTTTTGAAACTAAATTCATGTTTCGCAAGCTGGGTTTGGCGGTTTTGCCTAATTATTAGAACGTGGACGTATCCTAGATTTCATCTGTTTGAAAATTTATTTATGTTTCTCTCAGTCAACATGGCTTGTCTATATATCTTGACTGTGAATTTTAAGCACTCATATGCGTTTAGTTTTTTTGATATACATACATAATACTCACACCTTTATTCAGAGTTGCAGAGAGAGGTGTAACCTTGTAACTGGAAAGAGCCATTTCAAATGCATCATAAACGTGTCTGTAGGACAATTGTGTCTTTACCTGCTGAGCACAAATCACCAAACGGTCGCTGCCACCAAAATTCTGTGGTCAGACCCACAGACCAAGAGAGTCACCGCTGTGCGACATTATACACGATTATCGTATACAATCTCTTTGATGTTCTGTATAATTTAATACAATAACACTAACATTTCAAACGCATATTAATGCTAACTTTTTCCAACTTGGTAAATAACCTTGCATTTACTACTAAAATAATTATGGCATCGGAAGTTTAGGCAACCTAACTCATAAACTACCACGAAAATTATAGCTAAGCTAAGTAGGCCGCAAAATAAAATATAAAAGGTGTTTCAACGCGACCTCATAACTGAATGACATCTCGGGCTTTGTACTTAATGCCTACATGAAAATTATAATAAGAAGTCTGGGTTTATTATAAAGTACTTCTTCACTTCGCTGCTTCATGAATTACGCCCTACTTATTTTATCTCGGATGGAGTGAAATATATCCCAGATATCCAAGGGGTTTTTTGGAAAGCTCCTTTTATCCTCTATGATGTTGGTATACTATAACTAGATTAACGGGAAGACATACTTTAAAATATATTATCAGAGTGAAATTTTCCTGCTGTAATTAAACTTTCTATCTAAACGGCATCTGAATTTTGTAAGCTAAACTTTACTAATAAATCATATCTCCATATAGAGTATGTTGGAATTCTATTTCTCTAGTGTGAAATGCGTACTAATTTGCAATGCGTGTCCCAGACATGTTTCCCCATGCGTCACCTCCAGGCATGCGAGTTTTCAGGTGACAGCTGATAAGGCACCGTCCCGGGCTTGTTGGCAACTTGCCCTTACGGATATAGACGGGGACATTGCGACGAAATTCAAATCGCATTCCCACCTCACACACACACACTTGAGTCACAAGCGAAGCGACAGCTAAAGAAATTTAAAGCAGCGCAGGTATTTTTCTGACTTCATGAGCTAATTTGTCAATGACTCATATTAGTTTGTTATCGTCTTTATGGTTTATTAAGTCTTTAAAATGATTAGCAGTTAAAAATAAAATCTCTAAGCGACAGTTTTGATGACAGTTTGACGACATATTGGACATTGGCTCCCGATTTAAATCCTACGGGACGGTTCACGTGTTTATAAAGGAAATCACTTTGTATTAAGCTTTCTTGTACCGATTATGACAAGATTTTGAAGCTAAATACCAATAAATGGTATACCACCATACCATCAGTCTTCACATCCTTACTAAAAATATATAAATCATGTTGATAATGGTCAGTCGCATTTCCCTGTCACTGTAACCACTCCTAAGAACTAGCGTACAAGTCGAGCAGGAACAATATGATGTACAATCTAGACTGTATTCATAGCTTCAGTCGCGTCTATTCCAATTTGATGTTCCATTGTAATACTAATCACGCTTGCCTTAATATTTAGAACGACCACTGTCGGACGGCGAGTGAGACATTAAGCTACTCGAATCAGAAAACTCGAATTTAGATTATTCGATCATACCTTTCATTTGAATATTGTACTTGAAGGTTTTGATATTCAGTATAATAATAAATTCATATTAACTGTTTAATTTATGGATTGTCTCCACAATGCGATCAATTTCCATCATACACGCGAACCCTACATGAAATTGCACGTTGCACTGCTTTGATGTATTATGACGCTCGGATGATTGAACGACGACCTTTCAGTGCTACATTTCGTAGGTAAACAACTGAATAGATAATAATTTTATAAAGCTAGAGTTTGTTTGGAGGTAACGGAACGGAATATAGAATTCATATATTATTTATGTTTTGGATAGTTCATTAATTAAGGAAGGCTTTATAAAATCACACTGCTACAAAAGCGAACCATCAATGAAAACTACACAAATATGATCACTAATTTACAAAGTTTTTATTTTTAATCGTACGCGGGTAAAACCGCGATGAACAGCTAGCATATTATATGTTCATTGAACTACATGCCTAAGTCATTATTATAAAAACAGTGCATCGATGACGATGCATCTTGGAAAAGTTGGCAAGCGCCGTGTCTCTCCCGCCTTGTACAATAACCACCTACTAAACATTCCACAAAATAAGATCATTGTCTCACACCGATGTTCCGCATTCCTGATCGAGTGCCATGTGCACACGGTATGGGTATTATTTGAATAAGTGGTGTAAGATAAAAGTGAAGTGGCACTTCGAACGCTGCTGCGTCTTCCTGAATGGTGCGAATATATCTATTTTTGCCTGCATACGAATACGTGTGTGTACTTACAAGATTATAATATACGATTGTAAATAGCAATATCACTGCGAATACATTCGTTAACTTCTACAAAAGCTTTGTAATAGTAGTTTTAGTAAAATACGCTGACTCATTATAAATGAGCTTGTCTACAACAATTAAGTTCTAACTCCGTCCTATTTCCGCCCTCGAGGAAAAAACCAAAAAGCCGGATCCATTCAATATTGTAATGTCACCTTTACGTTTTGAATTTTACTGGATTAATTGACAATTACTATTCGGTTATATATACACTCGTCATTTTTCGGCGTGGCGGTCCATGGGGGAGGCCTATGTTCAGCAGTGGACGTCTTCCGGCTGATGATGATGATGATGATACACTCGTCACAGAAATGCGAAAATGATTTGAAAGAAATCTTAAACATAAAATTTTAAGAACAATCCAGAAACTTGGACGTTGATTTTCATTCCTTTTAGAATAAATTAGGACGAAAGCCCTGTATCTGAAAGGTAGTTGTATTTTCATGCTGAATAAAGAGAGTTATATTTTAATGAATAATAAGTGGGTCGACGAGATATTAGTACTAGAGTGAAAAATATTTTCGTTCTAAAAGTAACTTGTTTCCAACACATGTTAACTTTCGGAGGCTATTGCAGAGTTTAACTTGAACGGTTTTTGTAAAATAAGTTTGGGTAAATACGTACAGTCACATGTTTACACGAACAATAAAGTATAATGAACTGACGCGAGTGTCTGGGAATTAACCACACAACTTTTCATCCTTTATATATAAATGCTTCTCAACTATAGAAGGTTCATGATAAAATTGATAGAAGGTTTGTGACAACATTTGTTTCATCGCCATTCGATCAGCGTTGCCCTTCGGATACCCTTCTGGGAGGGTTCGAAGACATCACATAAAACGACCCTTTATCATATTTTCTACATAATTTCTTCACTTCGAATTAGCGTGACTGAAAACTGTTACATATAATGATGAAAAAATAACAACGTACGACCCAAAATCATATTTTATAAGCTTTCCGCAAACACTGAGTGGAGGAGATAGGGGATAATGCCGTACCGAGATCAATGTTTTTGTAACGTTCAGCCTAGGCATATAGGAGCAGCAGAAAATAAAATTATCAACGAACATTACAGCGTTGAAGCGGAAGGTGGATAATTTCTTCCATGCAAAATTGTCCTGCAGCTAATCATAGTCGGTTTAAACAGTAAATTGGTTTACTTCTATTATATTAACCAATAGCAATCTTAAAATACATCCCTACTTCAGTACCTACAAATACCATTATCCTACATAACTTACAAGAATGAGTTTGACATCTGTCGAGTTATAAATTAGTATGTCGATTACAGAAACAATTGAACATAACAACAACTGAAACTTAGCCGTAGGCTTCGGACTCGCAAATATAATTACTTATATTACTATTTATTTACTAGCGGTTTTCCACACGACAGCCGTCCACTCGTGACTTATTTTGTGTGGAAAATACCCAAAACGCTTTATCAACCAATACACCTTCAAATATAACCACTCAGACGACCCCCACACGAATAGTTATCCTTTTTTTTCATTAATTAGTAAGTTAGCCAACACTTTACCAGTTTTTACTAAAATGAATTAAATTTTTTTTATTACACGATCAGTCAAACAGGAGCTGCAATCAAAAGCAACGCCTGTGGACTACGGGATAAGCACACATCATTTAACCCGCCATGCGGTCGCAGCCGTGTTGCATTTAAATGCACCGCCAGTAACTAGGCCGTGCAGTGTAAACTACTGCCCGATTTTGCCCAGTCTACCGTTACCATCTGGCTCCCTTTTTTTCTAGTAATGAACCAATACAAATGGTAAATATCCAGGTTAACAATCGCAAAAAATTATATGGAAAATTAACATCAATTATTGTGACAATAATATTTGTTATTATTTGGATTTTAATAGCGTTTAATTTAATCTAAGTCTTATTCCCTCGTCCAAAATAATTTCATAAAAGTAACTGACAGTTGACCAAAATCAATTTAGGACTTAGATACTCTGATTATATAAATTCCTTAGCCCATTATATTTTGCTCCCTATATTTTTACTATTTAGTAACTTATCTCGTTATGCGGTCAAAAACTCCACTAAGCGTGTACAGCAACATATTCATTTGAAATGACTATTTACGGTACCGATTAATTTCATTGGGTTCCAGAGGATAACCGAGAGCGGCTAATTGCCCATATTGCAATACCAACTACTTTTACAGCACCACTTGTGTAGAGCAAAAGTGGTTAAGCTTTGTTTACAGCTAACAGTCTACACCAAGTTGTTTACCTCTTTGTTTTAATCCTGTAAATATACAGTCTGTTTGCTACGTTTGTTCATTTTCTCCGAGTACTTATGTGTGACCGAGGGCAATGAATCCGGCTCACCAGAAATATCACCTCCCCGAGTCCCCGAAGGAGTAAGCAGAGGTGTTGTAACAACAACACCCACATTTCACCGAATATGATAAAGTGCCAACGTGTCAGATGGTGAATCCATCGCCGTCTCAGGCACTATACATATTATGTTTTTGAATTACTTCTCAGCCATATGCAGGCTTCCTCACGATGTTTTCCTTAACCGTAAAGTAGGTGTAAAATTATTGCACTTAAGTTTTTATAAAACTCATTGGTGCAGGCCGCTGTGATTCGAACTAGCTAGCAATTGCTTGCGTAGCAGGCGTATTCGTAAATAAAAAATATGCAATACAATTAATTTTACTAAGCTATATGATTCGTAGTATAAAAAAAGTATGAAAACCTTGAGTTGTATTAATGTCATGTACATGTATCCAAGTAATAATGGGTGACGTGAATTCGTTGCTCCCGCTTGTATTTGGATATCAAGTTGTACCACTGCCTAATAATGTAGAGTTAGTCAGCCGTCTATTTACATAATATAACTAACGCAGACGTATTAGCAGCAAACACGCCCAGACGGTCGTAAAACATAAGCATGGAACTGTGACTTAATACGTGCAATGAATGCGACTGGCCATAATTACTTGAGTGTGGTATTATCCTTTTTCAGACATGTTTATGGAAAATTGTTGTACTGTTTACTTATTTCTTTTTACTTTGTGTTATTTTAAGGTAACCTACAATAGCGAAACAAACATCTTTTCTTGACAATCCAAATTTTCATTAGTCTCCAAATATTAGATGGTCCCCACCATTTATCATTCCAGACTGCTTCTGTGTATTTTTTATGTACATAATCAAATCAAAATGCGACATATCTATCATCGTGAAAAAAGATAGTAGAACGAAAAAAAAGACTTTCGGGTTGTCGTATCATTGTCATGTTCCTACCATTTTCCAATTTATTTAGGGATTGTCGTCCCATTTAATGGTACTCGTCTCCATGTCTGAAGGCTCACTTCCTTCCTCTCCTTTCTAACCGTGTTATCTTTCACACTGCTCCGATTTAAAAGACACTAATTATATTGAAGAAAATGTCGAGATATGGCGTCTATTTTGAAATTATTGTCGTTAATATCGTGATATTAATCTGATCTTCATGTCGGCGGTCAAGTCATCGTGGTTCATAGGAATTTTACGTAAGCAGACGTGAATATATTATGTCTTTCTTGACTGTATCTTGTGAAATGTGTGGGAGTAGAGACTACAATACTAATGTCTAGCATTACTGTAAGATATGGGCAGCCGCGTCACGCTTCCAATAGCATCAGACGCGCGACTAACTTGACTCATCTCGTGTCTATCCATCCTTATCTAATCTTATATTTTTCTTAATAAAACATTCAATGTTCTGCCATCTTTTGCAGCATGTCATATATGTCCGTTTCGCAATGCACATATATTTACGAGACGGAATAAACTAATAGCTACCTCTATGTCTAGATATTCTCATTGCGCTAACGTTTGTAAGTCAAACATCAAATAGCCTAAACACTGCAACCTTCGCCTAAATTGTTCGCAAAGCAATAGAGATTCTGGGTGTTTAGCCCCTGCCTCCGTATAGTCACATATTATACAGCCGAAAATAGTAGGTACACGCTTTAGAAAAGTGAAATTGTATCGTCGTCGGCGAGGCTCTGGAGAATTAAGTGCACCTTGTCAACTGGCGGTCAAGATTTACTACGAACCTTGGGAAAGTTTTTCAAAGTTTAGTTTTGGGACGTCCATTCTTAACTTTGATTTCGGGAAAATATCACAGAGTTCTAAATAAATCATCGATAGCTTTCAGTAATAAGCCTAAGTATTTTTGCAGGAGCCGAGAGTCACGATTTTCCTTTATCAGTATGGCAAAAGTGTATACTTAATGTAATTATAGACAAACGGAGTTATACTCGTATAAACAGCAGACGGTAATCAGCTAGCAATTTAAATAACGACCAAAGGAAGAAAGCCGTTTCACGTCCGTTAGAAAATAGATTGTCATTTACTTATTATGAAACAAAAGCTTTATCGAACACCTACATATTCCTTTTCAATAGAAGCTATTAAAACGTTAAGAAAAGAGCATTTGGAATCGTATTCACTTAGAACCTTAATGGACTCGATGAAAAGTAAATGTAAATATTTTTGGTGATTATTTATTTTTCCGCTTCTTTTCCGCAACACAGTGAGATACATAATTTAAAGACGAAAGCTATTAAATGCTTCAGTACCCTAACATACAAATACTTAAGTATTGAAATAATCCAAAGATAATAAAGAATTCTGTATTAGATCCAATAAAATGGCGCTCATAAATGGTTGAAGAAAATGGGAATAAAAGCAAATCCATTAAAACGGTACATCTGGGATAACGATACATACAGAAACAATCTGTCGATTCGCTTAGTTGACGATCTGGCGATTCGTGAGATACATGGCATATTGTGTTCAGAATAATACCATCGTATACAACGAGTTTTAATACGGAAAATGCGTCTGTGTACCAACTTGAAATTGGAACGAATAAAATGTTATAATAACTATTATATGATATGAGTTTTTTTGAAGATATTTGTTCGAATTGTACCTTATATGAATATGTTTTAGTTTTAATCTTTGTAAGTAGATGGCGTGAGTAATAAAATAGATCGCGCTATTGAAAGTCGTATCGCGTTAGATAAATATGTCTACCATTGATTTGTTTTCCTCTTCTTTGACGCAACATTATAACAAACCTTTGAAAATTAACCCAAGTTTTATTTAGTCATTACAATCTTCGGAAGGCCCAAACAATATTATTATCTACTTCAAACATGATTATTATTTATTTATTTTTACTAAATAAAGATGTGTGTAAAATAGTGTAGAACTTACTTTACGTACTTACTGGTCACACAAGAGATAACAGATTATAGCTTCCATCAATTTCTGTTTTTCATTGAAACAATAAGAGCGTAAATACAAATAGAGCGTTTGGAAAATAATACGTCCGGAATATTTTTACAAAGTAAACAAAGCTGTATTTTCATCTCAATCGGACACAAAACAGAACTTATGACTTTGATTAACATTGTTTTGAGCTGCATAAAATATATTGAATTTTTCATGAGAGAGTTCAATGATTACTTTCCACTAAGAAAAGGAAGGGTAAAGCGTAGTGCCTGTAAAAAAGGGATTGCCAATTTATGAGACTTATTCCCACTCGTTATTTATCATCGCAATTTAATTAAAATTATCGATATTAAAAATAACACTGGAAAGTTGGTTGAAAATTGACTTCCTTGGTGAAAGTCTAATGAAGTATATTTATAGCTTCATCGATACAAACTACACACTATATCTTCGAATTACCTTGATGTTACTCACAAAGCTGTAAATCTCAGTTTATCCTCATCGGATTACCAGGAGCGCACCTCTACTCTACGGTGACTACTGTTTGTAAATAATAAATAACATCCTTTTACATGCAATTTGTTCGACAATGTTTCACACATTTTACCAACGAAGCCCAAAAAGGATTGTGTATTTAATGCGCCTTTCTTGCCCTATGGAAATAACATCGAAGTTTCAAGACGAGTGTTATCTTACTTATTAAAGTCCTTGAGACGAATTAATAGTCAATGTTTCTTAAATATTTTCTATCATCATTGGTCTAGTACTCGTAAACGCTACTGCGGAACACAAGATCATGAATTCGATCCCCTGTTCGGGCAAAGTGTGCATTGGCTTATCCATCTGCAATTTCCCAGTAGCAGACTGTGTCTGGTTTATGATAAAAAGCTCGCTTGCCATTTTGCACATGTGACTTAAACGTATTTTCCGGAATGTAAGCTTCAAGCGTTTAATGATTGTAGTAGCTCTGCGCTTGTTTGCCAACTTGTTAGGATAGGAACAGTCAAGGAGAACAATTTGTGCCTACCATTATCTTTAAATCACTGTGCAAGATACACAATGCAGCACAAACATGCAATACAGTTTACGATGGAAGGAAATGGATTAGAGAGCGAACAAGCCCAGACAAGGGCGCGCTTTAGCAGGCAACAATGTTGCTTTTATGACTCACCATGGACTGAATACTGAGGTAATATGAATATGATACCTTTACGTGATATGAAAACTTATTTGAAATATCATATTCGACGTTTACGTGTTCCATTTGTCGTTTATCGTTAAAGCAAAGCCAGTGTCAAATAACACGTGGGAGGGATAAATCAAACGTAGCTTTTACCTGTAAAGCTAAAACACAGCTTATACAATTTATTTAATAAACCCTTTCATACCACTGACTGCTTTGTTTGTCTAGCTTCTGCGGAACACGAACTCCTGAGTTTGATCCCTAGGTCGGGTAAAGTGATATTGGGTTTTTCCATCTGTAATTTCTCAGCAGCAGCCCGGAGTCTGGAAGTGTCCGTTTAATGGCAATAGGCTCGCCCGCTATCATAAGAGATTTAGACATAACAGGCGAAATGTAGGTCTACTAAAAGTATACCTCTGCCTACCCCTTCTTCGGCATATAGTCGTAAGCATAATGTTGTTTAGACTATGTTGCGAATACCTATGTTGAGAATGTATTTTTGGTATTTGTGAATTATATACTATTTATTACTTGTATTAAGATATTTTTATTTTGTAACTAATATACTCGCAATACAGATAATAAAATAAACTGAAATACTTAGTTTAAATAATTGATGGGAGTAAATACAGATTAAGGTTGGTAGAGAGAAATGGAAGAGAGGAAAACATTGCGCCGACCCCAAATAAAATAGGATAAGGGCAGGAGGATGATGTGTATAAGAAATAAAATTTGTTTTGTAATCAGATTGGTACGAGTCCAAAAAAACCAACGACGAACTATGAACAATGGCTATCAAGGATCAAATAACCCCTTTTCATTGTAGTTTAAACTCATCGAACGTGACAGTTTATCCAATTGTAACACTGCATGTATGTTCATAATCACTCTATACGATGTTTCTCAAAGTTATTGTTATCTTGATCAGACGTAACGGGTCGGAGTCGCCCCAGATACCAGACGACCCTTGGGTTATTATGCTATGCGTACTGTGTTCCTATCTCTAAATTATTTTGTGAAAAACTGTTTCAGATGCTATCGAAAACATTAAATTTTTTTGATTAGATTTTCATTGTACTTTCAAGTCGTCAGAATGCCAAAAAAATGTTAACGTTGAGTTCCGAAGTTCGATTTTACTAACCAGAACCCGAAAAGATGGCATACTTATGCAAAAATGTGATTAAAGCGTTTATTTTCTTGTTACAGGTAAGTTTAAACGTCGAAGGTCGACTCCACACTCTAATAACTTTCCGGTGACGGAGACTACATCTAACCTACAGTGTACAGGTAAGCTCATAATTTTCCCACCGTTTAATATGTGGCCGTGCGTGTATATGCCGCCGTATAAAGGGCAGGCAATATACGTAATAGCCAACACTTGCCAACAGGCCTATTGTGTTTAAGAAATGTTACGCAAGCGTTAACATTTGGCGATAGGGGATTAGATATATCAACTCTCAAGTATTTTGAACATGTATCCGTATCGAGGTAGGCAAGCAAGCCGGATATGAAAGCTACCCGAGTGTGGGTAGCACCAACGATAAATGTTTTGTATATTCTAATATAGCGCTTAGGGCTCGTAGCATCATATGAAACCTCGAAAAGAAATTATATCTTTATAAATTTTTTATCTAATATTACTAGCTATCTACAACCGCAATCTAGTCAAGATTTTTCAGTTATTTAATACCTACCTGTAGTTTAAGCAATGGGATGAACTGATGTCACACATATCATAGTTTAATTTAAAACAAATTGTATTTTCGTATGGTTGTTGAAGAAAAACTGAACCCATGACAATATAATAAAGTGTTCTTACAAATCTTTATCTGTTCTGAAATCTTTTTATGACGGCAACTTGATTCTTGCGAGGAATCGCGACAGCATTAAGTAAGTATTAATGCTAATCGCTCGTTAATCTAAGTCATTCGGTTTTGACCTGAGTTTTGGCGTACGTGGAGGGAAAATTACGAGCGTGCGAATGAACAAAATGGCTTTTCCAATTATGGAAATAAAGACACTTTAAATGGCACTTGAATAAAGCCACTTCATTATGTATTTATAATATGCAAAATGACGTACGTAGCAAGTAGCAAAGATCAACCAGAAATAACAACAATACTCACAATGAATGTTGTATAACAATGTAGGTATATAACTTTATGTTAATTGGGAATTGATAAATTAACAAAACGTACAAATACACGCTGTTATTCAGTCATTTGCACACATTATATGCGACGAGATGTGCATCATATGTTCATGCTAAGAGCCGTAGTGCCTCGGGGTTAGAACAGTTGCCTACTACGCAAAGGACGCAAGTTCGAATCCCAGCGGGGCCAGTACCTATGAGTTTTTCTAAAAACTTATGTACAGTGATTTCACACCACGTGCTTTACGGTGAAGGAAAACATCGTGAGGAAACCTGCATATGTCTGAGAAATAATTCAAAGACGTATGTATAGTGCCTGAGACGGCGATGGACTCACCCTCTGTCACGTTGGCACTTAATCATATTCGGTGAAATGTGGGTGTTGAAAATTACAACACCTCTGCCTAACCCTTCGGGGAATACAGGCGGGAGGATATGTATGTATGTATGTATGTTCATGCCATCTCAGAATGGTCCCCGAAGGGTAAGCAGCAGGAGTGTTATATAATTAATAATAGCACCCAATTTTGACCGAAGATGATTAGGTACCAACATGGTGAGTATATTGCTGTCTCAGGCACTATTTATGTGTACTACGTGCATTACATAAAGATACTAGCTGTGCCCCGCGGTTTCACCCGCGTAGATTTAGTTTCATGCTTCATGTCGCGGAAACCGAATGTTTTTAATAAATAAAAGCCTAACTTACTCCTTGAAACATCAGCTACCTGACAGTGAAAGTCCCGTTAAAATCGGTCCAGCCGTTTCAGAGATTACCAGGAACAAACAGACAGACAGACAGAGAAAAAAATTTAAACTTGATTTTTTTGTGTCAGTAGCGTGTATACTTTCATATTTATTTAGTGAAAAGCTGTAATTTTGGAATAACAAACAGACACTTCAATTTTATTTATCTGTATAGAATAGATGTATAGATAATGAGGGGTACATAGGAACGCTTAGTTAAATGATGATTACAAATATACACATTACCTACCTACTGAGTACCAACCAACCAATATTACTAAGAAAGGTAATATTGTTGTCAGCCTAAGGCCACGACATGCGAACCAAGACGACCGGTAGAATACAGATGGTGCTATAGCCTAATCACAATCGCATGGATATTAATAACAAGTCTTACATTAAAACCTTAACACAGGTTGTAACATTTACTTTTTATCGAAGATAATTAACTGTGTGCCAACTTAGCATGTGGTGAGTCTGAATTTAATGGATTGAAATACTCTGAAATTAATTTCGAATAAAGTAGCCTGGTAAAGTTATTGTCATAATATGCATTTGCAATAAACTTAAATAATATTTATCCAGAACTTAATTAACAGATATAGGCACACAGACTAGTGAGTTGTGCTTAGTAAAATACTCGGCTTATTCTTTTTGTACACGTAGATTACTTAGAATTCATCGTCTCTACACTATTTTGTAGTTGTAGCACATACAAGTACACGCGCATATGGGATATTATTATTAGATTAGATATCTAAAGGTCTCGCTTCATGCATAAAGCAAGGGAATATGCCCTTTACGTAGTTGACTTCCGGTATTATTGATCGATTTCCACGGAATATTATATTAGTTTGCTTTCATATACATATTTCACCGGTGACCTAGTATGGCCATTAAGCTTCACGTTCATGCAAATATACATTGTGCTCGTTGTTATTACAAACTTGGTGTAATGAAGAACACGAAGTTATTCTGAGACGTAAGTGAAGTGACTCAAAGACCGCAGCATCACCATCTGCTCCGTTGACACTTTTATGTCATTTACCGTATTCTAACGCTTGTACTACGGACTGTTCTACCATCGCACTTTTCCAAATCGAAGGGGAGCTCATCGCCACACTTCCAAAGTCGTTTCAAACCCATATGGTTTCGCACTGCTCGTTTCTAAAAGAGCGCCCTTCCCCGGTGGTTCCACCTTCCTTCCATGGTTTTCCCAAACGTGTACCACATAAGGTTCTTCAAGAAGGGTGTGAAGTATGATATTTTCAGGGTCAGCAAAGCACACGTGATGTCTCCGGTATTTTACAAGACCATAGGCTGCTGCATTTTCCATCATGGGGCCTCTCTATAAGTATGGGAATTCCCTATAAGAACTTCTTAGTTATGGCGTTAAATTTTACGGTGCCAAGATAAAACGTTAAAGCTAAGACGTCAATGCTATAATGACGTTGGTCGGCCCCCAGGACCGCGCGCTTGTTTACCAGTTTATGGCTAAAAAAAATTTCTTCGACCGTCTCATATGCCTCTCCTCCTCGCATTGATTAAATTTTAGCTTGATTGTAGTCAAGCGTACCCCCACAATTAACCAAATAGCATACCGTACCATATCAAAATCTTTATAAACTTAGTAAATCTTAGTAAAATTAAAAAATAGTAAAGCAACACAAAAAGTTTCGTGAAGTACGAAAACTTTATAACTAAACTACATCTATACAGTCTATACAGATAAATAAAATTTAAGTGTCTGTTTGTAATTCCAAAATAACAGTTTTTCACTAAATGCATATGAAAGTATACACGCTACTGACACTAAAATGCCAAGTTTAAAAAAAATCTCTGTCTGTCTGTTTGTTCCGGGTAATCTCTGAAACGGCTAGACGGATTTTAACGGGACTTTCACTGGTAGGTAGCTGATGTTTCAAGGAGTAACTTAGGCTTTTATTTATTAAAAACATTCGGGTTCCGCGACATGAAGCATGAAACTAGGCTTCTTTGATTTATTACAAATATTAGGGTTCCGCGACGATATGGATGAAACTAAATCTACGCGGGTGAAACCGCGGGGCACAGCTAGTTCTAAGATAAATATGTAAACAAGGTTCTTAAAAGCAAGTTTACTCAACTGCTTTAACCACATTAAATCGAATTAAAACTAGAAATATAATTTATAAAGTATCTATATAGTCCGACATCCACACCAATATCTTGTGATTTATTCTAGTTACAGTGCGAGGTTAACAAGGAAATTTTGTGAGAACGTCGAATCGATGTTAGGTCATATATTTAGGTTTACAGACTTCAAACAAAGAAAGCCATATGCCCGGAGAATTATAATTTACACACTTACTGGAAGATATAAAACAGGGAAGTTATATCCGATCTAAATTGAGTTTTCACAAATAACTTGCAGCATTATTTTCACGTGGTTTCATTTCAGTGTGGTTTAATATTCAAAGTTGCAAAGAACCACAGTTATTAATTGTGCACGCTCAAAAGACGGATTTGAATAAAATGTTAATACATATAGCTTAAAGGTACGGATATAGTATTATAATTATTTTTAATATTTTTTTCTTTTCAATTGTAATTTCATATATAAGAAGACTTGTTGTTTTTTATTTACGGTCGGCGCTGTACGTCATTTTGGTCCGTTTTTTAAATAATTAAATATTTCACGATAATAATGATTGACTTATGATTTTTAACACATATTATGCATAAGTTATTCCAACCCTTTTTGGTCCTGCATAGCTAAACGGCAAAAAGGGCGCCCCAATATTATTTTATATCAGATCGCGTTCATACCGATGAAATACCGAGAATATCGATGAACGAGATTAGGCTTAAATATATTTATTATAGGTTTGGGAAAAAAATACCGTCAGGTCGAGTAGTAAAAGCATAAGGTAAAATATACTTAACCCTAGAGTATACTTAACACTTTTCATAAAGAGTGGGAGAAGAATAACCGATATTATAGTAACTTTTTTATCAATTTCCTACAGAATATGTGCCTGGAAAGATTTTTTTTAAAAAAGGAGTTCTGAAATGAAATTAAATCTACACGATTAAAACCGCGGAGCACATCTAATTATTGAATATTTTTGTCCATTGCTTATATATTATGTTGACAATCTTAGTTCAAAATTGCATTATAGCCAATACTACTAGCAAAATAAAAAATGACAGTCCGTCGTTATAGCCGGTTATGGTCGTATTATGTAAATGATAGGATTGCAACCAAGGTTCCGCAATCCACCCTCGGCTGTGTGGGACATGTTACGCTCACTGGTGCGCACTTCACCTGCTCACTGAACCATCCCGACGTCCTTTATTCAATACTTACACCGTCCTCTACCGCTCGAAAGACTCACCTTATTAAACGGATACATACTTACCTTTTGACAACCAAGAAAACCATAGATTAAAAGAGAGGGTAATCAAGGAAGACAAATATAAATATCAACAAGCCGAGTCCCTCTCGAAGACTACACTACAATACAGGTAGCGGTGTGGTTTGATCCCAAATAAACATAACATAAGCATGGCCGACTAAACAAAGAGCCTACTTTTACGGTCACTAGGTGTCGTAAAGATAACCAAAAGCGAAAACACCTTAAATCTAGAGGTGACAGTAATTCTATCCCTGCCCACTTGGTTATTACTGTCATTACTGCGTCTATTTGGAACTTTCTTTCCGCATATAAAAACCCTTGACAACCTACGTAACGAAATTTGGAAAATGTATATTCTCTCTATCTTTATTCTTTATCTATCCTAATATTATAAAGAGGAAAAATTTGTTTGTTTGTTTGTTTGAATAGGCTTCGACACTACTAGACCGATCTTGTTGATTGATCTTCTTTCAGCAATGGATAGCTATCAGCGAGTAACATAGGCTAGGTAGGTACCTACATTATATCCCCGTACTCCCACGGACGGAAACGCTACGTGTCGACGCTACGACTACGCGGGTGAAACCACGTGACGTCCTAGTTCTCTATATTTTATTATAATCAAAGTTACCCAGTTCGATATAGATATCAATGAAAAATAGAAGACAAATGTCGTGTAAACAAGTTGTTGGCTCATCCCATTGCAATAAAAGCCACTGATAAATCCCGATAAGATCTATTGATAGTGAGCAATATGACATGGCCGCTTATTAGTATTAGCCAAAAGGTAAGGGTTATATCCGGGGTTTTATTCAAAACCGGTAGCGGAACGAGGTCATCCGGGCGAGGTAGTTACAGACATAGCTCACTGGATTAGCAAGTTAAAGTGGGGAGTCTCATTAGCTGGAGATCTGATAAAATCTTTATTGCATGTTTAAATCGCGCTATTTGTACAAATGAACTCTAATCCCCTGACTACAAAACATGGTTTAACCAAGACTAAACCTAACTCAGACTACTATGTCCATTTTTAAACCAATGATTTTCTTAGAGCACGTTTTGTAATCAGGGGGTAAGTAGATAGGTAGTATTAAAATGTAGCAGTAGGGTTTGAAAAGATTGCAATCACTTATCAGCTTATCAATTAATTCTGCACAAATGAATATTAAATTACGAAGCAATTTACTTCATGTACCTGTTCAAAGCACAAAATAAGTAGGTAACAGTGTTATAAAATAAAGAATAATAGTAACATAGTTACTGGTACTATCTCAAACATAAACATTATATGTAAATGCGAGTGTGTCTCTATTTATTTGAACCGATTTTGCGCTGTAAAACCGTTGAACTGCAGTAACCATAACATTTAGGTAAATTACCTATGTACATAATTGCTCAACATATTAATGTAGTATAATGTCCACGAAAAAACGAATGGAGGTATTTGTTTAGGGTATGTTTGCATAGATTCCTGAAGGTTCTACTATTTGCAAGGGTAACTTTTTAAAGTTTTCTATGTTTCGTTTGTTATTTGTGACGTTTTTGTTTATTGTACGAATGTGAATGACGAAAGATCTAAAGTTCATTACAAAAGAAATTAATCGTTGTTCCACGAAAATTACTTATCGCTATTAATGCTCTTAAGTGAGTGTTTAAAAAATAAACATACTCGAAGATACAGTTTACTTTTATTGGCCGAAAAGAGTTTATTTGTAGCATCCGTCAAAAGAGAATGCAATGCCTGAAATAATGGGCAATTAAGGGTTTTAAATTGTTATCGTTGGTGGTTGGGTGAGTGCATAGTGGTAGTTCGGCCGATAAGCGCAGGGCGGGCCGCGTTGAGCCGCAAGAGGCGCGGCGGCCGCGGCAGTCACCGTCGGCTGGCACGCGCGGCCACACGCGCCTCCCGCGGCCGACCGCCGCCGCTCGCCGCCGCTCCCGCGCCCGCTGTCGCCAACACATGCACTCAGGTAAACAACCAACCAACAGCCTCTACAACCCTTACATCCGTCGAACCCCATATCCCCCAGCAACGTGTAACTCGAACAACACAAACCCTGAACAAAAAGCCTATCTCTTACTCATCAGGAAACTTCTTATTTTTATCTGAAATTTAGTGCCAGTTGTCGATTTGGAGTGTTTACAAAAAATTTAAGTGCTTTGTTTGTTAATGATTTATTTTAGTGGTGCCAACAGATGCGTGGCTCATGTAATGACATAATCATCAGTACAAATTGTCCCATCTTTCTCACCACATACAGCAATTAGTGATAAATACGAGACATGTGGAAGTTTTGTTGTGTAAAAAACTTTTCCTGGATCTACAACAAACTTGGCCAATACCATACAAGCCGCCTCATGGTCAGGTTGCACCGGAGTGTAAGGACGCTTGCATCATCCAAAGAGTAGGTCGACACACCAACTCCCAGCACACCGCGTTCTCAGGAATTTGAATTGCCTATACCTGAGAACCGAATCACAACAAAATAGGGGTGTAATGTAATACGACCATTTAACAATTAACTTTGGCGTTCCAAAATAATTTCAAGTCAACCTATGCGCACTTATTGTGTGGGAGTAGCCTGAAATCTGTAGCATAATTAACCAGACCTAGGAACATGAGACCGCAAATTAAAACAATCAAGTGTAATGCTGAGGAAAAAGTGCTTACACACGGCATTACGATCTTATCGGTTGGGAAACCTTGAGATGAGCTGGAATCTTACGTATATCGCTTATCAAGATTAATGTGATACTACACTAAGGCTTGTCGATACTACATATTATCTGGGTTTGCAAGCAAAGTCATTTTCTTTGACTTATCTACTTTGCAGAAGCAATGCCGTATAACGGTGATAATTCAAATAAACCTGATTAACCATAAGAAAATATCACAATATCTTCATATCTAAGGCAATGCTGAAGGTTTGAATATAATTTAAGTGGTCTATTGAATAATTGATACGATAACTTAGAGGCATCATGTGATTTTACGCATCGTATTACGCAGTCACATTTAGGTAATGACCGCAGTTCCATCAGGGTAATAGAGGATCGGTTTACTTGAGGTAATTTGAATACGTTTCCAATCTTGTATTGAAATGCTAGCCTTTAACACTAACATCTGTTATTTTTCTTCAGTTCCTCAGTTTACTTTTCAACTAGAACCACTTATCAAACCCTAACGTGAAAGATCAATTCAATCTCAGTAAATCTTTTTATTAATTAACAATAACATTACATTTCTATTTTACTATCTAGCATTTGTAAATAAAATCTCTTCTCTGTTCTTGTCCAATCTGACATTGACAGCCCACTTTTTCATATGCCACTCTCGAATTGACTAATACAAAATACAGATGCATTATTCTGGGTGAATGTAACATGTTACAGATAAAGAACATTATGCTAATAAAATAAATACAGATGCTGTACTGAACCAATGCAACATAACACAGATGAACAATATTGTTATATCAATATAATGAGAGAAATACAGATACAATATTAAAAGTGGATGATGCATTATAGGTGAAACAAATGGGAATTAATGTAAAAAACGTGGTCATGTCAGAGAATTCTAGAAAGCTACAAAATGTTGCTCATATTTTGCTGCCAATAATTGTTGGTCCACCCGAAATCAGATCTTAATATTTAATCTGAAAGTAAATTGTCTTATAAATTGTGGCTACAAAAACAAAATAGGTACCAGCGGAATAATTACCTACACTTCCTCCTAAAAGTGGGCCGGAGATGTCAGAACGGAAAGAGGCTTAAGTTTTTAACGTCAAACAATTTTAAGATTACGTAGACAAAATGGATTTTTAAGGGGATTAAACTATACTGAGATACTTTTTATCAGGACGGTAATTTTATTGGAAATGAATTTGCATAAATACCTAGCTTATAACGTGCGCAAGTCGTTTGAACAGATTTCAGACTTCGGTTCGAAGGAATAGGCTTTCCTTAACTTATGTTTAATAGTTCCGTCACACCTAGAGATATAATGTGAAAGAATATAACATGAAAGCATATTATGTGAAACTTAGTTTCTGAGTTACAATCAGGTGTACTTACACATCCACACCCTCCCTAATCCTCTGGAGAGACATAATAGAAAATTATATTACTAAGTAGCTTTTGTTACTTTTTTGGTAAATATTTGATTAAACGTTAACTAAACATTAAGAGCAGCGATAAATTTTCCAGAAAAACGATAGGCCTCTTCATTAAATACCAGTCGTGGCGTGGTTGATTTATTGATCATAAATTCATATTGTTAACATCGTTAATTTTACTTTATTGATAGGAGGGGCACGTGACGCATGAACAGTAAACTACAATTCAGTTAGGTACTATTTAGACACATGATAATTCAATAACCACAACTTATGCGATTAGGAGCCAATAGAAGTTTTTACCCATATTGCAAAATTACTCTTGTTTCTTTTTGTTTTGAATATCGTGCTGCGAATATTCATTACAATAAATTAATGAAAGTTATCTCAAGAAACTTAATGTAACAAAGCAAAACTACGAGTCTAAGGAGTAAATAGAACTGCTTAATTATTGATGTGATTACGAGAATTGTTGCCATATCAAATATTTAACGTATACCCACTCCGTAATTAAACAAGGTTATACATGCTCTGTTTTTGCACTACAAAAGGGACTACAAAGATGTAAGAAACTAAGCGATCTCATATTCAAATGTTGGCGCTGCTAGACTGGGGACAGTAACTTCACCTTACGGAAGAGAAGAGAGGTCGCACTTAAATAACGCTACCTTAGAGTGGTGTTTTACAACCTTTCACGCGTTCCCGCAAGAGTTCCCAGAGACGTAGGCGGAAGAAGCGCAATAAATAAATCCGCTATTCCCTTTAGATTTCTATAAAGGCTACACAGACTACCCCAGCCATCCCTATATCAGTTTCCAGAATTTTTCCATCGCTCCACTGTCCACCTCTAAAAGTACTTGAACTTCTATGATATCTATACTTAGAATAACAATTAAAGAATCATGCTGACTAATACAGTTTATTAACTTAAATAATAAAATCTGTAAATAAAATCAGCGACCGTTTAAAATATTAAATTGCTTACTCAAACGAAATCGAATTATATTGAGTAATCGAAAGGACTGACTCAATTCAATGTTATTTATAAGTCCGTTTCCTTTATCGATACTCTATATTTCGCTGCAGCATTCGCTTCTGCAAATTGGAGTTCACCTCAAGCAATGCTTGAATTAGAATAACTTGGGCGGTGCTGGTCCAATCTCATTAGTGGCCGTGCGTCTGTTGTATGCATTTCTACATGGCGAATGTATTCCCAACTGTTAAATCAATTCCTAGCCATCTAATGCACTATTAGTTTAACACACTGCAATTTGTGTATAGTGCATACACATGTATTTTGCCCCAAATCCATAATATATACTAGTTAGAAATCCATTATGGTTGGTATGGCGTACTATAATAATATTATTTATTTATAAGTGTAAATTTAAAATTAAGGCCCCAAGTTGATCAAGTCTTCAGAAAAGCTAATAATTCAAAAGAGATAAGATAACAAATCAGCATTCATCATATTTAAACGGCATTAATTTTATTGAATTTGACATCAGATTTTCTAATCGTCTTGGACTTTATTATATAATTGCTGAATTACACTGTAAAATTATCACTGAATATGAGTCTCAATTTCCACATTTTGTTTCCTGATTTTAACGCTAGTAGTAATTTTACCAACAAATATTATGTCTTTCCGTTGAACAAAAGTTACATCTAAATACGTATATTGACGACATTAATACACGGTAATAAGTCAACAACGTCACGTCACGTCTTGTTATTATCATCCAGTGGGGTTTGCAGTGAATTTATCATTTACATCGAATTGATGATGTCAAATCACTCCCGAACTCCCGAACAGGTAAACATTAGGGATTCTACCCTCTAATGGGTATATTAAACATGAACTAGTACGATGCTTTTGACATTAATTTGACCAGCTCTTAGGCAGATTGGTAATGAATAGGCTTACCTTAACCGGGTTCTTGCTAATGACAGATACAAGCGGACAATTGCCACATTCTGTCTTAGAATTTCATAAAGGGCATAGACAATTATCGGTTTCTATTGATAATCTTATATCTTTAAACGAGCAATTCTTGTATACATATATATATATATATATACGTAGAATCTGGATCTCGGGAATGGCAGCAACGATTTTCATGAAATTTTGTATGTAGGGGGTTTCGGGGGCAAAAAAAATATCCAGCTAGGTGTCATTTTTGGAAAACATTGTTTTGACCATGTGAAAAACTCGTAAGATATCAATACAATAAGACAGCTTACGAGGTGACAACGAAACTAGAGTACCCCGGTTCGAATCCGTGTGTGACCGGCTTCGATTCGTATTTTTTTTCTTTTTTCTTTTTTTAACATACTACATACATATGCTCACGTCTGTATCCTATGGGCGTAGGTTTTTCTCTTATTGTGAGTAAAAAGAAACCGAGCGTGGCTCGGTCAACCAGGTACTGGTTTTATTTTGAACCATGCGAAGGGATGTTTTACATTCATCTTAATTTAGATTTGTCAAAAGTGCGAGCTTACAACGTTTATCATTAATATTACTCACTTTTTTTTGAGGACCTTGGGGTTACAGACAAGAAAAAATATCAAAAGCTCAGGAGTGAGGTGCTTTAAGGAAAATTGTATACTTTATATCATCAAATTAAGGTCTCCCGTGGAGCCTAGTGAGTTTTATCAGCCTTTCAACTTCCTGCAATAAAGGCTGCCCTTGTTACGTTATGAATTGATGATACCCAATCAGTGACTGCACAGGCTGTCACATAATATTACTGTATTATTTTATCACCCTCTTATCGTCTTCGTGGCGTAATGTTTACGAGAAAAAGAAACTTTTTATCGTATAACCACATTATTAATTACTTTTCCCACGACGTAATTCAGTATTCAGCAAAAAACGGTCCTTAAGACAACCTATGACAAAGAATAGCGCTTCAGTCTAGGTGTAAGTATGTACTTACATTTGAAGTTACATCATGTTTTACAATGTAATGATGTTAAATATAGGGACTTATTCTATATGTATGGTTCCAAAATAATTCTAACTTGATCTAACTGTTGCGGCTATAGAATCATAGAAACTTCCACGTTACTAATTCAGTAGGTACATAAATTTAGTAAGATACAATGGTCTACGTAGCCAATTTATACAAAGTTACTCGTATCGTGTTATACCAGAATTAGGTGGATACTATCACGGTTTGTCGACTCTCCATCAATGTACGTACATAACTTATTATATCAGGGAACTCGTCTTTGCAAGTTTCATTAAAGACTTGGGTAGTTCAAGAGATTAGCCTTCGCAAAAAACTTTGCCGCGTCAGTGTCTGACGTAGAGATACGTGGTCTTACGAATGGGAACCTTCCCTACACCTTGTTTATTTCTTTTGTTCTTGTTTCTAAATCCCTAATTTATATTTGGGAAATTTCCACAAATGCCGAATAATGTTTATATTAAACATTAATAAATTATACTGGAAATTTATTCGGATATTATCCTTATTCCTCGGGGTACCTTAATTGAGTTGAATATAAAATGAATTTCAGATCAGTTGATAAACAGCACCTCGGTCTTTTATGTTTTTTTTGACATCATTTTGCGTTCAAATAGCTTACATTCAATAATTTCGCTGAAGATTCCAAGAGATATTTCACTCTAGCCATATAAAATATATCTTTTTTTAAGTTTTGTATTACGTAGTATCTATTCTTCATCTTAGTACATCTATTGTTTCACACAATATACATACATGTGTAGGTACTCTAACTGATCCCGATTTAACCACTTCATCAATTTCTTTAAAAGACCCGTGGTGGCCTCTGTCTCACACCACGTGCTTTACGGTGAAGGAAAAAATCGTGAGGAAACCTACATATGTCTTAGAAAATAATTCAAAGACGTATAGTGCCTGAGACGGCGATGGACTCACCCACTGTCAGGTTAGCACTTCATCATATTTGGTGAAAAGTGGGTGTTGAAAATTACAACACCTCTGCCTACCCTTTCGGGGTATAACAGGCGTGAGCATATGTATGTAAGTATCAACTTCTTTATACATGCCAGCTTGTGTGATCCTTTATTGATTTTCGACCAATTTAATTGTGATTATAACGTTAATTTACTGAGCTACTACTTCCAGATGGGTTTAAATTATAAATACATAAATATCTTTGGAATATTTTGGATAGCTTTGATCTTCGAATAATTAAATTCGCGTATCAGGTTAATTGTTATTCTGTTTCAAATATAAGGTTACGTAAGAAAGTTCGTTTAACACTAGCTGGAGATTGTCTTACCTGTGTATCTCATAAAGAATTTATAAAACAGCTTCTGAAAAAATGATAAATAAAACCCTTCAGCCTGTATGAATATGTAACTCGGCCTCTTTAGTAGGCCGTCTTGTTTTATCTCGACACTGAAAGGGTTCCGGTGATATCGCATATTACAGCGAGAACCGCACCCCGTCATCTCTAAACTGTACAAATATGTTCAGCTCAGATTTTTATTTGCCGTGTGCAAATAAGAGAAGTAAGTTCCAAAAATATTTTGTGAGTTGATTATAATCAAGTATAGGTACACTCATTTTAGCTGGCAGATAGATAAGCAAGTGACATATAAGTCAGAAGCTAATCTGGTCGAACTCCTTTCCCATCGTGCGATACAATAAAAAATAAGGTGTATATATATATATATATATATATATATATATAAAGCAATGTTGCTAGAAGAAAAATCTTGCTTGACATAAAACCTTTCATTAGCACTTCATTTCAGTCTAATCATTTTTTAACAAGGCATACGAGTGACTAACTTTACTGAAGTGTTAAATCTATACCTACATCTATACATATACATATACATACATACTTACTACATACAGATAAGTAAACTTGAAGTGTCTGTTTGTAACTTCAAAATAACAGATTTTCATTAAATGCATATGAAAGTATACACGCTATTGACACAAAAAAACCAAATTTAAAAAATTTTCTCTGTCTGTCTGTCTGTTTATTCCGGGTAATCTCCGAAACGGCTAGACGGATTTAAACGGGACTTCCACTGGTAGGTAGCTGATGTTTCAAAGAGTAACTTAGGCTACTTTTATTTATCAAAAATATTAGGGTACCGCGACAATAAGGATGAAACTAAATCTACGCGGGTGAAACCGCGGGGCACAGCTAGTTATTATAATATATAATTTAAAATTTGGGTTGTTAGGTAGTTACTTTGTCCAGTATTATAAAATAAGAATCATTCCTGACTTGTGATATTACACTGCGTCAGGGTGATTCAAACTAACATTATAATAGTTCAAATGATTGTAAAACAAGTTTTGTGTGTTACCATTCAAGTTGGTGGTAAAGTATTTTCATATTATTATTATCTGACACAGCATTAGATGTAATAACTGACATTCGATGCCAGACTGAAACAGTCCTTTACGACATATCATATTGTTCCGATTTCCATTAAGATCATAGATAGGGTTATTATGATCATGTTACATACAGCCTGTATTGATCCTGCTTTCGAGCAGTACAGCGGCCTTATCATCAACTCTTATTGCAACTATTATTAACGCATTCGCTGCTAACGACGCTCCTGCGCGTTTATCCGAACTTTCCTATATGCTAACGACGCGTATGTGAGTCCATACAAATTTCTGTGCCTTCACTCTGTGCTACGGCCGACTCTGCGCGTCTATTGTTTAAATAAGACCAAATTGTAAAGGCCCTTACCCACCATTGCTATTTATAACAGATACGGGATTTACCTACATTGATATTAACAAAACGGGGAACGAAATAATTTATGGGTGTGCCTACAACCCGGCTACTGAGTTGTAGGTATCTATACGCAGCTGCGTAGCTATAGTTGGCATGTGATCATGTCCAGTACTCACCAATCGGGTAAAAATAAACTTTTTTTTATTTTTTTTTAAGATGCCATATTTTAAAGAAAACGGTCAATAGTCATGGGATAAATTTTGTTAATTTTTTTTTTATTAAAACTAAGATACAGTACATTAGGGACGTAACATTATTTTAACGGTAATAATTCTTGCAGTAATACACACTCACGGATAAAGGATTAATAAAAACAAAAAAAAATTTTTTGTTATCTGTGAAATAAACAGCAGAAAGTCTGTATAACGTTTAAACTTATAATAACAATATATCAGATGGCTTGTGTGTAGGTTTACGAATGTGTGTAATAAACTAAATAATATTGGTAGGATTGAGATAGGTTATACCTATATTATATAATTTATCTATATGTATTTAAATTCGTTTTGTTCATGATTCTATCAAAAACGGTAGATTTAAGAATTCAAACTACCGGTATCATCTTGTTTCTGATCACATTGACATATCGTTCTTTAATTTAAATTCATAATCCTACTGTAACTTACACTATCGCCATCTACCGGTGTAGGATTGTACTTTTTTATTGTAACTAAATAATGTTTCACACTCCCAAGAACTAGTAGACAGTAGGCAGGTACATAGGTACCGACCCTTTTCCTTTTCGCATGTTTTTATTACATGTCATAAATAAGCGAGTGTTTTACAACCCGCAATAACAATAGTCAAACGCGCAGAAGCGCCGAATAGCACTGGGGAACACCTTATGTCGACGCTATGTTGAGGTTTTAGCACAGAGCGAAAGCGTATTTGTTTGTACAAATACGATATGCGTTTGACGCACTGGTGTAAGGTCCGATTGTGTAGCACAGGGTAATGACTTTTTATTTAGCTTCAGCAGCGAACGCGTACTGGGTGAAAGCAACAAATGTATACAAGTCAGATACATGTACCCTTACAGTGAGTCGAAATAACGTAACAATAAGAGTTCATGGGACGGCCACAGTACTAAGTACTTATCGTAGAGCAGAATTAGTTACATCAGTTGGTTTTTATACACGAATCTAGGTACTCGAGAACAATATAAACATTTGGCGTGTACTCGTAATGACCTACATGCCTATATCGGATCGGAAAATTGTGCACCCTGTAAGTCAATAATAAGTGTTATCGCCAAATGAGCAGGTAATAATCTACCAATATTCACTTCAAACGATAAGTTAGCTATACACAGCACACGATTATTATGTAAATGACTAAATTATGCGCATACATAAGACTAATGCGACCCACCATTTTGACCTCTTTACCATTCCGCATAAATTACGTAAGTCACATTGCATTTTATAACAGGGAATATTTATTTTAAGTAAATTTTTCATGAGTCATACTCAAATGCTAATAGGTTTGTAAACGATATTGAGAAACGTGAGTGAAAAGTGCAAATAAATTCCTTGACCTTGAGTTCATAAAATAACAATTTTGATATGACCAGAAAATACTGTTAGTTCCTCTTTCGATATTATTTTATTTTAATTCATCGCATATAGGTTGAGTCATCAGATATTTATTTTCAGTTTACGCACACAACGCTTCGATTCGAGAACACCTGCTGTATTTTAAACAATAACAAAATATGTGTTAAGGCTCATGTGGCAACGTAATACATACTTATATTTTAATTCTTACAATCTAATATCAGTCATTACTGCTGAAGATTACATTCGTTTGGTGTATTTTTATTAAGAAGAAAATTTACAATGGTACAGGATGAATTAATTTCCATTAGGCGTTTTCATTATTCATCCCAACTACCTTCCGCCCGGGTCTTTGAGCGCACAATAATATCGTTATAAATACAAGCCGTATATTTAAGATATTTGCTATGTTCCTGTAAAGTTTTGATCAAAATCGGTTTTGATAAAAATGTACACCTCCTCACTAGCACTTAACTTCAAAATGCGATGTATTAACAGTGGTCCCACTGCTATTGACCCACAGTGCGTCCACGTGTAATATTGTTTACCCGTAGACCCATTGCTCTAGTTTTAATTTATCCTTTTTGAAAACATTGATACCTTATGCTAATACCCGAATCACTCTTGAATTTTAACTAGAATTTTGGTTTTGGCTCACAGAAATTGACACAGAAAGGAATAAATTAAAATTAGAACAGTGAGTCTACGGATAAAAATATTACCCGTGGACCCACTGTGGGTCAATAGCGGTGGGGCCACGGTTAAAGCGTCCAAAATGCTAGGAGAGCGTGGGAGGAGCCTGCACAAAAAAATTTAGATCAGCTAGATACATATATATCATTGTTGTACGCAATTGTCGTTATTACAAAGCCAAAGACTGATTTTGTAATAACGAAATTTGTAATTCTAAAAGTTAGAATTTGTAGGTGACTTATTCTCAAAACGATTGCTCAAAACTACATTTAAAACATATATAACAAAAAATTACTTAACAGTAAAAAAGGAACACATCTACTTTCCATAAATTTTTAGGTAACAAATAAATATAAATAAAATAAGAATAGGTACTTGTTTAATGACCCTGAGCCATAACATTCATTAAAAAGATTAAGGAATCGTGCAACAAGAACATTTACGTTAAGGGCCACGAAATTGCTGTTTATACTTTAATAAAATAGAGGAGTCTTAATTTTTTGCGTACCTCTTTTTTATTCTTTGGTAATACGGACAATAAAACCTATTGATTTTGAATGTTCGGAAGTTGTTTTACATGATCATACAGTGATACCTACTCCAGTACTCCAACTCCAACAATTCTTTGATTTTTTTTTGTACATAAGTTCACATTAAAAATGTTCACATAAATATACTCTAACGCTGGGATCTTACTCTACGTTCCTTTAAGACAAGCGTCGGTTTAAACAAAGCGCACCAAGAACTTCTTAGCTTTATTTTCTGATGATACGAATATTGAACATCAAACCTAAGAAGTCAGTAAGACGTTACTGCTATAATTATGATAGTAGGCCCCAGGTCTAATTACTTGGCTAACCACGAAACCAACGGTGCCGTCGTACAGTTTATCCTACATACAACCATTATGAGTGATTAATGTTCGGAAACATTATTTTCTCTTTCGTTCCACCCGTAGCTGGCCATACGTAGCAATACTACTATGCGTATGTATTCGAGGGAAAGCTAGAACATTGATTACGAGCATTATCCACGCCTATGGATTAAAATGTAGGTCAAATATCGATTTTATGTTACATGAAATATTGATTTAACAAATCTGTACTAACAAACAACCCAGTAGGTGAAGTTCTATAACAATAATACGAGCGCAGAGTTGTAAAGCCACTGATTATCTATTAAATAAAGTTGCTCCCTGTATTCTTGACACGGTTAACGTACTTTGTAGTTGACTTGGATATTAAGTTCAGAAACATCGCAGTCGTATATTGTTTATAAGTATGTTTGCTTACCTCAGTAAGTATATAAACTGGGAAAGTGGGGGTAGCGGATATTCAGATATCCAGGTAGCTACTGCATTACATTCTTAGCAAACTTTCCCTGACTATTTATCTAATAATAGCTGTGACTCACGGTTTTACCAAATTCAACATATGGGACACCTGGAACACTCTTTGAACGTAATATTTTACGCTAACTATCCACGTAGGATTATTAATAAAAACTATGTAACTTTGTGATAATTTTCCCGTATATGTACATTTTCCATTGATGCTTTGCTCCTATTGGTCGCAGCGTGATGTTATAGAGCATAAACGCACCTTCTATTAATGAACTATCCAACAAAAACATTTTTTCAAATCAAACCAGGAGTTCCTGAGATTAGCACGTTCTAAAATGAACAAACTATTCAGCTTCATAATATTAGTAAAGACTATAATATGTATATATAAGAATATGCGTCACATACGTAGTGTTTTTAGCTCCATTCGGGACATCAAAGGTCGTCAAGTAGATATATTCTACCGCTATCTTAGATCACTTTCTTGCCACAATACCTACCCATGCATGTAACAAAACAAAATGTCGTGAGCCCTCATAATAATACAATGCACATAACAGTGTTCATCTACCGCAAACATCGTGGTCACGAATAGTTAACAGTTATTTACATTTGAACATAAATGTCAACGCGAAACAAAAACATTGTTACAGGTGCCAGCACGAGCTATGAGCGCTGAGCGAAAATAGTGTGAAATCTCTGAATGTATTTTATTCGCGTGGCACCATATAGACAGACAGAGACAGACACATAAAATTACTACCTACTGCGTATTCAAGGTCAGCGCTCATAACTCGTGACGTCGGTTTCAGTTATAGGAAATTGATATATAATATAAATTAACGATAAAGTTTAATTTCGTATCTTTGAAATCGACACTCGACGTCGAGTGCGACGATGGGAAACCTTACAGAATACGCGGCTGTCCTCTTCACAATTTAACTGCTAACTAGCAGGTTTTACCTGCGTAGAGTTAATTTCATGGGTGTCGCGCGGAACCCTTATGCTTTTTCTGAATAAAAGTAGCAAACATTAGCTTTCTGCCAGTGAAAGTCTCGATAAAAAATTGGTTCAGTCGTTTGGAGATTAGCCGGAACAAACAGACATAAAAAATGTTTTTTCTATGTCAATAACGTGTATACTTTCATATACATTTTGTGAAAAGCTGTAATTTTAGAATTACAAACAGACACTTAAATTTTATTTATCTGTGTATAGATGAGATGACATTTCAATATGACGAAGCCACTGGTAGGAAAGCTACCGAAATTATTTTAGTTACTATTTATTTAAGGTAAGTAATACTATCCCAATTGCGAAATAACAAGATCAAAGTGCGAATTGTGCGGCCGTACATAATTAATTGGACAGTATTTACTTTCTTCTTCTCAGAACTTTATGAACTTTTAACATAAAGTATATCGCAATATGAATTCTTACGCTTAATTAATTCTATAAAAACGTTTCACCTGCTTAGAATTCACAATATATATTGTGCCTATTTTACTTGGCGATAACGTAGCATTAACTAAGTATATTAGTAAACTTTTTTAATCGTTTCATTTCGTATGAATTTATTTATTACAAACATAACCATAAATCTTCTCGCTATTAGCATTAGTGAATAGTAGATAGTCTAATGAAATATAGATGAAATTATTAGTTTGTTGCTTTATCTACCTTTCTTCCAGCTACAGACTGATGAATTGAAATGTTCATAAATAAATAAAGAGGCGGTTTCTTTACTTTCAGCAAAAACGCAAATGAAATCACATACCACAGCTAGCTATAATATGATAAACAATAAATTCGCCCAACAATTTCAAAAGCTTTTAAACCCAAAATATCTTGTCATCGTGAATTATTTGTTCTTTAAATTACTAATTGAAAGTCTAATTTAATTTTTGAATTAACTTATTAACTGTCGAAACTCCATTTTAATTTATGAACTATCTGAAAACGGTCGTGCAAGAAACTTTGTGCTTTTATCTTTTCGGCGAAATCGACTCGCGATTCTCGCGGGAAATAATCTAACCAGCTTGTAATGAAATGAGAGCAGACGTCGAATGTATGAACATTGTTATCGTCCTACGTTACAATGAAAAGCCTCAACTGTATAATTAGCCTTGAGCCAGACACTTAGCCGTTTGTGGCAAATGGTCTTTACATTCACAAGCGAGATAAAAAAGTAAACACCTTTCTCTTAGTATAAACTAGCTGTGCTCCGCGGTTACAGCCGCGTAGACTTAATTTAATCCTTTATGATCACAATGCCTACGATGCAGAACTACTTTGAAGGATTACGTCAACACCGCTATAAGACCAAGCCATGGGTGGCTTTATTTTGAGCAACCCTATTTTTTTTAATGTAAGAGGTTATTTACGAACTATTAGAAAACATTTAAAAAGAGATGAAAGAATTCGGTAAAGCCGTTCTCAATTTATACCCTGACCAGGAGAAATAGGTGCTTATTGGTATACTTATGGATTTAAATCTATACATCTATATCTATACAGATAAATCAAATTGAATTGTCTGTTTGTAATTCCAAAATAACAGCTTTTCACTAATTGCATATGAAAGTATATACGCTACTGACACAAAAAAAAATCAAGTTTAAAATTTTTTCTCTGTCTGTCTGTTTGTTCCGGGTAATCTCTGAAACGGCTTGACGGATTTTAACGCGACTTTCACTGGTAGGTAGCTGATGTTCTTCTAACTTAGGCTACTTTTATTTATCAAAAATATAAGGGTTCTGCGACAATAAGGATGAAACTAAATCTACGCGGGTGAAACCGCGGGGCACAGCTAGTCTCAAATATGGATCCAATATTTTTTATGCTACATAGCTGCAAGCGTGCTGGTCTATTAATGTAACTGACACCAGAGTGTCACTAGTTCCTTGCCTAAAGAGTGGAACACAACACTGTGCCAACATACTAGGAGACGAAAGAGTTCTACCATAGATAGAACAGCGCCTCCACTCCTCCCCCCTTCCCCAAAGAACACTGGTGGCCTTACACACCGCAGGAACATAATACTACATTTGCTGCAATCTTGTTGGAGCTCCGAATTCGGATCGATATATACTGGATATATACCGTTATGTCCCCACCATTCTTAAAAAATGTGATGCAGATTTAATTGCAGAAACTATTATATTGCCGTGACATTGTACATATTCTATATATAACACTTCGTGAGGGCGGCAAACAGATTTCATATTATCAAATACAAGAACAATCATTTTAATGACATTTCTACCAGTAAATTCAAGTGCCAGTAGTTAATTTATAATAGAAACGAGTCAAGTCAAGTCAATCAAATATAGCAAACAGATGTCTATATTAATTCACAGGAAAGGTGTTATGCTCTTGTAAATATTAATAAAGTAATTTCATTCTTATATTAAACAAACGTAGAACATTATGTTTTATAAACACAACAAAGCTAATTCCAGTGATTATGAGATTCATAAATTTTTACGAGAGAAAATATTGTAAGTAACATGATCAAAATATACACAAGCGGTTGAAAATCTAGATTTGCCAAGATACGTTAAGAATATGAGTTATGTAATTATCGGAAGTTACGCGTCAAGCATACTGAATTCAGTACGTATATCCCATACGTAATTATCTATTATAATTGACTACGTGAGACGACTGACGATTTTTGGCATTATATCTATAGTGGAAAAAAAATTAAGTTATCTAACAGACCTTCTCCTCACCCTTATGATTGGGTGAGATTTAGCTCTATCCCATCCCCCTGAACACCACACGTAATTAGACCCCCTAACAAAGCATTAACTAATCTGTCCATGTTGATAGTAATCACGTTACAGTAACACGCGCCAATCAATGGTTGTAAATACATTATCTTGCGAGTCAACTACATTCGCTTAATTAACTGTTATACCAATATGACACGTCGAAACCAATGTCACGACAATCACTTGCAATCAACATTCGAAATGAGGAAATGATAGCCGACTGTTATAATGTAGCTATATATAAACCAATTAACCAATTCATTTTAGCGCCAGTTTCTGAATGTCGCTCATCAGATTGAAATTGGCTGTGACTTATATATCAGAAATTTTAATCAGAAATCTGAGTCATTACGTTTGCTTTGGATTTAAGGTTAATCTATTTTTTTTATCTGTTATGCACTAATCTGATCAGACTGATATTAATGCAGTTATACAATTTTATGTAATTACAATTCGCCCGTTAATGCATGCTCGTGGGTAGGTACTATGTTTTATCGATTAGAATGACCCATTCGAAATGTAGAGTTTCGAAGATTTCATCCCGCATAGAAACTTACAATCTTTATCTCCTTATAAAATTATTGTTTAGAAATATAGATATTACATCTAGTATATCACAATAGTGAGCAATGATAAGATGTGTCTTGATAACCTTCGGAAAATTATTCTCGATTACGATAGATGTTAGATCGAAGATTGAGAATGCTATAAATAAAACAAATGGTTATAACTTTGCAGAACATTTGCGTTATGAATCCTGTAAGTAAGTGGCTATGTTCCATTTGTTCTCTCGAGGGTGTTACCAAAATCCCAACGTTATAGCAAGTTACCTTTAAAAGGTTTATAATACCTGCCGCACTGACACCGCGCTATAAACAGAGAGTGAATTTTACTAATAGTCACGGTGACTTGCATATTTGATAACCGTTTGGATATAATAGTCTAGGAGAAAAGTGGACACGCCTACATTTTGTTTTTAATCACACATTCCTCTTTATCTACTTTGATACACAAGATATTCGACAGAAAATGTACAAAATAGGACTTCAATTGTTTTTGTGAGCACAGCTGTCTCTCAGATTGCAGGTAATGAATGAGTCCGACCATCCGTGACTCTGAACAAATGGGAGAACACAAATCTTATTTATTTCGGTCTTATGGCATTGTCATTCTTTTACTGTTCTATTCTATCGATATCTTCGTTCTTACTCCAGAAGTATTTAATTAAACAGCCCATGGTGGTATATAACAAAATTATCTAACGCTATCGGCATGTTTTTCACAGATTTTTTGGAAGCACATGGAACATGTCAGCAGTGCCATCTCTTGGAAATGTTTAGAACTTTATCATTTCAATTCTGTGGGCACGTATTTGTAATGAACGTAGCTTGGCACATAATTTCACTGATTAGTTCCGTTCGTATACGTTCTAGTCTGGAGTGTTTTTGTTTGTGCTTATACGATACGCCTGTTAGTCCTAGGGTAGCGGGGTCGATTGAGCTTAGAGCCTGGGTATTGAGAGACAATGGAAGAGTTTATAACGGAATGCATACACCATGAATAGAGTTCCAATATAGGGCTTTACTATACAACTACAAATATAAATCATACTAGTTCCTACTTCGTGATGTTCAACCAATTTTAAATTAAAGTTTTAAAATACGCAAAATTATTTTGCACGAGTAAATAAGCTTCAAAATACTTGCGTTTGATGAAAAAAATAATTGCTTATGAAAATAGTGTTCATCAAAGAGACTTATAGATAGCGCTTCAATACGTCTGTGTTCCGAGTGGATTAAAGCAAATTGTATTACCGATGTAACGGCCGTCGGATTGAACCCGATTGGTATGATTGCGATGTAAATATAGACACTGAAGCAGTAGCTATGTGAACGCTGATATGATTTTAATTGAGTGCAATCTTCCGACTAGAGCGGGGTGTAGAAGGCCGCCATATATCTAGCGTAAATAAATTTGCCTACGGAGCCAGTTATCCGAATTTGGGCCGTCCAGTAATTAAGTAAAACCCTGAAATCTAATCTATATTTCTTAAAGAGCTTTTCCTCCATTAAGATAAAAGTATTAGACAAATACTCACTAAACACCTTTAGATAAATATTTGAAGAGCCAAGTTTACTAAGGAAATAATGTTGATTCCTTATTAAACATTATGAATTAACTGCTATTCGAATATAATTTAAAAAATAATTTAGAATGACGCTCGACACTCCAACTGCTTACCTGAACCGCTGAGAGTAGCACCTTGTAATGTTAAACCAAGAAACTGAAACAAATATGCCAGGACCCTACACTTTCTGTACGTCCAATTTCACCTACAAAACATTCTCCGAATGGAATGTATTGAAAGAAATTATAGACAGCCGATATTGGATCCCAACCGTATAAGAAAAATTGCCCTTCATTGTTTGTCACACCGAACACAGAACATTTAATATTTAGAAGTAATATAGCTCCTTTATTCATATAAAACTAATCGCAATAAGTAAACATTTTATTCAAATTAATCTGTAAGTAGAAAACGGCCCTAGAAAGAAACAAAAGTATGCTAATGGGTGCCACTGGTATCTAATATCTCAGTAATAATAAAGTTTGTTTGAGACTCCTACATTTCTAATTGATTTCAGTCGTTAACTTGAATATGGCGCAGTACCTACTTATTATAGATTTGTCTATCCGCAGAGCGTTAACGACTAGTGGTATAAGCTGAGGCAAAATTGCAGGTTTGTAGCTACGCTCAAAGGTTTAGTTGGTGTTACATTGGCATTGACAGACAACCGTAGTCGGCATCGATCAAAGCGGCAGTGGGCATTATCGCGGCGAACCTTCGGCCTTGTGATTTGTAGCTTTGTATAGCGCCTGTAATGTACCGAACCCGCAAAACAGCCCCGATAACTCAATATTTATGGTTAGGTTAAGTTAAACCATTTACTTGATAGGCTACATAAATAAATGTGACATAAGTGATGGGAGGTCAACATAAAAATAAATTGTAAATCTCTGCCACTTAAAACACGCTGTTAAAATTATTTTCAACACGGAAGCACGTTGAATGCAACATATCGGTGATAAAGATATCGATAAATATTATAAGCAACAGCATAGTACTCTCAGTATTTTATATTTTGATACAATATATACATTTTAATGGTGACTGGAATAATTCTGTTACTAAAAGTTATGTTTCACAATATATAAGTATTAACATTGTGTTTACAACCGATAAATATATTACAGTTTTATTAAATAATATCTCAACATAACCTTAATTAAAAGAGGCTTTTAATTACTATATTAATCCATGTGGTGTTACGTTCTAAGCCAGTTACCTAAGTGTTCAAGTCTTATGTTTTGTTTTCGGTAGCATTTGGCTTTGCAATCCTAAAGCATCTTTCTGAAATAGTAAATAACTTTTGGACTTCACAAATAGATTTAACACGCTGGCATTTTTCATACATACAGACCCAATACCTAGCCACTTATTAACTAGGTACTAGGCTTCTAGCTCTTACCCGCGTTAAATACACGTAATATATTTATCTTATTATTAATCACTAGCTGTGCCCTGCGGTTTCACCCGCGTAGATTTAATTTGATTACCGCGGAACCCTAAATTTTCTTTAAAAATAAAAAACCCATGTTACTCCTTGTAATATTAGCTATCTGCCAGTGAAAGTCCCGTCAAAATCGGTCTAGCCGTTTCAGAGATTACTCTTTGGCAAATAACTCATTATTAGGTACCAATTCTTTGCGTTTTTATACTCGTGATTTCTCAACGCAATGTCCTATTGGAATAAAACAAACAGTATTTTACTTCTACATGAATACCCTTAATAGCATAATGCTTAATTTGGATAAGGATTAATATTCTGATACACATTTAACGTAGTTTCTTTCATCAGGCGATCAAATTTTTTTTATGAACATTAAAGCGGTTATTGTGACTAAACTATGAGAGTTAGATATATGCTCTCGCGGACTTTTTTGTAGATCTTAATAAGACCTATAAACCCGTAGTACATCATGTTGTTCTATTGTCAATAGTTTTTGCAACGTACGCATAAATAAGTTTTCGATTTTACACCTAAGGTTACAAAATTGCAATTTTCTTACGGACCCCTAATCTTTATGAGAATAAAATATAGCCTATAGCCTTCCTCGATAAATGGACTATCCAACACTGAAAGAATTTTTGAAATCGGACCAGTAGTTCCTGAGATTAGAGCGTTCAAACAAACAAACAAACAAACAAACAAACAAACTCTTCAGCTTTATAATATTAGTATAGATTTTATTAGGGTTCAAGTACCCTATACTCGACCATTATTCGTGTCGTTTTCCAGTCGTGAAAAGGGACCAAACCGATAGACAACTTATTTGTCCACAATAAGGTGCCACACACGCTAGTGCTAATGCTATCCTCACAAAACAACAAACAGGGGGCATACTCTTATTCAGATAAATACAAAGTTTTGGTTCGCGAAGTTCGTACCACGATTCTAATTCGTCCTTATATTGCGCCAGAACGTGGTTCGCAAGAAATTACGTGACATTTCTATATTTTTTATTCAATAAAACTTAATTATATATACAAGGAACAGTACTTAAAACTAATTAAAGGTAGAAAACTTGTCCCAAGTCGGTGTCTCTCGGGATCGTGCCAAGAAGGCTGGCAGCATTGCCACGTTGAATAGCAATGCTGATTCTCTGGGCGAGAAAAGCCCCAGCTCTCTTGTCACGAGAGGCTTCTACCAGACGACGTGCAAGCTCTTTGAAAAGCTGATGAGTATCCGGACCCCAAGGCCCCAGAGTTTCAACCGCAAACGCAGAAAATATGTATCCTTGACCAATGCAAGCATATTTCCGGCGCTTGAGGCACTCCTGCTGAGCAGCAGCAGCACCGGCCGCCACAGCAGTGCCGGGGAGATGGGACGGAGCCAACGTATCGACACACGTGGCATCCCACACCAGCGGCCGCCCCAATCTCCACGGCACGGTTTCTATATTATTAACTAACTTTAATTCAATTATTTAACGAATAAAAAACTGAGTTTAAAAAAAAAAAAAAATATTGAAACTTCGTTTTCGGAGAAAGTGTCGATCCCCCTGGACACACAACAACTGATTGTGACTGATATACATTATGTAACTGCAGTTGTTATTTGTGCCATATTGTACGTTGTATGTACATTATGTGACAGGATACGCGATAACGATTCAGTTGGACGGCTGACACATTGACAGTTTGACAACCACGATTGAACCGGGTGTGGCGGATAGCCGGGAATAAAAGTAAACTAAAGGGTTTCGTTTTGTTATGTATTGTATTTTGTATAAATTTTGAATTAAGCTTGTAGTTACTCTTCAAGTCATATCGACAATGAACCCATAATTTACATTGATTCTGCACTGGAAATGATCATAAAACCTGGACTGGTCTGAGAAACCTTTTTACAGGTACGTGAGACCCAAACAGTAATGTTAGCACGCCATTTTCATTTTCCTTGGTGCTTCGATAATAGGTGGAGATGTAATGTAATAGCTACTCCTGCTCCTTAGGAACCCGTGTGGGAACAAATGAAGGGAAGGTATTCAATAACAAAATTAAATTCGAGAGACCATTATTTTGACACTTAATATCTATTTTTATTATAGAATATCAAATCCATTTTTATATTAACTTAACAAAGAAATGAGAAAATAAATTTAAGTAAGTACTAACAATTTGAAATCCACGCTAATTACCCGCTGTAATTAATAAAAGAGGCACACAACATTATAATTGCCTCATCTATTTTGTGCGCGCTAACATTCTCTTTACTGTGTGTTCTTGCTAGAAATTGGAGCTGCTGTCAGGTTTTAAGGCTCAATCTCCACTTTATACCGTAAGTAAGAAGTTTAGATATTTATAATCACGTGATAGTTATAGAGTTTGAGCATATATTATAATACTACCTGTGCCCCGCGGTTTCACCCGCGTAGATTTAGTTTCTTCCTTATTGTCGCGGGACCATAATATTTTTAATAAATAAAAGTAGCCTATGTTACTAAGACAGACAGACGTACAAACTGACAGAGAACATTTTTTAAACTTGTTATTTTAGTGTCAGTAGCGTGTATACTTTCATGTGAATTTAGTGAAAGGCTGTTATTTTGGAATTACAAACAGATTTTATTTATCTGTATAGAATTATCTGTTTAGAATGTATAGAATATAGATTATGTTGATCCGGTTAGGACAAACTTTTACCCGTCAGTTTTACTTGTCAGTGAATTATATTAAAGTCAAACTTTAGGTTAGTGTTATAACTGATCGCATTCGGAACTTATTTTCACGAAATACTTTTATGACGCACGACCCATTTATAATGAAAAATGTTTTAAATTAATCCGAGATGCTAAAGAGATATCATACTCATTAGAAGGTAAGATCTTAATACCAGTCCGATTAGGGAAAAATGCGTGTCTGTACAGACAAAATAGCAGCGGCGGCGCCCACAATAGACCATAATATGTGAGCATGATGAACGATGCTGAGAGAATTCTCGGACGCGGTGAACATTTTGAGAATATTATGTCGGCCTTTATACCACGGGTTAAACGCCCATTTAAGCCTGAATCTGACACCTGGATACCTCTAGAGATTAACCCTTTTATGTGCCACGTGTTGGTTTTCAAATAAATTTTTATTCCATGGTAGAAACATTTAAAAAAAGCTTTTATCCAAAGTAACTTGAACACAGTATTTTATATGGTGTAATTTGCAGAATTTGAGTTATTACGTATGTTCCAATCTGTAAGTGAATTACATTACGTCTATAAAATTTGACTTCCTTAAATTTTTGAGTTTTACCATTTATTAATTCGAGGTAGGGTACGGTTGAAGAACCCAGGAAATGATTTCTAAAATGGATAAAAACTAGTATAACAGCCCTTATGTCATTAGGATATAAAAGTTTACTAATAGGAATTTAGATCGCCGTCAAATGAGTTAGGCTAGCATGCAAAAGGTCGGCGAAGAAAAAGTAAATAACAAATAGGTATATATTTCTCCACGCCGAATACTACGTCACATTATTAAGCTGTAAAATTATATTTAACACGCTACATTTCACCTTGAAATCTGATTTTATCGTAACAATGGCCATTGCCGATATTTTGAATAATCGAAACATTATTAACTGTCGTGTGGTACAAGGCCAAGCAGAAATGTACCGATCTGGATTTTCTTATAATTATTGTGTTTGCTTAGAAGGTTGGCTAATTAACTAGAATCATACTTAGATTAGGAGTCAATGCCGCTAGCATTCTACCTGTATATTTAGTTAAATATTATGATTGGAGCACAAAAAAATGCCTTGGATCTGAAAGACAAATTCGAATTTATTGGACGCGTGACGAGTTCGCTCTCTTGATATATACTAAACTTCGGAGAAGTAATTACAAAATTTGGTCATATTTCTTATTTTCTTGATATTATTACAGATCTTCCATTAGCAGCAAATATAAGTTTAACGAACGCATAAACTACCAAGTTATTATGTTCAGCAAAGTGTACATTTGAGAAACATACTCATCAGAGGTTAACTGAGTCCCGTGCCATCTCCCGTCTTTACAAAGCCATCATAATATATAAAACTAGCGGACGTCACGCGGTTTCACCTGCGTAGATCCCGTTCCCGTGGAAGTACGGAGATAAAATATAGCTTATGTTACTCGCTAATAATTTGGCTATTCATTGCTGAAAGAATTTTTAAAAACGATCCAGTTGTTTCGGAGCCTATTCAATACAAACAAACAAACAAATCTTTCCTCTTTATAATATTAGTATAGATTACGGAATCAAAAAACATAAAGCTTAAAACATCTTTCTAATTGTTTCTCTTTATTTTGACGTAAGTTCACAGGCTCGTACAGAATGTTGTCGGTCAGACAGTCAGTATGGTTTTATAGGTATGGAAGATAAGACGGTGCCGTGATGTATGCTATTTTAGCTTATAGTATCCGTCGCGTGGGCATGTAAATGAAGGGGGTTGTAATGGTGGTAGATAGGCATCGACCGTCGCAAGGCGCTACCTTGGCGTGCGTAAAGTTGCGGCCCCAGTGCACTGAGGGCCTTTAATCAAGAAGTTTAAAGGTCTTCACACCGAGAAAGGTTACCTACCATAAATACCACCAATATTAACCGTTTCGTATAAAAAGTTCAATGTCATAACTCCGTACATGCACAGAGAGAATATACAGTGTTTTTGCTTTCCATAGTTTTGTAGAATAACTACGTTTGTCAAGTTGAGAACCTTCGTCAAGATTCTGGGTAGTTTAAAGCTTGGTATATTGTTCATAAGTGAAGCACCACTTGAAACTTAAAGTTTGCTTCGCGTTTTGATACGTAGGATGCATTTACTATGTCTGTTTAGTAACTATTTTGTCATTGGATTAACGAAGCACTTTAAAGGTAATGAAATAAAGTTAGAGAGCTAGGTTAGTAAATAAGATTATTAACTGCCTCGTTGATCTAGTCCTTAGTACGTTCGCCTGCCGATCAGAGGTCCCGGTTTCGATTCCCAGGTTGGGTCAAAAATAGATATTGGGTTTTCTGTCAGGAAATTCACAATAAATGCACGGAGTTTGGAAGTTGGCGGTGTTTACACCCCCATGCCTCAGAAAGCACGTGAAGCTGTTGGTCCTACGCCTGATCTCTCTCCGGTCGTGTCGGATTGCCATCCCATCGGACTATGAGAATGAGGGAATAAAGAGTGCACCTGTGTTTGCGCACACACTTGGGCATTATAATATCTCTGGCGCAGATCTCGTTGAGATTAGCCGCAGTAACCGAAATTCGGTAGGAGATCATTATTATCAAGCTAGGTTAAAAGTAATTAAATAAGGTTCGTAAAATACAAATCAGGTAACTTAGATTATATTGTATACAGCAGTTTATTCTGACGACTGGTGAAATACAAAAGTGTTTCACCACGACCCAAATCTGTTAATCAACTGCGGTGCCGTGACTGGCAAAAAGGTCTTCCTTAAGACATTAGAAGGCTAACGGAAATGTTAACTATTTTCAAACAAAAGGGGTAATCTAGTATCAGTTTGCAATTTTAATATAGAAAATATTAAGAAGGCATTTTAAGTTGTATAATATTAATGTGTTTTGCAGTCAAACTATACAGAATTTTCCGAATCTTTTCCACGATTCAGTGTTTAGGAACATATACTTTCAGCATAGCTTAAGTAACATAAAACATGAAATAATTGAGAAAAAATGTCCTACAAGGTCAAAATCTTTTCAATGAAGCAATAAAGCACCTGATATCTCATATTGCTTTTAAAGATTTTATTTGAACAAATCTCTTTTTCTTCGAAATCAAAATTTCTCAAACGTTCGAAAATCAAACGTAGTTTCAGTATCGCTTGGTTTTTATCAAACTCAAGTTTATGTTCGTTTAATCATTTAAATTTAAGTAGATTTAGGATTTATTAACAATTTATAGCCAATCGTGCGAACGTAATTTTAGAACGAATAAGAATCGTGGTAGGAACTCTGCGAATTTTTGACCGAAGCTTAGTTTTTCGAAGAATGCGAGTAGGCCATCAGATTAATAATTATTCGGCACAAATATGCTTTTTTTATTCGAACCAGCAAAGACTGCAGAGTGCCATAAAATGCCAGCTGTCTAAACGATATCTAAATGTCTTTTCTTTTATTTCGTAAGCCTTTGATGTGGAATAAAGCTTAAGGAAAATATAAATAGAGAAGCTCTAGTACCTAAGCGCTTACGTTCGCATCTTGTTTCGGAAATACACAAAGTACTTGGAACGTTTATCAGCGTTATTCGGAAAACTTTCCAATATTTCTCATTCTATTTAATATTTATCTCAGAGGAGCTCGTGGCACAGTTGCTATTGCGCATATCATTCGATCAGCGAAGTTAAGCAACCGTACGCCTAGCCAGTAGTTGGATGGGTGACCGTCCGAGTTCCCTCCGTGCCTCGGAGAGCACGTTAAGCCGTCGGTCCCGGTTGCCAAGTTATCATCTTTGGCAATCGTTACAGGTCAGTCGGAGGCCTCAAATAGTCTGAAAACAGATCACAGATTTTCCTCGTTAAAGGGGTTGCGAAGGTCAGATGGCAGTCGCTCCGTATAAAAATCTGGTGATCAGCCAGGGTTGAATCAAGTGCCGACCCCAACATTGTATGGGATAAGGCCAGGGAGATGATGATTTATCTCAGAGCCACTAAGAACTGAAGTTCTATTCTTCATTAATAAAGTTCATTAGCTGAGAAGTTGAGCTCAAATATTGTTTTCCTCTTAAAGCTGGTTCTACTCATTGTTCCTCTTGACAGATTAATGACTTCAGCTACAACTAGATTCCTCTCTTAACGCTATAAGCCTACGAATGTAATAAAATTGTTACTCACGATATATGGTTAATACTTTATTAAACAGTTACTTTACTTCGTTAATAACAGAAGCCTTTCTGTTTTATTTACTTACTAGATGTGCCCCGCGGTTTCACCCGCGTAGATTTAGTTTCATCCTTATTGACGCGGAACCCTAATATTTTTTATACATAAAAGTAGCCTAAGTTACTCCTTGATACATCAGCTACCTGCCAGTGAAAGTCCCGTTAAAATCGGTCCATCCGTTTCAGAGATTACCCGGAACAAACAGACAAACAGACAGACAGACAGAGAAAAAAATTAAAACATGGTTTTTAGTATCAGTAGCGTGTATACTTTCATATGCATTTAGTGAAAACCTGATATTTTGGAATTACAAACAGACACTTCAATTTTATTTATCTGTATGTATATAGAGTATAGAAGATGTATAGATTTATTATTCGACATAATTATTGATGTTTAATGTAACCTCTACTATTTTTGCGAACTATTCTTTAATATGCGATTACAGAGAAAGAAAAATATGATTAAGTTTTGATTTCTCAACTAGACACTAGTTTACGCTTGGCACACTATCCAAATCCGTTCAATTGTGTGTCGAACATATACGATACATTAGATACTAATTATCCAACAATACGCCTCGATTTAAAACAAATCAGATACTATTCAATTAGACAATATACCTGTATTTCTGAATAGTATCTGAACTACCTTACCATGAGTATCGAGACTACTGCTTATGTAGGTACTTATTAGCTGAAATTAGAATAACATTTCCGACATGTACTTGGTTCCTTAATTTTAATTTTACAATACGGAATGTATTCCAAATCCAATAAATTTATTCTGTTGACGAAAATATTTCTATAATTGGCAACAAACGTTCAACATTCGAAAGCTTTGCCGAATATAATTTTCTTTAATGTTATTTTATCATTCTTATTTCTTGTGAGTGTCATTTCTTATTTAGGTACGCCGCTTCAATTTCTGTAAATTTTATAAATACACAATAATGCAACTTCCAAAAAAACCTTATTACACCTACATTGTCTGCTAACGGCAACACGTCGCGTTCTATTTATTTACTAACAAAATCATTGATTTTCACGTAAGCGATGACTTCAACAAATTCCACTATTTCGTGTTTTCCAGAAATCCGGTGGGTATTTGATTGTGTGCACTGATAGTTAGTCACAGGGAGCTGTGCCAATCATTATTCATAAACACGCTTGTTTATCGCCCCCTCTATATCTCGAGGAGTCATCGCCTTATGATTATGTGCCGTCTCCTGACGCATACTGCTATTTTCAGCACCAGTTCTCATAGTTCTCATAGCAAGATCGAGAAATTGGTATCAAATCCTTAAATGTAAGGCGTGATGTCTAATGAGGCAGTAAATTAATCATAATTATATTTATTGCTTAAAATTATGATCCGGAAACTCGAGCGCAGTCGCTTTTAAAGAGACATAGTGGGCTTGTTAGTCAGCTAGTCAAATTTATATCTAAACATATGCATCTGATGATTGTATTCGATGTGACATTAATAGGAAATCATGATGGAAATGCCAAGACAGATGTGATCGGTGTAATTTCAGCCAAGTGAGGCGCTGCGCAGACGCCGCCACGTCACCCGCCCACGCGAAGCTCTCTGAACAAAGCGCGTCGCGGCGTCCCCGATATTCAGTCCACGCGCGAGCTTGCTATAAGTAACTACTCCTGAATTTCACATCTGATATTATTTTACAAAAGTGCTCATTCCAACGCAAAAGGATTTCTTTTTAACTGAAAACTTTTAAGGTATTTATTTATCCATTGTAAACGGTTTTTACTTTGTATTTAATGTCCTTTGTAAACGTAAGTAGTAATTGAAAGAGTATTTTATCGTTGTCTGTAAAACAAATTAACTGTAGTATTTTAAATTTGTATAAATTTCATGAGACTAAAGTTCTCGTGATAAGACAAACTAAATTAATACTTTTATATATTTAATTACCAGTAAAGTTAAATCAAGCTTTTGCTAGTACTTTCCATGAAATTATTCAGCAAAGCTGCGCGGTCATGTTTTGATTTGCAAAAAGAGCATTTAAAGACAATGAGATATTTGAGGCAAATATCTAGCTGCATATAATATTTCTGTCGGTGAGGTATGTAGGTCGCGTGAACCCAGCCAGGTATTCCACTGTTTTTAATAGACACGAATACCATTGTCTTGTTTGACCTAGGGATGTCTGTCATCACGAAAGCGTAGACGGTGAAAAACTTAAATACTGTTTAGTCGTAGTTGCTGTGTGGTCTCGATATATGCGTAAAATTATAAGTAGAATTTAAATTCTACTAAAAGTTTTTTAAGTAATTTTTAATGGTAATGTCGGTTCAAAGCTGTATTTGATTAATACAAAAAAAGAGTTCAATAGAAATCTTTTGGTCGATCCGTTTAAATATGAAGCGATTGTATATTCCATTTCACTGCTTTTGAATAAAAATCACGATAAAACAAAGCTCAATATTATAAAAATACCAAAGATCCTTCTCAGAATTTCGTGAAGGATCTCGCTCAAGTAAAGAATTTTTGAAAGAGCATAAATTTAACCGCGACCCAAACATACGTTCCTGGCGGCGCGCCAAGCTTTCGCTACCATTTCTATCGAACTCGGATTTCTGATTCTTCAGTTGTACCATATTGAACTTTTCATATTATGTTTATTTCTAGTCATTCTTAACACAGCATTGCATAGTTTCACCGCCTTTTCCATATGATTATTCAAAGTCTTTCATTACAAATGACCGTCTATAAATGGCACAGAGTAATAATTGTATACAGAACAAACATAATCCGTTTATCGTCAAACTTTGTCCATAAATATTAAGTTCAATTATTAAACCGGTAGCGTTAAGCTTATGAAGCTATAAAAACTTTAACTTAATATCGCCAGCTTGTTTTCAATTCACTGGTTGTTTATAATGAACACTCCTTTTAGATACATCAGCCATAATGTCTGAGCAGCGACTTGAAGCCGGCCAGCAGTTGGTGAAGAAGACCATGGAAGAGCTGGTCCAGCAGAGACAGACCACGGAAAAGGTGACCATCCAGGCGAGGCAAGAGTTCCGCGAACAGTACCAGGAGAGCTATGAAGAAGAGTTTGAGGAGGAGACCTTCATCGACCAATTCGGCAACGCGACCACAAACAGGATCGAGTCTAGCAGTGAGAGCAAAGAACACTCCAGGAGTGCTGACGTCAAAGTAAAAGCCACCGGACTCAACGCCGAACAGGCGAAGGCTCTCACAGACTGCGCCAACCAGGCGGGACAACTGGCACTTGACTCCAAGGCTGCAAACTAAGTCATGTAATTAAACACACAATCGTTACATTAATCCACTATAAAAAAACACCATTAACAATTTCACATATTTTTTTCGCGTTCATAAAAAGTGACGCAGATGATCGGTCGTATTTATAGATACATTCTAATACTTCCCCTCGCTATTGTTCGAGTTACACGTTACTTCCTTTCCTCCTTTTTTAACCCCGTCCCTGGTTTAGCATTGATCATTAAAACTCAAGCTCATGGCTAACAGTCTTCGTTTTGTTTCAGGTGCCATTATTATAAACGCGTGTGGTGGTCTCAAAAAGTGATAAAGACTGTGTTTTAGTGTTCCTTATATTTTATGTTATATATTTTCAAATATTATGCAAACGCAATAAAGTTATTGAAATGCAAAAAAAGTGTCTTGAATTGTGACGTGGTCAGTTTATATGTGCAACAAGTAGGTTACTGTAGGGAAATCTTAAAAAATGGAGGAGGAAGACGATGAACGTAAGAATCGGCGCCCGAACCTGGCAACTGTCAGCACGCTGAATACTCGCGTAGCCCACTCCTCGTTAGAGGAAGGCTTTATAATACGGCAACAAGCCTCTTCTGAGTCCGGGGATGCAAATACCTGCTCGAGCATTTCAGCAGCTCAATACAGCGACAGGAGCTTTGTATCAAAAATGAGTACATTTTCACGTAGTGGCACGTCCAGCTCGAGCCAGGAAGAATGCGAGGTAGCGCAAGCTACGGTCACTAGCGGACAGTTCCTGTCAGCAACGCGGGTCGAGACGGCCCGGTCCATGGAGAGTCTCCGTCCAAGCAAGGAGTCGTCCCCGGCTCGGCCCGCCAGCTCGTGCACCTCGGTCCGGAGCCACCGCAGCTCCTTCCTGACGGCGAGCGAGCGTGACGTGCGCGAGACCCGGGGTGCGCCGGCTCGGCGGGCCTTGTCGGGAGAAGACATGGGAACCTCTGCCGAGAAAAGAAGAGGTCTATTTGCAAGTACGGAACGACGCGCCTTGCAACAACTGAGTTTGCCCCCGCCAGAAAGACGATTGACAATCCTTAGCCCTCACAGTCCGATGGCGATCACGGAACTGCAATGGCCTTCTCCTTCCGGGATCCGCGGTAGACGGAAGAAAGGCATGGTGCTACCGAAACTTATCCTGCCTCGAAGCGACTCTGATGCCTCGGAGGTGTTCATTGAAAGGTTAAAACCATACTTTTTTATGAATTACAATTTGTTTCCATACATAATTTTCTTTTTGCTCCCTATTTAATAATTAGGTAAGATGATAGGAAAACGTTTTTAAAGATTTTTTTAGGGACACACATAGTAAACAATTTAAAAATCTGTATATAAAAGCGATGTGTTTGCCAAATGAAACACATTAAAAAACAGCACGGGTGCCCCGTGCGTCAGCAACGACCACAACTCTTAGCAAAAACACTAATTTTATTCCAGGCAATGCTATTATTTTCCTATTTCTTTATGTTAAATATAATTACTGAAGCTGCAAGCCAATTACACTAATAAATAGAGGTATATACTCGTAGGTATATTTAAACCTTGTGTTACGTAGCGAATGTAGTTTTCTATGCAGACACAATTCCCATGAATATACTTTTAAACATTAAGACCTACAGTGAACATAATATGATCTGAGTCCCTATCTGATTTCGTTCATGGCTGCAGAGGCTGAATATTTGAAGGTGTTTTTCGCGATTGCTAAGCCAACAAAATGTGTTACTATGTATATATCTCCTAACTAACATAACAATGTACCGTCTATGAGTTTGCAATCTTAAAATACACATGTGTATCATAAAAAGAGCACATGAAATTAAATTGGAAATGGTCCAACCATATCTTTTGTGTAATAGGTACCCACAGTGATTGTTCGGATTTATAGCGCGATCCAACCGACGAAGGTAACATTACCACTACTTATTACCTCGAGACTAAAGATATTAAAATTGAAAATAAAACACTGCTACCAGCTCAATTGAGAAGCCGATGGACGTAAGTAGCTGGGTGAAACTATATGAATGTAAGAATTATCGACGAAGTATCTTAATACCTTCGGCTTCAATTAATCTGAATGGCGGGTTCTTGCTGATGATCGTTCCGAATGGGGAATGTCACAACTGCTTACGTCAATACCTGGTTTGAGCGCGAGCTAACAAATGTGTTCAAAAGCACGAACGTGCTGTAAGCCCGTCAACGCTCCAATAATATGCACCCAATTTGTGCCCGGATCTGTCGCTCCCGTAGCGACCTTCTTGGACCATTGAATTTCTCGAACCGCTGACATTGCTTAAGTCATCTCCAAATAAATAAGAGTAAATTGTATTTTCGCGAAAAATACATGAGTATAAAATATTGTTGATGTTTTACGACTCAAAATCAACTGTTTCTACAAAGTTCATGGTTTTTCATGCAAACAATTTTAATATCGTGGTCATGAACATATTCAAAATGTTTTACTCACGAAGCCCCGTCTGAAAGATTTAATTAAACTTCGACTGCCTTCAATATACACGCATTTGCTCGAGTAATTTCTATTACCGTGAAGGTAAATATAAAACTTAAGAGAAGTATGGATATTTATTTGTAAGTACATAATTTCAATAGAAATACTAGGTCACATTGAGCCCCAGCTATGGAAATATAAATAGGCACAACGGAAGCTAGGCAATTACTATTAAAACCATGTTAATAGCTCACAATTTAATTATGGTTTTTTTTTATGTGCTCTTATAATTTTATGTTGGAATTTATTTTATTAGCGAATATATTGATATTAAAAAAATTCAAGGTGTAATTTAGTAGCATGCCTATGAAGTAATATTCGCAGTTCCATATTAAATAATTATTTATAACGTAACACACAGTTATCTAATAACAACATAGATAAACCCACAGTTATCGTGACCTGTAATTGATGTGGTTAAGTTATCAATATTACGCGACCAGATAACATGTTTATAGTAGGTGTACTCAAAGTTACGATTATGTTCGACCGATATTGAAATGAGCTATCTTTTTATCACTGAATCGAGATAATCTCTATTCATAACACTTTAGTTACGACTGATATAAAAAAAGCACTAGTATCATTCACTATCTAAATTATTTATGAGGAAAATAAACTTATGATCTCTCTGCGAATCTTAAGTTAACTGGAATTGCGAAGAATGCAGAACAACGCCTTTAAAATAAATTATGGAAACTTTATTACCCTAAAGAATCAGCCAGACAACAGAGCAACGAATTGTATGTTGGTTGAATCAAGAACTATATTTTCATTAATTTGGCCATAATAATTAAACGTTTTTACTTTATTCCTCAATTACATTGACAACCCACAATTTAGAAACAAAGACGTTATTAAGAAGAATTACTGTACATAAAATAATTTAATATTATGACAATATGAGTTTCGAAATATAAAAATAGAAAGTCTACTCATTCTTTTTTATAGGCGTGTAGCTCAGCGTTGAAGGTTTAGCATCGCTTCATTCGGTGACGATCGGCAAAGCTGTCGGTACTATTAATATTTGTGTATACAAGTGTGCCGCTGTAAACAGCCTGTAGGTCTAAAAAGGCCACTTTGGGAGAATGATAATGTGATCCGAATATGATTCTCCGTCGAAATGACGAAGTGGTCACTTAGGTGCAATTCATATTATGATTCACCAATGATTACAATAATTGGAGATGTTAGTCCCTAACTATATATATAACCTACCTAACCTAACATAATAATAGCAGAATCATAAAAAGTTAGTTAGGGACTAACATCTCCAATTATTGTAATCATTGGTGAATCATAATATGAATAGCACCTATGTGACCATTTTGTTATTTCGATGATGAATTTATTCGGATCACATTATGATTCTCCCAAAGTTGCCTTTTTAGACCTACTGATATAATCGTAGAGCCGCACCACAACACATGTGGTGTCGTAATGTCGCAAGTATGCACTATTGTATCTGCAATCATGTCTCGTTTCTTACATTTTCTCGTAGTTACCTCGAGTAATTAGCCATAATTATAGAATGTTGCAGTTGAGATCGATTCTTAATGCAATTAATATAGCTGTGCTCCACGATTTCACCCGCGTAGATTTAATTTCATGGGCAGCAAAGTTTTGCCGAACCCTATTTTTAAAGAAAAAGTAATGTCACCTAAGTTATTCTTTGTAAAATCGGCTATCTGCCATTGAAAGTCTCGCTAAAATCGGGTTCCGCAACAAATTGACAATCAGCTTGAGAAAATGTTTTTTTATATATACATAAGTGCCCTACCGTATTTACTTTAACATGATGCATTCAGTGAGCCTGTATACCTAATAAATGTATAATTCATAAGTATCTTATTGTCATTTTGCGAACATGTTTTTATTCGCTCAAAGGTCAAAGGGGTGCCAAAATCCGACGCTGGATTTTGGCAAATAAATAAAATTACTTTCCCAATAGGAATTCTTGGAAGCTTTTTCCGTTACTGATCGTGATATTTCCATGTGTTGTAGGGAAGTTCGAGCCAGGCGTCGCTCCCGGGTTATGGTTATGTGGCCAATATTCTCGAGCTCACACACACACACACACCCACGCCAAATATTCACTGCGATAAAACAAATCATATCTCGACCTACAACCAATCAACTGCCGACATACGCTTGGCAAACCAAAATAAACTATGCAAGTGCGAATGCAACACATGTACATCTACAGTGTATTTATAATTTGAAAAAATTTAATCCATCGAAATTCGAATGTAAATTAAATCAAGGGAAAGGTAGCATGTGCAAAGGTATCCGCTTCCTATCGATCGTTGTAACCCAGTTTAAAATCTAGGTCTATTGCAGGACACTAAATCATAGGAACTCACGGCATAGGTAGGCAATTAGTAAGCGTAGAATACTGAAAACGGTTGGTGCTGAAATAAAATTTGTACAATTTCGTAAAACATACTACAGTGCTTTATATTACCAAGGATTTAGAAATTATTTAGTAACTAGCTGGAATCCGCCTAGGATTAATAAAAAACTTTCTTAAACATAAGGTAACTTATGTCACTCCTTGTAACATCAGCTATCTGCCAGAGAAAGTCCCGTTGAAATCCAATCCACCCGTTTCAAATACGAGCTGGATTTTTCATATTCATGTATTTATTGCAACTTAGAATCATATTACACACAATAATAACATAGTTACTTATAGTGGCAATTACTTATAACCCTGTTGTGGCACAGCAATTTGAGAGGCACTACTTAGTTAAAATATATACAATTTATCTTATATTTATAACTCCTCAATAAAAAACTATTATATACTTATTTATATAAATTGTATAATTTATTTTATCTAATGAATATAATTATATTAAATGAAACTTTTGAACGTTATACAAAAATATTATAGCTATTCCACTTAGTTTAGTTATAACAGGGCACTTAGGAAAAAGGCGGCGCCTGTCTACGTCACCTTACTAATCTCCCCATCGGGCCTGCAACCCTTTGTGCTCCACAAATGCACCCAGCATTAATTAGCTGCTCGAAACACTTCTGACGCAGTTTAACTAGGTTAACTACAATATCAAAACTAAGGCCGAATGATGGATTTAGAACAGAACTAATATAAAATTGAATTCCTATAATCACCTCAGATAAAAAGATATTTAATGTTCGGACTATCAAACAGCGCCATCTAGTCCCAAACTAAGCAAAGCTTGTACTATGAATGCCGGACAACGGATCTAATACTTATTTACTTTTTTTAATACATTCAATGAATTATATGTATTAAACAAAGTTAATTAGTTGTTTAAATATGGTTGTTTTGTTTTAATCTGTTGTAATAATGCATGCTACTACCACAACTTTTTTAAATCTATACGTTTTTAAATCATAACTAAAGTGGTGAAATTCCGCGTTGAGGTAGTAAGCGTTTAAGTAATTGCACGTATTATAGTACAATGTGAACCAGGGGCCTTACCATGAGCTCTTATTGCCATGATAGTTTCACTCATTTATGAGACAGATGTATGTGACGTGCATACATCTGTCACTGTCGCACAACTGAATTAACATTGCAATAAGAGCTCATGGTTGGGCCCCAGTTTTAAACTTAAAGCCAGACTAATGTTCCTATGTACGTTTTAGGATTTACCAAAGGTCAAAGAAGTGAAATAATATTTGTAGTTCAGACAGTGGCTACCAATTTTGCTCAATTTCATAGAATTACATACGATTACTGAAGGTGTCGAACATTAGAGCTCTACACATAAATGTTTTCCACACGCAGTATTTTAGTTATTATTATCAGAGTGCCTTTTATAACAGAGTTTTCAACTTCTGCAGATTATCTTCACTTATTCATCGCAAAGAGCAAGGACGTAACACCCACGGATCCCTAAAGATATTTCAGTACTAGCGCTATGATAGGTGATGTTTACGTGTGTCTTAGGAACAGGCATGTCATTCTCAATCACATTAGATAATATATTTTACCGCAGAACCACGTAGGCGGCTTTTCACTAATATGTGTTTAGTATATACTATACGTACATCTATCATCAAACAATTTATTCGTTTATTGAACTTGAATGACTCAGCAGAATCTGTTAGGTAGGTAGGAGAATCGGTAAGACAACCTCATTAGTTTGTTAAAATACCGCAGTCACACTACGCATCATTGCGCAAACACAGATGCACTCTTTATTCCTTCGCTCTCATAGTACGATGGATCGGAAGGAGATCAAGCCTAGGACCAACGTTTTAACGTGCTCTCCGAGGCACAGGGGTGTATACAACGTTTGAATACTATTGAGGTGACAAAGATATTTAATCTTCAGATGGCAAGTAGTCTATGGAAGCAAGTCTGTGCAAGCGCACCAACTGGGACATCAATCACTATTTGCTGGACCTGTAAAAGAGAGAGAGAATGTATGCTTCGTTAAGAGCTCTACGCTGTACTCTGTAGAAAAAACCACTTCGCCCTATTGAAAACACCGGCATATTGAAATATTGAAAATACGATCATAAAGGACGTATTGCACTTTTGTAGCTGCCAAAGATTGATAATGTGTACGGCTAAGGGCGCTTACATAACATAATGGTATTTTCGTGTTTTGCCTCGCTCGCCAAATTGTATTTGTTGTTTGCAATGGTTGTTTGGTTTAAATAAGGACGTACTTATAACCAAACTTATGTGTTATATTATAAGGAAAAGCATAAAACCGAAAAAGATATGTATTTTAATATGAATTTCCCACCTGACCTTTTCTAAAGTTCAACAGCGTCTCTCTAAAAAAACACGCCACCGTTGGGCAAGGGTTGGCGCAGGCTTTTAAATATTTCACCATTCACCTAGTGCACACAGCGGGCAACTATACTCAGGGATGTCTCCACGGCTACAAGCTTCTCAACAAACGTATACGCCTCGAGCCTGACACTTAAACATCTCTTTGAAATTTGAATTTCAGCTTCCGCTTCGACATCTTAAATTTATCTTAGATTCTTTAAGGTGACCAGCATAACTTTTAAAATCTATAAAGGATACGATAAGGAAGGCCGTGCAGGTCGTGGGTTTGAGCAGTCGCCTGCTACATGAGCAAATTCGATTTCAGGCGGGGCCTTAACAAATTAGTTTTTCTAAAAAACTACGGGGAGTGATTTCACACCACGTAATTTACGGTGAAGGAAGACATCGTGCAGAACCCTGCATATATCTGAGAAGTAATTCAAAGACTCATGTATAGTGCCTAAGAAGGCGATAGACTAACCATCTGTTATGTTGGCACTTAATCATCTTCGGTGAAAAGTGGGTGTTGTTATTACAACACCTCTGCCTACCCCTTCGGGGAATACAAGCGTGGGCATATGCATGTGTATATGTATTGATACTGAGTTTTGTCTGGTCTGGGTATTATAATAGATAATATACTGTGTGATAATTTCAGGACATTAGGTCCATGTAAAGGGCCAGTAACTATTACAAAGGAAATATAAAAATGTCTACTTTTCTTGAGGATTTTTCTTTTCAACCATATAGAATATTCTAGTCACATCTATCACTTCTTATACAATAATATATAATAACCTACTAATTTGAGGCAGTGTAACCTGCGAATCGAGGTAAGTGCTTTAATCGGTTCAAATGTTCCCGCAGCTGGACATATTATAGAGATTAGTACAAACGAAGCGTCGCTTGTGATGTCTGTTGACAGGAAATTAATTAAAACAACAAGGAATATAATCAGTCGTTCTACGGCGCCTAATGATCATTGATTTGGTAAATGATTTGTTGTTTTGCACGAACCCAAGTAAGACAAAAGTATAAAATGAATGTTTCTGAAAAGCGTCCGAAGAAAGTCATGTTTCAAGTACCTAGATCAATCAATCTAAGTTAGAGAGATTGTGAATCTCAGCGGAAAGTACATGAAATGGACCGACAAAGTGTGAATAAATCGAAAAAGGTTTGTAACTTTAGAAGGCAATGTACGTTTATAAATATACGTATAATAACTGTAAAGTTAGGCCTTGGTAGCGATCCGTATTTTCACGGATGACCGGAATGTACATTACTGAAATGAGACCCAGTTGCCCATTTAATATTCTACTATTAGTCGCAAATTTCTGGAGTATTTTAAGCTGCGTATTTTGTAGAATCGTCAGTCACAGTATAGGGACAGGCAAATGTCATTCTATGTGAAATATTCTGGTAAAATATCACACCAAGGGGCCAACTATGATCGTTTAATTACACGTATTAAGAACTTCTTAGATTTGAAGGGTAATTTTACGGTAACGCATTGAAACGTCAAAGCTCACAAGTTTCTCCCAATACTAAATATACAGTATATATATTTTGATTACTTTCAGAACAAGTAGAACTTGTGAAAAGTGAAATAATTACAGGTAGCCCTTTCCGGTTGACGATTCATTACTACCTACCTATGTTTGTACCATAGTAACATCTACTCCCACCTGTACAATTTTTGCCAAACGAAAATTACTTGTTTTTACGTCCAAAGCATCAATAATGTAGCAGCCCGGAGTGAATTATATCTTTGGCAGTAAATACGGTGTATAAAGTGTAACAAGACGAAGTCAGCCGCTACATTTTTAATTTTACTCTTTCTTATTAATACAAAAACAATATGAGAATGATACTATGTACTTTGTTAAAAGTCTTATGAAATAAAGATATTACGAATTTGAATTTGAATAATGATTTGAGGTTGAGTCGAGGTGATTTAATGTAGGTAGAAATAGAAATATTAATATATGATGATCATTGTTCTTATCCTCATACTTCATAACTGTATACCCCAGTACATTCTATAATAAAATATTCTTAATCAAACATGGAAATATGTATTGTAGCTAATATTAATACAAGTTGTAATTTTCTGAGTATTCATACATTTTCATAACATAACAGTGTAGGATCCCGTTTTATATTGTGACCTCAACAAAGCACTTCCTCTATATTCAGAACTTATGAATTCAACAGAAATGTTTTTTCGGACGGACAATATCCTTACCTCATTACCTATAGTGAAGCTTTTATTAGAATATTTCCTTACTTGATGCCAACTGATGGCTGGTGATCATGGTAAGCGTTACGCACAAAGTCGACGTCTGACCTAGGGACAGATACCTACATAATAAAAAAGTCCTTTGTGGCGTGATATTTCTATAAAGGAAGACTCTTTACACTGCTGTTTTACGGCTGTGGGTTGGGTCAGTGACAAGGCTCACGAGACTATGTCAAATATCTTATAAATAAAAAAATACATCTTATAAATTCTTTGAGACTGCCTCTTACTGCGGCACAGGTCCTGGGCATCTGTATTCACTCCCTTTCTAGCCTTCATCATCGTCTGACCATCCCATGTAATTTGGGGTCGGGGCAATGTGTTCTTCTCTTCCATTTCTCTCTATCAGCCATCATAACTGTATTCACTTTCTCGCCTTATCGTAATATAAACTACTATTATCTCGTGATGTGTTATGAGTTCCTCTCGCTTCGCCAGCTGCCTTACTAGTTCAGACCCTCGTCACTAGTCAAAGTCCACTTCGCTCACACGCTCCATATATTCCCACACATTGCTACCCAATTAATTTTCACACCGAGCTCGTAATTTGCTTTGTACACGTTGTAGGGTAATAGCGCAATATGTGTCATTTTAAGGGACTCCTTTCAAGTAATTGAAATTGACCGATAGTGGTTGTTATAACACCCCCGGGAACCCAATCGGGGACTTTTATGGGGAGAATTTATGTGTTCGCCAAATGCTATCAATAATTTCCCTCGTTTATTCAAGTAAAAGCTAGATACTGATCTAGGTTATTATTTAATTGGAATTGAAACATTATAGATAGCTGTAATTCCGTAACTCACGGGATTAAATCCAAGTAAGTATCAATATGTCCTTAATAAAATATTTAAACAATCTGTCCGAGCTACTTCAATTAGGATGAATATTCCATTAGCTACTCTAATTCTATGTAAATACATACTGTATTCAGTTCAAGGATTGGTCTTCAGACATTATATTACCGAGAGGAACATTTCATCATGTTTTTTTTATTCTTTGCTGTGACTGTAAGCGGCGAAGCTGAAATTTATAATTATCTTTATAACAAAAAAGTACGAGAGATACTCGTATTATGTATATTTTTACACTGAGATGTCTGGAGTGCACTTCAACCAGTTTTTCTGTATAAATGACTAGCTTGCGCCCGCGGTGTCGCCCGCCTGGTAATGAAAGGTATCCTATGCGACAAACAATCAAACAAACATTCATGAATCAGTCATTAATGAAGTAATATATATTTTTAATGCTAACTCTCTCTGCCAACGTAGTTACGAATAACGAAATTACAGCTATATATAACTCTTGGTGAAATTGCTAAAATAAAAATACGCTTTTTAAATTAATTATGATTACAGTGATTTGTAGTCAGACTTAAAATCTTAATAACAAACTGTAGACACTTCTAAAATAGCTCGAAGGAAACAGTTACGATCAATATAAAATAATAAACATAACACTGTGAATTTTCTAGTAAAATATTATTTACTTACTAATACAATAATATTTAATTTAATTGCCGTGAAGACAAATTTATTACCTTCGATAAAATGGGTTCGTGTTAGCCTTTGATATTCCAGAGAGTTATAATATTGACATAATTGACGACATTCAAACAGTATAGAAGTACTTTTATTTACTACTAACTGTGCCCTGCGGTTTCACCTGCGTAGATTTAGTTTCATCCTTATTGTCGCGGAACCCTAATACTTTTCATAAATAAAAGTAGCCTTAGTTATTCCTTGATATATCAGCTACCTGTCAGTGTAAGTCCCGTTAAAATCGGTCCAGCCGTTTCAGAGATTACCCGGAACAAACAGACAGACAGACCGACAGACAGAGTGAAAAGCTGTTATTTTGGAATAAGAAACAGACACTTCAATTTTATTTATCTATATAGATATAGATGTACAGATTTTTCTTAACTTTCTGATTTAGTTTCTGATAGATAGAGATATTGTCTTGAGTATAAATCTTAAAAGCCTGTCCACAATCCGAGCTTAGTGACGTTGTCGAGGGATACTGAAAACATATACGTGGAAAATTTAATGTTACGTGAAATGAAACTCACGTCCCTATCTTCCACCTTTTGTTAAATTTAGTTCCATAGAAGAGCTTAAGTAGAATCTGAAGATTATGTCGTATTATTGTATCGTTTTTAAAATATTAATAAAATCAGTTAATCTCCGGGGATTAAAGTACGTTTATTCACGTACAGCTTTTCTGGATAATCATACTTGAATGCCATTTATTTGCGAACTAGCTGTGCCCTGCGGTTTCACCCGCGTAGATTTAGTTTTATCCTTATTGTCGCGGAACCCGAATATTTTTAATACTTAAATGAAAGTAGCCTAAGTTACTCCTTGATATAACAGCTACCTGCCAGTGAAAGTCCCGTTAAAATCGGTCCAGCCGTTTCGGAGATTACCCGGAACAAACAGACAGACAGACAGACAGACCGACAGACAGACAGAGAAAAATTCTAAAACTTGGTTTTTTGGTGTCAGTAGCGTGTATACTTCCATATGCATTTAGTGAAAAGCTGTAATTTTGGAATTACGAACAGACACTTCAATTTTAGTTATCTGTATGTATGTATGTAGTATGTATATGTATCTATGTATGTACTGTATGTATATGTATAGATTAATGAAAGAAGATATTCAGGTTTGTGAGGCGAAATAAAGTCTTTCCTAAATCTGAGTGGCAACCAGCCGTTCTACAAGGTAAATAAACAGCTCAATGACTTAAAATCATCAACATCACTATCCTCCTGCCCTTTTCTTATGTTGTTTGGGGTCGGCGCAATATGACAAACATTAAATTAAAATACTAGTACTTATAAAAATTGTTTTCATAACGAAAATGTTAAGGTATACGATTTCCATGTGAGATAGGGCTACATAATGACGGACAGTTCTACTAGATTAGGTTACTTTTAGTTGGTCTATTAGTGGCGCAGCTTAAGTGTGCGTCTTTAAACCATCATGATTTATATGGAAACATTTATGTTCAATCTGTGTCTGTTAGATAACTATTACAGAACATTTTATTGAAACGTATAATCCAGTATATCCAGCCTTTATTTACTATCCTGTAACAGCAGAATAAACACCCCGTTGTAGTTCAATTTGCACACTTTAATCTATTAGATGTATTGGTACGCTCACCGTATGAAAAGCAAACACGCGACTCATCGTGATATCAAAGCTTTTCGTGCTATAGCTCAGAGTATTTTATTTAACACTAGCTGTGCCCCGCGGTTTCACCCGCGTAGATTTAGTTTCTTCCTTATTGTCGCGGTACCCTAATATTTTTAATACTTAAATGAAAGTAGCCTAAGTTACTCCTTGAAACATCAGCTACCTGCCAGTGAGAGTCCCGTTAAAATCCGTCCAGCCGTTTCGGAGATTACCCGGAACAAACAGACAGACAGACAGACAGACAGACAGAGAAAAAAATTTAAACTTGGTTTTTCAGTGTCAGTAGCGTGTATACTTCCATATGCATTTGGTGAAAAGCTGTAATTTTTGAATTACAAACAGTCACTTCAATTTTATTTATCTGTATAGATGTATAGATGTATTAAAAAGAGTGCCAAAGTTCAACAACAATCTCATTCCCCGTGTTTATCAACTTGAAAGAAGTCTCTGACTGCGATTTGTTTTCTTATTTATTTCACAGACGAAGTTTCGCAAGGAATTTTTGAATTAATCGTAGAAATGTCGGTTTATTCCTTCTGCTTACTAAAAACGCCCATGAAAGCCAAATGTGTTTAAAAATATATTTCTGTATGTTTTTAGAATGAACTCGTAGCCTGTGTTAAACGTTTCTATTGCAAATAAGAATCACATCGAGCCAAAACTACTAGTGTACCCAGACTTTGTCTGCATAGAATACGCATATTTCTTTTCATAAAAGTAATATTTACTTGCTATTAGCAATTACATTTCTACAGAAGAGCCTAAATACTGATTCGCACTGATCAAGCATACTTGTATTCGGAAATATCTTTTATAGTTTCCCGTTTCGTATTCCCTCCTTAATTGTACAAACTTTCCAACCGTTAAACGTAATGTCGTTCGTTGATAAATCTGTCACAGGAACGAATTGGAGGGTGTCTTGAAAAATTTAGTTTGGCAAATTCAATTTATTGGCAGGAGTTGGCACCGCATCTGTCGTCAAAGAGAGTGGTCCCTGACCTCGCGGCAAACGCCATTTTTTCGTTTTATCTCTACATGGATGGTTGCCTCTTTGTAAATTAATGTAATTAAATTAAATAAAATCTCATCTTACGACCCTTTTGTAAAAAAAAGAATTTGTCCTAAATCAACAGAGATTTGGATATTTTGTTTAATTAAGCGCACTGCGTGGTTAAATTTGAATTTTGAAATTGTAACGTAATATGAACTTAGTATTATCGATTACTTACAAATGTTGTTTTCTTTTCAGGTAAGTTGAAAGTACGACAAGGAGCCAGCTAATTGGGGATTTGACTTAAAGCGAGGTATTTACATAAAGTAGCGTAATTCCTATTTGCATTTTACATAGATTATAATAATATATTATCTGTTTATTTTAGATTAAACGTTTCGCTTTTCTTATGTATTATTTGGGATTATAAAAAATCAAAGAACAAAAAAGCTAAATTGGCACTCAGATGTTTTAACCAGTTTGTCGGAATGATCCAAAAATTGAACTAAGATCGAACTACGACTTCCGACTTTTTAGTATTCTCTTTCCTAAAGCTTTTAGTCAGCATGCATTTTTTTATTTAATGTGTGAATGTAGCAGAAAGATGGCAGTGTGTTATATACTCGTAGGTGACGTTCCAATGGTTTGATACCGAGATGATCTGATAATGCAGTCGGACTTGGGAATTCAGTGTAAAAACAATGAAATAACATCGTGTTTCGGCTCGATTATATCAATTTTACACATGATATCGATAATCTGCTGATTATCTATATCATGTATTTTACATAGCCGGTTATTTTCAAATATGACAAATTTCATCACATCTATATCTATACAGATAAATAAAAAATAAATTAAAATTGAAGTGTCTGTTTGCAATTCAAAAATAACAGTTTTTCACTAATCGCATATAGAAGTATACACGGTACTGATAATAAAAAACAAATTAATTTTTTTTTTTTCTGTATGTCTGTCTGTCTGTCTATCTGTCTGTCTGTTTGTTCCGGGTAATCTCCGAAATGACTGGACTGATTCAAACGGGACTTTCACTGGAAGGTAGCTAAAGTTACAAGGAGTAACTTAGGCTACTTTTATTTTAAAAAAACTTAAGGGTTACACGGGACACCCATGAAACTAACTCTACTCGGGTGAAACCGCGGGGCACAGGTAGTAAACTAATGTAACCGTATATAAATGTTACGTGTCAAAGATACCAATACGATTTCTCCTGCTAGAGATATAACCTCGGCTCAAATCCTTAGTGTCTTGTGAATTTCTTAATTGAACATCATTAACCGCTTCGTGTCGTTGGTAATAGAGTTACCTATAGAATAAAGATTACTTCCATTTTCCAAGCGAAAGTTGAGTAAATTGTACCATAACGCGAAGGTTGAACCAATCACGGTCAAACTATTCAGCTTCGTATACTACGTTTTCGCTTTATTTTTGAACTAATAGTGTACCTACGAATTAAATCGCGTCTTTACAAATAATGTATGGTCATTAGCTCTAAGGCAGGACTATAAATTGGATGAGGACAGCTATTGTTCTCTTTACAATAGTTTAATCGGCCGCTTCTACGCACGCAAGTAAATAAAAGGTTGTCTAAAAATATTTCATTACTTATTCATGGCCTCAAAGATAATTGTGAGTGAATTTAAACAGTTTAGTAAAGTAATGTACTTTCTAAAAAGCTTTTACGTAATTTAACAAATATACAATTTTGACAAATACCCTTATAATAAATTCATGAGATATTTTTTTTAAACCTACAATATACAATATAATAACATCATCACGCCGTAACTTTAACATTATTTTCGTGAGAGATATCTCAGCAGTCTTTTTCTTTACTATAATCATACATGCTCACTGGTTTGGGCAGATACTTTTCACGTTTCTATCGTTGTATTGTGAGTGGTTTTGCAATCTAAGTACGAGAAGAAACGCAATAATTTGGTCAATCATACATCATCAAACTTAAAAAACGTGCCTTTCTTAATCTTCACAAAGAGCAATTTTTTCCACCAACCAACCAAAAATCTACTAATATAGAAGCGTAATTACGCTTAGTCAAGTATTTAGAACATGGAATTGTTCTTAAAACGGTATTGTTCAACTCACACTAAAAGGACAACCGCCGCGGGCCGCAAAACAAATTTTAATTTCAATCTTGCAAAAAGTCTACTTCATTTTCGCCGCAATAAAAATAGAATTTTTCTCATTACTCCGACCGAACCGCTCCGCGCTTTCACAATGTTATAATGTACATATTACTTCGAAACATATATCGATGTAGTATCATGAATGGTTTTGTTAAAAATAATTGAATAGGACGTGGGGATGAAAGAACTATTGAATGTATGCGGGATTCGGCATGAGCTATTCGAACTAGTCCCGTAGTCGTCATTTTATCCGTGGTCTAGGCGCACATTTTGTACAAAGCATTTCGAAAATGAAAATGAAAATGAAAATGATTTATTCAGTTTAGGCCCTGGTAAGGCACTTATGAACGTCGAGGAATCTACCACCGGTTCGGAAACTAGCCTTCTGAGAAGAACCGGCAAGAAACTCAGCTGGCATCATGTACATTTCATTACACAGTAAAATAATAATAATTACAAAAAAAAAACATCATAAATTATTCACAATAGTGAAAATTGTATCAGCATGCATGTGTAAAAAATAATAATTAAAAACGTAAAAACAATACCAAATGATTTACATATCATGTTTGCATACCATGTCATTGCCAGGAGCTACTTGTGCAGAGTTTTAATTCCATATGTCTTTATCATTTATGTAATCCGAAATTGTATAATAAGCTTTCTTCATCAGTACAGTTTTAATGTGTGTCTTAAATTTATCATAATTTAACGCGTTTATTGACTGTGGGATTTTATTGTAGAAACGAACACAATTCCCCATGAATGATTTATTTACCTTTGCTAACCTGAATCTAGGAGCTACAATTTTGTGTTTATTTCGTGTTGAAATTGAATGAATGTCCGAGTTTAAATTGAATAGATGAATATTTTTTTTCATGTATAGCAAATTCTCATAAATGTACAGTGACGGTAGGGTGAGAATATTTATTTCTTTAAATTTATCTCTAAGAGAATCTCGGGGGTCCAGCGAGTATATTGCCTTGATGGCTCTCTTTTGAAGTATAAAAATTGAATCTAAGTCTGTTGCGGAACCCCATAACAATACGCCATATGACATGACACTATGAAAGTAAGCGTAGTAGACTAATCTAGCAGTATCAATATCCGTCATTTGTTTAATTTTTCTAACCGCAAACGCAGCTGAACTAAGCTTTTTTGACAATGCTTCAATATGGGCGCCCCATTGTAATTTTGAATCTAAGGTAAGACCTAAGAATACTGTGCTTTCGACCAACTCCAATTGACTCCCAACTAATGATATATTTGTATCTATTTGCGATGTATTAGGTGGTGAAAATCGGATACATTTTGTTTTTTTAGAATTTAAAACGAGATTATTGGCATCAAACCATTTTGAAACAGATGTTAGAGTTTCATTTAGTGCCTTAAGATCGTTGTCTTTTCTACTCACTTTGAAAACTAAAGATGTATCATCTGCAAATAGAACAATATCACAGATATTTTCTACAACAAGTGGTAGGTCATTGATATACGCTAGAAACAGGAATGGGCCTAGTATGGAGCCTTGCGGCACGCCTGTTTTGATTATTGACCCCTTGGATGTTACACCACCGACGCCAACTTTCTGATGACGATTTGATAGGTACGAGGATAAAAGGTCGAGAGCATTTCCGCGAATTCCATAATAGTTTAGCTTAAGAAGTAGCGTACGATGATCCACACAGTCAAAAGCTTTAGAAAGGTCACAGAAGACTCCTACTGCGTCATAGGCGCCCTCCCAAGCCTCAAAAATGTGTTTTATTAATTTTGCTGCCGCGTCCGTTGTTGATCTACCTTTAGTGAAGCCAAATTGGTGATCGTGCAAGATGTTATGTACGTTAAAGTGAGCTAACATCTGATTAAGCAGAATTTTTTCAAATATTTTGCTAAGCGCGGGAAGAATCGATATAGGTCTATAATCAGAAGGATCTTCTTTAGAGCCTGCTTTAAATATCGGTATTACTTTGCTATATTTCATAATATCAGGAAATATACCTTGATCTATACATAAATTGAAAATAGAAGCTAATGCGGGAGCAATTGTTATTATAATAGATTGGATACTTTTAATTGAGAGTCCCCATAAGTCCTCCGTATTTTTAATATTAAGCGATTTAAATGCCTTCATGATATCAATAGGACGTACATGTTTAAAACTAAAATCTGGGAAGCTTTTTCGTAACGATTGTTTCAATAAGCTTTCAGCTGTATTCGGACTAGAGTTAAGATGTTTGGTAGTCTCTGTGGGAATGTTAGCGAAAAAATTCTCAAAAGCAGTTGCGACCTCTAACTTATCCGATATAATACTATCATTGATTTTAAGCTTACTTACTTGCTCTTTAGTTTTATTTCTACCAGTCTCCCTGTTTATAACTTTCCAAACAGTTTTTATTTTATCATCAGAGCGGCTAATTTCACTACTTATATGTTTTGATTTGGCAATCTGGCAAACTCTTTTAAATAATTTTGAGTACATTCTAACGTGACTATGAAAAGCAACATTAGTTGTTTGGGCTTTCTTGTGGTATAACTCATATAAAGTGTCCCTACTTTTCCTTATGCCCTTGGTTGCCCAGTTGTTGAACTGTAATCTGTTATTTAATTTATATTGTTGTTTAGGACATGCCTTATTGAATTCTGTACATATGACATCATGTAATTTATTGAAATATTTGTTTGGTTCGCGAGACTCTGCTTTTTTAATTTTTAACTCAACATTATTTTTAAACGTCAGCAGTCTATGGACAGAGAGAGGTCTAGATTCCCTAAAAGATTTAGAAGGTTGCCTACTACATTGCAACTCAACTAGTTGAGCCATGTGGTCAGATCGAATTCCACTTATCTGAGACTGTTTTATTATACTACCATTAGTTATTACATTATCGATACAAGTAGAGGAAGTGGCCGTTATTCTCGTGGGCTCATTAAATACAAAGTCCAGGTTAAATGATTTAAAAAGAGATATAAATAAACGCGCCTCAGAAGACCTTCTTAAAATGTCTACATTAAAATCACCACATATCAATATTTGTTTATTCGTTCGAAATATTTTCTTAAGAATGACCTCCATTGTTGAACAAAATGAGTGAATATCAGAGGATGGAGGTCTGTATACGCATACAATTATATAATTATCCAACTCTGCACAAGCCGCTTCACAGACTCGCTCTACAGAAAGACTAGTAATATCCTTTCTCTCTTTGGACTTAAAGTTACTATTCAGTAAGATGATGGTACCACCTCCCTCCGCTGAGAGTCTGTTATAAGAACTGGCAATGGTATAATTAGTAATATTAAACATCATGGTATCTGGTTTCAACCAAGTTTCAGTAAAACAGAGAAAATCAATAGGTATTTTGTCTAGTAATAACTCTAGATCAAGAATTTTGCCAGAGAAGCGGTTAATATTCTGGTGTAGCAGACGCATAATACATGCACCTGACTTCTCTGTTGTCTGACTTAATGGTTTAAAGAATCAATAAGATTAGTCACAGTGGTAGTAGAACATCTATCTACCACTGGCTCGTCACTTAACCTATGCTTTGTTATATTGGCTATAACAGTGTTAATATTATAAGCTAACAATGTAGCAAGCTTCTGTCTATATATCTTGGGAATGTAAAGAGATTCCCGAGTTACCTTTACACCACTAATAAATTTATTAGTGTCAAACAGTATGTATCGTTCATTATGACACGTCATGTTATGCAATAAGCTATTTATGTATGATAAATGCTTGTTCTGTGTCTCAGTATAGCTAATACTATATGGAATGGTGCACAATACAACCCTGCCTACATGCAGGTTTGTCAAGTCCTCAAAACTATTAATTAATTCCCGTTTGGTAATACTAGGGTTTTGTCCAACTAAGATTATGATTATTGTGTGACTGTCATGATTGTTTTTAATTATTTTATTTACAATTTGTCTATATGAAGCTCCTGGCATACAGTAATTTATTATAGCGTGAGATAATTTATTTCTTAAATAGCAACTAAAATCCCTACCGATTTTATCTGAATACATAACCGTTTTGTATTCTGGTGGACTTGAGTTTATTTGTTCCACACTTTCATTCAACTCAGCAACCTGCAACTTGCAGGGCAGTGGCAGCGGCTCACTATTGCATGATGGCGGTGATGGTGATGATGGGGGCACACAGTCACAAGTGTGTTTATTAGTCAATGACTGAAAGCGCTCCTCATTGTAATTACAAAGATCAATTTTTCCAGCACGTACTCCCGATCGGAATAGAAGCTCCGTATGGAATCGAATATATAGACCTAGTTTTATTGGGTAGCTTAAATGTAATAAAGATATATATCCTTTTGTTTTCTGCTTTAGAACTGACGGGATCCTAAACTGGGTAGAACTAAATATTTACAGTATTATATCAGACTAAGGACCTTATACGAGTATATGTATACCACAGGAAAGTGTTTGTGAGATTAAATAACTTAATTGTAAATAATGCTAAACTCTATTCAAAGTAAATAATATTCAAGGTAGATACTACTTACCTGCAGGGAAGGATATAAATTTAAATAATACTGTAATGCTGTAATACTGTAATAAATTGTACTGGCAGCATCACCAAGTTAAATATTAATCTCGATATAAACTTCCAATCAGTATGAAAAGGATATTTTACAATGAATCCTGGCAAAAATATTTTTTGTGAGGAGACAAAGGATTGACCTCGTTGTACAGGAGGTATTCTAATTACCTTGCCTGCCATTGTTGCCGTGGAAGTATTCAAAGGGGTTTAAATTATCGACCTTAGAAGCCTTTGATAATGAACATGCCATTCTTATTCTAAAAAGTTGTGACATAAAATTACATCACCCTAGAAAATCGTATTTAATTCAAGCTGTTAGCGCAAGCAGTCTAACGAGAAGAATATAAAGTAGTTGCACATTCAATTAGGATTATAAGAGCAAAGTAACATAATATGATTGAAAAACTTCGTGGAGTAAAAATCTGGGTATAAACAGATTTAGACTACCTTATGTTTGACATTTCAAACCGATACTTACACGAAGTATTGGACGTTAGCGCTACGAGGATATTCTGCTTTATGCCCTCATAATTGCTAAAACTTACCCCTAAGCATTGTGTAGAAAATTCTCATACAAATTCTCAACGATGGGGTTAAAAGCATAGATTCTTTAAAGGTCGATTCCACAAAGCTTTTTAACGCGAGGCCTGATCTAGATAATGGGTCGTTCGTGTGAGCGTGGTCCTATCAGGGACCTATCAGTCTTGGCCCAAGTATCATTCGTTCGTATATACTTTCTTTGTGTATTATATTTTCTACCAACTGGCGTCGACCAACCAAACATTTGCGTCACGTATCGAATACATTACTCACTGTCAGAAAGTGTCAAAGCTGTACGAAATAAAAGTACCTGAAACATTGGTTTATTCGTCAACGCAAGGACAGCATAGACAATTTTTATTTTAAGACAAATTTTTTTTCTAAAATTGACTAACTAGCTGTGCCCCGCGGTTTCACTCGCGTAGATTTAGTTTCATCCTTATTGTCGCGGAACCCTAATATTTTTAATAAATAAAAGTAGCCTAAGTTACTCCTTGAAACATCAGCTACCCGTCAGTGAAAGTCCCGTTAAAATCGGTCCAGCCGTTTCAGATATTACCCGAAACAAACCGGAGAAAAATTCTAAAACTTGGTTTTTTAGGTTCAGTAGCGTGTATACTTTCATATACATTTAGTGAAAAGCTGTTATTTTGGAATTACAAACAGACACTTCAATTTTATTTTTCTGTATAGATAGATTGAATGACAAATAAATAAAAGTGAATTGTTCCAAATAATACCCACTTGCCTATTATAGTGCCTAATAGCCATTTATTCAATTTAAATAATGCCCCCATGGGACTTACTTCCACTTCTCGGTATAATAAGAATTCTCGGTCCTTCTCGTATACAGTATTGAGGCGTTTTATATTGGACCGTATTACCTTATATATTCTGTATCTGCACGGGAAAACAGTGATATTTTTTAACCCCTGAGACAAATAGGTACCTTACTTATTAAAGATAGCTTCGTTTGATGAATTATTTTGCTTACATTTAAAACGCTTTTTTCTAATCATTTGTTTGTTATCTAGTCGATTGTTTTGTGGTAATTAAAGCGAAATCTGAATTTTATTGCGTACAGATAGATTAATAGGTACTGAGTTTATAAGCTACTGTTAATTGTGACTTCAACCGCGTGATATTTTTTATACCCTGCGTCTGATATCTATTCCAACAGCAAAATCGGATATTCATTATGAAAGGTAACAGTCAGACAGTCAGGCAATAACAATTACATATTTACCCACAAGATGACGGCACACGTCAGTTAGATCGTAGAAAGATTACATTCGATAAATCTAGGCATGTAGACAAAGTAGCATTATCCTCACGCTTCACGCTTCAGTAGAAATGGTACAAAATGTACGGGAATGACATATGTCACGTGACTGATTAATCTAATTTCCATACATTTTGTATCGTTTCAAATTGTCTAGGCCTGGGGCCCAACCATGAGCTCTTATTGCAATTGTAAGAAATTTGTAGTCTTTATAATTGTATCAAGCTTCTAAATGTTTAATTATTTATTTATGTGTTATTTCAATAAGTCATTTCATATATTTTATTTATTTTATTAACATGTTCTCAAGTTGCAACACATGTTTATTTTATAACGTCAATTGACTTCCGCCACTGGGCCGTTGTTTTTACAACGGCACTGCGGGTATATAAATGAGAGTGCACTTGAGAACATGTTCAGTCGTGTTGGAACCGTCACGAGGAATTGTCGTATTTGGTAAGCAAACAATAAAGTTATTCTGCTTATATAATTAACACGTGTATTCGTTATTACTAAAATTCCCATCTAGAATATATAGTAGATTACAGTTCAGAAGTGGGATAGCACCAAAGTAAAAACTATACTGTGTTGCTTTGGTGTTATCCTAACGCCCCATTTGAAAATACAATATAGTTGTAAAAATGGAAATCGAACTAAATAAAAAGCGTTCGGTACATTCGAACGTCGACAACACTGAGTCCCCAGAAGCAAAGCGTAAACGGCGACACAGTGGCGTTAATTCAGCCTGCAGCACTACAAGTCGTCATGCCCATTCAATGGATGACGGCGAAAGGCGCCACAGCCCTGTTCTTCCGAGAGGCTGCGCTTCAATGCACCGCCACCGCAGCCGTTCGAGAGGCAGCGCCGTGCAGCACCGCCACCGCAGCCGTTCGAGAGGCAGCGCCGTGCAGCACCGCCACCGCAGCCGTTCGAGAGGCAGCGCCGTGCAGCACAGCCACCGCAGCCGTTCGAGAAGCAGCGCCGTGCAGCACCGCCACCGCAGCCGTTCGAGAGGCAGCGCCGTGCAGCACCGCCACCGCAGCCGTTCGAGAGGCAGCGCCGTGCAGCACCGCCACCGCAGCCGTTCGAGAGGCAGCGCCGTGCAGCACCGCCACCGCAGCCGTTCGAGAGACAGCGCCGTGCAGCACCGCCACCGCAGCCGTTCGAGAGGCAGCGCCGTGCAGCACCGCCACCGCAGCCGTTCGAGAGGCAGCGCCGTGCAGCACCGCCACCGCAGCCGTTCGAGAGGCAGCGCCGTGCAGCACCGCCACCGCAGCCGTTCGAGAAGGAGCGCCGTACAGCACCGTCACCGCAGCGGTTCAAGGGGTAACGCCGCGCAGCACCGCCACCGCAGCGGTACAAGGAGCAGCGCCGTGCAGCGCCGCTGCCGGGCCTTTTCAAAATCTAGTGCTGGAAGGCGCCGCAGTTTCGACACTCCGACTGATAGCACCGCGAGCCGCCGCAGCCATGGTGTTTCGAGACATCACAGCGTTACCGGACATCAGGATAACAGAACGAGATTTTGCCAGGAGGATAAGGTCAGGGAACAATCTTTTTTTACTAAAAATGCGACTCCGCAAGTTTTGAATAATGTCTCTGAGATAGCTAGTTCAAACCCAAATAACACGTTATTTGTACAAATGCTGAAGGACCTTGTTCAAACCATGAAAACTGACGGCCCCAACGATCGGTTTCCTATACTTAATGTTATCCCCGAGTTTAATCCCTCGAAACGTAATCAAACTGTAGATAAATGGATACTCAAAGTAAATGAATGTGCACAGATGTACAATTGGTCAGACAGACAAACAATACATTACGCATTACCAAAATTAGTAGGGCTAGCACAGAAATGGTACGAAGGTCTTCCTAGCCTTATGTTTTCATGGTCTGAATGGCAGGAAAAATTATTATCAGCTTTTCCTAGTGATGAGAATTACGCCCAGTTATTGTCGGAAATGCTTGCCTATAAAGCGCGTTTTGGCGATTCTTTAGAAGAATATTTTTATGAAAAAATGATCCTATTAAATAGGTGTAATATTTCTGGAAAGAATGCAATTGATTGCATTTTATTCGGTATCGAAGATCGTTCTATAAGAACTAGTGCGGAAGCAGCTCAGTATCTAGACCCAGAAAAATTGTTAGTTTACTTAAAAGGTGTTAAAATTAATAAAAATCACGATAAAAGCATACCACAGGCTAATATTTCCGACAGTAGTAGACGTATTAAATCAAATAAGATTGCAAATAATACTTCAGAATTTAAATCTAAATGTTACAATTGTGGCGAAGAAGGCCACCCGTTCTATAAATGTAAACAGCCAATCAAACGGTGTTCTATTTGTAATAAAGTCGGACATCTTGCTGTAGATTGTCCTTCAAAAAAATCGGCACCACCTAAAACGGTTTTGCGTGTATCTCAGGACCAAGATAATGACCTTAAGTACTTTAAACAAGCATTAGTTAACGGAGTTTCCTTGGATTGCTTTATTGATTTTGGGAGCCAGTGTTCTATGATAAGGGAATCGATTGCTCAAACTTTTATGACCACTTGGTCTAAAGAGAACTTGCCAGTCTTGAGAGGTTTTGGAGATTCCATAGTTAATTGTATTGGTAAATGTGATCTTCAAATTGAAGTTGACTCTGTAAAAGCAATGGTACCAGTCCTTGTTGTTCCTGATCATTTATTGCAAGTCCCTTTACTGTTAGGCCAAACATACACTGAACAAGATCACATAATTGTTCTTAAAACCAGTGAAGCGTTAGAAATTACCCATAGAATTTCAGAAAATCACAAAAAGCTATCGTTAAGAGTTTCAGTTGACGCGTATATTGATGGTTATGCCAGTATTGAAGTCTGCTCAGATCCCATTTATCACGGTGATATACTCGTAGAAGCTAGCGTTAGTCATCAACCATTAACGGAATATGAAATTATTCCAGGCTTAATTAAATTGACTGACGGTCATGGTCAAGTTGTGCTGAAGGGTTTTAGTTCTAAGGGGTTTGTGTTACAGAAAAACACCGTTTTGACTCGGGCAACTCCCTTTGCAAACTTGCGATCATATTCTGTGAATAGGATTTTGAGTAACACGGACTCGTCCGTCCATTCTAATATTGACACGTCATCAATAAATATAGACTCGGAACTGAAGGATGACTATCGAGCGTCTTTATCAAAGTTACTCAACGATTTTAGAGATTGTTTTGCATTCACAACTAAAGAACTAGGCTGTTTAGAGGGTCACGAAATGGTAATTAACTTAAGCGATACTAGCCCCGTTGTATATCGACCTTATAGGTTGTCCCATACAGAGCGTGAAATTGTAAGGGAAATGGTTACAGAACTTGAAGATTCAGGAATAATTCGTCAGTCCACGTCAGAATACGCGTCCCCTATTCTATTAGTTAAAAAGAAGACCGGTGATTATAGACTCTGTATCGATTTTAGGTCACTCAACAAAAAAAACTATAAAGGAACATTATCCTTTACCAAGAATCGATGACCAGTTAGATAGTTTGTCAGGCTTTCGATATTATACAATGCTAGATTTAGCTTCTGGCTATTATCAGATTCCTATGTCAGATGCGTCCAAACATCTGACGGCTTTTGTAACTCCTGATGGGCATTTTGAGTTCAATCGCATGCCCTTTGGATTAGCAAATGCTCCATCTAACTTCCAAAGAGCTATTAATAACATTTTAGGAAATTCTCGGTTTAAAGATGCGTTTGCTTACATGGATGACGTCATTATTCCATCAAAGACTATTGAAGAAGGTTTCGAAAAATTGCGTAACACTCTAAATTTATTCCGTGCGTCAGGGCTAACTCTGAAATTATCTAAATGTAACTTCTTCATGCGCTCTATAAATTATTTGGGTTTTGAAGTAAATGAAAACGGAGTCAAACCTGGCAAAAAGAAGATAGAAGCGGTAGAAAAATTTCCTCGCCCTACTGACCAACATAAAGTCCGTCAATTTATAGGCTTGGCTAGTTTTTTTAGACGTTTTATTAGAGGATTTTCTGCAATAAGTCGACCGTTAACACAACTCTTAAAAAAGGATAATGTCTGGAATTGGGGTGCAGTTGAAGAGGAAGCTTTTCAAAATTTAAAAAAAGAATTGGTAAAACGTCCAATACTTGCTTTTTACAATCCAACGCACGAAACCCAAGTTCACACTGATGCTTCCAAATTAGGAATTGCTGGAATTTTGATGCAAAGACCCAATAAAGACTCTCCATTTAGTGCTGTTGCGTATTATAGTAGGCAGACCTCTCCAGAAGAAGCTAGGTTCACCTCTTATGATTTAGAAACCCTGGCTGTCGTTACTTCGCTCCAGCGATTTAGAGTATACTTGTTAGGGCTCAAATTCACAATAGTTACAGATTGTAACTCTGTTAGGGCTACATTTGAAAAAAAAGACATGTTACCACGGGTTGCAAGGTGGTGGAATATTTTGCAAGAGTACGATTTCAATATTGTGTATAAACCTGGAGTAAAAATGTCTCACGTCGACGCCCTTAGTCGCAATCCGGTACAACAAGATTTATATGCAGACGTAAGGCTAATTGATACGAGGTGGGTAGCTACCTCTCAACAAAATGACACCGAATTGCAAAGAATTATTGATATACTTAACGATGAACAGGCAAATAATATAATTGATATTAAAAATAATTTTACTGTAAAGCGTGGGTTGTTGTACAGGAAGACGACTGAGGGTGATCGATGGGTCGTACCTAAGGGTATACGGTGGCATTTGTTAAAGGCAAATCATGATTTATTGGGGCACATAGGTTTCGAGAAAACTTATGAGAAAATTAGAAATCAGTATTGGTTTGCTAAAATGAGACGGTTTATAAAAAAATATGTAGATTCATGTTTAGAATGTGCCCATACTAAAGTCCCCTCCGGCAAGAAATCTGGCGAGCTACATCCGATACCAAAAGTAGACCGCCCATTTCATACGCTACACATAGATCATCTTGGCCCTTTTGTACGTAGCAAAAGGAAAAATTCTCATTTGCTTTTAATAATAGATGCGTTCACTAAATATTTGATTCTAGTTCCAGTGAAGAGTACAAAAAGTATACATGCAATACATGCAATGAAAAATTATTTTCATACATTTGGTGTACCAATTAGAATTATATCTGACAGGGGAACATCCTTTACTTCCGGTAAATTTCGGGAGTATATCAATTCTTTAGGTATTAAACACATATTAAATGCTGTAGCCACTCCAAGAGCAAACGGGCAAGTGGAAAGATATAATAGAACGGTTCTCGCTGCTCTCAGCGCCAAAACTTTCGATAAGTCTGAAAAATTATGGGACGAATCAGTATCCGAAGTACAATGGGCCTTAAACAATACTTTAAATAAAGGGATAGGGAAAACACCAGCCCAGGCGTTGTTTGGTATACGTTTAACAGGGTCAAATGATTCTTCATTATGTCTTGCTACTGGTAATATCGAATCTTATGACGAAGTTTTTACCGAAGCTATTCGAAGTGAGGTTTCAGAATGCATTAGTAAAAATCAGTCTAAGCAAAAAGAAGCCTTTGATAAGCATCGTAAGAAGGTTAGTTACAAAATTGGAGATTTAGTTAGGGTCGAAAGAGAAATACCTTCTTGTGGTCAAAGTAAAAAGCTGGTTCCCAAAATTCGAGGTCCGTATCGTATTCTAGAGATATTTGAAAATGATCGGTATATGGTTGAGGATACTCCTCTATCTCGGAAGGGTAACCGACCATTTAAAGGCATTTTCTCGGTCGATAAAATATATCCATGGATGGTGTTTAATAGAACTTCAGATGATACTGATAATGAATCTGACGACAATAACATAAACCCGTCTGATTTGGCTGCAAATGATATCTCAAATGTGAATATTTAATTGTATTTAATAATTGCTTTTTAGGTCACTTACTAATAATCAGTTAAAATTACGAAAGCAATGTAATACTGAAAACATGTATTAAGTATTGGTAATTGTTGCAAATACGAAGAGGTTGCAATAATACACCCAATTTGTTAAGTCGGCTGGTAATGTCACATTGGAGACACGAAGGGGCTCCAATATTGATATTATTGCAAATATGAAGAGGTTGCAATAATACACCCAATTTGTTAAGTCGGCTGGTAATGTCACATTGGAGACACGAAGGGGCTCCAATATTGATATTATTGCAAATATGAAGAGGTTGCAATAATATATTAGTTATAACATAACAAGGCTTTTGGTAATTCAAACTGTAATTGTGTAATTGTATTATTAATTCAGAACTGTCCAAAATACCAAAGCCTTTTCAATTGAATAGTATTATCACTATTGTTGCAAATATGAAGAGGTTGCAATAATAATGATTTACACATATAATAGTTCCCAAAAATAAGTGATAAGTCGTGAAGGAAGCCCCCTTCACAACATTCTTAATAATGATTATATAACGTACACTGTATAAATATTGTATTAAATTCAGTCGATTTGTGTTGTTCAAATAGGTAAAACTAGTTCACGAGACGTGAGCTTATCAGGAAAGGCCGATTGTAAGAAATTTGTAGTCTTTATAATTGTATCAAGCTTCTAAATGTTTAATTATTTATTTATGTGTTATTTCAATAAGTCATTTCATATATTTTATTTATTTTATTAACATGTTCTCAAGTTGCAACACATGTTTATTTTATAACGTCAATTGACTTCCGCCACTGGGCCGTTGTTTTTACAACGGCACTGCGGGTATATAAATGAGAGTGCACTTGAGAACATGTTCAGTCGTGTTGGAACCGTCACGAGGAATTGTCGTATTTGGTAAGCAAACAATAAAGTTATTCTGCTTATATAATTAACACGTGTATTCGTTATTACTAAAATTCCCATCTAGAATATATAGTAGATTACACAATGCTAATTCAGTTGTGCGACAGTGACAGATGTATGCACGTCACATACATCTGTCTCATAAATGAGTGAAACTATCATGGCAATAAGAGCTCATGGTAAGGCCCCTGCTAACCGGACAATTATTATCGCATAACAATCAAGACTATTTTTCCTGTTTATAAGAACATCAAAGATACATAGCAAATTAATCGCTTCTATCAATTTTATTCAAAACACAATTCCTGAAAACAATTAAATATACAAGATAGTCTAGATTTTACTCGATCTTTGAACACTTTATAAAACCCCCAGCGCCATCTAAGAACACACTAAGGCACTACTACTTCAAGCTTTCAGTGTTTCAAGCCGTAAACACTTGGGTACGTACCGTGCGGTGCGCTGAAAATAATACACGTATTCAACTGACTTTGCCAACGAGTTCGTAAACACAATAATAGATGGCGGTATGATCGATTTTTCGTTAGGCTTTCAATGTTAGCTGTACATTTTTTCTAAATGTAGTTAAAAATTGTAACACTGTAAAATTACATGTTTTGAAATATTTTATAAAATAGCATGATTCAGAAACAGCTGATAGAATGACTAATCGGTCACTCACTAGCTCATAGTGGTAGGCTGTGAAAAGTGGTTGTAGTAACACTTCTGCCTTTGCTACCCCTTCAGCGTTCTTTCTAGAAACGTGTTAATATATAATATTAGAGCATATTTTCAATATCGTATTAGCAATGTTTTAAGATACATTTTCTGGGTCGTTGTCCTCCGCGGCCCGCCCCCGGTACTGACGTCACGCGCGTGACGTCAGAGCTCACCTGCTTCCGCCTCCCGCCCCGGGTCACCCTCTGTTCAAGAGCTTAGCGGCTTCAGCAATTTATTTCACGGAGGGTCCATGATATAAATTTGAAAATTTTCATTACGTAAAATTATTCGTTTAAAGTCATTGCTTTAATTGCCTTTAAGTCTCTCAATAGGGTCATTGCGTGACTATATAAAATATTGAATAGTCAGGCGTTGCGGAAATGTATGATTCTGCAAATGTATTATTTTAAATTTTCTTTGACCGTATATAGTATATACGTAGGCAATATAGTAAAAAGGGAGAACATTTTTTGATATATTATTTGTAATATTTACATAAATAAAAAACAAATGTTTTTGCACACTGGAAACAGGGTTCAAATAAAACCGAGGCACAAAAAGAATGGCCCAACAGTTTGAACATTTCTATAATGTTCTTATTTTTTATTTTTTCATATCTGATATACATTGAATTTGTATAACATTTACACCTATACATAAACTAATCAAAGTACCTACCCACTCTTTGGTCCAATCCAATTTGTTCCCCTCTCCCCATGAACATCAAGGAACGTGCTTCCTTAAAATTAGTACACATTGAGGTATTGATCGGCCGGCGGCAGTGGAGGCGCTCCTGTCTATAAATTAATTTATACCAAGTTACTAACATATACATCAACCGTTACAATATTATGAGATACGAGATCTTTACGACACTCTGTTGTTTTGATATGAAAAAGTAACCCTGAAATCACCAATTAATAAAAGCAGGTTCGTTATCCATTATCAAAGGATAAATTGATAGTTCAAAAATAGCGCAACATGGAGATTATTTATTTGGTAGCAAGCATATCAATAATATGCGGGTTCAAACACAATCGGCAACTGACTCATCATTGTCTCGTTTCACCAAATTTATTTTCAGTTAAAAGCGGATGTTGTGACACCCCTACCCACCCCTTCGGCCCCCTTGTAAATTGCTTTACCAGTGGACCGGTCCGGCTAGGCACTGGTGTTTCTTATGCCGCGCGAACGCGCTGTTTTCCGGCTTCATCCCACAAATATAATTACAGTTCAATAAAGCCCCAATCAATCCAATACTTATAAACGAACAATACTTGTTTGTATGAGTTTCGGGGGCCTTAAATTGATCTAGCTAGGATTCATTAAAAATATACCGAGAAAATCTCAGAGCTCCAGGTACTGATTAATCATAAAAACAAATGTATCTAATGAGTATAATAATTACTGAATAAAAATATTTCCATGAAAGTATTCAGCCCAGTCTTTCTTCTTCTTCGTCTTAGCGTTTTCCCGGCATGATGGTGGGATCCGCTTTCCTGCTCCCTGTCTTTAAATAATATAAATTGAAGTCGCCATTTCCATGGAAAATTAATTTGCTTAATAGGTACGGCTTTTATCAAAATGTACGAGTTGAACTCCGATGGGCTTATGGCCAAAAAAATCCTTATTATATACATAGATAGCCGTGATGGCTGTGCGGTTTGAGCAGTCGCCTGCTACGCAAGCGACGCAAGTTCGATTCACAGCGGGATCAGAAAAAAGGAGCTTTTATAATAACTTATGTGGAGTGATTTTACACGACGTGCTAAACTGTAGAGGAAACCATTGTGATAAATTCTACATATCTGAGAAGTAATTCAAAAGTCGTATGTATCGTGATCTTACCACGTCCTACACGTTAACACTTAATATTTTCGGTGAAAAGTGGGTGTTGTTATTACAACACCTCTGCCTACCTCTTCAGGGATAAGAGGCGTGAGCATATCTATGTATGTATGTATATACATTGATAGTAATCAGAGAAAATTCAACGTTTTGTAAAAAACATCTTAACTCGAAGTGAAACGAGGGCGGGTCACTTGTATAGGATAAATATAAATTAAAGAATATTCATAATTACCTACTATTTAGAGTGGCAGAGCTAGACATGGTAGCAAATTAAGTTGCATCCACTTCCATTTGCGTAATCAGGTTAGGCCTTTAAGCCTCGTTGCAGTTTCAACACTCAGGCTAGTTCTCGGAAAATGTAATAAAATATATCCGCAGCAGATCAGGTGGGTCGTTTAGTATAAGTTTAATTATTTTAATTTTTTTCTTGACGAAGCGAACACTAATATAACTAGGCACACGATATCTACCTGGGATATACTTAAATTCAATACTGACATGCAATAAATACTTATGGCTAATATTCCATTCACAGTAAACAACAATAAAATATAGTAACATATATATACAATAAATAAAAAAAAAATATAGTAACAAATTAATAAAAAATATATAGTAAACAATTTGGTACAGTAAAAAATATTGTGATTAATGTAGATAGACAAGAATGAAGAGGTACAAATTATAAAATTCCTTTCAGAATATTTTTACTTCGAAACTGGAATAAAATAAAAAATACCTTCTTAGCCAACTCGACCGGACGTCTTTGAAGTCTCTGATTGCTCATGGTTGGGTGGAGGGGACTTAGCTAAATCTAAAATGAATATCTTCAGGCACAAATTACCATGTTTTGTGTAAACATAAGCACGAAGAGGTCTATTTAAATATGAATCATTCTTAAAATACGCATTTGAAATATACGTTAAGCCTATATGTGTTACTATTACTGTAATATGGTTAATGACGACAAATTAGATATATGATATTTTTGAATTATATTTAATTTATATTATATAAACTAGCTTAGCCCCGCGATTACACCCGCGTATAATTTAAACGAAAATGTTTTATTCTGATGTAAGTTATTATGGTAAATTTCTTTAAAATCCACTCATTAGTTTTTACGAGAAAGAGTAACGAACATATCCATCCATCCTTAATTACAAACTTTCAAGTTCACTATTATTTTGTAGAATCGTTTCCCCAACGGAATAAAAACATGATCACAACATAAATATAAACGTACGGCATACATACATTTTAGCGATAGATCTTGCAGATTTCGCATTGTAGAAGTTGTGAAGAATGAATATATTATTCATGAAATAAGGAATGCTGAATGCAAACATAGCCCATTCATTTGCCTACACATCGGAATGTGGCCCATTTCCACCGCGAGCTACGCGCGTAGACTGTCGTAGACTGTAGCTACAGCTCGTAGCAACTATTTTATATTAGGGACACACTTCACCAAAGCTCAGGGGGCCAACTATGATCGTTTAAGCAGTGCGTATTAAGAACTTCTTAGCTTTGACGTTTAATTTTACCGTACAAAAATAAAACGACAAAGCTCAGAAGATCTTAATACGCTCTGCTTAAATCGATGATGTTTGGCCCCCAGTGCCCCGACTCACGTACAACTTGATCGTTTGTATCAAAATGTCATCAAACGATTAAAGTCACTCAATCGAAATCCTCTCCCAATGTGGTATTGACGTTATCCGAAATCGTAGTTCGATAGTACTTACATTCTATATGACGTTTTCGCGATGACGACTGAGCTATTCCGTTTTTCTTTGCTATAATGAATACGAGAACACTGTCAACGACTGAGTACTGAGTAGCTTGAACATCATTACGGTTTTCATTACGTGAATAGGGCTACAGATTTGTTCCGCAACAAAGCTAGCTAGCATCAACGAAGTACGTTTTAATTTATTTATCTAGATTATAAATTATATGATATAGAGTTATATTGCCTCTGCCCCAAGCTTCGCCTTCGTAGCAGAAAGTTTAATTACATAACGTTCATACCTTTTTACACCCTATTATAACGGATTCTGGAAAATTTGGAAACTCCTATCTTGATAAACCTGCACAGGATCAGCAGTTACACCGCGCATAGATTACAATAAGTCAGGAGTTTGAATCTTGTATGTATAAATAACTAGCTGTGCCCCGCGGTTTCACCCGCGTAAATTTAGTTTCATACAAACTTTAATCTCCTATTTTATTCCCTTGGGGGTAGAATTAATCAATATACTTTCTTAGCGGATGCCTACGTCATAATATCTACCTGCATGCCAAATTTCAGCCCGATCTGGGCCCCAGATCGGGCTGACCATGAGCTCTTATTGCAATGTTAATTCAGTTGTGCGACAGTGACAGATGTATGTACGTCACATACATCTGTCTCATAAATTTGTGAAACTATCATGGCAATAAGAGCTCATGGTAAGGCCCCTGTCCAGTGGTTTGGGCTGTGCGTTAATAGATCACTATGTCAGTCAGTCAGTCAGTCACCTTTGAGTTATATATATTATACTAGCTGACCCGGCGAACTTCGTACCGCCTAACAGTCAATGAATGTCGTGTTACTTTTTAGCTGAACTAATTTAGGCTTTGATGAACGTAAAACAATGATACAAAATATAGATAGAAACAAAAAAGTATTTTATTATGATGAATGATGATGTAAACATACAAACAGAATGAGAATAAAAATAAAAAAAATAATTAATTACTTCAAACTCATGTCAGAAAAAAATGATTGAAAACTATGTTGTGCAGATTGGGAAAAAAAAAAAAACTCGGATTAATGTATTTTTAAGTGTTCGCTAGAAAATGTCGTGATTCTAGTGTTTCGCCATAAAGCAGGGAGCACAATGGCTCTGGTGGCGGGACCAATAATGGCAATTTCACTTTACAACTAAGGCAGCACAAACCAGGCGTTTCACCAGCAAACTTCAATGCTCCACAATGCTGGCTAACAACGTCCATTGGACCAATGCAAACTAAACGATGCAAGCTGTAGTCGATGGTGCAATCATACAGAAACGCTGCTCGATTCAAATCAATACTTGAACCATTTCTTCTTGCACCTCGAAGATTATTCCTCTGTTCATCTGTACGATAAGCTCGACGATTTCTCGTTTCTACCCTAGCCGTTTCACGGGCTGCCTCTCTTTGCTCTTGTGTTTGAGAAGCACGAATTAAGGCCCTTCTTTGCTCCATACTAACGCGGGGCTGTTCTCGTGCAATTTCTCGTTCTCCATCAGATAATTGACTCGCGATATTCCGTTGCCTAATTGCATTACGGCTTCGCTGGGAAAGATTAGATCTTCTAGGACGCGGCATTGTTATTAAAATGTGCACACGCATAAAACCACCAAATATAATAACAGTGCCTGAACTTTCGAGACATAGACAATAGCCCAAAGAGTATATAACCACAAGAAAAATCATAGACAGCCTATAAAAAGACATTTACATTTTATTAACCTGTAAATTTTTTTTCCTCAATCTTATAACCTTTACCAACTGATTTTTTATTCCCTAAATTCCGTTTCTTTCCGATGATTTTATGTTTTTACTGTAGAATAAATCTTAGGTATTATTTTCGGGAATTAAAAATTTAATAATTAATATATAATTTTCGAAAATTAATGTCTAAAACAAACAAATATGTATCTGAACTTTGTAGACATTTTACAAAAAATAAATTTCTGAACGCACACATGATGTCTTCAGAAAAAAAAAGTTGTGGCTTAAATATCTCAGCAAGCAGGCCATAAGCTCCAAAAAAAAAAAAAGTTCTTACACTATTTGACAGGATTGGACAACAAATGTTTGACATGTAATAAACAAATCAGCATCTATTGAAATGATTAAGTATTCATTACACATATCGAGTTTTCATTGTTTTTAAGATGTATTCTGCTATTCGGGACGGAATCAAATCCAACAAATCAAAAACCATGGCAATCGGTCCAGCCGTTCTCGAGTTATAAGTGTTGTAACAAACACGACTTTCTTTTATATATATATAGATTTAAGATTATTCAGTATGCACGTTAGCTCCGGATGTTTATTAGAAAAATAAATACAGTATATTTAGAGATAGATTAGATACTGTGACTACGAAGACAAAAACAAGTCTTCAATGGAAGGATTATCAACGGTTATTTGGTACTTACCTACCTCACGGTAGGTACCTCAGCTGTAGTATCGTAGGAGTCGCGACAGGAAAGTTCTCATTATAAAATGTCGGAACCATTTTACGGTAATTTAATAATTCCTTTTTTCATCATATTATTATGTGAGACCAAGCAGTTTATTTGATACCTGAAAAACCGTTTGCATTCGCACAGAATACATTTCAAAAATTGAATATTTAATTATGTCGGCCATTTAATCATGTCGGGTAATATTTCATGGTTTGTGAAACTTTGTCGTGTAATATTTACCCAAAGTATTACGGGTCCTTAATAAATTCAATCGTTATTCATTTAGGATCCATAAATATACAGACTTTAATTAGCTAACCGAGTATTTTACATACCTTCATTTACATTACTACCCTGACCACCATTTCCGGATAAATTTCTACATTGTGATATATTGTTTCTTAGTACATCTTTATTTACATCTTGGAAGGCTACTGATAAAGGGATATCTGAATTTAAAAGAGTTTCAATTCTAGCAGGGTGGGCTAACAGCTGCGTAATCATCAAGATAGTTTGCCCACTGCAGAAACGGCTCTATTTAGATTACCCGCACCTGTACCGGAACCCGTAGAATTGCAGCTCGAAAATCGATTAGGGCCCAAAGCAGTGTTGAAGTCTCGAGGTGAAGGGCTCTCTTGGAGAGTTTTAGAGTATACCGGAGGTAACCACGGGCGCATGCGCGGGGCGGAGGCACGCGCTGACGTCACACGTCGCGCCCGGGGCGCCACGCCAGTGCTTCTCGCGACCGCGCGATCAGTCACGCGCGACTCCCGCCCTATACCGTCAGATCCCGATTACGAGCTTCCGATGTTAATTGTATACCATAAACAGTCGGTTATTGTCGATAGCGGCCCGCGAGCTGCTCGCGATCGGCGTGCAAAGCGCTAGCACGCCGCCACGTGACACTACTACAGTCAGTGCGTGCCTCCACGCTCACCTTCGCATGCTTCGTACATACAACACATACACTTGGTCGTCTACAAGCTGTACACGCAAATTGAACTAATACGTAGCTAATGTGCACGACATACTGTCATCTGTCTCGTATAGTTTGCCCTATTGTTTATGTTATTTCATGTGAAAACTGAGTAGAAGCATTATATGCTTCAAACTCCGAAGTCTGCGGCATTGTGATACAAGGTTCCTTTGTGATGTAAATAATGATAACTCACATGACATTATTTCACAATGTAAATTTATTTGGTTGTCAAGAGTTTGCTTGAAAGTATAGTTACTATTGTAACAATTACTATTTTGTGGCGTTTATTTATGCTGCTTATTGTTTAATATCATACCGTCATACATATACGTTACGTTGTGCATTAAATTACTAAGACTAGTTTAGAATGTAAATAAAATAAGACTAACAGACCTTATCTCATTTGACATAAGGTGTAATATCGAGTGAACCAGTCTGCTCGGTTGAGCGGCTGCGATGAACGGATGTGAGCTAGATCTTCGGTAGATAAGAGTATCGAGTTTGTACCTTGAGTAGTGTCTGATGCTATTTAGCTTTTTGAACCCTTCATCCTTCATCTCAGACCAAGAGCCTTACAAAAACTGCTTTACATAAGATCAAATCTCTAATTACATTCCATTCTTTCATTTCATGTTCCATACTAGCATTTTATGAACTTAAGCATATAATTTTGAATATCCAACCATTTTCGCTCACAATCCTGGGTTCAACAATTTATTCAGATAGGATATTGATCTAAAAAAAAAACACAAACATTATCATCCTTGAGCCTTGGTATGGAGTCAAAGAATACAACTCGAGATTTACCGATCTGGTAAATCTTTCGTTTCGCCCACATTGGCAATCTCTTCACAAATTCACGCCAAGTAATCTGACTCTAAATCTTCACAATTTGACCCCCAACCCGTTTTGAGTGCTCTTTCTGCTCAAGTATTTAGCACATTCTTAGGACATCTAGTATATCACCAAAACAAGAGCATATCCAGAGTATCCCAACTCAAGGATAAGTAGCATGAAAATAAAATAAATTCTTATAATTTCAAAAAACAAACTAAATATTTGAAATTATTTAAATCGTCGACACTCATAAAGTAAATATTTTCTTCATATATATACATTAGGAACAAGTTATATTTAAAGAAATTATTTATATTTTATTTAAATATTATTATAAAATTTAAAGTATTGTATAATGTATTGAGTGAATAGCAGAATTATTTAATGCTTACGAAACACACATTATAAACATTTGTCTTGTTCCAAATATCCATAATTAGTCAAAGAACTTATCATTTTAATTTTCAAATAAATGACAGTTCCAAATAAATAAAAGCATGACGATTTTCAATATTAACTATAATCATATAAAAGAAAATTGAGGAATAAAAATAAAAACATCTTATTTAGTATATATTACTCATGAGAGTATACTTTATGGTACTTAATACTATAACCTGGTATCCTGGTTCTGATTGATCCTTGAATTCTGGACCGACTGTATATAAGAAGATAAAAGATCTTCTAAACAAACTAAATTGTACTTGTAACAAAGTAAATTGACCCTCAAGGGGACAATAATACCGCGCAGGTAAATTTGCGAGTAACTTATAAAGTATATTTTTCATAATTTCAGTGGTGCTCATTTTTGAAAGAATAAATTAAGTCTATAATGCTCCTTGTATCATCTGCCAGTGAATGTCCCGATTAAATCGATCAAGCCATTTCAGAGATAAGCCGGAATACACATACAAATACACAGATATACAAGCACCCAGAAAAAAAAATTAAAAGATTTTTTAATGCCGATGTGTAGCTAAAAGCTGTTAATTTGGAATTACAAACAGATGCTTCAATTTTATTCATATACTAGCTGTGTCCCGCGGTTTTACCCGCGTAGAGTTAATTTCATGGGTTTCCCGCAGAACCCTTGTAACATTCGCTATCCGCCAGTGAAAGTCCCGTTAAAATCGGTCCAGCGATTTCGGAGATTACCTGGAACAAACAGACAGACAGACAGACGGAGAATAATTTAAAAAATGGGTTTTTGTATGTCCGTATCCAATATACTTTCATATGCATTTACTGAAAAAATGCTATTTTGGAATTACAAACAGACACTTCAATTTTATTTACACATATCTATGCGTTTGTACCTAGGTGTTATTATTCTTTCAATTATAGAGTTATATTTTTGAAAATGAAAAAACAAGCGCAGTTCTATTTTCACGGTGGACCAAACTGTTGTATTATTCATTTTCATTCGGTTTCGTATTTAAATCAAGCTCTTAAGGATTTTGCGTTCATTTAGTATTCATATAACTTCACCGATCCCCTGATTACAGCTTGCATAATAAAATATAGTTTCGTCTCTAGCTAATATTATGAAAGTATAATAAGTTATTAATAAAATAAGGTACGCGATTCCCCACGATATTTTAGTTAAATTCAGCCAAGTACAAATGATAAAGATAAAGAGCTCGACAGATTTGTTCACTTTTATTAATTTTGTCCAGTTTTCTTCGCTAAATGTCAAAAATAGAAAAATAAACTAATATTTTTGATGTTATGTCGATTATAAACGTGTATATCAAATATTCTATACTTATGTCCATTGTAACAATAAGTAGAGACATCACGTACACATACAAAACAATATGTTTCCGAGGATGCTAGCGGCAGTTAAATCATGGCAATCGTTTTGTTTGGCACGGATTCGTTCTCCTTGTTACGGAACACTAAAACATCCCTTATTCTTTGAAAAGATTCATTGTAACTTTTCAACAACAATTATGTACTTCCAAGTCCGGTCAGATGTTTCAATTTTGTTGAGGACTGAACTTACTTTTACGAGTCTAATAAAATATGAATATTTCCTTCGGAATTACGTCGAGCGACGACTCTCGTTTCATCACTCTATCCAATTTGGTTCCTTCGAATCTGCCCTTGGGCTTATTACAAAGCTCAAGGCGGGAATGTATTTATGTATTGTGCGTGCGTAAGCAGAGCGTATGAACCGCCTCCAGGTAACAAGCGCATTTTTCACAGAGCAACGGTCACACGAGGCACGTCCCAACTCCCAACCCTTCGCCACCAAACACATTTTATTTTCAGCTCACATATTTTTTTCCCAACATGTATTTATGTATATCGCTTTCGTAAATCGGCGTAGGCCTTTTACACCACGAGAAAATTATGTCGTTTTCTCTCAGTCTCTCGCTGGTGAGATTAGATCGTTTTATCACCTTAGCATAGAATTAAATCACTACTATAATAAGCGTTAATAAACTAAGAACTCAATGAAATCAATATCCTATACGTCGGCTACCCACATTGTTCCAAAGGGTTACAGTAGGCTTAGCTTCTATTAATGATGTAGACAGGAACCCTTTTCTAAATGTCAGATTTGGACACCCTTGTAATGGATCTGAAAGGCAAAAAGGATTTCCGCAAGGTCACTATCATGTATGAGATAAATTATAGCTTGATCACACTCGCATAATAACTTGTTCATCTACCAGCTCTGAATAGGCATATGCCTGTGCATAATTTTTATTCCATTTGCAAAGCTTTTTGCGAAGAAAATATCCTATACAGATAAATAAAATTGAAGTGTCTGTTTGGAAATACAAAATAACAGTTTTTCACTATATGCATATGAAAGTAGACACGCTACTGAAACTAAAAAAACAATTTTTAAATTTTTTCTCTGTCTGTCTGTTTGTTTGTTCCGGGTAATCTCCGAAACGGCTGGACAGATTTAAACGGGACTTTCACTGGCAGGTAGCTGATGTTTCAAGGAGTAACTAAGGCTACTTTTATTTATTAAAAATTTTAAGTTTCCGTGACAATAATGATGAAACTAAATCTACGCGGGTGAAACCTCGGGGCACAGCTAGTAAAAATATAATGGGTGTCACGATATGAAGCATGAAACTAAATCTACGCGGGTGAAACCGCGGGGCACAGCTAGTTATTTATACATACAAGATTCAAAGTTTATAATATTTATAACATTACTATTGCGTTATACCTATTTCGTAGAAAATCGTATATTTAAAGATCGTATATTTGAACCTTCTCCGAATTGAACCTTATCCTCTATGTATTATGTATCAATTTCCTATGATTGAAACCAACGCTCGTCGTTGTTGACACGGCTGGTTGTTACATTTTCATTTCACCGACGAAAAATCTGAAAGACATAATAATAATATTTTCTATTCATCCTTAACAACTAAGTAAAATAATTCATATTTTTTTGTCATTTTAAAATTAAATGTTTATCTTATCTTATTTATTAAAATTCAAGGTAGTTTTGTGATCTTTGTTCATTGATTGTTAAAAAAAATATATTCAAATCCGGCTACTCCGTCAAAAGTTATACATGAAAAAATATACACGTTGACTTGAGACCCTCCTCCGTTTGTTTTCGTTAGTTAAAAACGATGCTTTTGAGCATATATTTTGTTAAATTATACCCAAGAACTCCATCATCGTTATTTACACCATTATATTTTGAACAGTGAGAAGAAAAATACATTATATTGTATTGAGGTGGAAGTATGAAATCCCTTTAACCGTTCACTGTGTGAATGTTAAATTGTTTTCTCGAAGTATTGCGAGTATTGTAAGTTAATGGAAATCTGCGGTAACGCAATGTAATGTTAGAAGCAACACGGCTGGGGGCCTTCCTCCGCTGAGTACTTACTTACATGTACCAACTCTTGCTTTATATTACTATACTACACTCGTTGCTAACCTTTTAAGGCATACACACATCACTTAGGCAACACTTAAAACAAAATGCTTTTTAATAATTTAAATATTCGTAGTGATTGTTGAACAAATACTTCATAATACAAACATTTTATTTCTTTAAATATGCATCAAAAATAAATTAAATTAACATTGAAGCTCTAATTTATGTTTCATTAGCAAGTGGAAATATTAGCCAATTCGTAAAACACAAACAGTATTCGGCTCGTGAAGTGGTAAAGTTGTTAGTTGAATCATCGTGCACCGTTGACTGAACTGGTTTATATTATAAAGATGTTCGGTGTGCGATATATGTGATGGTACTGTGAGGCAGCGAGGCAGTTTGACCAAGTGTGGTGTAGGTGAAGTTACTGTGGGCAATGTTTGTGGATTGAGGCGAGCCCTGGGCGGGGGCGGGTCGCGGCGCGCGCGCTGTGATGCGATGGGCCAGGACTGGTGCTTCCGCCGCAAGAGGAAGCGCAGCAGCAGCCAGGACGACACCCAGCCGCATCACACCCGGTAACAAATACTTAACACCCATCTATATATTACACGACTTATTACAACTTGCTAGTTCAAATTGAACGTTCTTTTCAGTCAAAACAACCTTCCGAACCCGGCGGTAGCATGTATAATCCTGTACGATAATGTCGTTAAAGTTTGTTAAAAGTAAAGAAATAAAATAAAGATATTCTTGGATTTGATTTTTTATTTTAACTGAACTGCGAATACGTATACCAGTTCCAATTTCATATTGCTTCACTGCACCATCTTGCCGTAGATTCCGTATAAAGCCAAACATCCATAAGGTAGACATTTCTACGTTAGTGAATTTTTAAACGATTCTGATTATCATTTATAGGCGCCGTCACAAGTTATGAGCGCTGACCTTGACTGCGCTGTTGTGTATTTTGGGTCTTGTAGTGAGCGAGCTCGAACAAATACATCCGCAGTTACTTTGTCTAATCTGGATCTGTGGCAGACATGAGAGATCTTATCATAAAATTATTCATTACCATGGAATAAAGTCAAAGAGTTTCCTAGAAACCCGGGGACGGTGAAACATAATATACCAAGCGAAGAATGAAAATATACCTATACATAACGTTTATTTTAAAATGTATACTGAATCAGAACGAAGTTATTTTGGCTATTTGTCGACGCCCATCAATAAGTTTCAAGTTACAAAATGTTATTGTTTAACTTCTGAACAATACTGTAACAAACCAATATATTTATAACTTATTTTGAAGGATTTCTTCTAATTCTGTACTTTATTAACATATTACTGGACTTGTTATTCAAACGAATTTCTGCAACTTTAAAATACTCAATTGGTAAAAACTATCTTCAAGACGAAAAATGTAAATATCTTAACCTTATGTGTCATAGTACTTATAGTACCTTCTTGTGTACTAAAGAACGTAGCACTCAGGCGCCAGTCATTACATTGTTAATGCCTCCGCTTATAGCCCAGCGTGAGGCTACGCCTCATCCATCATCACAATATGTTATGATTAAAAATAAAAATAAGCCCGTTGATCCACTTTCGATGTTTACTTCTAATACAGTGAGGAAGATGAAATATTAACTGACGCAAGTGGAGATCATCTTAGAATCGTTCTGCTCTAAATTAAATTATTTCATACAAACATTATTGAGTTCTCTTGAAAATCAAATAGAGTTAAAATGTTCTAGCTATTGTAGGTAGTGTCATAGAGATCCATGATAGTATTTATAGTCGCCTGTAAAGTGTGTACATAGCATGTTTCAAAGTTCAATGACTTGGTCTGATCTAATGAGTTTTTCAAAAACTGGCCATGAGCGAGCATGAGGTTCCGTACCACTATCTATGAAAACGGCAGTAAAATCGCGTTCGTTGTATGGGGCTACTTAAATATTTATTTTATTCTTTTTTAGTATTTGTTGTTAAAGCGGCAACAAAAATACATAATTTGTGAAAATGTCAACTGTCTAATTATCACGGTCCATGAGATACAAGCTCTCTGTGTCTAGACAGATAGACGCACGAACAGCCGAGTCTTAAAAATATAGGGTCCCGTTTTACCCTTTGGGCACGGAACCCTAAAAAAGGCCCTCTTTTTTCCATCGGAATGTTACATACACTACGAACTAAAAATATTATCATTGAGAAGTGTGAGTTAACCCTTGTGCCTTTCCCTCTTTCACCGTTCACCAAAACTGTAAGTGAAACTATACCTACATATAAAACTCAATATCGTAACTGACTGACTGATTGACCTATTATATATTAACGCACAGCCTAAACTGCTGGTAAGTACTAGAGACATGAAATTCAAAAGGTGACTTATTTATGAGGTATAGGAATCCCCTTGAAAAGGATTTTTCTAAAAGTCTCCTCTAGATGGGTGCAAAAGGGTATGAAAGTTTGTATGTGAAATCTTATTGACGCACGCGACGCTGCGGGCAGATGCTAGGACTAAAGAGGAACCCTGTATAAGTAGATCTTGTGTCTGTACTCTCTAGAGGATTGTGTGAACGGCGCTGGCCAGTGGCAACTGGATAATTGCATCCTAATGGCCGCCTCGCGCACAATGCGATTAGCCTTTACCCTCATGACGTCACACGCGATAGCGCTCAGCGACAAAAACCACTTTACATTGAATCTAATTGCTTAGTACAAGGCTGCCTTTTGATTCACTATTTTCCCTTATAATTTAATTACAATACCATATTTGAGATCCGCATAATTAACTACATGCATGCATAGACGACTGATCACATATTTTTTGTTCTGTTAATACACTATTACAATATATTCTGTATTGTAGATTCTAAAACTGGGAACCTACTTTTTTGAATAGAAAATTATTACTTACAGAAGCATACACCTGGCAATAAGCCAATCAGTGCGTATGCCTAGACCAGTACATTTTGTAAAACAATTTATAAGACACCAAGTTCCTAGCGTCCGCGAATTATAAAGCCTATGTCAGCCTTGAAAATCCGTTTCTAAAGGGTCGGAGAATGATTTTCTGTTTTCAATTAGAAGAATTGTGTATAAGATTACCTCTTACATTCAAGCTTGCAAACTTTCCCTGTTTATTATGTTATTATAATAGATGTACGTAATATGGCAATTATCGAATTTCCCCTTCCTAGGCGCTACGCGTTGGATCCTGAGTCCGAAGGAGCAGGGAGATGGGCAGACAATGTAGTCTATGACGTACTGAAACATATTTGCAAATGGATGCAATGCACCGTAGTACCAGTGCCTATAGCGTATAGCATATGTATCGGTACATACATATACAAGCATAAACCACTGATTACAATTATATAATTAGTCGTATATTTACTTAAACTAGTAAAATCAGTGCTGTCACGTCAACTTTACGTAAAAAAACCTTCATATATCTGGGAAGAAATTTAAAGTAAGTACTTAAACGTAAAATGGACGATGGACTCACACTTTTCTGCGTTGGTTTATATCTAAGTTAAAAAGTGAGTGTTTTAACACCTGTATCCCTTACGTAATATAGTACATTTTAATGGGCGGCCGTCTGCCTTCCGTTTCCTAATTAGCTTGTTAGAGCATAGTCAGCCTGGTATTTATTATACATGGCACAATCACCGTTGGACGCACGCCGTAATTGCATCTACGTGCAATCCCACAGTAATTATGTTTGGCCACAAGCGTAATAATACGGTGGCAGAGACAGCCATTACAGCCCAAGGTGACTGGCATTGTGCTCTCTACGAATATGCTCACTAACATACCTATTACGTGTCTGTGTGACGGCCCTCTATTGTATGTGCACGAGTTTAGCATGAGCTACGTATGACGGTATTATTTTAACCACAATGTTGCCTCAACAATAGACCGGTTGCTTTACTAATTCTGGTAAAACTATTTACATACTTATTTGGAGGATTTCAAAGTCGTTGCTTCTTTGTAAAGTAGATGTGGAGCACACACAATCATACATAGACTTTTAATAGTAACTCATTATACAATTAGGTAACCTGTCTTATTAAAATTATTTTCGAAACATTGACTTGCGCGTATGTTTTCTAATTTATCCATAAAGATTAGTTAGCTCTGACGAAATATTATGGAAATAATTTTATGTACAAGCCCGACCTGGCACATTAGATTGAGTATCCCTAGGAAAAACTTTATAAGTTTATAAACTTATTAGTTAGTCAACTTTTATTTTTAGTTGTATTTCCATTACGCCACCTGTTTTAGCCTGTATTAGAAACTGAATACATAAAATAAGATATACTTGAACGAATCCTAATCTCACAGATTTTTCTCGTTTAACAATAAAGTTGCGTTTACAATTATTTTTTTTGCGAGTACTTTACTTGTTTTTTTACTCTCATTAATCAAAATATTTTTTGTTCCACATATTCGCTGGACAAAGTATAAGTAGTAATAATTGTTAGAAAAGTTATTCCTCTATGAATGAAAATATTATACCTGTATTCTTGGTGGGTATTTTTTATTTTAAAACTAACTCAGAAACTTGCTACCTTCCTTGTTCATGGAATCAACCTTTAGAATTAAATTATAATAAATTGAATAGAAAAAATTTTAGGACGACTAATTATACTCCAAATTATGCAAGGAAAAAGTGTGAATTTATTGTTATCCTATAAGCTTGTGGTTATTTATTAAACATAAACGAGAATGGTTTATTATTAACAGAAAAGAGATTTTCATTTAAAAAAAAATATATAATAAAATTGTCATTTCTATATCCGACTGCTTTCTTGTGAGCGTTAGTAGCTTTGTGGCAAATCCAGCCTAAGTATCCGTTTAAAGCTACACCTTTCCTAGGAGCCACTCACATCGGGCAAGTTCACGTGCCACGTGACTTGTGAGCAGGCTGCGCGCCTCTTAAACCTTATGTGCATACGTATGTATGTCCGATTCATATGCTTACTGTATGCGATAAGTTCTATTTTCCAAGATTTGCTCTGCCTTAAAGGCAGGAGTTTTTAATTATAGAGTTCCTCAATGTTCAGATATTGAGGAACTCTATATTTTCACATTATAAAGGCCATTGTTAAAAAGCTGCTGACCTCAAAGAAACAACATATTCAGTTGGTAACATATTATAATATTACTTTATAATCCAGTTCAGTATTACATTGAAACAAGCCGTTGTGATTCGTAGCAAGCTTTAGTAAAGACGTTGGGTTTTCGTCTGACCTATAAACGAACGCACTTCAGATAGTGGAATAAAGTGACTCTTGAGTCTGGGCTATAAGCGCCACTTCGGCTCGACAACGAAGTGACTTGCGTCATTTCCTACACAAGGGTTGCGTGGCATCGTACGCATGCGGCTCGCCCCGACCGACCCCCGGCAAAATGGCGGCTCCAACATGGCCGCCGGGCAGCCGCAGGATGCTCCGCGACGCTGCTCCTGTCCGAAGCGACGTTGACACGATTCCACGCCGCGCTGCACACCATCACACGCAAATCCGCGCCGAAATCGCCGGTATCATCGATTTATCACTCGTAGTGACCAACTGCACCACGGACACAACCATTCGCGCGTGCAACAAGTGATATCGTTTCAAAACTCGGACAGATAGATGACGCACTAGAACTATATTTCAACTGTGATGTGATTGTGGGTCGTTTATAAATATAGAACGTGCCCTTTCAGCCGATGGCGGCGCGGGTGAGCCAAGCAGTGAGTGACGTCGGCCGCTCATGTTCCCCGCGCCGCGCCGCGCAACGTCAACATTGCCGGCCGCGTCACGCACAGCGTCCCTCGCCCTCGCCTCCTTTAATAACATCAACACGCACGCACACCCGTTGCAATTAGCGGCATTTTGAACCCAAGTCCTAAACAAATTTCCGGCATGTCACTACGCTTCGTGAGCCTCTACAGGCGAACCAAATGATAATGATCTGATTCTACATCTTAACTGATATCTATGTTTATCACAGCTAACACAACACTTCATAAAACATTATCTATCAATGATTCGCATACGGGTTATTTAATTGCAAATCAGTCAATTATGACGATATCACCACCGTATAATAGAGAGTGCGTGCCGGCGGCGGCGACGGGCTGCTGAGCGCTCGCGAGGCACAGTTGCGGTCGTGCCAGCGCGTGGACCGCGCACCGGCACTCGCGGCCCACGTGAATTTGATGTGCGATGAATTTTCTGCCTCGGATAACAATCAACCGAATGTGACACGTGATAACTAGTGCAAAGACAGTGTTAACTGAGACCGATGCAGTTGCGGGGCGGCGGCACAGGTGGAGCGGGGCGGCGCGGCGGGCGGCGAGTGGCCCGATAGCTGGCGACGGCATGCTGACATTCGTGTTTGCGGTGTGGTCGGTCGCACGCGCGCTGGGCTGGACATGCGAGCCGGCCTCCACGCCCGAAGCAGAGGAGGCACCGCTGCTGCCGCGGCTGCGATCGGCGCGCGCCTCCAGCGACCTCTCCACGCTCAGCACCACCACCACTAGCTCCAGCCAGACTAGCACTGGCGAATACCCCAAGAGGTCCATGCACCACTCCCACGCCCACTCCTACTACCTCTTACTATACACAACGACGCTACGACGCTATGTCATCTTGGTTATTAGAGCGCACGTAGATATACTTACTTCAATGACCTAATTAAACTTTATAAACTTATTAGCACGGAAAATCTCCGTAACATACTTATTTTACCATGAACGTCGTTATAAAACTTGTTGAGCTTTACAAAAGTAGCACTACCAACTCAGTAGTAACAGTTCTGCAATAGTATGTTATCGTGTGTGACGTTGGTAAACAAATCACAGTATCAACTATTTAACACGTATCAAGACACGATAACATCAGCTGCGGTATAACATCACACTGCTATCGATGTATGTACATAATGCAACTGATAGTAATGCAACCGAGCGACTTCGCATTCAATTAGTAGTCTATCATTGTAATATAATGAAGTTAAAACGTCATTCAAAGGCTTATTTCCTTCAAAACAGGCATTATTACAGGTAATTAGGTACCAAAACAGAGGCTTACCATAAAATCTTATTGCGATCATAGTTCCACTATGTGACAGTGACAAACTTATACATCTGTCACATAAATAGAATTAATCTACAATGGCAATTATATGTTATGATATTAGCCTAGGTCGAAAAATCAGCCCACTGTTTTTAATATTTTGAGAGAAGCTAATAAGACTGTCGTGGAATATCCACTATTAAGGTATCTCATATTTCAGTGTCAATATGATCCCATTCTAAAATCTGAAGCAACACATTAAAATGTTCTAATGCTTTTGATACAGTATTTCTAAGTATTCATTCATTTTTATAGCATCATTTGTGCCTGTATTCTTCAGTCTATTAAAATAGTATTAACTTCGTAAATATTGTTATTGCTATGTTAATGTTGGCTCTTCTGTTTTCCACGGTGTTGCTATTTACGTGTCAGTTTGAAGATTTTGTTGAATATAAGTTGTAGTAAGAAATGTCCTGCACTCCCTAACAGCAAAATGATTTCAAGCAATAACAAAATAATTATCACAATTAATCAAAATCATGATCAGGCAAAGTTATAATTCCTTGTAATTTGAAATATACAATTATAAATAAATCGTATTAAATCGAAAATAAATCCTTAACGTTTTTATTATTATTTTGGGGTTTGTATTTGAAGGCCAGTTGTGTACTATTTGAAAGTGTAACTATCCGATGTTGTAGACACACACGCGCCGTACTGAAAAAGTCTACTGAATAAATCTACCTACTTTAGACCAAAAAAGAAAGAAAAAACCAGACCAAATAAGGTTTACTTTACTATTAATAAATGGTTATTGATGACTCTACCACTAGTTCAAAACCAAAAACTAGCTTTGACTTTGCGAATTCAACGAAAGTCGGCAGCGTTATTATTTTTCAATATTTGTTTCAAATATTCAATGGTTAATGAGACGTTGCGTGACTCTATCACCAAGATTACATTTCGATCGATGTATCATTACCATGCGGTAACGTTCGCTGTCTATGCATGCATAGTAAGGATAACAAGCGAGCATTTTACGTTAACGGAATAAACATATACTTAATTGACTACCTATATTTGTGTTATTCATAAAAATAGAATATATTTACTAAGGGCATTATATTAGGTCTCCATATTACCATGTTACACAGCGATAAACAATGTGACGAAAAATCTGTGGATATTGGAACAATACTCTTATAATGCACAAGGCTTGTTGCTTGTGACACGAGACTGTGACAACAGTGATACGGTAATTTATTGAAAATCAGATGATGACACACCTCGTTTGATATATTTATTTATTAAAACAGTTACTCCATCAGTTTATCAAATGAACACTTTATGTGTTATAATTGTTTCACAAACGTATACCACCAATGGTTAACCATTACAGGTTAATATATTATTATGAACAGACTTTCTACAGACATTTTGCTACTTATTGCTATAAATCCAGTAATTACATTTCGAGAGCGATGATAATACTAAGTACTTAACTCGACCAAGTGACGTATAAATGCGCAACTGCATATTTCAGGTTATGAGTTTGCGTAGAATTTGATACTGAATTTTGCAATAGTTCTTTACGATCGACGCTTCAAAATAGGTATCTCTAACGTAACCACTTTGGCAGAACACCAAAATATTTAGAAAAAATGCTCTAGCGTCATAAAATAAAGCGAAAGCATGACGTAGAAGTGCTTACGCCGATGAAGTGAACGTTACCAAATGGATGGGGAATGCGGAGTGAGGTGGTGACAAATAATGTGCTTAGCACACGTAGCACTGGCGGATAAGATGACCTTTGTCGCGTTTCGTTGTGGGGTTGTCACACTTATCACAAGCGCGTGATACTGGCGTAACACGCACGTGACTAATGATGCCTACGACAACCCTGCGAGGACATAGACAAACAGGTCTAAAACACCTGTGCTACGGATGCAGGTGGAGCGAAGCACCTCGACGGTGGAGCGCGCGGGGAGCGTCGCGGCGCCCCATCCGAAGACCTCCCGTGTCTGTCAGGAGACGGACTACTGGAAGGTACTACGCTGACACGACTATAACCTTCCAACTGGTATACACATTGCAAGCGCTGTTAAATGTTTTTCCAGGCCATTTTCGCAAAGAATCTAGTGCTACGCCTCGTAGCTGCTACGAGTTTTTAAGACGTAGCTCAGGACACCACTGCTACAACTAACGCTGAAATTTTTGTAGCAAATTATTTATGATGTATAAGTATTACGGACGATATTTCATTTCAACAACACAACCATATTGGTATACTATGATTTTATCTTTTTAACGCGTGTATATTATTCTTACATGTCAACGTAAACAATAACTTTGGACTATTTGTATAACTGAAATATAGGACGATGACTATAATATGGATACGCATTCTCTATTTGTCATATGAAATAGTAAGGAAATGAGTTGCCGACTGAGGAAGGATAAAGTATTAGAGTGGCTAAATGTATTATGTATTATTTAGTATGGGCATAGTTCTTATCTAACTATTCAACATTTTGTATTATTTTCCAAAATCGATATATAAAAAAATTAATACCTATTTCTCTTGGTCACGCCATCGCGCGTGAACAGCTGGACCGATTTTACCGGGACTTCACTGACAGATAGCTGGTGTTTCAAGGAGTGACTTAGGCAAATTTTATTTAGAACACAAATTAGGGTTCCGCAAAATATAATTATATAATTGCATAAATAAAGGTAAAATAAAATGTAAATATAATATACTTAGTGTAAGTCCTCTCTCCAAAATTGCTGTGCCCAACAGGGTCCATATTTAATCTAGGATAAGTCTTACTGTCCAGACCTGTAAGTGCTAGGTTAAGAGTATGTTGAAAGCAATAAATTGAAATTGAAATAAAACGTGAAACTAAATCTACGCGGGTGAAACCACGGGGCACAGCTAGTTGTCGATAAATATGCTGTGTAGCAAGCACTATTAAGCAATAATATTCATACTATAAAAATAATTCTCCCCTTTTCACGCTTAAGACTCTTTATTTTATTTTTTCAGTTAGACATCATCGAGATTTTTGGTTGAATAATATTTTGAAGATGTAATTTATTCTCATGTTAATGAAATTCGGTCTGCTTTAAATATCGTTATAAACATAAATGAATTAAAATTTTCACAATGTGCCTAAACTCAGCGTATTATTTTGATTATTCTAACGAAAATTATTTAACTATGGAGCAGTTTAGTTCAAAATTTTGTTAGAAAATTAATATTTACTTCGTTATGCCTTTAGAATTATATTTATGAAACTAGCTGTGCCCCGCGGTTTCACACGCGTAGATTTAGTTTCATGCTTTATTTCACGGAACCCTAATATATTTTTTAAATAAAAGTAGCCTAAGTTACTCCTTGAAACATTACCTGTCAGACAGTGAAAGTCCCGTTTAAATCGATCCAGCTGTTTCAGAGATTACCCGGAACAAACAGACAGACAGACTGACTGATGGACAGACAGACAGAGAAAAATAAAAAAATTGCCATTTCTGTATCAGTATCATCCTTTTCATATGCATTTAGTCAAAAGGTGTGATTTTTTAATTACAAACAGTCACTATAATTTTATTTATCTGTATGTATAGATGTATAGATTTAACCTTTTTAACAATTTTATATAGCAAATTATTTGTGAGTGTGATAGCAGAAATCTTTTAGAATGGCAAATAAATAGTAGCTACTCGTATTGTTGTATCGCCTGATCATATCACTTATGACTCGCTCATTATACGTATGAGGACTATTGGTGTACCAAGCAAATATTTTAAAATCCACTGCATTGACTTTTGTATTCCAGCTGCTTGAATTCGCACGCGCACTTCATTTGGAACATTCATTATTTTTAAAATTATCTTAACGTTACTCCTTTAAACATCAGCTATCTGTCAACAACGTCCCGGTTACACGGTTAAAAGATTCAAAGATTAGCTGGAACATACAGACAGAGAAACATTTTAAAAATATATATTCTTATGTGAGTACCAAATTTCGTATGCATTTTGTGTTTTTTTTAATTTGCAATTATAAACAGAGACTTCAATTTTAATTATCTATATAACATTACTCAATGTTCGTACAACGTATGCATAAAATTCATATTAAGCGAAATGTGTCTTCAACTTAACATATAACACTAACAAAAACCATAATACAAATACGTGCGTTCTTGTAGAGACCTCTCGCGGCTTTAAATGGAACTAGGAATACGAGTATGGTAGTTAAATGTTTTCCTCCGCACAGATGTCCTGACTTCCCAGTAGATGTCGCTAGTGTTTGCTGTTCGTGGACATATCTTACGAGTATCATACCGTGAGTGGTACTACATTATATCCCTGGATTCATCCGATAATCCTATGCTGGGCATAATTTAAACTATGAATATTGTTAGGTTGCCTTTAAAAACCTATTAGTCCTTTGTACCTAGTCTTTTTAATGGACATAATACACATTGAGCCGAGGTGGCCGTTTGAGCAGCCGCCTGCTACGCAAACGACGCAAGTTCGAATTCTGCGGGGCCCCTGTACTAATGAGTTTTTCTAAAAACTTATGTGCAGTGATTTCACACCACGTGCTTTACGGCAAAGGAAAACAACGTGAGGAAACCTGTATATGTCTGAGAAGTATTTCAAGACGTATATATAGTGCCTGAGACGGCGATAGACTCACCATTTGACACGTCGGCACTTAATTATCTTCGGTGAAACGTGGGTGTTGTTATTACAACATCTCTGCCTACCCCTTCGGGGAATACAGCCGTGAGCATATGTTTGTATGTACGTGTATGTAATACACTAGTACCCTTATCTATTTATAGAAGTGTAAAGTAAAGACTTTAGCAAGTTTCTAGTAGTCACGTAACTCCTTCTAGTTTCATGAAACCAATCCAATTTAGTTTCGCTAACCGGTCTCGGGTGGCTACCAAACTAGGGAATACTTAGAAATCAATATTGTATTTTGGCTGTCCTTCTTTTAGTTTGGTTTGAGTTGAACCTATAATTAGAGAACAATCCCGGTTCGTACAACTAATGGGGCCTGTCAATCGCAATCAATTAGTATCATGGGGTGAGCTCTTTCCTAGCCTATATTAATCAGTGATAGCGTAGCATTCAAACGGTGAATTTTTTTTGTAAATCGGTCCGGTAATTTTTGAGCGCATTCGTACAAACATACTTAGGATATACGAATCTTTCCTTTTTATAATATTTTTATAGATATAGAAGTGGAGTCGCGTGGAGTTTTAGAAAACTTCTGTACTAGATACCTAAATCATCATCGCTTAGGCGTGGAAAGGGAAAAAATTGCCATTTCACTCTTGACTTCTGGACATCTTTCATTAGAAAAACCACATAAATCAATCTCTTCATACTACGTGCCCGCTGGTTTCGAGTTCTATGTTTCCGCCCTAGATTGTTTAATCAATTTAATCCAAGCGGTTGGTTTGGTACGTGGTGTACCTAAAGTTCTAAGCATCAAGTTTTCTACACAAGATTGTTCGGCTAAATTTATATCTAAAGCTTTGAAATTATAATGTTGAAATGCTATGAATAGAATTAGTGATGCAAATGCTACATGAAGGCCTTATCGTGAAATGGAGATCTCTGCTATATAGCAAGAAAGTTCAGTGCCGGCACCATAATTATCGGCATACATTTTTATCATTTTAACATCATGTTTATTTTTTTATCTTTAGTTATACTGGTATTTGGTCTAAGTGACTAGAATCTATTACATAAAAATATAGGACTAGAGTTACCCAAGTATTTTATACAGTAGGTTTCTACATTTTCAGTATAAGATAATTTTGCAAAAGTACAATGTAATTTGTTTATGATTGAAACTTTTACAATTTAAAATGAAGATTCTCCATCTTTGATGTTAATCTGGAATTTTTTTTTAGCTACCAAGTCGGATATTAATAATTTGGTTGACAACAATGAATGGAAAAATAAACGAAAACACGAATAAATAAATATGTCAAAAACCTAATCCTTAGATTAAAATGGCCAAGTGTGAGTTAGAAGCGTCGTCTAGGGTTTAGAAATACCTTTTTAAATGTAATTGGCGGAAAAAAACATCCAGTAAATCCTAATGATTAAACGGAGGCAGGTCTAGAGAACCGGAAGAACTCAGGGTTTACCAGTAGCGCGATTGCCCTTGAAAAGTTTCCCTTCTCAGCTCTTACCTGGAGCTGTTGGAACCTCTTGACTATTAAGCCTCGTCCAACGAATAATTAGCCCCGAGGATTTGTAATTCTTGGGAAAACAAAAAATATAATGTTTGAAAGAAATTCAATTTCAATTAGCATATATTTCTTTCAAGTTTATGTATTCTCGGTGTTAATGCGGGATCTACACGTGATTTATACAAATAACCGGCAACATTACATACAAGCCATTTAAGTGGATATTAAGGTAGAAATAACGAAATGTAAACTGACTATATTGTACAAGGAACCCTACAAATACATATCGTGTATAATATACAGACGGTACAAACTAATAATAATCCGTATTATCTTCATCAGATTATCTAAATACTTACAATTGTATTTGTCCATGACGCGTCACGCTACTAAGATAGTGTATCTTCACTCTGCGAAAATTCACTTCATACTCACGTTTGCGTCAGCGCCACGCGGTTGTATAATCAAGAGAAATACAACTTGAACTTTATTAAATAATACAGTTAACTATTTTCAACTTTTGTGGAAACCTTTTCAAATGCCTGTGGCAATAAGGTAAATTGAAGATACATTTAAGTTATATCCCAATAGTTCACTGAGAATCCATAGTTAAGTTAAAGTCCCGAGTGTTAAGTTCTTCAAGAAAAGCATAAAACATCTTACAGAGTTGGCAACGCATTTGTGCCGCTCCTGGTGTTGCAAGTGTATTGAGGCTGCGGTAACCGCTTACGATTAAGCGATACTTTGCTACTTTAAGAAAACAAAGAAGTGTTCGTGGATCATGGGATTTGTGATACAGAATTAATGTAGTTTGTGTTGTTGCAGCTTCGATGTGGAGAATGGCGGCGGGGCGGGAGGTGGGGCGGGAGGCGCGCGGTCCCCGCTCGAGGGCGGCTCGCCCTCCACCGCCCTCGTCCTGCAGGCCATGCCGCAGCGCCGCGAGTCCTTCCTCTACCGTTCAGACTCGGACTTCGAAATGTCTCCCAAATCCATGTCGAGGAACAGCTCCATCGCCAGCGAAAGGTAAGACGCAACAATAACTCACTCTCCGACAACTGTTATCTTATACCCTGTTATCAACTATTTTATCTGTTGTCGTATTAATATTATCAATATTTACACATATTTACACGTTGTACGTTTCCTAATTAGTTATTTTTGTAGGTTAAACACGATTCGGATCGAAAAGTAACTTCGTAGCAGAAAATTTGTTTACATAATCTGAAAACTTAAATTGCTTATGTACGTTAGCCTTGATGGGTTTTCGAATATTTCGTGCTCCTCTCGCTCAGTAAATATATAAAACTGATAACTTGATATTTGCTGTAATCTTATTATGATTGCTAAAAATATATCGTGATATCAATCGCACACGTGTCATTTAACAAAATGTGAAATATTTTAAGATGAAATAATTAAAGCTGATTAAATGTGTTATATACACAATACATTATAGCGAACTTTTATCTTATATATATGAAGAGCAATTGATACCGTTATTCAAGATTTAAGGTAACTCAAGGGGACCTTGAAAGTTACCCTGTTATACCTGTGAAGTTTACGAAAAAACGTTTACAAATATGAACATTTTGAATTGTTATCATCTGGTACAATCGATCGATTCGTACCCAATCTGTACACGAATGCCTTAATAATGTACTCATTTTTTATCCTTCTTAATTTGTATGAAAGGAAATAGAACTATTTATTGAAGCAATATGAATAATATCTAAAAATACGTTTCTAATACAAATACTGTGCTAATAAATTCAAACTTAGAAATGTACAATATTTTAACTACGCGTAATATTACGACGATGTAAGTAGCAAAAAAATTGATGTAGGTATATTCATAAGGCATGTTGTTTTGAATCTCAGGTCATGATTCGAGTGTTGAAGCCATAACTTTACCTTATTCGTTTAGAAATCACTCACTAAACACACACGTATACTTCAAAGTCCACGCTCAATACAAATAAACTTGTAGGTAATTTCGCGTTTGTCAAAGGTAAAACATACAAGAGTCGAAATTGCGACACAAGAAAGCCCGATATAAATTCGTTTTTTTACATCTATGAACAATAATGGCTCAGCAAGGGTTTAAAACACTTCATTGTAGTTTTTATCAGAATATATACATAACTAAATGATTACTATTTGATAAGTTGTACGAGCGTTTCAACTTACTCAAAATATGAGAAATTCTATTAACTCGATATAATGATTATACTTGTGACCATTGTGATATTACTTGAACCGATTGATGCGGGTGATAATTAACAAGCTATTATTATATTATTACCATCTGCGCTAAAATATAATACCCTAGTAAATAGTAACAGATACGCTGTGTAATTAATTTTTCATTAGATTTACTCTCGTAACAAATCCATTAAATGTAACTAATGACGATATACAAAACCACAGTGGATTGAAGGCAAGCTACAAGAGCCATGAGGTTGGTATTTTCGTACACTGACATTCCATTACCAATTTCCATCACGATTGGACCTGCGGCAGGGTGGCATAAATGCGTTGCCTGATAATTTGCCGATCGGGCGGACCTGCACTGAGGTTTCAATTCTTCGCTTCATTCTAATTCAAATCACAACCTAAAGTTTTGAATCAGAATCCACTAAAAACATTTTAAACAGAAATTTAAGCTAGCCCCATAATGCGTTTGAACACATAAAAGGATACGCTATTTTTCACATAACTATGAATTATTAGTACCACGTTAGTGAATACAGGGGGCCTACCATCACTGGGTTAAGGAGCGCGTATTAAGAATTTCTGAGCTTCAACGTTTCATTTTTGAGCCGTACAATTAAACGTCAAAGCTATGAAGTTCTTAATACGCGCTGCTTAAACGATCATTGTTGGCAACTTGGTCACAAGAAATGTTAAACTAAAAAATCTCACACAATCGTCCAAAATGCTGTCACCATGACTCATTAACTAATAATAACAGACTCTAGGGCCTGATAGTTAACTGAATAACATCGTTTAGCTTACTCACAAACAGCCTACACCGGCGACAGCATGCCAATAGCGTATGTTATATGTGAATTAATGAAATGTGTCGCCTGCGCTCTTGCACTAGCCGAACGGGAACCTAGGGACATGTCACACGGGAGTACACTTCATGCCGCCGCCACTCCACAGCTACACTACACTGCACAGCCTCTGGTGTGACGCTCAACCCGCATACTGTAATCGCGACCTGACCTGCATCGCATACTGTTAAATACTAAGTGTTCTCTCTCAGGTCACCGTTCTATCTTTCTTTTCCTTATTATTGAATTGCTTACAGATTCAAGGAGGCGGAGGCGGCGCAGCTGGACAGAGCGTACGTATACTAGCCTCACAGCCTGCGCACTTCATATACCACTCTACCGCTTTGTCTGCCTTGGCTTGCTATCCTATACCGCTTCCATTCTCTACAACTAGCGCTTTCATATTTCCTTGTTTGGAATTGTGTATGTTTGGGTGTATAGCAATATTTTTATTATTTACCTTTTTGTAACCAACGGTAACATTTAGATCACAGGACTACATAATAGCTTCGATTGATAAAAAATATAGGATTGTTTGATTGCTTAAGAATAGAATTTTTTGAATTTGTAATCTACTAAAGTTTTGATAATTGTCAGTTATATTATGAATCAGCGGCATGTTTAATTATATTTCTCTTTCTTCACTATTGAACAAATTTATATATCAATTATTTCCAAACATACGTCTAAGTAAAGATGTACTAGTATAGCAGAGTACATGTACTTTATAGAATTGAGCAGGGCCCTCGGGTCTCATTACCAGTCCATAAGCCAACATCGGAAAACCTAAGTGTCAAATTGATCCTTGTTTCACACATTACGGTATTGTATTGGATTGGAGTCGGTTCGTGTTTCACTCGCCCGTATTCCATTTCGCTCAAATGATTTTACGTAAATCAACATAACGAGATATCGGATAAAATAGGGATGCTACGATACCTGCCTCTCTCTCTCTTCACGTGAATAATTTTATCGATATTCTACCTACGCAAACACAAGGTGGAATGGAAGTAAACACGTCATAAGAAACCTTCGCTTTATAAGGGCGCACGTTTGTCGGTACAAGGATTACAGTACGATGATAGAAAATTTAAATGCGTTTGTTTAGCATGGAGGAGGTCTTCTTCCTATTTTAGAAATTGACTTTTTTTTGTCTTTCAATCGTCGTTGTCCGTATTAACGTCATAAAAAATAATTTGTAATTTGGAAAAAGCTTCTTGTATCGGCATTTTAAAACACTATCAAAAATTATGTAGATTCTTTGAAAAATAGTTTTCACAAAGATACTACTTAGCAAACAAGCCCCGGTGGAAACCGAAAAGCCCGAGGCCTTTTTGTATTGTGTTACAATACAAAGAACATTCTGGTTTTGACAGAGGATTTGTATGAATACGTATTTCAACACCTTTGCGGAATCGATCTTAGAACTGAATCCACACAACACACGTACACTTGAGTAATAATATCAGTCCCGTGTTGCTGTTGTAATTTATATTTTATTAATGTTTTAACATAATTGCATATTCAATAATGTAAATTTGATACATACCAATTGAATCCATACGTATAACTAAAATTACCTTAGGTTGGCACGAGTATCATTAGTGCCATGCTTTCGTCATAATCTCTTCATCAAGTATATCTATGACTACAAACAAAATTTAATGAAGGAAAATAAACGGAAAATACAACAAGGAAAAAACCATTGCTCGGATTTAGACGTGCTGATGCCTATTAATATATTATTAATATTTGCGCAAAATGTTCTTCCTACTCTTAGGTAGCATAAAAATACACTTGGATATAATGCTTTCTGAGCAAGGTACTTAATAAGTAATTACTGTCCTATAATACTATAGAGGAGGCGGGGACTGAATCGCCCACACTGAAATTAGAGATCGTTCGAAGATTTCCGTTTCAATTTTAATTTGCTCAAGAGATTAACGACCTTATCAAGTGATAAAAGATCAAAATTATTTTAACAAGAAAACGTTTACTTTCATTGTATCAAGTATTTACACCATTGAATTTCAAATATTCTAATGAATCCGTTATTTTATCATTAAATAAATTACATAACTATAAATGTCAAGCGAACTGACTAAGATTTATCTCAAATGGACCCTTGAAAAAGCTGACCGCGAAGGAGGTTCATGATCATAAACACAAGAAGTCTTTACCTTCACCTTGTTGTGTATCAATATAAGTAATGAATAGTTACATACAGATGTAAACAGGGTTTCAGACAGACATAATGACGTATTACAGAGTTGGATAACATAGACCTACTCGTAAAATAATTGCGGCGATTACCGTAAATTACTTGCGCTATTCTTTGCTGTGTGCAGCTATACTTAACATATACTCACAATATTTAAATAGCACCTTATACCAATACTGTAAACGTATAAGGCAACAAGTTAAATGCAAGTTTTATGTACTGTGTACCATTGTACAATGATGGATGTTAGAATGCCGCGGTGGCCGTGGTGGGGTTTGAGCAGGCGCCTTCAACGAAAGGAACGCGAGTTTCAGTCTCACTGGCCTTTATATATGGACTTTAGTAACAACATATCTCAAACCTTACGGTGACAGAAAACATGGTTAGGTGACTTGCATATGTCTGAAAATTGGATGCTATAGCACATGGTGTAGCCCTTTGGGAATCCTTCTGGGTCACTACTATGAAGAATTGAGTCTGACTTAGTACATTTGGAGCCCATTATAGTTCACGTCCTTTAGCTTTGATTGATTCTCAGATCTATATAAATATACATACATACAGATAAATAAAATTGAAGTGTCTGTTTGTAATTCCAAACTGTACAGCTTTTCACTAAATGCATATGAAAGTGTACACGGTACTGACATAGAAAAAGCATTTTTTTTTCTCTGTCTATCTGTCTGTCTGTCTGTTTGTTCCGGGTAATCTCTAGGCTACTTTTATTGATTAAAAGTATTAGGGTACCGCGACATGAACCATGAAACTAAATCTACGCGTTGAAACCGCAGGGCACAGCTAGTTTTTCTGTATAGATGAAGATGAAGTGGATATAACAATAACGTTGAATTTTGTATGTAAATAAAAAGGTGGATAAGTGGAATAGTCCCTGCCTGTCAAATACAAATCAGACCAATCACCCATATGAGAATTTAGCTGGGATCTGCACACTGAGCTCTTCTCAGCCACATATACCAATCGATAGTCCCAGTACACACTCAGCGGCGCTGTTTACCGAACGCAAGCATCATGCAAATCAGTTGTGTGCAACATGCCCAAACCACTTTTCTGTTGACTTTGATAACAATCTCTGAAGGTACCCGTCGATTTCCACGTCGAACATTGATTACCGGCGCCCACCGTCGCCAGCTTCCATTAGCGCCAAATTTATCCTCGGGCGGCGTCGCGCGCTGTCGGCGCGGGCCGGGCTAGAGCGGGACGCCCGCCCGCCGCGCTCCGCTCGCGCCTCCATCCATTGATAGTCCGCGCGGGCTGCCGGTGACACGCCACTCGCCACACTCTATGCCACGAGATCTACACTCTTTGTATCGTTCTAACCCCGGCTACAGCGTGACTTAAACAACTCCATGCCATTTCATTCTTGAACCAGGAAGTGACTCCAGGCAAAAACGTGTTGCTTTGCGCAAAAAATAAATCGTGCCGATACGTCTGTCGCTGAGAGTACAAAGCTCGCAGTTCGACTTCGACTATACAGTGTCGAGGTCGTTCACTGATCTGACAGGTTGGCCCTGGTCGAGCGCTTCAGAGTTCGCGCCGTCACCGCCGCCGCCACCACCGCCGCCACCGCCGCCACCGCGCCGCACGAGACGTGCTCAGTCCATGTATCGGTGCCAAGGATAGATAAGCACACCTTCACACCGACACCGTTTTCAATAATTCTAACTTACCACCAACATGGCGATAACCAGATAAATAACATATTCTCATGTTGTAGACAATCCATAAAAACAGGAGCTTCACTCTCAGCACGAGCTCGATAAGAATGTCCGAGTGAGATAAAGTTTATCTAAACATATGTCGAACAGATAGAAACTCACACCAAAGATACGGTGATACGTTTTTTATGTTTATATTGACATTGTAGTGCGAACTGTGCGAAGAGAACGCTTACGTAATTGCAAGCGAAAGTCACGTTGGACTTGGCATAGGTAAAAGTATCTCCTACTCGTAGCTATCAGATCGCGGAGGAGACTTGAAGGCGACGCGCGTAATGTCGTAGTGAAGTGACAGTATCACAGTGATGATTCAAGCGCGATAAGTAAACGAGTATCCCGCGTGACGTATTATGTAGTGCGTGTGCGGAGACAAAGAGGCATGCAGCGTTCTGGGTCTCAATCGGAGAGGCTGGGCGGAGGGAGTGGGAGCTCGGGCTTTATCGCGAAGAGCTCGGCTTCGGAGCACAGCATGTCGACAGGCGTGTCGGCCAGCAGCAGCGGTGGCACGCTGCCCCGCACGCTCAGCACCAGTGTGCTGCGCATCAAAAACAGATCCAGTTTCTGGGAAAAGTTTTGGGATGAGCGAACTAGGCGCGATGCGTGAGTACACCGTTTACGCCACATAACGACCAAATACTCCCTTTACTTATATTTCACACAGTCCATAACAGTTTATTTGTTATTTTACAACATCACTGCAGACCTCAGTCAAAAAACAAACCCGAGAGACAAATGTATAATCTGATGCTGTCTATATAGTCGTAAGTAGTATAAGTTGAAGCTTGATAAATCCCAAGGCGATCTTCTCTCGCAGGTTCACATTTCACTGCGCTGTGTAGGCGGTATTTTCCATTAAAAGCATTCTTAGATTCTTCACCTATTTATGCATCTAAAATGTATAATACAATTAACCTTTTGCAACGAGGCGTTAATTTTACCAAATACGATGATAGACGCGCATGTGTAAGCAAATTGTACTCATAGGTCAACGAACAACCACAAATATTAAAGCTCCTCCAAAATAACGTGTTTGTAAAGCAGAATTTGCAAAACAATTTATTTCCACTTCCTTGGATTTTGAAGGGGAGGCCTTGGGTTAGATGAGTTTTCTATTCGTAAAGAAATAAGCGTTTTGACTCTTGACATTTCCCTATATTGTGACTGTGCATGAACTGCTCAAATATCGCAATAAGTCTTAATGGGGCTCAGCGATTTTTCCGCTCATTATTATTGAAATAGGCATTACGTCGTATTTTATTTTTAAGGGTTTTATGTCCATCGGTCCCCAAGGAGTGTTACTCTGTCTGCACATAAGATTAAATTCATTTGTTTTTCTGAACATCGCCGAGCCTAACAAAGGGCCCTATCCTTGAATATACAATAATCCTTAATTAAACGTCGGCTACATAATTGGTAGATCAGTTCGCAGAACAACCTCTTACAATTATTTATATCATGTTATTATACTAGAGCGTCCGTCATTAAAACAAGGTATTGAATTCTGAATCAATTTAACAAACATCTTCATTACGTTCTCGCAATTTCATCGATACTCTATAACTAAGTCGCTCCATTTAAAATTAAAGTTGTTTTATGTTGAATTTGCTAATTTGAATTGAATTTTGATTCATGAAAGTTGAATATGTATTTATATAAATGGGTTAGTATAGTATTTATGTAAATGGGTTATAAGCTTGCCTCTACATCAACCAACCTATGTTAAAAAGAATACCAACCTGTGTTAGAAAGAAAATTAAAGAGAATCGGTATAACTCTTATTTTAATGTTAAAGTATTAATTATGAAATTAACGAAATTTTATAATGAAGTAAGTAATAATAAAATTCTGATTATAAATTATTTCACTGGTAGAGTTTCCATTACAACTTAATAATCTTGATCTCTGTGGTGTTTGAACTAATGCTAATTGCTGTTAATAACCAGTCAATATGCGTGGACTCGTTATAAACTAATGTATTACGTTGGCATTTTCAATTAAGATCGTATCACTTACAATGTGTTCGACGTGCTTGAATCATTAGAGCGTGAACTTGCCTTTGAATAAACTTTGAGCGAACAGCCTTTTATATCCATGTCCACTTATGTGATGAAAGGTGACTGGATGTTTGTTTATCTAAAATACATAAGTACTTTTTTGTTTTGTAGAGATATGTTATTCAGCCTCGGGAAGGTTCTTAGCGCGCATGGTTCGTTTAATTTAATTATGATAAATTTGCCTCATACTTGGGTACAAGCTGAACAGCAAAAATACAATTTTATGATTACACCAGGGTTCTAATTGGTACGTTGATTTTTTTACAATGCCGCGTAGACTGCCCTATGTCGTAATGTTCGTCGCACAATGTCACTACACGCAAAGATGACAATGCAAACGGTGTAAATTAGATGTTCTCAAACCGCTAAGGCAAATAAATCTATTCACAATATTGTATGTATGATATAATACAACCCATTGTTACTACATAGTATATTACGTGCACAAATCGACGTTATCGGACATGCAATAATGTAGAGAACAGACATATGTAGAGTTTCCCATGATTTAAAGTACGTACTCGCTAACTAGCGAGGTAAAGCAAAATGTATTAATTAAATTAATAAGGTTTCGTGTTCTGAGATAAATAAACGTCTGTGTAAATTATACTTTGCACCAGGTAACGTGAGCTTGCTCGGAATTTGCATTTATCTTTTATACTCAGTGGCTGTTGCCATAGCAGATAGAAACTTAATCCCGTACAAATATATACATACTAGAAACATTTGAAATTCAGTGTTTAAAATTGTTAACCCGTGACCCACGGGAGATTACCAAAGAAGGTACCAACATCATCACACTCCTCAGGTGCAGCAATATAATTTATTCTGTGCTCACGCCAAATATCTCAGCAATACTTAAGCTTCCAACTTTCATACTAACGTGATTAATGAAAAAGTTTCTCTATCTGTCTATTATTACTACTTCATGGATTAGCCGCAAAGATAGCTTAACACTTTATTAGAAGTGGCTAGTTCTTTTTTATGACGAAAATATTTCCGTTATTTTGAGCATTATAATTGTACCTACTCTCATACATTGAATTACTTGACGTTTGATCTTTAGCTTTCGGGAAAATGTTGTCCGCAGAACTTCAGAGTAATTTACCGATTTTGAAAGAAAATAATTCAATATTTCCAAGAAATCCTTTATAAGGAGAATGACGCGAAAAAACATAATATCGAGCTATATTTATAAATGGACGGCTTACTTGAGCTGGGAATATAAAGGACGCTCGAAGGGAGCGTTGGAGGAAATAATATAAACATCTCAAAAATCATCCTCGACAGCAAATAATGCCGATATAAATCAATAAGAGGGAAGGTAAAGAGGCCTTAATTGAACAGATTACTTTAATATAACTTTTCCACTATGATGGAAATACTGCGCACTTGTATATTCCATTTATTTGTACAAATAATACCATGATGAAATCTTGAAATGGCTTCTACAATATGTACGTATAAGTTAAATTAGTTCGTAGGGGGGTTATTTCAATAAAATATCCAATATATTTATCAAACACTGTTAGTAACCAATGGTATTGAAAGCGTTTAGATTCTAAGGTATCTAGGAAGGAAGGAAGTATGTAAAATACCGTATGCTATTAATTAACTCCTTAATCTATAAAAAATACGTGCCGAATTGAAATAACGTTTATTGCAAAAAAAATTTTCAATTATCACACTTTTTCCTCTACGCGGCATACCTAATTATTATTTTTGTACTTTACTGTATGTAATTTATCGTTTCCACATAGGTTTCTGAGCACATTGTTAGTAAAAGTGTATAATCTGGTTTTATTTCTCGGGTACATAAGTATTACGTTTTCTCAGAACAAAATAATCTTGTTTAGTAAAATAAAATGTTGCTAGTCAGCTCCATAAATTTAAAAACAAAGCCGGCGCTACCTACATAGAGTGTGGGTGTTAATTCGAAACACGTGGCGATGCAGCGACCTCCGTTATGTCTTCTATAAATACTGCTAATACTTTGTGAAAGCAAACATGGTTTCTATCAAATTAAATTATACAAACAACTTCGATTCAAACCTCTGCTGCGAGTGTTAATCATAAACTTGTTCGTTGCGTTTGCAATCTGTGATGGCTAAGTTATTCATTTCTCTTTACAACGAAAAGATATGGTTTTGACCACTTGAACGGATTCATCCTTAAGAGGACCTTATATCAAAAGATAATGGGGGTCTAATCTAGGTATATACATTCTATTTAATAGTTCTCTAACTCCGTACAAGCCACTTCGCAGACTCGTTATATCGTAACATCCTCTCTCCAAAGTTGCTGTATCCCACCAACTCCATTATACTCGTATTAGCATAGTATAGGTATGTCTTCCTGTCCTCTGTGCTACAATTAAGTTAACATTGTGGAAAAGCTATCATATAAATTGAATTAAATTATATCACTCTTTGGTCGTGATAATTCAAAAATTAAGTTATAAATATGTATCACAGGTGAAATTTTATAAAAAGTTTAGCGTTTAGCTAACATATTTGTGTGCAACATTAATCGTATTTTAACGCAAAGAAACAAATAATTAACTAAATCCTGCAAATAAACCAAGCAACTCATTGTTATTATTGTGGCAAGATTGTAAAAAATACGTCTAAAATTTGGGGCAATCAAGGAAACTTAAGATGAATTGAAAAAAAAGACCCTCATTTAGAGGTTAGGTACCGCAGCCTACAAATCCGAGTTTTGTTTGTATCATTATAAAACTGTCCATACTTTCTCTGTTTTGATTACAATATATTGTTGTGTATGTGTATGTATCTATACATCTATACATACAGATAAATAAAATTGAAGTGTTTGCTTGTAATTCCAAAATACTGACGTAGAAAACCAAATTTTTATTTTGTTTATCTTTCTCTCTGTCTGTCTGTCTGTCTGTTTGTTCCGGGTAATCTCCGAAACGGCTAAACTGATTTTAACTTTCACTGGTAGGTAGCTGATGTTACAATGAGTAAGTAACATAGACTACATTTGTTTATAAAAAATATGAGGGTTCCTCGAAATGAAGCCTGAAACTAAATCTACGCGGGTGAAGCTGCGGGGCACAGCTAGTCGAGAATATAATAATCCTGGCCATGTATATGTGTTGACGTATCATTTACTTATGTAAGTAGGGGCCGGCACTCGTTTATTATATCACAATATCAATCATCTTTCTAATAACAGTCGCGCAATATGTCGGTGATTACAATCCCATGCAGTCGTCTCATGACTATCAGCACCAAATACATTTTGTCTATAAGCAACATTCCTATCTGAATAAAACTCGAACACCGTACCTCTTTTTTTTTACATAATGGAACACAACACTGCTCTGTGGTAGCATTATTTGACTGTGATCTTCTGATAGTTGGAAGTACAGGGGCCCAACCACGAGCTCTTATTGCAATGATAATTCAGTGACAGATGTATACACGTCACATACATCTGTCTCATAAATTAGTGAAACTATCATGGCAATAAGAGCTCATGAAGGACTGCTCCAATAAATCCCGTTTCTCTTTCGCAAAGCAAACAATTTGCAATGTTTTTTTATAATAACATTAAGTATGTAAATTGAAGTGTTTATACTTGTCATTCGATGCTATTGCCATATACGAGAGACACTTATACGTACTATATAGCCTTTACATCAACTGGCAGTGTTCCAATTAAGTTTAATATTCATAGAATCACAAATCCCGTCTTATAGATGGGAAGACATACGCGTAATAAAACAGAACTAGCATTCCTATACCACTAGACCGTACGAGTTGGATTAATTAGCTTGTAAATGTTTATTTCGGCAATAAATGGGCCATAATTAACCTACATTTCATGAACCACAGCAATGTTCCCTAGCATTATAACAACGGAGATAATTTCTTCGTCTGCGATAGCACCGTAACTTGTATACAAAGGAATAAAAGTAAGTGCGCTCTCAGTGCTCTTTCATAAGCTGCTCATTCTTGTCCTTCCTTCCATTCCCAACATTTTAATTGGAACAGAGAAGACATAATCTAGTACTTAGACATACTTATAGTTAGCAGTAAATAGACAGAATGGCCAAGTTATTTGTAAAGAATACTCCGAAATGAACAACTGACGATCGCTGCTAATAAAAAAGAACAATAAAACATACTTAAGTATGTACAGTAACACTTACTTTAATCATTTATTGAGAACGACTTGTATATTATGTATGAGTGCGACAAGGGCAGGCGCAATCATGTTACATGGCGAGGGAAACAGCTGCCTTCGAACTTTATCTACCCGTATTACCTGACGAACGGATGTTCAGGTGGAAACTAGGCGATGCAAAATTGCTTCGCAATTTCCCATGAGCTCTAAAACAATATTTGCAATTCAATGCTCAGCCCTATCGGACATACGAAGGTATTAAACTGCGATCAATGTTTGAGTTGTTACCTCGACTCTAGAGTTTGTGTAATTTATGCGTTTGACGTGTAATCATTCTCTTCATAACACACGTATAAACCAAGTTAGAAAAGACTACATGTAATCAGCATAACAATAAATGTCTGATACAAATCCCAGTAAAATATTATCTTTTCACTGACGATCCAACCGCAAGAATACTCGGCTCTTTGGTTCACCATAACAATGTAGTCGTTAAGACAAAGACGGTAACTTACACGGGAATTTGTCACAATGAGTAGCGTGGTTTCTTCCCGCCCGGGAGTCACGATCAAGTTACCCCTCCTGTTACAGCGTATATTAGAAACGTTATCTGAACGAACGAATTATACCTTCTGCAATATATTCGCTCGCATCGGATACCGACATCGATACTCCTTGTGAATAATAAAACGAGGTGAGACGATTTTCAAATCGATCACCTGCAAGTTTCCATGAGAATATGAAATAAGCAAGCTTGGTATAATTATTTCCTATTCTTAGGATGCTACTTGCATTACATTCACATTGTGTGCTACTTTATTGTTCAACAATGATTTTTCAATGTTGGCTTTTTCTTTGTGCTTGTTGTCAATCGATTGAAACCCAACAAATAACGACGCATCATTATTCTAAGCATATATTATGCATTTTACAAAGGAATACGGGCTGACAAGCATCGTACCGGTTTACATTACACAACGTAAACGGGAACGATCGAATAAAAAAAATATTTTTTTATGTATTATGTGTTCTGTACTTTTAACTGTCACAAAATTTCAAATACCATTAATAAGTTAAAGTTATAGAACTAATGATATGAAATCCTTACGAGCAATTAGTAATCAAGCAAAATAACAATCAGTATACAAACATATAACATTAATTGCTTAAATACCGGTCGTCTTCAATTGCAAAATATCCCATGTCATAGTACCAATTTAACTTTTGGCAGTGTGATTAAACTGCTCGCAAGCCCAAAGTACCCTCGCACCCGACCACAGATTAAAGCGTGCCTTAACGGTCTCTCATTTACCGACCAACCGAGCTTTATATAGCCTCAGCATGAATGTAGGTAGATCGAGATAACTCTTCTACTATTATTGACATTACTCCGAGGAGTCACATTGTGTCTTGTATACCAATGAGTCGATCTTTGGGTACTTGCAGTCGCAATTTGAATGGTAAGATGCGGTCTCAGGACATACATCTTTAAATTCCTTCTCAGACATCTGCAGGTTCCGTGGTGTGAAATTTCATTACTGATTAGAAATCTCAGTCCATTTATGTTTCTATTAATGTTTTATGTATAACTCATCCATCATTATAATTATTATTTAACCTTATTAGTAACGAAAGTTTAACATTAATATTTGACCGGGATTAGTTGCTCCGGACGTGATTTATTGCGTAATGGATATCCAATTGTTTATCAGGCCAGCTCCGTTTATTTTGAAGTCAAATTTATCGCCCTCGCCTCGTTGGAGATTAATAATATTTTTCCTGTATTTAATCAGTCATTCTCCTAGTAAATTTAATATTATTATATGAAACGTGTATACGAATGCCTAGACGATTACTGCGTACACAAAGAATCAATTGATTCACCAAGGTCAAGCGAGTCTTATAAGTATTTAGTTGTACTTCATAGATTTATAATTATTTTTTATCAGATATTGTCAACTATTATTATATCAGATGCTATCAGCACATTATCCCCAGTATAATTTGTTAATTTTGATAGATCACATTATTAACATTTGTTATATTTCCCTCAAAAGTTTTCGAAGATGGTATACCTGTAGGAGACAGGGACTGACAGATTTAATTTCCCTTTACAAATAATTAAAATTCTATAAATACTATCGCCAACCATGTCAAGGAGTAGAGCGGATGCAAAGATAAAGTATTTTTTTTAAATCTGTGATCGGATATAACCCTCATTATATTAAAATAATAATAAATATTGCAATTGCTTTTGGTACGACTTGTCAGTTTGAGTTGAGAAATGTCAAATATAAAAATATTATTGCACAAATAAATTTATAAATATACAATTGAGAAACCAAATTCCAATTTATTGCATCTCGGTGTCATCCACTAAATATGAAGTAAATATAGTAAATATTTGTCAACTTATAGCTAGAAATAGAAAGCTTTGTATGATAATACCTTGCTTGCCTTGAAATCCGAGTTTAGAAATCCGTAATATGTGCCTGAGACAGGGTCATATAATATTGTAGTTAAGTTGGCATAGAGATTCCATGGTAGGCAGTGGGAGACTCACTGGGTATTGCGCTATAATATAAGACTTTTTGTGTGTTGTTCATCGGCTGCAGTAACCGCTTATCATCAGGGGCACAGTAGACTTTTTGTCACCATTACGGCATTGAAAAACGCACCAAAATAAAAGTACTAAAATCTATGCAGATGAATAAAATTTAAGTGTCTCTTTGCTCCAAATAACAGCTTTTCACTCAATGCATATAAAGAAATACTGTAATAAAAAACTTTATAATTAATATATTTTTCTCTTTGCCTCTGTCAGTCTGCTTTCCGTCTAATCTCTTAAACGGCTAGATCTATTTTAGCGAAACTTTTACTGGCAGATAACTGATATCACAAGGAGTAAATTAAACCCAACGAAATAAGCCACCGAAGCAATAAAGATTACGTATGCAGGTGAAACCGCAGGGCACAGCTTTTATTTTTTTTAATGTTGGTCGAACGTAGCAGTTAGCATTACCGAAGATTGCTTGCAAAGTAAGAAAGGAATGATAGACGCATTGCCGATCCAGCAAAAACACTTAATATAATTTCAACTTTCTTATTGTGAAATGTGCTAAGTCAGTAAAATACTCTAAAGGATAACGTTGACCTTTCGAGCTGAAAATGGCAAGCGGAGCGGGTGAGTAATAATAAAAGTGTTTACATGTCGAATTGTAGTAACTCAATAAGCGCCATCGTAATCTCGGAATGAGGTTTTATTCAATTTACCATCCGTACGTGATTTGGCGTAGGCCCTCGCTCGGAAAATTGTCCTAAATTAGAATTTCAATGAAAAATATGCCAAATATTTAAATTCAGGTGGAAATTCACAACGGAAAACGTAGTTCGCTTCAATAAAGCTTTAACGAAGCGAAAATAATAATTGACCTATTGATTGGAAATGAGCTTCTATTGAAATATTTTTGTACGTACTTTCTTCTTTTTCGGCTCGAACATTTTGAGCACTTCGCAACCTACACTGATTCTTATCAATTACTTAGGATGAAAAGTTATATTTTGTCTATATACCACTATAAAGTACTTCAGTATAAACGCAACAATAGAAATAGAACAGGCAACACGATACAGAATTAATCTCATTTAACAAATATTTATTTATAACAATGTTCTCAATTGGTGAAGTCCCTAAAATAGATTAGTAGTAAGTATTGTGTGTCTGTCACTAAATTTTTTTACGTATTTTTATTTTTAAACTTGTGACAAATGCCAACTCAAATGGCAGTCTAAAAATAGAATATAGCCGTTCACTCGCTTCTTAAATTGCTACTAATAAAAGGACTTAACGCTCATACTCTTGTTTAAGCGCTTTCAACAATTATATTTTTAAAACTAGCTGTGCCCTGCGGTTTCACCCGCGTAGATTTAGTTTCATCCTTATTGTCGCGGAACCCTATTTTATTAAATAAATAAAAGTAGCCTAAGTTACTCCTTGATACATCAGCTACCTGCCAGTGAAAGTCCCGTTAAAATCGGTCCAGCCGTTTCAGAGATTACCCGCAACAAACAGACAGACATACAGACAGAGAAAAAAATTTAAACTTGTTTTTTTTGTGTCAGTAGCGTGTATACTCTCATATGCATTTAGTGAAAAGCTGTAATTTTGAGGTTCCAAACAGACACTTCAATTGTATTTATCTGTATGTATAGAAGTAATAAAAATATTGTTGTCACTTTTGAAAGTACACGATGGTTATTATCTATACAGATAAATAAAATTGAAGTGTCTGTTTGTAATTCCAAAAGAACAGCTTTTCACTAAATGCATATGAAAGTATACACGATACTGACACTAAAAAACCAAGTTTAAAATTTTTTCTCTGTCTGTCTGTCTGTTTGTTCCGGGTAATCTCTGAAACGGCAAATTTTATATAGAAAAAAAAACACGCTTTCATAAAAAATCCAACTAAAAATCAGAAAATAAAATTTAATAAATTTGGATAAAGAATATTGTAAATTAGAAATGAATGTACATTTTTGTAAAAAAGCGTGGGGTGCATAGTGTTAATAATAATAAACATTTTATTGACAGATAATGAGTAGAAGAATCATCACTTTGATAATATAATATCTTAAAAAGCGCATTGAATACACCCCACGCTTTTTTACAAAAATGTACATTCATTTCTAATTTACAATATTCTTTATCCAAATTTATTACATTTTATTTTCTGATTTTTAGTTGGATTTTTTATGAAAGCGTGTTTTTTTAGTTTTTTTAAACTATTATATATGTTTCATTTTTTAGTTAAATTTTTTAAACTATATATTATTTAGTTCGATTGGCTAACTATCAACCGCCCTCAATACCACAAACCGCCCGCACTAGCTCTATCTCTCTTACTCGCATGCAAAGGATGCGGAAAGAAATTAATTAATCCTGGCGAATCTAATTAGGATAATCGGATGCTTCGATCGGATTATTGCATTGTCATCGACTTTTGACAGGTGTGCAAAGTTTGAATTAAATCTGATCGTACAAAGTAGGACAAAATCGAGCTCAAAGGGGTCGGTTACATACATACATACATACATACATACATACAGGTGAAGCTAATAAAAGCGTGTTAAAAAAACATTAGGGTTCCGCGGGACACTCATGCAACTAACTCTACTCTACCCCCTATTGCCACCCTTAGCACCCAAAAGTAAATGTCAAGCCTCGAAAGTTTCATGACTACCAGAGGAGTGAACTCTGGGAAGTCCAACCACAGTGCGTGTTAGGATTTCCTTGTATCCATTACAGTGAAAAAAGTTGTGCGAATATTGTTGAGATTTCATGCAGACGGATAGCTGCGGACGAAGCTCGTGGCACAGTTGCTATTGCGCATATCATTCGATCAGCGAAGTTAAGCAACCATACGCCTAGCCAGTAGTTGGATGGGTGACCGCCCGAGTTCCCTCCGTGCCTCGGAGAGCACGTTAAGCCGTCGGTCCCGGTTGCCAATTTAACATCTTTGGCAATCGTTACAGGTCAGTCGGAGGCCAAAAATAATCTGACAACTGGTTTAACCCAAATCACAGATTTTCCTCCTAAACGGGGTTGCGAAGGTCAGATGGCAGTCGCTTCGTATAAAAATCAGGTGATCAGCCACATCGGGTTGAATCAAATGCCGACCCCAACAATGTATGGGATAAGGCCAGGGAGATGATGGATAGCTGCGGACGAACTCCCTCTAACTAAGTAAATATTATATAATATTTTATATATTCCGCTGTCCGTGGTTCTCCAACTACAGACACTCAGGTGTTCCCGAACCTCTTCATGTCAAGACGGCATTGTTCTGCCATTATTCAGAACAGATCACTCTGAGGCAACATTCAAGTGGATGTATACAACTTAGTGATATTTTTTTCATTGACATAAAGTACTAAATTCCCAGATTGGATGCTTCGCTCTTGTTGGTCGCAGTATGATTATATAAAGCCTTCCTCGATGAAAGACCTATCCAGACAAGTAGTTTCTGAAATTAGTTCGTTCAACCAAACAAACAGACTCTTCAGCTTTGTAATATCATTATAGATTTAACGTTATAAAGGCGTATGTAATTTTAATACTAAATATTATCTTCGAAATTCAATATACGGTGGTAGCAATATGCAGTTATTTCTTTGTAAGTTCAGTACGAAAATTTAATATCATACATTGTGTAGGCGTGCTACCGTCTTATCTATCGCATCTTAAACAATAAATAATTTCCGTATCTTCGTGTGTTCTAAATTGTTTGACATACCTAATAACTGGATTTTTTTCTCTTTATACATAAAATATGGTAATAAAACAACGAGTTTATTCATCTTTGGAAGTAGATAGAACCAATAATATATTGACTACTTAATATGATTTAACAACAAAAATGCTGTAAAATATTTTCATTTATGTTTTGGTTTGGTTCATGATAGAAGTAGTTTATGTATTCTTCAATATTCATCTATAATTTGTGGGGTGTCCTTACAAGGCACATGATATGGAAGATGCGGCCCAGATACAACTTTTCAAGTAGTTATATAGTAGCGTAAATCTCCATGTTATTGATACATATATTCATGTGTACCAATTGCAAATAATATTACGCTTTGTTTACTTGGTTTAAGTGAATGAGGCATTATTAGCTACTTACTATTCCCGACTTGTACCAAGAACATGGGCTTTCAGATTCGGCTCGGCGCGCGCATTCTATGTTCGTAAAAATAGACCACTTGGATAACTTCCCTGCTTTTAGTGCGCTGTCGGGAGCCAAGTGATGAAGTATAGTACTTTTATTACATTTTACTTATCAAATGGGACACTGAAAATATATATTATACTAGCTGTGCCCCGCGGTTTCACCCGCGTAGATTTAGTTTCTTCCTTATTGTCGCGGAACCCTAATATATTTAATAAATAAAAGTAGCCTAAGTTACTCCTTGAAACATCAGCTACCTGCCAGTGAAAATCCCGTTAAAATCCGTCCAGCCGTTTCAGAGATTACCTGGGACAAACAGACAGACAGACAGAGAAATTTTTTAAAACTTGGTTTTTTTGTGTCATTAGCTTGTATACTTTCATATCCATTTAGTGAAAAGCTGTTGTTTTGGAATTACAAACAGACACTTCAATTAATTTATCTGTATAGATGTATAGATATAGATATGGGCTTAATAATAATACGTACGTACCATATACAGGAGTACGATACGAACTTGTTAAATACAACGAATTACTTTGCAATATTTTAAATTATTATAACTCTCCTAATTTTATTATTTTCAATAAATATTTTATTTTAATCTATACAGATAAATAAAATTGAAGTGTCTGTTTGTAATTCCAAAATTACAGCTTTTCATTAAATGCATATGGAAGTATACACGGTTCAGACATAGAAAAACCAATTTTTTAAATTTTCTCTGTCTATCTGTCCGTCTGTCTGTCTGTCTGTCTGTCTGTTTGTTCCGGGTAATCTCCGAAACGGCTGGACCGATCTTAACGGGACTTTCACTGGCAGATAGCTTATGTTACAAGGAATAACATAGGCTACTTTTATTTAAAACAATTTATTAGAGTTCCGCGGGATCCCAAGAAATTAACTTTACGCGGGTGAAACCGCGGGGCACAGCTAGTAAACTATAAAATGGATGGGATTTGGATGGCATTCCGATTTTGTTCTTTTCATTAGATGGGTATACCAAAGGCACACTTGTATACTTCTTATTGCAACAAAAATGAACTGAGGAAGTAAGTAATTCCCACTTGTATAATATGTAGTTATATTCTTTGTATCGTAGTACGGTCCGTATTGTACGGTCGGACGGCGCGAGAGTGTTATTATTTTATAGCGGGCATCGTAAGTGAATTACTTATCTGGAACAGGATGACAGTAAATGAGAAAAGTGGTCCCTCACAGCGTATGTTCGTTAAAATTAATTGACTGAACGCGACAGTCTGTCCTGCACATGTCACAGAATAACTATACAAATCAGAGTTAACACTTTACATATATCGGTTTGTGCACTAAAATCTTGCTATTAAGCCGCTGTTTGGAACGTTAAGAACTTTAACATACAAATTCTACTTTTTTCGGCAGATATTATAGAGCAATATCACTTTTCTGGCAAACACTAATTTTGCATGTGTTGCACTCAAAAGCATCTCTTCCTACATACGTTCACAGTAAAACTTGTTTTTACGTTAAGTAATTAATACTGTACAATGTACTAATGTAATGTAATGTGCCAATGTACTGCCACTACACCCACGCCCAATATAGACTATGTCATTTGCTAAGTGTCCCCAATCAATTTCACCGAACTAATAACATTTTGATCGTCTAGATCATCATACTTTGACGTCATTCAATTCGTCTAATAGCTATTTTAATTAAACTAGAGCTATTAATGTGACTATGGTGAAAATTGAATTACAATTAAGCTTAACTTTCAACGCGACTTAATATGTGATTAACAGCTAATTATGTAAGATGTCAAACTCGTTTGTTTGTTTGTCAGTTCATAGGAATACAAATAGTAATATTGGAACACGTGAATGCATCGGATAGTGGGCATGACGCCAAGGACTGTCGCCAAACGCCCATTCTTCCCTTCACATGACTGTCCTCACATGATTATGACTAATAAATATGTCTAGTAAATAACGATCCGCGTAAACTACATATTTTTATAAAAAGCGAGCGCGTTCTTTCAACTGCATGAATAACTCGAAGTTTTGCGTCACTAAACGTTTGAAAAGAATCAGTGTTGCTTAGCTAAAAATATAATTTTAAATGGCATTTTATCTGTTTAGGTATGCCCCTCGGTTCCACTCGCGTCGACTTAATTTCATGTTTTTTTATACACGTATCCCTAAATTTGTTTCTAAAATAAAGTTGTAGTTCACATTTCATCAGCAGGAAATGTAACGAAATATTTTCATTAAATAAATAAAAATTGGTAGGTACGAAACAATTCCACATAAAGAAATAATTAAATTGTTTGGTATTAAATTAGAAAATGCAACGTATTCCTATTTGATGTTAATTATTAAAAACCGCAAACTCTTTTGGTAAATAAAATTTAACGTGTAAATTACTCTAGTACTTGTACCAATTCTTTATAAGCTTATAATTTGATTCCTCCAATTGTATAAATTCTGCACCAAAATTGTTGCCAATAACACAATTTCATCTTCCTTGAGATTTATGCTGCCTTTATAACGCGCCCGTATAGCGTCCCTATCCCCGCTATATTCTCGAAAAATATTACTTATCATACATATTCTACTCTCATGAATAAATATGGAGTATTTTTCGTCCAGACCAAATATGTATTACGAGTATATTTGAATTTCACAATTAGTTTCTCTCCGTGCTTAATTCGCCCTTTAAATGATCTTTTCGTATGGTGTTTTAGTCAGATAAGTACACGAATGTAGACACAGATCAATGGACGTCAGATGTATTTTATTTCATTTCGAAACGGCTTCACAAAAATCAAATAACACGAGTACCTATCTAATCAAACAGATTCTTGTGGGGTGGCTCGTGAAAACTCGAGAGGATCGTTAATTTACAAACCAATGAACGTTGTTTACGGGGCGGGGTGCAATCTACCACAGAGCGGTAAGCCCGCAAAGTGCTCATAAACGCCACCTGTAAACTTGGGGTCTAAGTACGGAATGTGTCGACCGAGACCAAGCACGCCACACGAACCCGCGTCGGTAACATGACATACCATAAATCTTTATCACACACGAACTTCTGCCAGCGAGTTGAGAACAACTGTATTTAGCTAATACAACCTTGATAATATTATAATGAACTGAGGTTTAATTAAATAAAATTCTTGTTCTTTTTATTAATATGGTGAGTTGCAAATTATTATAAAGGTATAATTAAAAGGCTACCTAATGGTCGCAAGCGCCTCTACGGCACACGAAGTTAATGGCAATAGGCTCGCCCCCTATTATATGGGACTTGAACATAACTGGTGAAATGTGGGTACACTACAAGTACACTGTTGCCAACCTTTCGGGGAATACAAGCGAGCGCATAATGTACGTTGTACGTAGTAAGTAAAAATACATTAACTAAATTGGGCATAACGTAATATAAGACCCCTACTATCTGTCAAACACCATTCCTTTAAATTGTCTACTTGTGAATGTGTTTGAAATATCCATTTTATTTTGCAAGATTATTCTATACTTATGCTTTTTCCTTGCTCCTCTACACCAGCACAGAGAGACGAGGCAAGAAAATTGCAGGGTAATGTCTTCGTTAAGAACTCAAAGGCCGGGCAACATCTCGTGCACCTTTCACTTAACCAGTTTAAAGACCCTTCGTCGTACCGATAAGTCACATTTTGTGTCTTAAATACAAGTGCTAAGGGTGCGGTTATTGTTTTTCTCCTCGTGATATACTTTTGAATGTTTATAAGGTAGTGCTTGCTTACCGTTTCGACAGTCCTATAAAGCTGCTCATATATGCTTATTGGATTTTTATATTGTATGACGATTATCGCTTATTTGCTACTGGACATCCCTATGAATCTCATGTCCTTATATGGAAAATAGGTACCTACTCACATAAAGGGTAAAGATGAATCTACGTAACAATATCATTCATGCATGGGAAATTATATATTTATGTTTTTGTATCCGACCCATATATAGTACATATAAATTCCCATGAACTAGCGTTGTTAAATTGTCATTTATTCCACATGAAATAGGGACCTATTAACATTAACAGTTTATAATAGTAAATTAAATAAATTATCCTCATAAACATTCACCCATAGCTTTTCATGCAAATAGCCTTTGAAAATGTAAACAAAGCTCAAGTTTTAATTTAACAAAATGCTCTGAGATGTTAGTCGTTGCATTAGATAAATGAGATGTATTCTAGTGTAGAAACACGATCTCTCTCTTGTTCTCTCTTTGGTAATTAAAGTAGAAGTCTAATTACCACTATAACATGCTTAAACATCCACTTTTATAGTATCTAAAATTAAACTTGTATTTCAAAAACCCAGACTGATGTAGGTACGTTCTATTGTTACATTATCCTCCATTTATAGCCCTACTTGCAAACCATTCTTGCCTAATATGTATGGAAATGGTAGTAATGATACACAGATCTGACAATTTATATTCAACAGTATAATATTTACAGAGTTATGGTAATATAAACCTTGAAAACACATTCATATGGTTCTTTTTGTCCTCAGCCATGGGGAAGACTTGATCGTGACGCCCTTCGCGCAAGTTCTAGCGAGCTTGCGCAGTGTTCGCAACAACTTCTTATGCCTCACGAATGTACCAGCCGCCAAGTAAGTACATTGTCTTTCTATACATGGAGTTATTTGGTATGTCTAGATAGCCTCCAATACTTGGATCGTTTTATTTTGCAAACGTTCTTTTTACTATCGATTTAACTTAAGAAGTTGACAGTTCAGTTTTTTTATGTAAACTATGAACGTTCGTGCAGTGAATAAAGTATTTGGGACTGTCTTTTATATAATATATTATAATAAATTAACTGTGCCAATAATGGCAGGATATTAATCCTGACACTTTGAGTAATGATCGATGAACATTGGAAAATCCTCACATCTTTTGTGTAGAGCCGTACAGAAACCTAATTGGCATACATTCAAAATAAACGAAGGTAATGGTAGATATCCCGATTCTCATTGAACAAGATAACAGCTATCCCTACGAATTCCTAATGTAACTACACTGAAACTCCTGTTCGAATAACACTACAAAGTTCGTTCATATCTAATACGCAAAAATCCGCTACGTGAATTTGCCCCTAGTATAGCACCAGGCGCTTGAAAATGTACACGAACTATGTACACGTGCCTTCATATTAAATATCCCACAAAGATCAATTTACTGAATAAATCGTTGATAATCATGACGTAAAAATGATTTTTTTTCACCTAATGGTACCTATAAGTAATATGATTAGTAAGTTAAACCGTTACCACCGTTATTTAACATTGTTTCTACAAAACGTCATATTATTATCACCGGTTTCTAGTCATCTTTAATGAGGTCAGTCAAATATGATCAACAATCCTTATCTAGGTGATGTCACGCACGTACTTCCGAACTGGAAGAGGAGCGTGATTGGCGTAATGCCCGTAATATTTTAATCTCTAAATTCTGTGTATTTGAGAAAATATTATCGTTGTAATTTAAATAAAGATTCATTTTCACAGTACGGCTGCACAGTATACTAAAGCATTGGTGCACATATTGCATCAATGGATTTCGATGCTTTACTACAGTGACTTAGGTAAAACGTCATGACGTATACGTCAGAGAAGTAATTAACCGATACGTATGTATATGACGTCCGCACACAGTAGGAACCCGCATAGTCGATAGTGGTCAGTCCAACCAGACGGACGAAAGGGTATTATGGCCTTGACGAGAACATTGCGGAAAAGCTCAGAACCCTGCAGTGTGGGTAATTAAGAAAAATATACACTCACAATAATGCAAAATGTTTATCCATATCAATGGACATTTTCCGAAGTAGGTTTCTGATATGTAAACAAAATATATTGTTACATTGTTGTGGGCAGTCAATTCAAGAAGTCATAACAAAAACACTATTAAAATTGTGGTTTAGGTAAAGAGTACTACACTGTGGTGTTGTGGTCTTGTACTTTCCCACACGCGTTTCCTACAATACTTTCCTTTCTGGTCATGATTCTGAATCCTTTTATGTTAAGGATTCTTTTTGCAACAATAAATTCAGTAGGTAATCTATTAATGGTAACCCTTATGTCTGACGCAATAAAAAATATTTTCTTATCCTCATTCGTATCTCTACGTAACGAGCATGAATCAATGAGATCGTTATTGTATACGTCAGCTACAGCAAGGTCGCAGCCATACCTTACATCGCTCCGAGTGCCCCGGACTTACGAAACAAAGGAGATGGCAAATGGCAACCGCTTATTGATTTTTTGAATTTTAATTCAAGGCCACAGTATGTGAAGAGGTTTTTAAATAGGTTTGTGAAAGTAACGATATTAAGAATGAAATTTCAGGCAAACGGCTACTGTATTATATTTACTTTATACATTTGATACTGAGTAAATATTCTGTCGTTTAATTCTCTCCATCTGAAATTGTGATTGAATCATCAATTGATGTTCTTCAACAGTAAAAAAAAAGCAGGGAGCCGATGTTGATATAACGATATTAGTCACATGGAGCTACATCCAGTTATATTATTGACTTCGTGACGCAGTGGTTAGTGACGTAGGTAGGCATGTCGTTGTTCTTTGTGACCAATTACAAAGTTGCCAAGAGCAACACGCAACCATCGAATCAGTAGCGCAGGTTGACGGCCTCGCATTTCGCTCGGCACCCCACCCACCCAGCAAGACACCTGACTTCTAACTATCTGATAAACGTCAGACCTGACGTGTATCACTTGTGACATTTACCCACACACATCATAACAGCATATCAACGCCTTCTCTACTCGGTGATAAAATTGAATCAATGCAACATCCATTTTTTATTTTATTGTTTATGATACAGTTTTGGTGTACCTATTCATGTTATGTGTAGTTCGTGTTCAGGTTCATGCTCAGCGATGTGAATAAAACAGATACTCAAGAGAGGAAATAAATTTATTCGTTACGGAGTTTTTCAATTTAAAACTTTAATATACCGTCGCTGAATTGACTCCATATTTCATTCTCGCTGTAATGTTTTTTTATATTTTAACAATAGTATTATGTTCGATTGCGGCAATGGTGTTTTATTAACGCATACTTAGTAGTTCTCGGAAATAAAGTCTACTTCCAAGAAATTACGCAGCTGGAAATATATAGGTACGTATTATGACGTCTGAACATCCCAAAGGTGTAGAAAGTCAGCTCTTAGTCAAGTCTGTAGGTAAGCCATGAACATGAAACATAGACGCAACAGTGAATGGTACTTTCACGTTAATTGTTCCTTATCCTCATGTCACTGCTTAACGTACTACATCTTAGTCACGATTTCTTACTAATTGAATAATGATTCCATTTAAAAAGGAAAGATCTGCAATTGAATATTACGTGACATGCAAAGAATATTAAATATTACCTGCTTGTTGTAGCATGTACCTAAACAAATCATATTATATGCACGTGAAAAGAATACGTCGTACGGTAAAAAGCTTTTTGTAACGAGTGTAGCTGTGCTCATCTTTGAATGAAACATTTAAGTACCCTTGGATCGTGCCGAGACAAATGAAACTCATTTTTGAGTTTTATATCCTCCTCGAGAAGACGTTCTAAACACCTAATCATAGAAATGATATAAATATGAAAGTATGTTTGCTGTTCATGCAGCAACAACATTTTATTGCATATTTAATAGAGGGGTCCTCGTGGCACAGTTGTTATTGCGCATTCGATAAGCGATGAAAAGAAACCCCAACTCAAGCCAGTAGTTGGATGGGTGACCGCCCGAGTCAGCTCCGTCCCTCGGAGTACACGTTAATCCGTCGGTCCCAATAGCCAATTACATCTTTGGCAGTCGTTACAGGTCAGTCGGAAGCCTAAGAAAGTCCGACAACTGGTTCAAACCAGATCACCGATTTTCCTCATAATAGGGGTTGCAAAGGTGAGATGGCAGTCGCTTTGTGTAAAAATCAGGAGATCAGCGTTGAATCCAGTGCCGACCTCACCAATATATGGGATAAGGCCAGAAGATGATGATGACGAAATAGATGGGTCCTGTGAGTGACATATGGGTGACACAGGTCCATGAAACCCCATATGGATCAACAAATTTGTCTACAAATGTTTAATCTTTACTCATATTATATAGGTACAGACAAACACAGGACATCGAATGGGTACCCTTAAGCTTGACCAAATATATTGAGCGGGGTTCTTAATATAGAGTTATAATGACTATGACTACTGAAATTCTTTTAACATTCTCCGTCTGGTCCGAAATGAGCTGAACATTATTTATTTAGAAGGCGTGTTAATGAAAAAAGCTCCCATCCACATTAAAATCCTTCAAAGTATTTTTCCTCCCTATTTGTCCCTCTACGGGATCATGGCCTACCCTCATTACTGAACCGAATTAAAATATTTGAATCAAAGTATTTGCGGCCATGCAAATATTTGCTTTCAAACATTCTTCTAATTTAAACGGCGAGATTGTGCTACATATCGCACATTGCTCCTCATTTAATTCAATACACTGACCGTCTGCACACAGATGATTTATTATAGATTAGTTGGGTTTATATTGCATAGTTATAAATATTTTGATGTGCCGATTGATTTGGACCGTGGTGTCCGTGGGGTTTGAACAGTCATCTGCTATTCAAGCGACGCAAATTTGAATCCAAGCGGTCTGCATGAATAAGTTTTTCTAAAAAATCTTACGTTCAGTATTTTTGCACAACAACAAGCTCTAGGTCAAAGTCAAAGTCAAAAATATCTTTATTCGATTAGACTTTTTACAAAGTACTTTCAAATCGTCAGAACGACATGGATTATACATGCTACTGCCAGGTTCGGAAGGTTGCTTTTACTGAGAAGAACCTGGCAAGAAACTCAGTAAGGTTAAAGAAAACACCGTGAGGAAACCTTCATACGTCTTAGAAGTAATATTCAAAGACGTGTGTATAGTGCCCGAGACGGCGATGAACTCACCATCTATCACATTGGTACTTAATCATCTTTTGTGAAAAGTGGGTGTTGTTAGTACAAGCACCTCTGCTTACCCCTTCGGGGAACCTTCTGGGATAGCATGAGTTTAAGATAGCGTCTGAGATAAATATCTATAATTTGATGTAGTAGACATATGTTTTTCAAAGCTGTTTTATGAAATCATACTTCTTCTATCATCTTAAACCTATCGCCAACCAAGGTAACCAACAAAGGCTTTGTTTTAAACATAGTTTGGATATTGACTGTTTAAAACGAATTCCTAGGCCTGGGGTAATTTTACCCGGGGGAAATCATGACTTCACATTTTTACAGACCAGATATAAAGTGGCATGGCGTGGCGGTACCAAAAACTTCTTTACGGCTCATTGCATCGTATCACAAAGAAAATATATACTCTTACGAGGACACACTCAATAAAAATCAAGTATTCTAGCCGGATCGTTAAAATAGTCTAGCGATCAACGTGGGTGTAGTACCGACTCACTGTTATACAGCTTATTACATTGAAAGGTTGAGCTGCTGAGCAAGCGTTTATAATGAATGAAATTTATTAACAGACGGGTAAGGAAAATTTTATTATGAGAACTTTTAATATGAATATGTTAAGCTAAGGATTGAGACATAAGTAAATGGATGGATTTATAAACTCTGTCAACATACAGCTCTATGACCGATACAGAGAAACCAGGGGCCCAACCATGAGCTCTTATTGCAATGTTAATTCAGTTGTGCGACAGTGACAGATGTATGCACGTCACATACATCTGTCTCATAAATTAGTGAAACTATCATGGCAATAAGAGCTCATGGTAAGTACCGCACGTATAGGTTTTGACACTTTCAAATGTCGTCGTTTAAGCTTGCGTATACAAGTTTAAAACGATTGAAACGTAAATCCTCCTACCCATACAAAATGTGAAAATAGGCAGGCAATATCTTCAACGTAAAACCATGTTAATACCTATACTTGGGGCACTGAACTGAAGAAATCATAAATTTCACGAGATATAAGAATAATTTAATATTTAGATAACGTCCTTCTTCAATAAGAACATATAAGTGCATATAAGCACTATATATAATTCTTTCAGTACTGTATGTGACACTCATATTTTGTATTATTCTCCCCTAAAACGTAATCACGGAGCTTTCAAGTCAACCTCAATAGAAATCCTCGACGTCGGAAGTACGCCGAGAATAGCAATTTCCCTCTCGCAACGGTGACAGACACATTCATAAATGTGTTCATAATCAATAGTGTGGATTCCTTACACATTAACGTTTGTGCGATTTTACTCATTAATTATCATAATTAAACTGTAAATTTGAAAGTTTGTATGTTTGTTACTCAACCACGCGCCGGTTGACCGGATTTGAATGAAATTTGGAACAGACCTAGCTTATAACTTTGAATATTAATTAACGACAACTTGTTAATTTTATTCCGATCTAAGAGTTTCTACGGGACGACCTACTAATTACACAATATGTAATTTATTTAAAAAGGGCGATGTCGAAGGTCAAAGCTGTAAATAATATATTCTAGTATAAACAAGAAGAGTTAGAATGTTTTACGAAACTAGCCTTCTGAGAAGAACCGGCATGAAACTGAGCCGGTTTTAGTGTGTTTGCTGGAACGCGCTAATCTCAGGAAGTACTGGTTGGATTTGAAAATTATTTTAGTGTTAGACAGCCCAATTATCGAGGAAGGCTATAGGCTATATATCATCACGCTATAGCCAGAAGGAACTATAGCTAGTATTAAATACCGTTTATTAAGTTTTAATGTACAGGACAATGTATATGAATCCAATATAATTATCGTTATTAAGATCAATAACAATGTTTGGCGTTCCAGATATAGAACAGTTGTGCTATAAAAGCCACCTGTCGTCAATTACGCCTTCTTGACCTCAAGAGAATTATCTGCCATGTGTCTCGACACTAATTTTAGCTTTAATTCTTATGGCGTGCAGACAGACCTATCGGCCACCCACTGGTTAATCAATGTTAATCGCCTTCGTCTAAATATAGATCTGTTTGTCTGTCATGTGTTATTATGTTTCATGGTCTGAAATGATTGCACATGGCATACGCTAAAGCTATTCAAGTATTGTTTACTCATTCATAAAATTATCTACATCATTGCACATAATATGCGCAACCTTTCTGGTGAAAGAAAACATAGTGACTATAAATAAATAAAAAATATGTCGATACATACAGAACCATTCTTGATAACATCGGCATTATCCCTTTTAACATATTCAGAAAACATATTCCTTGAAACGATGATCAATAAGCTGTACACAGCCATCTATTTATATACTAAATATTTTTATATAGTCCCTGAAACTATTGAGCCTCTTATAACCAACATAAGTAGAGTCCCACGCAACTAATACATTTTGCTAAAGACACAATAAGATACTTAAAGTCTGAGAGACACGAGCGATCGCCAGAACCCTGGCCACTCAGTTTTATATCAAAGCTTTCTGAATACACGAATAGAATTTAATCTCATTAAATATAAGAGTCTCTTTACAAAGTATGAAAGATGTAGGCACGCGTACGTAATCCTCGATTGTTTACCTTTCTTCTGTATTTAATCTTTCATACAGATAATATGGACGCTTTTAGACATTGCTTTCACAGTTTAAGTACCTACTATTGTACGAGTACAACATTATATACTTGTACTGTACGCCGTTTTCCTTTATTATTATCGTAAGGGCTATTGCTTTATTTTTTTGTCTGTATCATAATATATACGATGATGATTTTATACATAACGGGCACGACGCCAAACCTTTAAAATTATCTATACCTACATCTTGAATTGCTCCATGATGGATTTCCCATAGAAAATAGCCACGAAAAATTCATTTCGGCTGTATACCACTATTTGAGCGCTCGGGAGAGGAAAAGGCTTTTATTAGGACTCTATTTTTCGCCAGTTAGGAATCCCTGACTTGCGATTTGTAGAATTGCAGTCTTTGATTCGATGTCAGTGTCCGGTCTTGTTCTGAGTACACAGTCTTAACCATAATCCAAACCTAAACCACGTGTTCTAGTCATGCCTTTAGTTCATGTAAGGCTTTTCTTTTCCTGTATTTTAGGGCGAGGTAGTTAGTAATAGGGTCCTAGAAAACGGGCATAAGAACTTGAAAATCAAAAACACGGATAAATGAATTGTCAGTTATCCGTGATTCTGGTCATTGGACCAGTGTTCAATTTGGATATTATAATTAAACGCGAACTAAGTGAGAGCTTGTTTTATTGACCTCACAAACTAGTGTAATAATGCCTTATTAATTTTTATTTTTATCATTATGAGTCCGATGTGTTAAGCCCTGCGCTAAGGGCCGTTCATTACTCTGCCACAATTTTAGTGTCATTAGACAATATATTAATAATTCATTAATTTGGTGTTTTTGGCCCCGAGTACCTACTCTGGGGCAAAAACTCCAAAAAACGTAAGCCTCAACTTCATAAAAATAAAAGCTCATTTAAAATAATAAATAATGAAATGGTCCATAAAGTAGCTTTAATTTTTCAAAGATAACATTCTTACTTTATAAGATACTTGTTTCAGTTGATGAGTTAACACTGCGAAACGTAATGGCCTTGAGTTTCAATTTGTTTTTTGTCAGTTTTATATATAAAAATGTGTTTTCTCGTTCTTCCAGATCCCGAAGATCCTCTGGGGCAGCATCTGCTGTTACTCCACAGCCGAAAAATTTCAACAGTGGAGGTGAGAAATCGTATACCTCAAAAAAATGGTTATTGTTTCATACTATATGTATTCACAAAGTAAAAATACGCGTCATCGCGTCTAATATAAATAATGCCCTCGGCAGACGAACACGTGACCTCCAACATGTGCTCTAGCATCTCAGACAAAGCCTTTGACTCCTGCAGACAAAGTAACATTCTCTCGCGCTTGCTCTAATAGAAGCGATACAAAATGTATGGAAATGGCATTAATCAGTCTCGCGACATATCTCATTCCCACAAATTTTAGCTAGCATAATTCTAGCAACATGCTACCGTAGTCAAAGTCAAAGTCAAAGTCAAAAATATCTTTATTCGATTAGACTTTTTACAAAGTACTTTCAAATCGTCAGAACGACATGGATTATACATGCTACCGCCAGGTTCGGAAGGTTGCTTTTACTGAGAAGAACCTGGCAAGAAACTCAGTAATTACTCTTTTAAAAATATTATACAATTTTTAAAAACAAAGTAAATCACTTGAGAAATGTAAGCCCATGGACACAGTTCCAATGCACAAATGTCAATAAAAATTAACATAAAGAAAAGTCTAGTAGTTGTACTTATATCTAAATGCGTAGCTTGAGATGACCAGCCCCCACAAGCAGCACCTGTTCACAAGTATGACTATACACGTAAAGAAATTAAGTACCTGATTACTTGATATACATATACATTTGGACATATTTCCTTTCAACGCGTTTGTATATTTCATAACATGAATTCGTTATCAAAACAAAATTAAGTCTGAAGCGTAAATGCTTTTATTCAAATTTTTTGAGAACATGCGTTCATAAATAAGTAAGCATTTGTATTTCCCAGTGCCTGGTACTTCATAATTATATTATGTATAATAATGTAGGTTGTCGTACACGTGACTCGCACGTATCATATCGAAACTATTAATAGCACATGTTCTCATTTGATAAAATGTAAAGACTCGTGTCACTTTATTGATATCTTATCCCGTCTGTCACGCTATTGATTTATCTGTTTTAGTAAACGCATACCTCTTGGTGTATAAAGGCACCCCACGGACGAATCAAAGAAAGCCGCTACCCAGCCGTAGGTTGAAGATTATAATGTTTGTTAGGATCGGTTCACGATTTACGATGCCCGATCCTTCTTAGCCGGCAATTTAATGGCCCTGAGCTTACCCGCATCTGATACCGACCCGAGCGTCCTCGACAGGAGTATCATCAAATTCTCGAGAGAGGAAACACGTCACCCGATACACTTATAATCACAGCATCGGCCTTAAGCTCAAGATAGGAGATTTATAAGGAAGCAAATTTTATTTTCAGTACCTACGCGAATGTGAAACTTCGTCCATTTTCCCAACACATGTCGCTAGACACTCCAATTAGTTATCGATAAGTTTCGGTGTGTGCATCTCGCTATAATCATATGTGTACGTGTCAAGCCGAAGGAATAATTCGTAACGCGATGAATCAAACTTATGTATATGGACTTTCTGAAATGACAAAAATCACTGCATAGTCATCGTAGTTACTTGGTACATCCTGATAATCTGTAAAGAAAACAATGATTATGGCCATAAATCATTGTTTGGAACATAATCATGGCAGCGGCGCGGCGGCGTGACCATTTTCTCGATACGTTTGTGACGAGATTCCATGGAATCGCGTGTTATGTGTCACTAAAACAGTCACCTGTGTAAAAGACGCATTCTTGAGCTTGTACCAAGAAAATGTATTTTAGTTATCGGACTAGATAACCCGTCTAAGAATTAAACAGATGGAGGGAAAATTCTTTACGAAATAAAATAGTCTCTTATTCGATTCCTTGTCTCACTTTAACCACTTAGGTAAGATATGCGAATAATTATCTTTGCTATATATCTTGTACCCTGATTGCAAAGTAGTGTAGATATATAATTAGCATCTAATATTATCTTGCTGCGTTCATCACAGATAAACCTTTGAACAGTTTATTTTAAAAGCCAATTTCCGGTTGGTTAAGCACTGATATTACTAGATAGCTGAAAAGCGAAACATGAGGTTCAAAGAACTTACCGATGTTATTCACGAGTTCAATGGAAGTCTTTTGAATAATATTCGCATATATGATGCTAAATATAGATTTATGGAACCGACGGACTTATGTATCTACTTAAGAAAATCGATTGCTAAGAGTCTAATAAGTGGGGATCAAATAGATGTATATAAGGATAGGGTCAATGAAAAAGTTCAAGAAAATTATATCGAGTCATACTATATTTTCTCACTAATATTTCTCTATATCTAAGTTTGTTAGGATGTGAGGATCTGATCTACTTACTAGATTAATTTAGATTAAACTCTTCAGTTATAAGAATAGCACATATAGAAGAATAACAAATAGGTTCACACAGAAGATATTATTGTGTGAACATACCGTGCGGACCTTAAGCGGAAGCTTATAAGATATACATATAGATCGCTCATAATTATCATCACGCCGAGTCAAGGGAAAATTGTAAAAGAACGCCATTTCGTAGACATTTTCATCTTCAATATTCATCAATTCTCTAGAGTTTGAAGTGCATTACTTCTTAGTTTTTATGTTTGTATGTTTCTCTGCCTGTTGCAATTTATCTACGCGATGAAACCGTGTTCACGAAAAGCTGGGAACTAGTCTTAATATTTTATCCCTCCCATTAAATGCCACGCGTATAAAGTTGCGCAAATCCGCTTATCAATCGTTTCATAAAGTATTTTTTTATTGTATTCAATACAGAATGAAGTGATATTCGGCAAATCAATATAAGACGGGCGGAGTTTGAGATAAACAATACTAATTCGCTTAACTGTCAGGTGTATTGTATGGTGGTGTTTACATTTTGCTGAAATTGCACTGCGCATTACATTTCCACTTTTCCACGAACCAATGCACTCCCACACGACTTCAGTATAACAGTTTGTTATCGACAGACAATCTCGATTTATTATTTATTTTGTGATAGCCATTTTGTTTTTCCGGCAGTTTCGTCGCTTTTACATTTTCCTCCTTAAATTCAATCTGACAGCCTGTGTCACACAATAATGTCGTGACAAAATTTAATTTAATTTTATGTTGAATTTATAATTTATTTAAAATTTTGATTTATCTTTTGGCCCATAATATATTAAAATAGACCGTTAAAAAACAAATTATTCTTTGATAAAAGAGCAGTCTTTATTAAAGCTGTCATAACTAATTAATGTCAAGTAAAGAGTGATACCAGAGACATGAATAAGCCTTAAGCAAAGATAATTAACGTTCTAAGAATCATTTCCAAGCTTCTATAAATAAATATGGCATGTACCAGTCTGCCAGATAATAATATATTGGGTAACATAATTAAAGCGAAAACAAATATTAATGCTATTTTGTATCCATCTGTATACCACGCCTCAATTTACCAGAAGGCACATATTATATTTATGTACCATAAAGCTATACATGTTTATAATATGTTTGTATTCAGTTCTATTTGATAAACAATAAATGAAAATCAAATTATCTTTTAAGAAAGCCCTGAGGTCAAAGGTTTTTATATAGGTACCACTATGAGCCGTTGCCAACCTCATAAAGAACTAGTTTCTGACCGCGACTTTCACTGTGTGGGATTTCCTTAACCGCTAAAACATACACAGTGCCTCCACACTTCCCTCTTTGAGTTTATAAAAGTAATTAATCTTTTATTATAAGAATGTAAACGTAGCAAAGCTATACTTGAAAGGCAATCAGTGTCGTGACGTAATAAGTAGAATTATATTAAAATACCAACCCGCAAATTATAATCAGTAGATATTAACAACCTTAGAGGGATCTGACACATGGTATCGGCGGAAAATGACCAATAGTCGTGACAAGACAATTGTCACAATGCCTACAATTCACTGCTTTATGTTTCCAATAAACGTATTTTTAACAGTAACTTAATAAAATTCACTACAATCGGTTTATCGGGAATTACTTTGTGAGTGTGTTCGTTTCATTTTCGGTGTCTTTACAATGGTATGGTACATAAAAAGTGCAGAGATATAAAAATATAATAATGTGAAAAGCGTAATTTTCTCTTCATTCACTCATGTGAAACGTTTTATGTAAGTACTTAAGTGTGTAACTTAAATCTTGGGCCTAAATTCTATTTTCTTGGTGTTCAGTATTGCTTATTATTCCACCATTTCTGAATTTTTTTATTGTATAACGATGGCCACCGACATTTCATTGTCTAAAACATCAGCCACACACAATAACACTTATTTTTATAGTAGGTATTATAAAAATAAAGAGTTATTGTGTGCGGCTGACTGAATTTAAATAATTTGAATCATGTATTTACATTCATTTTACAATCCGTATTTATTCAACTGAAAAATTATGTATTTGTACAGGGATCATATTTATTGGATATTACTAAGTATAACCATTAGATCATTTTGTCCAATTAACTACGAAATAAACCTAGCCATTTTCACTCGGTATAAATGTCTGTCTGTGCATTTAGTGAAAGTTCGTTCGAAACGGACCGTTTAGCATCAGTATCCCGGAAAACCCAGCGAAATGTAAATCATTGTTATTATAAGATTGAACTGATTGCAGACCTATCTTACCCACTGTTTATTATTAGCAGTACCTGGATGACCGAGCTTTGCCCGTTTTTAATGACGTTTTCTAAAAATTTAACATACCTAAGTATATCGATTTATCACCCCCAAAAATTCGTTCATACAAAATTTCATGAAAATCGTTGAAGCCGTTTCCAAGATGCAGATTATAAGAATTGCTCGTTTAAAGATTTTAGAATGGATAGATAGATATGTAGATTAAGCTATCGTGGCTGGCATGTGTCTAACTTCACAGGCTAACTTCCTTTTGTCTGATTATGTAAGCAAAATTCCTGAAGCTTCAAGAGACAAGGAAGAGATATGAGGAACACCTTGCTCACATTGACCTGAATATTTAAATTGTCCAAAGTGAAAAATAAAATTTGACTCAGCTTTAAACGTGAATGCTCTATTGTATATGGAACGTGACAGGTACTAATGAGGCAAGTGTTCTCTGTGACATGAATTGAGTTCAGACGAGTTTTCCAGGAAAATATGATATTTAGGTCACTGTCGCGTCGTAGCCCGGCTAACTGGGCTACTCTGTACCTATACCTAGGTACTGTCGCCGATACAGTTCATATTAATGTCAATAGAATGAATTCAAGCGTATGTGCGCCTTTTGAGTTCAAACTCTTCCAAATTCAAGTACAATCGGATAAGCTATCCAGTCGTGAGAAGCTAATAGACAAAGTTACTCACAAGATGGACTCTCAAATCAGTTAGATCGCGCTATCGCGCTAAGGAAACGCAATCGCGTTTCCTCAAATCTGTAAAAGCTCTCCTCATATGATTACTAGTAGAACATCCATCCATTTATAGATACAATTATATAGAAAATTTATAAATGGTCTGCTTAAATTCATTGCAGAGCTGACAGCTGAAATTCATTAGTATTACGAGATAAAAATGTAGATAGGTATTTCACTTGAACACAATATGACAAACACATTTGGTCGTGGCGTGGGTCTCGTCACGTCTCCTCGGCTTTCAATTCTGCTTTCATAACTAGTTTTGTCACACGATATTTCATCATAAGATACACCTATATCAAACCTTTTCATCGACTTCACGTGTGGTATCAGTTTTCTAAGAAATCTCTCCAAACTTATTATCGAAGCCAAAATAGAGTTCTTCAGAACATTTTGTGCGATTCTTTACTTAATTCTGCTTTGTTTTCACGGTTGGTTGTTGGCGCCTACTTCTCCCTGTATTTATATCTCTCTGTCTGTTCGTTGAACTAGCGTAACTTTATAATAATCGAAGCCGCAAAGTCTTTTTAATGAAAACAGAAATGCGTGAGAGAAATTAGGAAAACGTCTCTGAATTCATTAAACAGCTGCGCCATAGAAAACGGTACTTTGATACTTACTCATTATTTACAAAGTGATAAAGAAGCAAACATTAGTCAAATATAACGATATCACCACCGTTTAGAGTAGATATCTTCTAATTAGCAATAACAAAATAGCTACCAACTTGTCATAAACCCTTATCAGACCTTGGCAGTTTTGGCACATAATTAATACTGGTTACAGATCTTAATTAATAAATAAATTGGAAATTAACTACACAGATCTATCTTCTATTCAGAAGCTGTTCAAATGTTTTGATCTTACGTGTTCCTGCACTGTAGTGTATTCAATTGAAATGTGCTAAATAGCTCAGTTTGTTCTCAATTTCAGCAGCTCTTCGAGGCTGTGGCCGTGATCCATTTATTTTTCGGATAATTGAGAGCCATGGCAGTTACTATCCACTCTTACAAAATTCTTAAAAAAGTAGGTAACACTGAAAACTGACATGACTGACTCTCAACATACTTTTACGAAAGTATGTTGGTCTCTCTGATGATACGTCATCAGAGATCCGATTCTAAAGTTGGCCTATTTATACATAGTGAGTTCGCGACATAAATACTTAACTAGATATTTATAACACATTCCAGACGTTACAAACCCATTGGCGAGCATCCTAGACAACATAAATACATGTTATCAATGTTGATAACAACTTGGACCCCATGTCAAACCACATCCAGTTATATCCGGCAAAGAGTAACTATCTCCTTGTGACGCACGCACCACGGACCGCAAGTGTGATCACGCTTCATAAACAAAAGTACCGACGGAAGGTCACTTAACCGAGACCTCGTCTGATAAAGCTGTCATTTGATGCTGCAGTTCGCATAATGTTATTTCTAGATACATGAATCCCGCTACTAACACTATTTCTGCGGTCTTTACACAGCCTTTGCTTGTAATAATGGGGCACAAATTATATCGCTCCGAGGGAAACCCGTACGAATTAACGATCTCCTTCTCATTATGTCTTTACCGTAAATTAAATAGAGGTCGAGTCACTCGGGGCAGATAGGCTAATTGCGGTTATTAGGGTATTCTGAAATAAAAATTATTGCTCGGTAGATATACTCAGAGGTCTTTGCTCAGTAGTAAATGACTAATTAGGTATATCAACAGCCATGTATGTTATATTTCTTATTGAAATCTGATTATACTGCTTATAAAAACGCGGCCTTTTAGCCGAATACCTAATAATCAAAAGATAATAAAAGTTTCGTATTCAACACTATGCACATAATTATTATTACATTTCAAGGTAATTTAATTGTTGTAAATTATGTCACAATACATTACACAATAGTACGAACAGAATGTAACCACATGCCGCAGGCATCAAATAATTGTATAGTTCACTTTTGTTAGCGAGCGAATAAAACAATGAGCGAGCGAGAGTTATAATCGCAATACATTTAGTCATAATTATTTTCTTAGATAATTTATTCAGTTTTCCAAAATTGTTAGAGAAAATTCTCCGTAAATACTAGGTATGAACTTTTGCATTTGCCGATGAATTGTTTCAGTAGTTCAAAATAAAATATTTTAATACTAAACAGTGTTCTAAATCATTAGCTTCTCGTATAAGAGTAAGAAATAAATTGAGTTCCAAGTAGGTACACTTTTAGACGATAAAATTGCTACTAATATTTGTAAGTTCACTACTCCGCTACTACTTGCACCAGCAGCTTTGACTGCTAGGTATTAAGATTTCACATACAAAATTTTAACCCGAGAGGCCTCCATTCTCTCTTACGGGTTAAATGTCGAATAACCCTTACTTAGTGCATACCTACATTTCAACAAGAGCATAAGTACCGTCCAAATTTTACGACTATAGGGCCAACGAATTAATAGCGTTGATATTGTATATCAACGCTATTAAAAAGATCTTTTATTTATTGACGTGTATTTTTTGTTGTAGACGAAGCCTACATGAAGCTAGCTCTGGAGACAGTGGAGGAGCTCGACTGGTGCCTGGACCAGCTCGAGACCATACAAACCCATCGCTCTGTCTCTGATATGGCTTCGCTCAAGGTAAGTCACAAGCACAATGCTTGCCACTTCGATGTTGCAATAAGATACGAGTTCATTCAGCTATTACAACAGTATAAATGGAATTGCAACGTAAAAATTATCATTTAGTAATAAGGTGATTGATCTTCGCTCAATCCTCCCGCTAACTTCACAATGTGTGATGATAACAAATCACATACCTACATCAATATGAACATGAATCAACGCATAATTGTCATGAAATTACTGCATGCCTCGATTATTGATTGCTGTGTTGACATTAAATTGTGACGTAGTCTCTCCGAGGCGCTACTTTCGAACGATTCGTAATGAATATCGACGAGATAAAAGTTAACCTAATGATCGTCTATTATCTGCTTAATTGGCCTTGAAGCCACCGCTGGCTTGTTATCATCCAGTCACTGATTATATAAGTACTTCCGCAATGAACCCGAAAAGTCCAGAATTGGTTTGGCTTAATTTTTTTTAAAAAGAAAGATATGTGATTTCTCGTCAATTAATGTTTTGATTAGCGCAGTGTTTACTTTACTTTCACTCTCAATGGTCGTGATATTACCATACTTACATTGAAATAAACAAACAGTTCATCAATTAAGTTTATGATACTAAAATACGTCTCAATAATTCGCTGTAATCGGTTCAACAACTATGATACTAATTATAACGATGTCGCTATAAATTATCTTATTACTCCTGATTGAAAGAAAACCAATAATAAAGGGAAAAGATTTTTTTTTGCAAGCACTATACTAACAAAAAAATTGGCTACAACACAGCTGTAATGTTAAAACAGTTCCTTATTTCCCAAAATTTTTTGCGGGCAATTTGACAACATTTTCATAATCTTCTGCTATGATTATAATAGTAATGGTTCCACAAACATTTGTACCGAAACTATATGTACAAAATATAAAGAAACTCATTTCATACAGGAATGATTCTGTTTACATCTTTTTACCCAACGAATGCTGTCATTAGGTACTTTTTCGGCTCAGTGGATACATCACTAAAAATTCAATCAAAAATAAAAATATATAACATAATCTGTTCGACATTGTATAATGAATAATATTTTTGTTTGTCTAATATTTTCATAATTACTTACTTTTTTTATGACTCTGATGTAAGACATGCTGTTTCTCAATTCTTAAAATGGTTAGGGTAAATACGAACATAAGTTGGGATTTGAACGGGCTTATCAAAACGCAAAAGTAAAGGAAGGAAAAAAACGATCTTAGGTTCTCACTTCATTACCTACTTAAACACAATTTATTGTTATAGCCTTACATTATTATGTAGTAACAATACTGTGATAAACATACGCCAATAGTACTTTTAGAATTATGTAATACGCTGGTATTAAAAACGAGCAAAGTTATGGCTTGGTGATTAGACTCGGCAACTTTTGTACATTTATCGAGATGCATGCTATTGTATGAAAACGAAATCTAAAATTCCCGTTTCTCCGCGTGTTTAAATTTACTACAACAGACAGACCCAATTCACTCAATCATGTGAAGGAAATAACATAAATACTTTTATCCCATACATATTTGGCCGCGAGTTGCAAGAAATACACGGTGAGTGACAGAAATGATTTATATCTCGGGCAAAGGAATTCGTCTGAACGGAATTTCACAGGAACAAAACATTGATTTAAATAATGTTTTCCTGGACACATTGAAAACAATCGAAATGGTTTCATGTAAATAGCTATAAAGTACATGTTCACCTTATTTCACTTAAATTTGTTTATCAACAACCCACTGGTTCTTTCGGGCGTACTCTTTTTACATTGTCCACGTATAAACTATTTATTCTAACTTCTGCAATATTAACTAAAAGTGCTGCAATTTGTTGATAAAACAAAACTTTGTTATCCCCTCGAGAAGGCAAAACCGAACGAACTGCCGTAAAATATCCATCTCCGCTGAACTGAGATTGATGTTGGTTCAATTTGATTGGAACTTTATTCGTAAATGGATAGATTTTAGACGAACATTTTATAAGTAAATCTTTATTATATTGTACAATAGCGTTTTCTGTATCTAAAGCAACCTTGCGAACCTGGCGGTAGCATGTATAATCCTGTAAATTAATGTCATTCTGACGATTTGAAAGTACTTTGTAAAAAGTCTAATCGAATAAAGATATTTTTTGACTTTGACTTTATACTTTGACTACCTTACATATCGTCAATTTATACTTAGGAATTTCTATTGGTATCAGCACTATAAGAGGTTGCCTGACTGAAGCAGTACTTATATTTAATATGCACGGAATGCAGTCAAATAACGCTAATGTTGTACTTGGGATAAGTTAGGCCTCCATGAAGAAAGGTACGACACATGGAGATTTCCCATAAAATCGGCAAAGTCGGCTATCCATAGTAGAGCTTGTAGGTAACGAGTAGTTGCACAATAGTTTTCCTCTTCAAATAGGAGCGGGCCAAATTCGTCACCAAATTATGACACTGCTCTATTGCTGCGGTCCCAATGATGAGTTCCCAATCGTTAATTTTGTCGAACGCTGTAAGTGTCCATTCGCATCGAATTCTGATGAACTTATTACGTATCTGCTTCTATGAATACATTACATTCAGAGCCATCTATCCAAAGCCTTGTCATAATACCGTCTTGAATAAATGTAAGCTATGATGGAATGGTAGTGAAAAACATATTTACAATATTTCATTCCATTGAAAAGGCTGAGTGATGGTTGAGTGTTATTGTAAAGAATGAGCTTCGTACCTGGCCGAGCTTTACGTCGTTGCAGCGGCGCCAGTTCCGTGTACGATCGATGCATTTGACGTCACACCACATATTGTATGCATACGTCACTGTGACGTACTTCTCTTACGATATTTCAAAAGAACCCATATTTAAAGCGGATTTACTAGAACTAATTTGGTACTGCATGCATTTCGTTAGTCACAAATTTTGCAGGTGAAATGAGCTTTCGAGAATTAGTACCTATTCAACTTTGCGCTATAAAGCTGAAACCGAACCAGTTAGAAAGTTACCCTAGGTATTTTTATATTTTAGGTATCATTTTGTTTTTGATTGAATTTTATAATTACGAATTGAATGATTAAAAGAAGAATTTAGAAGTCGGCTTTCTTTCACTTTACCTACATAACAAATTGTAGCACAGCTACCTTTGTGTTTAATTTATATATGGTACAAGTCGGTATAATAAATTGCCCAACAATACCTCTCTTAAACAATGCCCTCGAGTATCTTCATATCCCCGTTTCGTGTTCGGAGGAAACTAATAGTAGTGGATATATAGATTGTACATTGCACCAATCGTTTGGGCTTGGATAGATAATACATTAGTGTGTGTGCGTGACGAGGTCGCATTAAAGCCGAGGGGCAGCCCTCGGGTTGGCGAAAGAAACCACGTACCCAACAAAACCAATAACGACGTAAATTGCGTACCAATATATACATCATTTAAAACAGAACATATGAGCTTGCAAGTTAATTTAACGTGTAGTAGGCGCCTAACGAAATCAGTAATTTTGAAATTATTGACAGTTAACTCACGAACATTTGTGTTTTTCTAAAAATATCTACATCCACAATAAACTTGCTTTTCTTACTCTACATAAAATCTTTTATCCATACGCGATCCTATTTGACGTTCAATGAAACAAAATATAGCTTCGATTTTAGAATAACAGTAATATCGTAAAATAATTCTGGGACCTTGCACGTGTATATGTATAATCCTCACTTTATTACTTAGTATTCTCATAAAAATATAAGGAAATCACAAATAGAAGAGGAATTTACGAGCAGGCACGAGATCCGTACGGCGTATATCGTTTAATAGTATAAATTACAACCCGCTTTAACTGCCAGGAAGGTTAGCATGTCCGTACAAATATACTGCTTCAGAGTAGGTATCTGTGGATAAAATGTTTGTGATTGTGTTGGTAGTCTGTGGGATAAGGTCCAGGGTCCACGGTCGACTACGGCGGCGTACCGCGCCCTTACACCGCGCCGGTCACGTACGCCACACGCCTCGATCGACGCCCGCCTAACAAGCAGAGATGATCTGTTGTCTCAATGCTAAATCTTATCATGCTTTATTATTATCTTCATAAATCTTGATATCCATAAATGGGTTTGATAAAACAGTTGTTGGTACCCGCGTTTGTCTCTCGACAGTCTTAATTCAATGCCGTTGGCAGTTTTAATCTCTTTGAGTTGTCTTTGTTTGCGATCGCCTCCATTCTCGTTTGTTGCAGTTTCGTTCAATCTCCTCTTTTCTCTCCCATTAATGTGAGTGTACCTACTAACTTTATTTACATTACTGAAACCGCTATTGTTGATTCTGTGGAGAAACTAATTCAGGGATTATAGTCAACGACATTTTCTGAAACTAAAAATAAAACACCAATAGAAAATTCCCCGAAATGTCGATAATTGCATTACCACCTAGGTACATTGAGTACACCTCACAGTGGTAAAGCTGTAACCCTGAATAATCACGATTAACACCCAACATACTATCATGACGCCATGAAGAACATGCGCGTATTCAAAGAATTACGCTTATAAAGTACTATATTTTATAAATAAACAAAGATGCAGGTAAAGAAATTCATTCAGAATATTGGAATAAAACACATGGATTTCAATACTTTATTCAGCAGCATTGTCTAATAAAATTTTCAAGACATTATAGTTCCTATTTTTATTTAACTAAATTTCATTCAAACTTCACGGAAGTATTCAATGTATCGCATAAGCCGAGTCGCAGCCGATGTTACGTTTTTCAAAGATTTCTAAAAATAATCCAAACTCCAGTAGGATAATATTTCAGAGGTAATTGATACCATAAAGTGATAAATTACTTGACAGGCAACGCCCTATCAAAGCTTTAATTTTAATTTTGACTGTTTAGTGTGGTGTTGGGCTAAACAATGTGTTATATTTATGCCATGTGTTGCCACGGAATTACGTAATTGAATCTGTGTTTTGTTAATGTCTCAAAAAGACCTTCATCCAGAAAAATATTGTCATAGGTCGGAGATAATGCGGAGCGTTGATTTATGGGGCTTACCTTGTGAGATTAAATTTATCTTAATCAAAACAATTTCAAGGCATTCGTTATTTCCTTAATCCCATTTTTTTCTTAAGAAAAACATTTGCTATTCTTTATTCCTTGTATCTAAAATAACTGACAACGATTTTAAACAATTTAACCTAATGGCTCTACCGCACAACTACGACGGTCTAGTTGCCACTCATGTGTCCCATTAAATGTTACAAGTCCCCTATGAGTACTTATAACCGGACCGCAATATAATGTCTTGGGACAATTTTGCACAAATCGAACATAAATTGTAAATTGATAGGTACACCTATACAACAAGATATGTAAACAATTTATGGAATATCTAAGACAAGGGTACAAATACTCATGTATGATCACACAAATGTCTAGCTTCACTTCGAACTCTTGAGTTTTGTAGATAGGGCCACTGATCGTTAGCTTTTCAGAATTCGGACCAGTAGACCGAAACAAAGACATTACAATAACATTTTCTCGCGCTTGAACTAATAGAAACGTCAAAAAATGTATGGAAATGACATAAATAAGTCACGTGACATATGTCATTCCCGTACATTTTGTATCGTTTCTATTAGCGAAGCGTCAGGATAATGTTACTATGTCTACAGGCCCTAAGACGCCTAGATGTAGTAAATGATAAATCCTTTAGTGAACGAGTACCGGAAGAATAAGAACATAATCTAGGTGTTATGCAAGTACTATCGCAATTTGTTACGATATTGTCATTATGATTGCAAGTGACACAATAAGGTTGATGGATATACATATTTGATGTCAACTATGTGCAGGTAGGTACATGACCCGGTTAGTTGTGACGTCGGTGCTGGCCTCGCCACTGCCTCCCAGACGAAGGTTGACGTGAGGTTTCCTGCACAATAGCAGTTACTCCACATTGACTTGTCCTATACACTTTTTACTGTAAACTATAGCTGCGCCTTTATTCATGTACTAAAAGTTGGTGTTTTTATTTGCTGCTAAAATCTAATTTATCTCGTATACTAAAGATCGAACCTGATGACTTGAAGAGAACAAGACTTTGTGTCAATTAACAAAATTCTGAAGGTTATCTTAACTCTGCAGCACGTAAAAGCTTATAATGATCTGAAAGCCACACAAAACTGTCGCCCGACACATCAACTCTCTATAGTTTACGTTCTCTCACGATTATAATGTCTCTTAACATTATGAATGCAAGACTTAAAGTATGATTTATATAATATGATAGACGCAGACCATGTAAATAAGCATGTTTCCTCGATGACATATGAACTTGAGGTCAAACTTAAACATCACCTAATTTAACATTTACGTGATAATCGTTGTAGCAGGGTTTACCTTACGACCCATTAATTCATCAGAAATGTTATAGTATACGAGTGATGTATACACTACCACAAGCGGTATTGTGGGATAAACCCTACTACTTTCCTTAATTATACGCACTTTGCCTTTACATGAATTATTATATATCACAAAGTATAGTATTTTCTGTGACGCGCTAAAACGTCACGAGTGTGGGAATATACATACAAATGGCCCTGTAATATGAAATAGAAAAAATAAATAGCGTGGCATTAGTTAATCTATGAGTAAGTAAAGTAGGTACGTACATTCTGAAATGTCATCACTACATCAAATCCAATTGTGAAAATCAAACAAGGCCCATGGTCAGCGCGGCCTCGCTGCTGGCGAGCTGCTGCGACCTAGGTGTATCACAATTATATAATTTGTTTACTGGACACAATATTATCTAACGTAGTTTCATAACATAATATATATTAGTAATATATACGTACCTACATTCGAACAGGTCCATGCTCATCGGCACGTTCCACTTCAACTTGTTTATATGGAACCAATTATTTATCAGATTATATACTGTGTAAACAGATCTGTCAGGAACAAACTATTTATATAGACTAACGAATAGTAAAATGTTCAATGTTTCGTATAATGTATTTTAATCTAGGTCAGGGCCACTGAAACGAATGCAACCGGGCATATGGCACAGTGGGACTTTGTCTCGGCCGACTCTTATTTATAGTGATATAATCTTATCTTACTTAGGGTAAACTTTAACTTTAAAGTACTTGTCAGCAAAATAACTGGTTTCTCCAATTTGAATGTTGTTCAAGGAATTAAACACCTTTAAATACCCAAAGTTCACTGGAAAACGTAATATATAAACATTCAAAATTTTAAACAAATATATCCGGTACCTAGAACTCTGTAACATTTGGCACTCATCTCGAGAACTTCTGACATCCATCTACTTAATTCTAAAATTAGAAATTGACTTTCAGTTTTCAGAAATAATATATACCATCTACTTAAATTTGCATGATATACATAGACGTGATAGTACCTCGTAGAATGATGCATAATTAATTATTAAAAAAATAATCAGTATTATTCTTTAATTGGCTCATATATACTTGAAAATAAGCGCAGTACTGATTGTAGAGGCAAGAAACAGAAGCATTTTTCTTTTAGAGAATTACTAAGTAGTTTCGGATTTTAAAAGCATGGAAGGTTTTTTTTAAATAACAGATAACTAGGTAAGTACATAAAGTATTTTTTTGGAAACATACAAAATAAAGCGACGTAGTATTGTGTATTTCGTCATTGTATTGTGTACTCTAAGAATTGAATTAAAGATTTCCCCCGATGTTCCGCCGAGATTTTCCTCGCGTGACATTTCTTGTAAGTGAAAACAAAACAAATCGCTGATCAACCAATCAGCGTGTGTGCAAGTTAGAGAGTTATACACAAATAACTCGTGAAATTGTGTATGATATTATGCATATTATATTAATATCACAAGTATCTCACTACCACAATGACGTCATCATCGTGAGATATTTTAAAGGATCCTTCGGCAATATTGACATTGATTGCATTATGGTTTTATGAATCATTACCATTATTTAGTTAGTCCTATAATTAACTTTTGCTACATGAATGTGTGTATAACACAAATTACACAATTTTCGTAATTACCTGGACCAATTTCAGATGCTTATACTTTAAATTAACTGAACACACTTCTGTAATATAAATAAATTTTATAAAGTGATTAGTATCTTAAAATATTTTTATTTTTTATGAAGTTAAACTTGGCAGCTCCGTTAGCTTTTTCGGATAATCTGTCATAAACTTTTCTCAGAAGTATTTTACCTACTAAGAATTAATTCAAAATTTTCTGTTCTCTTTAACTCTTCGTACATTCTCCTGTATCTAGGTTTCTAAGCAGATGACTTCTCAAACCACCAGCCTTAACTTTAATACTATAAATGTGTTGTCCGTCTCGCAATTACACCGCAATTACAGAAAAGTTTAGAGTAGATGGTGGTACAAAGTGATACAGAGTTATAGAGTTCCTGAGGAATTGCAGTCAAGCTTGACTTCATTCCCTAATCCACTTTATAAATATTTCTTTTCTAATGTTATTAACATTAACTTTATTTGGGCTCATTTGTCACTTAATCAATTTCTAAAGTGCACACCATATTAAAAACTTACTGCATCTATTTCACATAATAAATAAATAGATTTTTAAACTAAATAAAAGGTATAATTATACGACACTTCCTCATAATGTTAGGTGTCTGTGGGTGCCTGACCTAACAATTATTTAAAATTAGCATATCATTAAAATTCAAATGCGCATTTCCTTCTTTGCATTCATTTTATAGACATACAAGTAAATGTTACCAGCAACGATATGTGATTATTGATTATCTATACATCTATACTACATCTTATCAGTTTCCTAAGTACCTGAAAAACAATTCTTACTTGGCAGAAATTGGCACATTTACAACATAATGCACCACATAACACCTAACTTGATACGGGTTTTAATTATTTGTTCAGTACCGAATCTTCCGAAATATTGACACACACATCATAACGCCATGTAACTGATGTTATACTAATGAATAAAATAAATACAATACATACCTCATCATGGATTCCTCAACGCTGACCAGATGTTATTGCAAGACATTATTTTTCGTCAATGTCTACGCCATATGACGTCATTCATAGAGTTGTGATTCATCGGCGTTGTGACTCTTGAAATGTAACGATAGCCATTATATATTCACTCCAACAAATTAAAAATGTCCACTTTCAAATCAATTAACACATATTCTAACGTGTATCTTTACCAGACCATAATAGTACTCCTAACCACGAGCTTTCTGAAATGAAAACGATTTTTAATTAAAAGTCCGTCAGGCCTGAAAGCTGGTGACTTAATTGAATATAAAATGATTTTGGTTAAACAATTATTTGTTTTCGCACGGCAGCGTACTTGCAACAAGTTGATTAATGTTAACCCCCATATACACACATAATATTCTCGCCAGTATGCCGTGAGGGTAGGCAGAGAAATTTTCATTTGTATTTGGAACTTCATTCGCGTTAACACTATAACTGCATTGGTTGTCTCTTATGTTACTCACATTTCTTTTTAGAGGCTATGAACCAATAATGATTGAAAATATATTTCATGCAGACTCACAAAAACATTAGGCAAAAAAATGCAGAAGAAGAATGTGGGAAGTTGTAACTGCATTTTGAACCTTAGAAACGAGACTTTGCCTTCTCGTAATCCCATCGTTAAATGTCATAATACTAAAGGACTTCAAAACAAACAGAAAGCTGTATTAAGACATTAATGTCAGAGTGAATCATTTAATTATGTCATAACTGTCATCTCATAGGTATTGCCTGACTCTGACCATTCCAATAGCATTATTGGTAGCACTGTCATAGATCGCATGTTACATTCCAAGTAGCACTTTCATATTATTTCTCAGAATACAAAACATGTATTGGAAAATATAAGTAGCATGAGCACATGGTATTCATTACATCTAAGAAAGATCCATTTTTCCTCTTTGTTACACGATATCTGGCAAATTGTAGTAGAATTAAAGTATTTGTTATTATATTTTATTAATGTGAAAGTATGTCATGTAACGTGTTGCAAAAGTATAATAAAGTATGGTTTTGATTTAACTTATTAACGCCGTTTTAGGTCAGTGATATTATTTAAAGCTCCCTAATTACTGTTATCCCGCACTAATCAGAGATTGTGATAACAAAAACTATGCCAAGAACACATCAAATGTCAAATACTTTAGTGTCATATTTATTATTTCGATAACAATTTGTATTTTGCGAGATATTACATTTATATCGTGTCCTAATATCGCACATACTGTAATTAATAAGGCATCTGTTTATTATCCGTACAATATTATCATGTCGCTAAGCAAATTGGTAAAAGTTTTATAAAATGCCACGAATCCCAACGTTTTATACCTTGATGTACTAAGTTCTTTGTAACTATAAAGAGCTAGGAAAGGCTGTGATTGTCTGCCACACAAATAAAATATGCTTAATAATTGCGAAACTATCTAAAAAATGGATGTAATAACGTAAAACAGCCCAAATCCGTTATACACGGAACACATTGGCAAGAAAACAATAGAGTGACGTATGGTAAATTAGCCAAGCCTTTTCCCTCAAGCACTGCCCAAGCTACGTAACAGGAAAATGACTGAATGAATTTAGATAGATTGAATTGAATTGAGTACGGTACCGAGAAAGCGGTATTTCAGTGGCGCGGCGTAGTGACGACAGAGCTTACACTAAATACGAGGGCGCATCAGAGCGCACGACTCAACACGCTTCAGTCTAACGATAGCGTTCGCAGATAATAGACGTTCTCGCTACATATACTGAACGGATATTAGACGTATTATTGTTTGTTATACAACTTTAAAGTTTTCGTATTAGTAGTTGTCGTGTGAAATGCGTGTATACTCGGAGAGACAAAGCGTTCGTTTCGCGCCCGCCCGCTGGCTACGGAGCCGCGCTACGACGATGGCACAATCAATGGAATTGTTGCATTTGCAGTTCAAAAGGATGCTGAACAAGGAGCTGAGCCACTTCTCGGAGTCCAGCAAGTCCGGCAACCAGATCTCCGAGTACATCTGCTCCACATTCTTGGGTGAGTACTAAACATGGGTGATACCCAACTTACGTGCATTTTTGCCTATACCTACTGAAGTTGCAACTTATGCTTATCAAAGATGTAGGCAAAATATGATAAGATTTTTCGTTTTAACGAAATACGTCTCTTTTAACTTCCATAGACACACCTAATCTAACAAAAGCAACATAGAAAATTACAAACAAAGCTTGTTATTGCCAAGTATTTTAAAGTGAGGGTAAACAAGAGCGTCTTGATCGTTGTTATTAAGAGATTAATGTACATTCCTATAATGTTTTCAGACTGTTGACGTTTTCATACATGCGTCTAAAACTCAGTGATTAACTATTTAATTTGGCACTTAAATGTATTTTCTCATAAGACAGTACATAGTGATATGCTCAAACAACTCTCAATGTTTATGGTCTGGCTGATTACATGATAGCACTGTCTTACTACAGTTAAAAACAATTATGTGTTTGAGACATTCTGAAAAAATATCTATACTCTAAACCCGAAGCCATTGGTTATCAAATGTTACCGGACTAAAAGCTTGAATTATTATTCAGTAAGCAGCAAACAAATCTTTTATCGATAAGTTATTACGATGATGACGCCCTGAGTGCGTGACGCCGCCCGCCCAAAGTTACGTACGTAAAAGTACGTGAAGCACTTGTGAATTATGATTTCCCGCTTCCGATTACTACCGAGATACTGCGGTACTTACTCACTATACATCCGCTCGTATAAATTATCAATTCAATGTCTATTTTACTATAAGTAATGTTTGAGGTTTCAAAATAAGTATAATTAAATAGACCGCGCATTAATTTTCGCCAGTTTTATTTGTCTAAAAATTATTACTTTTTAAATGCGCCACATAATTGCATTGTTCACTCTCGCATAAATACATTCGCGTTGACAGAGTTTATGCACATGGTGTATGGACATGTTCGTCAGGTGATCGATATTAACTGCTTTGACGCTTATTATAGTTAATTATACTATTTTATCACTTATGCCGCCATCCACGCACGGCATAAACAACTTGCTCGGTTAATTCTGGGGCTTAATACATTTACGAGCAATAATTTTGGGTTTTTACTGATATAGCTAATATACTGGAGGACCCAGTAGGACGATAAAAATGTAGATATATTTGTCACTGTGACGGAGAGAATACCAATCTTATCGATTCGTAATTCCGCGTTGAAGATCAATAAAAGAGAAAATATTTTCTTGTCATTCTAAACAAGAGTGCTGAATAGCATATTAGGTGATGATTAATTCATTCATCGATATAGAGATAACGCGATAATTATGGCACTGTAACTATTAAGATTGCTTTTCTCGTACTTTATCATTGGCTAAACATGTTTTAAATATACGTATTTTTTTTATTGCGTCTTTATTTATTATTACTCAGTAATCCAAACAATCGCAAATAGATAACCAACTTAAATAGATAATCACAACTTAACTCGCGGCGTCCTTACAATCTTCGTAAATTGCAAAAATACTATGTACAAATATGTAACGACATAATAGCTTATCTGTCATGTACATATGTTTAAGTATAATATGATATGATTAATTAGGTAAGTAAACCTCGTATCTAGGGGTATTGAGTAAATAAACCAGATAACCCTTCCGCGCACGCGTGCTACAGACTTCGGGACCACGTACGGCGCGGCGCGTCGATATGCCAAGGCCCAACGCATAAGATATTTCACAAGCAATGTTTATGTAAAAAGAGAACCATGCCGTATATAATATTATTTATATTCTGGCTCAGTAAGTCGTTTATTGAGCCAATTTACTCTCGTCAAAGCAGCAAGCTGGTCATCCAACTTGGTCGCTCTAATTAATTTGTTTGCGAACCTAGTCTCGACCGGACCCAACTGACAAAGGACCGTTCCAACCGAATTACTTTGCTGACTTTATGACGTTGCGCCATGACCCATGTGTATCCACCTACTATTGTTATTTCCGAATATCCATAGTTCTGCACGTAGGCTAGCCATTTAATCGTTCTTTTGGCCATTAATGGTGTGAAACGTCACAGGAAATTAATAACTCACTTTGTTAATAATATATTCATCTACGACCATAAGCGTAATAATACACATACTCGATCGAACACTTACTACACAATTCTAGCATATACATACCACATCTATCTAGTAGTTTCAAAATAACCTTTAACGATTAAATTCATGAGTCACAGGGTCTAGACTTTTAGGCGAACATTTTTGGCACAGAGCACATACCAATCTTCTATATACATATATAAAAATGACCCTATTTCCCTTGGTTACGGCATCACGCGTAAACGGCTAGATGGATTTTAATGGGACTTTCACCGGCAGATAGCTGATGTTTCAAGGAGTGCTTTAGGCTAATTTTATTTTAAAAAAAACATAAGCGCTGCGGAACACCCATGAAATTAACTCTACGCGGGTGAAACCGCAGGGCACGGCTAGTTATAAATAAAATAAACAAATTCTAGAAGTTTTTCATCTTTATACATAGGTATTTTTGAAGTGTGAAGTGGAGTCACTAAAGGTTAGACGCTTATAGGATGATCCGAGTACGTGGAACATAAGACAAAGCTTATTAAAATTTAAAAATTTGTTAATTAAACGACAAATTTCAAGAAAAGTTATATTTTTAAATTGATACGTAGGTACAAGCCAACCAATGCTCTGTGCTAAAAAAGTTCACATAAAAAGTCTAGACCATTTATAAAAACATGTCAATCTAAGTTGGAATCCTAGAAATCATTGAGACTTGTTTTCCATAAATTTACTGTACCTACTATAGTACCTTAATGTCATATACCAGTTTGTAACTGCGCTCCTCACAAATAGATCGCAGATGATACTAGAAACCCAGTAACTAAGTACAGCTAGTGCCACAACATAGCACATTAATAGTAGATAGGGACTTGATAAACAGCTTAAGCCTTTAATGTGCTTGGATTATTTCATCGTGCTTTAATCGCCTCATTATGTAGTGTGTGTCACAACTCGCTTTACTCTACGTACAAAAAAACATTGATAAATCAAATTGGAATATTAATCATTCACCCATTCGTATGTGTGCCTAGGAGTAGAGTGACCTACTAGTATTTCGTTCTTTTAATCTAACACAAAATCAATATATTATTCGGTAGTAATGTATCAATTCCAAACCATTCTGCAAAGAAAAACATTTCCGTAAAACCGTGTTAAATGGTAGTAGGTACTAAACCTATATGAAACCTATTTCATGAGCAAATAACAGAATAAGTACCTAATGGTAGATATTATCATCACACCCTACTGATTTGATAAGGTACGTTAATGCAATAACGACGCATTGAACTGACCTAGAATCCTATCAATCAAACAAATTAGAGGACACTTCACATTTTACCCACTTTCTTTTGACATCAATACCCAATGTTCTAATAACACCATTTTAGCAGCGTAATAAACATATATCTGATAGGAATTGTAAACATTACATTAAACATGGATTTACGGTTATGAGTAAGAGAATATTGAAAATAATTTTATAACTCGGATTCATCCGCGTGGTTTTTGCTACATAATATAGCATCACATCATTATAATAATATATGCACAATGAAAGGCCATTAAAAAGATTGGGGCCTTCTTTAACAATTTAAGTTACAAACACACACTTTACTTTTTTATAAAATTAGTAGGCGTTAGAATAAATAGCGTTTAACAAATCATTCGTAAAAAATCTTAAAACTTAGTTTCTTTTTTTTACAGACAAACAACAGGAACTGGACATACCTTCACTGCAAGTGGAGGAGACCTCCGAGCGTAGCACCAAGAAGAAGGAGAAACCGCGCCATGGTGGGCCCATCGGTACCATGTCACAAGTTAGTATAACATATTATTTCTTACATGTTTTTGTTACCATGGTGCCGCAATTTTCAATAAAATAGCTCTATTTAATTAACCATTAAATATCCTTATTGAATGCCTTATTTATTTTGCAGATAACTGGTGTTAAGCGGACATTGACACATACCAACAGTTTTACTGGAGAACGTGTTCCACGCTACGGAGTGGACACCGCTCATGAGGAAGAGCTGGGAAGGCAGCTGGTGGAGTTAGACCGGTGGGGAGTGGACATATTCCGCATCGGTGAGCTATCATGCGGCCGCCCGCTCACCGCCGTGGCGTACGCCGCCTTCACGTCTCGTGACTTGCTCGGAACGCTTCAGATCCCGGCGCGCACCTTCCTCGCCTTCGCAGTTACCCTGGAGGAACATTACATTCGGGACAATCCGTTCCACAACTCTCTTCACGCAGCTGACGTCACTCAATCTACACACGTCCTACTAAATACTCCCGCGCTGGACGCAGTATTTACACCATTGGAAATATGTTCAGCATTGTTCGCTGCGTGTGTCCACGACGTTGACCACCCTGGACTAACCAACCAGTTCCTGGTTAACTCCAGCTCCGAACTCGCTCTTATGTACAATGACGAGTCGGTTTTAGAGAACCACCATTTGGCTGTTGCGTTCAAGTTGCTCCAGAATGATGGCTGCGACATATTAGCCAATCTGCACAAGAAACAAAGACAGACACTGAGGAAAATGGTTATAGACATGGTGCTCTCAACCGACATGTCCAAACACATGAGTCTTCTTGCAGACTTAAAGACCATGGTTGAGACAAAGAAAGTTGCTGGTAGCGGTGTTCTACTACTTGACAATTACACGGACCGAATACAGGTGTTGGAGAATCTCGTACATTGTGCTGACCTAAGCAACCCAACCAAACCCCTCCCACTGTATAAGCGTTGGGTAGGATTACTGATGGAAGAGTTCTTCCAACAAGGAGACCGTGAGAGAGAGCAAGGGATGGATATAAGTCCGATGTGCGACAGGCACAATGCCACCATAGAAAAGTCTCAAGTTGGCTTCATCGACTACATTGTGCATCCCCTGTGGGAAACCTGGGCGGACCTCGTCCATCCTGACGCCCAGGATATCTTGGACACTTTAGAAGAGAACCGCGACTACTATCAGAGCATGATTCCGCCGTCACCGCCCCCAGCGCCTATCCAGTCGCATTCAGGACCCGATGATGATCGCCCCGAACAAATACGTTTTCAAGTAAGTTGATATACCTATAAACACACTATGTACCTATTTTGAAAAAATTACAGTAAACATCCTTCGTTCTAAAAAGCCTTTGGTATTCTAAAACATAATATTATATTCCAGGCGATGTTTGTAATGTAATTCTCTTTGATTATCAGGTAACGCTCGAGGAGGGTGAAGGCTCAGAAGAGTGCGAAGGTGAAGGTGATGGCGGAATGTGACGGAAACTACTGGGAATCTATAAGAAACTCTCTGAGAAAATGCAAGTGTGGTGGAGGCTCTGGCAGTGAGCGCCGAGCGGCCGCCCGCCGCGCTCGGCTCGGTGCGAGGACCTCTTGTTGGATAATAATACTTGTTGACGCTTATTGTCGAAATGGAACGATCGGCGGGTGTGTCGTAACATTTCGATTTTCATTATTTTATGTGATTATCACGCGATGTTGTTTAGAATTACCTAACGACTAATTATGTCCCTCCAATGACTGTGTAACGTTCATTCGTCGAGTAATTTTACTATTATTTTGTCTAACCAAAGATATAAAATTGTTTCGTTCTCAGAAATGTTCGGTATCCTTGTAAGTAGTTAGTATTCGGTTCGTAAAGAGTCGTGTAAGTAGTTATAGAGGCCGACGCCGCTGTACCGGCTCGGCTAAATAAGGACATTGAAAACGCTTATTAATTGGTATGAAAGGGTAATTTATATTGTCATATCATCCACGTTTCTCATATTTAATACGGGTTTGCGATAATGATGTTATTCACCAAAATATATTAACGTAATAAGTATCCTAAATATTAAACCTATTGTAAGGTACATTTTAAAAATTGCCTTTCGGAGTTGTTGTTGTGTCTTTTTTCTGAATATTTAATATTCGGCCAGCCTCTTCAGTAGCGAACTCCTCCGACCGACGAAATGCTCGCCAAACAGCAGCTATAATAACATCACATTCTATTTAGCGAGCTCTTCAACAACTGACCGATAGGTATTTTACTTCTTATGTGTTCCATTGTGGACTATTATCTTTTGGTCGGAGGTAAAAAAGACACGTTATCTAACCAAGTTCATCATCCTATTAGATAGCTTTACATGATTTTGTGAACCTAATTGCACCTCATTTCTCAAAGAGGATCGCTGGCGATCCGTTTACTTTTCTCTTTAGAATAATGTACTATTTTTAATTTGTAACATAATGTTACGTATTTTATCTAGTTCTTGTTTACCCATAATAAAAATTAGTCATGAATATAAAGTTTTCGTGTACGCAAATAACGGCTTGAAGTGTTTAAAGTATTATGTACTAACCATTGAGTGGTTTGTCACGAGTGAAGTGAGTTAACACAAGAAGTACAATGTAAGTGAAGCGCGCGGGCCGGGCCTTGCAATACTAGATGGTAGTCCCCGAGGCACTCTCTCTGCGCACTCTTTTCTCTATCCACCATTAGTTTCCATACTCTGTCAGTTTTGTATATAATCCAAACATTCACTATTATATACCTTCTTAGTTCCGTGGCTCCAGATCTGATCGATTTGTTTATATGTAAACGATACATGAATGTAGCAACCACGGGGGATCGGAAGAAGGTAGCAAGCAACCCATTATAATACAAGGAGGGGGTAATACTTAATTATAATGTATTATGTTTGCATTTCGTTTATTCGTTTTACAATGTAGGTATGATTTTAATGAGCTGGTCTCTATATTTTCATGTACTCAAAAGATATTCAACTGATGGAAGTATTGTAATTAAACGTAATGTTTCACTCTCAGTCAATATCCTAGCATGAGTATTAAACCTTTGACAGTATTTTTCAAGTCAACCATAGCTTGTCGTTCATCAGTGTCAAGACGGAAGGTCCAATATATTTATTTTCGTAGGTACTCTATAACAGCGATCAAATCATTAGTGATTAGCTAAAATATCTTTTATAGTTACCTTACCGGAATGAATGATAGATAAGTCACCTTACCTATTATAAAATAGAAATGTATAGAGAAATTGGTACCTACATCAACATTATATAATATATTATGTATATCAATCTACCTAATACATGAAAAATATGGATACGCTTAACTTGTGTGTTAAAATAGGAGAATTACGCTTAGATACATTTATTTTCTAATTAAATAGGTACATACGTATTTGTAACTAATTGTGTTAAATATGATATTTGTACTGCAGTAGATCTGTGTATAACGTACGTGCCCAGTGTTTCGTAACTCGCATATTGTGGACATTTACATAACCCTGCCTAGTTGTATTATACCCACTGGCGTAGTCACCAAATGAACACTGCGACCCAATCTTTAACCTAATATTATATAAGTATGTAACTAGATTTATATACTTAATTGTTGTTCAACATTTCATTGATATGTGCAAAACAAGGCCTCTTCAAACTTTTGCGATAATATCTAGGGGTAACATAGTAAACATTTGTAAACACATATTGTACCTTTAGCAATATGGTATGTGATTTCGCTGGGGATCGCAGAAGTTTTAGGAGGTCTCGTACCTCTACGACATGTCGAAATACCAAGTACTAAGTACCTACACACGTGCCACAGTAATAGTACCAACCTACCTATACCTATGTAGGAACTGGGAACTAAGTACTGAATACTGATCCTGCCAAAGAACAAATAATATGGACTTTTACTTACCTACTGAGAAGGTATTATTGACATGTCGTAATTCAATAGTCGTTCTAGTATATAAAAAATACGTTTTCACTAAAGTTGTTTCAGTGTTGTGTATATGTTTCGTCAGTATGAAGAACTATCACTAAGATTGGATAATATCTAGATAAATATTAATACTGAGTTGAAAGTGTGCAATGCTGGTCATTTGCATTACTTTATTATTTATGTTTAAATAAAAATAGCTTGTAATAGTTTAAATGAATATTTGAGTTGAATTAAAGAATATTAATGTATTTAGAATAAAAAGATATGGGAGAAATATCTAATGCAGTTTGATTTCTTAACACACTACAAAGATTTCAGTTAATAATAATAATAATAAATGTAAACGAATAATATAAAGAGGATATTTGCATTTTATATGTAACAAATAAACTTAAAAACTACTCGACCAATATAATAAATTACCTATTAAGAATATGCTATTTTTAATAGGTAAATAATACCGTACATCCATACTCAAGGCAAGCACAAATTACTTATTACGTAAAATGTTTGCTCTGATGCGGGAGTCGAACCCGTTAAACCTACCTACGGAATTGAACTTACAAGTAATCCAGAAAATAAAAGATTACTTACGACAAAAGCACTAGCCGCTGCCGTAACTGGAAAGCAAAGAAAGTTATTCTCATTTTTAAGCTATTTATCAACTGATAGTACTATGGCGCCTTAAGCTTAAGTGGGTAGGTTTCAATGTTAGGTATTTTCGTGCTAGCGTCCTTATCGCAAAAATATTTTTTTTTGTTTCCTCTTTTCGTTGGACCATATTAACCAAAAGAACAAACGCGCCGGAAGTAGTTCAATAGTCTATGGAGGAAGACAGCTTGAAATAACGTTTCGTTCAACCCAAGGAATAAGTCATTGCGTAAAATACTGCTTTGTCATCCCGCGTGTGGCGTGCCCTAACCACAGATATTATATAACATAAAGGTACTGTGCCGTAAAACAATCTGTGGGTGCCATAGACAAAGTAAATTACATTATAATCATAGATATAAAAATAGTACTACGTCTATGGTTAACATAATAATAAAAACATATGTCTATGGTTCATAGAAATTACCATTGATATTATTATTATATTAGAATATATATACATGTTTTGTGTATTTGTCCAGTCCCTCCCTATTATCCCTATTATATATCTTCGTTGGACATTCATAATCATTGAACACCGCAAAGACTATAGCAATTGCGTATCTCTTCAGTGCCTATCTACTGACGACTGCCTATCAATTTTCTGTGATATTGTATGCCTGCGGATAACAACCTAGTAATATTTGAGGCTGCCCTTGACGTTAGTAAATGTTTCTTTCTATGGTCCTTTGTGTGTTGCTATCCATAGAGCCAATTTTTTAATATTTTAGTTGCCTAATTGTTGTTGACTTTCGTTCACGCAATATGTATTGTTGTGTCTGTGGTGCGAGCGAGCGGCCAACTGACTATCTGTGATGTGTCTGTGTTGGACTAGGAAATAAAGAAAAGAAAAGTCGCATGGAAGTTTAGCGGTCACACTTCGGTTTAATTTTTTAATCGGCAGATTTTATTATAATGGCTGCAGTTAAAAAGGTTGACGATATTCTTAAAGACGAGGTAATTGAAAATGGGGAAGAGGAGGAAGAGTTAGATGCAGTGGAAGACGGAGAACCAAAGGATCCCGCTAAAAAGAAGAAAAAGAAAAAGAAGAAGAAGAAGACAGGTTAGAGTTAGATGCTAGTGCCGTAAATAATGTATTTATTCTACCTTCAGACTCATACGTATACACAGATTACAGTTTCCATTCATAGTATTCATATAAACTTGTTTAAATAATTAAAAATAATTGAGTTGCCACTTTTTATCGAACTTAAAAACCTACGTATGTACTCTTTTATTTATTTTTTATCAAGCTAAATTGTGTACCTCTGTATGAGATCTAAAATTAGAAGTAATTGCATTCATATTTCGTAGCAAGCAATCCAATATTTTCTTCTTTGTTATATTATACCGCTATACCCGTATCTATTTGGTAAACACTGCTGAAATGTTTTAAGCAAATCCAATCCAAAATGTTTGCTTAAATTTGAATACTTATAGCTTTTCAACTATTTATTATTCTTATTGGATATTTTCTCTTAACCTAAAAGCAAACATTGTGCATGTCAGAAGGTGTGGATGAAAATAGAATGGAAATGAATGTGCTATGCCAATTTTATCATAACTAAGTTATTAATACTAGTTGGTTCCAAATTTAATGTTATATCTTTATTTGGTATTGGAGGTGTCAGTATATAATTTGTTTATTTACAGATGCTGATTCTGTAAACAATGAAGTAATAGTGACAGATGCAGCAGAAAAAGTACAAGCCTTGTCTGTGGAGGAGGAGAGTGAGGAGAAGAAGAAAAAGAAAAAAAAGAACAAGAGCAAAAACAAAGGCTCTGTCAAGGAACAAACTAATCCTCCCACTGTACCCATTGCTGACCTGTACCCAGATGGTGAGTTATCCTACTAATATTATAAACTCTCACATGAAAACTACTTAACCAATCATCATAAAACATTCTACACTTATTCTTGGAGGTATTAGAAGTAACATAGGATACTTTATATATTTTTTTTTAATGTGAGTGAAAAAATAATAGCCGAATAAGAGGTAGTACAGATATAAATACAAACATAATAATGTATGTATATTATACCTGGCCCTAATGGGATGCACAAGTGAGAATTATCTGCTAGCTACATTCTATGATTCTTCTTGCACATTCTCACACATGCCCTTTGGTTATACAGATAATGATAGTTATATGGATTGAATAGAATGTGTTTGGTGTAATGTATGGTGCATGTTATATGAGGAGTAAGCCAAGCTGCATTCTTCACACCATGCTTGTATCTTAACAGGGGATAATCTTTATTAAGTTAATGCCCTACATGATTCTTAACTGACTAAATCATTTTAATTAACTATTCTAGAACATATTATAAAATTTAAATAGGGTAATAACTAAAATGGATTTTCTTTCCGGGCTATCCATAACCATCAGGCGACATTTATTGTTGCTCTTTTTTAAATTTGTGCTCTATGCATGGAAGCCACTTGTTGTCTTTAGTAGATAAAACAGTTCAATGCCCTCCATACATGAATTCCCTCGTAATACAAAAATAGTTGTGTAGATAATTAACACTTGTTTGTGCATTGCCCAGCTTAAATACATTAAAATACTTAATAAATTGTAAATTATGACTCATAAAAATACATGATAAGGCTAAGTACTCCAGTGGTCAAGCAAACATTTTATGATTATTAAATCCAACTTTGATAAATGTTAATAGTTATTACTTTTCTTTATTCACATTTAAATTTTGATAAAATAGTATCGCACTATCACCAAATTTTTATCATACCCACTAATATATAATTTCTTTTTATTGTAGGCAACTTTCCTGAAGGTCAAATCATGGACCATGGAAAGGCTGAAGGAATTGACGAAAGGACTGCCAAGGAACGCTTCTCTAGTGAGGAAAAGAGAGCTCTGGACAGACTACAGCAAGACATCTACCAGGAAATACGACAAGCTGCTGAAGCCCACAGACAGGTGATTCTTCTTTATAGTAACACAAATTAGAACCTATGTAAGTGAAAAGATTTGAGGATGAACTTGTACATCATACACAGCTTATCTATAAAAAAATCTAGCTATATATATACAATATAGATTAATAACACCTGCTAGCCAAAAAAGGATTTGCCACAATACTTCAAGACAATTGCAAGATGTCTATTGATACCTGTCTTATGTCATTCTGTTGTTCTCATTACTTCATTGTTTTCTCTAGCGTTCTTAATGGTATTATAAAAATTGTTTTGAATTATGAAATTTTTTTTATTGATTTCATATGCTATCATTGCATGCAAGGCCTAGCTGAAGTTAAGAATTAAAAGTTACATAATCCTTATATGTATTTCATTCCATGGAAACAAATTCCATAAAGTGTCATATTAATTAACCAAGTAAAATGTGTTTCTCTCAGACTCGCAAATACATCCGCGACTGGATCAAGCCTGGCATGACAATGATCGAGATCTGCGAGGAGCTGGAGTCAACGGCGCGGCGGCTGATCGGCGAGGACGGGCTCAAGGCGGGGCTTGCCTTCCCCACCGGCTGCTCGCGCAACCACTGCGCCGCCCACTATACACCCAACACTGGTATGATACAAGAATATATTTTCCTTCTTTGACTTCATCATGGTTTGACTTGCTAGACATGAACATTTTATTTCGGCCTCTAAGTGAACTTATGAATTAATATGAGTACCCAGTTAATATTAGCTCCACATCTTCTAGAAGCCATAATTATAAACACATGTTGAATTAATCGTTCAGGTGACACGACGGTGCTAGAGTACGACGACGTGGTGAAGATAGACTTCGGCACGCATATAAACGGACGCATCATTGACTGCGCGTTCACTCTGCACTTCAACCCGCGCTACGACCCGCTGGTGAAGGGCGTACAAGAGGCAACCGAGGCCGGCATCCGCGCCGCCGGCGTCGACGTCAGGCTCTGTGACGTCGGTGCCGCCGTGCAAGAGGTATATTTATTTATTTATTCGATAATTAGAACGGCATACAATGCCAATTACACTAATTAGACACAGGTAATAAAGACACATATAAATATAATCCATTAAAAAAATATTCTAAAAAAAATAGGAAAATTAACATTCATCCTTTCTCGCAAAACACCATGCACTCTAACAATATTTGTTCTATCCGTCATCAAACACATCCACAGTAGGGTTAGACTCCAGGAGAGCATTGAGTGCAGTCAACGAGCGAGGTATGGGGGACTTATATACACTACTTACACGCAAATACATGCGCCTTCGTGCAGTGCCTGGATTACAAGTAGGCCACCACTTTCGTAACCTACACTCGACGCGTCACAGAACAAAATTTGTGCGCCAAAGTGGATGTCTCTGCGTTACCACTAGGTTGCTATACTTTCACACAGAAATACGCTAGAGAGTATTGAGCACGAAATGGCAAACGCTGGAAAACTCCAAATAGGGATACACACACACAGTCTCATATAATACATTTATTAGATGGCGTCAACAATAAGTCCGCTTTTTACTGAACTGAGTTTTTATTGCAGGTGATGGAATCGCATGAAGTTGAATTAGACGGTCAAGTATATCAAGTGAAGCCGATCCGCAATCTTAACGGTCACTCAATCGGCCCTTACAGTGAGTTTACATTCACCTATTATTAAAACAATATATGTGTAATTATACATACAACATGTACGAGGAGCTTGTGGCTCAGTGCCGTTGCGCATATCATTTGATCAGCGAAGTTAAGCAACCCACACTCAAGCCCAGTAGTTTGATGGGTTTACTCCGTGCGTTGGAGAGCACGTTAAGCCGTCGGTCTCGGTTGCCAATTTAACATGTTTGGCAATTGTTATAAGCCAGTTGGTAGTCTAAGGTAGTCTGACAACTGGTTTAACCTTTTACCGATATTCCTCGTTAAAAAGGTGAAAATCAGATGCAGTCGCTTTGCATACAAATCAGGTGATCAGACACATTGGATCGAATCAAGTATTGATCCCAACTATGTATTGGGTAAGGCCATGGATATGATTGAATGGTCATTATAATAATAATGTTAATTTATCAGGGATCCACGCTGGTAAAACGGTGCCTATAGTGAAGGGTGGTGAGACGACGCGTATGGAGGAGAATGAGTTCTATGCGATTGAGACCTTCGGCTCCACGGGCCGCGGTCAGGTGCACGACGATATGGACTGCTCCCACTACATGAAGAACTTCGACCAGCAGTTTGTGCCTTTGAGGTATTTACTTTACATTTAGTTACTAGCTTCTTAAGACAATTCACATAAGTATAAAGTGCATATGGTCATCTCTACCCTTTCTTAGGTGAATTGCAGTAAAATTCAAACAAGCCATGTTAATATACAGGCAAGGTACTAATATCATCATACATACATGATTATGTGACAATCTCATAAGGGACGCAGAGATTTATATACCTTTATTTAACAAAATACGTGATTAGATGATTTACCTTTAAAACAATGCATATAAATGTAGGTATAAGTAAACAATTTGAACAAATGAGTGTATTCAAGAAGAGGTTACCCTCTTCTTGAATACACTCATTTGTTCAAGTCTAAACAGTAACGTTTGCTTAACGCAGTTCGTTTATATGTAATATTAATACAACTAAATTGTATATGTAATATTAATAAGTTATTATACTGCTTAAAACTATTTTATGTAGTATTAGTATGTAGCAGCTGAAACATTGAAGGTGATGTGAGATCAACATATACAACAAATATAATTGTCTTCATTGGTATTTAAATTAAACAAGTCATGTAACTCTCAAGTTGTTCAATTCTCCTTAAATTGTCGTCTTCAACAAGGCATTACGTAAACATTTAGGTAATAGGTATTATTTAAAATCTTTTTTGTTTTATTGACCCTTTACTTACTTATTCATCCGCACGGAACAAGCTTCAGTTTGTATTTTACTAATCTTAGTTTTATGAAGAGTTAAAACAAAACGAAATGTAATTTCTGTTTATCCAATTGTAGACTTCATCTTAGACATGTAAGTAAATGTATGTACACTTGCGAACAGACTGCAGTCATCGAAGCAGCTGCTGAATTTGATCAACAAGAATTTCGGCACGCTGGCGTTCTGCAAGCGATGGCTGGAGCGCGCGGGAGGCGTGCGCTACGCGATGGCTCTGAAGGACCTCTGCGACAAGGGAGTGCTGGACGCCTATCCGCCGCTGTGCGACATCAAGGGGTGCTACACGGCGCAGTTCGAGCACACGCTGCTGCTGCGCCCCACCTGCAAGGAGGTCGTCTCGCGCGGAGACGACTACTAGCGCACCACACCCCCGCACACTTACACGTGAGATCACACTTTCATACTAACTTTTTACAGGACTTACAGGTGACGTCACTAGTTGAGCGCTTACCGCAAATATTGAGGGAGGACTGCACGTGTGTTTACGCACACAGCCTTGACGCAATCAAGGTCTCAATACTAGTAACTTCGTAAGCTTACTACAAGTAGTACGGATGGAATAAAATCCGAACCGGTGGTCAATTCTTCGATGTTCAGAGTGCCTTATCAGGGCCTAAACTGAATAAATCATTTTCATTTCAATCATGAATCTAAAAGGATGTTTCTATTTTTGACCTTGACTTGAAGGCCAGGCGAAATTTTGACAGAAATCAAATCTGTCTGGTGGACATCACAATATGTGCAAAAAAAATACTAACTACAAAGTTATCCACAAACATACTACAATTGAGCGTATACGTTCATTTACGTATTTTGAATCAAGCAGACTGTACGCCACCTACATGGTATGAAATATTATACCAGCCGACGGTTGCTCACTGTCACCCATCAAATGATATGCATTCTAATTCGTAAAAAAAATTACGATCTATCGATATTAAAATTGGCCTTGTTTGCAGGATGGTCTTTCAGACGCATCGCGCGCGGTGACATCTACATGCCCCATTCACTGCGGCATTCATTGAACAATTCTACCTACTATGACTTAAGTTTTTTTCTATACTTTATTTACCGTCTCAAAATAACAACAAAATATCCTAAGGATAACAGTACTGAGACAACCGATTTTAAGCAAAATGTTTGGTGTACTAATATTTTGTATATGTTGATTATTTTGTTGACTGACTGTCAAGGGTCAACGATACCTTTTATGAGCCTCGCGCTAGGTGTAGGCTTCGTTGTTCGAAGAACTTGTTTGCAATAAATAGTGTTAAGGATGTTGGATTTGTGACACGATTTAAACGTACATAATATCTTCGTTGATAGTTTATGTTTTGAATAAGATTGTTGTTACCGGAGCCATATTCCATATCACGGATGATCAGTTGGTATTATAACCATGTTATGCTTTACTAATCCCATGTTACGTTCTGAGTATACTTACATCTTTGTACGTATACATCGTCCATAATGCGTGTCTTTATCAATTTAAAAATAAAGTTTTTACTTATATATTTGTACTTAATATAACAAATCCCCATAAAATAACACTTCATTAATAAAGTTTAATATTTATTTTAGGAAAACACTATTACTAACGCAAATATAAACGATTACATTCATAATTTAAGTATGTTTACGTAAGTTGGATACAAAATCTTTCGCCTTATGACGGGTATTTAAAAATGTATAAAACTACTCCCGCGAAACAAGGACATCATTTATCGATTAGATCATTATTATAATAATACTAGCTGACGATAAATGTTTCTATAACTGCAATCAACATCTCAGTCTCGATGTAGTGTCTTCTCAGGCAGAATAGGCCTGGCTAAAGTCTTCATTAGCTTATATTGAAACATGCGCTTACAGTGCCCAAGTATAGGTTTTGATACGAACGAACGCCGTTGCTTGACCTTGCGTTTTTCCGCTTATTTTGTATGGAGACTTAAAACTTCCTACACTCGCCGCTTGGGGCGCTTTTTAAGGCCCATACAAAATGATGAGAAAACGCAGGAACGATATCGTCAACGTAAAAGCATGTTAAACCTATATAAGCACAGAACTCAAAGGGTTGTAAATCATTTGATCACAAAAGCAGTCACAAATAAGGAATCAAGAGTACTCTATACGTAAAATCTCTCAAGATTATTAACATTATTGCTAAGAGATTGATTAAGTTATTGCATTTGAACGTATTTAATTCGCCCCATTATATAAAAGCTTTACAAAGACAATTCGTGTGTATAACATTAATTACCTACGCCTAATACCATACATACGAAAATGATCAGTGAGATTACAGGACTCATAATTATCAAACTGTGAAATAAATATACATTAAATTCATATTATATTCTACCTTCAAAGAGATTTTGAAGTTAGGCCAAATTAAATGTTAATAATAAATTGTCAAATGGTAATGCATCCTATTTTAGAAAGGCCGAGATGTCGAATACACAATAAGAAAATCAATATGTCAAAGGACATACTTCCTCGCCATAAACCAAAAGATACCTTAATTAATGAGATTATTCTATAGCATTACAATACAGATATTGAATACTTGGACTTCCGCATGACGTGCCCTCAAAGGTACGGCGACTCGAGCATCGCTTCAGTGAATGAAACAGTGCTGGGGTCCAACTATGATCGTTTAAGAACTTCTTCAATTTGAAATTTCATTATTTAATACGCAAACGTACTAAAACAAAGCAAAGTACTTAAATATGCGCTGCTTAAAACGATCACAGTTGCCCCCCGTTTTCGGCACTATGACACGGTGAGTAACAAAAGTAATCATAATTTACAGTTTAAGTTTAATACTTATGCGGCATTTGCTATGTGCATCGGTGTTCAGGATAGGATTTTTTAAGACTTCACTCGTAATGTGATATTTTTAGACAACAGAATCCAGAATGCCGCGCATCTAAAAATTATATAAGATATAAGAATATACCACTAGGTCCTACAGCTATACATATGCATGGGATGATAAGCTGCATGTTAACCATTATATGTTTTTGTATTACAGGCACTATCGTAATTACTTTATAGAAATAGAGCTCAGTAAATAATTAAGTTGTCACTAACACCCGTGCATATCGTGTGTAGTCAATATCAAAACTGTGTACCTAGTAAACTTGCACTAACAGGTAACTGATTAATGAAATAAGTTCATATTTCTTATCACTAACACGTCTTCGCCAGTGAATAGGTGAAGGTAATTTGTATTTCCCGAGCGTACCTTTCAGATACACAAATTCAAGTATCCTTGTTTATGAAAAATTTCGGCTACAGCACCTAACTAATTATCCTTTAGTATTACTTAAGTAGGTATGTTCCAAATTACATTGAAAATTTCACGTTACATTTTGCTACCCAATCAAAAACTATCCAAACTAATAACTCCACTTAAATGAATACATACGCCCTGCGTGTTTTCATCATCGTTTTTGGCTGTTTTACAAACAATTTATCAGTAACCACCGCCGCCGTGGCGTGGCATATCGTATTACAATGAACGTTGACAAATCCAACTGATTAATATAATGGCTTATACCAAAACTGGTAAAGTATCACAGAAATTAACACAGCTAGCTAAACTATGGTGTCTTCAATAATATTACGAGCACTACTAAAACATTAGGATTTGGTCACATGTAGGACATTACATTCATGAGTATACATTGTTCACAGATCTACACCGTTTTGTTGGGAAATATTCACTTTATCCAATTTGAAAGTATTCAAAATAATTTAGGCCTTATTTGATAATAATAATTTAGAAAAATTTTATAACTTTATCAAATACCTACTCACTTAATTGTTTTGTTTATTGTAAATACCAGAACATGCCAATAGGCTTATAAGTACAATACCGCCAAAGAATTGATAATTTCGCGTAACAAAGTCTACACTATCGTTCAACAACCTCCTATTCTAACAAGCCTTACATTACAGTTATCTATGCTTCAGATAGTCTTATTTATAATAAACACTTATCTGGTCTAGGATTTTATTTAATTAGGTACATATCGCCTAAAACATTAGGCTTAATAACATACTTACTTAATTGTTTTGAAAAATAATGCTGTTGAGAATAAATCATAATCATTTTTAATTATAATATCTAAAGGTTTCACTATGACTAGTTACTTTTTAATGTCCAATAGTATTTGGGGACTGTATTTTATGACTGAACATTGAAAACTATTTTTAACACATAATTGTATAACTAAAACAAATATCTTAGGTTATCACTTAACATGTCAACACAAAATTTGATACACATCCAATTATCACAATTCTTTGACTGTATATCGACCACTGAGATTAAATTAAGACACACAATACAATACTTGAAACTAGTTTTCTAGTAAAATAACTAAGAAACGGTAGGTAAGCCTTTTAAGTAACATGGTAGTATAAGTAATATTAGTTAAGCTTGATGTCTTGTCCGTCGCCGTTGACCGCGGCCACCGCCGTGTAGGGCCACGAGTAGATCGACTGCAGCGGCACGTGCAGCAACTCCACTAAATACCGGTAGTTGGGCTCTACAACACACACACACACACACACACTAATAACTTCAGCGTTTCCACCACACATGTGCTAGTACGTGTAGTGAGTGATGTGTATGTACCAATAGAATCGCTTCTTTTACCCAGCCTCTCTCAATGCAGTGATTTTATCTATATCTATATACTAAAATAATAATAAAGTGTCTGTTCGTAATTCCAAATGTACATCTTCTTCGTTAAATGATAAATGCATATGAAGTATACGGTATTAACATAAAAAAACAAACCAGTTTTTTTTGTCAGTCTGACTGCCTGCTGATGCTATGAGGAGTAAGGGCTTATTCATTTTATAAAAATAAATGTATCTCCATGTTACACAGTTTTTATAGTTTACCTACGAGGGTAAATCCGCGAGGCTAATTCGTTCTACAAACGCATCCCTCACTACATAACTCATCTTCGCACATCTCTGGTGGAAACGGACCCTAAAAAACTCCAATACCACGGAAATGTATCAATAATAAATGAAGCTGTTATATTGTGAGAACAAGACCACAGTAAACAATACTTAATTCATAGAAACATTCAAGAAAGTATGATTCGCATACAATAAACCTGTCATTATCGGGAATCGACAGCGCAAACTCGAGTTTCAATCACATACCAACAGTACTTATCAACAAATCTCAAAATAGTATTATTATAATCAGTAATTGGTCAGGCGTCTTATCTACCATGTGGCTCAGGCCTTATCTTTATCCGTGTGACCTAGTTGAGCCACCTTACATTCCCGACTCCTGCACACACTTAGCAAATAAAGGAGACGAAAATGTGGTATCCTGAATTTCAAACATCTTTATCTTGAGACCTCGATGCAGGCATAAAGTATTAAAACACCCACTTTTCACAGATATTATCAGTGCGAACCTATCGCCGTCCCTCAGACAGGACATTATTCAGTAGCCCAAGTCACGAATGAAAATCATAGCGACTTATTTGTTGACAGTGTTTTAGTATTTATTATATCAGAGAGAAAACGTAATAACTCAGTCGTCGTCGCTAAAACGTCCTATTGAGATGAAATCCTATCGATCTACGATTTCGAATCACGTGAAATATCGTATGACTTTAGTCGTTCAACGATATTCCGATTGTTTTTTTTACGTGAATCAGGGCACAGGATTCCTGACAATGTCAGCGTCATCATAAACCAAAGTAACAAAGTATACTATCTTACCATTCTCAGGATTGATGTACCCTTTGCGTATCAAGAAATCGATCAGGACCGGGGCACTGGTGGTCTTAAATTGCGGCGAGAGTGCCCTCTGCACACATTCCTCAGCGGTCAGCAGCTCAAACGTTTGAACTTCGCCATCTGCATTTTGGGGCACAAACTCTAATGGAAGCTCCAAGTCATACACATACTCTGTGTTTGGAAATAGGCCTCTTTCACTCTCAAAGTAAAAGCTGGAACAATAATATATGTAAATCAGATTACAAATAATTTTTGTATATATGTTTTAAACTAGAATATATTCAAATGATGTACCTTACACAACCTGCAGGTACAAGTTTCTTTACAAGGTCTCCCTGGACAGACGCCTCTTCTGCAGCTTCCTTTATGGTGGTCTCAAGTATACCATAGCCTACAGCCAGACCTCCACTAACAAAACAGTCCCATTTACCTGATTACAATATAAACACAGTTATTATTATTATTATTATTAAATCTGTAAGATTCCCATGGAAAAGATCTGCTGACTTGTTCTAGGTGTATTTGAGGAGTCAGGTACATAGAGCATAAGGCCAAGGGCGGCACAAAAGATCCCAAGGGTCGACGAGCTTCCAGGCAATCGGAACCAATATGACAATATTCCGATAAAAATAGTACTTATCTTAGTGTGACAACACTAAGATAAGTACTATTTTTATCGGAAACATATTTGATAGTATTTGAAAATAAAATGTTATACATCATAACAAATGAATTAATATGCATGCACTTATATGTGATACATATCGTATGAATTGTGGCCAAGTAACCTACTTACGGAGCAGACAATACAACATTAGTATGTTTATTAGTATTACTCAGTGACCTAGAAAATTTCCTGTGTCACAGTGGCTTAAATAAAATACCTAAGGCTATAATAAATGGATGCTATTTGCTTGACTCAACCCATGCTAATCATATTATACACCAGTAAAGTCACATGATAATTTTGTCAATGAATTTGTTCTGTTCACGGCAATTTAGAAATAGTGATAATTTATGCTCATGGACTCACAAACCATGACATGTAAACCGCGTCTGAGTGAAGTATCAATTCGTGCGCTTTCGTAATAATTGTAAATAAGATACGATTAAATTAAAAACTAGTGTTACACTTATTATTCAAATACCTTCCAGTAAGTTAAGAATTTAAAAAATATTATGAAGAAACTGGTTTCTTGCCAGTCAATAGGTGCCTAATACTTTGACTAAGCAAAGAAAACTATAATATTGATTATACGAATATACAAAACTAGTCTTGCAAATTATTTGGCAATTTGTCATATTATCTTGATAGCATGAGAATTGGGCTCCAGACATGGTGAGAAATATCATCAATTCATAATAATAACCATTTATATTATGCACACAACACAATATAAAAATTTACATTGCAAATTAATAATCAACACACAATATTTTCAAGGACAAGAAAGGATTATTAAGATTTAATTTTCTCTACAATCCTGTTTCTTGGTATTTCTTTGTGAATACCTGTCACCTCAGCAGGGCTGTTCAATGTAAAATTTTCCCTAATATTAATAATTCTATATGAATTTCATTGCAATTAATAATTTTTACTATGTATTGAAATATACATGATGCCAGCTGAGTTTCTTGTCGGTACCAAAAAGAAACTCTTCTCAGAAGGCTAGTATCGGAACCAGGGCCTAAATTTAATAAATCATTCATTATTATATGCATGGCTAAGTACAGGTGCCATCACAAATTATTAGCCTTGACCTTGAATGTGCAGTATTCATAACAGTACTGATGATCATTTATGTCTTGTTCTGTCGTTATTGTGCGACACAAATAAAATACATGCACGATTACCTCACCTTTTTTCACTGAGCGTTCAAAACTTGTGACTTCACATATAAATATAAAAGAAAAATAACCTGGCCAAGTCTGCTTTGTGAAGCTCCTCTGCTGCAGCCAGATACACAGGCCTTTCGTTGGATGGTTCAAATAGCCCGTGACACTGACGCCATAGTTTCTGATCCCAAACAGGCAAACAGCACTCCGGTCCATCTCCAGTAGACTCTCATTATAAAATGGTACACTCACTTCAAAACACTACAACAATCAAAATATATCGATCAGGTTATCAAACTAACAGGTAAGGCAAACCTGCCCAGAAGGCTCTTTAAATTACATCCAAGGTTCCAATCCAATATTGAAATATCATTGAGCTACTGCTTTGTTCACTTACTGTAACCAGAAGAAATCAGTTATGGTTTGGGGTTCGGGGACAATTAGCCCTTTGTAAAATTTACTGGTTTTCAATACCTCCTTGTATATTCCATTGCATTAGCAGATGCTTAATTCACTATACATATCATAGAGACATTTCTAGTCTCAAATACTATAGATAGTGTAATTTATTACTGGATGTAATAGTTAATAAGTAATATTGAAACAATATAGTTAATACCTCATCCCTCCAACCCTTAAGGGCACATATTTCATTATCTTTCCTGAGTGTCTGCAACACATCTGCCACCTTCAGTGTCCTCTCCTTGTAATCTCGGAATGCTGGATTTAATTCCACACATTTCCCTGCAATTCTGAATACCTACAAAAATATTGAATGGTAACTTAATTAAGATTTAGTTGATGTGTTATGTTAATGTAATTTGATAAAATTACAGAAGTCTCAGTGTTTAAAGTGTGAGCTTTCACAGCCCATCCTATAATAACCTCAGTATATAATTACACATTCAGAATAAATTTGTGGAAAAAGTTAATAAGTTCCCATTATAAACTGTATTTAGGTTAAATTTGGATTATCCTTGAGTTTTCAGTGTTTTCCACAAACACTGTAAATAACTGAGTCACCAAGTCTGGTGCATTTAAAGGAAGATAAAGACGGTTTATACATAACAATAATTCACTTCAATATTAATGATTATATTTAATAGGTCTATAGCATCAAGAAGTAGTTTCCCAGGTATTATTTCGAAGTTTACGTACCTCCGGGAATCGGTGCAAATATTTCATGACATCCGGTCGCACCAGACCCACTTGGTGTCCAGCTACTACGAAAGGTTTACATATCCCCTGATGCAAACCTAAAACACAACACACGTTACAGACAGACACATAACATATTATATATTATATTAGCATGATACTTGTATTTAGATGTTTGAAACTTAACACATACCTGATAGATAGAAGCAGTTGAACTTTCTTGCTAATTTCAATAGATCGGAGATATTATTCTGTGCGGTAGAATTCATCTCTTTCATAGTTCTTTTCCATCCAATTGACAAAAGATTAAATTAGAACATAGAAGACAGCTTAAGCAGAACAGTTAAATACGTACGCTTCGCTATAAATTACGGGGTTATTACATTTGCTTGCCGTGTAGAATTCATTTACGTTTTTTCACTCAACTCAATCAATCAGAGGAATAAAATAAAATAAGTCAAGTCAGTTGGTTGAATAAAATGTGCCTGTGTTGCCATAGTCATAGACAAAATACTCTTACATTTTCTCCTATAAGTATTGTTTAAATTATGTTTATCTGTGTGTATTACTGATATCTTCTGTACTGTAAGGCAGAGGTTACAATTGTGCAGCTGACCTCTACTGTTCTGTTAAGCAAAGGTGAGAATTGTGCTACTTACCTATACTCTACTGTGTTAGAAGGTCAAATTGTGTTACTTACCTCCACTGAACTGCTTGGTAGAAGTCAGTTGCAGCATTTTAATAGTTGTTTTATCGATTAACTACCGATAGTACTAAGTCTGTGCAGTGCATATTTAAAGTTACTCGGGACTTATCACGATAATATTTTGAAGATAATAACGTACCTCAACGTTTCGATTGGTTACACCAATCGTGGTCGTTAGCCGACTAAGGGGATTGGCGAGCCCGTCTTCGCAGTCACCCCGAAACATTGGTAGATTTTTCGTCTACCCTCTTTTGGTTTTATTTGATTTTAAAGGTCACCACATACTGCACTATTCGAGATACGTCCCGAGTAACTTTAAATCACGAAATTTTAGAAATATTAGTGCTTAGTGTTTATGTCTTCTTAGAATTTAGTTCTCTATGACGTAATTAAGCAAGCTATATTATAAAATCGCATTACTGTGTGCGTGGGTAGGTTCGTAAAAAATTTACTAACGTGTGTCTATGACTGAGTGACCGAAGTCATAATAGACGTTAAACTGTAAAATAGTGGACAAATATTAAACGTGTCTATCTCTGTACCATACCATGACAAAGAACATTTTTATTTTGGTCAATATTATATCAGTTTTGACTTTGACAGATTTTTGACTGTGACCATACATAAAATACATACATAATATGTTTTGTTTGTTTGATTCTGCAATTTAATACAATATACACCTAATGTAATATATTAGTTTTCTGGGGTTTGGATTTTGATTGCATGTGATTATAATCGAAATCGAGGATCAAAATAGCACAGAGAAACTATTTACTTACCTTCGGGTAGTGAGTAGTTAATTGTAGTTAGTCTACTTAGAAGATACATGTTGACATTATATTTAGTTCAAATCAAGCCTATGTGAGTAAACCAACATTCTCAATGGTATGAATTAACAAGTGTGAAACAATTTCTGGAGTTTCAAACCATTGCACCAAACTATTCCTCAACATCATTTCAAAATGTCAACCAGCACCTTTGAAATCGTAAATGAGCTAGCTCCAGTGTTTCGACCTTACGTCCAACTTATGTACGAAGACTTAAAACTAGGTAAGTTCATGATTCCCATGTTATGTCCTGAAAGTAGTTTAGTAATATAATTATAATATGTATAAGAGCTGTGGAGTGGTATGTGCTACCAAGGCATTACATATTATTTGCAGCTATTTGTATTTACAAACACTGGCAGTGTGTACCAAATGGGTTTCTTGACTTAAACTTATGTCCAGTGATATCATACCACAAGCTTTACAGTTGCACACAAATGAATTCAAAGACTATTTCACCCTAAAAGACACCATCTGTAATACATCGAAAGTGGTGTCAAATTTTTTCCTACCTATTCAGGTGCCTTTTGGAAAAGCATATTAAAGCAGTGTGAATAGAGATATAATGGCTGATAGAGAGAAATGAAAGACACATTACGCCAACCCCAAATAAAATGGGATATGGGCATGAGGATGATGAAACTATATTGCATTTCTAGGTCTCTGTAAAACCAAAGTTGACTTTGAGCGGATATCTGGACCTTCGGAAGGCGGAGAAAGCCAGTTCAGACTGGTACTGCCTTATTGCTCTAAAAAGTTAAAATGGGAAGTTATATTTGATGCATCAACTCCATGGTTTGCACCTGACTTCCGGTTCGATGATGACAGTTTCCTGATGAATTTTGAAGAGGAAATGTTGGAGGAAAATTTACCAAGCCTCTCAAAATGGAATGAAAATGATCCAAGAGCACTCAGCGAAGTTATGAAAGAGTTGATTCAACTCTATAAGACCCATCAAGTAAATATCAGTTTCTATCGGGTTCTACAAAAAAGTTGATGAATATGATATAACTTTTATATTTCTAGATAAAAAAGTTAAATGAAGATGAGAGTTCCCGAGCAGCTTTTGAATATAGTGCCCTGCTTGGTGATGCTGTGACATCAGAAAATGAGATTGAAGTGTGGGTGGGCACTCATGTAGTGGAATTTCTAATTAAACTGAACATAGACACATCACGGTTGCCAGAACTTTATACAGATGGGTATGTATAACAGGGTATAACCATCACATGTTATGGACCAGCACTAGGAAAATCAGTGGGGATAAGTGCTCATCGTGTGTTTGATACAAAAACCGAAATATTACAAGTGTGCATATAATTTGTGACTGCACCCATACCTACTTTGTCAAAAATTTTATTTATCTATGGTATGTTGCATATTTTTTTTTATTGTAGCACTCAACAGAATCCAGGCATTGACACTGCACTCCTTCTTGTGCGGTATCCAAACTGTACCAATGCAGAATTAATTTTGTCACCACTTCTCACGAAGTCTTTGGGCAACATTACGTTGCCATTGTAAGTATATTTTTTTAGTTCTTTTTCTTGTTTTATTTAACATAACAAATATTTGTATTACTATTATTTATTTCAGGATGCATCAGTCAGGTGTGCTTATGGATTATGTCCCAATGGTAACAGAGTTGTTAAACAACAAGGTAAAATTTTTTTTTTTTTGTTGGTTTTTGGTCATAGCTAACATGCATAACCTTGAAGTCTTACACACTGTATTGTATTTATTTGTTCAGATCAGTGATTTATTGGATAATGAGAAACTGAAGCGGGACTTACTGGCACAGCTGATAGTGAAATATGAGGGGGCAATATTGGAACATGATGCAAATCATGCTGCTTTCTTGTTTGAGGTCAATGATTTTCACTGGATTCTACAAATTGATATAGGTAGGTATTAGATAAGGGTACAGTCCTTATTACGAGTTATGCACCGTTTTCGTAATCTCGTTAGAGTCACCAACAATCTTTATACGAGCTATTTAGTTCTTGACATCGCCGACAGGAGGCGCCGTATCATTTCTCATAAAAATATTTGGCGGATGTGCTAGCACTAGATTAGCAAAACGGTGGCAGGCTCGTGATATCAGGAACTACAATTTTATTAAGACCATATTTTGGTCATAATATTTACAATGATTATACATTTGCAGGTGTAAAGTTCCCTGAAAAGCCTCCCATTCTAACACTGCGCTCAGTGTACCACAGCAGTAAAGGCAAGCCTAAATTCAAGGTGCTGCCAGGTTGCCCATACAATAATTTTGAAGGATACATTGAACACCAAATTGAGATATTCAAAAATGAATGCAAAGGAGTTATTCCCAAACAATCCAACAACCAACTTGTCGTCTTGGAGAACTAAATCAGTCTGATGTAAATAAATTCTTAAAATTACAATCAGTACATCATTTTAAAATAATAAGAGCTCCTACCAATTTATGCACGTGACTTCGACTACCTGCCAAGTTCAAATGTAGAAAATAAGATTATTAGCCATTATATTATTTTTGGGTTCAATTTGAAACCAAAAGGCAAATCTAATCATACTTAGCTCTGTATAATTAATTATATTTTAGATATATAAAATCCCACAGTCAATAAACGCGTTAAATTATGATAAATTTAAAACACACATTAAAACTGTACTGATGAAGAAAGCTTATTATACAATTTCGGATTACATAAATGATAAAGACATATGGAATTAAAACTCTGCACAAGTAGCTCCTGGCAATGACATGGTATGCAAACATGATATGTAAATCATTTGGTACTGTTTTTACGTTTTTAATTATTATTTTTTACACATGCATGCTGATACAATTTTCACTATTGTGAATAATTTATGATGTTTTTTTTGTAATTATTATTATTTTACTGTATAATGAAATGTACATGATGCCAGCTGAGTTTCTTGCCGGTTCTTCTCAGAAGGCTAGTTTCCGAACCGGTGGTAAATTCCTCGACATTCATAAGTGCCTTACCAGGGCCTAAACTGAATAAATCATTTTCATTTTCAATTAAACTCATCAAACAATACACTTGAAAATCTAGGATAGTACTAGATAGCAGTACATCTGCAATTTACATATGCAAACTAGCATGACTCAAAGTCAAAGTCAAAGTCAAAAATATCTTTATTCGATTAGACTTTATACAAAGCACTTTCAAATCGTCAGAATGACACAATTTACAGGATTATACATGCTACCGCCAGGTTCGGAAGGTTGCTTTTACTGAGAAGAACCTGGCAAGAAACTCAGTAATTACTCTTTTCAAAAATATTATACAATTTAAAAAAAAACAAAATAAATCATTTGAGAAATTTAAGCCCATGGACACAGTTCCAATGTACAAATGTCGATAAAAATTAACATAAAGAAAAGTCTAGTAGTTCTATTTATATCTAAATGCGTAGCTTGAGATGACCAGCCCCCACAAGCAGCACCTGTTCACAAGTATGACGAGAATGCCAGCCATCGCCCTCCTCAACCATTATAGAGGGAAGTGAGCGACCCGTCACCCTGACGCCGCCGCAAGCAAAGGCATTTTAGTGAGCATGACAACTCAAGCCAGTCAAAACAAAGATCAAAAGAAATATTAAAATGAATTGTAGCATAAGTACAGTGTCCATGAGACTACTTACAATATTTGTCTGGTAATACATTATTCCAAGTTTCCTTATCACACATATAATCACTAACTGTATAATAACCCTTTTTAAGTAATACAGATTTTACAGTCTCTTTAAATTTATCAAAGGGCAAATTTACAATACATGTAGGTAATTTATTATAAAAGCGTATACTTTGCCCTAAAAATGATCCCTGGACTTTCTGTAAGCGGTGTGTAGGTACTACTAATTTATTTTTATGTCTTGTGTTGACATTATGTACATCACGCTTCTTTTGAAAAGAATTTATATTTTTATGTACAAGTAGTAAGTTTGCAAAAATATACTGCGAAGCCACTGTTAAAATTCCTATTTCTTTAAATTTTTCCTTCAAAGATGCCCTAGATCCTAAGTTATAGATTGATTTTACAGCCCTTTTCTGTAATATAAATATGGCTTCTATATCGGCAGCTTTGCCCCAAAGCAAGATAGCATACGACATAACACTATGAAAGTAACTAAAATAAACTAATCGTGCCGTGTCTACGTCAGTGAACTGCTTTACTTTCCTGACGGCATATGCTGCCGAGCTGAGTTTACCCGATAGACTAGATATATGTGAGCCCCATTGAAGTTTGTTATCAAGTGTTACACCTAGAAAAACTACTGACTCAACAATATCCAGTTTTTCACCATTGATCATAATTTTGGTCGGAACAGGTTTAACGTTAGGTAAAGTAAATTTTAAGCATTTTGTTTTTTTCGCGTTTAAAACTAAGTTATTCACAGTGAACCATTTAAATACTTTGTCAAGGGCACTGTTTACATCGTCATAATCCGTTTTACCTCTGCTAACTTCGAACAAGAGTGATGTATCATCAGCGAAAAGTACAATATCACAAATATTCTTAACAAAATGCGGTAAATCATTGATGTATATCAGAAATAGAAAAGGCCCTAAGATTGATCCCTGCGGCACGCCCATCAGTACCGGGGACCCGGAAGACTTAACGCCATTTACCTCTACTTTCTGTACCCTCTGGCTTAAATATGAATCAATTAAATCGAGTGCAGTACTTTTGACTCCATAGTGTTTTAATTTGAGCAATAATGTCTCATGATGGACGCAATCAAACGCTTTAGATAGGTCACAGAATACACCTATCATATCATGTGAGTTCTCCCAAGCCCTATATACATGTCGAAGAAGTGCAACACCGGCATCAGTAGTTGACCGACCTTTGGTGAAGCCATACTGCTCATTGTGTAAAATATGATTTATGTTGAAATGGATAACTAGCTGATTTAATATGATTTTCTCAAAAATTTTACTAAGAGCAGGTAAAATTGAAATCGGTCTGTAGTTATTGGGATCATTAATATCACCAGCCTTAAACAATGGTATAACTTTACTATATTTCATCAAATCGGGAAATTTACCTAATTTAATACAATTGTTAAAAATTTCAGCCAGGGTTGGGGCTATTATATCTATTATATCGTGTAATACTTTTAGAGATATATCCCACAAATCACCCGTTTTTTTTAAATTTAAACTTTTAAATGTCCTAATTATTTCTAATGGGGTAACGGAACAAAAACAAAAGCCGGCGTCGCATTCTGACACACTTGACTTAAGAAGAGATTCAGCGTCTGAAGATGAAGAATGCAAAGAACAAGTTGTAGCTACCGGAATGTTAATAAAAAAAATATTAAACGTTTCTGCAATTTGAATATTATCGCGGATTAAATTATTATTAATATTCAAGGCTATTCGAGTATCGCGACTTTTTATTTTCCCTGTCTCCGCATTAATCATATTCCATGTAGCCTTAATCTTGTTATCAGCATTTTTTATTTTAGACGAGAGGTATAGAGCTTTAGCTTTTATACAAGCTTTCTTGAAAGTTTTTGAATAAGTCCGTACATAATTTATAAATTCTGGGTTATGATTACATTGTTTCAACCCATATAGCTCATACAACCTATTTCTACTAACACGTATACCTGGAGTTGCCCATTCATTAAATTTTGCTTTAATGTTTTTATGAACTGGTTTAAGTTTAAAGGTACTGTTAAACTCATTTTTTATAAGGTGAAATAGGCTTTTGAAACGTTTATCGGGATCAGTTTGTAAACATTGCAAATATGGAATTTTACTTTCTATGTTAGATCTAAACAAATTTAACCGTTTCTTTGTGATAGGCCTACATGTTACTTTTTGTGTATCTAAGTTACTTGTATACAAAACAGTCATCTTTTGACCACAGTGGTCAGATGTGAGATCACTAATAATAGCACTATCTGTGGCTTCGCAGTCGCAAAATATATTATCTAAACATGTGGCTGTAGTTGCTGTGATTCTGGTAGGCTCAGAGAATAAATGTTTTAAATTAAAAGAATTAAAAAGACTAACCAACCTAACCGTTAATGGCCCACTGTCTAGCAAATTGACGTTAAAGTCGCCACAAACTATTATACTTTTATTAAGTACACAAACTCGCTGTATAGCATCTTCTAACAGAGATTCAAATAAGCAAAAATTCCCTGAGGGGGGACGGTACACGCAAATAATAACAAATTTATCAAGTTCGATGCACGATAACTCAGCTGTGCGCTCAACGGAAATATTAACTATGTCTTTCCGTTCCTTATATTTAACTTCATTTGAAACAATGATTAATGAGCCTCCATGTATTGCTGAACGTCTGACAAATGCACTTGCAAGTCTATATTTTGTATTAGTGAGCAATAGCTCATGGTTCTTCAGCCAATGTTCGGTTAAGCATAAAATGTGAACATTGTGATATTCTAAAAACAAGTCTATCTCTAATTCTTTGCCAGCTAAGCCCTGTATGTTCTGATGAACAACATTTAAGCGACAACGCTGAGAGACACTGGGCACAGCTGTTGTCTCTGGTACTAGTTTAAAACACCAATAGGAGTGTTACTAGTACTGTTATACTCAGATTCATTCCTTAACCTATGTTTTGTTATATTTGCTATAACGTCGTTAATATTGTAAGCTATCAAAGTAGCAATCAGTTTAAGACATTGTTTAGGGATATAAAAGGAATCCCTAGTTACCCTAAGTCCACTAATAAATTTATTAGTGTCAAAAAATATAAAACCGTCACTATGACGGGACGTCGTGTACAGTAGGTTATTTAACCTACTTATATATTGGTTCTGCCTATCTGTGTAACATTGAGAATATGGGAATGCACATAACATAATTTTCCCAGAGTTTAATTGGGAGAATAACTCTAAGCTCCCTAATAGATCACTTTTGTTAATACATAGACCATTTCCTATTAAAATTACAATATTTACATGGGCACCAAGTGAAAAGCTTTTAATTTTACTAACTATTTGGTTGTATGTGGCCCCGGGCATACAATAATTAATAACTTCGCCTGTTCGTAACTCTTGGACCTGATCCAATTGTGAGCACACTATTGTTTTGATTAAACTTAAACATTCTAATATTAGTTTCTACTGTGAGACAGTATGGTCGACCTCTAGGACGATATTTTGATATAGCATCCTAGTGTATATCAGTAAACTATGCCCACAAATGTTCATTCTTGTTGATTAATATTTTTTTGTGATTGGATTACTTAATAGTTTCGAAGATTATATACAGACTTTACCTCTTTAAAACATTGTTTTTAATTGAGCTAAAGCTATACCTAGCTTACATAAGTATTGGTTTAATAACATTTGAAATAAATACTTGTGGCAGTAAACCAATGTTTATTGTAATTTATTGAACATTCTAACAACATCAATAGAGTGGTGTGGTCATCTTCATATTGAATTTATAGTCTTAAATAAATAACATTAATCCTAATGTAAAACTAGTAAATACTAACAATTGAATCTTGTTAGTCTAATGAAACTACAATTTAATGATGACAATAAAAGTGAGGGAATCCATGCTCAATTGACTTTTAACTTTTATTATGAACTACATGAGAATATCTATAAATAATCTATTAAGATAGTATGGTTGTAAAATAAATGAATTATTATTTTCATTTTGAGATTTTTGGTGGGAAGAATAATAAATAACAAATTTGAAGGTAAGAATTATAAATATTTTAACAGGAATATCATCACAAAGAGTTTCCACAGTGACAGACTCTTGTCGACGGAAGAACCCCACGCAAATTAAACTAACTACTTATTAGGCGTAACATTGTTAATACATTATTAAGTAAAACAGTTTTGTAACATTCAATCCTTAGTTTGTTAGTTCGGCATTTTCTTTATTGCCAATCAAGTCGTAGCGGTATCTCATGTAAACGACTTTCATCCTGTCCCAGACATTGTCGAAGGAGTCCATTGCAGGCCTGACATCCAACAATGCAAACTGATATTTATTGTCAACTTCACCACCGTCGTAATAATCAATAATGTAGCGCACATCCTTCCCACACCTATCGACAATCCAATCATGCCGATCAAAAGGCAGCTCATATCTGGAAGGAGATTAAACACACCAAATAATACACCTCTCAGCTCTATAACTGATTCAACAGAATATTCTTGAGGATAATTAAGTGCTTAGATCAAGAATTGGGTAAGTTATATAATGCAAGTTCAATTCCCAGCGGCCTGTACCAATAAGGTTTTCTTAAAACTTAAGTATGTAAGTAATTTCACACCATGAGCATTATGGTGAAGGAAAACATTGTGAGGGCTTCCTCAAATGTCTGAGAAGTCATTCAAAGACAGATGTACAGTGCCTAAGACAGCAATGGATCTACCCTCTGTCACATTGGCACTTAATAAATCTTCAGTGAAAAGATACCCCTTTTGGTATGAGGTGGAACATATTGATTTATTTTAGTAATCTTTTTCATGATATTTATACTTACCCTAACCAAGATCGAAACATGGCTCTTGGACTGTATTCTGTAGCCTTGCCACCAAAACTTTTCAATCTAGGATGACCACATTCTTTTGCGTGTAATGCCTCCCATTTAAGTACTTCCTGCCAAGCCTAAAAGAAAAATTTACTTAATGATAGGAATAATATTGTAACTGAGAATATGGGCAACTTCATTATGACATTATAATGAATAAAATTGTTATTCAAAACATGAGGGAGCAGTAGTTTCTACCCATAGGAAATGGACGTAAGGATATGTGTGTATATTGAAATAAATCATACAATCAGACTGTATAAAATATGAACCTGTTCATTGTTAGCATTGTGGATGTGGATGATATCATCCATGTCCTTCTGTTTGATGTCCTCATCTTTCCAACGCCAGCCCTTGCGAAGCATGGCATTCCAGAACATTTGCTGGCTAGGATACACCCAGAATTCAGTAGAGCCATCAGGCATAGCTCTTGGAATTGATGACACTTGGCGGTTGGTAGGCAGAGAGAATGGCTGGTCTGGAGCTGGTTGCTGATTGGCTGGAGGCATCTATAATAATAACAAGGAAAATGTCAAATTGCAACACATAATGTTAAGTTTACCTATTTGTATTAACAGAAGTTATTCGATAACATAACTGATGACTAATATTTACCATGTTATAGGGATTAATATCGGTCCCATTGCCATGTTGTACTGGACATTCAGATGGAGGAGCCTTGACATTGTCATGCTTAACGGGGCATTCTGAGGGCTTTTTGATGTCTTCTTTGGCTTTCTCGGTTTGGTTGTGCATCGGGCATTCACTTGGGATATTATTGCCACTAGTTCCAATTTTGATTCCAGCCTCCGCAGAAACTTTATTGCCCATTTTTATATCTTACGTAAGATCTTGAGGTTATGATAGTAAATGTTCCAAATCCAAAACCATTACTTATTATATGTCGAACCAGTATTAATGCATTTTATTAGATACAAAGAAGAAATGAACAACTGTATTTATCAATAATTAACTAAGGTTTTCCTCAAGACTTCAAATTTGCGGGCGATGTGGTGGGTGGACAGAACGAAACTTGTGCGTTAGGGATGGCGATCTGAGATCGATTAATCGAAGAATCGATTTTTCGAGCCAAATAAATCGATTTTATAAATCGATATGTAACACTGAATCGATTCAGTGAATCGATATTTCACCCTAGAGAATCGACACTCGATTTTTTCTATTCACAACACAATTTTAATCTATTCAGTAGTTTTAGAATTAAAATTTGGAACATTATATTTTTTTTTGTTAAATTTATTACTTAATATAACAAATACATTTAGAAAGTAGAATTATGTCTTCTTTTTTACCTGATACTTTCATCTATACTAATAATATTATAAAGCTGCAGAGTTTGTTTGTTTGTTTGTTTGTTTGAACGCTCTAATCTCAGGAACTACTGGTCCGATTTCAAAAATTCTTTCAGTGTTGGATAGTCCATTTATCGAAAAAGGCTATAGGCTATATTTTATTCTCATAAAAATTAGGGGTCCGTAAGTAAATTGCAATTTTGTAACCTAAGGTGTAAAATCGAAAACCTAATTATGCGTACGCTGCAAAAACTATTGACAATAGAACAAAATGATGTACTATGAGTTTGTAGGTCTTATTAAGATCTACAAAAAGTCCGTTTATAGTTTAGTCACAATAACCGTTTAACGTTCATAAAAAAATAAACTACGGTAATTGTGTATCATAATATTAATTCTTATCCGAAACAAGCATTATGCTATCTAGGGTATTCATATAGAAGTAAAACACTGTTTGTTTAAAAGAGTATAAAAACGCAAAGAATTGGTACCTAATAATGAGTTATTTGCCAAAGAGTAATCTCTGAAACGGCTAGACCGATTTTAATGGGACTTTCACTGGCAGATTGCTAATGTTACAGGGAATACCATCAGCTTTTTATTTATAAAGAAAAATGTGGGTTCCGCGGTAATCAAATTAAATCTACGCGGGTGAAACCGCAGGGCACAGCTAGTATTGTTATAAAAATGATTGTGATCATCGAATTTCTTGAACTAAAAAAATCCCTGATTTTAATACTAAGTGATCGCTTATTATGGTATCTTGTTTTTCATAAAATGGATTTATATTTACATTGTAAATGCAGACTCGAGAAAAAATCGATTTTTTAGAAATCGATTTTTTTGACCTCGATTTTTTTATGAATCGATTCATCAAGTTACGATTCGAATCGATTTAAAAATCGATCTTTTTTGGAAAGAATCGCCATCCCTATTGTGCGTAAAATAACTTAGTCTGACTGACAAATGACATCAATGACAGGGAAAAACTGATTGACATAATGGTACTCCCAAGTGTTTCTCTATGGAGTGTTCTCCTTGAAACAACAGGTAAAAAAAATATTTCTTCACACAACATGTCTTGTCCTGTCTTATCTGTTATAATATTATGTATAAATATGTTAAATGAATAAATACTTTTATAAATATTACTTGTTGAAAGATATATTCATACAGATATATGAATGAAAGAATTTCAATGTCATACACGGATTGTGAGGGACTAGAACTTTCCACACACGGGTATGGCCTAATAATGGATAATAAATTTCTCCATCTGATCTCTTCATAATGTTCTTGAATTAAAGTGCCATATTATGTGGTAATTTTGAATCAAAAACTTCTTTGCATTTATGTAAAAATCTTTCCCAAATTCGAGATCATCTGGTGTAAAAATGTATGACCACATAGCCCATGTTTTTAAAAACTTGTCTTTTTTTTAAATGAAGATTCCAATATGGTATACCAATACATCAATAAATTTTTAGATATTTAGTTATTGCTATTTTAAAATCTAATCAAGTAAATTTTGGGGTTCCTACTAACCAAAGAAATAAACAGCCTGCCTAAACTAATGTTATTAGATCAAAATGAAAAAAAATTTAACTATGAATAACCTTTATTCAATCAAACAGCTACAAATAGATAGCATAAAAACCTACTCTCATATTTTATTTACAAAACACACATATTGCTACTTTTTAATAAATTTCAGATATTTCTTGGCGCTGAAATTATCCTCTATATCATCCACAACCTTAATCTTCTTCTTTGGTTTTCTTTTTTCCATTCTAGCTTTCCTTTCTTCTTCAGACAGTTTTGACAAATCTAGTGGCAACTGTAACATACATTTATCAGTTGGAAGCAATTCATAAGTTTTATATAAAGTTAGGTCATCATGCCCAGACAGGATACACAAGGCTAGATTTTGAAACCTGATAAGTGCTTCATCTCACTCGGCTTTACTGGTTTAAGTCAGCCTGAGAGTAGTAAAAGCTGGTTTACATAATGACAAGGACTGTGTCACTAGTGAAGCAATGTTTGTATGCTTTTTATGCACACTAGCCAATTGGGTACCAGACAGTCACCAGCCACACAAAGCTAGTAGCTACACAACATTCAGGACCGCAGAATCACAGGTGGGGTGTTACTAGCTCCAATAAGATTCCCTGCCAATCTACTCTGGATTGAAAACATAGCCTTATGTGGTTTCTACTCTTAACATCTGAGTGTATTATTAAAGGTATGCACATAAATTACTTTAAGTTACCTTTATAATTTTTCTAGGCTCGTGGTATCTAATATTAATCGAGGCTCCATCAGGTAAGACTACCGTAGTGGGATACATTCGGCTGTAAACTTCTCTATGTATCTTAGTTATAGAGGCTAAATTATTATTCAAATATCTTTGACTACATTGATTTATCAATGTGTTTTTAGTATCTATCAAGGTTCTTCTGAACATTATTTAGTTTAATAGACTATTTATTATTTTAAAGATGAGGTTATGTATCGATTTCTTTAGAACGGCAACTGCACTGACTGACATGACACATGACAGGCTGACAGTTGTAGTTTAGTTTTATATGTTTTTTTTATTTATCTATGGAATCTAAATGCGAAATATTTCAATATCTAAAAAGTTGCCTATTTGTTTTCTTAAAATTGCTTTTCCTAGTTACATTAAACATTTGGACTACATAGTAGTATTTCCCCATACAAAACGAAGACATCGTTACTCCATCATGAATACATATTTTTTACTTTGTCCATGGATTTAAATTAAGGCTTATCTCATAGTGGAAGTTCCTGTGTTACCATTTTAATAAATAATAATTAAGTCCCTTGTTTGTTTGTTTGTGAAGTGTTCATTTTTATTCCCTCATCAGTCTCCTCCGTTTGTATTTATGTACCGAGCGATTGCGTGCTGAAAGAAGCCGACAGTATTCAAAATTAAATCAATGAACTAAGTTAATAAAATCTTTGTTATGTCATTGTGAAACAGAATCGAAGAAAATGGGTTGTGCACAAAGCGAAATCGCTCCTCAAAATGAAACTCCTCGAAAAGGCTGTACGGATGTCCTATGGCTCATTATTTATATTATTTTTTGGATATTGATGGTAAGTTTCACTTTTTTACTATTTGTTAATATGTAATAGATTTGTGATTTGATTTCGTAGACACTTCTACTTAAGAAAGATTATTATACCAGTCTTCGAATAACTTTTTTTGTGTTAGCATAACAAAATGATGATGTTTTGAATGAAAGTTTTAAGTTTATTGTATATCTCTCTCGTTATCTCTCATTCAGATTATAATAGCGGCTATATCGTTTGTGTACGGGAACCCTCAAAGACTGATTAATGGGTTTGACTCATTTGGCAACACATGCGGCGTGAAGAGTAATCAGAAGCTGCTCGAGTTCCCGCTCGCGGGCATCAGTACACTGGACAAGAAATTTCTCTTCTTTATGGATGTCAAGGAACTGCAGAGATCTCTTAAGATATGTGTCAAAGAATGCCCAAATAAAAAGATGGACAGTCTGGCTGACTTGCAAGCATTTTACAGGGAAACTGGTTCAAATCTGTGCAGTTATGAAGTGAACCCATACAATGTGACAGTCACTAAGGATTTACACAAGTTCTCAGGGCCCTGTCCCACCCTGCCTGTGTATGAGTCCTTCCCACTGTTGAATAGATGTTTTCCTAAGAAAGCCCAGGACTTGGCCAAGAAAGTGTTCACTGACTTCTATGACTTGCTCAACAGCTGGGACACTATTGAACAGATGCTCTCAGATCTCTATTCATCATGGAAGGAGATGATAATATGTGTCATTATTGCATTTAGTAAGTATAAATCACTGTATTAGTAATATTGAGTTATTATATGTTTATAAAAAGAGGAAATATAGTAAAAAAAAATATGTTACTAAGAGATATCTATTTTTTTAAATAAAAGGAGCATTGTGATATCAGCTATCTGTTAGTGAAAGTCCCATTAAATTGGTCTAGTTGTTCCAGAAATTAGTTGGAACAAACATAGAGAAAAAAAATTCTTTGTGTTAATTTATATGGATGAAAATGAAAATGATTTATTCAGTTTAGGCCCTGGTAAGGCACTTATGAATGTCGAGGATATGTATAAACAGTCAGTTCAATTTTATTTATGTTTTTTTTGATGTAGATCATATCTTTTTATTGTGACTGTACTCAAGATTTTTGTATTACAATGTGAACCAAAGCCAGTGATATCATTGTTCTTATAGTGGCACAATTTATACTGTGTAGGAAGGCATTGAGCCGTCTGACTCATTTACTTAGGTGATGTCACTGGCATTGGCTAAATAGAACATGAGCACATGCACTAGGAGGAAATAATACATTTGAGTATGTGAGAGGTGCAAAGATTTTGTAAATTCTCTACACTTTATATGTGTGTAATTTATATGAGTATTTTATACTACTTAGTAGTTTTGGATGTCCTATTTAATGCACTTATATTTATCTACTTAATGTGTATAGTTCCCATATTACAAACTTCTGCTTCTACTACTTTAAGTGCACTGACACATCATTTTTAAATATTCAAGATAAACTAAAATTGCCAAAAATCTAGATTTTAATTTGAAGAATGATGCATTTTGATGATTTGATGACATAATATATTTTTGAATGAAAGGTAGAAGTTGTATATGCCCATTTAACAGCATTTTCTAATGTATCAATAACACCACTTCTTAATCACCTCTATTTCTGTGTTCCTTAGAATGCTTAAAACCTACTGACTTCTACTATTGTTTACTGTGATCATAATGAATGTTGTGTTATTGATAGTATGTTCACTGCTGATGGTGTCCATCCTCCACCTGCTGGCGACGATGGTGTCGTGGATCTTCATGATCGTCGTGTCGGTGGTGAGCGTCGCCGGCAGCGCCCTGCTCTGGTACACTTACCATGAGCTGAGGACCAAGCAGAAGAGTTTTGCTGAAACTGCTTTTTTGGCTGTAAGTTACGCTTGTATCAATAGAAATGGATAAATGAAGAGCTTATGCAACAAGTACCTAGTTTTTACGCTGAATAATGAACTAGCTATGCCCCGCGGTGATACCCGCGTATACTTCATTTGGCTAGATTTACTTCACCAAACCCAATTTCCATTAAAACAATGATATGCCCCCTGAAAAGAAAGAGGAATTAATGTCAATGTTTTTATAATTATAATTATTGTTAGACCCTGGCTCTAACCCAAACATGACCATGGTCAATTTCCATTTCCGTTTTCAATTAGAGCAGTGGGTGTCTAAATTGGCACGCATGTACCTATAGCACGGTACATGATCGCCGCAACCATACTCCGCATTTGTAAAACACCGATAAGTTGTTTTGTTAAAACAAAAGGTGTTTTTACAAATGCATTGGCATTGAACACTGGTTTGTCTTCATGATAAGCTTCGAGTTAACACAATGTTTAATTAAAGAATTTTATCTTCTTTAACGATGTTTACTTACAAACAAATTAATGACTTATGAAGTTAGGTAATTACTTATCAGTGTTATAATACAACAATACACTCTAATATTTAATTTAATATTGTTATCTTATTTACAGGAATCCCTAAAAAATGAGAAAGCATTTCTCTGGTATTCAATTATCGCTACAATAATTACCGTAAGTATTCGTAATTATTTAATTATTCACGCCGCTCCCTCAACCTACAGTATTTAATTCCATTAAGTACATGTCGACCCCAATCCCATGTCATGGTGTGACATATCGATATAACAGTCGCGATGGTAAATCGTGGGGACCTACACAATATGAACCTTCTCGTGCTTGTAATAGAGCAGGTATTATGAAGTTTATTTTCACATGTGTTGAATGATGAGGGCAACCTGATTCATATCAGTTGGTTGTATAGAAATTGTAGAGTAAACGCACGCTAACTATTCTGTAGTCAAATAATTTTATCTGGGTCATTTAATTCACCTTGAATCGTAAAAATCATAGGTTAAAAAGTAACCAACCTACGAGATGTCTCCAACTGCTCCAGCCAGGAGGGTAATATCAAAAATGAATTTCAAGACGAGGAAGTTTCTTTCTAATCTGCAAAACGTAACTAAATTCTATTGAGTAGGACTGTAGCATTTGATTATTAATGAAAGTTACTTAGCGTAAATTAATAAATACTATATATCATATCATTTAGTTATTAGTTACATACGTATTTGTAAATCTAAAATAAGTCATGTAACCGTTAAAAAGGTTAAAAAGGCATCGGATAGTTAATTTACTTCGTACAACAGCCCTAATGTTAGGTGCGGAGGGTAAATGGATCATTGACCTTTTCTAACAAATGAAAGTTTCTATTTGTATTATCAATTCGTGCCCTTGTATGTAGGTAATTTGCAATAGGGGCTTTGCGCAAAATGAGTTGCGAAAAGTTCCATACGATAAACAGTTTTAAATAAAAAACAAACGAAGGTTAATGTTTGTTTCTTTCATTAGTATCTTCGAATAGGATTATGTATAAAGTAGTTTTAGACTAACTGAAATCATAGATACGATTAATTTGCTTATTAGTGTAGAAACATGCATTGATTATAGGTACCTATACCTACCGCTTTTACCAGAAATATTTATTCATCAATTATGTTTATCTTAAACTTTATACGCAAGAGACGCAAGTTTAAATCAAATTGGTCTGTAGTTCTGTAACAACGAGGTTTTCTAAAAATGTTATTACTTGAAACGAAAATATCGTGAGAAAACCAGTATATTTCTAAGAAGAAATTCAAACAAGCTATGTATTAAATGACCATCTGTCACATCGACCCTAAAATCTTGGGTATAAAGTGGGCGTTATAACACCTCGTCATACTTCGGAGAATAGAAAGAGATTACAGCTGCGTTATTATGGAAGGTAAGGTCGCAGCGACGAAATCGACAGGAAATTTGTACATAACACATACAAGATAAAGTTCAATTTATACGTTCGAAATCAACGTAGAGTTAGTCGTGAGATACTTCACAGAATAATGCAACTGTTCGCCACAAGCTACCATCCTTCTTTCGCTCACACCCATAAATGTGTGTATCAGGTAATCCTGTTGCTGCTGGTGTGGGTGATGCGATCCCGAGTATCGTTTCTGGCAGCGTTGTTCAAGGAGACGGCGCACTGCCTTGGTTCCATCCCCGCTCTCTTCCTGCAACCGGTCATCACCTTCTTCTTCCTCGTACTATTCTTCGCCTTCTGGTCGTTAGTTGTGGTAAGTTATTGTAACGAAACTCAGTTAGGAATCCACGACTTTGCAAACCGTGCAATTATTCTGCCAACTGAGCTACTCTTGACTCTCCTCATGAGTCGAATTTTTCGTTCCTTTGTTTTTTGCTGTTTAGGGGGAAACAACGGTGCGATAAATTCGGTCGTGGGTTCGAGTCTCGCCTCATGTTCGTATTTTTCCTAACCATTTTAAGAATTTAGAAAATACACATGTGTGTCATGCATAAAATACTAATATATAACTACTAAATAAAGCAATTTGTCGTCCCCTATAAATAAAGGAAATAACGAAAGAACGCGTGTTCAAGACCTTAATTATTAGGGTTGAAATAAAATAAGAATGTTAACAATTTATAATTAGTTGTTTTAAATTTCAGGTGTGTTTGGCTACAGCCAACTACCCGGGTATACCGTATAAGACGAACTTCTTCATAAACGGCACTCCTCCCGACTACCCGGTCAATAATGCGGGTATAGGAGCACAGCATGTTAATTCAACTGCCAATTATAAAAGTAAGTGTTGTGTTTGATTGATATGATAATCGTAATGTCAATTCGACCACGAGACGAGATTTGAAGCTAACCACAGAATACTCTCCTGTGAGTCTATGAATATCGTAAAGTGCGTTTGGATGACATGAGTGACCGATGACGGCAGGCCAAGTACTTTTGAATGGCTGACTGAGCTTTTTCGTTGAGTTTTATTATATCTCTAAAGTAGCATACAAGCATGCGGCCCACGTGATGGATGGTATGTGGTTGCCGCCGCCTAGGGACGTTTGGAATGCCAGGCACCGACAATTTAAACTGAAAATTCATCGTCATCATCTTTCTGCCCTTATCCCATGTTATTTGGGGTCGGCGCAATGTGTTCTTCTCTTCCATTTCTTTCTATCAGCTGTCGTATCTGTATTCACTCCCATTCTAGCCATTTCATCTGTCACACAATCCATCCATCGTTTGACGTTTCTTAGGTCTTCCTTTCCATCCACATTCATAAACAACACTTTTATTAATTATTCTCCTCCCTCCGCATAACATGTCCATACCACGACAAATGTTTATTCTTCTACTTTCTGACTTCCCCATATAAATTCATTCCTTACCTCCTTACCTTCTGTCCAATCTCGTTACGAAACACATCCATCTCAGCATCCGCATCTCAGTTGCGTGCAGATTTCTTGAATCCGTCACCTTTGTGGCCCAACATTCTGATCAATACCAGACTTGAAACTGAAAATTGAGTACCTAAAACAAGTGACAAATGCACGATAGCACATTTTAGTAGGTAATTAGTAAGTTTGTGAAGGCTTTGTAGGTATATGGTGTTGTTGGTAAGGTTGATAGTGTACAACTTGCAGCGTACCCGTTAGAGACGGTCGAGTTCGACCCGATGTGGGTGAAGAGCATGTGGTGGCTGTGGCTGGTGTGCCTGGTGTGGGGCAGCGAGTTCATCCTCGGCTGCCAGCAGATGGCCATCGCTGGCGCCGTCTCACACTGGTACTTTAGGTACGCACTCATTTTATACTATCTATCTCCAAATTGTATATATTGAAGTCGCTATTATTGTACAAAATTATTTTGTCAGAACACATCGTTCTTCTTCCAAACGGATCGTGATTCGTGATATGGTCAATATCATGTTGAAGTCTGATGGGCTTATCTCGGGCTATAAAGCCTAAAAAATCTAAAGTATATTTTATAGGGTAAAGAAAAATAAAAAAAAATTTAATACAAAAATAAATGAAGTCTTCAAAAATCCTAACCCGAAATGAGCGAGGGTGAGTGGGTAACTATGTAGTTTATTTATAAAGTTTTTTTTTACATTTGTATACTATCTATGTAAGTATTTTTACCGTACTGGGCATTTTACTTACCTTACGGCCACAGATCTGCATGTTAGTCAAGCATGCCACTTTATTGGAACCATTTTTCAGATATATATCTGTGAACATACCTATGAACACAATTGTTTTCATCCTTGTAAATTATGCTTAACATTCTTACATATGCATGCATTGGTTCTGTAATAAAGCCAAATTCTTTATGATTGTATTTTCCACAGAGGACCCCATGCGCATTCGCCAGTCATGTATTCAATTGGGAAATTGATCAAGTATCACCTGGGCTCCGTCGCTAAAGGATCGTTCCTCATAACGCTGTTCAAGATTCCAAGGCTGATTCTTACTTATTTACATGCTAAGTAAGTTTATGTACTCTAAATATTTACAAATAGTAACCTCGCATCTGATCCTCTAAATATTTTTTTCATCATAAAAAACGTACCTATTGCAGTTTTTATTTGACGACTGTAGGTGAATGTGTAATTCCGTCTTAACATTCAGTGTTACACAACTACATATATTTGTGACTAGCTTTGCCCCGCGTTTCACCCGCGTAGATTTTAATTTCATGGTTGCCCGCGGATCCCTAATGTTTAAAAAACATCTAAGTTGCCTAGTTACTCCTTGTAGCATAAGCTATCCGTCAGTGAAAGTCCCGTCAAAATCCGTCCAGCCGTTTCGGAGATTACCTGGAACAAACAGACAGACAGAGATTTTTTTTTAAAATTGGTTTTTCTATGTCAGTCCCGTGTATACTTTCATATGCATTGAGTGAAAAGTTGTAATTTTGGAATTACAAACAGACACTTCAATTTTATTTATCTGTATAGATCCGTGATGAAGCACCATAAAAATTAAGAGATTTTACTCTTTTATACTCTTATAATTGTTTGATGTAATAACAATGCTTTCAGGCTCTCGGCAAGAGCAGAAAAAGGTTCTGATTGTGCGAAGTGTGGCCTAAAATGCGGCATTTGCTGTTTCTACTGCCTGGAGAAGTTCATTCGCTACCTGAACCACAACGCCTACACGATTATCACTATTGAACGGTGCCACTTCTGCAAGGCCGCCGCTAAGGTAACCCTCTTTTCTTGTAGACGTTATTCAAATTCAAATTTAAAAATATCTTTACTTCATTAAACTTTTAACAAAGTACTTTCAAATCGTCGATTAGACACGATTATTAATGCTATTAAAGCTACAATACGTGCATTTGTATTGTATCATGAAGCTAAACATATTATAATATCGTCTAAATATGTCCAGTTTCCATAGAAATTCAATCTCATTAAATACTAGCTCGCGGCTTCGCCTGCGTGCTCTCTGATCTCTAATTTAACTCGATTTAACGATGACGCAGTTTAATGTAGTATTACATTAGTGTTTTTTTATGATGGGTCCAGTAGTTTTGAATTTATTAATTACTAACATCCGTCCTCGGCTTTACCCACGTGATATTACCTATGCTATATATTGCCTATGCTACTCAACGATATTTAGCATTCTATTAGTGAAATATATTTTTAAATCGGTCCAGGGGGCCTACTCGCTTTCTCCGAAAAACGAAGCTTCGGTCGAAATTTCCCAAAGTTACTACCACGGTTCTTTTTCGTTGTAAAATTACGTTCAAACGTGGTCTGCTATAATATTCTTTAACGTTTGTATACTCTAAACCCACTTTAGTTTAATTATTTAACAAACAAAAGTTTGAGTTTGATAAAAACAAAGCGATATTGAAACTACGTTTCATTTTCGTTAGTTTCCGTAGTTTGGTTTCGGAGAAAGAGAGTAGACCCCCTGAAATGTCGGAGCCTATTCAATGTAAACAAAAGAAACAATGAAATTTATCCTCTTTATCATATGTATCCAAAAAAACAATATTTCCTGTACGATAGTGTACATTTTAATGATTTATTCTAATGTTTTAGTTTTCAGTAAATATATGTTTTATGTTACTTATACAGCTAGCATATTGACCTGATGCTAAATGTTGTGCTATTTTATATGCAGGCGTTTAGTACGATAGTAAACAACGCTCTGCAAGTGGCGACGATCAACAGCGTGGGTGACTTCGTGTTGTTCCTGGGCAAGTGTATAGTGACGGCGGTGGCCGGCATGGCGGGCTTGTTGCTGCTCAAACGTAACCCCGACCTACATTTCTTCGCCGCGCCCACACTCGCCATATGCATCTTCTCCTTCTTCATCGCTCACTGTATTCTCTCCCTTTATGAGGTTTGTATTTGCGTATTTTTGTAGGGATAACGTTAAGATGGAGCTGTCGTATTTTATTTAAAAGTTAAAGGTTTAATTAGGTCACCCGGATTCATTGCTCAAGAATGAATTGGTGAAAGCAGAATGAAAAACGGTCTCTCTGTACTAATTTCGACAAAACTATGAATATGAAAAGTTGCTATCAGTCACAAATAAAAGAATGTTAAAAGCATGCACGATTATGACGTGATAATATAGTAGGCAAAATGCAAAATTATTTTAAACTTTGTAATAAGAATTACCATCTAAACTATGATAATATTTGTGTATAGATGGTGGTGGACTCTCTGTTCCTGTGTGTGTGCGAGGATCGCAACATGAACGGCGCGGAGGGTAAGTGGCGGTCGTCGCGGCTGGCCGAGCTCGGCGGTCACCCGCCCGAACGCGCAGACGAACAAGACGGACCAGAAATGCAAGACTTGCAACAAAAGTACTGAACTTTTACACTATAATAATATCGCATGCGCATTGTTATATGTGGTGTAAGAAAAACATAATTGTGCTATTTTGAGGGTATCTGTGTGTTGCTTGGTTTGGCAAACAAAGTATTGATTTTGAGCTTAAATATTCTTCATAATACTTATATATTTATATGTATATCACGGAGTCACTTTCTGACGTATAAACAGCATAAAGTGCCTTAATTTTTCCTACTTTTTTGCCAAGCAGACTGTAATGTTCCGTTTCATTTAATAATGTTGGTGGTAGTTATAGATCATGGAAGTTGTAGAATGTGCTTATGTGGCATGTCAGCAGGTTCTGAAGAGTGTAAGATGTGTCTTTGTTTTGGTCCAAGCTTCAAGCTTACACTGGGTGAGCGGTAAAATATTTATTTATTTAACTTATTTGATACGTCGAATTAAACAACAATAACGATTATATGGTATTTAGTTAAATTATTAGCTTGGTTCTGTGTTGTGCTTATTGTGCTAGACTAGTTGGTATGGTATCTCAGATATTGATAAATAAATAAATATTGAGGACTCTATAACCGTTCCATGTGTTGTTATTGCCATGATCACTTGTAATTTGTTCTAAAGAGTTCTTCTTATTAAAAGCAACATTCCGAACCCGGCAGTTAGATTTCATAATCCTGTAATTCCGGCTGTTTTAAAGTACCTTATTACAATGTAGTCAATTGAAATGGTTTATTTACTGTGACACAGCAGATATACGTGTTTCATACGATGAGACAAAGTATCATGGCAATGAGAGACAGGGGAGGCTATAATAAGGCTCATAGTAAGCCCATGATATATTTTTCAGGTGAAGTGACTTCAAATCAAGTTCAAGTCTGAAAACGCATTATTTCTCCAATGCTTTTAATAATAATGTAAGTGTCATAAATTACTCATGCATAATTAATTGCATAATATACCTATGTTTAAGAGGCCTTTTCTTTGTATTTAAATAGTTTTGATATAATTATATTTACATATTTTCATGTATGTTATAGATTTAGTGGTAAATGTTTTATCGAGTTTTACACGATTTTGAGGTGATTATGATATTCACTTTTAATTAAGTTCAGGAATCTCGCGTTTGTGGCACCTTTTGGAAATTCTATACACCGAGGCTATATTTTAGTATCTACTGATCTGAATGTATTCATTGTTGCAAATCATAACGTAAATGTATTTTTTTGTATGGCTTCTGTATTTTTGTTTTGAGACCAGTCTTACTCTGTTTTAATTGTTCACACGTTTGAAGACTATCATTTATACAACCATTTTACAGTTGTTCAATAATGTTTAAGTTTTTAAGTACAATGATTTTTTATGACGTAAGCGTAATATTTTAGATAAGTAAGCTTTATTTTTTTACTTTAATGATTAATCATATTTGATATTTTACCTAAAATATTTTTTATGCATTTTGATATATTTTTACAATCAACAATTTTATGCATCAAATCATTTGTTGACTGTTTTAATTCATAATTGATACTGGATGTATTTGAGATTATTTGTTTCGATCTAAATTATTCATATTAAATTAAAGAAAACCGTCCAATACTAACTCAGACTTCGAATCTCAATGTTATTAGATAAATGATGATTCTCAAAAACCAGTATTTATTATAATATACAAGAAACATTTAGTCGGTACAAATATGTATGAATACAACATTGTCCAATTTAATATTTCTGTTTAGACTGTATTGTTTTATTCGAAAAATCATAATATGGATGACTATTTTATTATATGATTACATGTGTAGTTCCTAGTTATTAGGAAGTACTATTTACTTGTTAAACTGAATTTACCTCAATTATTTGAAATTTCTTCCATTGATGTTCTATTTTATGACTAAATGACTATGTCTGTTAACTTTGTACTTTAAAAATAAAAAGACTTGAATACATAATGTTTCATTTATAAAGAGTAATTATTTTTTTACAGGTTTTTTCTTTTTAAATAGCTTCCTCTTTTTGATCTGGTCCGAGATGGCCTTGCTCTTCGCCTTGAGCTGTTTGCGTCTGATGGCCATGTCTGGTTTGCTTTTAGACTTCTTCATGCTGAATACTGGCTTTGGAGGTTTGACAGCTTCACCCTCACCCTCAGCTTCACTTTCATCTTCCATGGAATTTTCTTCTGCCTCTTCTGCAATTGAAATTAATGTGTAAAAACAATTATGGTACAAAAAGTTAATAAACTATTAAGAGTTCCAATATATCTTATCTCAATCAAATGTTAAAGAAGACTGTCTGAACTGTGTATAAAGCAAAGGGCTGGCGGCTATTAAAATTTTAACTCACGCTTAATTATAACTTCTTGTGCTTTCTCCATAGGATCACCCTTGAAGAAGTCAGTTCCTTCTATGTCAGGATAACCTGTCTCTGGCTTGGTTGCCTCATACACCACTTTCTTCTCAATTCTTCTTTCATACTTGTTGGCAGCCTTCTTTGAGAATGCTTGTCTCAGCTTAGCTGGGCTGACATATTTTGGGTTCTCCCATAGTGTTGTACCACCAAAAGAACCAGAGAATATTTTCACCTAAAAAAATTACACATTTATTTGTTAGTGTCTACTCAAACATTTCAATACTTAGCTCATTAGTATACAAAAGCGAACTTACAGGGTTCAATACAAATCTAGGTCCAATTTCAGCCAAAGCTCCATCCTCGGACAATATCTGGTAATTTCTAAACCAGATTCTATTATCCAATACCATGAAAGTGTAAACATGATCAAAGAAAGGCTGGCTTTTTGGGTGGTGGTTGGGGACACCAAATATTTGAGTGAGTAGTTCCTTAAGAAGGGAATAATGTGCATCCTTAGTGAACTGAGGGTCAAATGACAGAAGAGGCCTTGAACCTCTCAGACAGTTGCCAGTCATTTTAAGTTCACCCATTGTGTATACTGTAAAGAAAAAGCAGATTTAAAATGTTTAGATCACTGAAAATCAAGATGTAGTACCAGTATCTATAGTAAACTACTTAAATGCAAGTAACAAATAATCCCATTGGCAGAAAGTTTCAAGCAATTAAATATTGAAACACTGGATGGTGCCCATGACTATCTGTGTAGGATTTGACTTACCTTTATATTTTGGACAATTTACACCATATCTTTACATGATAGCCTATGTGTTATTCCGAAACATTATTACTTTAAAGTTTCATTCAAATTAATTAATATTTTAAGCCCGCACTACAAATTAAACCCCATCCAGACACTCCGGATGCCCTCTACACTAGGACAAATTTGGAAAACCTGGACAGATGTCAACCCTACACGCAGCACACAGCTAAAGCTCATTTATACAATGATGTAGGTGTGTACACTAACATTAGGTTTATTCATATTATTACAACATGGAAAAAGTTGCCTTACTATTCTCCACTAAGAATTTGACACTGGGCCCATTAGGTATATTTGCCATCCAAAGGTAGAGGTCCCTCATCTTCCTGCCTTCAAATAGGATGCATTTATTGCAGTTCTTCATTTCGCTGATCTCATTCACGACATACAGATTTTTACTTCTCTCCATCTTAGATTCACTTTTGTGGTGTGGCATTAATTTTTTTATATCTTCCATCAGGTGACGATGACGATGGTTTATGCCTCTCGCTGCGAAAATAAGAACTCTTTGTCTGTTTATCCATTTTACCTGAAATTATAAGTAATATAAAAATAAAAAGAATTGTAATTAGTTAAATAAAGTAATCAGCAGTGATATAAGTATTATATATAAAATAACAAAAATTTGATTACATACTCATAGCTTAGCTAAGTGAATAATACCTGTGGTATTCCCTCCAAAAAATACTTAAAATTATATACAATAAACAGACCCTTATAAACGGTAGTTTTACCGTAGGGAATGATTATAAAATATCTTGCTAGGATTATAATGATTTGAAAAGTATTTCTTTCAAAAGTAAGAACACGTGTTGGTATACCTGTCGCGGTGTGGGATCGTCGGACATTCGTACGGGGGGCAGTATCAATACATTTTCTTCTTCTTTTTTTGATTGCTGCAATGCAATGTCAGATTTCTTTACTTTCTTCGACTTTATTTTAACCATTTTTGATCAATTTAAGCACAAACACGTATCTACGACTAACTAATATTCTATTTATGCCGCCATGCCATACAGACAGACAGAATCAATCAGCATATGTCAACAAAAGCCGATAAGACAGGTGTCAGTTAGACAAATGTCGGTAATAATAAAACATAAAACAGCCAATAAATTTGATTTTCAAAAAAGAAAAGCAAAGGGGACGATTCCCAAACTACCATGTTTTCATTCATTTGTTTTACAATAAAAAACCGTATCACTCGTGATTTTTAAAGTTTCTTGATCTGGAAATAGTCCAAATAACTTAAACGTTAGAAATAACGCAAATATTATGATGTTCTTAATGGGACGAATGACCGTATACGATGCGACTGGATGCGACCGCTTATGTAATAGTTATATATCTGCGCCCCGCGCCGCCGCTCCGCGCATCGTGCCACGCAGTCATCGCTGGCCATCAACTTCGACGCAATTATGATTAATTAGATAGGTTGGTATTGATAGCAAAGTAAATGTCTTCTAAAACATACCTACATAATACAATCTTTGCTATACGCAAATGTCTCCATGTGAATTAAAATGAAAATCAATTTGTTATTTTAATGTCGCACTTAACACTATACGACATTCACTAGTATTACGAGGTATTATTACATTGCTATTAGGTATAATCGGAATGACGTAGATTTGATAGATTTAGATTTGGGTTTATATTACATCATTTAGATTATTTCTGAAACCAACTAATTACGTAGAAACCTTCTGTTTGCTTCCGCAGACGGAATACTAACTGATACTGCTTAGTCAAGTAAAGCTATTGCTATTCTATTATCAGTGCGTAGTTTAAAGTCTTTGTCAGTGAGTGTTTGGTGCTGCTTTTATACAGGCGGTAGTGATTGTGCGTGACTGATAGTGAAATATTTTAACATGTTAAAATCATTGACGTTACTTGTGAGGTGTATTAATAAGAGGAATGCGGTTGATCCACTGAGATATGCATCCCAAGCACTCCCACAGCTTTCCTCGGTATATTATTAACATGTACACAATAGCGCAGATTTTTTTAAAGGGTTTGTTTATCTACGCTATACAAAATGATCACTCACACACTTAAGTCATTTGTTTGTTTTGTATGGGTCTAAGAAGATATGTAGCTATTAGCTGGCGGAGTAGACTCCGGAAGAACTAGTAGCTCAGAAATATCAGGTTAATGTTAGGTGGCTAGCTATTGCAGATATTCACTAAATATACTATTTGTAGTTTTGTTAGTATTAAAGCTTATCACATATATTGTTTTTTAATATCATGTTGAGCATGCTTTGATGTGAATCCGATTTTAGAACAGGTTTGTAGGTGCCTACCAACCTTATGAAACCCCAATTTATTTATAAAGCAACAAATTATGTTGCCTATTTAATTTTTTTACTGAATCAGTCGGGCAAGAAAGGTCATATTTTAGTGGAAAGATAAATTCGTTATATAACATAAGTATAATATTTATCTCGGAATACCTACAGTAATAATTTTAAATTACCTAACTATCGTATCTTAATTAAATTCTCTTTGAAATTTATTTGCATTTAAAAGTACTATTTCTAAAGTCCCGAGCCGTACCTCTGCTCAATGGCTATGTCCCCAAAACTGCCAGGTCGTAGGTTCGATTTCCGCTGAGAGGGTGTTTTTGTAATGAACTCAGGTAGTAGGCTCTTTTTTCCTACCTACCTGCACTTACTTATCCCATTTAGAAAGGTTGGGTGTAACGGGATATCTCGTTTGAAATTAAGAGCTGTCCGACTGGGGACCGTAGTTCCATACCTCACACAATGATTACATTGTTTTTTCCCCCACTGTATGTGGCTGTAACATTTTAAATCAGTTTTAATTTGATGACGTTTTTTCTTTAGGAAAAATATGAAGTGAAACGAAAAGAGTTTAGCACGGTACAATCGACAGATGTGAAATACTTCCAATCGGTGCTGAGCGAAGACCGCGTACTGACAGACGAGAGCGACATTCTGCCTTATAACATTGACTGGATTAAGAATTGCAGAGGTACATCTAACTAAACATTATATAAATAAATGCTAACAGTACTCTAGTTTTCACTACTCTTCAGATTATTTGTAATTACTTACTACATACTACATAAGTAATTTATTTCTGTATTTTCATTTAATTTTACATTCTTAAACAGGTCAATCAAAGGTAGTTCTGAAGCCGAGAAGTACAAATGAAGTATCTAAAATCCTGCAATACTGCAATGAGAGGAAGCTGGCAGTATGTCCGCAGGGTGGCAACACCGGACTTGTGGGGGGTTCCGTACCTGTATTCGACGAGATTGTTATCAGTTTCGCGCTCATGAACAAAATCCTAAGCTTGGATGAAGTCTCAGGTTTCATATTTAATTTAATACATAACTCTGACCTCTTACATCTTTCAATGAACAGGCAAGGGATTGATCTAGATTTTTTTTTTAGGAGGGGCACAAAAAATCCGCCCTTGTTAACAGTTACAACCTACCTAGATAAATAGGTAAAAAGTTAATATTTATTTTTCTTCGTTTGCTTATTTAGTTTTATGTAAGTGCTCCCTGCAGCACAGGTTCCCAAAACGTACATATTGACATAATATTAAAAAAACACACACAGGTATGTAGGTACACCAACAATAGCAATGTTGTGATTGCAGGCGCCCTCACCTGTGAATCTGGATGTATCCTGGAGAATTTGGACAACTATGTTCGCGAGAGGAACCTCATAATGCCGCTGGACCTGGGCGCCAAAGGCAGTTGCCACATTGGAGGAAACGTGAGCACCAACGCGGGAGGATTGAGACTCCTGCGGTATGGCAACTTGCACGGAGCGCTACTAGGCATTGAGGCTGTGAGTTCGATATCTAGGGGATATGGGAATTTTTTGAAATCTTTGTTTGTGTTATTCAATAAAAAAATACAGTTTTATCTTATTCGTTTTTTAAAATGGCAACTGAAGATTGTATCAAAAACTTTAGGATTACGCAGAGCGCGGAATAGAGAAAAAAAGTTACGACTTTTGTTTAATTTTTTGTAGGTAAAGGCGGATGGAACAGTGATAGATTGCTTGAGAACATTGAAAAAGGATAACACCGGATACCATCTGAAGCATCTGTTCATAGGGTCGGAGGGTTCTTTAGGTGTGGTTACTAAGGTGGCCATACATTGCCCTGTTCTACCGAAGGCAGTCACTGTCGGCTTCTTTGGTAAGTATCAAATCCGCTAAAGTGCCAAAACTAACAGTACTTAGTTAATGAATAAATAAATAAATCAAACTCGCGCTCTGCTAGCCGAAAGCAGGACCACGAGGTACCTTAGATCTGGATAATTCCTTGAATGTAATACCTACTTGCATTTCACATCATAAGACCACACATTACCTATACATTTGTACTTAACGCTTATTTTTGTTTTAGGTGTGAAAAGTTTCGAAGATGTTTTGAAGTTATACAAGAGTGCCAAGTTATCTTTAGGAGAAATTTTATCTGCTTTTGAAATGGCTGATTATGATTCCATCAAGTCAACTACCGACAACCTCAAATTGCCGTAAGTATTAAATATACAAACAAAGGAGTATCTTCCTAAATGTAGGTAGGTACCTAAATGTAAGCTGTTTCTAAGGCTTAAATTAGACTATTAATTTTTTTTTGCTTATGATTTTATAATCACATAGCAGTCCCATAATAATCACATATGTAATACATCAATCAAAGCGCATCATAAATATGAAATAGTTATGTAGCTACGTATAAGTTAACTATGTAGGTAAGTAATCGAGTACCTGCGTAAGTTTAGGTACCTCCGAGTAATAATCGACCGACTTTGGTAGGTATGTATTAAGTAATATATCTGAAAACAGTTCAATAATTCAATACTTTAAGATTATTAAAGTCAACTGCAAAAAAAAAAACGTAAGTTGGTTCCAATTCAAACCTAAATGCTATGTCCCTGACAGTCATATTAAAACAATAAACGTGGTCCGATACGTCGCACTTGGATTCTATCTTATCACTAGAGTCAACATGTTGTTTTCATTATGTAATTACCTTAGGTACTTATTAAATACCTACTTACTACTTATATAATGATTGGAATCCAGTACCTACCATAAGTATACGCGATATTTATAACATGAGTAGATACCTAACTACCCACTCCTAATAATTAGGTATTTCGCATACTAATATGTTTAAAAATAGCCTCGTAGTACAAGATCTCTATTGTAGGTATTAATTGCTATTCAAATGAATTCATAAGAAGTCATTATTGTTTTCAGAAATCCAATATCAGACTATCCATTCTACGTGTTGGTGGAAACTCACGGCAGTGACGAGACTCACGATGGCGAGAAACTGAATCGATTCCTGACTAACGAGATGGAAAGTGGACTGATCGTAGATGGCACTGTCACTAATGAGCCGGCTAAGATGCAGGTTCGCTTCTCTATAACAGCGCGGCACATAGTCCTGCCACTTCAAACTGGGACCTTACCATAAGCTTTAGTGATACATTTATGTCTATACCTACGTCATAAACATTATCAATCCATCATGGCAATAAGAGGTCATGATAGAGCTCCTAAATTATTTGAAGCATTACAATAAATTTGTGGCGCAAGATATCTCAGTAGGTAAATTTACCTACATATTTTTTTATTTGTGGTCAGACCATCTGGAACCTTCGCGAGAGCATAGCGGGCGCAGGCTTGGTGCGCGGCTACGTGTTCAAGTACGACGTGTCGGTGCCTCTCGAGCACTACTACAAGCTAGTACCCGAACTTAAGCGCAAACTGGGGGATCGGGCACTAATCGTGTGCGGCTATGGCCACATCGGTGAGGGTTTCAATTACTTATAGCACTGGTACTAATTGAGAAGTATTTTTTGCATAAAATATAGTCTAAACTCGCGCGTCTCTCGCCTACCACCAGACGCGAGACATATTGTGTCTAGTGCGAGTTTTTCACCGTCACAAATCACCGCGTCGACGTAAACGCAGATATAAACAGCGCCTCTGTCGGCCTAAAGATGACACTATTGTGGGTCCATACAAATCTGCATTCAAGAAAACTTTCACTAGGCACTCTAGTGGTCTTTGCCTAAGAATGTGAAGATTCTTAATACACAAAATACACAGCCTAAATAGTAATAAAATATTTTTACTGAGCGCATCTCTAGCTTTATAATGGCCATAATGTATTTCTAATCTGTGTACTATTGCAGGCGACGGCAACATCCACATCAATGTGACAGTGCCAGAGTACAGCAAAGAGATTGCCTCAGTTCTGGAGCCGTATATCTTCGAAGAGGTGAGCAAGCTAAATGGCTCCATCAGCGCCGAGCACGGCGTGGGATTCAGGAAACCCCAGTATATACATTACAGCAAAGACGAGGCGTCTCTACAACTGATGCGCAGCCTCAAGCTCATGATGGACCCCAACGGTATACTTAACCCCTACAAAGTTTTACCCAACGTTTGATTTGATATTGACCAAATATATTTTTTATAAGAAAAAGATCTGTAAAAGGGCATGGAATAAAACAACATTATATTTAAATGACTTTTATTAAAATATCCATTTATTCTTATAACATTCATAATATCACTGCAACAAAAATACAATGGAATATTATAAACATTTTCCTAATTGCTTCAAATAAATAAATCCAGTATTTCGTAAATATATTCGAAAAAATGTCTTATTAGGACTTCGATTGCATCAGCGTAAATGGCATAAGTGACTTACTTAGCAGTAGTTTATTTTATTGCTATATTCATAATATTATGTACGAGTGGTCTCGAGCTCTTCCAGGTCATAAGTAGATATCACTAGTAAATATTTTATTGCAACGGACTAAAATTCATTTTTCACGCAAGACGCAGTTTCTCTCATAATTAAGTAGGCAATGGAGTCTTAACAACGTTAAATACAACGTAAAGATTTTGGCAAATAACTTGTTCCTATCGGATTAGACTAATAGACAACATTTACTATGCATTTGAGTACGTCTTCACTCAGTTGGACATAATATACTGGTTGATATTTAGAATCTAATCTAATATTTGTGCTAAATAATAAATGTATCACTTACCACGTAATGGAGAGGGCTATGCTACTGCCTGAACAAGTAAGACACTGCGCAAAGAATGATAAAACGAATATTTGGATGGATAATAAATAATGGATAATATTTATCAGCAAATTGTAAAATCATTTTATACATAGAATTAAATTATTATTATGTCATCAGCCTTGAAATGTCTGCAACATCAGCAAACCTCAGTAATATTTAAACTTCATTGGAATGCGGCCTTTTGTGATATGCTGGGCTATTCTATAAGCATCTCGAGAGCGGAATCCGCGGTGAGTAGCTGTTGTGTTGAAGTAATACGAAATGTTTGGTGAGGTTCCGTATCAATTCCGTACGATGGATATTCGTAATTAATTACACAGAGTGTTCCGCTTTCGAAATAATATCATACAGAATAGCACTGAAGTAATCAAAAATATAAAATGGTGCGTGTTTGCATTCGGTGCATTACGTCATATTTGAAACAATTGTGGAGACTTTGTTGATTTACGTTAATTGAATTGAATTGTAAGAAATAAATGGAGAAATTATGAGATCACTAAATATTAAAGTAGACGAAATGTAAACAAGGAGCAGTCGTCAATATGGCCGTCGATTTAGTGGTGGGAGCACTACTATACAAACTACACAACAACTACTTGCTTCACTACAACACAATTTTAATTCGAACCAAAGGCACCACAAATGTACGCCTAAACGCGCTTTAGTTCATCTCGACTTGTTTACATTTAGTCTATAAATTAAGTATTGTGTTTACGTATACATATTAAAATTAAAATGCAATACAACCGACTGAAAATCAATTGCCACCAAATATTGTTAAACAAGTAACCAAATTTACAAATAAATTTGCGATTATACGTAAACACATTTCTACACATAGGTAAATACACAATTTCATCCTCTTAGAACAACAGACCAAAATGTTCAGTAACTAAAACAAATACAAAATCATTATACATAAGTATTCTAATGGGTTTATTAAATAAAAAAGCATCAAATGTAAAATTTAAAAGCCATCGATCATTATTGTTTCTCAAATGCTTACACACTACAAAAGAGCACCTAAAAGTAAACTTGGTTTCATGCAGCGGTGGATGTACAAATAATGGACACAGTACAGATTTAGATAGCAAATAAATTGTTCAGAAAGGGGAGTATGTGATGAGCATCGACTGTGACCGCTGGGAGTCACCAACAACTGGGCGAACGATACTGGAAATGTAACTCTTAGGGCGAATTCATGCTTATCTCTTCTAGGGTAGGTGACGGGTGTTAGTCTACCCCCTACTTCTTTTTTTAGTTTTACAGTATTTTATATTTTTTTTATATATTTTCACCATAGTCCTAGTATAGAAGACGCAGTTTGGTCTGTGCCCCCGAGGGGTTATCGCTTGATCTGGTTGGACATCTTGAGGAACTCCAGGAAGCTGCTCTGCATCTCGGCGTCCATGCCCGTGTCCCACGCGTCGTTCTCCAGCTCCTCGCTGCACACACAAGCTATCTCAATCAACACGCCTACGACACGAATGCTAGTATAGAAGATCTAAAAATTTTTCACCGAAATCGAATTTTGAACGATCGAATATCAAACGAGGTTTCAATATTGTTTTATTTTCTCAAAAGTAAATTTTCGTTCTTAAATAATTTAATGAAAGTATTTTTAGATTGTACAAATTTCAAATATTTTTCTTGAGGAACCACATTAATTTTAGAACGAATAAGAATCCATTCTTGTTCTTCTTTGCGAATTTACGATAAAAAATTGGTAATATATTATAAGTAGCCCCTATGGATTCCAATCGCCGTCTTTCAGAAGATCGGAGCCAAAAAACGCTAGCCCAGAGTAGTGTTCTATGTGTTCTGAAAAGGTGATTCCTTAGTGACCCAGCAAGCCATGGAGGTGCAAGCTACAGTGCGCACATTTGCGGTAATGGGCGACACTTGGTATTACTAGTATCTAACCACTTATTATCGGGCCTTATGCTTGTTAGACACTTTTGCAACAACTTGTTATTTAAGGTGAAATCAATGTTTAAGAAAGAGTGCGCTCACAGTATATCCTCGTCGAGCGCGAGGTTCTTCCCGGGCGGCAGGTTGCTCTGCAGGAAGGCGCGCTCCTCGGCCGTCAGAGCGTGCCCGTCCGCCAGGTATCCCTCCGACACACCCATCTCCGCTGAACCATTCATCGCTATACACATTTATATTATTAAAATCACATTCAAAATATTTATTTGATTACAATTTTAACAGAGTACCTACTTACAAATTGTAAAACGACATGATGATACAGGATTATACACGTTTGAGTAATACAGTTAGTTCTACTGCATAAATATTTTTAAGAAAACGATATAGATGAATTGTAGGTACTATGTATAAAAGTGTAGCTTTACCCCTATTAACCCGCATATAACAACGTACTTATCATTAGTAATACAAGTCAATAAAAGAAAGTGCAATGTTACTGATATCTCATATTTTTCTGGGCTAATACTGTTCTATGCTAGTAGAGTCTTAGCTTTAGTTTAAAATTTCAAAAACATCCACGTTGTTACCTCGTGACGGGACCTGTACCCCTATCACGAGTTAGCCACCGTTTTCTGTGCCGAATATTTGTATGAGAAATTATACAGCGCCTAGCGGTTACGTGAAGAACTAAAATATCTCATACAAATTAATTCCATTTTCGGTGATGCTAGGCGAGTGTGGATAAGAAAACGGTAGCAAACTCGTGATAGGGGTACTATATTGGTGTATAACGAGTATAGTATAGTACCGTTGGTTCTGTGTCTGGTGTCCTGCGGCGGTGGCGGCGGCGCGCGCGGCTCGGGCTCGGCGAGCCCCCAGCGCGCGGCGCGCAGGGCCAGCACGTTGGCCACGGCCGCCAGCGCGCCGCGCCGCTTCAGACGCTCGAAGATCGCGTGCATCCCGCCGCCGCAGTCCGCGTCCAGCGCGATGCCTGACAACTGCCCGCACACACCACTCGTATACTATATTTGCTAACCCCAAGGACTAACCAGAGGTGTTGTCACAACAAAACCCAAGTTTCACTGAAGATGATTAAGTGTCAACGTGACAGATGATGATACATACGTCTTCAAATTACTTTCCAGACATATGCAGGTTTCCGAACAATATTTTCCTTTCCCGTAAAGTTCGTTGTGTAAGATCACTGTAAATCACTTTTTGAAAAAACTCATTGGTATAGGCCGATGAAATATGAACTTGTGTGGCTTGCGTAGCAGACGACACAAGTTACTGATAGGCCCTGACAACTCAAACCCCCACAACTCCGGCTGCCGCCGCATTCCGCATCCAGCGCGATGTCAGGCAACTCGACACACACCACTCATATTACCCTAGATCCTCAAAACAATCATACAGCCGGGGATCGAACCCAGAACCTCGTGTTCAGCAGGTCTCCGACCACTAAACCAATAGGATGCAAGTGATCAATACTTCTTCTACATAAAGCACTGGCGAACGTAGGAGTGCTGTGAATAATTGCTTTCATTATGTTGCCATCATCATTTAATTATTTATATGCAACGCGCAAGTGACAATCCTGGCAATGCTATTATTCATAGACTACAAGTAAATATTTTATTTATATATATATTTCATTCAAATTTACGTAAATTACATAAACTCAGAAGAAATGCCTGCCCACAGCCTATCTTTACCAATAATTGTATTCTAAGCATGGAACTGAAGTTGCACCCTCTGTTGCAAGCTAAATATCTCACTACCAGAACAAACAGCTCAAAAAGTTCTTAGTTCGGAATCATACACATACTAAAGATTTTTATAAGTTTTTAAACTCTAACAATGCGGTACGCACACATGTTATAAAAAATATGATGAATGAAATACCAAGATTATACCGACATGACTAAAATAATGCAACATTTGCCCCTTATTGACTTTAAGCGCCTCATGTAGCTCCGTGATGCCTCTGTCCTACTTTCTTTTTCATGCGTCAAGAAAATAAGATGCATTTGTAAGGAGCCTTAGGTCAGCACATTTGTATTTTACGCAGTCTTCAGCGTATTCTACGTGCTTCCTTCACACATCACACATCAATAACATATTATAAGAAGGTCAACCACTCAATATAAATAATAACCATTAATATTATTTTTGAACATAACATAAAGATAACGTTACTTAATACGCTAATTGGGGTAAGGAGGTAAGCATACTTGTAAATGTTAATGAGAATTTTAGGTGAGTACGTATCTATACACATAAATAAAATTGAAGTGTCTGTTTGTAATTCTAAAATAACAGCTTTTCAATAAATGCATAGGAATGTATACACGCTACTGAAACTAAACAACCAAGTTTTAAAAATTGTCTCTGTCTGTCTGTCTGTTTGTTCCGGGTAATCTCTGAAACGGCTGGGCCGATTTTAACGGGACTTTCATTGGCAGGTAGCTGATGTTCCAAGGAGTAACTTAGGCTACTTTTATTTTAAAAAACATTTTGGGTTCTACGGGAATAAAACTAAATCTACACGGGTGAAACCGCAGGTCACAGCTAGTTTATAATAAATATTGAACCACTCAGTGGCGGTTGAATAATGAAATTTACCAGGACACTAATTCACACGATTCGATATTGCGTAATTATAATTAATTTGTCATTTACTTTGACTTTGTTAATTTTGGTTTGACCTTTTAGTTTTAGTGATTGACATTTTAATTAGTTACCCTAAGCCGCGCTCAGCTAAGAATATCATTGGCGTGGAGTATCTGCTATCATTCAAAGCCATAATGCGATTTTTTGTAAAACATGGATAGTGGATGGAGAAACGTCCATGTAGTTATTGCTTGAACAGGTCACAAACAGAGCTCAAGATTATATAAGCTTATTGCTGCAAGATTCTACTGATAAATTATTTTGTATTATCTTTATAACCATCATAAATGCGAAAGTGTATTTGTTGAGTGACTTTCTCTCAACGGCTAGACAAGATATTCTTTAAGGATATAGATAATTTCTTATTGCTTAAAATATAATGAAAACTATTAATAAAACGTACAAATCTGTAAAATATAACATTTGTTTTCTAACACTCCTTTCTTCATAACCCTTATCAACAATGTTTTTGTGGATTAAACATGTATTTTATCTACCATAAACGTCATGGCGCATTCTTGATAGATAGTGACTGAGAAAGGATTGCCACCACACTTTGTCATACATTTTCATAAAATGAATCAAACTTCCTCCAAACACATCCATCTCTTGTTAATTCGGCAATCTACTAGAACTGCGACCATTAATAAGTAAACATGTGACTTACCTTAAGTAGTTGGCATACAGCTTTGATGTTAACTTCCTTGTCAGTGTCCAACAGGTGAAGCATCACCTTGCAGAGACTTTCGCCAAGGGTCCTGATTCTACCACCCTGTTCCCATAGTAGTATACTTTTGAGAATTATACATAAACCCCCATAGTACAAAACATAGTTTAAACCAAGACTAAATTTAATCAGAATAATCCAAATCGTTTTAAACCCATGTCACAATGAGACGGAGCAATTTCTAAAACAATGATTTTCTTGGGCCATGTTTTGTAATAAGGGGAAAAGAGACGAAACATACTTTTTTTAAATATGATATATTATCTTTTTATTTTTTCATAGTGCAATATTTTAGTGTAATGGCATTATTAGGAGGTAGTATATAATTCTTAATGAAAAAACAACACAATATAAATTTAAGGATTGTAAGTTTCCTGTTTACATGAATGAATCTCCACTTGTCCCAGATTTAACATAATAATAAGTTTGTTTGTCTTATAAAGTTATAACAACAAGGTTACATTTAACTGTCATTATTCTTGTTAATTCTGGCATAAGCTATTCATAGAAACAGTTTGTGGCAGTAAATGCTATTATGAGGGCTTGTTTTGTTTAAGTGATTGGATAGGTTAGTAGTTTAATTAGTTTGCACTGTTTGCGCATAATCGTGTCAACAAAATATTTTATTGTACATCTCATGTGGTCATTTGCTTTAAAATATAAATTTGTATAAAAAATGTTAATAATCATACACACCTTCCTATTGAAATATGTGTGCTAAAAAATATAAATTAATTACATATTATATTTACGTAGCAAGAAATAGGATTTAAGTTGCAAATATTAGTATATCAAAACAAGCTTGATAAAAATATGTTTAAAGATGTTTCAATTGTATGCAATTGAATGTAGGAACTAAATACATACCTGACTATCTTCAAGTTGCGTGTAGATCTCGGCGAGGAACATGGCGAACCCTCGCATGTTCTCCTCGGAGGTCTCAATCCCGCTGATGATTTTATTCTCCTCCGTCGAGCACCGCTCGAGCAGACACGCTCTGAACGTAGACTCCTCGGGAGACGCCACGGAGTCGTACATCGAGCACAGCCGAGCCCCATTGTAGCGGAAGTTGGACTCGGCTATTGACTGCATACACATTGATTCTTAAGTATTGGAAAGACTTAACCGGTGTATATTATGTGAGAAGTCAATGACTTACATGTGTTAAGTGGTGGCTGAGTGACGGCGACAGACTCGCCATTTGTTACATTGACCCTAACTATCTAGCGTAAACAGCGTGTTGAGTACCCAAAAGACTGTGTTAAAGGTTCTTTGTAAAGGCATAAAGGTAAAAATACATTATTATTCAAATAGTTATAAACCATGTAAAAATTAACTAAAAGCTTGTTCAAAAATTGCGATCAATGAGTTCTAAGAATCGCTTTTTTTTTCGATTTCGATTTTGGCTCAATACTGTAATGCTAAGGTAATGAAGAGACCATGTCTGAACTTCTAATGTACAATTTCTATGAATATTTATAGATGGTAATGTGCAGGAACTGGTGTGAGTAGTGAATCAACCTAACCTAAGTTTAATTAATCCATACTTACAAACTTTCGTGTTTATACTATTAGTATGAATAGTATGACTTTTCATCATCACACTAGTGATAATGAAAAGTACCTTGTAAAAGTGTCCTGTTTTGTATAATATGTCCTGACAATTTGTGTGTAAAATTTTATGATGATTGGTTGAGTAGTTAAGGTATGTTAGCGTAACAAACAAACTTAGTAACACATTTATAATATTAGTTATGATTTATCAAAAAATACTTTAGACAGAAAGATCTAAACTTGAAATAAATAAGTGTTTCAAACAGACATATGCGTCAAGACTGTTTACCTTTTATGCAAATTAAAACGAAATGGTCGTTAAATCTATTCCACTAAATGAGACAAGAATATTAAACTGTTTTGCTTATTGCAAAATTGGACATGTGCACCTAACAATAGAAAAATATCATCATTGATCATAATCGCCTATAAACTCATCTATACAGATAAATAAAATTGAAGTGTCTGTTTGTAATTCCAAAATAACAGCTTTTCACTAAATTTATATGAAAATATACACGCTACTGATACTAAAAAACAAAGTTTTAAAAATGTTCTGTCTGTCTGTCTGTTTGTTCCGGGTAATCTCAGAAACGGCTGGACCGATTTTAACGGGACTTTCACTGGTAGGTAGCTGATGTTTCAAGGAGTAACATAGGCTACTTTTTTTTGTTAAAAATATTAGGGTTCCGCGAAATCAAGCATAAAACTAAATCTACGCGAGTGAAACCACGGGGCACAGCTAGTATAAACTAAATCTGTAAAAAAAAAGTACCTGGGAAAAAAGAATATCAAAATTTTTACTTTTAAGAAGTTTAAAAAAGATATTGAAAACATGTACTAAAATTATTTATTATACCTAACAAGTCAAGATTAGTGCATAGCATACACAAACAGCATCATATTAATAAATAATATTGATGTCACAGCTGAAAACATACTTATAATAATATTTTTATGTTGTTATTATGTAAAGTAGAAAGATATTTTTTTACCTGGTTAACAATAGCCTCAACCAGCGGTCTGGTGTAGCTGACATCATGCAGAGTTGAAGCAAAGGAGTCAACCAACGGGCCGCAGAGAGTGTCAAACTTGCCAGGGTCGAATGTTATCTCACACATCACAGTTATCAAGTTGCTAATGTTCTCCTACAGACAAACATTATGATAATCAAACTGTTTTACATTTGTTAATAAATCATTTTATATTATGCTCATTCATTTATTTAACTCTTTTATACATCTGTAAAGTAAGTAAAAAGAACTGCTTTTTTCATGTTATCCTTTCCATCATTATAATGGTAATTACTATTACTTAGTAAGTTGCAGTGAAAATACATTGAAATTTGAATGAGAGGAGAAAGTAGGATTGTTGTGAATGAATTTATATTTAGGAAAACTTATGTTGATTTCCTCTTTCCTTCTGAAGCAGGTAAGGTTATTCAAAATGGATAAAAGAGTATAAACAAATAGTATATATATTGATCAGTGTTTCAACATAGATCAAGAGTCATGAATGAGCTATAATATCAGTTCAATAAGAGACAAAGTTACCAATGAACGAACCCGCATGTCCATATTCTCTGCTTCCTCAAGTGAAAATGACATGTCATTCAAGCTGTAAGGGTTATGATCCTGAGATTGGCGGAGACGATCCTGCACAGAGAAGCGCTGGGGCCGGTAGGGGGCAGGGTCCGGGGTGAATGTAGGCACAGCTTGCGGGTTGTAGTTGGGAGGGTACCATTCTTTCGCCTCCGCAGATAAGTTCGATTTAGGAGCTTCAACTGCACGCAACATAGTAAAAAAATTGAAATTTAATCGGAGCACGTTATACGATAGTGTATTGACTGACCTAAAATAAACAAATTGTGATTGCTTTCAACAAGTAACACGAACAGTAGCCCGTGTCAAAGTACGACGTCTACGTCATTAGAAATGAAAATCCTTACTTTCACCTAAAGTATTAAAATTATGAAGAACGCAGTTAGATTGCCAAGCAACGTCACAGCCTGTTTTATTGGGGTCGAGAAAGTAGCGGATGAGTCAAAATGTGTGTTAAAGTACCTTTTGATTCCTCATTAACGTTCTTGGGTCGGCGAAGCTCCCGTGGTTGATTGTCGGGCTGTTGCCATCCGCGGCCTCGGCCTCTCGGACCACCGACCTCTCCGTTATTCATTTCAACAAATAGCCCTAATCAAAACCTCTGTTTACGGTTGGATATCTTCAACTGAATACCGATTCCATAAACGACATAAAATAATGTCTTTATTTTCATTAATACTTCTTAAATTCGATCGACAACTTCGACACGTAAACAAAGAAAAATACTCTTCGTCACTAATTTCACAGCACAACCTCCATGTTATTTGAGCGAACGAGACAGACAGACAGAGCACGACAGAGACAGTGATTGAGTGTGGAATGGAATGGAAAATTGAAGTAGGAATAGACAAACTGGAAACATGGACCAAAGAGTAGACACGGCAAAGCTTAATAATTTATTCTTATATTAATTAATATAGGAAATTTATTCGATTTAACTAATCCCTTTTTTTCACACAAAATCAAATAAAAATAGACTTTTCATTAATTGAGAAGTCAAAGTCAAAGTCAAAAATATCTTTATTCGATTAGACTTTTTACAAAGTACTTTCAAATCGTCAGAACGACATGGATTATACATGCTACTGCCAGGTTCGGAAGGTTGCTTTTACTGAGAACAACCTGGCAAGAAACTCAGTAATGCAGATAAACTACCTTATGTCTATTTAGTATATTTTATTTGAAGTACTCACAATGAAATTACTACACAATACCAACTAATTATCTTCTCTCCTCTCCCATCATGCTTCACACAGGGTAGGTGTATTATATAGTTATGACAGATTTATAAACTTCTACCAAAATATTTGTAGAATTTGTGTATGATTGCAGTCATTAGTACTATCATAGACTTCAACATTTAGGATGTTTAGTTGATATCGACACAGTATTCATATGTTCAATGTGACATTATGCAAGCAAGTGATTGGGCAAAGGAGGCACATAAAATTACAACAAAATAAGCATAATTTATTAGAAACTAACAACAACAATTTCTACAAAGCTATAATCACAAATTTTCTATACATAGATATTTAACTATATTATACAGTACAAAATAATTAGTTTCACTACTAGTAAAGGTGTCTTAAGATTCTGTTCTTACACATAATATACTGATTTAGAGAGATATTCAGAGTGACACTAATGATGAATACAACCTAAATATTGCACTTAAAATATTTGATATACCAGGCCAACTTATTACATAAAATTATATATACATCATAATGAAGTTATAGTGCAATGTTGTTAAATTATAAATATGAAAGAGTGAAAATCAGTACACATGTATGGATTGTTTAATCTTGTCAAATTCATTGTTTATATGCTAAATGATTCGCCACATCCACAAGTGCCCTTAATATTTGGATTGTTGAAAACAAATTCAGCTGAAAGTTTGTCTTCAACGAAGTCCATTTCAGTTCCTAGAAAAGAAAGTTCGATAAGATTATCATGGACAAATTGTTTTACATAAACAAAAAAAACCTTGTTTTATTCTTATGTACTCACTAGCTGTGCCCCGTGGTTTCACCTGCGTAGATAGTTTTATGCTTTATTTCACGGAACCCTAATATTTTTTTGTAAATCAAAGTAGCCGAAGTTACTCCTTGTATAATCTGCTATCTGTCAGTGAAAGTCCCGTTAAATCCCGTAGAACCCAAAATGTTTTTTAAAATAAAAGTAGCCTAAGTTACTCCTTGGAACATCAGCTACCTGCCAATGAAAGTCCCGTTAAAATCGGTCCAGCCATTTCAGAGATTACCCGGAACAAACAGACAGACTGACGGAGAAAAAAATTTAAAATTGCTTTTTTTAAGTCAGTACTGCATATAATTTCATATGCATTAAGTAAAAAGCTGGTATTTTGGAATAACAAACAGACACTTAAATTTGATTTATCTGTATATATTAACTTTATCTTAGTGACACATTTTTACATTAACTTAGGTTTCATACCTATTTGGTATAAAATATCTTCCATAATAAAGACTCAAGTTACAACTAAATTAATAAAAAAGGTTTGACTCATAAATCAAACATTCAAAGATGATTATAAATTATGATATGCATACCCAGAAGTTGGTGGTAGGGATTGTGATAATTGTATTTTTACTATGATATTTGTATTATTTCTTTGCCAACTTCTAGGTATGCTCATAATTCACAATACATCTTTTGATTTCTCCATATTCAAACATATCAGATGAATTTGTTAGTAATTTATATTTAGCATAGTTTTACTCATTCATTTACTTCACCTGCATTGTGGGACATATGATTCAAGGTGATATTACTTTAACATACCTAACAGTGTTAACTGAGCTTTCTTGTCAATTATGATTGTAACACCATCTTGCTTGACCTCCTCATCAAGTTTATCCTTATTCTTTGCATAGTCTAAAGTGTAAGACAAGCCATTGCATCCTCTTTGCCTCACTCCTACTTTCAATCCTATGTAACCCTTAGCATCTTTTGCAGACATGATTTCTTTAATTTTTTTCACTGCTGAAGAAGTCAGAACTACTGCAGCTCGTGTAGGTAGTACTCTCTTTTTCACAGCTCTTACTGTTGCACTGGCAATCGATTTAGTAGCCATCTGAAAGACAACAACAAAATCTAAAGGTCATGAAGAAAAGAAAAGTTTGATTCAAGACAAAATTGTATTAAAACTGATATTTCTTATATAATAAACATACCTTTTTATTAAGATTTCAGCAAAATTTCATTGGGGTTTTTCTAATATTTATTTCATTGCGACGCGACGATATTTTTCGCTAAATTTAAATGTGTCAATTTTTTGTTAATGTCACGATGTCCGTCTGTCATGTCAAAATAGAGTAAGATTTCCAGCAAATTTTCGATTGAATTTTGGGAGTCAAATGTTAATGTCAAATTGACTGTCAGACAGAGAGAGACATAGAGAATACGTTCTTTTTAGAAGTAGTGATAATCGTTTAGTTGTTGGATGAAGCCACTTTTTTAAGTAAATTGTGTGATTACGGTGCACGATTCTGCAAAATAAAACAAACAAGAATGTGGCCAATTTTGTGTGTTTTAAGAAGTTAAGGTTTTGAAAAACATCTACAAAAATATATATGAAAAAATACTATGCAAAGCGTCTTAATTTTTAAGGTGATAAGTTGCATTAAGCAACCATAATATATTGTATAATAGAAAATAACTTTGTAAAACGTTTGGTTTCCTTCTATGAATTTCATTTAATAGAACGTCACTCACGAACGTCACAAAATGACACGTCTTTCATACAGTTTACCTAGGTAGGTACTGTACCTACCACCTTGGTACATTGGTACTGATAGCAGCGTGTAATGTAATGATTTTTCTTTTCCGATGTGTTAAATATTAAAAATGGGTGGTCAAAAATTTGAATATGATGAGAGTGGATCTACTTTCTTTTATTTTGTGCTCTCATTCCTTGCACTAATATTAGTGCCGGCCACATTTTACTACTGGCCAAGGAAGAGGAAAGAAGGTAAATGAAGTGTTTCATGTCGATCATTACTTTTTAAACTTCCAGTAAAAGTTATATTTTACTATCTGAGAACTTCTTAAGCTACGTTTGTACGTAAATAGATTGGTTTACTCATTTACCGTTATGTCAAATTGTTGGGCTATGTTCCGGCGTCAAGTCGACCATGCACACGAACTAACTACTTCAAACTTAGTTATTTACCTACTATTAATCTATGTATGTTTAATAATCGTTTTTCTGTTCCCACCTTTTCAGATCCAGTAAGAAAAGCAGAGTCATGTCAATGTCCAAATTGTATAAACAAACAGTTAATCATAGAACAATCCCAACCTTACAAAGGTGTGAAGAACTTCTTTATAAAGCTAGCAATCATATTAGGGTGGGTGCTGCTAGGATTCTTGGCCTACAAAGTGTCCCAGTTCGATTATGAGATGTCCAACTTTGATCCCTATGACATACTAGGGCTGCCACCTGGTGCAACTCAGGCTGAAATTAAGAAGTCATATCGCAAACAATCACTTATACTTCATCCTGACAAGGAGACCGGTGATGAAAAGGCTTTTATGAGATTAACAAAAGCATATCAAGTAAGTAAATATAACTTTGTTTGAATTTTATTATTATTAATTAATTAATTAATCAATCATCCCTAACATAAGTATGCATAAACAATAGAACTTCTGTCTCTTTCTTTTCTTGAGTGACACATGATGACCCTGGTGTTGCAAGTATCAAAAAAGTGCAGTGATTTTCTTTAAAGTTAAGTATTTTAAATCAGGAGGCATCCATGGTAGCATTAAACAACAAGTATAAGTATATTACGAGTATAATATTTTTTGTACATACATAATATAGGATTAACTACCTAATATAGTTCAATATTATTGATTGATTGAGTATGTAAGTATGTCTGAAGTGTTGACCTGTATTCACAAAAGTATTTCTACTTTCTCCTCACTTTAATTTAAATTCTGATCACAATTTTAATTAGGTTCAACAAAGCAATGAACTCAACCACTAGTACTTATTATATTACCACCACTAAAAAAAAAATTGACATATATATAGTCAATTTTAATTTGAAACATTATTTTTAGGCTCTCACAGATGATGAAGCTCGTAGAAATTGGGAGAAGTATGGTAACCCAGACGGCCCTGGGGCTATGAGCTTTGGTATAGCTTTACCAAGCTGGATAGTTGAGAAGGAGAATAGTGTTTGGGTACTGGGTCTCTATGCTCTTGTGTTCATGGTAGCACTACCAACAGCTGTAAGTATACTTGTTTACCACAATTTATTTTAAAAAAAAAATTACGTTATAAACAGTAAATATATTTATTTTTATTTTCTTTCAGGTGGGTATGTGGTGGTATCGGTCAATTAAATTTTCAGGAGAGCAAGTTTTGCTTGATACTACGCAAATGTATTTCTACTTCTGTCATAAAACACCATCTATGCCTCTGAAGCGGGCTCTGATGATCCTTGCAGCTTCATGTGAATTTGATCGCAGACATAATTCTGAGATTATTGAGAGAATTACAGACAATGAGGAAGTTCCAATGGTATGTAATAATTACTATAGTGATCTGTTTATCCTTGTATTTAATGACATACTGAGCTGAGAGTTTATGTTTTAATATTAGTATTATAATTAATCAATCTCTTGTTCAGAGGGAATAATCAACATCCCTTCCTATGTTATTCTTTATTATTTTAGAGGTATCTATCTAATCATTTATTTTAAAGATTAGTGTTGTAGTAGCACTGCTGTCTACCCTCTTGCCTGGAACTATATTTATAAAACTCTAAGTAAAGTGTTTCTATAATGTTGTCATACATTTTTAAACAAGGAAAAACTTTTAGCCTTTTAATAAAAATAATGTTCCTTAATTATAATTTTATTTGATATTTTTAGTAATGACTCATATTTTAGATTTGTTTTTCTTTATCATTCCTTAATAGATAATTGCCCTAAGAGTAATGAGTATTGCATTAAATTGATTGAATATAAAAATGGCCCCTGCAATTTATATCGACGCTATAATCTTTATACAATATTACATTATGTAATAGAACAAATGCATTTGTTGCAGTAGATAAATACATATGAGCATATCTAACCTTAGACAGCTAAACAAAGTTAAAAAAAATATTTGACAGTTACTACGCGAGCTGCCCCACCTGGGTGAGAAGAACAAGGAGCAGCCGCTGTGTAGAGCGTACAGTATCAAGGCTCGGGCTCTGCTGCACGCGCATCTAGCTCGTATGCGTCTGCCGCCTTCGCTCGAGGCCGACCGCCGCTACGTGGTAGCGCGGTGCCCAGACCTCGTGCTTGAGATGGTTAACTGCGTCAACCAACTTATCGCCCTCGCTTATGCCAGACGCAGTTAGTATTTTACTTATATAATATGTTAACTGATTTGAGGTATGCAACCGGGTTCCTTATATTATAACCTTTTTACATCAAAAACAAGCTGAATGCTTGATCAGTGAAATTAAAGAATGCTCGATTCTGAATGGGCTCAAATATTAGTGTAAAGAATTAGCATAAGTAATTGTATTTTAATCTTGGATATTCTGTGTATGGAGAGTATAAAAATAGAATAGAATAATTTTTGTTTGTGGAACATAAGTAATATTTTGGATATTGTATATGTCACCATTGACTAATCCAAAATATTGTTTCCAGTACCTCGTCTACCAACAATAGAGACGATAGAGAACTGCATGAAGCTATCCCCGATGATAGTCCAAGGTCTGTGGGAGTACAAGTCTCCATTGCTCCAACTGCCGTACATCACCGAAGACCACCTGAAGTACTTCACCAACCGCAAGAAGCACATCAAGTCTTTGCTACAACTGGCTCAGTTGCCAGGCGAAGAGAGGCGACAGGTGCTCAGGTTCCTCAACGACAAGCAGTATGATGATGTGATGAAGGTCTTGGGGAATATGCCCTACATACATTTCCAAGTTAATACTGAAGGTATTATTGTATATCATAATTAATATGCTCAGGGGCCTTACCATGGGCTCTTATTGACATGATAGTTTATCTTATATTATGAGAGAGATGTATATGACGTGTACACATCTGTCACTTTCACACAGCTGAATCATTGCAATAAGAGCTCGTGGTTGGGCTCCAGATTTAAAGTATTTGGAAATAGCAAACTCACATATATACATACTTACTTCAACGCGGGCGTGTCAAGCGAGTAGCTGATTGCCACATAAAATCATTAAAAAAAAATCATGAGTAATTAAATCATAAAAAAACAATAATTATGTACACATAAAATTTGCATAATATAAAGAGAAAATATACCTGATCTAATTTTAATATAAAAACGATTGCACCGATTTTAAAAATTCTTTCAGTACTATTTACTACTGTATAACTGATTAATTTAAGCTATAGTGTTAAATGTTAATCCTACGCAGCTAAAAATGCAAGGAAACACAGCTTGTGAAAAAAAAAACTTGAAGGTAATTAACTCAAAACTACACAAAAATATATTAACTATAACAAACTATAACAAATGTTTGTTGACAGTAATTGACGACGAGAACTCAACGGTTGTGACTGCCGGCGCGATAGTGACGGTGACGGTGTTCCTGAGGCGTACCAACATGAAGGAACTATTTGGAGACACCACTATTAAGGAAAAGGATAATATCAAGTTAGTTTCCAATTCCTTTTTTTGTTTTTCATACTACTTATCTGTAAGTATAGACATTTATAGTGTCCGAAATACTGTTCAGATTTACCTACTATAAAATATTGAAAAAGTCGAACTGCGAGGCTAAAACAGTAATACCTAACCTAATAACCTATACTCAGTTCCAGGTTATTATAATATCTATCCGTCTATGTTTCCGAGTATGGTTTGAAGTTTCATCATCAAGTTATTTTCTCCTGCTTATGAATTAGGCGGGGCCTGTACCTATGAGTTTTTCTAAAAACTTATGTACAGTGATTTCACACCACGTGCTTTACGGTGAAGGAAAACATCGTGAGGAAACCTGCATATGTCTGAGAAATAATTCAAAGACGTATGTATAGTGCTTGAGACGGCGATGGACTCACCCTCTGTCACGTTGGCACTTAATCATATTGAAATTACGGTGAAATGTGGGTGTTGAAAATTACAACACCTCTGCCTACCCCTTCGGGGAATACAGGCGTGAGCATATGTTGTATGTATGAATTAGGTGATATTTTTTTATTTCATGGATCCCTTAAACATTTTTTATTTATCAATGCTTGCGTTGAGCCACATGTCCAACACGTGGAGCCCGTTCGATAATATAAATGAAGGCTAATAGAATTATAACTGTCTAATACAGGGAAGATGAAGAGGGTGGAGGGGAGAATGGGGAAAAGGGTGAGAACGATAAGAACGACAAAGACAAGGAGAAGAAAGAGACGTTCAAGCGGCCGGTGTGGATGAAGCAGGCCAAGCGTGCGCCCGCTAAGAAGGCCAAGAAGGGTCCTGCGCGACCAACGAAGCCTACGCCCGCGCCGCCCGCTGCGCCCCCCACACCGCCCAGCGACAAACAGAAGGAACCAAAGAAGAAGGAGGAAAAGGACAAGGATAATGACGGTAAGCCACCACCATCATAAATATGCGACCTGCTTTACTGCGGGTTACATTTAAGGCTATTGCAAAACGTCGACTTTTCTCCACTATATAATAATTGGAGTTCAACTCCTACTTGATAGTAAAAACCGTATCTAGTCTAGCCATTTGTAACGAATTATGGATGTCGCCGCCGGAGGACCCAAAAAAAACCAAAATTAATTTATAATATTTAATTAAATTGAAATTACAATTAAAACTTAATGTTAAAGAAACCTAGTCTACTTCCTATCGATGCTAGAATAAGAATGACAGAGAGTTAATATAAAATTATACATTGCAAGTAAAATTGATTCACACGCTAAAATATAATAATGTGGAAAGTTCCAGTAAAGTGCGGCGTCGGATGGCGCCGGCCTCCTTTGGGTTCGATGATACTTCTTTCTGCTAACGCTGCAAATCCGGTGTTGCAATAGGTGTAAAGGCGTTTACATAAAATACGTATTCGCTGCAATTTCGTAAGGGGCTGTCCATATAACACCTCCCCCCTGAGAACAGCAACTATTTCTGCATCTTGAGATGATGGAATATTGCTGTCTTATGTGGTCCAGAGTTCTCAGGCTTCGCATAGATGTCTTCTCCGGGTGATGCTGGCATCTCTCTCGTAGCACATCTCAATAGCCCGTAGTGTTTTATAATTGACACACTAACGAGTATCAGTACACCTATTAGGATTATGGTGTACAACGGGATCGTCGTGTGGTAGATATAATCCGACGAGACTTGTTCAATTTGAAGGGCAGGTTGCGTCATAAGTTGATTCTGTGTTTCATGTAGCTGTTTTAAATCAATCGATTTGAGAAGTATCTGGGGTGAATTGTTCACGTGAGCTTCTACGTCATAGGGGAGTTTCATTATCTTCAGAGGTAGTCCTTGAACTCGATCATTGGTATTGGTGATTGTGAACTCTGAAGTCTGAAGGAAGCAGTTGACTGGGATGGTGACCAGGTAGGTGCCGCTCACGATGTTGTAGTCATCTCGTGCGCACCGCATGTGTATCTTCGTCGCGTTGGGAAATGACACGACGTAATGCTGCTCGTCGAGTTGCTCTAGTGATATTCTTGAGAGGGTGATTGTGGTCATCTCGCAGGCGTCGTCCAGGGACTGATTGATGATGAGATCTTGCGTGCAATCCGGCTGCTCTCGGAGCTGGTGGTCCATCTTATCTCCACAGAGGTACCAGTGATTGTACTTCGGGCATTCTGCCTCCATGTACACGTAACCTTTCCTGTTCGTTGCTATTAGCGGATAAGGAGGGATGAGGGCCTGCCGGTATTTATTAGGTGCAACCGATAATTTATATAAATCATACGTATCTCGGGCAAATATAGGTAATTTAAAGACAACTACAATTCTAGTACCAGAGAAATAGTAACCGGGTTTTATTATATCGTAATATTGCCTGAGTTCTAAGTCTAAAACATGATCCTTACCATAAATTGAAACTAATCTACTAATCATATTACTTAAAACTGTCATACTAATCATAGAGTGGTGAGTACTTGAAGCGCGAATGAAAGCTAGCATATTTTCTATTCTAATTAACTCGTCTAAAATATCATTTATGTTTTCTGTAATTATGGCTAAGTTTTGAGCAAACTTCATATATTTTATAAGACTTGAGTCTCTATAAGCTTCGGCATCTAAAATGAGTTTCAAAGTATCGTTAATTTTGGATTGGTTATCGACTAACTCTGTCATTAAATGAGAATGCTGGGCCATCCACTCTTTATTTAAACTAATATGGGAATTAAACTGGTTAGCAATCTTATTATCATTATCCTGAAGAATTTTAATAGCATTATCGTATCTGGTAGCATCAGAATGATCAAGGTTACCAGTGATTGTTTTAATCATTGAACCTAAGCCGTCAATGAGACCTCTTTTTACTCGCGTTGGTTCTAGCGTTTCTAAGTGACTCATTACTTGTATTAATTTTGATGAAAGGTAATCTATTTGAAGTTCGTACAACATGTAGGTATGATTTTTCATTTGATGTTTGAAATCTGATAACTGAAATTGTAATAACTCTATTTTATCGCTAATATCTTTAAGTTGTATATATTGTAAAAATGTATGAAAGTGAGTAATTAACTTAGTAGCTCCAAGTCGGAATGGTAGAAGTCCAGGACCATCATCAAGACTCTCAAGTGTTATCTCTTGATTGATTTCCTGAGCCGTTATCAAACGAGCAGTCAGGACCAGTAGCACCCTGCAACAATTGGGCACTTTTAGGGACTCTTTTTAACCGACTTTTAGCGACGGGACCGCGCTTTTTCGACGTATAGATATGTATCGGTAAATCTGCTAGTACGGTATCCTGACTATATCGCGGTGCCAGTTTCTGACGGCTGGCTAAGGGGTTATTTACGAAAACGCGTTGTTGGGGTTGATATTCGGTTTCTGGTTCCCGACTTTTATTTAAATTCTCTATAATATTAGTGCGCGTGTTCAACGATGACTCATTGATAGCGTCGTATACTAGTTTCATGCTTTCGCGATGATTAAGCATGTATTGTTGCATTAAGTGCTGGGACATATCGATATCGAACGGATCTCGCGGGTCGAAGTGACCGGTTATTATATCGAATGGTCTGCATTTAGTAAAGGAATGGATTGAACTATTATACGCCAAAATTGCATAGGGGACAAGGTTAATTACGTCTTGATCTTTGTGACTTAATTTTAAAATGCGAAGGTGTTCTAGTAACGTAGAGTGAAACCTTTCAACGATACCGTTATCGTTAGGGCTATGGGGCAAAGTTCTATGATGGTGTATTTTATGTAAGTTGACGAATTCATTAAACAATTGATTCGTAAATTCCGTACCGTTGTCCGAAACTATTGTAAGAGGGAGACCATGATGAGTACAGAATTTAAGTAGCGCTTGTAATGTACTAATGGCGGTACCATCGCGAATATGATACGCCTGTGCATACTTTGAGAATACGTCCACGATAGTTAAATACTTTTCATTCTGAATTGAAAGCAGATCTATATGGACTGTTTCGAAAGGTTTTGTAGCTGGCGGAACTATATTGAATTGTTGTTTGATGGGGTTGCGATCATATTTTGCTTGACCGCAAATAGTACAACTATTAATAAATTTAGTAATGTCGTCTTTCATCTTTGGCCAATAATAACGACGGGACAAGGCTAAGTGGCATTCATTAATTCCGCGATGATTCGTTTTACCCTCGTGGTAATGTTTTAATATTTCCTGTTGTCTGAGATACTCTTTTACATTCTCGACCTCGAATTTGGATAAGACTAAATTCATGGAAGAGCTTCTAAATTTATCTTGGATGATAGGTATAATGTCATAAAGTGCCAAAGGTGGATTTATAATTAATGCGGTCTTAACCTTCGGATTCACAAATTCTTTAATTACGTCAATAATATCGGATTCTAAGTTGGAACTTGATACTTGTACGGCGGTTCTAGTATGAGTATCAAATGGCTTTGAAGCCGTCGGTCGCTTTTTAATGTCGCCGACAACTGTGATAACTAACTGACGGTGAAATTTATTCAATGGTTCTGCTACGATGGGGATCTCTAATATGGGATTTTCGAGACTAGTGTGAGCGGAAGCGGTAGATGAGTTTTCTACTGTAGGTGGGTGTTCGGATGCGTTTGCAATTACTGAACTGGCCTCCTCGTTATGGATTTGAACCCGAGACAAAGCGTCTGCATTGCAGTTGCTACTACCCTTTTTATAAACTACTGTATAGTCATATTCCGAAAGTTTGAGCTTCCAACGAGTTAACCGAGAGTTGGGCTCTTTTAGATTCATAACCCACTGGAGTGGCTTATGGTCTGTTACAATTTTGAACTTTCTACCGAACAAATAGGGTCTAAAGTATTTTGTTGCCCATACAATAGCGAGGAGTTCCTTTTCAATAGTGCTATAATTTATTTCACTCTCGTTTAGAGTGCGCGAGGCATAGCAAACCGGTTTATCCGCGCCTATGGTACCTTGCGATAATACCGCACCGATAGCTATATTAGACGCGTCTGTAGTGAGAACGAAGTCTTTAGAAAAATCGGGGTATTGGAGAATCGGATCATTAGTTAGTAGCTGTTTGCATTGCTCAAAGCAGTTGATATAATCTGAATCTAACACTACTTTCCTACCTTTCTTAAGACATTGCGTCATAGGTTTCGTCACGCGTGCAAAGTCAGGTATAAATTTACGATAGTAACCTACTAAGCCAAGAAATTGTTTGATTTCCTTAGGTGTTTTAGGAATCGGATATTTTTGAATGGCTGTTATCTTATCGGGGTTTGGCTTGATACCGTCTTTACTAATTACGTGTCCTAAGTATGCCGTCTCGAGCTTAAGGAACTCTGACTTGTCCATTTGAATTTTAAAGTTCGATTCGCGTAGTTTTTGAAATACTTTCTCTAAATTAATCATGTGTTCCTGTAAAGAGGTACTGAAGACGACAATATCGTCCAAATAAACCAGACAAACTGTATTCTGAAGGTCTTTTAGAACATTGTCCATTACGCGTTGGAAAGTGGACGGGGAATTTTTTAAACCCATTGGCATACGTAAGAACTCATAGTGACCGTTTTCTACATTGAATGCGGTCTTCGGAACATCACCAGGTTCCATTTCTATCTGAAAAAATCCGCTAGCAAGGTCTAGGGTGGTGAAATACTGACAATTACCAAGTTTATCTAAAATGTCATTGATGTTAGGTATCGGGTATTTGTCATCGTAAGTCTTTTCGTTCAACTTACGAAAATCTACAACGAGGCGCCACTTAGTTTTACCGGAGGCATCGGCCTTCTTCGGTACTACCCATATAGGCGAGCTCCAAGCGGACTCTGATGGTCTAATAATACCCTGATCTAACATTTTGCCTATCTGGTCCCTAACTTCGTCTCTATGAATATACGGATAGCGATAACTCTTCGTATATACGGGAATTTCGTCCGATGTTCTAATGCTGTGTTTGATTTTATTCGTGAAGGTTAATCTTTCTCCATCGATATAAAATACATCCGCGTACTTTCTACATAGCATTTCTAAGTTCGCGCGTTCTTCGGCATTCAAATGGTCCGTACGTAAACGCGATAGAACTTCGTCCGCACGCTCTGATATCAAAGGGGTACGCGAGCATTGAACGTTATAAGTTTCGGCTTGGACGGGGCGATCTAACGAAAATATTAGGTCGTGTTGCGTCGGATTCATAACTTCTATAAATCCGCGGTTATTCTGAACGGTAGTTAAACACTGATTAATAAAGCAATTTGAAATAGTCTGTTCATTAATTAATGCATCGCCATCTTGTAAGTTAATAGGAATTTTTATAATTTTTGATGAATTTGCCGGTATAATATCTTCGTACCAGTTAACGTTTCGCGAGTTGTACATACTGATAGGATTCGTCGAATTACGCGTTATGAGAATTTTGTCTTTTAAATCTATTTTGGCTTCCCAATTTTCTAACAAATCTAGTCCTATAAGACCGTCAAAGTAATCGTGAAATTTATAAATGTACAATTTAATGTTATCAGTTTCATCAAATTCTGAAAAGCAAGGAATATTAATCGAATAATTATTCCTAGATGTTGCATGAACGTTAGTTACTTCAAATGGATCAAAATTAAGCGGCAAGTGTGAATAAAAACTCTCAATGGCATTCGGAGAAATAAAAGACTGATTCGCGCCCGTGTCTATAAGTAATTTTAAGGGCGGATCTGCAATTTGTATGAATGGAAGCTGCCTTTGAGTTTGCAAATTTAATTCTATTTTAACTTGTCGGATTTCGTACGCTTCTGAAAATCCGGCTCTTCTGCAGAGCTGGTAGAGGGCTGAACCTCATCAGAGTAGCCTGAAGGGCATTCATGTGATTCATCACACATTGGTTCGGCTGTATAATAAGGTTCATGATAATAAAAATCGTTGGCTGTAAAGTACTCATAAGGATCACATGTATAAAATTCAGGATAGTAATAATCATAGCTGTCACACTCATTCATATTCATTTCCTTAGTTTTAAAATAATTTGAAGCAGGAATATTGCCATGCTTACGCCAATCATGACCAGTTAACTGGTTTCCCATAGGTCTTTCCCTAGCAACATAGTGGCTAACACCACTCATAGGCTTAGGGCCCTGATATTGAGACACATTCCTAGGAGCAAGCTGGAAATTATTTTGATTAGCGTTATAATTTTGTGGCGGCGCACGGAACATTTGTTGCGTGCGTGATGGCATATTCACAGGTCTAAAAGGCACATTTTGCTGGTAATTTGGCTTCCACATTTGTGGGACTGGCTGCATATTAGAATTAAATGGAGGACGTGCAAAAGAATTGAATGGTTTAAACGCGGGCAAGGTATTGTATATTGGTATTGGCATTGGCTTTGGCGATTGAAACGGTTGTGACTTCTTTTCGGACACTAAATCATTACGGCCTTGAAGATACATAACGTTCAATTCCTCTTGCACAAACTCTAAAGCTTTTTCAGCACTATCAGGACGCATGCATCTAATGCGAGACCCTAAGGGCTCTTTTAAACCACGCACAAACGCTTGCATTGTTAATTTCTTGTAAAGAATGCGTTTGGCTTCAACAGTGGTACTGACATTTTCATGCAATGTGACATAGGTCATAATGGTGCTGAACAAGTTAACACATTTATCATAAAATTCCTGTGGCGAACTATTCCCTTGTGTGGCTAACATAAGATCATTGTACAAAGCGGTCTCATCACGTTGGTCTGAAAAATTATTTATGAGGGCATTTTTAATGCTATTCCAATCTTCAGATATGCCGTTCGAATTTATAATACGTGCGGCTGGCCCAGTAATCTTATTAAGTACGCCGTTAATGAGACAGAGCTTTGCTAACTCATTGCCTGGATTTGCAGTTACATATTCGGCTACGATTTGATCACACAAATTTATAAACCGGGGGAGCACATGGGGGTTGCCGTCAAAATCGGGTACTAGGCGTAAGGCCTTGAAAATTGTGTCTACGTCAGTCATCTCGGTCGGTTGATATTCTATCGAGCCTAACGAGGAATTTAAAGTACTATCTAAATTATCTAAATCTACACTAATATTTCTATTTCTATCTAATTCAAGCCTACGAGCTACTGTAGCACGCGCAGGCCCTCTATGGGTAGTTTGCTTAGGATGAAAAATTTTGCACGATAATTAACACACTAAAGTAGGAAAAGGGAAAGCAACGCACAGAAAAAATTGTGAGTGTACTTACATGAATTTCATTCTGGTTCCTCTGGGATCGATGTCTAGATTTATCCTCCGATCCGGACTCCAGGTTCTTTGGATACCCGGGCGCTGATTAATTCGATATGAGAATCTAAGCTACCCTAAGTATCCTACCGACTGCGCCAATTATGGATGTCGCCGCCGGAGGACCCAAAAAAAACCAAAATTAATTTATAATATTTAATTAAATTGAAATTACAATTAAAACTTAATGTTAAAGAAACCTAGTCTACTTCCTATCGATGCTAGAATAAGAATGACAGAGAGTTAATATAAAATTATACATTGCAAGTAAAATTGATTCACACGCTAAAATATAATAATGTGGAAAGTTCCAGTAAAGTGCGGCGTCGGATGGCGCCGGCCTCCTTTGGGTTCGATGATACTTCTTTCTGCTAACGCTGCAAATCCGGTGTTGCAATAGGTGTAAAGGCGTTTACATAAAATACGTATTCGCTGCAATTTCGTAAGGGGCTGTCCATATAACAAACGTAAGTAGTTTAGAAGAACGATACATTAAACCAGACAAAATATTTTTGTATGGAAATTATGACCTCAATTTTATGCTAATAAATAAAAATGTAAAGAAGTCCAAAGTTTACACTCCCTTATCGTTACGAATCGGAGGGTAACTTGAACATACTGTAGACGAGTTTTCGTAATCGGCGTTTGAAATTAATCGTGACGTCAACAACAAGCGCATCATTACTGGGTGGGCCACGAAGCCGACTCATAAAATTAATTATTCATAACATTCACGCAAAATAAATATCGATCGATTGAGTGAAATTTCTATGGACTCGAATAGGGTTAATACATCGTATTAAATCACTTTGTTTCTGTCGATTATGCAATGGAATGTTGTAATAGTGTCGAACGTTTAATTTAACGGAGTGGAAAAGATAAAGGTTTATTTTGTTACCAGCCGGATCAGATTCGGAAGCGGAGAGTTCCGATGAAGAGAGGTCCGGCAGCTCGTCCGAGGAGTCCGCCAAGTGCTCGGGCGAGGACGAGGACGACCAGTGGGACAAGTTCCAGAAACGCATCCAGAAGAGAGAGCGGCTCGAGGGACGCTCCAAGAGTTCCCATCCTGTACATTGTCCATACTTTCCCCAGGTAAAACAAGCATTCTTATTAATACAAATGTTGATAATTAAATGATCCAAATTTAAAACCAATGTTTTGTCTGGATTAGGAGAAGCAAGAGTATTGGTGGTGCTACATCTGCGATCGCAAGTCGCACACGCTGCTGACAGCGCCGGCGCACGTGACGGCGCTAGTGGACTCACACGAGCTGCAGCTACGGTTCACGGCGCCCCGCTGGCCCGGCCTCTACACGCTGGCCTGCTGCCTGCGCTCAGGTACCTACCCACCGTGCTATACCCACCATGCTGACGGCGCCAGTGGACTCACACGAGCTGCAGCTACGGTTCACGGCGCCCCGCTGGCCCGGCCTCTACACGCTGGCCTGCTGCCTGCGCTCAGGTACCTACCCACCGTGCTATACCCACCATGCTGACGGCGCTAGTGGACTCACACGAGCTGCAGCTACGGTTCACGGCGCCCCGCTGGCCCGGCCTCTACACGCTGGCCTGCTGCCTGCGCTCAGGTACCTACCCACCGTGCTATACCCACCATGCTGACGGCGCTAGTGGACTCACACGAGCTGCAGCTACGGTTCACGGCGCCCCGCTGGCCCGGCCTCTACACGCTGGCCTGCTGCCTGCGCTCAGGTACCTACCCACCGTGCTATACCCACCATGCTGACGGCGCCAGTGGACTCACACGGGCATGAATATTGAAGTATAACTCTATAGGCGTTTTTATTGGCTGCTGAAGTCAGCATGATAATGTCATCGTTAATGCTTCTACGACATAGGAATATTAAAAATAACTAAATCATTTAATGTGGCACTCTCGATTGTGCGAACCTTAAAACAATATTTTTTTATAGCCCACTGCCATAATTTGCTCAGTTTTTACCACAATACTCATACTCGTTTCACATGTAAAATGTAACGTTCGAACACACAAATACATTATACTTTCAGCAGCCTGTTGATGAAACGGGAAGATATAAATTACTAGCTGTGCCCCGTGGTTATAACCAAGTGTAGATAAAAATAAAAACTTAGGTACCTAGTGAACATTTTACCCGTTTTTGTAACATTTTCAGGTAGGTAATTTATGAGATCAAAAAAACTCTTCAGCTTTATAATATTAATCTCTTCTTATACATATATAAAAATGAATCCCCATTTCCCTTGGTCACGGCATCACGCGTAAACGGCTGGATGGATTTTAACGGGACTTTCACAGGCAGATAGCTGATGTTTTAAGGAGTGTTTTAAATCTACGCTGGTGAAACCGCAGGGCACAGCTAGTATAGAATAAAAATATGAAGAATGTTGACCACATACAAAAGTTTTATAGTTAAATTGATTCTAAGCGTTTTATGAGTCATTATGCGGATATGCGCTTATGTAAGCCACTTTTAATGCTGAATATTGCATATTTGATGTCAGCAAATCATAGACACACCTGTGAATTAAATAATTCCTTTTATTGCAAAACAATACTGAAGTGAAAGTGTTTGTGGAGGTTAAGTGGTTTTTATGTATTCAATCATGCTATTATGGATTATTATTTAATCCAGAGTGCGGTGACCGGAGGAGGAACGTCATTTACGTTAATTAAGCCATTGATGGCTGCACAAACGTTTAGCAAAATATAGCTTGTGAAGATTTGTCTTCATTACCAGACTGACGAGTACACAACATGATGTATCTTTACATATATACAGATAAATAAATTTGAAGTGTCTTTCCAAATTCTTTTCACTAAATGCATATAAAAGTATACACGGAACTTTCATAAATAAAACAATTAAAAAAAAACACCCTCATGTCACCGAATATGAATAAGTTCCACCGTGACAGAGGGTGAGTCCATAGCCGTCTCAGGCACTAATTCTGCTTTCAATAAATTTTGATTCTGCGAAATAAAGCCAACCATTAAATAAAAACTACGCGCGTAAAACCGCAGGGTTCAGCTAGTGTATACATAATATGTTATTTGGCAGGATCTGTAGCCTAAACAGTTAATGGATTGAAAATCATGAGGTGTGCGGTATTATGCAACGTAATGAACTATAATACCAAGACGCATGGAGATCTTTGCAAGAACACTTCAATACCAAAATATATCTATTGAGTTCAGATGTAATAATTCTATTAAATCTATTTTCACATGTACTGACATGGTTTGCATGTTATTGCTCAACTGGCTGCAATTGTTCCGTCCATATTTTTTTTATAACACCAGTTAAGCCGTTGGTCCCGTTGCCAATTCAACATCTTTGGCAATCGTTACAGGTCAGTCGTAGACCTAAAAGAGTCTGACAACTGGTTTATCCCAGATTTTCCCCATGAAAAGGGTTACGAAGTTCAGATCAGTCGTTTCGTATCAGCCGCGTCGGGTTGAATCAAGTGCCGACCGCATCAATGTATAGGATAAGGCCAGGGAGATGATGATGAACCAGCTCCAGGGACCCGTGTTTTGTAAATTTATGTGATTGATTTAGGTTGAAAGTTATAACAATTTTGTCATCACTATTATGTAAACTTAAACTTAGTAACATATAAGCAATTTGTTTGGGTCGGCGCGAGAAATAATGATTATGATGCATAGGGAATAGATAACCTTTCTCCTCCATTATAACAGATTTCTTTCACCTCATCAATATATACCTGGGGGCAACTATGATCGTTTCGGTACCGTCGTGGAGCGTTTCTTTTTATGGTACGCAAAATTAAACACCAAAGCATAAAAGTTCTTAAGAGGCGTTGCTTAAAAAGATTATAGTAAGCCCCCAGTCGTCAATAACATGTATTAATATGTATTTATGTGTGTGCAGACTCGTACATAGCAATGGACCAGCAACAAGACATGAAGCTGGATGTAAAGGAGGCGGCCGCGGTGCCCGCCGAACACCCGCAGTGGGACCTCAGCGAGTCAGACTCTGATAACAATGATCAGGTACTTACACTCTACGTCTACATACATTTTACACATAACGCGTTTTCATTAAAAAATGCTTTTAATAAGTGTGGAAAAGTACGAATAGCTAACCAAAATAGTCGGTTATATTATTCTAAAAGCAATATACTTTGTAATTTTGTCAAATTATCTGATGAGAAACATTTTCAAGACAACTCAATACATCGCTTTCAAAGGCTTATTATTATTCGCGTGCCCTGAAAATTCGGTCCTGCTGCGGAATTTCATACAAATTCCGGCGGAATCCCGCAAGGCACAGCAATAGCAAATAACGCGTCAGGCCTTAGCACATTGCAAAATCATATAAATTCAAATAAAATAATTCAAATGAATGTTAATATTTGTTACTAATCGTTTTATAAAGTTGGTAGCGTTAGTGCGTCTTAGTCTTTAAAACTGAAACCAAACTCGTTAAGTACTCAAATCTATGATGAGTAGCTTGAAAGTAACAGCACATGTATTTCAACTGGGGTCCTTCCAGGGCGCTACATGTGACGCGTATCTAAGTAATTGGTCTCGCGCGACTCCACATGCTGGTTGCGATTTCTTGGAACTGCGCTGCATAAAATACGTTAGCCGATAGTTAGACATTATTACATTCATTGTTTTGATGCGTCTGATAATTTGAAGGTCGTGATAATTAAATTTATGAGTCTAAACTATTTGTCTGAATTAAATGTTACTTTTCGTCGTTTCTCCATCTGTACTAGTGACGATTAATAGCAGTAAGCTCGACCCCTATTACATTATACATAACTGGCGCAATGTGGGTTTAGGTACTATCTACCCCTTCGGGGATTAAAGGCGTATGCATATGTATGCTTTGTGGAGCATGTGAGGCATATCACTTAGATCTAGTATTTTTTTAAATTAATACTAACAAGATCTTTACATACGGGTAGTCTACTAAACAGTTTGTACTCTTAAAGAATGTGCACATCGGGACCTATCAAGACATGATAATACATAGACAATGACTATGAGACTTGTATAATAAGTCTGTAGCTGTCACACCGCCAACTATCATGGCAGTAAGAGCTGATGGTCTTCATTTATAATATTAAAAAAAAATTGCTTTTAATATAGAAAGGGTGGGTGTTTGTTTGACATAGCAGATTTATTTTTAGGTTAAAATGTGGTAAGAAGCTTTCCTGTCTATGTCAGTCAGTAATGGCTGCAATGTGACGTGATGTGATGACGTAAGCGCATCATTGACGTATATATGCGGCCGCTTGATGTACCGAGTGTACTGTTAAGTAAACACATGTAAAATAAATTGGTGGGGTTTTATTGATGCATCTTGAAATGATTTAGCCTATATTATCATAGTAGCTTATTTAAATTTCTGATGAAATTGAAGCTTAATACAGTGTCATATTTTATCAAATCAATTATAAAAGTAGTTGATATAAATGCCATCAAAAGTAGACTCAATTAGTAATGAATAGGGCAATAGTTTTATACCATCATTAAGGTTAATTGTGGAGATAATTACGAGCAAAAGCATACATTCCTAGTGAGTTTGTATGTATTTATCGTTTACTCGAGTCTTAGTGGATGTCAAGCACAGGCGCAGATTTGCAGAATGATTCTAATATTCAATGAACCAACACGTAAGAGTATACCATGCTGCCATGCAGTCAATGCTAGTGCTAACAAACTGACACTAATGTTTTGTTCGCAGGGCGGCAACGAGAGCGAGTTCACGACAGATGACGAGGTGGAGGAGGAATAGTGAATATTAACTAAATTATTTTTATAGAGTTTATTAATGAAGCGTATGCAAATAGGCTGTTGTATGGTGAGAGCGAGTGAATTATAATGTTTTATAATCAACCAGTGTTTCCTTCCACCCATTGCCCCGGTCATAATGTTACTGCACGGTCATAACGCGTCCCACCTGGCGCTGCACCCTATGAGGACCGAAGGACCACGCACCTTAACAAAGTTTACGATGGTTCTAAATTGTGTTGCGAAGGATATAGCACGGCAGTGTATGTGGGAATAGTGTGCGCCCCTGGTGGTAGGTGATGGTATAGGTAGCGAGGGTTGTGTGGTCCGAGGGTATCGTCCTCGGAGGCTGCCCCGGCGGCGGGTGGGGCGAGTGGGGCGGGAGGGAGCGGCGGCGGCGTGTGGCGGCGGGCCGGCACTCGCGCGCCGCCGCTCGCCCCAACCCCACGCCCGCCCGATCGCCGCCCGCGCCCGGTGTCGTATTACCGCTCTAAATATATCTCGCGAGCGCGATCGCCAATTCAGAAACAGTCGCGCGCCGTGTTTTGAACCAGTGATTGACAGTGCTAAGTGAAGAATACTACCTCGTCTGACGAGCCAGCGCCCTCCAATGTGAGTATCCTTGCCGATTGCCCCGGGACAATTTCGTCCATTTTTATTATAAATTATAATGTATCGCAGTTTTAAAATAAACAGCTGTTCTCGGAATCGATAGCTGGTAACATGCTAAATTGGGACTACGCCACCAGTTGAGGTTTTAAGAAATTTGAGATGAACGCGCATGCTCATGCTGCGGTATAGTAAACATGCAGCAGTATAAATTATCCTCCTCGGTTGACCTAGGCTATATTTTTAGCTCTAGATATTAGATGTACCTACGAGCTGGGTTGGTGCTGAATTATAACTAGTGATTGTGCTGATATAATATAAATAGTTACGTTTTATTGAATTATGTATTTAATCAACACTTACTTCAGCTGCAAATTAAAACATCTTTGTATTTTTAGGATTAAAACAAAGTATGAGGAACTTAAAATTATCAGTCAAAATTTTATAATCACCATGTAATTATTATCGATGCGTATGAGCAGACAAAATTATTAGTGGGATATTGAGATCTGGATTAAATGCACACCCTATACATATTGAACCTGGCGAATTGCGTAAGCATCAATTGTTGGCGGCGAGTCGCGAGTCGTGGCCAGCTAGTCAGTTTTGCTGTTTTGCGATTTTCGATAAAACTCAACGTCGTCGCTGGCAACTGCCATGGAACTAATTGCCAATTATATGGAAATATGATGCGGGAGCATTCGCGTTCTTATAAGAACCGCGCTCGTGTCAAACCGGACTCAGGATTACCGCACCTCCGACATTGTTAACGCTCGACATCGTTATAAAAACCGCACGCTTTATCTCCTCGCTACACCATTCATTAACGGAGATCGCGGTTTTGTTTTTCTCATAACGTTTCAACTGTCACTGTAGTACAGTACATTTTAGATCAAATGACATGTCACGTTGAACTCAAAAGTTGTCACATGAAATTGGCGTGCATATTGCGCGTAAACTATAAAAAATATCCATTTACTATTTTAAAAATGTAAGAACACGGCTCGCTGCAATAAAGAAATGGCAAGTCCTACATTGTTGTAAACAAGTAAACACCAACCTACAATGGGACTATTTAGTACAAGCATTCTGATTTAATGAATACACTGGTTAAGTATGATTCAGCCTTTGCCATACCTAAATATTGTATTTTATCCTTTTAACTAGTGCGTGTGCAACAAATAATACTAAAACCAATAATACCTATAATACATTTAACGTAGCGAGCTGAGCAACACATTGAAATAAGCCAGGAATCAGTTAAGAGCCTTGGGCGTTTTCATGGTTTCGGTGTTATCAGTTTATTAGGCGTAGCTGGTCGTGTTTCCATGGCAGTGGATTGTAATATTGGCTGCAGTTACCATTGGGATAGCCTGGGCACGGGCGGGCGATGAATCGGCCGCGGACTGATAGTGGGCCGGTTAGACGAGTCTGGAGAGTGCAACGGCCCAAACCAAAGGGAATTTTAAAACGTTCATACTTGCACGCCCTTCCATTTTATAAGTTTAGCCTCCTTCAATATGTATTACTGGACTCAGGACGTGCAACAGATTATAACAATTATTCACGCTTCGGAATATTCAGTATAGGTACTTACTCTCTCACACTTCCTTCCATACGTAGGTACCAGCTTTAGAGCTACTTACGACGCGTGGAAAATCGAATAATGTTTCGTTTCGAATACGATGTTCACAACATTTGGTACTCTTTTGTGAACAAAGAAAGACTAGAAGATTATGCAAATACCTTAAAACATTCTTTATCTCTGTAAGTGTAGGTACCTACCTACCTTTCTTTGGAGACATCCGAATAACATACCTGCCTGCGTTAGTATTAAGTACCTTCACCTATTAAATATGTAGGTACTATTAGTTAGCTGGATGCAGTTTGTTGTTTACAAACACACTCTTCCTTATTGCGTAGTTAGCACACCTCCATTAGACATGTAAACCTTATCAGCAATATCTAACGAGCTATGTTTGGTATTCAGACTGTTTGCTTGAATCATTCTGCTATCCGATGAATTAAATATTGCGCTAGGGCAGAAATGAGAATCATTAATTTCCTTGGAAGAGATCGCATTTGATTTGAGCAATGAATGAGTAACTTTAGATTACACAATTGAATCCTACCTAATCAATCACGTTCATCATCAGTTACGAGACTAATGTTTCTTAATGTCGAAATACATAACAAATAAGTATGCCTATCTACTTACTAACAGTAACAGCACACAAATATCTAATAATACTTAGCTGTAAATTCAATTCTTCACTTCCAATATCTTCTGTAACAGCGGATTGTTAATGCTTTCGGGGAACCCACAGCGAAGTGAAATACATAGAATTAAAAGTCGCTGCGCACCGAAGTGGTTTTTTAATCTATGAGTAGGGAACTATTTACTTGTTAGCTAATATGTGAAACGACTTATTCCTTTTTCTCCGTAGTTGACTATAGGAAACAACAGAATTGAACGTTCATATTCGTTTCAATTGTTTTCCTCGACCACGATTTGTAATGAAATTATCAACTGTTGCGTGTCATTACCAACCTATAAATACATCAACCTATGTGCTAAGCCACAGTTCTCTGTAAAATTTTCCTGCTACTAACAAACCTGTGATAATATTGTTATCAATTTGACACTTACCTGTTTTACTTGACCAACTTTCACGAGCTGCACCAAATATTTAACTTAAGTGGGTATGTAGGTATTTTCCATAGAAACTACTTTTTGTATTTAGCTATTTTAACGAAATTCGAGTTGGTTACCTTTCTTTATAAAATGTAGGTACATAAGTACTTCCCTGAACTTCTTAAATATTTTGTTTTTTAATTTTTGAATCAAATATTCTTTGTGGACTTATGAATGTGCGATTTGCGTTTTTTTCCCGGGAATCAGAAAGTTTAAGAACTTACTAATGCTGGAGCTTAGTATTGCTGTTGGTATTAAAATTTAAAACGGTCAAAAACCTGCGACTGATGCACATAATCCCAGACAGGATTATTAAGCTTAGTAGAGATTTAAAAAAGTGTTCTTCGTTTTCATACGCTACAAAATTCCGAATGGATTAGTGTTGGTAGGAGAGGCAGGTATTTGTACGATCACACGTTATTTCATGTTTTAGTTTATTTTTGGACCTGGCTTTTTTCCTTGGCAGTTAAATACATAGAGCTCAGTATCATAAAACTGCCCTTACCTAGGTAAATAAGCCGTGTCGGTCGGTGTATCATATACCGGGAACAATACCCTCTACGACGTTGGGAAATCCCAAACCGTGCCCAAATCATTGGAGTATTTCTTTGGTACTTCCAGGAATTATCTCCTTATAGCAGTATTCTGAAAAACTAGGTTTGTTACATTCTTCCTTATTTAAACCATAATCCTTATTCGAAACCAACCGTGTTAGTACGTGTGTAACGTACGTGTCTAACGCGATGCATTACTAGCTCGTTTCCAGCGTCTTCCAAACTGGATCTTCTTTGATCCTAAACACTACAAAGTACCTAAACCTACTTTTTACAGATTTTATCCGTAGGTAATTTAAGTACAAAATCCCATGATATTTGCAGGGAATTCGGTGTATTATAGAGAATAGGCTATTTACTCGGAAAGTATTTTGTTTGCTATTGTCCGAATGTGACCTTGCTAATGGTCCGGATTTTCTGCAACAAATAAGACTCGTCTTGACTCACCTCTTTTGTACTTCTCTTTGATTTGCATGCAATCGTTAACTTCCTTTATCAACTGGAAAAACGTGTTTTAGTAAAGATCGCACGCGTAGGTACGCTAATAGTTGTTTGGAAAATGTATGTAGTATTTGGATTTTATGCCACGACATGTTTCAGATAATTAGTACTCAGAATTCGGACATTGTTTATCTGAATTAGTGGGTGAGGACTGTTGGTTTAGAACGCATAAATATTTATTTTGCCCGAACAAATATTATCTATAAGATATAGGTATAATTTTGTTCTACAGGCGCCTAGTTAAGAAGATTTACTGGAATTTCGTGTTCATAATTGAGGTAGGTAGCCGAATCGAATTTCTTAAATAGTTTCCTCTGATCCGTCGTGTTCGATGAGTCACCGTGGGCTCGCCTGGCCGCTGCCTGAATCACCACGTGAGATGGACTTGACATTGTCGATATTGGTATAAGGCTCATCGTAGCAAAGCACAAACAATACTTCCCTAGTAATTGGATATTCACTGCGGTTTACTATTGTCTAGCTAGTATGTGTATTAGATAAAAAATTGTTTTCCTGATACATACTCTGTTTGCAAGAAGTATGTAGGTATGTATGTCTCTAGAATAAATTAAATTGATGACAAAAAGTCGCGACTGCTTTCCCAAGTAGTATGTTTAATGCAGCAGCGATAATAAAAATAATAGTTATTAATAATATGTAGACTTAAACAGATATTACCAACATAAACTCAAAAATACTATCTAGAAAATACTATACAGATAGTACCTGAAGAAGAAGAAGAAGAACTTTCAAATCGTTTAGAATGATATGATTATACAGGATTATACGAGTACTATGTTCTGCCGCTAAGTAAAAAAAACTTCAATTGATTCTGTAACTATAGCCCCTTATTCCAAAACATTGTTTAGACCAAGACTAGATCGAACTCGCACTAGAACTATTTCCGTTGTGATCCCCAATAGCAAAAGGGATGGACTTAGTTTTAGTTTACATACCGAGGATTATTTAAGGCGCGTTTTTAATAAGGGGTAGGAGTTTTTCCACTTACCTTATACTTAATTTAACCTTCCACCTTACCATTTTACTTAATTTAAATGTTATGAAAAGTTAGTGTTCGAAAATATGCACAAGCATAATGCGTCTGGAATTGAAATAAGTGGTTGAATGACCACAGTTTAGTGTGTCATTCATAAACACGCCAATATGTTACTGGGATCAATCGTGCACATCCGTTGTGCTCTATGCGTAAGTATGTATCGCTCGTTCCAGGACAATGATGTACATTGTGCATTCCTTTATATTCCTCCATTAGTCATGAGGTTTGAGCAAATACTGCGTTACCTACCGTAGGTTCTTTAACGGTCGTCGTTTCTTGGTATTGCGTTCTATTTCATTCTGTGGTAATACCATGAAAAATGGTTCATGTCGTGTCAGAATCTATAAGTAAACTTTCATAAGGCATGTTGATCCAACTGTTTTCTGATGACCGACCATTCGGGCAGATAAGTAGGTAGATATTACTGTTGAATCAAGAGCCAAGTTACCATAATCTGTGATTCCCGAACAATTTTTTTGCAGTTCTTAATATTATGGGTCCTGTTTTATTTGTTGTCACATTCCAACCCTAATCAACTATATTTGGATTTGTCCTTATGAAACATTTACAAAACGTTCCTAGCTATACGCTTTGCAAACAATAACCATTTAAAAACCAAAACCATCTTAACTATTGTTTCAAATCATTGATTTTCGAGTGTCAATTAGAGAATGTGGACAAACAATCTAAAACAGCTCGAAATAAATTTGGCCTGACAGGGTCCTTAATGTGAAACGTTTATAAAAGCATCCCAATGGTTCTTATTTGCTTATCTGATTATGGCGTAACTACTAACTATATAGTAAGTTTATAACTTTGTACTTATGTTCGTTAATCGTGATACATTAATTTCGCATTAGGTACATTAAGAAGGTACTTGTCTTGAAATGTTTAATTTTTGTGAAGCTAAAATGGAACGATATTTAATTTCAAACTCCGGGCGTCTTCTCATTTCACAAGAATCTCGAGTAAGATCTGTGATGCCTGCATGCGTACGTCGCTATATATCAACAATATTATATTATTGGTGCTTTGCCAAATCCTCTAGATAGACCTATACGTAATTTTATTCTTCTTTTCACACCTCATGCGATTGCGACAGATAAGTATGGAACCTAAAAGTCCTCTAATTTAAGATCGGCAGGTATGCGTTCAATAGCACAGTGTAATTTTAAGCCATGTGTAAATTATTTAAAGCGTTATAACATTGAACTTGCCGCTTGTATCAATGAATGTTGTTGTCATTTGAAAACATGCGGTACCTATTTAAGCTGAAGGTTACTCTAAACTTGTCTTTTAGATGCTGTGGCCAGTATACATTACGTTATTGTTTTGAAAATGTATTCAACGTGCCAAGGAAACTGCGCATTGTACGCTGAATTTCACGTTAAAATTTCATGGTATTTCTTTTAAGTACATACTTTTTATATTAATATGTATTGGATCCAAATGGTTCATGTCTGTCTACGATGCGTTACATTAAACATTTGATACCGATATGACGAGTGATACCATTAACGAACGTTGATAGAGCATGTCTTGCTGATGCATCTGATATAATATAATGCGAGTGCTTGATAGGACACATATCTAAGCGTATGTACGTCCTATCTCCTCACGAACTAGCTTGCGATGATTGTTACTAAGTATTAGTTGTTAATACCAGAGTACTAAGCTTGGCATAAGTAAGCAAAAATAAGTCCATCCCAGTTTATGTGGTGTCATATCAATGGATAAGCAAAACAAATAAAAATATCACCGATATCCGAGGACTGGAGCAACGGTGGCGCGTTGTGGTGGGTGTTTGCTAGACGTGTTATCAACAAGGCGTGCGGTGCGGAGAGACGCGATCGATGGCCGGTCGCCAACTCTTTCGCAACCGCTCTATATTTACACACCAAGGTTCCACGTTGCAATTTGGGGGTTATTGACATTAATACGGAGTTATACAACACGTTATCCAATATATAAAGTGGCAGGCGGAATCCTGGAGTGTTTCATGGGACGGTGGTGACTGGTGACAGCAGACGCGCGAGTGCCAAGTTTACGCCAACACACGATGTGGACACTGGAGTGACACTGTGACTGTGTACTCCCAGAAATAACGCGAGGTTACCTAAATATAATATTCACTGGCAAATATTTATCGAAAAGGTTTACAGAACCAACAAATGTTGAAAGTCAAATTAGGTAAAATTTGCGAAGGGTTGCCGTGTTGTTTGCAAGAGTGCCCTCGAAATGCAAAAGTAATGCTCTGACAGTCCTTAAGTAAAAAAATAAACAGTTGGTATCGCTGGGCGTATCGTCATTATTTGCAGAGCTGCTTGTCTGCATTAGTGCAATTCTTTAGGAACTACGTAATTGTAAGTAAAATGTGAAATTGAATATCATAGTGACTATATCAATATCTATATTATTTTAACTATTTGTTAATTTCTTTACAGATACCTAAAGTAATTTCTTAGTTCTTTAGGTATAGAAAATTCGCAAAATGTACGTTATACATGTAATAAGTAGGCACTACCTTCATTCTTATTAGTTATCTAAATACATTGCTTAGAATACAAGGGAATACCTACTCTATTCTTAAAATATTCAAGTATGTTTTGATGTCTATTCACTATAATGATCGTTTCTTGATTTGATAGACGCGCTATAGATACATTATTTAGACGCAAATGCCCTTGTTACTTTGTACTATCAATTTATTTGTATTGTTAGTTGTTACGTAGCTGCATGAATCGTAGTTTGATGGTGATTATTTTCATTCATCCAGCTGTGATGGGTACTTGTGGTTGGTGTGAAATCGAAGCCACCTACTGCATCAGACCTACTTTGGAGAACATCACGCAAGTACCTCAATAGGTAATGTCTCACGTTCTTGAACTTAAACAATGCAGAGTTCAATCATGAGTAAGAAGCACTACAGTTTATTAGCGGGAGGGTGAATAAGTTAAGACTAGCGAACAAAGTAACCTGAGTATCAGAGTGTAAGTAAGTACCTAGGTACCTTAATGTAGTAGGGTCGTGTAGTGAGCTGTATAGGTAGTGTTTTGTAAGTAACACAATATATAAATGATTGTATGGCGCCAGCCGTCAGCCGCTTTGAATACCTCGGTGGCACAGACGCCAGTGCTTGCGACACCCGCCCGACCGGACTCTGCTCTGGCATGCAATATGCGTTTGTCTCGTACATTAACTATGCAACCGATGCTAATGCTTACTATTTCGCATTGGATATAATCAATAAAAGAAATGATTTTACTGTCGTTTTCACCTCTTACTTCTTCCGGCAAATAGGATCTACAACTGACCGCAAACGACATTATAGTCCTTCGAGCCTTTTGTACCGAATGAGAATGAGATACTATGCTCCCTAATATATTTAATATAATACCATATGTAAGGATCTTAATAAAATAAGGTAACCTTGATTAGGCCCTAACTTTGGTTGTCTGATGATAACTTCTTTTCTACTTAAAGACCATGGTTTAAGCGAAACAGTATGGAATTCTGCGTCACAGACAAGGCGACCTGCGAAGGCCGCAGCTGGTCAAACACGGCTAAATACACTCGATATGTGTACTGTAATTAAAACAAGGATGAGGAATGACATCACTTCTATATCGTAAATATTCCAATTTTAAAAAAACACCCTTGTTTTCCAACATCCACTGAGCGGGCACCAGCCAATTCAATCCACCCTAAATTACATCTGAATCGCTCTACTCCCCAGCTACACCTACATAGAGTACTTGTCTTCATGATCTTCCTACGTAACGGTATGTTTTACTCTATTTATATTGCAGAAAGTCATCTCCCACGCGTCTGTATCTGTTCCCACTTCAATAATGGATGGTGATACTTACCTACTACAACCAACTATTTGTGTAGGTAATTCGCGAAGTATTGCTTAAATTTTTACAAGCATTAGCACAATAAATGCGAAGAAAATCATACGTTACCTAGGTACTAAATAAACTCTTGTCTCTAATATTGTCTAAGACTAGACCACTTGGAAATGTGTGAAAGATAAAAATCGTCTATAACACAGCCCTCAAGTCAGCCATCAAGCAACACTACAGTTAGTATGACATCACACTTTAGTAGCATAAGATAGCTTTGCTCAATAATAATAAAAAAACGTTATAATATGAAAGTCATAATTTAAACTGTATACATTCAACCCCTAATTGCGTCGTGATAAATCTGTTTTGAGGTCATCGATTGTCTTTAGCTATAGCCAGCCTGTGCAGGGTCATGTAATAAGTTGTAAAGAAATAATTTCTGAAGTATATTAGCACTACCTGCCTAACTTACCAACTTTGGCACAATTGCAGGAGCGAAAGACATGAAAAGAAAAGTAAGTGCTCACAGTTAGCCATATAATATTAATTTAATGTAATTCCTACTTTAAATAGAAAACAAATTAAAAAAAACAGTTTTCAATCTAACCGTCTAGTGGATACATAATGATCAATACTAGAGTTTACTTTCTATCTTCTCACATCAACGCAGATTAAAATATATTAATACATAATGCAGACTCGCGAGAATCTATTTCGAATCAATATTCAGAAATTATAAAAGCGTTCATGGTTTTATTACCGTTTATCGTTTTTATTGACCTTTCATCCGTTGGTATAATGTGTCCCAGATCCCACCTAATGATTTGTTTATTTATAAAAGAAACATCAAGAACTTGCACATTAAGATAATCTTTAAATTATATTCGCAATTCGATTTCATGTGTCTGTAACTTATACAACGGATAATGCGCAAGTATTAATAAGATGCGACCCAGTGATCTCACAAAGGAGTCTCAATTTCACCTAAATACCTCTGTATTCACCTTTGTGAGTGACCACGGCCACGGACACCACATACGTTACTCACCACGAGTGACGTCACCGATTAACGCATGACTAACAGTTCGATGTAAAAATCGAATGTGACTATTGTTTACGTAAATTGTCTTACACACACATAACAAATGACGTTGATTTTACTCAGAACTTTCGCAACACGATGAAGAAATACTCTCCTCAAAAACCGATTGGCCGACGTTGATTGTCAGGACGGATAGGCGAGTACCGCGCGGAGGGCCCGATGGCAAGTCATCGTGTTTACCAACCTTTTTACTTTCGTCAGACGTGTGTCGAGGCCAGTGCATGCTTACTACCTATGTAGGAATGTTACGTAAAACATGTGTTTGTGACTCAAGGTACGTCAGAGTTTAAAAAAATCTTCTGGGAAGCCCAAAATTTACCGGATTCTGTTTATTTGCTGATGTTGCAAGTACTACAACATCAATCCGCAAATATATTCACCGATACATGCATTCGGAGCGATTTAACGCCAAAACTATTATAAATCCTGTATCTTAAGATTAAAACCTAAGGAAATATCTCAGTTGAGCGAAAGACGAAACACTTAAAAGTATTCATTGGCTTAACCTTGCGTACCCTCGACTGGGTCGAAAGTTTTCGACCTGATGCATTCTCTATCGCTATCATTGCCCAGTTAAATCTCAATAACGATCGGTAAACAACGCGTAGAATGTATGTACTCAGCCTGGTGCTGGTCGTAAAGTAGCTATTATAATTATCATACATAGCATTCCGAAGATAAGAAAGCCCATGTAAACGACACTCAATCACGAACAAAGGCTTTAAAATGACATTGTGAACGGTGGTACCGCTACAATGAAGCAGAGATGCTAGATTATTGTTGGAAAATCAATGAAGACATCTCCCATTAGAATTTATAATGCTACTTGTATTATAATTTTATTTTATGGCATGTTATTATTCATATTATGGGCTACGTAGAGGAATAATGACATTCTTCCACCTTGCTTAATGGTTTTTACATCTTTGTCAGCACTGACCAACCGCGGCGATAAGTCGACGACGATAATTGGATTCAGAATAAATATGCTTTCAGTGCGACTAGAATATTTCTAGAAAATGCATGTACAAGATTTGTAAGTATTGCTATTCAGATTGTATTTTTTGTTCAAATTACAGTGACAAAGATACATTAGCGAACAAACAAGTTTTTGGCCGATTAATGAATACTTTTTATTGTATTGTGTATATATAGCGAATTGATGAAGACATAAAATGTCAGCTGAAGGGAGTCGCGACCTCTTGATTGGTCTGCGCCCACGCAGCCCAGGGAACGCCACTAATAACAACGAACGGAGTGCCAAGTCTGCTATCAATCGCCTCAGAATTGTAACCATGGTGTATATCTCTGAGATTTATTTAACGCGCTTGGCTTGAGACGTCGAGGTCCTTTGTTTGTCCCCTGGGGACATTTTTAGCTATTTGGTGAATTAATTGGCTTTTAAAACAAATTGAGGGGTGTATAACACACATAATGTTATAAGCGGAGGAAATATTTACTCTTAATACATATTGTTAAGTGAAAATCACAGTTTTAGGGGCCTCCTGGTGTTTCGAGAACTTTATAAGCCTTAGGTAGCTATTCAATCAAATCTCTCTACTACAAAACTCTCCTTTGACTTTGAACATCGATAAGTATTAGATTGACTCACTGGCTGGACTGTACAGACAGAGAAGCGCTTATACGCGTGGTATGTATGAGTATAGGTATTTTTTTATTGTGATGCAGGTAATTCTGTCGGAATTTATCAAAGATACGTTCTTACCTGTTTATGTATATTACGAAACCCTCCTCAACACACTAGTTCCAAGAGTAGAAAACCATCATGACATTATTTGGAAGCAAAAACGTAATTCGTTTCGAATTATGAGTCATCAAAGTTTCCTTCTACGCAGGTCAAGTGATTGATTCGCAAAATATAATGCTTACATTTCACTTTACGTACATACTTACAATCAATATTTTTTAATTTATCGTTAGTTTCATACATAATAATGTATTTCAAAATCCTATTGTTCATTAAATCAATGTAATTGTCAGACGTATGAAATCAAAAAGTTCGAATAAGATAGTTACAAGTCATGCATTTCATCATAAAAACAAGAGGAAGAAAAGCAAAAGTGAATAGTGCGCACTCAACAATAAAACTTGTTCCGATTTATTCAATCCGAGATGGTATCAGTAAATTCTTTAGGTAATCAAATTTAAAATATCACGTGGAGAAATCTCGGAACTCCGAAATCCGATAAATGATTTGATTATTGTTTACTTCTTGTAAATAAACGAGTCTTGGTCTCAAGCTCCTTTCACTGATGTCTTCTGGCAGTAGTAGGTACCTACAACCTACTTCTTTCGTGTGGTTTTAGTTCACATTGAGATGTTGATCGATGATAAAATAGATCGCGAGATGTCTGAATGCTCGCGGGCTGAGCCAAGTGAAAATAAATCTACAATTGGGTCAATCAAATGCCAGCCTTAATGTATCCTCGTAATACTTAAATTGTGCTATTATATTATTTTAGATGTATGTAAGTATTGGCTGTATATACCTCTCAATATCTCGTATATCTTTTCTAGGTTAATGATGTTCTTATAAACTGTAGATAGGTAGCTAAGTATCCTACAAGAGATTTGGCTGAAAATATTTTTGCTATAGAGAAACACACTGTTTAGTAGTAGGTATTGTATGATTTAGTACCTACCTTGGCGACATAGTTTAATGTTAGATATGGTATTGAACTAAACGGCAGTAGTAGTAGACCTATGTATTATCTGCGCAGTGAGCCAATATATTATTTAACCTGTTTCATCTGGCGCTTGAATGCAATGACTCTTAAGGGTTAATTAATTGTTAATTGGCGTAACGAGCTCATTGTTTGATGTTACTCAATTCTTTTATCGTTTTTATAGACTTTTTATGACCTAGTGGAAAAGCAACATTTTCTAAGCATTATCAATGCGAGCCGTAAAATCTTCAGCCGTTACATCATATAAGTTCAAACCAAACAAAAAGGTGTATTTCTTTCTGCAGCTCCTTATTCTTGAATGTTAACTTATATAACGTATGCTTTGTTGACAGATGGCACAGTTGTTAACTGTGCGGTTGAACAAGGCCGACCATCAGCCGCTGGGCTTCCGGCTGCAGGGTGGCAAGGACTTCGGCACGCCCCTCGTCGTGCAAAAGGTCAGTCCTCACTTTACACAGGTGAAAAGATATCACACCTGCCATTAACTACATTCTTCATATGGCTCGCTCATTTTAAGTTTAAAACACAATTTTCTCTTTGTCCAAACCTACTCATCAGTATCGACACATGCACATTGTGTAGTGGTAAGGTAAGTATCACATGCGCCCACACACGACTAGTGACCGATGGACTAGTAGCGAACGAGGACAATAAAAGAGGTCGACCGGCGACTTGAACAAACAGGAGAGGATTCCGCACTAAAATTATTTATATACATTTCATGCTACCTAAGCTGGTAAATTTTTACGCAAATTTAGCTTTGTGTATTTTGTAATTATGCATATAATGCAGCATATTAATGCTGAACTATTTTTTGCATAGAGAACACGACATTCGGGGGAAGGTAGGTACGTAGGTACATTCAAGTACTGAGCTTTGTGAAGAATCTTCAGGAAGAGAAAATAACTTTGAATCATAAATTTACCAGTTTCGTATAGGCGGGGTTATTAATAAAATAAATATCGACTACATAGTACGACTAATATTACTAGCGCAGAACCTAAATAAAGCAAAACATATTTAAGAGACATGGCAAATGAATAACAGCTATGAATACAAACGAGTGCAAACTAAGTCAAGTGAACTCTTCAACACAGAATTCATATTTCACAGCTGGAATGTTAAAGTTAGGCACAAGTAGCTTAAGCTGTAATTATTTTAATTCTTACCTACTTTGGCTGAATGAGTACGCATCTCAGTGGCTTATTTGTACTTGTTTTACCACTAAAATGTGGTTTGGCTAGTATCCACTTAGCCTACGTAAGTTTAGGTGTGTGGGTACACGATTAGTTTATCCGAAGGAGCTTTTACCAAGTCATTAAACTGTTACCTGACCCCAATTGAGGTGCTTTGACACTCATACAATTAACGAACAAAAAATACCCAATAATATAGTCATCGGACCATTATTTTAATTGACTCGTAAATTTTATTGGATCAGAATGATTGTTTTTTTGTATTAGACTATATCTCTTGAAAGGCTTATCGTTTTGTGCTTCAATAGCATATTCGCAGAAGATTAATTGGATACTGAAAATTCAAGCTTCTATCCACAACCTCGGATCCACGACGAAGTTATGGGGTGTCGAAAGTGGTCTGAACCGTTTCGAGAAAAATATGGTACGGTACCCCCAGATATTCCCGATCCTACTACTTTAACGACTGAGGGAAATCTATAATAAATAGGTATATCTCTCATCTCAAAATTTCACAAAACCTTCAATTAAGGTATTACAAGTGTTAAGTTATGATGAACACTTTTGTGCTAAGAAATATGAGTCACCAGCAAGATCACCAATCACCTCAATTATAGTCAGATAGAGGTATAAGATCTCCACGTCGACGTAAAAGAATTCAAATTTAAAAATGATCCAGCTCCTATGTAGACTTGATCATTATGTCAAGGGCGACATGAAACGTCGTAATTACAGCAACTGTGAACAATAGCGGACATGATAAGGTACAATCAGCCACGCAAATTATATACATCGTTTCAATGAGTTCGGTTAAAGAGTAGCAGAATAATGTAACTAAATACCTAAACAACATATAGTCAGTCGGTAAAAGTTAACGAACTCCAAAGTAACACGTGATCTATGGATGGTTTTTTGCGAACCGATCGCCCGTAGATATATTGGATATGGCGTTTAACAAAGTCAATAACAGATAGCTCGCCATACTAATGATAATGGCTATTCCCAATGGCAAAAGGCACCAACGGTACTTTTGCTTGAATTATTGCCGATGGGTTACCTACTTATGATCCGTGACTGTACCGAACAAGATAGATGTCAAACAAATCATATTTCGCAGTTCAATGAACCGGAATGGAAGATGTAAGTATTTATCGATACAATCACTACGCAAATATATTCTGTAATCAGAATTATTTAAATAGAAACGCCCATACGCCAAACATGTAACGGCAAATGAAGCTAACTACTTAGGTATCTGAGACAAGTGTCAGTGCAGCTATTTGTCTCATGGAGATTTTTTTGCGGACAAATTACTCTGTCCTCATAGATGTTGGTAAATAAAATACCTAATTCCAAGTCGTCTCATAAAAATTGGTAAAAAGAAAAGGTGGAAGGGTAGTCAAATGAGATTATTTTGGACCAATTTCGAAATTTTGGAAGAAACGGAGGATTTTACTGGGCTTCTCCTATATCCTAAAGTGGAGGTATAAATCATGCCTCGTGTTTGTCTCTCGAGAGATGAGAAAAAACAACCTATGGTGGTTTCACGTAGATATTCAGATTGTAAGTTATACATTTTGGAACACGCAACGAAATTATTTTGTTTCAGAGAAACGTAGTGCCCCTATCGCTGTCACTGATTGTTAAATTCCGTACATTTATAGTTTTTGACATGAGATGAAAAGGACAATCCGCCGGCTTGGTCAGCTTAGCAATAAGAGACTTATTTCTTGGTCTGCGCCATTACATTAGTGTTGTGCTGATATAACTGTCAGTTTTCCTTAAAAATACTGAACAAAGGATAATTTAAAAGCCTAATGCGTCTAAACTACGCGTCAAACGAATCCCTCGAGCCTAATATTACTTTGATGTTATAATTTGATAGCTCGATTTGAGATTGTAAAAGGAATGTGTTAATGAAAAGTAGATCACTGCTTGTTTTATGTTTACACAACAGTACCTCCGTGTTTGGTTTATAGATTTTCCAGTTGTAGTGTTTACGTCCGCGGACACGTACCAGTTTCACTCTTATTAACCGGAATTGTTCAAAAGCCGGGCACTAGTTGTTACGCAACTATTCGGGTTCTGTCGAGTTAGCATATGGAACACAATCTGAGTCACGTACTGGTAGGGATTTGTTTTGAAATTAGAACACCACGGCGACAACATAACGCCTTTTGCGGATTATCGCAGTTAACGATATTGTCCGTTGTTCTCTTCGTAGGTGGTATTATATTTAACGAACAAAACATATGTGCATTTTAATAGTACATGACACTGCTTTTCATTAACAGGAAAGTATTTTCTGTAATTCCCAATCTACTTCCGAACATAGGTAAGCCTTTACCAATGCCATCACGAATGGGTTTTGCCTTCCGCGTCTCAAATTAGTCCTTGTTTGGTTTAGCGTTGTAAGTAACTACCAAGTACCTACCTACATACATACATACATATATAATAAATATCGTAGTACCTACATGCGTTTTGACTCAGAACCTACTGTGCACAGTAGATATAGTAGATAAGTAGTTGATGTCCATAATTAGTACAACAATAAGTATTATCAATTCCCCAACTAAGAATGTAGTGCATTAAGTAAAGATGTACTTAAATGAATTAGGTCAATCGAAGAGTTGATAACTAAGCAAACAACCGTAACTGTTTGGGGGAAACACACATGGAATTAAGTTTATTACGCCTAAGTCGTAGGACCTATATGGTAGGCATTCAGTGTCATTATTAATTCACAAGTCCGATAAAGAAGTATGTAACATCTTGCACAGATGAAGCAGAATATTTAATAATGATCGAAATATGTACGTGCATCTCTCAAAAAAGTATAGTAAACAAACAATAGCGTCAACATAATGGCCTGGCCTCGCATGACCGGGGTTGCATTTAATTTCTCGCTCTTGTAGTTTTGCCTTATAAGGCATGCGCGTGCGCCACTGAGGGCACAGACCACAGACGTACAATTATGAATGTAGGCTACAAGCAGGAATACACGTTTATAAAACAAAGGCAGGCGCATTCATTTTCATCGAGCTACTAAAGTACCTACGGGCGGACTCTATACTTATATTATGGGCATTTCTGTAACCACATGCGTATTTTATATGTAGGTACATGATATTACATATTCCATTGCGTAGTTATTAGTGTGGCTGAAAATGTGTTGATCCACCATCTTTGGAATTCAACCCACTTTCGAAAAAGTAACTTCCTAAATACGCAATTAATTCGTCATAATCGAAACTTATCAAGACCAGAATACTTGGTGAACAGGTTATATGAAAACCAAGGTACCTACTAAGTACTCCTCGTAATTCCGTCTTACAGTTTATGCATGACGTAGGTGTCAAAATTTTGAAATAGGTTAGGGAGCGCAGTTTTAGTTTGGACTATCTCTTGTATCTAGGATACATGCATAAAAAAAATTCAAATAAATGTAAGATGTGTAATAAGTAAATAAGCAATAGATATTCACATTAGATAAATTCTTTGGCACGATGTTCAGAAAAGCAAGGCCACCGGCGGTTACCGCTAGTGGGAAGGAGGCTATCGTATATTGTAGTATTATACGTAGGTACTAACTATTACTGGTACTATCGCGAGGGTGAAGCTAAAATACGTTCTCTATAAAAAAAATACCTTCTTAAAAAGGAGAAAAATAAAATTAAGTGAAAAAAATGAGGTAGGTACTTACTGTCGGTTAAAAATTAATATAATTTAATTAAGTTCCAGCAACTAGTTAAACTTAATTCCCTGAAATTTTATAGGTAGAATGTAAAGGGATCTTCGGTTCGAAATTCGAAGCTTAGGATTGTATCTAAACAACGAAATATTTAGCAAAGGATAAGATCCTAACGCACCGCTGTAGGAATCCTTCCTACAAAAAAAATTATAGCTTTTAGTTCCAAACTAATAGGTATAATGGAGACAACCTATACATTTCCACAAAAAAACAAGACCTAGAACGCTTGCCAAGTTCAATGCGAAATTATTTCTGGCACGGATATTTTCATAACTCTTTTAAATATGTAGGTACCACGCTTTAGTGTGTGACACTTGTGACTTTGAGCTTTCAGTAATACACTGTGGGTATACACAAATTACGTGACAATATTTATGTAACAAGATAGGTGTTATATAGATAGGTAAGTACTTACCACTACACGGTACATCATTAATATCTTCATATCAGCCAAAGTACGTCTATCCACATCATATTTCCCATCGTTATCGATTAATTTTGTGAGACGTAGGTTACTATTCTATTATTCAAGTAATTCTCTACAGGTAATCGAGTCAGTTGAGTATCTATCTACTTATTAAATAAGTATGCTAACTAACATACCATATAGTTTTTTGCATGAGCGTACATTATGTTCAAAAGAGTGGTGGGACCAAACCGTCCGCGCTGATCTCATGCTGACGTCATCACAGCATCCATCCGCCCCGTTCTCCTGCAATTTTATACTCTACAAAATAAGCTTTATTTTATTGACACAGTTGGATCTATTCAGTTTTGTGCATAGAGTACCAAATAATCGAGAAGTTAAAGGGGATCTTTAAAAAGGGTGGGTAAGATATGCCCGCTATGGTAAATAATTGTCCATAGACGACTTGAGCAATATCAGATCGTAAGTTTATGCTGGTTTGCCAATTGCCACAAGGGTAAAAGAACAGCAGAATATTAACTAAAAAGTCCCTTTTCCTCGTTAAATCGATAATATCGATAAACTATATTTGGTTGATATGTATATAATATAATCGGTGATGTCATTGTTGTGTGTAGGTGAACGGTGGCAGCGCAGCGGAGCGAGCTGGTCTACAAGCAGGCGACGCCCTGATCCGCGTCAACGCCACCGATGTGTACACTCTGCGCCACCAAGAGGCACAGGACGCCATCCGCGCAGCCGGGGGTGCTATGGAGCTCACAGTGCAACGGCGAGTCTAATCTTTGTGTTTGGTTCATACAAAATGTTCCGAAAAAAAATACTAGTCCTGGTTTAAAGTCCCTACCATTGAGCCAACTTGACAGTATCTACACTAACACGTCTTTAAATTTCTTCTCAGGTAAGTTCACATACTTATCATATAGATCAGCTAGCAGGTTACGATGTTCTCGTTCACCGAAAAAGTTACGATGTGAAAATTAAAAGTTGTTCGACACCGCCGGTTACTAACACTGTGTACGGATGCATGCCTTTCATGAAACGACCACTAATGCTACCAGCAAAAGAGTATCTAAAGATAATATTTAATTGCAGAGGCGGCAGTACATGGAAGCCGTCCGTGACGCCAACGGGAAGTCTGCCCCGGCCGGGCTCCAGGCCCCTGGGCACCAGCCCCGCGCCGGTGACCAGCACTTCGCTGAAGGCCACGCCACAGCCCTCCCTCGCCTTTGGCTCCGGACACAACAACATCGCCAAGCCTTTCGGTTATGTAAGTATATCTAAGCCTCACAAATAACATAATTTATTTCTTAAGAGGAAGCAAAAAATGTTATGCCAGAAAGTAAGCTACATGCTGTCCTGTAGTTAATTGCATATACGAGACGCAAGATGGTACGCGCAATGAATTAGCTAAAAATACTTTTCACTCGTTATTTATAATCTAAGGAATGTAACTGGACTTTATTCTTCGAAACCCATTAACACTTGAACCAAGGTCTAGTTTTTCTTTAAATGCCTCGCGCAATTAAATAAATATTACGTGCTTATTACATTTCACTAGTAGCTACGCAATACTTGTAATTGCATTTAGCCATATAACTGGTTGGAAATGTTGGAACCATTATAGGGAATACGTCTTGTTCATCTAGACAAGCCTGTTTCGTTGACCTTGGTGAATCCCGGAATATCTTGAATTTTAAATCTCAATATATTCCGGGCAAAACTAGTCGGAACACATTCCGACTATAAAGTTTTGTGGATTTAGGAGTGAGCTAGATAAAATTTTAATCATGCGTATAGATGAACGGGAGCGATTCTGTGAAGAGCGTAGTGAACAAGCAGTACAACACGCCTGTCAACATGTACAGCGACAAAACCATCGCGGAAACCCTTTCGGCGCAGACAGAAGTGTTGGCTGGAGGCGTGCTGGGGTAAGTCTTTAGAACATCCAACAAAAGCTCTTCAAAATACCTTCCTATATTATCCGAGCCTTCTACTCAATGTGTTTTAACACCACTAACAGGTGTTTGTGTATCCACTAGGTATACCATTTATAAACCGCAATGCACGTGCAAATACTTTGAGATGAGAGAAATAACAATCAAGTCGTGTGAATTTCATAATAGAAGATTAAAAGACTTTTGGTTTTTTTATGTTGAGTAGCTAAGAACATTGCTGGCCAGTCCCACTCCCACCCCCATATTATGCATATGGAGATGTATGTTATTATTCTGTTAACAGAGTGAACTTCAAGAAGAATGAGAAAACGTACGATGCTGAGAAGAGCGCAGTCTTCAAAGTCCTGCAAGAGGAACAAAACGACCCGGAGCCAGGTAGGTTCAATTATAAGGAAATGTTGTCAGTGCAAGAACTTTTAATCAACAATCATAGGATATAAGTAGCTACTTACATAACATTCCAGTAATTTGCGGCCTATATTGCATTCCCTATATATCTGAAAAAGACACCCCTCATATGCTGTTAGTATATTCATGATGTAAATACTTCCCCTTAAAGTACCCACCCACCCACGCACCCACCCAATAATTAAAATTGCAAAATGCTTGTATTGCCTATAAAAACAGTCTACATCACTATGAACACTTGAGCCCTCGAGCTAAAATATGCGAACAAAATTAACGTAATTTACCCAAATCGGGGCGTAGTAGAGGCAGCGGTAACAAGCGGTGCGCCGCCGCCGGTGAGCGGTCTGCGGCACGTGCAGGCGCCCGTCACGCGGCCCGACGCGCCCATCAACAATACCGGCGGCTTGCCCCCCGGACAGAACATTTGCGAGGAGTGCGAAAGACTCATCACGTAAGTCGGACGACTCGCGCGGACCGACACGGTGGCACACGTCGCACAATTTCTGAACGTTACGCAATCGAGGCTCACGTCATTTTAACGGAAGCGATACGGGCATGTTGTTCCCCGATCTTTTTTTTCTCCATCCATCATAGCCTAGGTCCTCTACTACTGTATATACGCCATCGGTCCCCCCACGGAGAGCGACAGCGACATCAGTTTAAGCATTGCACGTGGCAAGATTGGTAAGTACGGGAAATAACCGATTGTTCCGGGCCAGCAGAGGCTTCTCACTTTTACTCGCGAGCGAGCGTGGCGCGCGCGGGAACCCCGTGCAGCCTGCACCGGTCGCATCGGTCGCGGTCGCGCACGCCGCGAGTGGCCAGCTCGCCCGCGCCGCCGCCGCCGCCGGAGGTGCACACGGCGGGCACGCAGACGCCGGCGCCCGAGCTGCTGTCGGCGGAGGCGCCGCACCGGCCCAGCATCCCGGTGGGCTGCCACCGCGTGCTGCCGGACGGCCGCGTGGCGCTGGGCGCGCCCGCGCTCTCCGAGACGCAGCCGCCGGCCCCGCCGGTCGTCAACGACACGCCCTATTGCTCCGACTGTAATCGTTACATTATGTAAGACGCGCCTCCGGGAATGCCTGATCGTGTTTGCGACCGTGTCGACCTGTGCATTAGTACTTGTAGTAGAATATCTTGTTCGATGTCTTTGAGGTTGCGTCTCCTGTTGTAAATAGCACGAAGGAGACGTAACTTTTTGCCGGGCGCCAGTATCGTAAGTCGTTGTTACGTGTCGCTCGTGCGACTGATCTCTCATGGATTTATACGATATTTGTGCCCAAAATGTTGTTTATCATCTCATTTGTTAATGGTTTTCATCTTATTTTCATTTCTTGTGTAGATAGGTGGAATGCAAAAGTATTTAAGTATATATATTATTATGTATTACGTCTAAGTGTATCAACAGAATCATTAATTTGGCATGTCTTCACTTCGCCATAATATGTTCGGGCCTTCATTCGAGCACGTGTTTTGTAAAGATTAGTACAATAAGCACGAGTAATTCAGCGAGCATGTTGATCAGTAAGTAGTAGTTGTGTAGATTCAGTAAGTAGTACTTACCTATATATATGTCCATTTAGTTGTAGTAGCCTAAAAAATGTTGATAATCCTAACTTTACTATAATTTTGGATTTGACTGAAAATGTGAATTACCCGTACAGCGGCGTGTTCGTGCGCATCAAGGATAAGAACCTGCACGTGGAGTGCTTTAAATGCTCGACATGCGGCTCCTCGCTCAAGAACCAGGGGTACTACAACCTGAACGGCAAGCTATACTGCGACATCCACGCCAAGCTAGTGGCGCGCAATAACCCGCCCGCGCCCAACCTAGACCCCGTCACGGTGCCGCCGTAAGGATCTCTCACCTACTCGTATAGCTGCATGATAGTCATTATCTCTGACCTATATTATACAAACAGCATTCCTGGAATTAATTCTGCCCTTTTAGCGTTGGTATCATTAAGCTTTTTGAAAAAACATTCCTTTCATTCGACAACTCAGCGTGAATAAACTGGCAAAATATTGTTGTGAAAAGTTAGTTGACTGAAATATTCGTTATCCTCGCTTATTTTGATACAAGATAATCCATAACACGAGTAATTATTATTTATTTTGTGCAGAGGTGGTCGTATCCCTACGAACACATACTCGACCCCGCTACCGCCGCTCGCTACCAACAACTACACGAATGGCTCTTCGTCACTATTCAGTGTAAGTTCAAAAAATTATCTAAATATTACTAACGTAGTGTACAATTAAATTTATTTTAATGGGAATTTCTGTGCAGCCGTCAAGTAACATATCCGGCCCGAAGCCTTTCGGCTCATCTATTGGGTCGGCGTACTCGCCGTCGTCTCTGTCGCCGCGCTCGGCCCCGATGTCTCCGGCGCGGCCTGTGGCGGCCCCAGCCCCGGCCCCGGCCCCGGCCCCAACTCTGGCCCCAGCACCTTCTTTGGCTCCACCATTCGCCCCCAGTAAGAGAGTCACTTTTGCTATATAATATTTACACACACATGCCAGAGATGCATACACACGAAACTGGAACTAAGTACCAACTTATACAAAATAAAGATATTTTGATATTAAAGATATATTGTAGAGCTATGTTGAAATGTGACAATAACGTTATATGTTTAAATAAACATAAGTTAAACGAAAGCATTTCGTATCTACCTTGTGTGGTAGATACACAAGTCGTTTGTGTTGTTAAATTAAGTCAATGTCTTATTTTTGTGATCTGCTAGATATTAACACAATAAATTGTATGTAAAACGTTTAGTTAGATAAATGCAACAGGAATTTACTAAAATCGTCTAGTCTTTTGGTCCGTTAAATCAATATATACTTACATGTCTTATATATTCTAGTATATTATAATTTGAAGATATTATAGCTGGTAGGAAATGTATTGAGGAGCAACACACTCAACGATTTGAGGACTAAAGGACACGATGAGCAAATATATTTATATTGCGTATCAATAACTGGTAAAAAGATAATTATCATTGTATAAATATGAAAAATTTACGAACTAGGTACATATAATACATTTTATATAGTCTTTTACTTACATCTAAATATTTAAGTAGCCATTTTCCACGCTTGTTACAGCCATTTTTAGATTAAAATAAAAGTTAACTATTTTGTTAGCCCTCTTTATATTTATTTGAATTATTGATGTTATACTGTAGTGGTATAGTATAGCTTATGTAGCTTACAGTACGGACGGCAGTATCGAACATTACAAAAAATGTTTATTTTCAACAGAGACCCCAGTTCCCATTTTCAAAGGTAATTTATTAAAAAGATAAAATGATAATTACATTGTGCAGTTGCTCAGCTTACTTTAGCTATAATAGATATATGTAAATAAATATAATAAAAATCAGACGAATAGACGCGCGTTAAGGCACAGCAACTTTCTATCGCGCATTGAATGTGATAACAAGCTACTCCTGGCACTTTTTTACCGATCACGCGTTACTACTTACTATACACGAAATCTTTGACACAATTTAACAATCTTGCTTCATTAAAATTGTTTGATATTTGCAATATTTCAGTAGATCATTATGTGTTTAGTGTTAAGTGGCTTCTTCAACTTCACTAATATCAACTTTCATCATTTTTCTTCCTTACCTCTATAACCCGTCGAATGTTACATCACTAATAGCGCCAAACGTTAAAAGCATTGTGTGGCCCCCACCGAATCCCTCCGAAGATGATCTAGCGCCATGCGAGCCTAGTCAGCAATTAATTAGTAACCAACGCCAGGAGCCAGCTCCTCCGTCAGAGACTGTGCAGCGTCCCGTTGATAGTACAAATAATAACCAAACATTGAATATCCAACAACAGTGCTCTGAGCGTATTGTAGCAACGTCAGAACAAAGGGAAAACGTTTCTACTAATGTGTCCTACTCATCAGCTGCTTTGTCATCCACAACCTCATCATCTAAATCAGAATCCTTTGTACAAAGTAAACAATCTCAGATGGTACAAGAAACCTCTAGTTGCACCATGCAATCGTTTTCTGCGGAATCTTCCTCAAAAAGTCAAAGTTTGACAGTTTACCAACCACAAAACCCATTGGAGTATTTAGCAGATGTACCTACGTCAGGTTTTGAAACTAACGAAGCTTCAATGCTAAAAACTTTTTCGGAGCAATCTCAGTCACAGGTTAAGAATGTTTCTGTATGTAAAGAAACAATGAATAATCTCACGTCGCTTGATTCAAGAAATATAACTGATGGTAAAGAAAAACCATTAACCAAGCAACATGCTATTATGGAGTCAAAGAACAGGGAGCCAAATAAATTGGATGAAAAATCAGAATGCTTCGAAAGTCTTGGCACTGAGGAAGAATTCAATAGAAATGAAAACTGTAAGATGTTACAACAACAAATTACATCGACAACGTGTAATGCAAATCCTTCGTCTGGTGGATCCTCTATGGTTGATGCACTGACGACCGCATCAGAACGACCGTTCTCACCTTTCCCAAAACAGGTTGAACCAATTCATTTGAACACATTTTCTGAAGAATCGACTAATATAATTCAAGATGAAAGCTTAGCTGAAACTAATAACGTTCAACTACCCACTCAACCATCCCCTACAATTACACAACAACCAAAACCAAGTTTGACACCAATACCGCCTATAAAAACTTACAATCCTCCTGAAAAGAAAGAGGCACCAATACCCTTACCTGCTGAAACAAAACCTTATATTCCACCAGACTTTAAAATTAATATTGAACCAAAAATTGCACGTGAGGCCACATCGTCTCCAATCGTGTGCGCGCTGACTACTGCACCTGATCGACCTTACAGTCCTATGGTGCCTCAGACGGAGAGATTTGTTGAAAGAGGATCTCTTAAAGATGCTCTCACAATTGCTCCTGATCGAACTTACAGTCCTTTGAATTTAAATCATCAGGCAACCCACTATACCTCTACGATCAGTACTACTGAGATACAAACCGCAGCAACTGATATTGTAAGACCTATAGCAACGCAAACGTCACAAATATCAGAAAAAATGCACTCTGAATTCTCAGCGGTGCAAAATACATCTAAATTTCAATCATCGACTGAAATGTCTGCTTTTAGGCCCGTTGCAAAACAGGTTTTCCCTCCTCCACAACCAGAAGAGTTTTGTAAGCTTACCGAATTCTCACCTTTAAGCAATGAAATTAAAACTAGTTTTGCTCAATCTACTTCGAGTAAACAAGAAATGCTGATATCTGAAACAACATCTTTTCAAAATTCTGCAATTGCAAGCGCTTGTCATAACCAAGGGTTTTCATCAGTAAAGAGCGCACAAAACTACTTTGAACAGTTAGATAAAAAAGAAAGTTTGACATCAACATCGGTAAGATCAAAAGCTGGTCTACAAAAGGCTGATAATATACCTTCATATCAAAAGAATTTTCAACAGTTACCATCTCAACGGGGAATCACGCCAGAACTTTGTAATGCTCCTGCTGTTTACCAGAGACCTGTCACACCTACTACTGATCCTCCAACTAAATCAAGAGATAGATCACTAGAACCTAAGATAGTCAATGCTGCCCTAGAATTACCAATATACCAGCAAGCTCCACAGTTAAATAATAATCAACAATCACTTTTGCTTCAAGTCCCTATGCAACAGCCAATAACTCAATTTCAAAAAGACACTCCTATTACTATGACTTTTCAACCTGTGACTGATGAAAAATACTTAAGAGCTTCACCCGCTCGAAGTAGGCCTACAACACCCAGCTTAATCAACAAACCTGCTCCAATAATACCTCATTATCAAATGAATTTAGTAACTGTGGAACATTTGGCACCAGAGACTCATTTATATGAACCATCGAGTCCAGAAGTTAGTAGATCACCTACGCCGAAGCCACGCTCACGTTCTCCTGCCCAAGGACCTCCGCCTAATCCTATGAAAGCACAGGCGCCAAGGATCAAAGAAACAACCCCTCAACGTCATATGGCACATTCGCTCTTATCACAAGCCACTTCCAATCTTCGAAAAGAACATGATTTATCACAGAAAGATTTATCTAGCACAGATTTTTCAAATTTATCCCAAGTAAAACCGTGGGCACATGACCAACCATCTGCAATCAAGGAACAGCACCACACTAACGTTGGATATCAAAGTGAATGTTACAACAGAGGTGACGCTAAAGTTAAAGAAGATTCTATGTTTCATCAAAACTATGGCCAACGTCAAATGCAATCTCAAAATATTATGGAACATGGTAGCACAACAATACAAACTACTAAAAAAACATTCGAAGAATTCGAAAGGACGCAGACTGCTAAAATGATAGAAATACGGAAAGGAGGTGGCTCATTAACCGGTGGTGTACAACAACAAATAGAGTCTAATACTCGACCTTTTAATACTGTTGCCAAACAAGTGTTTCCACCTCCTGTTATGAATTTGTCAACCTTCCAACAGAGTTCATCTCTTAATCTTACTAATGAAAATGTTGCCTCTGCTAGTAGATCCATAGAAAGTTGTCAACCAAAGCCTTTGATTTCTGGTGCTAACCAAGGCCCAGTGTGTGATCCTACCCCATCAACAGGTCCGAGTGTAGGAGCTACTCCTCGTGGCAAAACTTTTGGTGTATCGTCAGCCCCTAAACGAGGAAGGGGTGTCTTGAATAAGGCTGCTCTGCCAGGCTCCCGCGTACCCCTTTGCGGATCCTGCAATGGGAACATTAGGTGAAGCACGAAATGATGTGTTTGGTTGAGTGTTGCATGTAGAGTGATAGTACGTACGATCTAGGTTTTAATATGTAAATGTGGTTTGTGTTGTTCATCGTTGTGAAAATAATATTTTTAGGTTTTTAATGAGTTGTTTTGGCATTAGAATATTTACATAAAACTAATCATATCTTGCTTTTTGATTAACGTGTTTATGTGATTTTGTTTTCTCTAACAGCTAACGAATCACAGACGATCAGCAGTCTTCATAAACCTGACTTCAAAAGTCCAGCTGAAGAGAGGCTAATTAAAAAAATGGCAAAAATGGCTTTGCAAGGATATGAAATCGGCATACAGAGAAAAATTAAGCCAGCTGACCATATTCAATCCATGGCGAACATGATACAAGATACGATAGTTACCAAACATCCATTGAATGCTGATAATAATATTTCGTCAGACGAAAGTAGTCGTGATAATACTTTGAGACGTCCACTAAACAAAATCAATGATCGAGGATACAAAATTCCGGAGAACATACATAATATCGGTGATAGAATTAAAGATACAATTATTAATAATCATCCAATAACGAGTAGCATCAATAACAATGGTGCTCCTGTACCTCCTCCGATTCCTAGTTCTCCAATACCGATGTTTAATGCTCAAAGCACTCCAATAACTCACATAACGAATGGTACTAATATAAAAAAACACTCTGATATCCTTCCTAAAAATTTGAACTCAAATTTTTCATCAGATTTTGAAAAATCTCATAATGGCAGTGGCTACTCCAGCAGTAGCGATGACTCCAATAAAGATAAATTAGAAAATAATAATTACTCCAATACTCTTCGTAAGAAAGCTGGCGTTGAAAAATCTTCGTTTTTAAATGGGATGAATGGTAACAATGATATAAATAAATCTGAAATTAAGATCGATAATAACTATTCAAACACCTTAAACAAAAGAAAGATCTTTGAGAAAAATATTGCTGCTAAGGACTCAAATATAACTCCTAAAATTGGAGACAGAGTTAAAAATAACATAGATTCATGGAATAAGTCAAATCAATCATTAGTTCTTGAGAATGGAAAGTGTAACAATGCGAGCCAAGAAGTCGAGGACACAATAAAAACAGCTTTGTCTCAAAGTTTACAAGATAACACATTGTACACATACAAACCTGTTAAAATAAATGGTACCGGAGTAAACGAAAATAATACACACAGTGAAAAAGTAACAGAAATAATAGAATCAGGAACTACCGACCTTAAAGATTCATCTAATAATGATGCTGAACAAGAAGGCGATGAATCAGAAACAGTTGTGAGACGCAGGCAGAAGAAAAATATTAGAAACGATGATGGTAGGCGAGACTCTCATATCGTTGCTCGGCCTCTAAGCACTATGACTTCAGCGGATGTAGCAGACGGACTATATCCAGTATGCCATAAATGTGACAAAGCAATAACGAGGTAATATAGCAGCTTCATATTTTTGTACATAAAATTAAAATAATAGAAAACAACCATTTGAAGTAAGTGAGAGCGACAATACCATAAAGCATGTTACAATTAAACGCACGATTGATGTTTTATACTAACTTTTATAACATGAGAGGTAGTAAGTACCTACCTTTTTACCATTTGCGTAATCATAAAAATATAAACATGGAAAATAACGTTTCGATAAGTTCCATTGAATCAAATCATATTGCCATGTCTATTATAGATATTTATGTCTAGAGACAGCACACGCTCAGTTAAATAATTATTTCTTCATGATAATAATTTAATTGTAATGTTAATTTTGTGCAGGGGGCCATTCATAACGGCACTCGGACGCATCTGGTGCCCGGAGCACTTCATATGCGTGAACGCAACATGCAGACGCCCGCTGCAGGACATTGGCTTCGTTGAAGAGAACGGCCAACTCTACTGCGAATATTGTTTCGAACAATACATCGCACCCGCTTGCGACAAATGCCATGCGAAAATTAAAGGCGTAAGTCCTTTCGAAACTCTCATATCTCAATCAATTTCTTTTCTTTAATTCACTTTGTATTGATAAACGTAACTATTTTTAGGATTGCCTAAACGCTATTGGAAAACATTACCACCCAGAATGTTTCAACTGCGTCTACTGCGGAAAACTATTTGGTAACAATCCGTTCTTCTTAGAAGATGGTCTGCCATACTGTGAAGCAGGTATGTATGTCTTTCAATCTGACATGTTACTTTAACGTTTCAATAAAATGCCAAGTATAGATGGTACTTGGGCTTTTGTTGGGATTTTCCTACGAACAATGTGAAATTTACAGATTGGAATGAGCTGTTTACGACGAAATGTTTCGCTTGCGGATTCCCTGTGGAAGCCGGCGACAGGTGGGTCGAGGCGCTCAGCAATAACTACCACAGTCAGTGCTTCAACTGCACGGTGCGTATGATGAGACATTTACTAAATTCAAATACACATTCCGCCCTATCAATTTTTGAACTTTAATTTAATGAGTATAACTTTACCGAGAAAATATCATAAAATAGTCAAAACGTGTCTGCATAAAATCGAAGAAATTAATTTTCTTCGGAGCAATAACTTCAATTGGCGAAAGGTGCTAAGAGAACAAATTGTTATTTTACATAGATGGAGCCTGGTAAGCAATCATAAAGATGATACAAATTTACTACAAAGTACACAAAGATGTACAACAAACAGACAGATTGACAGAAATTATCTAACACTGAGGCCTGCTAATATGCAAGTGCTGTCCCTCGATGAGCCATCAAGGGCACTTTTATATAAAATTGAGTCATTTCGACATAAATAATTCATAATAATTATCATTGAATATGTATTATATAATGTGTTTCCCCAAAAATAACTGATATGAATATCGATATATCATTGCATCTCTAATCATTGAGTTACACAACACATACATTGCATTCAGTAGATACATTTTGGGAAATGTGCCTCATCTTCCCAAGCAAAATTATCATTGGGAATACATTGCAAACAATATCCCCTTTTCGGCAAACACATAGTTTATGTTCAGTCCTAGACATAAAATAAATTTACCAACATTAGTACAGACTCGTCATACGCCGCCACACTGTGTTAATTTTTTCCTCAAAATAACAAATCAAATTGTGTGTGTGCCCCTCATAGTGTGTCCCGTATCATTTTTATTAACATTTGTTATATATATTGTACATAATAGATATCTACATTACTCTAGTTTGTAATCTTAAACTTCCTAAGGTTCAGGAAGATTCAACATTCCAGATATCTTATTATGATTTTATTTCAATTATGGTGCTTGTAGAAAATCTGTTTTTTAGATGAACGAAGAGTTTTAGTAGTTTTGGCTATTTTATGTATATTATATCATGTATTGAATTATCAGACATATTATGTATTTAATTTTTTTATTATCAGTTAGGGCAATATCTGAGTAAACCGCATGATTTCTAACGATTGTGTTTATCAAAAACTCGATTTATCATCACTTTTATAAATAAAAAAGTAGTTAGATGAGTTAATTTGTTTTTCTTTCAGGGACTTTTATTTGTTTGTTAACCCATAAATCAATTTTAACGTTGCATCCTTATGCTCAATACCTAGACGTATATTTGTTTGTTCATTCAGCCATTGAAATACTAACACAGGAATATTGAGTATTATTTTTCTTGTACATTACAGGTATGCAAAAAGAATCTCGAAGGACAGAGTTTCTTCGCAAAGGGAGGTCGACCATTCTGCAAATCTCACGCCCGCTAAAAGTCCTCTGCTATTAATGTATAATACAGACACTGTTTACTCGACTTCTACTTTTCGGCCTGTTTCGCCTTCACCCGTGACCCCTCCAGGTATAACTAAGACCTCGCCACAACGGACGAGGAAGTTGGAAACACCCCTCCACTTCGATGGAGGTGTTTATTCCGACATCAGTAACACGGAAGAAGGTTCATTCAATATAGTCGACACCGGAGGAGAACATGACGAGTCTCAAACACCGCAATCTAAAGGTTTCCAAGATGGTTTGTTCTCGGACATAAGGAGCACAGAAGGCAAATTACTAAGCAAAGTTACTGTCGATCGGGTTCATAGATCGTCACATCATAATGTGACCGATAACCCCAGCATTAGTATTAACGATAACAGAAACTATGTTGATGAAATCGTTAAGACAGAAACGATTACTAACGAAGATGTAATTAAGGTAAAGTTTACACCTGTGCCACCTGAAATAGATCACCTGGGTTTACCTCGTTCAGTAACACCAATGCAGGTCCAGTCCACCCAAAAGAGAAGTCCGGTCGAGTACATCAAGGATAACTTTGAAGATTTACAAAGCTACAAAATAGTTAGCTCTTTATGTAAAGATAGGCTATTTGAATCTGATATAAACAATTTCGTCGGAAGTAACACGAGTCGTCTGTTTACTGAAGAGCCGGTTGAAAGATCGCATAGCCCATTGGTCAATCTGTTAGTTTCACAACAATTGACTAAGATCGACACTTACTTACAGGAATCTTTAAACGCGTGCTCGGAACGTGAGAGCAAGGGTCAATTTCTGTCTAGAAAAAGCGAAGAGATAAAATCTGATCATACAGGTTTCAGTAATACCTCTGAAAAAGAAGCTCACCGGAGTAACATCAACTCCACCGATGCACTTACAAGTTACCAAAACGATCAAACGAAAATAAACGATAAAGTGGCTACAGCAGCAGATAATTCTGTTAAAAGGAAAACGTCTAAAGTAAACAGTGTCAGCGAGAAACCTGGAGTATTCCGCGCCATATTTAACATGCCAATACATTATCATGCAGCAATACTTTGTTTCTTCTTAATTGTATATAACCTAATATTTCAATATATTAAACAAAATTGTCAAGGAAGTAAAAAATAAATTATAAACATTACAAGAAACTAGTCAGGGAAGTCGAATTTGAAATTAGTCAGCCTATTTGGTATGTATACTTAAATTAAAGGTGTAAATACTTTGTAAAATGCCTTTTGTATTTTGAATAATATTACATATTAACCAATTGGAGCTTTGTTCACACTTATAAACTGCTGGCAACATTGTGATATTTCACAGTTTCTCCTAATATAAATAAGGCTTTGTATACAGCTTCCGGAATGTTGCAGTAAACTGTTACTAACATTAACAGTAGTCATTCATTAATATTAAATCTTTGAAGCGTGATGCAACACAACTTTAAGAGTAGGTTCTATTGGTGCACCAACTATGTAAGGTATTAGTGTATCCATAAAGTATATTCATAAATTTCTACAATGAACATCATCATCTATAATACTTGAGATTGTGTTATTGTATTTTAATCCTAATGTAATACCATATTTTTATAATACCATAACAATTAGGTTGGAATATTCAACTATTTTATATTTTATGTTGATGATAATCTGTCATATATTTAAGAACTATTTATTTAGTTATTTTACTGCAATTAGCATATTACATAAGAATATTATGTGAGCTTAAATAAAGTATTTTATTTTAAATGCGTATTTACTTTACTCCCTACTCTTTGTGTCAGTCAGCAAATACTTTTTCAAATTATCTTTGTTTCGAATAAATCCCTTAAGTATAGCTCATTACATTATCATGACTTCTTTGGGAATCTGGAAACACACAATAATTATAATGTTTTTTGATATACTACAAATACACTGTACATAGCATACTACCACCGCCTAATGATATGCTGATACTGCAGCTTAGTAGCTACCCAAGGTGGAACCCATACAATATTTAACTTTATAGATAAAGAATGCAATTCCCGGCAATTGCATTCTTTATCTATAAAGTTAAATAGAAAAATAATGGCGAAATAGGCATACTAAAGCAAGCTTAGCACCTATGATCTTCCTTTTCTCCATGGAGCACTGGCATTATTAGTCGCCGCAGGAACATAACACTACTCTAGCAATATTTTGCTACAATCTTCTGTAAGGAGGAGGTGTAACGAAAAGAGTTTACGATTATCAATAGAAACTAGACCCTTAGGCTCACCGTCATATCAGTATTTATAGAGAATTCATATATTGGAAGCGGTACGATTGCGATAGCACATAGCACCATCTTGTGTTGAGTTGCGGAACTTTTATAACTACGGTTTTGTTGCCATCCGCTTGACAATAGATGTCGCTGCTTGATTAATATTGATTGTTTGTTCTCAAACTTTACTTCTAATTTAAAAGTCATGATGAATTGTTCTGCATGCTATACTATCATTGTTGAGGGTGAAGATATTATTCGCTGCACATATTTAAACTGCTGTAAAGAGTTTCACCTTGCGTGTATTGGCAAGAATGTCCTAAAATATAATATTAGAGAGACTTGGGTATGTCCAGAATGTTTTTGTGAGCAGAAAAAAGGTGGTGATAATAGTCATACCCCTGTTGGCCAAAAAGGGAGCCGCGACATGAACGTAACGCTTAGGCCGAAAGCTACTTCTCATAAGTCGTTTAATAAAAGTGAGATGCACGGCACAAGTGAACTATCTATTGAAATGTGTGCTTTACGACAAGAGATGGAGGCTTTGAAAGAACAACTGTCTAGAGCTGTGTCACTCATATCAAACTATGAGACTAAATTGGACAGGTATGCTGGTCAAATGGAAACATTTCATAAAAATATGACTAAATGTGATCGTTGCAAAGTAGTAAACCATCTTCCCATCCCTCCAACTGATGCAGTCACGCCGCCAGCTATGCCATCTGTTCCTGATAATACTGGTATACTTATTGAAAAAAGCCACATCACTAACCCCCCCACTGCCACAAAGAAACCCCGCGGAGCCCCCCCAGCTCCCCGGTCCTATGCTGCCATACTATGTCCCGGTAAGGCAGAATCTTCCCAGCAAATCAAGCCCAACAATAATACTCAGCCTCAAGATCCCTCAAATGAAAACCATATCCAAATGGAGGAGCAAAAGTGGACTGCTGTCAATGGAAGGAATAATAAGAATAAGCACGGAAACAAGCGTCCAGTACTACTGTGCGGTGCTGCGGCACCTACCGCAACTGGTTTGAAAGCCGTCGAACCCCGTAAGTATCTGCACTTGTGGAATATGGCAAGCACTGCTGAGGAAATCACTGACTATTTAAAGCAGTTGTGTTGCACAGATGCTTGTACGGTTGACGAGCTAGTTCCAAGGGGAAACTATAAATCATTTAAAATTGGTATTCCCTTAGAGTTGTTTGAGAAATGTTACTCTGATGAAGTCTGGCCACTCAATGCCAGAATTAAGCCCTGGGTGAACTATCATAGAAAACCAATCAATAGCATAATATCGAAAGATAAATACGCGAAGCAGCCCTTTCGCGTCCCAGCAGCTACGCAATAAGTCACCTACCTTCAATATTGTGTACCAGAATGTTCGCGGTCTCAAAACAAAATTACCGGTATGGAGAACTAGTCTGGCACTATTGGAGCACAATTTGATTGCGGCTACCGAAACTTTTCTGGATGAGTCCGTTGAAGATGCTGAGTTGTCTCCAGGTGACTGGAATGTGGTCCGTCGTGACAGAGGTACTCCATGCGGAGGTGTAATGCTTGCGGCACGGGCGCCCCTCGTACCGCGTCGTCGCTCGGAGTTAGAGACCGACACCGGAGAAGACTTATGGGCTAGTTTAGTTTGGTGCGGACACACAGTTTACATTTGTGTTGTTTACATAAAACCTAGTGCAACGGATAATGTCTATATGGATTGGTTCCATAAAATAGAAAGCGTAATTCACAATCTTAATGGATCTGTTATTATATTAGGTGATATAAATTTAAATAGTGCCTCTTTAACTGTAAATAATTATTATTGTTACTTTCTGTCATACTGTTGTCTGAATGAGAAGAATGGTATTGTGAATCTGCATGGAGGCCTATTAGATGTGGTATTAACCCAGGAAAGTGCTGACTTCCGTATTTCCCACGTGACTGCCACCGAAGGCCTAGTCACACCGGATGCCTACCATCCACCGCTGGACATTGAGGTGAGTGTCGGCGCGGCTCGTCATGAATGCGCTGCTCCACCTAGCAATATACTTTCGGCTAGAGACTGGAACTTTCATAAATGTGACTACGAGTTGTTATATGACCTTTTATCTAACATTTCCTGGGATAATGTCTTGCAGGCCAATAATATACACTTAGCTGTTCAATATTTTTATGAATCCATTTACAATATTTTTGATTCCTGTACTCCCAAAAAAAGGCGAAGTAAAAATAAATGTAGGCGATACCCGGTCTGGTTTACGAAGGATATTATAATTGATATTAAAAAGAAACATAAACTGCACCGAACTTGGAAAAAGACTAACAACATTCATACCTATACTTCATACTCCAACTTTAGAGCAAGTATAAAATCTCGTATCACCTTTGCCTATAGCAAATATTTACAGCGTATTGAAGATGACATGGGTACCAACCCGCGTAGTTTCTGGAAACATATCTCAGACCTCCGAACCAAGGGTGGATTTGAACCTAGGGTGTTGTACGAAGGTAAGGACCTTCAGGGCACACAGGCAGCTGATGCATTTGCCTCGTTCTTTTCCAGTGTCTTTCTTCCTGACATACCAATTTTAAATTCAGACAAAATTTCTCATCTTGATAATAACTCAAACAGCAATGTTATACATATTCAGCCTATTACCCAAACTGACGTTGCCAACGGAATTAATAAACTTAAAGTAAACAGTGCCGGAGGTCCAGACAATGTTCCACCTGCCATTCTTAAATTAGGGAGGAAATTTTTTTGTGCTCCTCTTCGACATATTTTTAATTTAGCCCTCCGTGCCGGTTCTTACCCTTCACAGTGGAAAATATCGAGAGTCACTCCCATTCCAAAAACATCTGACCTTACTAATGTAACAGAACATCGCCCGATTGCTAACTTATGTTCTCCAGCCAAAGTCTTCGAATTTATCCTCCACAAGCATATTTACAGTCAGGTTGAGAATTTTTTATGCGACGAACAACACGGCTTCAGAGCTAAACGATCAGTTAACAGTAACCTACTCACATTGGTTGAATTTGTATCCGCACATCTTGATAGAGGTAGCCAAGTAGATGTACTCTACTTCGATTTTAAGAAGGCATTTGATAGAGTCAATAATGACATTCTGCTGACGAAACTAAGCGCAATAGGGTTCCCACCCGGGCTTCTTAAACTACTCGCTGACTACCTGCGAGACCGTCAGCAGTATGTCAAACTAGGTGTCTATGAATCCCAGCCTTACCATACGCGTTCTGGGGTAAGCCAGGGTTCAGTGCTTGGGCCTCTGCTGTTCCTCATCATGATTAACGATCTTCCGCAAGTGCTCAAGCACACTAAGTGCCTTCTCTACGCCGATGATTTAAAATTATACTGTGAGATTAGCTCTGAGGCCGATTGTCTAGCGATGCAATCTGACATCGATGCAATGTGTCAGTGGGCCCACTCAAATAAGATGGAATTTAATGCATCTAAATGCAATATCATGAGCTTCGGTCGAGCACGGCACCTCATAAACTATGACTACCAACTCGTAGGAAACCTTATATCAAGACCACAACACGTGAGGGACCTGGGTGTCATGTTTGATCGTAAACTAAACTTTCATGAGCACATGGAGTCCGTTGCCAAGGATTCATTTAGGCGTCTGGGATTTGTTCTCAGAAACACGCGTGATTTCACCAATGTGCAGGCTTTGAGGATGCTTTTCTGTACTTTGGTCCGTAGCAAGCTCGAGTCGAGTGCTTGTGTGTGGAATCCACATGAGAGCAAATACTCGGTTCAGCTTGAAAAGGTGCAGAAAGCTTTCCTCAGATACCTTTATAAGCGAGTTTACGGATACTACCCTTACTTGTACCCTACACAGTTTCTTCTTGGTAGTCTAGGGTATAATTCTTTGCAGGTCAGGAGAAAACATGCGCAAATGATAACCGGTCTAAAGACAATACGTGGTCACATTGATGCTCCTTCTCTTCATGAAGAGTTGTGCCGCCTCTACGTGCCAAATAATTACTTGCGCGGCAGAAAGCACAAGTTATTTTGTGTGCCCGCAAGCCGCACAGTCGCTCGGGCCCGGTCTCCGGTCCCGCGCACTCTCTCCGCATTCAACACTTTCCTGGATAATCATCCTGAATGTGATTTGTTTGCGGATGAATGGAAGAATATTTTGTCTGTATGCTTGGAGTTTTGTGAGGAGACTGCATGAAAGTGTTCCTTTTTTTCCCTTTAGTTTAAGTGGCTTCAAGCCGTTCTATAAGGTTAAATAAATAAATAAATAAATAAATAAATCATTATAGAGAAGTATTATTTAATGAAGGGGTAGGTACATCAAAGATTTTAAACAATTATAAAAAATCCAACCAATATAGATTACTTGCTGTTGTAAGCTTGTTTTGATGTAGGCACATAAAAGAAGAAGAAAAATATGGCAACTGCTTTAAAAATTTATTAATTCATAACATATCTAGAAATAACTATCTAAATATACATTAATCATACATACATACCCCTTTCAGTCATTATCCCGTCGGAATTTGGGAGGTTCAACTAGAACTATATTTTGATCATCAAATAAATATATGTTGAGTCTGTAATTGAAAATATGCATACATTAATAATTTGCTCTCATAATCAGAATTAGCTTAATTACTCAATTGTTTGATTTGTATTGATTAGTATTTTATACTTATGCTTTAGGAAATTATGACTTATATAAAAGAGAATAAGAGTGAATTATAAATGCAGATGGCAATGGGCAATGTTAAACTGCAATAAGTATGATTTTTATGAAGTATGGTGTTGTGTTCAAATTAAACTTTTTGCCATTGAAACAAAAAAAATCTAGAAAAAAATTTCAACACACTTTAACATGGTTATTTTTGTAAATTTTTGAAATGCCTCTTTAAATAGACTATTAAAGGGAAACTGAAAAGAACACTTCCTTAATTTTGAACACAACAGTAATTTCATTTGCAAAATTCATCAGGAATAAGTTGTCTGTGCCTGATAAGTAATAATATGTTTGTAAGTCACACCTCTGAGAAAGTTGGTTGAAACCTCAATCAAATTAAGCCTCATTAGACATAATGATGATGATGATGGTTGACCAACCAATTTTATTGTTAGCAACCATTTCAAGAAGCAGAAAATAGATAGAGATGATTTATGTTCCTTATTATGCGACGATCATGCAGAATAATTCAAAGAAGGAGTGTCACTAGTAATTATATAATTAAAATCAAAAAGTTATTACTTACTTCTCCCAATTAAGACCAAGTCCGATGAAAGATAAAGTTAAAAATCCATGCCACACTGTGGTAACTAACGGTATAGGTTCTCGTTTGTGTCCAAATTTTTTAAACGTTCTATAAGTTGATACTTGAAGAAGTTTGTGCAACTTCATTGTATTGTTTCGTATCATAATATTAAAATTGTATCACAGAATTTTATGTTATAAATTGACACTTAATGTAAAGTGTTCTTCCTGTCTCTCAAATACTCATAGAAAACTATTACTCAAAATAGAAGGTACTTATATACCTACTTAAATTAAATTATCGTATCATTTAACAATTTTTTGGTTTTTATGTATGGATTTTCAGAAAAATAACCTTTTTTTATGAGAATGGCAATTGACATTGACAGCATTATTAAATTGACAGTTCGGTTTGTTGCAAGCACATACAATATTGCGAGTGTTGCTACATGGTTCCAACAAGTAAAGCCCACACAGAACTTATCCACTCGCGAAGTTTATTCATACAACACAGAAACAACCAAATGAATTACATACTTACTACTTAAGAAAGATCTCACAACACAACAAACACAACGGTCCGCGTGTACACCGCTTAGTAAAAATGTCCAAATCGAAATGCTCGGCATTTGCTACACCAGGAGAAACATTAACCATCTCCTATCTACGGTCGGATAATAGTGCTCATCGCTTGCAATCTATAAAACACTACTCTTCGATAGTTGCTATGAACAAATAAAGTGCGCAACGAATAAGTACCAATTTGTTGTACACTTTGCTTACAAAATCGCAATTTTCGATTTATCGATACATAAACTCCTGTCAAAAATGGTTACGATGGCTATCAAAGCGGATAGCCACTCGTGACGTCATTTTAGTTAGACACTGACGTTCGGGAATACCAAAACTGTCAAAAACGTCTGTTTGACAGTTGATCGTTGTACATTTTGCAAAGTGATCATCACTCAAAAGTTAGGGAATAGCTACGCGGGTCGGAATATAAAAATAACTCTAACGACACTTTGTACGCATTATATTGTATGATTATGGCAATGAGAGAGCGAAATCCCTTAGTATTTACGATCCAAGTGCCCATATTATCACTGAAAACTGTGGACATTATATAAGTAGCGGTAGCAGCTAGGCAATCTGCGTTTTTGTTTGTGTAAACCCAAAGTTTACTCGTAAATTGTTGCGGCACTGCCTAGGATTGTAATTAAAAACTCATTATCTCATCATATTTTATTGTGTCCTATAATGGCCGAATCAACTAATGAAAACATGAAGTATGCTTACAGTACTTTATGTATGAAATATCAGACTTAGTTCTAGTATAATTAACCAAAACAATGTTTAATTAGGGGGCCTTATAGGTACGTCTTATGTACATCATAAAATAGGTACTAGCTTATACTTATGAAACACTTATCATTATTTACAATATTATAAGAGAATATTTGTGTCAACTCTGGGCAAAACCCGACACAAGTTTTTTTTAACTAGAAGTAACTCAAAGTGGCTATTATATATTATAATAAAAAAAATACGATCACTTTCTTTTGCGCCAGTATGAAAAATAATGCTTATAGAATTAAAAATAGGGCTAGTTGAATGTTATACAGATACGCAGACTACTGGTATCCTGAAATACTTCACATAAAAATCACATACATTTTACACAAGACACATTATGTAGGTGGTTTGAATGCTTATTTATCATATTTCCTTAATTAAATGTTTATAAAAAAAATGCAAAATACCTTAAAATAACCCAGTCATATCAGAAGTAAACACTATTGTCAAAATAAGAATAAATATTGATAGAATACCTCATAGTCAAAAAAAATTATAAACGTTAGAATATGTCAAGTACATATTTCTTTATTACAGGAATAACCCTGAAAATGCAATGGGAGAGATGTTTGTAATACACAATGCATTAAATTCGAGATACAACATCTATCATATGATTAGTCATCGAACTTTATGGAATGGACGCCAGTATCGATGGCGCCCCCGCGATACGAACCCCGCTTCTTCTTGGTCTTCTCATGCTTGAAAGATTTACCACGGGTGTGTTTCAAATCATTACTCGCACGCTCTCCCCAAGATCCGCGAGCACCAATCTACACGAAACATCAACATATTTATCTACTGGCGAAAAAAATTACATCGCTAATATTTGTTAGGTACATTAATTTCATTTAACAAAGTAACTACAATAATATGATTATAAACAATTATTTCTAATTTAAATTGTAAATGCTCTTCATTTGCAATGCACCATCATAGTTCTTTTTATTATCTTACCTATTTACTCAAAAACAATTTTCTTGTTCTGAGAATTATCTCCTCCTTCAAAGCTTTTCCTGTCATTGAATCCACCCTTGTTGAATCCTCCTCGATCTCCGCCCCAAGAGTGTCTGTCCCCGCGTCCCCCTCGCCCGCCTCGGTCGAATCCCCCCCGGCCGCCCCTGCCGCCGCGTCCTCCCCTATCATTAAAGCCTCCGCGACCTCCCCTATCGCCGAATCCTCCGCGGCCACCGCGCCCTCCCCTGTCGCCGAACCCTCCCCGGCCGCCCCTATCGCCGAAGCCTCGACCACCGCGACCTCGGAACCCGCCGCGATCTTTGAACCCGCCTCTACCCCTATCGTTGAATCCGCCACCACGTCCACGATTAAATCCGCCACGTCCACCCCGTTGATTCCAGTTTCCGGCCGTGTTGCCTTCCTCATCATCATTTCCTTCGCCGTCTTCATCCTCACCCTCCTGATTTAGAGAAGCACTAATTAAAAATACAAACCAAGACAACCCTATGTACAATATGGTAAGTTGTAAAAGTAAATGCCCGAAATTCTAAGCCATTGAATTTTTAGTAATGGAAATATGAAAAACAATCATTCATCATAAATACATAGAGTTGCCTTGGCTTGTCAAACTTTAGGGCATTTACCTTGGCTTCGAAGGAATTATCCTTAAGTCTAGGATCCACTTCTACTGTCTCAGTAACAACCCTTCGGAATGGAGTGGGCTTATTGTTTGATCCAGTATCTTTCTCATTTGGCGTAGACACATTATTAGTACCCTAAAATTCACAAAACAATAGATTTAATAATCTATACACATAAATACAATTTAATTGGTTGTTTGTAAAATCAAAATAACAGGTTCTTTACATTATGCATTTAGAGAAAAATGCATGGGTGCTTATATTATTATGGTATTTCAGGATTAGATGTATTTAAGCGCATGTGTTGGATTACTTACTTTTACGAAATTATTGTATGGTTTCTTTGCTGGTACATCATCTCCACCAGATGCTTTCCTTTTTTTCCCACTTTGGAAGCCATTTTCAGCCTGAAAAATAAAGTTTATTACACACAAAGTTCTAATTTGATTAATTGTTATTTATGTAATTATCATTTAGGCAAAAATATCTACCTGTTCAGTAGACTCTTCATTATTGGCGTGCTTCTTCGCTTGTTTAGTAGGAGGTTCATCATCATCATCACTATCATCTGAGGAAGCAGCCTTTTTAGCAGCTGGTTTTTGCTGAGGCTCATCATCACTGCTTTCATCTGAGGAATCTTGTTTCTTAGCTGGTGCTTTTGGTTTGGGTGTATTCACTGGTGTTTTTTGTGCAGATTTAGGAGCTTCATCTTCACTGCTATCATCACTGTCGGATGATTGTGCTTTTTTATTAGCTGCGGGTTTTACTGGTGTAGCTTGTGGTTTAGCTGGGGTCTTTTTAGGCTTTTCATCCTCACTACTATCATCCTCTGATGAGGAATCTTTTTTGACAGCTGCTTTAGTTACAGATTTCACTGGTGTTGGTTGAGGTCTTTGCAGTGCCTTTTGAGGTGTTTTTGTTTCTTCGTCATCACTGCTATCATCACTGTCCTCCGAAGATTCTTTCTTCTTTGCTGGTGTTGCTTTAGCTGGGATTTGCTTTGCTGCTGGCTTGGGAGTTTGAATTTTAGTTTTCTCATCATTGCTATCATCACTATCATCGGAAGAAGACTCTTGTTTCTTTGCAGGTGTAGCCTTACCAGCTGGTTTCACTGCTGCAGCTTTTAAAGATGGTTTAATAGGTGATTTAACTTGGGGCATTTCTTCATCACTACTATCATCAGATGAAGATTCTGGTTTTTTGGTAGTGGATGTTGCCTTTGCAATAGTCTTCTGAGTTGGTTTTTCCTTCTTTTTTGCTGGTGTAGCTTTGGCTGGAGTAGCAGCTGCTTTTGGTGTTTGCTTTTGAGCTGCTTTAGGTTTTTCATCTTCACTGTCACTATCATCAGATGATGATTCTTGTTTTTTAGCTGGAGTGGCCTTTGGTGTTGGCTTAGCTGGTGCAGGTTTGCCAGTAGGTTTTTTCTTGGCACTTTCATCTTCACTACTATCACTATCATCAGAAGACTCTTGCTTCTTAGTTACTTTAGGTGTTGTGCTTATTGGTTGTGGTTTAACTGGTTGTTTTTTCGGAAGTGAAGTTGCATTATCATCACTACTGTCACTGTCATCTGAAGATTCTTGTTTCTTAGCTGGAGCAGCAGGGGTTTGTTTCGCTTTGACCTGAAACAATCAAAATGCTGCCTAATATTGTTTCTAATTTTTTTAGTTAATCTGTAAAGGCATTATGGCATTCAGAGGTAGTGACGAAACAAATTGATAAAATCATTGTATATCATTGACAAAGTATCATCATGTTAAAGAAATTTGTAAGATTTAGTATAAAAATGTGAGAATTTATTATCTCTCTTAGTAAAATTGTTAACATTTTTGTAAATTAAAATATTCAGATCAAGGTATTGTTGTAATCCAGTTTGTTATTGTCTTACATAAATTCTAAGTTAAATAATGAAATAACTAAAAAAATAAATAACATACCTGAGTTGGTTTTGCCTCATCTTCTGAGCTGTCAGAGTCTGAAGAATCTTGTTTCTTTGCTGCTGTTCCTTTGCCATTTACCTGTGGAGCTGCCTTCTTAGGCGGCTCTTCATCACTTGAGCTAAAATCACACAGTGCATAAAATATTTACTCAAACTACTTATCAATAATATCTTGAGTACAATATTATTATCGTATAAATTGTAGAAACTATCATTATACTTTTACACATAGCCTATGACCGTATTTTATTCAGTTTAGGAACTGGTAAGACTGTACATTTATCTAAATCAAGAAATTTCCACTGGTTGGGAAATTAACCTTCTGAGTAGAATTGGCAAGAAACTCAGATGGTATCATCATAGATGATGTTAAAATTACTGAATACTTAAATATCCAAAAAATTTTCACCCGAAACTATTCTTGAATAGGAAGTGAAATTTTTGTGAGCTATTCATAAAACAGATAAATAAAATTTTCTATCTGTATGATTGTAATCTGGCTAATCTCTGAAATATCTGGGCCAATTTAAGTTTTATTTTATAAAAAATCTCCAAGTTGATAGTTTTTATTGTTCTATGAGGGTAGAACCACAGGGCTCTGCTGGTAAATAGAAACAATAGTATGAATAGTAAATGTACCTGTCAGCTCCATTTTTTGCTGAAGAACTGTTTTGTTTTTTGTACTGAAGGACAATGTCGGTGAGACTAGGTAGGTTCTTGCTGCGGGGTTTCTGTAATACAACAAAACATTACAAAGTACCAACAGAAAGCAAATAAAGGCCAATAAATATTTCACAGCTTACATTATGTACATAATTTTATTAATATTCTGATATTAGAGATAGGCGACCAAGTTACTCTGGTATAAACGTGTAAGTACGCTGTTCTCAAGGTCTAATGATTTAGCATAAAATAATATTGCATTATTATAATACAATAAAATAATAAGAGGCTTTAAAGACTTCAAACAATTTTTCTACATGTATGTAGAGACACTTATTACGACATGACGCTTTCATTAAAAACATCATAGAAGGGAAGATAGAAGGAAAGCGAAGAATAGATAGAGGAGACCAAGGATTAGTTATGTACAACAGCTGAAGGAAAAAGTCAGCGTCATGTCGTACAAGGAAGTCAAAGTGTTAGCGGACAATAGAGAGTGTCGGCGATTGCTTCACCAACAAGAACCTAGCTCTTAAATAAATGAATGAATCTAGAGAATAAGCAAAGATTATTGAAACAATTTGTTTGGAAGTAGCTGATAATCATAAGCTTAACATAACCTCTTTTCAGCATGGTTAGTGCATGGTGCATTACAAACACACGAGTAAGTAATTAATAAGTAGAATTATGTATTTAAGTTTAAAATAACAGCAAACATAAGAAAAACGTCACAGGAGCATTGCATTGTCTAGGTAAATACTATGAGATACTGCAAAAGTAAGAACTAGAATTCACTGCTAGCCTCATGTTATTTGTATGATGGTGCATGCATCTCTTGCTTAATAAATCTGATGGTTAGGCGTAAATGAAGAAAAAAAGGTTAGAATTATTGCGATGCCTTTCAACGTTAATGCAATGGTAGAGTAGGTAGGTAGGTACACGAGATATATTGTTTCCAAATACGTACAAACTGCGGGTTCTATGGTATTGAGTGAATAATAAATAAAACTAAAATGTGAAGCACCCGGGAGTCAGACAAAATGGAAGTGTATGCCCGTGGTAGTGTACGCAGTCATTTGAGCTTAAACCATAAGCAAATCATCATAGGCAGTCATAATTAACGCACTATTTGATAACCATGACTTTTACATATACCCCCAACCTATTTATTAGTTGATAAAAACTAAATGATCATTAAAAAAATCTAACACGTGTTAAACAAATTTGACCACACGTGGTTTTCCGGCACGATGCTAAGGAGTCTTACCGCATTGGTTTTCTTTAAAAACTTTTGAGCCAAATCTTTGTCCGTTGTCTGCAAGTACTGGTGGACCAAGGAATTTGCTTCCGTGAGTATTTGATCTGGGACCCCCATTTTCCGGCAAATATTAAACTCAAAAATCAGAAATTGCACGGCGTTGATACACGCACGCCGTTTGTCACACTTTTGGTTGAATGAAGTGAATGAACAAACGTAGGCGGGAGGAAGGGAACTGGTGGAAGGACTACAGATTGAAATAAATGAATGAATGAATAGACCATAGACATCGCTGAATAGACAAAAAGATTGAATATAATATGACGAACCAATTATATATTATTTGTTCGTGTTGTCTTTCAGCTGTACTTTAATAATTATTTTATTATTTGTGTCCGCATATTTCCTTTCTGTTTTAATTATAAACGGCACAATTTATTGTTACTTATGTATTTATAAATTTTACGTCCCAGTATTTGTCTATATTTTATAGTAACAGCAAACAGACAAAAAACGAATATTGTACAATACACAATTGCAAAGAAGTGAAAATATACTTTATAGCTTCCATAAGCATTGAAAGTTAATATTTGTGCTTGCAAAAAGTAAAGAATTAGGTAATACTACATTTTTATTAATATCCAGCTGTTAGCGAGTAAATGAATAACAGTATAGCAGAGATCAGTAGTTACGTTTGGAAATTTGACGTAGTTCTGTGCTGATTGCATTGCTTGAAGCAGTTCATCGTTCAATCAGAAGTTCATATATTTTATTCAAAATAACTTAGAATTCGATTTGATTTTTTCATTCATTTATGTCAGTCAGTCACTCACTAGTCAGTCACAGATGAATATTATTCTATTGTCGGTCAGTTTAGTCAAATAATAGAAATAATAAATATTTTAGTGACAATATTTTCTACATAAATGGAGTGTTCTTGATAGACGTGACCTATACTCGGTATCAAAATATAGTTGCAGTTGCAATGAAATAGTACATATTACATAGTCAAATAATGAAGGTGTCATGTCATGTTTTGATTAGATATTAGCTTTGTCGATATCCAATGCGGCTGTAAATGTGATTTGTGAACAAGAAATGTTACGTAGCTGGTGTAGGGATGGCGATTCTTCCCAAAAAAGATCGATTTTTAAATCGATTCGAATCGTAACTTGATGAATCGATTCATAAAAAAATCGAGGTCAAAAAGATCGATTTCTAAAAAATCGATTTTTTCTCGACTGTGCATTTACAATGTAAATATAAATCCATTTTATGAAAAACAAGATACCATAATAAGCGATCACTTACTTAGTATTAAAATCAGGGATTTTATTTAGTTCAAGAAATTCGATGATCACAATAATTTTTATAACAATATGAAAGTATCAGGTAAAAAAGAAGACACAATTCTACTTTCTAAATGTATTTGTTATATTAAGTAATAATTTTAACAAAAAAAATATTGATTTCAAATTTTAATTCTAAAACTACTGAATAGATTAAAATCGCGTTGTGAATAGAAAAAATCGAGTGTCGATTCTCTAGGGTGAAATATCGATTCACTGAATCGATTCAGTGTTACATATCGATTTATAAAATCGATTTATTTGGCTCGAAAAATCGATTCTTCGATTAATCGATCTCAGATCGCCATCCCTAAGCTGGTGTAGGCAGTAGAATAAGAAGGAGCACAATGCCTGTACAACAGATAAATGTGAAGAATTCATCGGATATAGAGAGTTGGGAATGGGGTGGTGGATGTGGCAGGGAGCCGATGCGCACGGGCTCGGCCAGCAGTCGCACGTCTTGCAGCAACTCCAGCGGGGATATCTGCCGTATCTGCCACTGCGAGAGTGAAGTCCACAATCCCCTCCTGGCTCCCTGCTACTGCTCAGGTTGGTCTCCTACCACTTACTATTCATCTGACTACAACTAATTACTGTTTACATAATGTGCTTTTGACAGTGCATTAGGCAAGAACTACATAACAACTCTAGATTATATTTATACATTATTTAATATAACACCTATACATCTGCTGATTCTAATGAATATGTAATTCAATGTGTGTTTGTTCTTTGTTACATACATACATTCAATAATGTAACTCATGGTAAAGCTGTGTATTCGATTTTACAGTGTTCATTTGAGATGGATTGATGTAATGGAAACTGGAAGTATTTAGGCCTTGGTGCAGTTTATGTAAACAAACAAACTATTGACTCACTTGTTTGCAATCATGAATCACAATAATAATAATGTCAAAATTTGATAAAGGATTAAAATTCTGTACAATGCTTATTATAAAATATAAAAAATATGATTATTATATTTTCAAAGACTACTGATGTTCTGTACATTTCTGGCCAATGTATGTTGAGATAAGTTGTGTTTTTGCAAAGAATTTGGGGAAATACTAGTAATATTATACATAATATTATTTTAGGAGAAAAAGTGAAGTTAAACACTTTTTTTCTTCCCTCAATCTTTATTGTATATTTTTGATATTTTGCATAAATATTTAAACCTAGGTCTAGTGTCCGCTTTAGAGATTAGCCAGAACGAAAAGACAGAGAGACAGTAATAAAACATTACAAAAAAAAATACTTTTTGTAAGTATGGTTTTTATGTACCTATACTTTTATATCATTATTGAAAAGCTGTTTGGAATTACAAACAGACACTTCAATTTGATTTATCTATACATAGATATGCAACCTTTGTTGACAGTTGACTGGCTACACAACTTATACAGTCTTCACCTTTGACATCAAAAATAAATTTTATCTCTCATTTCCTTGAGTCAGTGGCCTAGGCATACATACATACATACATATATATAACTAATAGTTTCAATCAAATGCTTCGCTGTTAACAACATCTTTTTTTCACAACCTCTTACCTGCAACATTTGTACATGGACCTGTATGTACATCAATCATTTCTTGTGAATGCGTACCTTGAATCTATATGCAGTAGTACATTTATGAGCCTGACTCTGTTAATATATGTATATGGAGTGAGGTAAATAAAACATGCTCAGTACCCACACTGTATGTATGTCTGTTAAGATGGCAACATTGTCAGTTATGTATATTTGGTACACATGTTTTGTTTTATTTTTTATTTATTTACTTATTTATGGATTTATACTACTAAGGTGACAAACAAGCATACTGACCACCTGATGGTAAGTAGCATCTAATCCATGTGTCACTCGCATGTTGCCTGCCTTATATAAAATTAAAACACTGTGCTGCGTGTATGACGACTATTGTTAGCACAGTGATTCCACACCTACTCCTCCCCTCTCCATGAAACACTGGTGACCTTATTCACCGTGGTGGAGGTACAGTTCCCAGTTGGGCAGCTCCAGATATTGAATTATGCGCTACTTAAGTGTTTATTAAGATAGAAAAGTTTTTAGTCAACACATTTTTCCAAAAGTCTATTTTCCCTTCCTTACTGTTAAAATAATAAATAAAATAAAACTAGTTTAAAATTATTTTTTTTTGTAAATATACTTAACAACAATTTTCTGATTATTAAAATGATGCCATTTGATTGCTAGGCAAATTAATTGCCGTCTGTCAGCTTCATTTGAATAACAATACAGAAAGATTATTGTGAATTGCCACATTTTGTATAAAAACCGATGCTTTTCCTATATCCTAGATATCTTTGTAGGCAACCTCTTGCACACTAACACAAATAACATAAAAAAAACCTTGAAACTGAAGCATGGTTTAAAATTATTACGAAAAATGGTTAAAAATTTTAAACAAGCCTAGACCAAACTCAGTATGTAGTAGTAGTAGTACTTAAACTATGATATATTTTGAATCATAAAAGGAGATGGCACTATGTACTTATGATGTTTTGTAATAAAGGGGAAGGAGTTTAATAGTGTTTTATTATCAAAATATTAATCCTTATATTTGAACATTGTTTAGAGAATGATTTATTGTTACAGGTAGCTTAAAATTTGTCCACCAAAGCTGCTTACAGCAATGGCTGACTGCATCAGAAACCAGATCTTGTGAACTCTGCAAATTTAATTTTATTATGCACACCAAAATTAAGCCGTTCAATGAGGTAAGTAAAATTTTATTGAGTAAGATATTTTTTATCACATGTCTTAGTACTTATAGGAACCCATGAGATATACTTAAGTGTTGTTCTTCTTGGTGTTCTGGTATTGTGGTATTCTTCCACTTAATGACTAAACCACTTTGGAAGGCTCAAAACTGATTTTCAAAAAACCTCTCATTTAGGTACTTAAAACTACGCCGAAGGTAAGGAAGGCGGCCAATTCAAACAAATATATATATGTTTATGGATTTGGCATTCATTCTGTTTTTAATTTTCTATAAATATTCTTATACGATTGAATAGTTGCCGACACGGTGCATTGATCTAAGGCCGAAAAAACCGATGCTAACCGGTTTGCTCAATGAAAATGCTCACCATTGTATCTTACTCAAAAATATTTAGGTATAAGCATTTAAATGTAATATTAAACTGTTTTCAATGGTCCCTACATAAGTATGGACAATATTTTTGACAGCACTTGAGCATAAGACTAGATAATAAGAGAGCGAATAATTTGCTCACGTTGCTGCGCCTAAATGAGAAAGTTGTTGTGATCGTCCAAGTCGTAGAAACTCCGCTAAAATCAGAAATATCATTAAGATTATACATATTTCCAGTGGCGATTACTAGAGATGTCAGGAGTTGAGCGTCGCCGGCTCTGTTGTGCCGTGCTGTTTCACTGCGTCGCGGCGCTTTGCGTCATGTGGTCTCTGTTCGTGCTTATCGAACGCGCCGTCGAAGAGGTCAACAGAGGACTAATCGGTGAGAACATTCACTCCTATGACCTGCCAATAAGCTATTTTCGGAATTTGTTCTTGATGTGGTAGGAAGGGGTCGTATACCTTCAGCAGAGATAGGGAGAGGCTTATCTTCAGCAATGGAGGGACAGGCTGATTAGTAAGTAAAGTAAGGGGTAGGGAGTTGACCTTACGCTCTCATTTCCATCAACATATATTTATGTGACAAAGTGACTGATGGGGAGTATGCGGCCACCTCTCATGGCAGAAAACATGAACGTTCATTGTCACTACAGGTGTAAGGATTTTATGAACAACGGACAAAGCGTACGAAGGGAGCTATATTCACATCCGACGTCTGACAGACTGGAAGGCGCTGTAATGCGCTCCATGGAGGAATTGGCCAAAATTAGATAGTTTCTGTGGAATAGGCTATGTACATACATACATATGCCTGTATTCCCCGAAGGGGTAGGCAGAGGTGTTGTTACAACAACACCTCTGCCTAAAGATGATTAAGAAGATGATTAAGTTCCAACGTTACAGATGGTGAGCCTATCGCCGTCTCAACCACTATACATACGTCTTTGAATAACTTCTCAGACATAATAATATGCAGGTTTCCTCACGATGTTTTACTAAGTTTTTTAGAAAAACCCATTGGTACAGTCTCCGCTGGGATTCGAACTTGTGTCGCTTGTGTAGCAGGCGACTGCTCAAACTCGAAGGCCACCACGGCTCTTGCTATGTTAGTTTAAATCTGTGACTTCAATAACGGAGTTGAATAAAGCATATAAGTAGAATAAAATGAAAGTATTTGTGATATATAAATGTGAATATCCACAAAGTGAGGTCTGATTACATTCATATATTTAAATTCACAAAAATAACAAAATGTAGGTCACAAAGACGCGCCGTTATCTACAAATGGGCAATATACTGGTTTGACCGCCAGTCAATGTACCCATATTTTGATTTGTATATAATATCGTCGCCTCACATAGGATAAAAGAACAAACTACCAGACAGATTTGTACATGTAATTGATAACGCATCTGGCAATAATAGTCATTTTGCGCATTTAATGCAATGTAGTACATAAATAAATGCTTCGAATAAATACTTACAATGAAATATGACCTCATAGTTGAGGAGAGGAATATAGGTATTAGGTTCTAAATAGCTTCTTATCTTAAGGTAACATATACAATTTAACTGGTGGTGTCGATCACCCTTATCATTTAAGGCTATGAAAAATAGATGTTGATCGATTTTTAAACCTACCCGATTTGCACACCAAATTTCATACAAATCGGTCCAGCCGTTTTTGCCTGGCTTGGTAATTAGATATTATCGTAAAATTGGGTTTATGAAGCATACAATTTACTTGTTAATTGAGAGGTATTTATGTGATATGTTTATTGATTTGTATTCTTGTGTAGCAGGTAAAATACATATATGAGGAAAATGTTGTTCGTTAATACAAATGCATAATGTTAACGAATTAGTTTTGATTGCATTTATTTATTACTAGCGACACGCCCTCGTTTCACTTCTGGTTACGATTGTGTAATACTATATGACTTCTCAATTATGTATCTATCTTATTGATTTTTTAATGCTATAGACCCATCGGAGTTCATCTCCTACATGTTGATCCGTATCATAGTTTAGAAGAACGAAGCGTTCAAACAGGCCTCATTATTTTTGTATGGATATGACGCTTTCAACTTATACTATTTGACTCAAGATAACATATTTTACTTCAACTGTCAATCTCAACCAAGCAGCCAATTGGTACAGGAGCTTTGTAACACGAACAGTTGCCTACGTGCTACAAGTTCAGTGCAATCCCCAGACTTCTGCGTGACGCTGTAGCAGGACAGAACGTACGACGTACGCTCTTGGCACTATAGTTTTTAATTATACATGTTGTGTTGTGGTAATTATATATTTGATTTTTCTATAAGAGTTATAAACAAGCGTATAGTCCGCCTGATGGAAAGCGTCTACTGCAGCCGGTAAATTAGTATCAATGCTCTATACTAGAATAACACTCACGCTTTACCTAACTTTAAACAACATAGGATGTGACGAAAGGCTAGTTTTACTACAGCTGCTCTATATCTTCACTAATATTATTAAAAGGAAATTTTTGATTGTTTTTATGTTTGTTTTTTTGCATTGAATAATCTCCGAAACTATTTGACCGATCTTGAAAATTCTTTCAGCAATGAAAATGAAAATGATTTATTCAGTTTAGGCCCTGGTAAGGCACTTATGAATGTCGAGGAATTTACCACCGGTTCGGAAACTAGCCTTCTGAGAAGAACCGGCAAGAAACTCAGCTGGCATCATGTACATTTCATTACACAGTAAAATAATAATAAATCCAAAAAAAAACTACATAAATTATTCACAATAGTGAAAATTGTATCAGCATGCATGTGTAAAAAATAATAATTAAAAACGTAAAAACAATACCAAATGATTTACATATCATGTTTGCATACCATGTCATTGCCAGGAGCTACTTGTGCAGATGCATAGCTTCATCGTCAGGGAGTAACATAGGCTATATTTTATCCCCGTACTCCCACGGGAACGGGAACTACGCGGTAGAAACCGCGTGACGTCCGCTAGTTATTTTATATAGTCCTATTATTGATTTCACAGACACCCCCATAGAGAAAACTTTACCATTCCTAAGGTTATATTATTTGGCAGTGATCTTTCTGTAGGGCGGAGGTTCCGGCCCTCAGTTGGACGGTCACGTTTCTGAAATGAGTGATTTAATTTGTATTTTGTATTGTCTCACGAAGGTGTGTTCGTCGCATTTGTGTGCACCTGCACATAGCTTCTGTGTGCGTAAGTGCGAAGTGCTCAGTATCAGCTGAGGGCCTAGTGCGAGTTTTTCACTGCCGCCGTCACAAGTCATCGCGTCGACAAAAAAGCAGATTTGTATAGGATCGAAGCAGCCGTCGTCTGTCGGCCTAAAGATGACACTATTGTGAGCCCATACATATATGCGCTTACCTCGACGACGCGATGACTTGTGACGGCGATTGTAAGAAAGCTCGCACATCGTGAGGAACAAATGTTATATATTGCAGCGTGGCCGTTCTGGACGAAGCTAGTAGTGGTGGCGGTGGGGTTTACAGGCGGCGCCGTGTTCATGTACATACAGTGTCGCCAGTACCTGCACCTCTGCAACAGATGGCGGGCGCACAACAGGTATATGGCTAATCGTTATTGATTATTCAATTTAAGATGCACCCATAACGGGGCAAATCTAGAAGGCTATGAGGTCCTACTTAAATCACATGAACAAGTTTTACACGTACTCAGAAGCAGTATTATTATTCTTCTGCATTCCCTGTTTTCTAATAACTTGTGTTCTGTGCATGATACTCACACCCACTCGTGTATTCCATAGGTAAGTACAATTTCGGCTTTCACCACTTACGTACGTGCATAATATAATCCTTTCCACAAACCTATCATATTCATCAATAAATTATCATATACAAAGCAGTACATAGATAAAATCTGATTTATTCATACTATAAATTTAGTAACACATAAAATTTTAATTTTATGTGAACGATGCAAGTATAATTAACATTCGAGAATTTTATATTTTTCTATTACTAGAGTAGTATACAATATGGTAATGTATAATTACGTGCTTATAATGAAGATGAAACACTTCTTGGAATATTGCACTGCGATTGATTATTTCATTATTTGTAGTGACGTGGTTTGTAACTATGATATTATCTCAAATGCATAAGTGAGGTGATACGTGTTGAGCATATATTTTGTCACGTTATCACATTATATACAATTTTTTTAATAAATGCGAAAGAAACTCCGTCTGCCTGTTATAATGTGACTTGTAAAGAAAATACTGAGATATTGAATTATACTCACGGCAGAAGGAAGATTATAATACTTGTCGGAACTGTTCTCTGTAATGTCGTAGTGTGTTCTGTGTACATAATCAAGGAAAATTGTTGAGTCAGTTTGTAAAGAAAAACCTTAACGCGTAAAAAGGTTTTGATTAACCTTTGATTAGACATAATGCTTAAAATGTAGATGTCATTGAACCACGCACGAGTTACGCTAAGTATCTATTATATATATATATATATATATATATATATATATATTATTTTTCCGTCTTTATTGGATGAATTTATCATGAGTATATTAAAAAAAAAAAAAATTTAATAATTTTTATTTTTTTATTTTATATTAAAGATATACTTATTTTATATATCAAGCGGTAATTATAATAATAAAAATAAAAATGAAGAGTGGATACCCAGTTGTATTGTTAATGTAGCGTAATTTATGTATGATGGTCTGAAATGACCTCGCAAACGAGACTAATGAATGACTAGAGTTGTTTTAGTTTCGCATTTAATTAAAATCATTAAAAGGTGATGTCAGCTGTTTAAAAGCAACCTATAATTAGCAGATTGTTTTACCTTTATTACTATGTGAATTTTAAACACTTTTGTAGCTTGTTGTCCGCAATCGAATCATGTACTATATTAACATAATATTTGTCTAATCTCATCTCTCTGCCAACATACATTAAGATTTGTGTGGTGCTGTTTACAAAATAATATTCCTGGCAGGGTTTAGGAGAGGGCAACTGGGGCTTGAGCCCCGGGGCCTCCACAATAAATACTTCGGAAAAAATCCTTTTTAATAGGAAAATAATAAAAAAAGGAAACAATTATTTTGCCTCGAGGCCGCCAGATCTCTAAATCTGTCACTGGTTCCCGGCAGTCGATAGCGTTATTGTTTTCTCGATTCAACGAATCGTTTTAATGGTATGTGAATTTAATTGATCAATATACAATAATATAATAGTTCTTATTAGATTGTATATAGGAAAGAGTAAGAAACAATGCAGGTACATTCATTTTTATAAATACAGGTGTCCAAACAATAGAGCATTTTTTATAAATTCTTTCGTTTCACGGTAGAATTATCTCTTTTATAAGCGTAATGGAACCAACATATTGGGACTATTAACTCGATAAAATATTGGAATAGAGGTTTAAGGTAGGTAATTCAATGTTGGGTGGACCATTAAATAAAGCTTAAAAAGTAAATAAAGGGAAAGACCGTATACTTTCACTATAATTAACATGCCTACAAGTGTTATATTGTGCAATATCAGACGAATCACCTTAAATAACTTTAATACTTGTTAAACTTGACCTACTGTGTTCTTGTTTACTTCATATATAAAAATTACCACACAAATGAGTCCGCATGCACATTTTTCATGTCTTATTGTAAATTTATCGTTTTAATCTCGAATACATGTGTATATATTAAGTACAAAATAGCCAATTACTGTACGGTTGAGTTTCTGAACAAACTAGTTATGTTGCTGTGCTTTTTTCCATAATTGAATCTTATTCCATCATATACATGGGTATCTTTTTTCAGATTGATTCAGTACTCTAGTTTGAATGGTGTACTTAAAAGTGAATCAAGATATACAGGGTGTCGGAGAATTCGAAACAGTAGTCTTATAGAAGTTGTAGGGTTATATGAATATAGCACTATGTTGAAGTCTTAAATATCTAGCTCCAACGATAACGTAGTTATAAGCTATAGTCGAAGAGCTCGCGGCCTTAAGCCGGGTTGCATTTACGCGCGGCCGCGTTCACCTACATTACGTACGCGGTGATAATCTACGTAAGTATAGGTAGGTACCTACTTCAAATCAATTAGTTAACTGACCTTATTTATGACAGGATACACCTTAGTCTGGACCATATCACTTCACTCACATACAAAACATTGTTATCACTGAAAGCATTATTACCGCTAGTTCAGTCAACTTCTAAATGGGCAAGTGTTCGAAATTGCGCCCTTGCACATCCAAACAAGCCTGAGCTTGGACTTCCGTTATCCCTCAGCCGTTGCACAACTCTCATAAGCACTCTACCTGAAGAGGGCACGCACTCATCACTTCGATGACCGTAAAAGTCCAAATAAAAACGCAACGCTTCACCAGTATTACCCCTTGCAGCTTGCTATTGCATAGGCCAAAACCATGTCTTTATACTGAACATCTGAGTACTGAAAGTTCGCCATGATAATACTAATTAAGTAGGTACTAAGTACCTAACAAACTAACGAGAAAATGAAAGTAACAAGGTCACGACGGAAACAAAAAACTTTGCTTAGAAGCACACGCCCGCGACCATTATCCGAATTAGACTGATTTTGAAACAAATAAATAGGTACTAAATCATAAAAGTGCGAATGAAATAGGGGTGTCACACACTTTTTTCAAGATACAACTTTTAACATACGAATTATTTTGATTTAGTTTTGACTCCGACTGGTAACACAATATGTGGATTAGACATCGCTTATCAAGCGTAGACGTGCCGGTTCTAATCCCGGTATCAAAACATTACCCATTTCCCCTTGGTTTAATTAAAAGTAGTGCTATCTCTTTTTGTGATACAGATATCAAAAGGGATGGACATAATTTTAGTCAGAGTTTGGTCTAGTGAAAATGAAAATGGAAATGATTTATTCTGTTTAGGCCCTGGTAAGGCACTTATGAATGTCGAATAATTTACCACCAGTTCGGAAACTAGCTTTCTGAGAAGATCCGTAGAATGGTTTAGACGATGTTTTGTAAAAATAAACATTTTTCAAATTCATTCTTTCTTTTTATTTATTCACGTTAAGAATAAAATTAAAATAAATTAAGAGCGTGAATTAATTTAATACATCCGAAGAGGGTTCGTGGAACAAGTAGAGTAAATAGACCATGTTCGACAGCCCTAATACAGTTCTATCATAGCGGCGCGGCGCGAGGGCACGTACGAAATAGGGATGGGATGGGACGCTATTATCGATAGACTTATCGAAACATAAATTAAATTACTGAATACGGATAATAAAAACAAATTACAGAACCGATTTAATAAAGTTACGTTATTATGTAGGTACAATTTACATAGTACGTGATATTAAAAGATATCTCGGGTATTCTTGTTTAAAATTGTGTTGTCTTTAAGTGAGTGCTCTACTACAAGAGTAAATTATTGAATCTGTAGTCAGATGATAATTAAGGTAAGTAGTTTATTTAATATCAGAATCCTATAAAATCACAAATTGTATTGAGAATTAGAAATACTCTACCTAACTACATTACATTTACCTACAAAAGTTCTACTATCCAATTACTACAATAACGTAAGTACCTAGGTTTTTCACTTAGTCTATGCGAACAATGAATTGGTATTTACTACTAATGGAAGCATTAGGTACTTTTTCTTTTAATCGAGTGATCGATTAAAAATAATCCCACCACTAATAAACATACACACGAATAAACACATACACACGAATAAACACACACACACTAATAAACACAAAGCGTGCCGCGCGCTGCCGAAAGTCGCCGCGATATCTGTTTATTTGCACGTGCCGCCTGAACTCAAAGACACCGCGCTCTTTTAATGATGCCGCGCGGTGTCTTTGATATCGTACCGAAAAGCCGGCAGTAACTTTGATTCTTGTGGCGGCATTTCTTTGTAAATCATCGGTCTGTCTTTTACCTAATTCAATTGAACCCGTTAGAGGTTATCAGAGTTCACAGGAGTATGAACTGTAACAATGACCTCAAAAATCATAAAAATTTTAAGAAGTAGATAAATAGTTTCGAAAACAGGTTTCATGGGGTTATTTCAGGAACTATTCGTGGGAGAAAAAAAATTAAAACGTAGTTAGATTTCAGGTGAATAACTTTACGTTACAGCTGACTTTTATGCGAAAATAAGGTATTGAAATTGTGAAGTTTGAACGTCAATTACTCGAAAACGGAAGAAGATATTTTTGTCGTAATTATTTTAAATGCTTCCTAAAATTATACCCTATCACACATTTTAAGAGCTGACCGGAATTAACCGACACCCTGTATATATTTTTAAATCTGATCCTTGCTCGTAGAAATAAGGAATATATATAAATAATTGTTCTTTATAGGATACTGTTAATACAAAATGCACCGGAGAAGATCCCAATAACTGGGGGCTCGCCACCGGTGCGGACGAAACGACGCGAACGCAGTGCTCGGGGACAGGTAAGCTATGTCCTATATGTTGTGTAAAAAATAAAAATAAATATTCTCACGCCATCCCACAAGGGTCCCAAAAGGCGTGAGCAGAAGTGAAACAACACCCACTTTAGACCGAAGATATTTAAATGCCGACGTGGTGAGTACATCGCCGTCTCAGGCACTATACTTAATATGTTTTAAATTATTCTCTTACATTGTAGAAAGGTAGGCTTAGTTTATTGGACTGTATATTGGTGGTATTATTAGAACGCGGAGCTAATGATATTCGTGTATTCCGTGCTAGACTGGGTTGGTGCAAGGGTTGCCATGTGTAATACAGACATGGTATAAATGTTTTGTCAACAAACATTTATAGATTTCTTCAATCTTGTGGAGGTCACCCGCGACCGCGAGTTGCCTTTGGTTGTGATCTAAAAGTGCGCTATTATAATGTGCAGGTGGTAGCTAACATCGAGCCAGCGCCTCCGCCGGCGGCGTACCACTCGGAGGATGAAAGCGGCGGCTTCGAGGCGTACCACGGCAACCCCTGCCCGCTGCCCGCGCTCGCACCGCGACGCTCCTCCGACACACGTCTGCCACCCGCGTTGCCCGCATCCGCCTCCGCCGACACTGAGGTAACTATACCATACTAATGTAAATGTACCACACTGAGGTAACTATACCATACTAATGTAAATGTACCACACTGACGTAACTGTACCACACTGAGGTAACTGTAACACACTGAGGTAACTGTAACACACTGAGGTAACTGTAACACACTGAGGTAACTGTAACACACTGAGGTAACTGTAACACACTGAGGTAACTATACCGCACTGAGGTAACTATGCCGCACTGAAGTAACTATACCGTACTGAAGTAACTGTACCGCACTGAGGTAACTATACCGCACTGAGGTAACTATACCGCACTGAGGTAACTATACCGCACTGAGGTAACTATACCGCACTGAGGTAACTATACCGCACTGAGGTAACTATACCGCACTGAGGTAACTATACCGCACTGAGGTAACTATACCGCGTCGAGCCACTGCCCAGCGTGCCCTCTCCCTCTGCTGGCATAAATTCAGAATTGATTCAACTGAGCAGTCGCGTACTAGAAAACAAATGAAGTGTGAAGTACATTGATTTGCGTATGATTGCAGGGCGGCGTGTACCACATCAGCGTCGATCCGCTAGAAGCCGACATTCGGTCGTTGCTGGCGTTGGAGGCGCGTAGGGCGCGAGCGGCGCGGTCGCTGCCTAACCTTCGCGCGGAGCGGGAGTCCTTGCTACCACCGTCTCCCCCCTCGCCGCCGCTCGCTGCACCCCTCCCCCCCACCGCGCCGCCCGCCCCGCCGCCCCCCCTCGCCGCCCCCCTGGTCCCCCCCGCGCCGCCCTCCTGAGGCCGCGCGCCGCCCTTTACGCTCTACTTTGACGACACTGTATACTAGTGCAGGTCAGACCCATCCTACCATCTCACACACACACACAGATAGGTAGGGCGAAACGGGATTACCAATTCGATATTTGGATCTACCCCACTGGGGACTGTACCTCCTAACAGAAGAACGCAGCCAAGTAACGCTATCTTGAGTGTTGTGTTCCAACGGTGAGTATGGTTAGTGCTCAATGGAGGGGAGGAGTAGGAGTGGAGTCGCTGTGCTTACAATAGCTGTCATTGTGTTGGCCCAGGGATTTCATTTTTATAAAGTAGGCAACGCGCGATGGACTCTTGGTCTTGGTGTTACAAGCATTTAAAGGCTGAAGTAGCCGCTTACGGCGAGGCGGACTGTAAGCTTGTTTGTTGCCTTAGTATTATAAAAACCGATATACTTACATACGCGCTCAAAATACTTTGGATCGAGTACGACAAGGTCTCGTTACAACAGTGTTTACGTCACGTTAACAGTGAAGTTTACGTTAATTCGTCGGGGGCGCCCTTTCCCTAATATCCATTCATCGTCCTGAACCTGGCGGCTCAATACTCCGTGTGCTGTGCATTGTGCGATCAAGTATTTGTATATAGTAGTGTGATCCTGTAAATAAGATATATATATTCAGATTGTCATAATGTAAAAGTACCGGTGAAGCGTGGCGTCGGCGCAGCTGCACCTGCGCTTTTCAAGGCTATGTTTATTATACAAATATTATCATAGCCGGTATGCAGTTCGAAGTCAAATTAAACAGCTATGGCTATCTCGTTCATTATTACTTTTTGTCTTTGGAAAGTCTTGTCCAGTTGATTCTTGTAGAGGTGCCGTCACGGGTTCTGAGCGTACGACTAAAATATTAGGGACAGCTGCGAAAAAAAAATACTGTGCATTCCAGGCCAGCGCTCAAATCTTGAGACGGTACCTGTACTGAATATCTTGTCTATCTATCTTATCTTTGTGAAAAGCTGATAAATAAAATTAATGATGATACATTGACTAGCTTTAAATTATGATATGACACAAATCATATATGTTTATTACTTACTCGCTATACATTCTACTCAATCCTTTATCAAGATTTTTCGATGAAGACACGCTCTTTTGTATAACTACATTATTTGTAATCGTCAAAAGGATTCGTATTTGTATATTGTATTTTGAAGTTGGAATTTCAGCACTATAATTTCATATCTTTTTCCAAAGTACAGTGCCTTCGTGCCTTCATATACTCAGCTTAAATGTATCTTATTATTTAATACTCTTCCTTCTTAATGCTCTCTATTTTTAATTTTCTCTCTCGACACTCTTATGTCATATCATAATGATTCATTTTTGTGTCAATGTTATAATCTAATTAACTTACAATGCGATCTGAGAATACAACTCATTTTACATTACACAAGATTTATAACAAAATGAAATACTTATATTCGTAAAGTTAGAAAGATGTTCGTCCATTCCGCAATATAATTATGTAGTTTGTTCTGCGTTCAGTATTTTTGTTGTGAATATGTTTGTTTGAAGTTCTCATATCAACTTTATCTTGTTATATTAAAATCTTTTGTTAGTATAATTTGATATAACTTGTGCACTACGAACAGTACCCCTATCACGAGTTTGCCACCGTTTTCCTATACTCGCTAGCGTCTCCGCCGAATTTGTATGAAAAATGGTACAGCGCCTCTCAGTGGTGTCGTGAAGAACTAAAATATATCATACAAATATTGTCGGTGTCGCTAGCGAGTTTAGCTTATGAAAACAGTGCAAAACTCGTGATAAGGTACAGTTGATGGACAGGAGAAATATGTCAAACGACTTCGTCCTAGCTCCTCTAAAAAAGGCTAATAGTCTTATGTATTGTCGTTAGAACGCTGAATTGTGCAATTTAGTACCAAACCAAAGTGAATTTTAAAAGTTTTTGTTGGTGTACAATACAGACCATAACTCATTACAAATACCTACTGACAAACACAAAGATATAAAATGTATGGAGAAGACATAAATTGGGCATGTGACATAATTATGTCATTTCCATACATTTTATATAATTTCTGTAACCGAAGCATGAGGATAATGTTGTCGTGCATCGAAATTAAGTACAAAGGGCTTGTCAAAGTCACTCATGCAACTCGTGTAAATAATGACCTGAGTATACTCACACATACCCGCTGAAGAGTTCCCACGCGTACTCATGCCCCATAGTTTGTACTCTGTAGGAGCGTGCGTGAACTCGTTAGTAGAGTCTATGTGTGAGTGTACCTCTTGTATGAAGCTTGGTTTATAGTAGAATTTACTCACATGCTCAAAATTCAGCGTTCTATTGAGTAGTGAACTGTGGTGTAATCCTGTTTTATCGATTTAAAATATGTCACTGCAAATATTAAAATTCGCGTTAGCGTCATCATACAATCAAACAACGCAGCGCGCGTACTGGTGCATTTATGAAAAAATCTCATTTTTGAATAAGGTAGTGTTGTTATTGGTTACAATTTGTTAATTTCTTTCTCATCTCGAAAGATCTATATTTTCATCGATTAAGTGTCGTGGTAATAAACCTGCCAATGTTATTTTAGATTACGAATTTACGTAACCACTTTTAATCTGACCTACGTTATTGCATAATATACAAGGTCTTGAATTGTTCTTGTTAGTAAGAATAATTGGTAGTTAGAACGTTGATCAATTGAAGCTCCTATTCAAATGTTGATGAAGATGATCATCACATACTTTTATTATCAATTTTAAACGTTTAATTTAACTGTTTGCAGCAGTTTATATCAATAGTTTTTAATTCGCAATTTGAGTGATACTATCTCAAAGGCAGCTAGTACTATGATCGAAATGTTTAATTCAAAGATTCGAAGACATTGGCTATGGTCTCTAGTGCTGTAAACATGATGTAAATCACGATTTAATCACAATCGTTTGGCTTATTTAAATTAAATCAATTAAATTTTAACGATCTCAAAATTATTAGATTAATATACAGTTACAACAGATTTTAATAGGCTTTCGTCGAAAGCTGTTAACCAAATAATTTTATGTAATTTTAACTTAGTATTAAATATCACACATTATGTTACATGTAGGATAAATATCATTGGGAGTGAAACATTGCAGCGTATGTTTAAGTAGATAGACTAAAATATAATAACTATTCGGACTTTTGGTGCTAACAAATTGAATGGAATATCAGTCCAAATTAGGTGTATGTTGGTTTAATCCTTGGCTGAAGAAATAGAATAATAATTTTGTTTTTGTGTACTGATCGTGTAGATGAACTTCCAAGATTATGAGCATTCTGTGTAAATACCTATGTATAAGTGCTGATATTGCGTCGTATCGTGGCGGCTGTGTCGTGACATAGTACGTGTCTACTAGATATAGTCGTCTATTGTATCCGAGTCCATTCCATTATAACTTGTCATCTATGTGTTACTTGTAATAAATCTAATATAGCTTTTGTAGTAGATTTATTCTAAAGTAAAGTCGTTTGGGAGTTTTACGAGCTGCGTTGGATTAGCATGGAAGCCACGATCAAGTTTTCTCGCTCTGTTTAGTACAAGCATGAGTAAATCGACATTTTCTCGTGGCATTCAATGGCTATTTTTTCCAGATTATACCCAAATACCTATTTGTAACTAGTCTTATCAGTGTGTTAACATCTCAAATAGTTTTTTTCCCATGTATGTACGTACAAACTACAATTAATGTTGTGTTCGGCCTGTATAGTTTGTTTTAAGATTATGTTTAAATGTGAATGTTGTAAATTTTTGTATAATATAACTTTAGGGTGCAGATCTGTTCTTTATTATATAATTTGAATATGAGCATAAGTATGGGCACGTGGAGATGTATTCGGATGCAACATGCATTTTGATTACTTAATTTGTGTACTTACTCTCTGTGTTGACATATCAAATTAAATCGCTAAGAGTAGCTGTGCGTGTATAATAGCTTCGATGTTATAAGGTCCGATGCTTGTCACCGATCCATGTCCATACGTCTCGTGAGCTGTTATTGTATAGATTGGTTGGGAATTATAGTAAATATTGACTTAGGACGATTGCATCTGTGCGGTTCTGTGTTTTGAGGTAAAGATCGCAGTAACCGCTATATACTATGTGTGGGTTCTGCCGTCTCCTCGATTACATCACATATTATGTACAGAACTCCGCAGCAGACAGCTCGTCTAAAATTAGCTTGGAGCGTACGAGACACCGCCCACGCCTGTATATTGTGATATAAGTTATAAAATGATTTTCTTTTGCTCAAAATTATTTTACATTTTCGATCTGTGTACTTATCCTTAATGAAATTTGTAAGACTGTATTTAGTTTTGTTGTGTAACATGTTAGTTAACTTCGGGTTATAAAATATATTTTGAAATTAATTTCATTCAGTTGTTTTATTTGGTGTGAGTAAAACAAGGGATTAGATAAAAATAAAGGATTTATTTAAGGTTGACCGAATTTCATACACGTAGGTACGACCAGAGCTCGGGCCGCAGTGACTAGACTGTACACTCAACATTTCTCATTATGTATACATAAACAATATAATTTCTGTACAAACAGATAATCAACACTTAGTAATAAACGTTACATTGCTACTTAATGTAAATATTATATCACTAATACTCGAGTATTAGAACATTTAAATCCACCGAAAAATAATATAACACACTGCCAGAGTATTATTACAACAATAGCTTACTAGAATAATAATTGTTAGTCTTATATCGTTACTAAACCAACAAGTCAAATAACATGTCTACATAGTCGGCGCCAGCGCTAACCGCCATAACATTCTATGTTAATATCAGTCATCTGTATACGCTGTTACCATGGCAAACGTTATATACCAATATTATACCCAACGTCAACTGCAGCGCACAGCATGCGTCGCGAGACGATGAATATAACACCATCACATTATATTACAAATAATAAATAGTTCAAAGTTAACATTTGCCATAATAAGAGGAACATGCCGTATGACGGTCGTAGTATCTGCTTTAGAACTCAGTGTCGCCCAAGAAGTTGTACATGAGGCGTTTGAACGAGTTCGACTGTTGGATGTGCTCTTCGTGTAATGAGTTTACCTGGAACACAACACATGCATGTTATTGTACTATATCAAGATGCTTATCGACCATACTAAGATCTTTAGTTCGGTTACTATAAGTTCAGTACTACAGTTCGTATTTTAAATATAAGAGATGGACATTTCGATGCACAAATTCAGTACCTATCTCGAGTTTCCCACCGTTTTCCTAATCCATGCTCGCTAGCGTCTCCGCGCATATTCTTATTTGAAATTGTACAGCGCCTCCTAGCGTTGACGCGAATAACACGGTGAAAAACTTGCGGTACGGGTACTTATCGGTTTTATTTTTTGTACGCAAATTATACCGATATCAAAGTACCAACTCGATAATATTTGAATGACTACGAGTTGGCAAACTCCTCCTATATTAGCCGAACTTTATTGATATACTGAGGGACGCGAGTAGTGGAGCCGTGATTAGTCAATGCTTGCTGATTATATCGGTGCATTAATCCGAATCAAAGCGCACCATCTAGGTGTTCCCAGTTCTGACGAAGACTCTTATTTTATAAATTCCGAATATTTATGGCTTTTCGATATCAACTCATTGCAAAGTATTTTTTATCCTTGTATTTGATGAATCAAGACTCTACTCTGGTAATAAACCTGATAAATAAACTATCGAAATGGGTCACTTTGCTATTTGCGAACTATAAAAATAGCTGAAAAGTAGTCCATGTAACGATTCTCCAAGGTCTTCTTGGAAATTGGAGCAAGGAGAATTGGATAGAAGTGAAATGTTGATATTTGAATATTGCCTGAAATTTGTGCTTTTGACTTTTGTGCCTTTGAAGTGCGTTAGGTTGGGTCTTGTAACTTACACTTCGACTACTTATATTCTACATAAAGTAAAGCTATACTTGGGTATGGTTGTTAGCACTTTTACAGTTGCTTAATGGCTATAGTTAGCGATAATCGCTTACAATTAGTCTACGTATGATTATATAATAATCATATTCATATACAGTGGCCGTCACACGTTTTTTTTGCCATATACATTTTTGGGGTGAACCACCCTTATTACGAGGGGTTATGAAAAATTACGTAGATCTATCGAAAATTTTATACATCAAAATTTTATAAAAATCTGTCAAGCCGTTTTGGTGGAGCTTAATAATATCTAATAAATATACTTTACAATACGGTCTCCCTATCTAGTTAAGTGGATGGGTCTATCACTATTTGGCTCTTAAAATTACTAATTGAAAGATTGTTCTCGCAAACATATCGACAGTGGGTTGAAGATCTAAAAATATGTAGAACAAACAATGGCCGGCAGTGAACTTACGAAGGTCGTTTGTTTTCCTTTCGGATTTACATCAACCTGCTTCGGCGGTTTCGGAGTTGGCACTGGTTTCTGTAAAGAAAGGTCGTTTCAGAAACGTGGTAAAAACATATTGCATAATACTTAATGAATAGATTTGTCAGGGGCTTTGCAAAGTTGGCATTCATGTCACATTGACACTAATAGGTGTTTACAGTTTGCAAACAACCATCCCTATAATATATCCAATTAGAATGGAATGCATTCTGCAAAATTTCACAGTTTTGTTGACGTTTGTTCCTGCTCATGACGGACGTACGTATTAAGAAAACCTGGAGACTGAGAATAAAATCTAAGGAAGGAATGAGAACAAAGTCACGTGACGTGGCTTTCATTGTGCATAAATTACTGCTTTCCTTCCAGAGTACAAGTCTTGTAGCACAACAGCTATAAAATAGATCAGACATACTATAATTATGGTGAATCCATTTCTAGATACGGGGTGTATATCAGGCCAACAGTGATCGTTTTAAGCAGCGCGTCTCAAGAACTAAGCTTTCATTTCGGTACCATAAAATTAATCGTGAACGCTAACAATCATAGCTGTGCTTGAACGATCATTGTTGGCCCCCAGATCGTTGGTCGTGAGGTGAGGATGATGTAGGTAGTGAGGTAGCGTACCTTGTTGGTCGGAGGTTGGAAGACCTTGTGTTCGAGAGGCACGGGAACCTCTTGCACGGCGTCGCCGAGCCCGTCCTCCTGCAGCGCGCGGAAGGCCTCGGACTTGGCCGGGTCGAACACCACCGTGGGCTTGTGGCTGCGGGCGGCCGGCGGGGGGCGGGCGTTAGGGTTTAGTCGGTTAGCGGGCGCAACGATAGACAGAAACACATTACACGGCACGCCACGGGACGGTTAGCGGGCCGCGGAAGCGGTTAGTACCACGAGATATTTAGTTGTGTTTGAGTTTCAGGAAGGAAAGGTCGATAAAAATACTAACATTAATAATGTAGAATAAGTTCTATATCTTAAATTATATTAAATTAAAGTGTCCGATTGTATAAATAGACCAATAAATAGCTTAACATCTAGTCGTGTAGGTAGTACCTAGTGTCGCCACACTGATTCACACAATGTTGTCGCGTGATTGTGGGGCGCATGAGTGTGAAGGTGTGACTGATTCGTCCGAGGGACGATGCCAACAGGTCGACGTCGTCACCATGCTGACGAGAGCAGAGAGTGGCGTGAGATAGTCCAAGTACGCGAGAGACGAAAGATAGCGAAATAAATAATAATAATAAAGCATTAATGCATCGTGAGGATGGGCGTCGACTGTTGTTCGGCGTTTCTAGTAAAACACTTGCCTCTTGACAACGTGTGGCCGCCCGTAATAGCCGTTAGAGCTAAGTAAGCAGACAAATACTCCATTATTGCATTATATGAACACGCTCCGAGACCATTACCACCACTCGCACATTAGGGAACACAAGTACTAGGTACATACTAACTGTGTATTGTGTGATACAAATGTGTCATATTTAGTCACCATGGTTATTTTAATACACCAAATTCACAATTACTTATTTCTCAATAAGTATTGTTGCGACATTAACATACAATTCTATAGCAAAATTTAAAAAAATATTCTAGCACAAAAAGCGAGGGAGTAAATAGTTTCTTTCTATTTAAGCGAACTGTATTTACATGAAAAATAAATTGTACCAAGTGAACAAAATTGTGTGGAAGGTTATTTCGTTACATAACGTGCTCCTGGCATTCCGCCATGTTGTTGAATTTTAGTGCCAAGATATTCGCCCTCCGAGGATTACCGCCACGTTTTTTGAACCCATAGTACAATGGGACGGATCTTTGGAGTAAGTTTCATAAGTACTGAGCGCCAATTATTTTGGCAATATCATAGTTCTAGCGAGACTAGTCATTAATTTGAGATTTCTTTCATCATCAGTATAAAATGTAAAGATACTTACGGCAAAGGCGACGATTGTTGCCTGATGGAGTTGGCAATGTTTTGATCAGAGTATAGATTGATCGGAGAGTTGAACTGCTTGTGAACCATCTGAAGCGATAATAAAAGGTTATATTGCATCTTCGTAGCGTTTACAACATTCAAAACATGAAAGAGAGCATCTACTGTTTGATTAACATAATAAAGTGAATTAGAAAGATAAACAAACAGTTAAGTACTCTCGTTGATCAGTGAGTATTGGAATGTGAATGGAAGACGACCATGGACCCCCCAGTGAGTGCACTCGGAACCACGATGCAAAGAGAAGCTCAATCAAGATGGCGTATAGACAATGAAGTTGATGAAATCGACGATCTATTGCAACAGATACAAACAACTACATTCATTACATTGCTTGGACATTTTATACGTATGTCTGTGTATTAAAGGCGGCAGGCGCCTCAGTGAAAAATCTTAATGTTTAAACCGTAAAGATAAAAGAGACAAAATTAAACGTTGGCTCCGGTTCAAGTATACTTAGCCGGAATTCAAAACTTGATTAATTGCAATTCGGTTTTCTAAATAGAATGTCAATGAAACAGATACAAATAATTTGTTAAAAATTTTTTTGCATCAAGCTTTTGTGCTCATTTTAAATACATATTTGCAGTAAACATCGTTTAAAAACACAATTGAAAAAATGTAGCCTTGACATTTATAAGATGCGGAATCTTTATTTGTGCGACAGGCAATATTTAGAGCGTCTGTATTCACACGCGGAGACGCCGTGATGATTTAAATTTACACAATTCATTTTACTAACATACGTAAAGTACGTGTTAGAAAATCTCATGCAATAGACCATCGAGAAAAACGTTCGGCTTCGTAACAGAAGTTTGTCGCGTTCATGCGAAGCTATCACTGATCACACAACTCTGAACCACCTTGTTCCCCTCTTCGCCGACCACTCGCTGCAACACCGACTCGGCCACCTGAGTTGAGTACCAAAAACACTATTGTACAATCCAATTCGTGCATTCTAGTTAATGTTGTTAATGTGTGCCCAATTTGCCTACATTTATAGAGTGTGCAGTGTTACAGGAACTACCTGACAATACACGACATTGAATTAGCTTTGTCAACCATTTCTTGGTTGTTACCAAGGATAAGGTTGCGTTTCCACCAGGAATATGTGAAGATACGTAGCGGGATGTGTTTGTTAAGCACCAATGGAATCACGGCGCATAACAAGCTAGGAAAATTAAGCGATTCCTTTGGTTGAACAACCACCCTTCCTTCGCTACGCATTCTAGCACATCTCTGGTGGAAACGAACACTAAGCTGCTCTAGCATCGCATAAGCTTGCCGTGGGTCATTCTAGTCAAATCAATGTCGTGCTGTGAGACAGTTCCCGCAAGGAGAAGTATAAACTATATGTAAAGTGTACTAACTACTTAATATTAGGCTACGGTGTTAATGTATATACACCCAGATTATCTAGCTATGTGTAGGTATGTAAGAAAGAAAATGTGTGTCAGAGGAGTGTGTATAGTAGGTACGTGACACGTGCAATACAATATTTATACGACACTAAACAAGGCAATCTGTACCCCGATTCCTAAAACTTTCTGCAAAAAAATAAAACAGTAACATTATCATTTATTTCTTCTACACACAAAACGATAAAAATATTTGGGTGCTTACATGTATTTTCATTATATATTTTATTTTCCACGATTTTACTCATATAAATATAGTAAAACATTCCTGCAAGTACTAATAATTGGGTGCCATTTTATTAATTCACCAGCACTTCTTGCGCACAACTTTAGAAAATGAATCATTGGCTCGTGGGACTTTATAACCCAAAACAACAGCCTATATAAATACATACTTTGAGTCAGAACTCTAAATCTGCTTTATATAAACGTAAGTCAATGGAAATATAATCGTAAATGTACATCATACATTTTACGATTCGCTTACAGACTGCGAATAAATTCAATTTGTAACCTTGGGACTTAGTTCAGTTCCGGGGTTATAAAATTATTAAAAAATCTTAATATTCCGTTCGAATGTTTATAAACATAATTACTATTTCAATTTTGTCTACATCTGTAGGTAATACTGATACAAAAAGGAGATTAACAATTAAAAGCTGTCTAAAACACTAGACTAGACTATATTCATTGTTCGAGAAGCACTGAGCTTGCTAAGAAAGCAGAGTGAATTTTATGTTATCAAACTGAACCAAGGAAGGTGAAGATAAGGCCAATTATAGGTATTTCCGAATGAGCATAGTTTAAAAAGATCGGGGTATGTTGGCGCGCAGAAGCCTGATATAGTCCTTGTAGCTTACCTTCTGTTTCATGAGGGTGTCTCTGTAGTCGTGTGTGGGTGGCGCGCGCATCGCCGGGTTGGGGTGGTGGCGGAGGTAGCTCTCCGTGGGTCCAGGCTCGCGGCGCACCTTGGCGCCCGGCAGCACCAGGGGAGTCGTGCGGTAAGGCTACAAACAACAACCTCATATCACCTGCTGATCAACGTTTATGCTAAAACTAGTTGTGGGGCCCTACATACGAGCTCTGTCAACTTGATAATATGTGGTCGATGTATTCGAACAGTATAATTTTTGAGTTAATTGTTTGGCCACTTATAAGGTTCTGTTTAATGAAGTACCCGAAACGTCAAAGCTTTGAGCCCGTACAGGGACAGCTCGAACAGTCGTTCCGGGTGTAGGTAGAAGATTGTAGTTTGCTGTGCAGTCGCAGCTTGTGTTAGTGTGTATTTGGGACTTTAGAAGTTCTTATTCGACTATGCTTAAACCTAAACTTACAAAAATATCGGCCTTCTATCTACCTACCTACCTAATTCATGCTCGGCCATATTTCTAGCCTTCTTGAATTTATTTTTTTGTCAATAATGTATCTCGATATCTGAGTAATAGATTTCATATGTTACTACGATTCCTAATCAAAACGGCAACTTTGTGCCTTCCTACATCTCTACCTGCAAACATACATTGGAAATTTGGAGTATGTAAACAAATTAAAACATTGTTTGAGTGTGTAATTGGTAATGATATTTCAGTAGCGAATAACGCAGCCATGATCTAGAATAGTTGGCTCCCAACGCTCGCTAAATATATCCGATGCAGGCCATAAAACTAAACGTCGTATTTATGTTACTAAACATGCATGGGTAGATCTACCCACCACCTACATTTAGAGAATACTGATTTTGCACAACATTTTACAGATAACAAATCTTACCGCTTGGTGTCAAAAACGATATGTTCAACTACTTGTTAGTACTTTGCAGTCGATAATTTCAATATTTTCCTTAAATCAACAGGGTTTCATATCTAAACGGAATAACTGGATGTATAGGGCGCACATGATTCAAATCTTGATTTTATTATATCACTTTTACCACTCTAATAAAGAGGTTAGCTAGCATATAGACCTAAACTCTGCGGAAGGGTATGTTTTTATCAGTGATAGGGACTGGCTTTTGGTTTCGAAGACGGTGTTAAACAGGGTTGGGTTTTAATTTGCAAATTATTAAATTGCATATTAAAGTAACTAATAAAGTCAGTCCTAGTCCTAAGACCTGAATCGAGCCATTTACTTAAGTCTGTGGGCTGTTGGGTAAAATATTTAGGTATTTAATACATACACTTTATATGCAAAGATTAAACGCTAGTCGTAGATTATATTGCCTTGCGCCGCGCCGATCTAATTATACCTCGAGGTTATTTCATGTGGGTTATGATTTCTGACACTATTTCGTTATATTTATACTTAGATTTTAGGTCACAGCCGCCGTTTGATAAACTTGCCTACTAGCAACGTTACTTTGGAAGTAGTAACGACTTGTTGCTGTAATATATGGGTACTTATATAGTAGACTAAGGCGAAGTGTGATTGTGTTTTAATATAAATAAAATAATTGTGAAGTTATCTTTTAAACACGTTGTTTTTGTTCCTTCATGTGAACTTGGAAGGTAGAATTGAGACAAATAAATTGGTTTCCTAAGAAACATGTTTCATGAATTATGGTCCAAATTTAAAGCAGGTTATTTTTAAATGGTTTTTCAATATAAGTATACCTACAATCAATTATTTACCTACTAATGAATGGTATGGCAATGAACTCTTTATAAAAAAGTTTATTAATGCTTGCATGGAAGTAGAGACCCTCAAGTACTATCACCTGAATCGTAATATAACCACACAGTATAACTAAGGTTTGGTAGCGAGGAGCTCGTGGCACAGTTGCTATTGCGCATATCATTCGATCAGCGAAGTTAAGCAACCATACGCCTAGCCAGTAGTTGGATGGGTGACCGCCCGAGTTCCCTCCGTGCCTCGGAGAGCACGTTAAGCCGTCGGTCCCGGTTGCCAATTTAACATCTTTGGCAATCGTTACAGGTCAGTCAGAGGCCTAAGAGAGTCTGACAACTGGTTTAACCCAGATTGCCGATTTTCCTCAAAAAAGGGGTTGCGAAGGTCAGATGGCAGTCGCTTCGTATATAAATCAGGTGATCAGCCACATCGGGTTGAATCAAGTGCCGACCCCAAATACATGGGATTAAGGCCAGGGAGATGAGTATAACTAGGGTTTCTTAGATTTGTTTATTATCTTGTGAATAGGAAACCAATTAATGGGTATAATTTCCGTGAGCGGAAGGATTCGGTGTCGGTCCAGCTGTACTGTGCCAATGGGCAAACAAACGTTATTTGCGTCTATGTTTACAACACCCGAAGCTTTCGTCACTGACGCAATGCTCTTTGTTGGTCTATCTTACTTACTTCGCTTTCAATAACAATTTCTTACACGTTATTGACAGCCATCGAAACATACGATGCATTTTTACAACGGTTGAAAGAGGTCTACATAATATCGTGGAACTAGGTTTTTTCTTCTAGAATGTACAGTTACGGTTTTAGCAATTGGATTGATGCGGTTCTTATACTTTCTGAAATAAACAGGTTTCTAATTAAGCTTAACTAAATATCAGATAAATTGAGTGTAGTCACAAAAAACGCATTACCTACAATTTCTGTTATTGTTCTCTCCCATAGAGTTTTTTCAGTGGTTTTGAATGAATTTCAAGTTCTAGGAGCAGTTTAAGAATATGATGTGAACAATTCGTGTGGGCGTCAACAAATATTCTGTGACATTGATGTGAAAATAGCTTTGCTCACATCGGTAATCACATCTAAAATTAATGACATTCCTTGGCATAACTATACACTATTTCTTTGAAGCATTACATTATTATTCGTGATATTCAATCTCATATTAAATTAAGCACTAGGCAAAGTAATTATTCTTAGCAAGATAACTGCATCTACCCACATTTAAATTGAAATCTTACCGTTACATTTGAATTCCTTCGACTAGTTATAGTTAGATCTGAGCATTCACAATAGCATAAACGATGATTCCCGTGATTATTAAATGGACTTCCGATATTATACCACACAATACAGGTATTGAACTGAAATTACGTCATAAATTTGGCGGGCTATTACATCACATATTTTGTAACACTACACCCGAGTTTCGTTTCAAGTGATCCAGAATTAGATTGCGCTTAAACGTTCAAAGTAACCAGACATTAACCACCACATTAGCGAGCTAACAGCGTATGCAATACACCTATAACAAAGCCTTTAGACATGTTCCGATGGATAAGTCCGATGTGAGAAGCGTGTGTAAGGCACAGGGCACGTTTGGGTTTAGAGTAAGTAGCACGCACCCAGTTGGAGACAACTTCCTCTTCAGGATGCTTGGGGTCCTGATACCCGTTGGGGAAGAAGTTAGGGTTGAGCGACATCGTGGTAACACTTGGTAGCGCGGACGTGTGTCGTGCAACGTATGATCGCGAACTGGCGCTCCAGCCGATCCCTCGCGAGTAAACAACGCGATTTCAATGCATTCTATTTTAGCAAGATGGCGGGAAAATAGGCGTTGGCGTGGGCGAGAGCCTCTTGCGCAGCCGCAGAGCCTTGTGATGTATCAAACCTCTATTTATTATCCAAATAAATGTTCCATGGTAAAATTATATGAAGAAAGTCGTGGAAGCATTCCATCGGTGTCCCATAAACATCGTAAAGTTTATTTTAAGCGTTTATAAAAATAAGCTGTTTATAATATTCATAGGCACTCATCTCCACAGACAAGATGTTTAGGTACGATTTAAATATTAAGATTATGATGATTACAACATGAGCTCGTTATTTATTATACCAAGTTATGTAAACAGTCTGTTGACTTTGATTTTTTCAGCGCGTTTAACAGGAAATCTTATTTCCAACAATATCCAAACCCATTTAAAACTAAGTTATGTATAGTTAATGAGTATTATATTACTTTAGTTTAATATCTTTACATAACTAACATTGGCGAATAACTGAGCAACGATCTATTATTGCGGTCCATGAATCAGAAAGCGAATATAGACGGTCCCGAATGTTCTCAAGTGCGATGAATTATTAACCATTCCAGCCTGTTTGCGCCAGTATCATGGACCTAGTTTTGGTGTCGTGGGTATATGATCTAATTAATAAGTGAACATCATTAGATATAAGCACTTTGGCTCCTCTCCAGTAAACGTCATGTTTCAGTTTTACGTAGCTGTGTTAACCCATATTGGTGAAAACATCAAGGACGCACTCAGTGTCGACGCTATCAAGATTGTATTGAACAAACTTCCTCCGTTAAAACTATACTGTTTTGTAAGTAATTTTGCTAAACTCTTAGCTTGATTGACAAAGGCAGAAAGCATACTTATTGTCTTTTCTATGTCTAATACTAATACATTGATAGACACACCAACTGTTAAGTTGGCCACTTGACTTCAATGAAATGTAACTGTAATGTCTCCGCTCTCCATTTCGCGAACCCTATGAGTAAGATACATTTAGATACTAGATACATTTCAATAACTAGAAACTTATTATTTTATAGAACTTGTAAGGTATATCCTGATTTAATGTAATTCTCATGAAACAATAATGTCCTTCTCATCTCGTCGCGTCCCGTCGTCTTAGTAGCATAATATTATAATATGCGTTATGATGCCGTGTATCATAGCATAGCGTCGAATGTGCTTTATCATCAGCTGCTTTCATCAGAAGTTATATATCGGCAGTTATGCTTAATCTTTGTGACAGCAGACGAACAGATGGTGACGAGAAGAATTTACCAAAAATTTGGCAAGCCACCAAATGAAACATAACAAGTATGATTGCTGCATGAGCCGTGGAGAAGGCTACATATAAGACAAATATATACAGTTAAATTAGGACCGCATTCTTAATATAATAGTAACGTGGAAATATACGACACGCACAATGGCAGCATAGGTTACGACTGCCAACGACTAATTCAATAGGTAAAGCTAATTATAAAGATATAATGCGCATGTAAGTTCTGTATCAATTGGATTCACGTTTTGAACAACGTGGAGATTACTAAAAAGCATTAACATAACAAAGAGATATATGGTACATGAACAAAGCTAATTGTTCGGAACACGGGTTATTTTTGCTTATTATTTTCCCTAATGATCATAATCAATTATAGTTCACTTGGTATTCATTAAAATAAGATCTTAACCTCGAAGATAAACAGAAACATTCGGCCGATAGGTATGTATAAACACTCAGCAAATTATAAAACATATTTTAAAACTAGCAAGTGTTACTATTTTTATCTCAAAGTATTAAAATAACTGGATTTCGTGCGTATTTGTTAGGAAGCCGCGTCCTAAAAGACTTGCGTCATAAACTAAAGTGGGTGAAGCATAAAAGGCTCATTAGTTTTGAGAGGAATAACGCTCTATCCCCCTCTCTCTCGGTACTCTATGCCCAGTCATCGGGAGGATACGTAAGTTTTATTTATTTATGTAAATACTTCCTGCTATTTTTTTACGTACGTGCTTGAGTCGTGGCACTCCAGATTTAACTTGCAGCTGCAATGATGAGTAGGTGTCCTTTTGGCAAATGTGCAAAGTTAAAAATTGCACGTAAAATGCCTCTCATCAATTCGACTTTTGTATCGCACGCGTCGATGCTACATACATTCCCAATATATTGGTGTTCGAATGTTTGATCTCTGACGAAGACCGTGACATTGTCAGCTGGTGACACGCAATCTGTTACTCGTCCAACACTCGTGTTCAGGGTGACAGGTTGTTAGTACACTTTTGTGTTTCGGTAAGTTCCTCTCTTGATATACACGTTTTACATAATAAGTTGCGTGATTTTTTTTTCGCGATCCTCGAATGATTCGAATATTAAAAAAGCGGTAACAGAGCTGTGTGTGAGTGAATCATATTAATCTAAAAATTTATGAATGGGATCATCAAGTACTCAAATAAGCTGAAAAACACGATAGAGTGGAGGATTTCAGCGGATATCCTCCACTCTATTGTTTTGGCAGGAAATTTAATGACGTTAGTGACAGATGGAACACACCACCTGTCACGTTGTCATCTTATTACCTTTGGTGAAAATTTTCTACCCTTATATAAGGTATATGTAAGAAAATTACTTATTCTAAACTGAATAAATCATTTACATTTTAATTTTCTCTTTTTTTTGCCCATATGAGGCATTTATGAACGTCGGAGAACTGAGTAAGAAACTTTGCTGGCATCATGTACAAGTCGTCATAGAATAAATAATTATTAATTAATAAACAAATTCATCCCTGAACATTATTATAACGGACTAACTAACCTGAGTACCGATGGACTCGTCGAAGGTATCGTCAGTGCGCGTGGAGGTCGGGGAGAATAGGTTCCTGTAGTCGTCTTGTCGCGGAGACGGCGGGCCGTAGTGGGACGGCACCGGCGTGGGCCCCGGCGTGCTGCGAGGTAAGCTCTCCGGACCCCGCCATGCTGACGCTCCCATAGGACTGGTCGCCCTATTGACACAGAAAATTCTATTACGACAATGAATAACACACAGAAAATGCTTTAATTTTATTTAGAACTAAGTGGTTTTATTCGTGAAGAACAATAAAACTAGGTTACTTAGTGATATATTTTCTAGAATAAGTAGCCTCAGTTACTCTTTAAAATCAGCTATCTGCCAGTTAATTTCGGTCCATTTTAGAGATTAGCCGGAACAAACAGACGGTCAGACAAGCAGAAACATTTAATAAGATTTGTATGAGAAGACTGTATGTCTGTCAAACATGTTTGGCTTCGCAGTTACCGCTAGCCCTCGAGCCCTAAATTCATCAAATAAAACATAAACTGAAAATTAATGTAATCGAAACTTGTTAACATACATTTATGCAGCGAATACACGAAACAGGTAATATGGCCATAATGAATAGTAATGTTTTGGTTTGTAATTTCTAGAGAAAGATTTCTAGACATATTAAACCTGCTGTCAAAATTACTTGGCCAGCATTGAGTTCGGCGTCATTGCTGCATACAATCTTCACCTTTTTTATATATTTTCATTGAAGTGAACATCTCAATGTTTACACTATGGAAAATTGTCTCTATCTACTCTTAGTATGATCTGAATACGGGTCAAATCACGTCACCAATAGCGATATGAAGAGAGATTCAGTTCGCACTAAAAGCTCGTGAGTTTTGACTTTATTCCCCTTCTTACAAAACATGGATTAAACATGTTTATCCCTTTTTTATTCTCAAAAAGAGATGTAGCTACTTTTTAAGGACTATCTTAATCAATGTATTGTAATAAGAGGCAAAGGGTAATATGTTTAAAAATGATAATGAAAGTGTACCTGTATGGAGCTGGTGTGAAATGCGGTATCGGTGATCGCGGCGCTAGCATCGCTCCGGCGGAGCGGGGCGCTTCGCGATCAATGTCCCTAAATTACAAAATGGCTTGTGAATCACTGACTTATGCTTTTAGCGTCAATACTGTACGTCACCAATATATAGTAATGATATGCTTAAAATATTGACTATTGATAGTATTAGTCATACAAAAACGGACCCTATTCCATTGAACATCAGGTCCAAAGTACAGTATTCACGCTAATAAATTAATGACAACATAAAGGGTTCGATACATATAAGTGCAAGTGTACATACATTTATTAAATCATTCAAATATAGGCAACCATTTTCATGACATGGAGTAACCTCTATACAACATGGGAATAATGGTAGTATGCATGCAATACAACATTGGATATGTGCAAGACTCGGGCAAGTATTCATTAATAACGTTATAATATACATAGGTACATTATTTCAATGTATTTTGTCACCGTTTGAACAACTGTGTGGCTTATAAAACAACAGGTTGGAAATGTCCAGAGTAAATACGTATTTCTGTTTTAGAGTACTTTGTACTATACTATACATTCTGACAACAGAAATAATTCAGATTGTGTTTTAAACACATATGAATTTAAGTTTAACTGTGGGATGGGTAGGTACTTCTTCTTTATCTCTTCTCTTTTTGGCGTAAAAGTAAATATACGTTTATAACAAGTAATACAGAAATATATATAGACAACTTAATTTGGAATCTATAATTAATCAGCTAATACATCAAGATATTAACTCAAAATCCAAACATCGCTTCTAGCGAACAAGTTACAATAATTACAATAGGGTGACTAACGCCATCTATCGACATTTTCAATATACTCTTGCAAGACAGTAAAAAAGGAATACAAGGAATTACTTTTTTTTATAACGGGTATGACACCTAGATGCAATCTTACTCAGCCAACTCGTGATAGAAGGTCGGCGTGGGCACACGACCTACGAAACTGCCCGATGATCGTGGCACCGAGTACAGGTGGGAGCTCGATCCACCCCTGAAGGTTTCACCATCAATTTATACTTATAACAGAAACACTCATTGATCCCCGTCAAGTTTGGTTGGTTTACTTTACGAATCAGTAAAATATCTCAACCGTCTCTAAGAGTTAAAAAGAAACTGACAGCAGGAAGAACTTCTCAAATGTATGTCTTAATTCTATATTCTCAAATTTAATTCTAATTTTGAAACACACAGTTAGAATTATACACGCCGCTGAATGCAAGGTGCCCGTTATCGGATTTTTAATAGACAATAGTCATTATTACTACATGAGTTTTTTTACTTAATCCCCGGTTTCGACAAAACCTAGGTTTTGTCGAAACCGGGGATTAGTTCATAATTTTCAACGTATGAAAATTTATAATCAGAAGTTTTCTACCTTCGATTAGTTTTAAGTACTGTTCCTTGTATATATAATTAAGATTTTATTTAATGAATGTTTTCTCATCAGACGACATTATTCTAATTTCGTGAGTATGTGGCCAGACTCAAGACACTCCATCTCCCCCCATAAAAGATAGATATTATTGGATGTTCTTCGAATAGTTGTATTGTGAGATTATATACGCTACCTTTGGACAGCCAGCTTAATTTGGTTAGGAGCATTTTTGAACAAGTTTTGCGCGTCTTCGTGTCGTAGGTCTCTCGCGTCGTAGTCGTCGATCTTTGCGATGATGTCACCGCGGAGGAGCTCTCGGCCAGCAGGTGTTCCCGGAGTCACCTGGAAGCGTTTACAAAACTATTATTATTCATTCTCTAAGAAAAGAGATATGAATACGCTTAAGATTGGACTCGACTGTTCACGAATTGGGATCTAGTGATTCATGTGTGTTTTTTTTATAATGCAACAATTGTTGTGATTCATCGAAAACGCATTTGAGAAGACCAACCACTATTTACTAAGTAAACTTTTGAGGGATATATAGATACATACACTTTGCTATATTTATTGCGATTTCAAAAGCATCATTCAATCACTAAATTAGGTAGGTAGGTAGGTAGTGGATCAATAAAAGTTCAAAGTATCGGTATATCAATATTGGCAATTGAGTGATGATTCTCCATTCACGAGACTTCATAGTGACGAGTGAAGGCAATACCAATATATATCCCAAATTGCTTTCGAAGAATTCGACTTTCAAAATGACTGCGGTCAGTAAAAAGTAAACTATCCTGAACTTCATGTTTATTTACAGAAAATATGACAAATGGCCTACTTGTAAATATTGCGTGAGTTATATCATCTTTAAATGTCATGCACGCAGCACGTATTGAAGGTTGAGTGGTCAGGCCGTGACATTCTGACGTGTGAAGCTGCATCCTACGTCTGTTCCACTTGCAGGGTGACTACTGTCGTTCACAATTTTGCTAACCATTTGTCTATGGATATGCCTAGTGATACTATTGCTGACTAAAAACATTTGTTTTAAGCATATTTGTAAATCAAAGGGCAGACAGTGCATCAGTGGTCAGGGCGACCTTGTGCCGGGGGGAAGGCGCGGGACGCATGCATTAGGTTTGGCCTCCGGCCAGGCTAAATGCGTCCACTGGCGACGCCGCGCCAACCTGACATTTTTTATTGAAAACAACCGATGATCGCACAGGGCCGACACGACCTGCACAAATCTATCACACGGTTCCTCGTGTCAATGGCGAGGACATGCGACTATATTTATTCCTGTCTATCAACAAATGCCATTCAGACATTTTTACATAAATTTCGATGAGCTCACGTTAAGGTGTTAAGAAAACTTGATGATTTTTTCAGAAACTTTACTAACAACAGCTGGCGATTTTCCATTGAAGAATCTGACAAATGTTTGCGTCAAACAAACCTGAATAAACGTCACTAGGGACGAGGTTAAATGCTCGACACCTACATTAGTATGTTGTGACGGTTAAAACTCTACAGACGTAGACTATGACGTCTGTAACAAAATCTGAAACCGATAGTTATAAATGGTTATTTAAAAAAAGCTGCCAGTGCCTGTGGTTTAGCATCAAACTATGTTCGATACTTTACATGTAACATTGCCCGATCCTATTTTGGTTATTTTTATCTATCTCTAGTATAGTCTCGTGTCACGGCTTAATGGTTATTCCTCGACAACTTTTAGGCCCCTAGAATATCACTAGGTGTAATAGATCACGTCAGGTATAGATCGCACACACCTCATCTTATTAAATATGCACCAGAATGCGACTTTGAGATTTGCTAATCTGAATCAACTGCATCTGACTCTTTGCCAAAATATTGACAGTAACTAATACTAGCGAAATCGATACGAAGATAAAGGTTTGAAAATACCTTTATCTTCGTATCGATTTTCGTATCACATTTTCAGTTCAAAATGCAAGTTGAAATAACGATAGGTACCTACGTAGGAAAGATTTGATTGTTTTTTATTTGTTTGTTTGCATTGACTAGGCTCCGAAACTACTTCACCAATCTTGAAATTTTTTTCAGCAACATTGCTGAAAGGCTATATTTTATCCCCGTACTCGCACGGGAACGGGAACTACGCGGGTGAAATCTCGTGACGTCCGCTAGTATCAAAAATAGACATTGTGAAAATAAAATAATGTATGAGTATACATTGGAATTATATTTCGAGTTGTTTAGACATTGTACCTGTTTTTAGTGTTAATTGTGAGGTACGTATCACCAGATATAGACGTATACTATATTAAACGTATAGCACTAATATTGACTCACCGGCATAGTAAAGGAAGTAATGAAAGCATTTTAATGGCAATGTAAAAGAAAAATCGGTACAAGGCTGTGGCCCGATTGAGTGATTGATGAATATGAAGGTCAGGAGTGAATACGTCTTATGAAGATCTGCTCTCTAATGTAGGTAAAGGGAAACAGATGCTCTGGCCTAGAGAAGTAATAAGATTAAACTATTACTCAACAAACACCAGGCAGGTATAGAATCCAAACATTACACAAAAGTCAAAGTTTGAGTAAACTGAAGTGTTTCCTGAGTAAACTGTTATTTTTTGATTGAAACGCAAAGCTTACAACCCTAAGAGTTGTTAAAATACTAACCCCCAAAATTATAATGTTGTATCTTGTTTCCACATAAAATAACATGTGATATAGAGATATTCCAATTGCATGAATCTGGGTGCAGGTCCTGCCGCAGCCTAACACTTTTAACAGCCTGTTTTCGTAAACTATATAGAGATTTGATAGGTAAAAAACACATTTTTCGAACATAAGATGAGATAAAATACATTCTAGTAATGAGGTCAATATTCTAACTGTTCTTGACCAAGCAAGTAAAAATATTTTTGTTGGTAGAATTTCGTTATAAATAAACACCATCGCGCTTCTTACTTTACATGTGGTGACTCACGAGATCGCAAATACTTATATTACACTTTCACCAGCAAAGGTCACAAGTAACATTGTATTACAAAATTTAAATTATACAGTATGATTCCTTCTCCCCCGAATACTTATGCGAAATGGGCGTTCATTATGCTAAGACGTTCTCCAATCGAATAAATACACTTAACTAGCTGACCCGGCGAACTTCGTACCACCTAGATCGATTCTTTAATTTTTTAAATTTTTTTATTTCGAATCGATTGTATTCTTAAAATTTTTTTCTCCGTATTATCCATCCTTGTACTTCAAGGAATATTCTAAAAAATTAAGTAGCAAAATCTGCTCTCGAGATTTGCGCTTAGCAAAACATTCAGCGATTCATTTTCATAATATAGATAATTAGTTAGCGAGGATATTTATTGGAGAAAACGGTAGTATTTACTCATATCGAAATATATCACGAAACCGTTAGATTACTCAGATTCGCCAACATCTAACTAGGTATCAACTGATGGTGGTAGATGACACTCAAGTGGTTGATGGAGCAGCAACTCGTTTAAATTTGCTATTTTAATGATACTTAGTAAGGGTAAATCTATACTAATATATAAAGCTGAAGAATTTGTTTGTTCGCGCTAATCTCAAGAACTACTTATACGGGCTCCACTGTTCGAAATCAGATCTTTTCAAAGGACTTTTCACAGGACACACAGCAAATACCGGTCAAATTACTTATTCTTCTGTAGAGTTTACGTGACAAGGTTTCCAGATCGTGTAAATTTAGAGGTAGGGAACAAACACAATTTCCGTCCAAAGCAGAAGTTCTGACGGTCAGATAGAGCATTCACTTGCAGAAGGAGTCTTAATAAAATTAGAAGGTCTTAATAAAATTTTACCGCAAATTGTACTAATATACTAGACGTGCGATGTGCCCCGCGTATAGCTTATTTCTTGGGTGGCTTATTTTGGTACAAAACTGTTTTTTTTTAAAATAAAAGTTAGTATTACTCCATAGATCATCAGCTATCTGCCAATGAAAGTCCCATTAAATCTGTCCAGCTGTTTCAGAAGTTAGTTGCAAGGAACAGACAGTTTCTGTGCTCAGTAAGGCTTAAATAACGGCAGTGTATGAGGGAGAAATCATTCTTTATCGTGGGTCTAGAACGAATCTTCTAGGGAATTGGTTGCAGGTTCGGGTAATTGCTTACCACCAACGGGTTGTATGCCTAATTTAAAAAAACCCCAACTGTTCTTACATATAACACAAGTTAGTCAATACAAATTCTAAAGTGTGTTTGCACAGTTAATGATTTATTAAAGTCATGTTCAAACGTTTGCTAAGTGACGCTATAAACATACCTACTTAGGTAGCACAGTTGGCTGTTGATATGATAGCCCTCAGGCACGAGGAATTGACAAAGAACAACGAAATCTCAACAAACTAGAACATAATCAATCTTTAATTGTTTAGTTTTCCTTTAGGAACTTTTGTTTGACTTTTAATTTGAAATGCATAGCGTGCCTAAAAGTTAATGAAAATTATTTATTCAGTTTAGGCACTAATAAATGTCGCGAAGTATTACCATCGGTTCGGAAACTATCCTTCGAAGAACTGGAAAGGCAAGGCAAGACACTATATGACTTCGCAGCATAGTAAGTGGTTACTGTAATCAGAACACTGCAACACTTCGGTGGTGATGAAGATCATCAACAATCTTAAGAGTTATCAAAACGAATACGACATTTAAGCAAATTCTATGTTTTATATTCCAGTTCGCTTTGATATGCGGAGTCGTTATGACAGGAGTGAATTTTGTCTGAACTAAATGTTGAGTACGTTATCATCTCACGCTTAAACAAATTAATGAGGAATTGACTTCAGTAAATTTTTACCACAGCTTTGCCTCAATATCCTAACCATTTTTGTTCGGGAAATATCACTTCGAAATTAAAAGTTTATGACACATCAATTCTAGTTTGTTATTTTTAAATAGTTGTGACCATATCTAAGTAAATTGAACCTAGATTGTATTTCACTCGCCTTTGACGGACCATACTATTAGTGCTTCACATTGAGCCTAAGTGATATTTGTGACCAAAGTGAAAATGTGAGGTTGAGTTTGAATTTGAAAACGAGAGCATGTATGTATGTGTGCCGAATATAATCAAACGTCCCCATAGGAATCTATTCCCAGGAAATGAGCCTTGATAATCAAATTCGTCGATCAGATTGTAACATAGTGATTGGAAATCTTCGCTTTATTATAATCAATGTCCATCCGACCAATTTTAAGAGATCTTGATAAACGAGGTCGAGCTACGTCTGTGTCTTCGGCGGCAGCTGTCGAACGCCGGTGACCGACACTTATCCCAGAATACATCGGTTGGTTATAAAGATACAAATTAGATGCTGTTCCACATAATCTCTTGAGCATTGTGTCGTTTACCCGATATTTTAGAAACAGCTACTGTCGAATTACAAAAATAACCGATGTGGTGCGCTTTATCTCCGACTAACGGCCGGCTATGTGGCTCTATTCCATTTATATGACTCAGTGAAAAGGCATATAGAAAGAAAATAACTTCAATCAAAAACAATTATAAACATCAGCAAAACTACACACAACTGCATGACAAAATGTGTTAATCTACTAAAATTAGGTGAGCCTAATGATGAATTAAGTATGTGGGCGTTTGTTGAACGTTTCCATTCATATTTGCTAAAGCGTATAATTTGTCAGAATGGTGGGGTTTCGGGTGTTTGTGTACAGCGTCGGGGGCTGTTTGTTTACACCGGCTTTTTGGTAAATCCGTATGATGATAAGGATACCCTTGTAACGATGAGCGGGGTGGCGAGATCCGCACCGCCCACCAGCCGGAGACCCCAGTTGGTGTCACGGCTTTCCCTGCGCAGAGTCACCACGAACGTATGCAGCCGCCCCATGGCGTGAGAGGGCTCTGATGCACTACGCGTGCACGCGCTCGGTGCGCGGAATGTGTGAGCACGGCGGCTAAACGCGACGTTGTGCGCGCAAAATTAGCCTCACCGCAAAACTACACCCTCCCCGCCCCTGGTTCAGCAGCGCGTGCATGTACCCCCTGCGGGACCAATCGACCCAATTCGCCACGGAAACCATAGGATATTATATTGATGTCCAGATCTCCAGCTGCTCCTAAAGCGCACTGTATCTCATGTTTATTTACTTCTTACGTCTAAACACATTAGACGTGGCCTATATAAATTTCCGGTTACACGAATGATGTTTAATTTACTAATACAATAATATTTAGCTAACCACTTCATAATTTGAAATAATAATTAAGTCTTTACTAAATGATCAAACAACATTTTTTAACTTCATCTTACTAACGAACTATTATAGCACATTAACAAATGTGGAAAATACTAAGTTGGTAAGTCCATCGGCATTCAATCAGATGTTTGCATGTTGCAGCGGCATATTTTTCAGGCTTTGAACAGAGATGATGGTACAGAGTGACTATTAACGATCAACGGCGAATGAAAACAATTGAAGTGTCAACATGTGAGGAAGATGAGAGTGTAGTTGCGTTACTTACCGCTTTCTAATGCCTACATTACATGATACCAGGAACAGAGTAAGGGTGTTTACAATCTCTCTGCTTTATATCTGATAATAGCCCAGGGAAATTACGAGAGTTTGTATGGAGGGGTTAGCACTAATTCTAAACTCCAATGTTAAATGCTGATTTGCACTATTAGATTAAAAAAAGATTGTAAAAAATAAAATGGGAAAAAAAATTACATTACAACATAGAAAAAAAAATCAAATTTCAGTGAAGCTTTATTCCTCGTTAACCAAAAACATCAACGAGCTGATTTTTATTTGTGTAATACCTAATTTTAGACACTACACAATGATGGAAAAATCTGCCATATTAGCTCACGCATTTTAAATTAAAAAATAAAAATAAGTTTTTAATTATTTCCGATGGCGGCAAAATTTTTATCACGGTAAACTTTTTATTATAGTCTCAAGATTTATTGTTTAACTATTTTATATCATTGTTAAACTAATTAGATTTATAAGTTAGCTGATTTGATAAAAACTGTTGTCACCGCCGAGGCAAAATACTAAATCGACGGATTTTTGGTTAACAATATCAAAAATTATGAAACGGACATACTTGATTAAAAATTAACCTGTTTTTGTTAAGGCAAATATTCTTTAACGACTATTTTCTAACGTATGAAAATATACACTCGCGCTGGACGACGGCGGGGGCTGGAGAGTCGGGCGGGACGCTCGCTGATCGCACGTGCCGTACGTTCGATGACCTCCGTCACCCAACGCGGCCCCGCGCGACGACTTGCCACGGTCGATCGTTAGCTTGTTTGTTCCGATTTATAGATCGCGAAATTATTTTTGCATTTTTGGTTCCTATTAACTTCACCCATTATTTATTGCATTAATACTTCTTTCAAGATTAATGTTATACCAAATAAGTAATTTTTAACCGACTTCAAAAAAGGAATTATCAATTCGACGGTATGTTTTTTTTAATGTTTGTTACTAGAACTTATGCCTGGGTGAACCGATGTCGATGATTCTTTTTTTATTTGGAAAGTGGTGCTTTTCAAGTAGTCCGATTTTAATTTGATTCAGTTTCTCATCCATGTGAAATCAAGGGGAACCTTCGAAAATATTAGTGACTTGAGCGTTGGTAAAATATTTTCATGTAATATTTGAAGCACTATTTTAATGATGATGTGGAGTCCATCTGATGATAGACCCGAAAGACAGTTGAAGGAACTCCTCAACGATTTACAGCAAGTACCGACCGAGTGTTTGCACTTGATTCATTCGTATCGATGTGAACTCTACACCTAGATGGCTGGTTTATGTGCACTTTGCAAAAAGTCAAAGAAAAGCATGTTTTTTTTTTTTTTACAAAATTTTCACTAGTTATGTTATGTCAAATATAGCATCAAACTCGGTGTACAAACACCAACTTCTAAAGTAAGTAATTAATTTCACATAATTTTATTTTTCTCTTTTTGAATGTGGTTCCTAACCTAAAAAGAAAAATGGAATTAGTGAATCATTTTGTAAAAATTTTTTATTTCATTTAGTTATATTTTATAAAGAAAAATAGAGCGTAAATTATTTTATTTTTCTATGAAAAATAAAGAGTAAAACAAATGTGTGACCCTATGACTTCGTTTGCAGCATAGGATTTAGGACAGGTCCAGAAGTTTTAACTCAAACATCGGATTATGAGGATCTGGGCTACGGATTATTACAGGTCTGATTTCAAGGGTGGATTGCACCAACTAAGTTTAGCTATAACCAAATAATTGAAGTACTTTCTGGGTATGCAAAAACATTAATGCACCATTTTGCAATTGTTATATGACGTCATAATTGACTATAGCTAAATATACAACTGTTCATATATTGAATATAACACTGAGAGCTATATTAAGCGATGTAATATTTTTGATGATTCATTTTACAAAAGAAATATATTCAATGAACATATCAATCTCTGTAAATATGGCATGAATGCATCAGCACTTTTAGCGCCCAGCACTCGGGTATAAAACAATTTGGTCGTGTGCCCACAAACCGGCTCCCGAGTCGCATCTTTATGTAGTTGTCATTCCCAGGACTCGTCTACCGGGTGCAAATCCAAACACCATTAAAAGGTTGGGAATAAAGATAACTAAAAACGTATTTTCTGAATCAACTAAAACTGAGTACGATACAGTTTTTTAGAACCCATCCTACGGGGTTGCTATTGCTCACAACTGTAGTCATACCATCTCGCTCATATTCATCAACACAATTGTGTTGCTGCGATTTCGCTTCAACAATTGAAAATTATGTCGTATCATACCTACATAGTAACACCTAGCGCGCCCATATCGCCAGGCGCGCTTTAAGCTGTTTGCCTCTACACCTTGGTCGACACAGATATGCTCGCGTTATAAAGAATACTATTCATTTACTGTATTTATTTATTCCATTCCACCGTTTAATCTTCTGTTTGTATTATAAAAACATTTAACAAATTAAATTTTAATTTGTTTATTGTTTTTTCGCATTAGTGTAACTTTCATCATAACACCGCACTCGACACGCTGGCGAAACAACTCTCCGTCCCCATCGATGCAGACGACACACCTGCCAGAAGGTAGTACTCCAAAACCCGTCGGAGGTACACTGGCGCACGATCGTACCGGAGCGCCTCAGCCTGCTGATGGGGATGGTGTTGAAGGTGTTGGAGATGTCCAACGAGACTGCCAATATCACCCCATCCCCGCGACGGTTGCTTCGGAAAGGGATTTTACGTGTCAAAGCACAGTCAATATCAAACAAAGTCAAAAATATCTTTATTCGATTAGACTTTTTACAAAGTACTTTTAAATCATCAGAATGACATTAAATTACAGGATTATAAACGCTACCGCCAAGTTCGGAAGGTTGCTTTTACTGAGAAGAACCTGGCAAGAAATTCAGCAACTACTCTTTTCAAAATTAATATAGTTTTAAAAAACAAAATAAATCACTTGAGAAATGCAAGCCCATGGACACAGTTCCAATGCACAAATGTCGATCAAAATTAACATAAAGAAAAATTTAGAAGTTCTACTTATATCTAAATGCGTAGCTTTAGATGACCAGCCCCCACAAGCAGCATCTGTTCAGAAGTATGACGAGAATGCCAGCCATCACCCTCCTCAACCATAATAGAGGGAAATGGGCGACCCGTCATCCTGTCGCCGCCGCAAGCAAAGGCAAGGTGTAAAATTGCGTCCAGCGTGGAACGTCCCTCCCGGAAGCAGTATTGGCTGGTAGCCAGATCCGGGCCCACTGTGCGCAAGTGGTCTTTGATACGGGCAGCGATTATGCGCTCATAGAGCTGGGCCGCCTCATCCAGAAGCACAATGGACCGAATTCCTGACGACGAGTCAAGAGGACGACGTTCCTTCCTGAGCAAGACGAGTAAGCCCTGCTTCCATATCGAGGGGAGCCGCCCTCGTGCTAGGCATGCGTCGAGTAATCCACTGAAACAGGCCTCGAGCGCTCCCAGGGCCAGGACCAACACACGGCCTGGAATTCCATCGGGCCTTGGGGCAGTCTTTTTAACACGGAGCCGTAAGATCGCCGCTCCCATTACGTCATCTGTTAGAGGAGCGACGTTACTGTCACATCCCATATTGGTACAAGTCAGTCCTTGCGGGGAACAGCACCACCACAACTTTCCTGAGGAGGCGAGACTGGAGAGTCTCAGTGGGGCGACCTGACCAGGAAGCTGTTTGCGCGCATACCTGTATGGGCGGCCCCACGGATTTCGACTGAGATCATCCAGCATCTCCTCTCGGCTCTGGTCTTCGCCAGTACGATGGCCAGATGCAGTCTTCTTACTCAATTTGTAAGCATTGTACAGTGACCTTCTCTTACCTCGTCGCGCAATCGCCTCCGGCGTGCCCACTGAAGGGCTCGACGCGGAGCGACGCTGTTCTAAAGGAGGGTTGCAATCACCGCCGACCACCAATACACCGCTCTCTTCGGAGGTCGGCGCTGTGCACGTGGCATGACTCACTACACAACCCCGTCATTGGAACCATGCCGCCTCTTTGCACGACGGAGGCTGCGAGAGCCAAGACCGTACGAAGGCCGCCTCCTCAAATAAGTAATTGTCCATTTTCAAAGTCAAAGTCAAAGTCAAAGTCAAAAATATCTTTATTCGATTAGACTTTTTACAAAGTACTTTCAAATCGTCAGAACGACATGGATTATACATGCTACTGCCAGGTTCGGAAGGTTGCTTTTACTGAGAAGAACCTGGCAAGAAACTCAGTAATTACTCTTTTAAAAAAATATTATACAATTTTAAAAAACAAAGTAAATCACTTGAGAAATGTAAGCCCATGGACACAGTTCCAATGCACAAATGTCAATAAAAATTAACATAAAGAAAAGTCTAGTAGTTGTACTTATATCTAAATGCGTAGCTTGAGATGACCAGCGCCCACCTGACAAACGTTTTACGACGTGTCTGACCTCTTCTACTACTCTGATTCCCTATCGTGGGGGAGACGTCGAACCGGATATACCGGTGATCGGACAGTGTGCTAACCCCTTAAGGAACCCGCCAGCCCTATACTCGCGATGCGACAACAGGATATGCGAATGAAATATCCACAATAGACTCTCCCTGCCACCGTACGTAGGGGCTAACGGATCCCCGGCAATGTTGCCCATTCCTTCACACCGCGGTCGACATTACGGTTTCGCCAAGAATATTTGTAGCAGGACAACCATTGGCAGTGGTGATGCTCTTTCACCGCCGCTCCAACCTCGTCCAAGAAGGCCTCAAACTCAGCACGGGTCCTGTTGGGAGAGAAGTACACCCCAATTAGAGCGGCTCTCCCCAGGCTACTACGACGAAACCCTGACCCCTTTCTTTCAAGCCCAGGTCCCAAACATCACCTACCCAGTTTGACGTCCAAGACAAATTTCCGTGATCCCAAATTTTCAAACAAATTTTTCGTAAACCATCTCCAGTCACGATGGCCGACTCTACGCGTGTTTCATTCAAAAAATTATGCGGCGTCGAGGACTGCGCCTCTTGGAAATTTCTGTCGAGAATGTTACTCATTCACGAGGATTTGTGGGATGCAGTGGAGGAAAAATGGGAAGCGGAGAATAAAGAGCAAAGAAAGGCGTTGGCACGAATATTGGTAGAGCCGACAGTTCTAACCCACCTTAGGAGAGCGAAAACAGCTCGTCAAGCATGGGATAATTTAGAAAAAGTTTACGAAGGAAAGGGGCTGAGTAGACGTCTAATTTGCTTCTTCTCGTGTTGCCTATAAAATACAGTCGTATTCAAAGTTATCTAGCATACCCAAGACAAGTTAACAAAAACATCCATATTCACCTTTTTGAATTAAAAAAAGGTGACTTTTCGTGTACAACATCCCAAATTACCCCGACAACGATTGTTCATGGTTGTGAGGGCCGTGCAATTGAGATCAAACTAAAATCCAAGTTAAACAACGATCCCCATGACACATTTCACCAATTCAAAATGGGTGTAGTTTTCCGCATCCCAAATTACAAGGACAGCAAAAAATCCATGTGTGCCATCTTGGATACACCATAACCCCAATAAAATCCCTTAAGGGGTTGAGTTTTATGTTTAAAGTACGCTATGTTCCTAGTTGGGGTTCAAACTACATCTATACAATATTTGATACTCTATACCAGCCAATTCGGTCAACGGTTTTGCTGTGAAAAGGTAGCAAACAGACAGAGACACTTAATATTCATATGGATTATAACCTATTTCGTATTCTGATATGTAAGCTGTATTATTTCATTTTATATATTTTAAAACTTCCTGCAAAACATATTTGCATAGGCGGACTTAATGCCATAGGCATTTTCTACCAGTCAATCTTTGGGTTGGGAGAGAACTAAAAGTGAGATAGTGAATTAAAATATAAATTGTAACTGTATACTCACAAATAATTAAACAGGAAAACAAAACAATATATTATATACTTGAATATTATTGAATAAAAACTTAATTATATATATATACAAGGAACAGTACTTAAAACTAATAATAATTAGAAAACTTGGCCCAAATCGGTGTCTCTCGGGATCGTGCCAAGAAGGTTGGCAGCATTGCCACGTTATATAGCAATACTGACTCTCTGAGCGAGAAAAGCTCCAGCCCGCTTGTCACGAGATGCTGCTTCCAGATGACGTGCAACCTCTTTGAAAAGTTGATGAGCATCTGGACCTCAAGGCCCAGAGTTTCAACCGAAAACGCATAAAATATGTATCCTTGGCCAATGCAAGCATATCTCCGGTGCTTTAGGCACTCCTGCTGAGCAGCAGTAGCACCGGCCGCCACAGCAGTACCGGGGACATGGGACGGAGCCAGCGTATCGACACGTAGCATCCCACACCAGCGGTCGCCCCAATCTCCACGGCACCAGCGACATACCACCCAGCTTCCGGCCATCGCCGAAACCGACTGGTTCCAGTACAGCAGGCACAAAAATAGATAATAGAATGCAAAAAGTCGATATACATGGCTTAACATCTCCGGGGTGCCCAGTAGAGATGGGTGTTCCACAGGGTTCAATTCTTGGTCCGTTTCTCTTTTTAACTTATATTTACCTTACATGGTAAGCAATAAACACGATATTGTATTATTTGCTGATGATACTTGTCTGATTTTTAAGATAGACCGACAAAAAGCTAACTTTGACGATGTGAATAATGCTCTCTCTGACGTAGTACATTGGTTCAGCGCTAATAACTTAGTACTCAATAGTAAGAAAACGAAATGTGTCAAGTTCACTATGCCAAATGTGAAACAAGTGCAAACCAATGTACTTATCAACGACGAAGTGTTGGACCTTGTTGAAACAACAGATTTCTTTGGAGTTACATTGGATCATAAATTACAATGTATATAGCTTGTATACAGGGTGTCGGTTAATTCCGGGCAGCTCTTAAAATGTGTGATAGAGTATAATTTTAGGAAGCAATTAAAATAATTACGACAAAAATATCTTCTTCCGTTTTCGAGTAATTGACGTTCAAATTCCATCATACCAAGACCTTATTTTCGCATAAAAGTCAGCTGTAACGTAGAGTTATGCACGTGAAATCTAAATTTGTTTTTATTTTTTCTCTCCCACGAATAGTTCCTGAAATAACCCCATGAAACCTGTTTTCGAAACTATTTATCTACTTCTTAAAATTTTTATGATTTTTGAGGTCATCGTTACAGTTCATACTCCTGTGAACTCTGATAACCTCTAACGGGTTCAATTGAATTAGGTAAAAGACAGACCGATGATTTACAAAGAAATGCAGCCATAAGAATCAAAGTTACTGCCGGCTTTTCGGTACGATACCAAAGACACCGCGCGGCATCATTAAAAAAGCGCGGTGTCTTTGAGTTCAGGCGGCACGTGCAAATAAACAGATATCGCGGTGACTTTCGGCAGCGCGCGGCACGCTTTGTGTTTATAAGTGTGTGTGTGTTTATTCGTGTGTATGTGTTTATTCGTGTGTATGTTTATTAGTGGTGGGATTATTTTTAATCGATCACTCGATTAAAAGAAAAAGTACCTAATGCTTCCATTAGTAGTAAATACCAATTCATTGTTCGCATAGACTAAGTGAAAAACCTAGGTACTTACGTTATTGTAGTAATTGGATAGTAGAACTTTTGTAGGTAAATGTAATGTAGTTAGGTAGAGTATTTCTAATTCTCAATACAATTTGTGATTTTATAGCATTCTGATATTAAATAAACTACTGACCTTAATTATCATCTGAGTACAGATTCAATAATTTACTCTTGTAGTAGAGCACTCACTTAAAGACAACACAATTTTAAACAAGAATACCCGAGATATCTTTTAATACACGTACTATGTAAATTGTACCTACATAATAACGTTACTTTATAAAATCGGTTCTGTTATTTGTTTTTATTATCAGTATTCAGTAATTTAATTTATGTTTCGATAAGTCTATCGATAATTATAGCGTCCCATCCCATCCCTATTTCGTACGTGCCCCCGCGCCCCGCCGCTATGATAGAACTGTATTAGGGCTGTCGAACATGGTCTATTTACTCTACTTGGTCCACGAACCCTCTTCGGATGTATTAAATTAATTCACGCTCTTAATTTATTTTAATTTTATTCTTAACGTGAATAAATAAAAAGAAAGAATGAATTTGAAAAATGTTTATTTTTACAAAACATCGTCTAAACCATTCTACGGATCTTCTCAGAAAGCTAGTTTCCGAACTGGTGGTAAATTATTCGACATTCATAAGTGCCTTACCAGGGCCTAAACAGAATAAATCATTTCCATTTTCATTTTCACTAGACCAAACTGCCTAAAACTATGTCCATCCCTTTTGATATCTGTATCACAAAAAGAGATAGCACTAATTTTAATTAAACCAAGGGGAAATGGGTAAAATTTTGATACCGGGATTAGAACCGGCACGTCTACGCTTGATAAGCGATGTCTAATCCACATATTGTGTTACCAGTCGGAGTCAAAACTAAATCAAAATAATTCGTATGTTAAAAGTTGTATCTTGAAAAAAGTGTGTGACACCCCTATTTCATTCGCACTTTTATGATTTAGTATCTATTTATTTGTTTCAAAATCAGTCTAATTCGGATAATGGTCGCGAGCGTGTGCTTCTAAGCAAAGTTTTTTGTTTCCGTCGTGACCTTGTTACTTTCATTTTCTCGTTAGTTTGTTAGGTACTTAGTACCTACTTAATTAGTATTATCATGCCGAACTTTCAGTACTCAGATGTTCAGTATACCGACATGGTTTTGGCCTATGCAATAGCAAGCTTCAAGGGGTAATACTGGTGAAGCGTTGCGTTTCTATTTGGACTTTTACGGTCATCGAAGTGATGAGTGCGTGCCCTCTTCAGGTAGAGTGCTTATGAGAGTTGTGCAACGGCTGAGGGATAACGGAAGTCCAAGCTCAGGCTTGTTTGGATGTGCAAGGGCGCAATTTCGAACACTTGCCCATTTAGAAGTTGACTGAACTAGCGGTAATAATGCTTTCAGTGATAACAATGTTTTGTATGTGAGTGAAGTGATATGGTCCAGACTAAGGTGTATCCTGTCATAAATAAGGTCAGTTAACTAATTGATTTGAAGTAGGTACCTACCTATACTTACGTAGATTATTACCGCGTACGTAATGTAGGTGAACGCGGCCGCGCGTTCATGCAACCCGGCTTAAGGCCGCGAGCTCTTCGACTATAGCTTATAACTACGTTATCGTTGGAGCTAGATATTTAAGACTTCAACATAGTGCTATATTCATATAGCCCTACAACTTCTATAAGACTACTGTTTCGAATTCTCCGACACCCTGTATAGAAGGGACACATGTAAAAAAAAACCGGGGAGTTTGTTTCGCCGTTTCTTCTCCTGACAGGCTTACTTTTGGAAACGGTAGTAAATTAACTTAAGTTAGCGTAAGAGAAATGACGTTCAATAAGTGTTCCAAGTGTCCCTTATGTTGAATAAAACTTTTTGATTTGATTTGATTTGCACCCCGGCGGTGACCAGATTTCGACGTATTAAGTCATTGATGGAAGAAGACGAGATCGTCTTGACTGTGACCTTAAATGAAGCACGGTCTGTTAAAACACTGATTTCCGAGGGGTGCGTATTCCATAAAAAGAGAAAGGACCGGACAGAGAAAGAAGAATGAACTAACCTAGAACTATGAGACGAACCAACAAGGAGACAATTGTCAGTAGAGCGGAGATTTTTAACATGAGTAAAAGTGAAATATTGAAAATTAGGGGCTAGATAAGAGGGAGCATTAGGAAAGTGGAGAAGAGAAAAATTAGAACATGCAAGCTACGTCGCTGGTGTATGGGTAGCCAAGAGAGTTCAGTACGATACACAAACACGTGATCGTACTTACGAAGATTGAAAATGAATCGAATGCAGTTGTTTAGGAGGCGGTCACTAGACCGCCTCCTCAACAACTGCATTGCAAATGAACTATCATTCAAGAGATCTGCATTCAGGTCGGTAAAACACACATCAGCATAATAAATAACAGGAAAGACCAAAGTCTGCCCAAACAATGTCTTAGTTTTCGTAGGAAGAAACTACCTCAGTCGATAAAGAGATGGCAGTGTTCCGGTTACTCTCCGGCTAGCTTCAGAAACTTTTTTTTCCAGCTGAGTGATGCGTCGACGTATCCCTTCCGAAGGGCGAAGGTGGACGCCTAATAGGTACATGAACGTCATAGAGGATCATCATCATCTCCCTGGCCTTGTCCCATATATGTGAGGTCGGCACTTAGTTCAGCCCGATGTGGCTGATCACCTGATTTTTATACCAAGCGACTGCCATCTGACCTTGGTAACCCCTTTTTAGAGGAAAAATCGGCAATCTGCACCTTTTCTTCAACAGTCGCTACATGATCGAGCAGTCGAGGCATCCCGCAGTAACTTCGGAAAATCCATACGTCCAAAAAAACGTCTGTGCAGAACCTTGGGTCTAGGTTTCGGAGGTTTCTGTACATACGATAGGAAGATGAGATCATGATGGGAGAAACTAGGAGCGGGATATTGACCGTTGATTGGGACTAAGGAGGGGGCAGATGTGATCATAATGTCAAACCACGTGTCTTCACCGCTTATATTGATTTAAATGTATTTATTATATTTTGTTTTTATTTTAAAGTTTCATCATAATCCATTCAGTATTTTTTGCGTCAAAGAGCAACAATCATACATCCAAACATCCAGACATACATTCTTACACACATTCACGTTTTTAATATTATACTAGGTTATTCCCGCGTAGACTTAATTTTATCGGTGGATCTATTTCGCATAACCCTTTCTGATAAAAGCAAGCAAGCTATAGGCACTTGTTGTCACATTAGCTATCTGCCAGTGAAAGTTCCGTCAAGATCAGTTGTCTATTTTCACAAAAGCTCATTCATAATAAAATTGTCACTTGGTTAAAAGCTTGACGACCAATGCTAATGAACATGGTTTGCGTGTCACGGGCACTACATCAGACCGTTATATTATTTAAAATACTAGAATGCTTGCTTCATGCGCTCCGCCAGTAAGACAATAAGCTTGTAAGACTATACTTTTATTTTGGATCGAAAATAAAGCTTATTCTTCGATATATTTAAAAAACATTCTTAACACGCCTGGCGGGTTACCGGCATCTGAAGAAACATCTACACGCCTGGTGTGTCAGTGACACTGAAAGTGTTAAGCTTATTTTATTTAGCTACAGAGTTCACATTCTACGTAATATCAAGAACGAAGGTCAAAGTTATCTTTAAAAATAAATATTACATTGATTATGTACATAAGTAGTTTATAAAATAAAAATCCTTTTTATTTTAATATTCCTTTTTATTCCATTTTACTTCTTATTATATATCTCCTTCTGTTTTTAAATCGGTGTGTAGGTAAGTAAAAGCGGTGTGGACCACTCAAACAACTCAAATTCAAATTTTGTTTATTGTAGTATAGTTTAACAAATATAATCAATGTAAGTACCTACCTTATGAATTTCAGAAATTATTTCTTTAAAATAATTTTAGTTTTCTCTTCTTGAAGGCGGTTTACATTTATGTAAAAATAGAATTCGCACTTTTAAGTGTTTTTTTGTAAAGTACACCTAATCCAGTCACAAATCTATGTGTAAAGTTCTCGTCAATACGAATCAATCAAGCCCAAATAGTAGGTACTGAATTTACACCTCCATTTAATAGTAGTTTAGTTAGCTTGAAATACTTAATGAACGTAATTAACAAACGCACTAGTTGCCACTAAGATTTTAGAAGGTTCCCCTCGATTTCTTATGCATACCATCATCAGAACTCAGCCAAATTAAAATGGAACTACTTGGGCCGCATCATCTTTCGAATAAAAAAAGAATCATCAAAATCGGTTCACCCAGTCAAAAGTTCTGAGGTAACAAAAATTAGAAAAAAACCAACCTGCCCCTTTTTTTTTTAAAGTCGGTTAAAAAGCGTATCTACATCATGTCACACAAAATAAATGACGGACGCGGCCCGGCACTACTCGACGCTCGTCGTATTGTACCTACGCTTACACTCGCACGACCTTGAACGATACACTTATTGTATTCTGTAATGGACTTTATTGCTGTAAGTATAAGAACGATTTCGCGTGTACGGAATATGTTGGCGTTTGAAGGCTTTCTTACTTGGTTATTTTTGTTATGTTGCTAAACGATTAGTAGGTTAATTCTGCCATTATTGAGTGTAAAATATGAAGAATAATATAGTCTACCCAAGTTTTGCCTGTTTATATTTATGGATGACTCATAAATCAAGAAAGCACAAAATTGATTAAAAAAAATACAAAGCTTTATAATCAGCAGGTTAATTTTCCATGGTTCGTGTTCGCAATAAAGTCAATATGGTAAAACTCAAAATTTCTTTTCGTTTGATATTTTGGCTATCGAGCTATTTGAAGTTTACCGATTCTGATACAATATTTGAAAATTATCTAAGTTGCCGAGTTGTTACAAGGTTAATTTTATAATAATATATAATTTTGAAGAATTTGTTAAATATTCTGAAAAGTTTACAGCGTTGATATTTGTAGACTGGGAGTATTGCAATTAATTGCCAATTTAAAAAAATGAGGGTGTTGCCGATATACTTAGTGGTTAATTTTCATTAACATACACGAGAGCTATGTCCAAAAATAATATTCTGAAAAAAAATTGCAAGTTTTAAATAGTTCCGGGTCAAACCGTAATTTCCCTGGGCTATAAGGGAAACTTGTCGCTTATAGAATGATAGGCAATCAAAATCGTAATACATTACGTCATAATACATGGATTCTTGACACAGAATAATTTATTGCAAGGAATGTATGGAAATTATTGAGTTATAGTTACACTTGGCGTCGTGAGCCATATTTCAAGGATATTCAGATCAAACTGGTCACCTTGACAATATTCCGCTATGTTTATATATTCTTGAGGATGTAACGCTCATTAAATATGATGACAAACTGTGCCAACCTCCGGCTTCAACCTTAAAAACAAAGAAATGTGTCGGTATATTATGAATGCTGATAAAATATGAAATAGAAAATTTCTTCCTAAAGGTAGTACTAATAGTGCATAGTGTCATTACCAAGGCTTGGTGGAATATTTGGTATTGATTTATTTAGGTAATGTCTGCGACACCAAACTAGCAATCGTTAAATGTACAAGATGCCTGAGGCCTAACTGATTTTGGTAAAGGCTGTCTTGCATGCCAGTGGTCAAATTCAAACAAAACATGGTCTCCAGTTTTATGGAGTTTCTGGATGACGGGTCGCTCAATTCCATCTATAATGGTTGAGGAGGGCGATGACAGGAATTCTCATCATACTTGTGAACAGTTGGGGGCTGGTCATCTCAAGCTACATAATGATACGTAGTAGGTACCTACTTTTAGTTTTTCTATATTTTATCGACTTTGTGCCCTGGAACTGTGTCCATGGGCTTATATAATTCTGTGATTTATTTTGTATTAAGTACTTAAAATTGTAATTGCCGCAAAGTGAGAAGATGGGAAGATGATCTGAAGTTGACTCTGGGTCCCTTTTGGCTAAGAATTGCAATCGATAGGAAACAGTGGAAGTCATTGGAGGAGGCCTATGCCGTAAGGCACGCCGAAATTAGAGACTTATTGTGATTAAGGCACTAGTGATTATGTAGTAGAACGAAACATTGTAAAAATTCGGAATAAAAGGCTTATTATTACTTAAAATTGTAAATGTTATTTTTATATAATTGTTATTTTTTTGAATATAGTAATTACTGAGTTTCTTATCGGGTTCTTCTTAGTATAAGCAATCTTTCGAACCCGGTGGTAGCATGTATAATCCTGTATAATCATCAAATCATGTCGTTCAGACGATTTGAAAGTACTTTGTTAAAAGTCTAATCAAATAAAGATATTTTGAATTGAATATGTACTCTACGGCTTCCTTTCTCTCATCAACAGATCTAGGTCTTCCATTTTCATCTCACACTTTTCCTGGCATATCAATGATTCGCTGCCGACACTTGAATTTTGCGGCAGAGGTTGTGTTAGTCACCACTTCGTATCTTTCAGCAGCTATCAATATTTTATATTATTCTTGTATTTGCCATCTGAAGCAAATAGGTATTCAATTAGGATCACTGTTATATTCCACTTTAAATTGTTGTCTCTTTCAAACATTCCTATTCAACTGAGTGATATTTGGCTCCGTGAGTTTGCTATTGACAGACAGACACCGATATCACCGCATTGATATATGGCCTCACTTTTCAGTGTGCTACTTCCTATTTGGTCACACTTACTATCGCACGGCAATCTGGCGAGATACCAATATGAAAGACAATTGCATTAACCTTTTGTTCCTCAGGTACTTTTATAGTCGAACTGAACTAAACTGAAGTGCATTGTAGCAGTAGCCAATAAATATCAGATATCTATACGACACACAGCAAAATGAATGGAAAACATCTAAATCAGTGTTTACGGGGCCACTGATGTTGATACTTGCCAATTTTCGACAAGGTTGACGACCTCCTTGCAAACCTTGGCACTATTGGTCTCCGAGAAGCCAGAGCAGTTCATTGGGAGTGAGCGTACTTCATGACATGATTCGGATTACCAAAAGCTAGATGTCCTTTGACTATCAATGTCCGCAAAGGCTACGAATACTATAAAATGAGAAAGTGTATCTCTGTTACTTTGGCAGCGTTAACCCGTTGATCAATGTTGCTGAATTTTGGTACGGAGGTTAAATAGATATTTAGATGTTATTTAGTAAAGAATGAAATAAATTTAAATATATTGATTACTACGCACGATAAGAATGGGGTATGCATTTATATGAGGAATTCTTTGTATTAAAAAAGCCTACACGCCTAAAAAGTTTTACCCGCGTAAAACTTGCAGTACCCTATGATCGTACATCAAACTCCATCATCGTGCATAATTGCGCAAGAAACTGAAAAAGTCGTAGGATGCATATAGTTTGTAGAACGAATGCGGCGCGGAGCGGCGGAGTTAATTGCATCTAAAATTACATTGAATTTTGGTAGATAGGTACTGTGTTTTCGTGATAGTACAATTCACCAATAATACGACTACTTTAGAGCATTTACAATATAAGATAAAATACAACGTATCTTTAAATAGTATAAATCGCCATTTACATACAAATTTATTTTGTCTGTTTGAATGCGTCGTTTTAATGGGACTTTCACTGTCAGATAGATGATGTAACCTACAAGTTACTCCTTGTAGGTTACATTACAGTAGCCAAAGTTACTACTTAGACTACGTTTTTAAAAAAAAAAGTGTTCCGCAAAATAAGGCACCCATGAAATGAATACCACTCGCACTCGGGTGAAACCGCGGGGCACAACCAGCTTTATGTAAAAAAATGCATATTATATTTATGGGTAGTACAGATAAGTCAACATTTTGTAATGTGTCTTCAAGACTATTTTATTAACTAGTCTAGTTTATTGTTAGTACTAGTTATTTATAGAATAATAATTATTAATTAAGGGCGCAAAGACTATAATTACCCATTTTTTTTTGATTATTTAATCAATCCATAAGCTTTACTTTGAATCATTATAAGACATTGAACAAAAGATGGCGCTACATGTACCGACATCACAAATATAGGTCTAGTTTAAGCTGAATTTAAACCGTAATTATTACAATTTTAACTGCACTGAGCTAGACATCCTAAACATAACATCGTTTGAAGATCGGTTGCCCTCATTTTGTTCGCACTGGGTAACAGTAAAATTAAATGGCGCGTTATGAAGAAGATAGAACAACGTAGGTACGCGCTAGTAACGTTAATGATGCAGTTACACTTTATTTGCTGTATTTGACTCTTTGGGTACATTTAAATTTTGTAGATAAGTATTAGCAGAACAAAGGAATGTCTATTTATTTATACTGAATTCTACCTCGACTGAAATTTATTCTATAGATAGATCAAAGAGTGCAAATTGAAAGCCTATTTACATGAAATTTATGGTTTAGTTCTTTTATTCATTGTTTATTGAAAAAGCAAACCTATGTCTGTAAATAAAAGTAGCTATAACATACCTTTCTACGTTGACCGAAGTCCCTGGGCTCATCGTCTTCAGGGTCCATCCTCCGGTGGGGGACGCGCCAAAACGCAGGTCTCTGGTACATAGGCATCTTAAAACTTCTTTAGCAGTCGAAATCCGCAGTCAATCTATGCAAAAACAAATTACGTTGAGCGAAGATATGCCTTAATGCGTTTTCATAATGTAACGTCGGTGGTTAGAAACATGTGTTTGTAATAAATCAGCGGTTCCCATGAGGTAGGCGGCGATAGGTTACCGCCAGGTGGGGAGGGGATAGGGTCTCCTGGAATACTCACCAGGGGGCGTCGCGTCGCGTGGTTCTCTCCGCAGCCGTCGGTGGCGTATTGTATTATACCGAATAATTCGGCGGAACAACAAACTATGTCTATTTTTTGCGGCGGTACACGCACGAGCCGACGCTCCGGCGGTTTGTGCTTCGAGTGATTTACAGGCCGCGGCTCGCGCTGTTTCTGGGCCAATACACATATTCATACCGTCCGCCATGCTCCCGATACCCGGTTCATTGCTCCCGAAAAAATTGCTATATTGCTAAATACAATTTCTAGAAAAGTCACTTACATCTTTGGGAATCATGATATTAGGTTGCTCTTTGTCTGTTAATTCAGCAAGAGCTTATTATAATTTGAAAATAATGATTTTTTAATAATTGCATTTAAATGAATTAGACTCACTACACGAAACAAATTATGTAAAAACAGAATTTACAATCTCTGATTAAAACATATAGAAATATTTACATTTTCAAATATTCATAAAATTATCATATGGCTAGCAGACATTAAGACCCATAGATGTTTTTTTCGCTTTTTCGTATGGAGTGAAGCAAAGTGAAGTTATTTTACTGTTTAACTTACTATAAAGGAATAATTAAATCTTATCAAGAATAAAAAACGTGTTAACAATTTATTGTAAGAAACAATAAAAATATAATAATGACCAGAAAACTTACAGTTCGCGAATGTTTCACACATTTCAAATATTAATAACTTTACATCACAAAAACATTACAAAATTAAGGAAATTATAAATAAAATGCGTATAACGAGCGTATTAAAGCGACACTTAACACAATAAATATATATAATGTTTTTAAAATATATTGTAAACTTAATATACTTATCAGAGATTAATTACATGCAACAATACTTGCAATCAAAGGGTGAATTTTCGTTTTTAATATAACTTCGGTGTCACAAGTATTGGTTTTTACATTATATAAATTCGGCTAGTCTTTTTATAATACACAAAAACGTAATTCCCGCTTTACCTACCTTATGAAGAATGGAATCAATATTAAAAGCATTAACATATTTTCAGAGGTAATCATCTAGTTTCGATGTGCGTTAACTTTTTTGAAATTAGTTAAAAACGAGAATCAGCTAACTGATAATAAACTAAAACAATGTAATGAAACATGAGTAAACATAGTACGATATAAATAATATACATTTATACGCTAAAGGGAACTATTTTACACTTTCTGACATTTATGTGAGTGTAGTGCAAACATTTTCTTCGAAAAAACATATTCTTGTTCTTTATAGACGTAAGTTTAAGGAAAAGTAAGAAACTTTCTCTTTTTATTCCAGTCAAAAATATACACTTTAAGTTTTTGTTCTTTCTTATCAAATACAGAGCAAATCACTTATTTTACGAATAATAAATTAGTGATTTTAATTTGACCCGTGTTTAACGAGCAAAACATTATAAACGACTAAGAGCAAATATGACAACTTAACACCTAATAGTTGTTAATAAACCATTAGTGTCAAATCTAGGTATAACAGTTACACGCATAGTCGGTTCAAGAAAACATGGATATTTCGACAGATGGAGAACGGAAAGAGATTAGAGAGCCAAGCATTTAGCACGCATCTGCACCTAATTTCAATACACAAAAATCACATCTAAGACAAAAAAAATATAAAAAATATTTTCATCCAGAACTCTAAAAAATATTTTTTTTAATGTTGGATGCGTCGAGTATTTAAGCGTAGTATGACCAGAACGAAAAACTTACAAAATTATCCTTATTTAAACATTCCCTTCACTCAGAATCAGAGACATTACATACATGTTTATTTTAGCTTCTTATTTAGCTTCTTTATGGGACAAGTTTTCTACCTTTAATTAGTTTTAAGTACTGTTCCTTGTATATGTAATTAAGTTTTTAGCTTAAATTTGCGATCAACTGAATTAATAGGATCATAATTATATAGCACAATATTTATCCATTTGATTTCATATTTGTTTACGAATTCGATTGAATAATTTATCAGTCTAAACTCTATTGCACCATTATAACTAAAGCCTCAATGATTTCGAAAAGAGAGCATACATTGTAGTTTATGTAAAATACATTCTTATATTAACCGTTTATCAAGTATTATGAGACATTATTTACAGAAAATGAAGCCATATCTTTAAAAAAATATATTGAGAACGTAATACGTACTTGTTGGATCATTAGAAATCTAATATGGCGGGTTTGGTATCTCTGGCACATTTGATAAGTGAATACATGAGTTTGACAAAACCTGTATCCTTGGGCTTTTCTAATCCGCGCAGGAGTCGATTTTTCATAACGGCAACGAACTCTCTGTTGCTGAGTTGTCCGTCCACTGCGAAGAAAATATAACAATTATTAACGATATCAAGAAAATTTAGAAAACCTCATCACAAACATAATGATATAATATTGAAGATACAAGCGATACACTTTTATAATCTAACTTCGTTGAAAATAATAATAAAACACTCAAGGCTGCCACATTATTAATGACAGCAATTCATTAAGTGGTATGAGGAATGTTTTAGTTCCTACTTTATAACAGTGAATACTTGATTTTATTTTTAGTCATAGTAATGTCTTTTTTTAAAACCGACGGTAAAATTTACATCATTTTAGTCTACTGCCTAGTACTGGAATGCTGAGTATGGAATATTTATTAAAGTTACACAATACCATTGCACCCAAAAGATAAATGTTATATTTCGAATGCTTTTCCATAGACAATTTGATTGTTACATAACGGTTAGCATTTACTTGTTTTACAATTTGACCATTGTCAAACTCATCATCATCTTCCTGCCCTTATCCCATGTTATTTGGGGTCGGCGCAATGTGTTCTTCTCTTCCATTTCTCTCTATCAGCCGTCATATCTGTATTCACTCCCATTCTAGCCATATCATCTTTCACACAATCCATCCATCGTTTCTTAGGTCTTCCTTTCCCCTTGTAACCATCCACATTCATAAACAAAACTTTTTTGGCAACATTTTCCTCATCCACCATTGATGACCATTGTATTGTATAGATGTTACACATAAATAAAATTGAAATGTCTGTTTGTAATTCTAAATTAACTTCCTACTGTCTGTTGGTTCCGGCTAATCTCTGAAACAGCAGGACTGATTTTCAGAAGGTAAAGCAGTATTTATTATTAACCCTAGGCTAGTAAAACCGCAAGCAATAGCTAGTAAATAAAAAATTAAAATAAAACTCACTGTTCTCATCAAAGATGGTGAATACGACGTTAATAACATGTGGATCCAAGTCGACGTGTGCTACGGTCCTTGCGACGTGACGCAACGTCGGCTGATCTATGGACGCGCCCGCTATGTGGTAGAATGTGAGCGCTGTGTCCACGTCGTTTATATTATTGAGCAGGTGGAAGAACTTCAAGTAGTCGTCTTTAGTGATACCCACGCCGTGGTCGCGGAAACTGAACATATCATGATTAATAGTAAGTTACAGGTGCCTTCGTGACATAAGATTTCTCAGCGAAATTAGTGGGGGGTAATACAGAGACAGGCTCATAAATGACTACTACGCAATCAAGGTCAGCGCTCATAGCTCGCGACGTCACCTATACATCCATACATGCTCAGGCTTGCATTCCCTGAAGGGGCTATCCTCCCAGGATTATAAGAAAGCCTCTGCCAACCCCATTTCGCCAATTATGTGTAAGTCCCATGTAATAGGAGGGCGAGCCTATTACCACTAACCGAGCACTAATCCAGACTCCGGTCTGCAACTGGATGATTACAAATGGAAAAGTCCAATAACACTTTGCCCGACCCGGGAATCGAACCCAGGACCTCGTGTTCGACAGTAGTGTTGGTGGTCTCTATACCAACGAGACTGTCGCAGCAGAAAAAAACTCCTCAAATATAGTACGCGAATGGTAACCGCGTGATATCTATGAAAATATGCCTACTTAGAAACATGTTACAAAGCCTCACGTCTTTTTGACTCGCTTCAGCATCCTCGATTTCTTCTTAGCTGGGTATCCAGCGTAAGCCAGCAAGAGTTCTGCAAAATCAGCCTCCGCAATCCGTCCATTTTCATCTGAAAAATTAGTATATTAAATTAATATTTCACTTGGATATTCTATTTAACTCTAAAACAGAACATACCTGGCTGCTTTCTTTGGAATTCCAGAGATAATATTTCTTTCTGGAGCTGCTGTTGGAAATCCAAGAATTTCTCAATTGTTAGTTTTTGATTCAGCTTTGGGCCGAAGAAATAGGTGGTCAGCGCTGAGTTGATGCCCTGTAAAATGTTATTAAATTAGTGTGTAAGCATACAGTTTTATTTAATTTTGTTATTTATTATTACAATAATTTTTATGATCACTACGGGTTCTTTAAAAAAAAACAAATACGACAAGTGACGTGTTGAAATCCATACTAAGTAATTAATTAAAAATTCGATAAATGTTTTCGATTGCTGTGTGGCTCTTAAATTTTCGAAGTTAAATTGCTGATCTGATTTTGATGAAAGATAGCTTTGCCTCCAAGGACGGACATAGGGCACTTACAAAAGCTCAGATAAAGGATAAAGCCCGGCATCGGTGGTTTGAGCCGACTAGAGTACGAAACAGCTGAGAGACTGTTCAAGTGACGTTACCTTAAACGTGTTGCCAGTGTTGGCATGGTCCCTATGCCTGGAACCAATGCTGCTTTGCTGCCTTATGAGAGCCGCCACCTTCTCGAACTCCTCGCAGTCCACGTCTCCGTCACCGTTCAGGTCGAACATACGGAACGCGATCTCGAAGTGTCGTCGAGATGCTGCAATACGCACACCATTCTGTTACAATGCTAATAATCGGTAATTTGTATCTTAGTGGCATAATAATGCCATGCTTATCGAAGGGCACCATTGTATCTACATAAAAACTCAGCGATTCTATTTTCGACTACATCCCGACACACCCTTGTAACGAGTACAAGGGTTCATAGCATGTTGATCACCATCTTTGTTATATGCAAAATATTGGTATTTTTGTGTCATTGTGGGAGTATGACAGTATGTACGTAGGTATGAATAAATTTATGAATTTAAATAATTGAAGAGATCGAGTTTTTCTGCCTAGAGTTCGAGTTGTTTTCTTTTATATCTGATTATATATGACTCGTAATTATTACGTCGGCGGTTGATCATAACTTTGTCTTGGCTGGTTCATATTCAGTAGAAACGAAATATTGGAATTCTTTGGTCATATGCGAAGTCTATAAGTAAAGCGGCGATTAAATTGTATCACTATTATTAAATTGTATAACTTAATCTACAATCGTGCATCTCAGCTATTTGAAAATTTTAATCCTTTTTTGCACTTGACTAAAGCCAGTGGATTTTTTATTATTGCCCAATCTACAAAACATATTTGTTGATTTTTATACAGAACTAAAATTGTTTTTATTATTTATCATCATATCATAAAATAATGTAAATGGATAGTCTTAGCTCTATAATCGACTGCCCATAAGTCTTTATTCGATTCGTTTCGTTCGATAGATGTACATACGGAATCAATTAAAATTTCCATTACCTACTTATAACAAAGAATAAGATTATTAGATTAGCGTGGCGAGTTCCATAACATGAACAAAGAAAAGTTTTTGTCGTCATTGTCAGTACTTAGCGCTAAGCGCGAGATGAGAGAAAATCGTTACATTCGCTCATGCCCGCTACGCTCTTCCACCCGTTCGGATGCTGCGCGGTCATCCCTCGGAGTCTACCAACCAACCGACACTGCTATACATTCCCTTACGATAACATTGTTCGAACATTTTATTTCTCATCAGTTTTTATTTACCACTTTTAATAAACGTTTTTCTGTCACCATTGTAACATTTTCCAGTACCACATGACGCGGCAAAATGATAATAAAAGTGAAACGATTCAAATCGCGATTAAAAATAAATGCGCTCAGCTATTTGAGATGTGGTGCGAAGACTGGGACCTTCATATTTTGGGCTATGCTCTACATGGTGGTCATGAAGATGACGATTTTAAAGAGCAGTGTAAACCCTCCAGTGAAGGATTGGTCAATTGTACCTGACAATTACACAAAGTTGCTGGTAATATTTCGCTACATAAACAACGCAGCCTATAAAACTTCCTGCTATAGACATTCTCATAAAATTACGACTTCGTGTTCAATGGCAGCGCTCATAACTCGTGACGCCACCACTACCAGTTCGGGGATCCTAGTAAGCTTACTTAAATAAATTTATTAAATATTAATAACACATCGTGAACAGTTGCAGGGACCAGTTATGGGCGAGGACGAGCCAGATTCAGACTCGAAGGATATTGAGTGGTTGGAGCCTGACAATGCCACGATACACGACCTAGAGATGCGAGCAGCGAGAGTTCAGGAAGTCTGCCGCGCGAGATCCCTCATATCGCAGCCATTAAACAGCAAAGAATTCTTTGTGGACCACACGCACAATTTAGTTTGGTGCAATATATTCAAAGCCGCTAGTTCATCCTGGCTGTATAAGTTCAATGTGCTAGGTACGTCAATCATGTAGACTGTAGACCGCGGTGTTACAACAAATGGATCCTTAAACATTTATTTTTCAGGTGGATATGATAAGGCGTTTTTAACGCGGACCAAACAGACGCCGTTGATGCTGGCACGTAAAAAGTTTCCTCGACCTAGTGAGGAGGAGCTACGAGACGCAGTGAATACGCCGGGAGTGATTTCTCTATTGGTCGTAAGAGAACCATTCGTGCGTTTGTTGTCAGCATATAGGGACAAATTAGAGAACAATACACCACTCTACTATCGGAAACTAGCCAAGACAATCACAAGTAAATACAGAAATAAATCTCGTCTACTATTCGGGAAAATTAAAGGTTCTGCACCTACATTTTACGAATTTGTAAGTTACTTGATCGATGAATATAATAAGGATGCATTTAAATTCGACGAACATTGGGCTCCGTACTATCAGTTTTGTTCGCCTTGTGCTGTGAATTTCAGTGTGATTGGTAAAGTGGAGAGTTTGAAAAGAGATTCAGCGTATGTGATACAGCAATTAGGACTCGGTCATGTTTTGGACACGAGGGTGACCGATCGAAGAGCTCGGCTCCGCACCGTCATGAACAAGTCACGTGATGGAAGGAACACTACCGCCTTATTGAGACACTACTTCGGCCAGCTCGACCAGCAGATGCTCGCTGCTTTGTTGAAAATATATGATGTTGACTTTGAAATGTTTGGATATGATTCAAAAGTTTATAATCGGTTTGTTAGAAAATAAAGCAGTTTATCAACCGATGTTTATTATCACCCCTATTCTTTTAAGCTCACGCCTCTCTCTATGTTTATGTGTTAAGTATTACAGTACAGAAGATAACTAAGTGCCAATGAAACAGAGTGTAAGCCCATCGATGTCTCAATATATACGAATTTGAATTTCTCCATAGACATGTGCCGATTTCCTCACTGTATTCTTTCACCGTTAAGTTAAGCTCGTGGTTTGACTTCATTACACATAAGTTATAAGAAAAACTTGTTTATGCAGACGACTAGGAGTTGTAAAGCACTAGCCCCTTATTACAAAATATGGTTTTAACCAGGACCAGACAAAACTGAAAATATCTCTATCCCTTTTGAAATTCGTGTCACAAGTAGAGATGGAACTACTTTTAAGCCATGGATTATCTTAGTCTATGTTTTGCAATAATGGAGCAGACATCTCAGCTCTACCACTTATTATTTACTTCTTAATTATCTTAATTTGTACTTACTTGATAACACAGTCAGAAGGAAGATGTAGTCACTGAAGGTAATGAGTCCAGAGGAGCCCAGTTTGTAGAAAATAGAGTCTTCATCAAGATCCAAGTTGAGACGTTGGCTGATATTCTGTGCAGAAACGTATTATAATAAAAACGAGTGCACTTTACATTTAGCTGAAATACAAAGCCGATCTGCTCTATGCACCCAACATAAAACTAATAACGAGGTGTCAACTAATGATATGGTTGGTAACCTACAAATTCAAAAACTTGCGAAGTATGAAACCTTAATTTGATCTGTAGGTACAGGGTCCTGATAGGAAAAAATAAATGAATAAGGAATCTTATACCATAAAAACTGGAACAGACTTGCTTGATAAATGCAGAAATAAATATGAGAGAGAAAATATGAGCATGCTACGAGCATGGTGCACGGATAGGTACATATCGCATGATCTAAGGACTTATTTATGCTTGAAGTAGAATGGTAGCACAAATAGCTGATCATAGTAGCAACTGGTAGCGAGATGTGGATATTGGGCACACTACGTAGCGCAATAAATCAAGTGATGTTCCTATTGACTAAGTGTTTGCGTGAACTAAACGGGGCACAAGACGGCCGATGGTACAGCATGAGCGGAGAAGGGGAAAGTGCTTAATAAAAAAATATTACAAAGTAGAGAGCAGAAGGTAAAAGAAGAGGAGAGAAACAGTACCTCATCGATGTTCTGAAAAGACAAGAAAGTGGTGTGAGTGTAGAAGACAGTGCCAAAGGTGCATTAGACTTTGAAATGGCTTCGTAGCTTTATAGGTGCTTCCTATATTTTGTATCACGGTCTTGTGTGTAATATTAATGTGTTATGATTTTGTAATTGTTCATTAATTGGAGTGTAAGACATTCACGAGGCTAGGCTAGCTAGCTGGTAGTTACTAAATTTAAGAATTATCTATCAGAAACAGATAAATTAGTTCAGATTCAAAGTATTTTGTGTTCTTTAGTAGCAATTCAATAGTTTAGGTGCCACCTTAAAAAATGTATGATTAGAAAGCACAGTATAGTAAGAAAGGGTGCTTGCAGGTTGTAAGGAAGATTTCAACTTCTCTTTAATACATAAGTAAGCTGATATTTGTGTGTGTGAGACTTGGGTAACATATATATTGTGGGAAATAATATTGTTATTCATAAGAAGTAAAATGTTGTTTCAGTTTCGGTACATGGATATTACACTTAGAAATTGCATACAATTATTAAGGAATTCTTTCTAATTGCCCTTTATTTGAATGCAAATATACATAAAAAATACCATAAATATTTTCGCATAGTAGGGCTGTATATTATACATCCAAAGCAATCATCAGTAGTTTTATTAATTTAAACGAAGACTACACCAAACTCTGACTAGAACTATGTCCATCCCTTTCGAAATCCATATCACAGAAAGAGATGGAGCTTCTCTTAAAGCAATGATTATCTTAGTGTATGTTTTGTAATTATGGGGAATTAGTTACAGGGAACCATGAATAAGACTTTCCATTAATTTAAATCACATTCAAATCAACTCAGTAGTTAAGAATAGACTGAACTTGAAGATGCTATCACTATTTAAAAATGATATAAACCTTACCTTTGGATCATATCTCCTGTACTGGTCCAAACCCAAACCTGAGGAAAAATGTATTGATTTAATTTAATTGAACACTTTGTATTTCATTCTAGGTCTTAATAATTGTTAAAATTAGGTGTAATTATAAATAAATATTCTAACAGTGGTTTGGTTCCAATTGTGTACTTTTTTTCATAGCTCCCGATTCATAATGAATAAGATCTAGAGATCAGATAATTAATTGTGCCACATATACAATTTTTTTTTCACCTAGGGTTGTGTCATGATTTGAAGATTTACTGTATAATAGATAAATAAAATTGAAGTGTCTGTTTGTAATTTAAATTTTTTCTTAAGCTTTCGCCAAATGCATATGATAGTAAATACGGTACTCACATTAACATTTTTCATTTTTCTCTGTCTATTAACATTTTTCTCTGTCCATCTATCTGTCTATTTGTTCGGGCTAATTTACAAGACATCTGGACTGATTTTAACAGGACTTTCTCTGGCAGATAGCTAATTTTACAAGAAGTAACTCATGCTACTTTTATTAATTAAGTCTATGTGGATGAAACCATAGGGCACAGCTAGTCTACAACAAGATCTCAATATTGTAACTACCGTCAGATGGATCTGTTTCCAACAATACAATTCTGTTACTGATCATTACAATACATACAAAGTATTGATTCAACAAATCTTCGGATGTATCTCATATTTTAGTGAACAATTCAATTTTATTGAGCAAATATTTACCATCAGGCTGTTTGACACCAGGTGTCATGGAACGTAAGAAGTCATCAGGTGTCATGAACACCTCATGTTGGTCATGATGCTGGGCCTGTACGGTGGCAAAGTAACGGAATACCTTGTCTGGTGTTGAATAATGGCGCATGCGGTTCTCATACTCAATGATCTGCTCAGCAGCGTCCAGGGCAAAGATAGAAGTTGTCACAATATGGATGATTTATGGATACATATAATACTCATTAACAAATGATGAATAATAAAAGCAAATTAATTTTACTCATAAAAAATATATATATCACTAAGAAATTGTAATATAACTAAAATTACTCAAATGAGACGCTCTGGCAGCCATATTAAAGTAATACAATATTTTTACGAAAGGTCATTCAAAATTAGGTTAAGACGGTTAAGGCTTTATTCCCTCATATAGTTTAGCATTGCTATTCATCATGCCCATGGTACTAGATTCATGATATGATCCCGAGAGACATGTCAAGTTTTCTACTTGTAATTCTGTTATAAGAACTGTTCCATTTTTAATTAAGTTTATAAAAACAATTATGAATATTCTCATGTAGTGGAGGTATGTTTAGAAATAAAGAAAAAAAATAAGAAAACAATTACCATCAGGCTGCTTCATGCCAGGTGTGATTGCACGTAAAAAGTCATCAGGTGTCATGTATATTTCAGTGTTTTCACCGTACGACAGCTTTACAGTGGCAAAATATCGAAATATTTTATCAGGTGTTGAATATGATCTCATGCGATTCTCATACTCAATAATCTGTTAAAAATAAAAACTTGTATAAATGCAACAAAAATAAATAATGTGCAATGAGCTTTATAGCAACAATAACCCACCTTCCTGTCTCTAAATCCTATTTTCTCCTTACGAAACCTTTTCTTCTTGGTATCCACTTCACTATCAGAATCAGATTCTGTGATTTCTTCAGCAGCAGTTATTGATGGGAACAGATTGAAACTTAGCCTGTAAACCCATTAGTTTCATGAATACTTGATTTATATGGGTTTGATGTTTCAATGTAATTTTTACTACTCCAAACTCACCATAATTTATAAGCAGTATATGCACTTGCAGTGAACAAAAAAGAATAGCACAGGTACTTGTAAGAATACTTTCGAAAGCTTTCATCGTTACACTTGTGGTCGTTGTTATAATATCGATGGAAATTTACCAAGGGTTTTGAAGGCACTGACAAAATCTTTGTTGTAGTAGAAAGCAACGAAATCTTTCGAACAACAGCTAGCTCTCTAGGTATGTTGAGAAGACGTGGAGAGATAGAATAATACATTTTAGGGTCAAGAACTAAGCCAGGATACGAGTTTTCAAGGAAGGGAAAAAAGTTTAGTATTTGTTTCTTAGGAGAAAAATATTGCACCGATCGAGAGAGAGATTTTTATTTTCACTTTTATTTTTATATTTCCTTAATTACGTCAAAGTCAAATTGACTGATTGACTGCCTACAACACATTAATCTATAGTCAAAGCCAATCTTTGAAAATGCTCAGAAAAATAAGAAATTAATATTTGTCATATTTTTATACTTTTATACAAAAAATCAGCGAAATTGTTTTTCTTAATTTTGATCAAATAATCAGGGAAGAATTGTGCCGTGCACATTGGGTTGAGGCATAGACTACTTTTGATATTGTAGAACTGCAAAATACTACACAGCCCGTAAAATATGTCATCCTTGAAGTGACACTTGTCACAAGTCACATTCTCTTGACTTGTCTTGTCAGGTGCCGAGTTGTCTTCTGTCTGTCAGCGTTCGAGTTTCGAGAATCGGAGCGAATCAGCGAAAAGCATGAATTTTCTTTAATTTTTTTACCATCAAAATTGATTGCACTTGCCAGAGATTACATTCGAATAGTGTCAAAGGTAAATATCGTTCGAGATCAAATAAATTAGCAAAATATTGCGTTAACAAAGCAGTGATCTATGTATAAAATTTTATTTGAATCGCTTACGTTTCAAACTTGTAACAAAATCTGCACCGTACAAAGGGAGTGAGTTATATAACCTTGAATCACGGGACTCCAGTATTGATCAGTTATTTTGTTGTAAATTATTTTATGCAGAGGATATAGCTCTTCAGGTATGTAAATAAAAGCATTTAAGAATAAATAAGCCGTGATCTTTTTGCACATCTGGTTGGAGTAAAGAGAGGTTACCTAGGTAGAGGCTAGTGTTACGTCGAAGTCTGGTCTAGATCAATCGTGTTGATATCTTGAATTTCAAGAATGTGATACAAACTAGGCTGTAATGTGATAATCCTTATTATTTTATATTAATTAGAAAGTAACCTTAGGTTAACGATGACACAGATTATAAATATCAAACTCCTTTCTAATCTTTGAATTTTGTTTACAATACAAAATAAATGAATATTTGTGTATTCATTACCTTCATACAAAAGGACTCAAAAGGTAAAAAAATGCCACTTTATTAATTTATGTTTTTATTTCTACCTGAATTTATTCTGCCTCATTTTAATTTAATTAAAACCTAACCTACCTGATTTGCCAAGTATAACAGTGATATATTAATAATTAATTTTTATCAGTGTAATATTTTTATAATGGCCATTATTTTCGGAATAGTAACAACACAGGCCTTCTGTAATTAAAAAAACTTGATTCAGTTGCAGGTATTTATTTAATTTGAATTCTTTGCATTATTCAATATCCCCTTTAGGCCCATAAATTTCATTAGATGTATTGGTTTGCTGAACTTTAATTATTGTTGGCAATTAATATTTTTAATTTAATAATCCCATTATCATTGTCAGTTCAATTAACCATGGCCTTGAACTATTTAATATTGTTTATAGATAGATATAAATACCACTCCCTCTGACACAAATAGGCGCACCAAACAAATTGAAACTGTGCCAATATTGCCGTCATTGTATGCTCTTGTTTAATCCAGTGTTTTTTAATCTGTTTCTTTAAACTATTATGTTATAATACTCTGTGTATAATTCATAACTTTAATCAAACATGACCTATGTTTAATTATAGTTATTACTTATTTTTAAAGTTATAACATCTTGTTTCTAAAAGACAAATTTACAATTTAATTTACTAAATTGATATTTATTGTGGTGTCAGTTTTTTTATTTTCATTGTCACATAGATAATTTATGATCTCATCTCATAAATATTGTTTGTAAGTTTTTTTGTAATTTCAGCGAATTTACAAAAAAAAGTTTATGCACAAACATTTCTAAGGAATAAATCTTTCTTTATCTTTTGAATACTATGCAAAAGACCATGTAGTAGTTTTATAAAAACAACCATCATAATATATCTACAATGTAAGAAGATTTTTTTTTAAATTTTATACACTGATATCATGCTGTCCCATCCATATCTTTCAATATAATAGTGGTATCCAGGACATCCTGTACAGATAGATGGTGCAAAAGCAAATAAATCAATAGAATAACTTTTATAACACAACCTTGACTATAATTAAATTTAATTGTGTGTTAATTAAGATTATTATTACTCTATCTCTATTGTACAAATTGTTCAACACAAGTACATTATAGCTAAATAGAGCACATTGCATTAACTGTGTGCCAGTTACTTTGACATTGTGACCAATACCATGTCCCAAATTCTATTTCTATTGCACTTTGTGTTATCTCACCTGAAAACTGTTTTATTTGAACAAAGTAAGATAGTGAATACTGAGGCCACATCTGTTTATAATAGAGTTTTCTAAAATGTAACATGGTATAGCAGAATTGAAAGGAAATTATTTATGTACATGCATAAGTGGTTCAAGTGCAGCCTAAAGTATTCCTATATATTTTGAGCATTTTCATAAATACTTCAATCCCAATAGCCTTAACTGTGGCCTTGCTGATATTTGCACATAATTTCCTTCACTGTAAAACATGCGGTATATAATATGAATGTAGACAATAATAAAGATAAATGTATTTTATTTTGTTAACAGACCTGACACTCAACCTAAGGAGCCAGGCATAAAAACAGTAAACATGCATCGTGCAAGGCAAGTTTTCCACATAACGAATAAAGTCGGCAATGCCGAGAGGTTCGCGTCATGGCTCCTCAACAAACCACAGGTGAGTTGTTTTTATTTTCTTTTTCATATAAGTGATGAGATATAGGTTTCATGACTGCAGTAAAAAATGCCACATCCAGTACCTCAATGACTTGTAATACAAGTATGAAACCATAATAATGCAGGCTCAGCTCTAAATTTCAGTTGTAATCACTATATAACTATGGCTTTTGATTTTGACTTTATGTCACTTTAATATACCAGAAGGATTTTACCCGTCAAGATAGGTCCTCAGTGTCTTTCATATTGTTATTATCTTATTTTGAAACCACCATTTTGTACAAAATGTTTACACTATCTGTAAACAGGGTATGGGCATTGTCAAATTTCTTTTTTTTAAGCTTACACATTTATTTCTCGTGAAATGTAAAAGTTTAATACCGTTTGTATTTAAACAGAAAAATAATAAGGGTCACTATGGTCATATAACCTTTTATTACCTTTGTCATAAAACTAACAATAATAATTATTATAACACTGCCCTAATGTTGACAATGTCGTTTGCGTTATTAACTTTCGCGGTCTCAATAAGTTCAAGGGTTTAGTTAAGGCGAAGCATGTGACGAATGGACCTTGTCCTACACTTGTTCTCTCAAGCCATGAGTATACAGACAATAAGGAAATTATAAGCTGTGTTGTGTGAAGTCACGTCCACGCATCACGACGATGAGTC